>OY998176.1:249263785-250584050 GCA_963921935.1 Galeruca laticollis
TGGACATTTGAGTTTATATATACCTGACTTCTTTAATAGTGGTATTTTTGTTTTTACATTTAACAATTTTGTACTAACGTTACTTTCTGTTTTGAAAGAAATTGTTGTAATCGTTGCTGAAGATATTATCTTTGAAATATTATTAGAAAAATTTCCTGCATATGTGATGGTTTTATAAGCTTTAATTTCATCAGCTTGTTTAGGATATATTAGTTGTAATGCCACTTTTTTCTCTTTTTTACTAATTGGCCTATTTATCATATCTAATGGATAACCGTTAGATGTTGCTATTTGTCTAATTGTATTAATCTCTCTATCAAAATTACATTTGTTCATAGGAACTGAAAAAGCTCTATGTATCATTGAATTATATGCCGCTAGTCTGTGTGAGACAGGGTGATTAGAATTGAATGGAATTGTCACATCAGTCTGTGTTGGTTTTCGGTAAATTGAATAATCAAGTACATTATTAACTCTTTGAATTTTTATATCAAGAACATTGATTGAGCTATTTTCTTCAATTTCTAATGTAAATTTAATTTTCGGGTGTAAATTATTGATGTGGTTGAAAAATACATCTAATTGTCGTTCACTACCCATAAAACAAGCTAATATGTCATCTACATATCTATACCAAAATAAAATAATTTTCGAAATATTACTTTCAAAGATCTTTCTTTCTAAATTGTCCATAAAAATGTTCGCTAAAATAGGTGATATAGGGCTTCCCATTGGTAAACCTTCATTTTGAATATATATCTTATTGTCAAAAGTGATATAATTCTGATTAATGCATGAATCAAATAAATTAAGTATATCTGATATTATTCCTGGATTATTATTTTTATCTTCTAGTAATTTTCTTACAAGTATTAGACATTCTTTAGGAGGAATTTTAGTAAACATATTAGTTACATCGAACGATATGAGTTTATAGTTATCTTGCAAGTGGATTGATTTCAACTTTTTGATTAGTTCTATTGAATTTCTAATTGAGTACTGAGATTCATATCCGTAAGTATTGAGTATATTGTTGAGCTTCTTTGCCAATATATTATTAGGAGCATTAACATAAGAGACTACAGGTCTAATTGGTTTCGTTATTTTATGTAATTTAACTGTTCCATATAATTGTGGACAATGAGGATTCTTATGTATGATAGACCTCTTTTCGTAATCATTTAAAAGATAATTTGAATTATTAACAATATCCCTTACATAATTAGAAAACTTCTTTGTTGGGTCTGCTTTAAGAACTTTTACATCGCTGGATTTTATAAAGTTATATACTTTGGAATTGTAATTTTCAGTCGTCAAAATGACAGTAGCATTCCCCTTATCAGATTTTGTGACTGTTAGGTTATTATTCTCTACCTTCTTTTTTATTGCGTTTAAAACTGAAATGTCATTTTTTGTTTGACGTTTAACTTTTGAAGGTTCAATATTTTTGATTAAATTGGCAATTTTTAATTTCTCATAAAGAAAATTATTTGAATTAGATTTTAAAGCTATTTCTGACTCTGTAGCTATAATTTGTTTAATATTATTCGTAAATTTAGGTGGTATGCTGTACTTTAAACCTTTATTTAAAAATTCTATTTCACTATTTGTGAAACTAGTGTCTGAAAGGTTTTCAAATCGTGGTGCAAAGTGTGTTGGTATGTAGGTACTTACAGTTTCATGATGTTTTGAGTATTGAATTTTATGTTGTGTGTGTTCAAGGTTCTGTAGCTTGTTTTCTTGTTTCTTAAATTTCATATGCTTCATCGTGCTGACATTTTCTCTAATTTTGTCATCCAAACAGTCAAATTCTACTGGATGTAATTGGAATGTGAGTTCTGAATGTACAACTTTTATGTAGTTGTCTAAGGAGTCTCTAACTTTGAACCATTTTTTACATTCAGATTTTATCCAAACTCGTTGAGCACATTTTATAGCTTTTTGTGCTTGTGGTGTTTTAGTGTGACATTTTATATTCACATAATTTGGTATTACCTTTTTTCTAAGGCATTCTTGGTTAAACCAAATGTTTTGTAATGCTTTGTAACGTTGTTGTAGTGACTTCTGGTACAGTCGGGTCAAATCTTCTCTCGAAGATTTTTTAATGAAATTGACTGTCTCGATCCTTACTTCGTGGAATATGCTCATATTAGTGTTTTCGAATGAAACTCAAGGTCTCTAGTTAATTCCACAATATAATACAAGTTATTGAAAATTCTAAAAAATTGACAATTGTTTCGATAAATCAATATCATCGTCAGAATGACAGAAGTTACATTTCATTTTATGCCTACCTGATGTTTAGTAGTTAATTTTGGCTAGACCAAGAAGTAACCTAGCTTGTGATTGGCTTAATATATGTTTATAGAAAAAAGAAGAAGATTATTTATGCATTAATCAGAATTATTCCACTTTTGACAATAAGATATATATTCAAAATGAAGGTTTACCAATGGGAAGCCCTATATCATCTATTTTAGCAAACATTTTTATGGACAATTTAGAAAGAAAGATCTTTGAAAGTAATATTTCGAAAAATATTTTATTTTGGTATAGATATGTAGATGACATATTAGCTTGTTTTATGGGTAGTGAACGACAATTAGATGTATTTTTCAACCACATCAATAATATACACCCGAAAATTAAATTTACATTAGAAATTGAAGAAAATTGCTCAATCAATTTTCTTGATTTAAAAATTCAAAGAGTTAATAATGTACTTGATTATTCAATTTACCGAAAACCAACACAGACTGATGTGACAATTCCATTCAATTCTAATCACCCTGTCTCACACAGACTAGCGGCATATAATTCAATGATACATAGAGCTTTTTCAGTTCCTATGAACAAATGTAATTTTGATAGAGAGATTATTACAATTAGACAAATAGCAACATCTAACGGTTATCCATTAGATATGATAAATAGGCTAATTAGTAAAAAAGAGAAGATGGTGGCATTACAACTAATATATCCTAAACAAGTTGATGAAATTAAAACTTATAAAACCATCACATATGCAGGAAATATTTCTAATAATATTTCAAAGATAATATCTTCAGCAACGAATACAACAATTTCTTTTAAAACAGAAAGTAACGTTAGTACAAAATTGTTAAATGTAAAAACAAAAATACCACTATTAAAGAAGTCAGGTATATATAAACTCAAATGTCCAGAATGTAATGCTGTCTATTTGGGTCAGACCCTTAGGAATTTTGGAATACGATACAGTGAGCACTTACGAGCATACAGATTAAAACAACCAGATAAATCCCACTACGCAAAACATCTACTTGACACCAATCATTCATTGACACCTAACACAGAACTAGAAGTACTGCATATTTGTGAAAAGAAACAAGAACTGGATTTCTTTGAAGAACTGGAAATTAGAAGACATTCAAGAAACCCACAACATGAAGTTGTCAATGAACAGTTAAATCTAGGGAATTCTCCACTAATAAACTGTCTTCTTAAGTGATAATTGTAAAGATCAGCAGATATAGTTTTCCTGGTTTTCTATATCATTGCACAGTTATACTGATCTTAATTGGAAAAATGATATCCAGGATATCACCATAGGGCTTATAATATCTAAGCTTCAATATTTGTAATATCACATCTTCTTATTTCTTCTATAAACATATATTAAGCCAATCACAAGTTAGGTTACTTCTTGGTCTAGCCAAAATTAACTACTAAACATCAGGTAGGCATAAAATGAAATGTAACTTCTGTCATTCTGACGATGATATTGATTTATCGAAACAATTGTCAATTTTTTAAAATTTTCAATAACTTGTATTATATTGTGGAATTAACTAGAGACCTTGAGTTCCATTTAAAAACACTAATATGAGCATATTCCACGAAGTAAGGGTCGAGACAGTCAATTTCATATATTGTCACCTTCCGCTGTTACTCATATACTCTTCCTTCCTATGAATCCTTGATGTTAGCTTCAATGGACTGTAGTTAAATGATATTATGCAGTTAGCGAATCGTCAACATCTACAGTAAACTTCAATTTAAATGTACTTACCAAAGATGCCGGTTTCTGCAACGCACTATCGGCTTCAACGATCAATCTCTTAACTTCTAGTGGAAACTCCAGGCCTTTGTGACACTAAATAAAAGTAATTGCAATGTCTATACTTGCGAATAAATACGTTGATAAAAATATGAGTAGACATACGTCGCGGCTTTAACGTAATTTTGCAGTCTAACAACGAGAGATTAATTTGAAGAATATATCTTTGAAACAAGTCGTTCCTCAACGAAAGCGTTATTGACCCAAAACTAAACTATTATCTTATCAAAATGTATGAAAAAACCAGTATTGAAATTTATTGAAAATAATCCATCAGCGGCGCGCCGAATTTTATGGAAAATAAGAGGGTGGAGCGAACATACCGCCCACCAAAATTGGAATTGTTGTCCAATTTCAGCACTAGGGAGGTAAGCGAAACTTTTCAAAAATATAGGAACTAATAAAGAAAGTCACCCTGTGTGGTAACAAAACAAGGTACACAAAAAAAATAATGAGAAAGTCATTCCGGAAAGAGAATGAGCTTGTTACCGGACTTGTTAGGATGCCAGTGAGAGTCTGAAGGACTACAACGCGTGAAACACAGTCTTAACCGTACTTCAGTTCAGTAATGCGAGCCAAGGGCCAAGATAAAAGAGGAGCGTTCATTTCCTTCAATATTACATCGTCGCCCGTTTTGAGCGGATGGGATGGTGAAGTCGACTTGCATCGTTGAATCAAGGGATTAAGGTATTCCCGAGATCAACGACGCCAAAATGATTGTTCCAATGGGAGGCTGAATAAATGACCTCAGAGAGAGGTATTTCAGGTCTTGAAAAGAGAGGGACACAAATGAGAAATTGACCTGGACTGAGATACATGGATGCTTCATTGAGGTCTGAGGACAAAGAGCATAGAGGTCGACTATTGAGAATAGCTTCGATTCGTTCAAATATAGTGGTAAAGGTTATTTCAGCACACAAGCGATATAACAAATTCTTGACATATTGGATGACTGCTTCCCATAGCCCGCCAAAGTTAGGGCAGATGGAGGATTAAAAATCCACTTAGTTTTGCGCTGCGCCAAATTACTCAGGATCTCGTCATGCTGAGTGTGGAGGAAATGATTAACTTCCTGAATGTGACTGTTGGCTCCAATAAAGTTCCGACTTCCGACCTTGATCGGTTGATCGGATAAGAAGGAATGAGGAAGACCTCTACGAGCGATAAACCTATCGAGAGCTGCCAAGAAGAGGTCAGTAGGAAGTTCGGAAGCAAACTCCAAATGTACAGCCTTAGTCGCGGTACGAACAAAAACGCATAGGTAGCCTTTGGTAACGGTGACTTTACGGATAGGAGAAGCACGAACTGGAGATGGTCCGGTATAATCAACACCTGTGTTAAGAAAGCGTCTAATTGGCTGAACTCGACAAGGGGTTAAATCTTCCACGATTGGCTGAATAGTGGAAGCTCGAAAGCGATGACCAGTGAGGCATTGGAGAATCACTTTACGTATAAGCTGACGTAATGAATGAATCCAATACTTACCGCGGGTTGAAGCTTGACGCGAGTCATATGGAGACATCCTGTTAATATTATTATTAAATTGCTGACAGGACGTTTCCCACATTATTGTATTCATGATTCTTAATCAGCAAACACGTGGAGACACATCCTGTTTACAATTATTATAATTTTGTTATCATATATTTTTTCTTCTATTCAGCATTGTAATACATTTCCTTATTTTTGTTAACTAAAAAAGAAATCAGTCATAATTGTAACATCAACTGTAACTAATCACTAAGTTTAAATAAATCTTTTTAAAAAGTATATTTTTTACTTAATAAATTTAACTGGCGCTGCGAACAGGATACTGTCAGTAGAAAATACCCTTTCTGTGTGGTAAAACGTCTACGTTTTCTATCAAGAAATTAAGATAGTATCCGAACCAATAAACTGTGTGAAACAAGTTACGGTGTGTGAAAAGACTGACTCCAACCCGACAATTCCTCCAGTGAAGAAGAGGGTTGTTCAAGAAGACGGCTCAAGTTCCTTCAGAGAATAAGAGACAGGGAATAAGCTAGCAGATAATCCTTCAGTGCATCCTCCTGTAAGTTTTTCCTTTAATTTTATTATTTATCGGCTAATAATTGTTTTGAATATTATAATATTTTTTTTACTACAATACAAGTGTTGTTATTTGAATTGCAATTTAAACATTCCAATTTTAATGGTTGTATAAAACTAATATATTATTGAAGTCAATCTCTTAATGTCACAAAATCGTGATCGATCCAGATCTGCATTATCTGTACGTCGATCCAGATCTCCATTACCTCTAAGTCGCAACTTAAATACTAATACCGAGATGTCTACTGCAATTTCACAAATAGAATTATCTTTAGCAAACAATATTGTCCCAACATATAATGGTGGTTCTAAAGATTTAGCATATTATTTAAGACAATCTGAAAAATATTTAACTCTTCTAAAAACCGAAAATAATGATTTATTCAACAATCTTCTGTTAGAGTAAGTCAAATCTGAATTAGGTCCAGCTAGAGACGTAATCATAAATAGATCTTTTGATAAATGATCCGATTTCAAAACCGCTCTTATAACTCGTTTTGGCGATCCTAGATCTGAAGAAATATTAGCACACGATTTAAATACTTCTATTCAAAGTCATTCTCAATCATTCTCCGACTTTCATGACGAAATTTCTCAAAAATTACAAGTCCTTAAAGAACACCTAGCTATAAATTCTGATAACAGAGAAGTTAGAATTTCTAAGGAAACTATGTATACTGATCAAGCCCTTATAATATTTAAAGCAGGTCTCTTAAATCCCTACAGAGATCATTTACTTCACATATCAATTTCATCTCTAGAACAAGCATTGTACGAATGTAGGAGATTAGACAACGAAAGATCCCAAATTGAATTTGCTAACTTTCTTATATCTCAAAAAGGTCAAAGAAATCGCTCACCTCCAAAACATAATACTTCATATAATCAATCACCAAGAAACCAACCTTCATTTAATAATTATAATTCGTCTCAAAGACCACAAGTTCCTCAAAACCCTAATTATAGACCATTTAATAGATATAATGATAACAATCAAAGATTCCATTACCAAAATAACTATTAAAGACGAAATAATCAATCAAATAATAGACAAACACAATCTCCTAATAATCAAAATTTTAATCGTCCTTCTCAACCTTCCACAAGTAATTACAAACCAACCCCAATGAGTATATCTACAGCAAATACTTATAGACCTCCACAACAAAATTCTTTTAGACAAACAGGACCTCCGAACGTAGTTGTCGAAGAATTGTTCAATATTGAAGATACTGACGAAAATTCCGATGAATCATCATACGCTAACCCTCAAAACGAACAATACTATGAAACTCAAAATTTTTAATTACGAGCCTCGGAATTGATATAAATAATATAAATTCAACCCCTAAACTTCCATTTATATACCTCTCAAATCTAGACTTAAAAATATTGATTGACCCCGGTGCAAGCAATTCCATTATAAACCCCGAACCAGCCTATAGATTTTTTTCAGATTCCATTTATGAATCAACATTTTCCGTTAAATCAATTAAAACAACTTACAATGGCAATTTTAGCTGCAAATATCCTCTTTTGAAAGAATTTGGCATTAAATACATGTTCCATATGTTTATCGTACCTTGGCACGATAGATTCGATGCATTAATAGGTAGTCAGGACTTTGATAAATTGAAGGCACTTATTAATTTCGAAAATCATTTATTACAAATTAATTCCATTATAAACCCCGAACCAGCCTATAGATTTTTTTCAGATTCCATTTATGAATCAACATTTTCCGTTAAATCAATTAAAACAACTTACAATGGCAATTTTACCTGCAAATATCCTCTTTTGAAAGAATTTGGCATTAAATACATGTTCCATATGTTTATCGTACCTTGGCACGATAGATTCGATGCATTAATAGGTAGTCAGGACTTTGATAAATTAAAGGCACTTATTAATTTCGAAAATCATTTATTACAAATTAATTCTATTAAAATACAATTCTATTTGGAAGTCAATCCCATTTTATTTAACCCTTATTCTGAATCTCTAGATAAAAGAATTTCAAACATTCCTGTGAATATCGATAATGGACAAGTAGTTCTTCCAGAATTAAAATTAAACAACATAATAATACCTGAATGTATAGCTCTAGCAAAAGACGGTTACTGTAAAATACCTATAGAACAAGAAATCTCTTTAAATAATATTTCTATAAATTTTCATGAACATCTCCAAGTCCAACCCTTATCGAAATATGATGAAACAATTCCTTTATCATCTTTTAATAATAATATTGATATTACCAGACTTCTTCGAACAGATCATCTGAATCCCGGAGAAAAAGATGCAATAATTTCTCTTTGTAAAAAATTTAAAAATATATTTTATAATGAAAACTCCGACTTAACTTTTACTCATGTAGTTAAACATCACATTAGAACGGTCGACGATGTACCGATTTATCAAAAATCATATAGATACCCTTACCATTTAAAACAAGAAATTCAAAATCAAATAAAAAAGCTCCTAGACAATAAAATAATTAAACCTAGTATATCTCCGTACAGTTTCCCTACCTTTCTCGTCCCCAAACGATAGGACGCCAGTGGAAAGAAAAAATTCGGATTAGTTATCGATTACCGAAAACTAAATGAAAAAACTATCGAAGTTAAATATCCCCTTCCTCGTATCGATGAAATTCTCGACAATCTTGGTCGAAGTACTCACTTTTCCACTTTAGATTTGGCACAAGGTTTTCACCAAATTGAAATACACCCAGATTCGGCAGAAAAAACTGCATTTACCGTAGATAATGGCCACTACGAATATACTCGTATGCCATTTGGCCAAAAAAACGCTCCTGCCACTTTTCAACGTGTCATGGACACAATTCTCCGTCCTTTTCTCTATAAACAATGTTTCGTATACATGGATGACATAGTCATATTTTCAAAGTCCCTCCAAGACCATATTTTTCATATAAAACAAATATTCAGTGAATTAGAAAAATATAATTTGAATGTCCAAATAGACAAATCAGAATTCCTCAGAAAAGAAGTTGCCTTCTTAGGCCATGTCATAACCCCTGAGGGTATTAAACCAAATCCAGATAAAATCAAGTCCATCCAAAACTTTCCTTTGCCCAAAAATGAAAAACAAATAAAACCATTTCTCGGCATGCTCTCCTATTATCGTAAATTCATTCAAAATTTCTCCAAAATAACCTACCCAATAAATAAATATCTTAAAAAAGGAACTAAATTAGATTTAAACGACCCAGAATACCTCAATGTTTTCCAAGAATGCAAACAACTTCTTTGTAATTCTCCTATTTTAGCATACCCCGATTTCACAAAAACATTTACTTTAACGACCGATGCTTCAAACATCGCTTTCTCAAGATTCCCATCCAATAGCTTTTTACTCTCGAACACTTAATTCAGCTGAAAGAAATTATGGCACTATCGAAAAAGAACTCTTAGCTATAATCGATAGCTGTAAACATTTTCGACCATATTTATATTCCAAAAAATTTATTATTGAAACTGATCATAAGCCACTCGTCTGGCTACATTCTCTTAAAGAACCCAATCAACGTCTAATAAGATGGAAACTAAAGCTGGAAGAATTCGATTTCAAAATTAATTATAAAAAAGGCAAAGAAAATTACGTCGCTGATGCATTATCGGGAATTGAACTCAATGCAATCGATAAAAAACTTCCTAAACGTGATCTAAAAATTAATATAATTAGTGATATAGTTATTGCTCCCCCAAACTCAAAAACTAATACTAAAGAATTCAAACATAACCCTGATGATATCGATGCCATTTGAACTATGGCAAGAGCAAACTCCGATCCAAATCTAGCATTAAGTGATGCTAACGAAATCTTAAGTAAAATATCCGACGATAACAAAAGTACCGCTTCAGGCGACACTAGACACTCCGCACAAGAAAATCCAATTTTTGGTTTCCCAATTTCAGAAAAAACCTTAAATTCCGCACATTTTCAAATAATCCTAAAATACGGAGACAAAAACGACATAGATTATTCTAAGCCATTTGACAAAAATCGCTATATTCTTACTTTTAGAAAAGGATCCTACAAAAATGTTATAAGTAATATGTTCTTAGAAATAGTTGATCCAACAAAAACATACTATATATACTGCCCCAATGATTCATTACTTAATATTGCTTCTACAGAATGTTCAAAAATATTGGAACCAAACGTAAAAATAATTAAAACAAATACTTTTCTGAAAGACATAATTAATAAGGAAGAACAAGTCCGATTAATTTCAGACTATCATTCAGAAACTCATAACGGTATCACAGAAACTACGAAACATATAAAGTCCTTGTATTATTTTCCGAAAATACAAGAATTAGTAACGAATCACGTTAATAATTGCGAATTATGTCTCACCTCAAAATATGATAGAAACCCTCGAAAAATTCCATTTTCCGGCCCACTTATTTCTAAAAGACCTTTCGAAAATATTCACATAGACGTAATCTCTATGGAAAATAAACAATTTCTTACAATACTCGATTTATTCTCTAGGTACCTTCAAGCTTACGAAATTAGTGACTCAAATTCTATCACCATACTTAGTAAACTTCGTCATTATTTTTCTCATCATAACTACCCTTCGCAAATAACTTGCGACAATGCCAGAGAATTCACTAGCGAAACCTTTTCTTTATTCTCTATAATGAGCCTTATGATTTTATATGCATTCCTCCACCCTTACTGCCCTGATGTCAGGGATACCATCATACTATCCACTCCAAATGGTACACCCGTGTCATTTTGGTAGCTTTGACGTGTTACTTCCCATCGTACACTGTAACGAGGTTCTCGTTACTGAAAATTACCTTGTGTCACCGAGTGTTTTTTCATTTTTGTATTTTTGTCACTAAGTATATTTATTTTATATTATATCATCCGTTATGTATTTTGGCCTCTGTATAAAAATTACTTTGTAGTTTATGTCGCCGAGTATATGTTCAAAACATTTCAGCTATAAGATTTATAACTATTTTAAGTGTCAAAAGGATATTATTATTTACTCTCTAGTTTCTGGGTAGAAATAGTTTTGTACATAAGGAATATAGTTATTTTAAGTTCCAATAATATTTTTATTTTACTGTCTAGTTCCCGTGGGGAAATTATTCATTGCATGTAAAATGTTCATTCCGGCTGAGACTATCGAAATTTCAAATATTGGTTTCGCCACCGCCATACGATAAGCAGTGAGTAGCGCGCAGGTAGAACTAATCGAGGAGGTGGAAATGTGGAAGGCATATGCGAAGAGTCGAGTCGGGTGTAAGTAGTGAGTTGTGTAGATTCCTACACGACAGTAACCGTAAATACCGTTCCGCCGAACCGTATTTTTGGTTTTTTTTTTCTTTTCTTGTTTCTTTCAAAAATTTAAAAATTTCTTTGGAGTTTTCTTTTGGTAAATAAATACCACGTGAATTTGGTTATTGTTGAAGGTAAGACGTTTTTAATCATAACGGTTCGAAATTTAGTGGTCTTTTCGATCACAAATCTAGTGAATTCATTGGGTTTATTTTTCGTATTTTAAAATTTAATAATTTCTTTTGAATTTTCTTTTGGTGTATAAGTACCACGAGAATTTGGTTGTGGTAGAAGGTAAGAAGATTTTTTTAATTATAACGGTACGAAATTGAATGGTCTTTTCAATCACAAATCTAGTGTATTCATTGTGTTTATTTTTCGTGTTTTAACAATAAGTTGGAACATCTTAACATTACCGGAGCCCAGTCATTTTCTGGTTATTTTTTTTCCAATTTTCCGTGGAAAGGTTTAGATTGAAATATCAGGGAGCGCCAGGCATACATATCCGCTAGGGCTTTCTAATATTTTAAATCGACAACCCCAAAAATTTAGTAATTTGCAACCCCGGTCTTTTCTTGATCTCTTCTATCATTTTTTTCGTGAAGAGGTTTAGATTGAAATATCAGGGAGTGCCAGACATACATATCCGCTAGGGCTTTCTAATATTTTAAATCGACAACCCCAATAATTTGGTAATTTGCACACCCGGTTTTTTTCGTGATCTTTTCTATCAATTTTTCCGTGGAGAGGTTTAGATTGAAATATCAGGGAGCGCCAGGCATACATATCCGTTAGGGCTTTCTAATATTTTAAATCGACAACCCCAATAATTTAGTAATTTGCAACCCCGGTCTTTTTTTGATCTTTTCTAACAATTTTTCCGTGAAGAGGTTTAGATTGAAATATCAGGGAGCGCCAGGCATACATATCCGCTAGGGCTTTCTAATATTTTAAATCGACAACCCCAATAATTTGGTAATTTGCACACCCGGTCTTCTCTTGATCTTTTCTATAAATTTCCCGTGAAAATGTTCAGATTGAAATATCAGGGAGCGCCAGGCATACATATCCGCTAGGGCTTTCTAATATTTTAAATCGACAACCCTAATAGTGTGGTAACTTGCACACCTGGTCTTTTCTCGATATTTTCTCTCAATTTTCCGTGAAAAGGTTTAGATTGAAATCTCAGGGAGCGCCAGGCACACATATCCGCTAGGGCTTTCTGATATTTCAAATCGCCAACCCTAATAATTTGCTAATTTGCCCACTCGGTTATTTCTTGATCTTTTCTATCAATTTTTCCGTGGAGAGGTTTCGATTGAAATATCAGGTGGCGCCAGGCATACATATCCGCTAGGGCTTCCTAATATTTTAAATCTACAACCCTTACCATTTTGTAACTCACCCCCCGTTATTCAAAAAGGCTTACTACACCTACCGAGTATACCAAGAATAATTAACCATTTTATTTATGTATCTTGAATTGACACGCAACCCGTTTAATTTATAAAAGCTTTGGTGAAACCTTTTGCACGAAAAGACCACCGAATTCGGAAGATTTTATCGTTGATTATACCGTTTCTTTCTTGTATACACTATTTTATATTTACGAAACACTCTCGCTTATGTCCTGCCTGCTTCGTCGCTACTAACCGCCTATAAATTGTATATATAATCTGTTGATATATCTGTTTTGTGGAGACTAGGATATTACCTCCCATTACCTGTATTAATTTATTTTTCTTAGTTACCTTTATTGTATATAACGGCTAAGTTGACTATATAAGAAAAGAGAATACAGAATTAAAATATAAACCGAACCTTGGTGTTTTATTGACCGACTATAGATTAGCACCTACCCATAGTAGAGTAGTTATTTGGCTGCACGAATTTCAGCTTCATGTTGAGTGACCAGAAGCACAACTTTTATTTTAAGACTAGCCAGAACGTTTGTTTCATTTAGCAATAACCACCGGATTTGGACAGCAATAGACCCCTGGAATTTACAGTACCTCCATCTGAGACTACCTGGAACTCTCGACGAGTGGAGCCGAGGGGCCGTGGAGACAACCACGTTAAAAATGTGTGTCAGAAGTGACGTTCCGATGCGTTAAGAGGTAGCGCAAGGGGCCGCTACTGATAAATAACGCGCAACGCAGCGCACCGACGTCGCCTAAGGAGGAAAACGCGTCACAACACATGCAAACAGGGTGTGTTGCAAGTCATTTTGTTCTCCACAGTATAGGCAATCTTCAGATTCCGCTCTCATGCGGCCAAATAGGTATTTTCTGACTAACAATAAACACGAAACAGTTGAAAAAAGAATAAGTTAGTAACTACAAATATCAATCAATGCTGAGTAATAAGTTAGAGTGAAGAAATGAAAGATATAAACAACTCAAGAATAAATTTGATGGTTTGAGAATGTATCCTCCTGCACCGGTAAACGTAAAATGTTTTGAAAGCGAATAATCAATAATAAATTAACTCAAGATTTAGGAGATAAGAATAATTGAATAAAAAAATTAGTGTATAGTCGACGGCCAAAACAATAATGAAACTTAAAGAATTTGACAATGATAAAAAATTAGATAAATTATTTCTAGTTTTTATTCAACATCGAGTCCGATAAACATAGAAAATTTGATTCAATTTTGAAATAAAATAAATTTTTATTGGATTCAACAAATGAGGTGAACGGATGAGATATGAAAACACTATTCGCAAATATAAGTCAAGGCGCTAAATGCAATGTAGAACAATATTCATCTCTTAATGGACCAAAATGTTAGCACTAATGTTTCAATGGACTGTAGTTGTGATATTATACAGTTAGTGCCCGAGAAAGTGTAAGGATTCCAAGGTGTCAGAAATGACGTTCCGAGGCGTTAAGAGGTAGGGCAAGAGGCCGCTACCGATAAATCACGCGCAACGCAGCGCACCGACGTCGCCTAGGGGGGAAAACGCGTCACAACACATGCAAACAGGGTGTGTTGCAAGTCATCTTGTTCTCCACAGTATAGGCAATCTTCAGATTCAGCTCTCATGCGGCCAAATAGGTATTTTCTGAAGCAACCATGTCCATTCAGCGCCTGTGTTGTGAAGTAACCGACTTCTCCATATGGCCTGTTAATCCAATCTTGTATATTTGATATCAACCGGTTAGTCCATCTACCATATTTCTAATCTAACCATTTCTTTGCCAACGTGCCATGAGGTTCGATCTGGCGATAGATCCATCTACTTCTCTGTATTTTTCATTCATTTCTTGTATAAGAAGTTTGATAGGAAGAACCTCAGCTATTGCTCCAACTGCCTCTTTTGAGATAGTACGATACGCAGAGCATATCCTGATGCACATTTTGCGTTGGATACTGATGAGTTTGGATATAAGTTTCTGGTTGCTTGTAACTGTATGCCAGGCAGGAGCAGCATTTGGGAATGGGCCACACTCAAAAGAAACCTTCTTTTGGATGCCTTCGGTCCTTTTACGTTAGGCATAAGTCCAGATAGAGCCGCCACTGTTTTATCCACATTATGGGCAACTTTCTGTACATGTTCCGCGAATGTTAGCTTTGTATCCAACCAAACTCCCAGGTACTTGATTGCTCTCTTGGGTTTTAAAGTAACACCCTGCAGATCAAATTCAATCGTGCCAATTTTCCTTTTGGTCGTAAGCAGAGCAACTTCTGTTTTCTCGGGTGCCAGTTGAAGACCATTATCCTCCAGCCAGTTGGATATGCGATGCAGTGCTGTATTTGCTGCGCACATCAAACCTTCTTCTTCTTCAGATACCACCATCACGGCAATATCGTCAGCAAAGCCTATAAGGGTCACTCCTATTGGCTGCTTTATTCTCAAAAGCCCATCGTAGAATATATTCCACAACGTTGGTCCTAAGACTGAACCCTGTGGTACCCCGCTGTTGACGTTTCTAGGTTTTACTGTATCCTCTGCTTCCAGAATGAACTCCCTTTCTGACAGGTAGGCTCTTATTACTTTGATCAGGCTGCTATTCATCTCCCTTCTTTGCAGTTCATCTAGGATTCTCTGCCAGCTAGCGCTATTGAAGGCATTTCTTATGTCCAACGTGATGATCGCGCAGAGTCGTCGGTGCGCTGTGGAATATTCTTGTTCTGATGCCCTTGCAATTTTTAACACTTCTTCTATAGCGTCTACGGCCTGTGTCCCCTCTACAAAACCGAACTGTCTGGTTGAGAGCCCCCTCGTTCGTGATATTTCTCCCTTCAGTCTTACGAGGATGAGTTGTTCATAGAGTTTTCCCTCAACATCCAGCAGGCATATCGATCTGTATCCGGATGGACTATCAATTGGCTTGTCTGCTTTCCTCAGAAGTAGCAGTCTTGCCCTTTTCCATTGTACTGAAAATTCTCCACGACAGGCCAAATCATTATATACAGCTAATACGAAAACAGAGTCATTTGAGGCCAGGGATTTAATGATCTCTGGTGGGATATTTCCGGGTCCGGGTGCCTTGTTGTCTCTTCAGTTTATTACTTGCTACTCGTAACTCATCTAAGCTAAAATTTAAAAATATTACAATTGTATCACAGTTAAATTCCACATCTTGGTGTAAAGGGAATAAGTGATCAGCCACTTCTTCCACCATTTGCATAGACATTTGTGGTCTGGGAGGGTCGGCGGTCAGGTTTCTCATGACGATTTTATTGCCATCCCCCAGATATCACAGTCGATGTTATCAAAGATCGTTTTCCAACATTCACGTTTGGAGTCTTTGATGCCATTTTGGAGTAATCTTTTGGACTTTCCAGAGCCTTTGACTTTCTTCTGACTGATTTCTCCTCCTGGATCTCGTATATAGCCGCATACACTCTCGTCGAGCTTGCGCAATCTTCTCGTTCCACCAATAAACAGGCTGTTTCTCCGTTGAGCATCTATTCCTAGGCATAGTTTTGTCATAGATCCGATTCAGTTTGTGGGGTAGTTCTGTTGCAGTTTCCTAATCTGCCAGCCTCCATCTTTCATAGTTGTCCTAGGTAGGGACGATTTAACCTTTGCGCTCATCTAAGATGCGTGTACGAAAGGTACCTAAAAGCGACGCCACAGGCGTTGTGGTAGTACAATTAAACAAGAGTGAAGTAGCAGATGCGGGTTGTTCGACAAAGGAGGCAGATGCAATATTGGATTCATGATTCACATAATACGAGGTGCGATTGAACGCGGAAATGTGACCTGAATTGTCTCATTGAAAAGGGTGCAAGGAAGTATGATGATTACGAGAATTACATTTACGGCAGCCAGATGTAGATTTACATTGTGATTTCAATTGAAACAACGTTTGTGTTGCTTGATTAAATCGATCTTTTCATCTCGAGAAAGAGGAAAAAATGCGGAGAAGGATGACAATGAGTGTGCCTTGTGAGAAAATAAAAAAAGAGGATTTCTGAATCGGAGTGAGCAGATTGATGTGAATTTGAATCTGAAAAATTTGAATTGCGATTAGCATTGAATGAATTTGATCTGAAAGGGACCGTGGAACGTGTAATGGGGTTAGAACTTGCGGGGGTAGAGTTTATTTTCAATGTTGTATTACGAATTCCAACAAATCATCAAATCGCGGCACTCCTTCCGAAGAATGTCGGTCTTCGAAGGCTTTAGCGGTACGTGCATCAAGATTTTTTGATGATAAAGTTAACAAAATGAAGTTGGATGGATCATCTAGGTATAGATAATGCTTCAATAGTCTGTGCAGAATTTTCATGCGTCACGTGAAAATGTTTCAAATTTATGAATGAATTAGAAGAAATTGGTATGAATTTGAAAATTTCATTTAAATAGGCTTGAGCTATTCCGCGGACATATTGATAAGTGTGGACCAAGGCCGTATAGGCCAATTCGTAATTGTCAACTTTTAGCTGGGAGCTAGAAACAACTAAAAGCTCAGGTACGGGCGTAAGAAATGGAACTTTTCGATAGGGGAGAGAGACATGCTATTGTCTATAAGAGATTGAAACAGTGTGAATAATTCAGGCCATTTTTCAATGTCACGAGAAAAAGTCGGTAAATGAATTTTAGGTAATGCAACATTACTTTGAGAGCCCTGACTGACGCTGATGTTGGAGTCGGTTGTTCACTATTAACAAATACACACTAGCTCTTATTTTTAAAAGGATGGTGCGAAAATCTTTGGAAGGTGCTTCTGTATCGACGTTATCCGCTGGGGATAGGAGACAGTTGATATCACAGATCTTTTCATTGATAAGTTTAAACTCATCTTGCAATCGCGCGCTATCATCATGATATACCTGCGCAACAGCCATTTGCTCATAAGTGCATTCTTTAACTGCATACGAGCTGCTAGTAGTATCGGAGAAAATCGTTTGTCGCCTTGCTACATATTGCATCAACAATTTACGATTCTTTTCGTCTGCAGCCTTTTGATAAACGTAAATTAACTAACAATAAACACGAAACAGTTGAAAAAAGAATAAGTTAGTAACTTCAAATATCAAACAATGCTGAGTAATAAGTTAGAGTGAAGAAATGAAAGATATAAACAACTCAAGAATACATTTAATGGTTTGAGAATGTATCGTCCTGCACCGGTAAACGTAAAATGTTTTGAAAGCGAATAATCAATAATAAATTAACTCAAGATTTAGGAGATAAGGATAATTGAATAAAAAAATTAGTGTATAGACGACGGCCAATACAGTAATGAAACTTAAAGAATTTGACAATGATAAAAAAATCAGATAAATTATTTCTAGTTTTTATTCAACATCGAGTCCGATAAACATAGAAAATTTGATTCAATTTTAAAATAATATGAATTTTTATTGGATTCAACAAATAAGGTGAACGAATGAGATATGAAAACACCATTCGCAAATATAAGTCGAGGCGCTAAATGCAATGTAGAACAATATTCATCTCTTAATGGACCAAAATGTTAGCACTAATGTTTCAATGGACTGTAGTTGTGATATTATACAGTTAGCGAATCGTCAGCATACAAGAAATCTTCAATTTTATTGTACTTACCAAAGATGCCGGTTTCTGCAACACTATTAGCTTCAACGAACGATCGTTTAACTTCGAGTAGAAGGTCATGGCCTTTGTGACACTAAATTAAGTTAATTGCAATATCTATTTTTACGAATAAATATGTTGATAAAAATGTGAGTAGACACACGTCGCGGTTTTTACTAAATTTTGCGGTTTAATAACGAGAGAATAATTTTAAGAATATATTTTGAATGGAATAAAACAATCAACGAATTAGACCCGCAAAAACCGGGGATATGGAATCTCGCAAATGTTCTACAGGAGGATAAAAAACCGATGCCGCCGATACACGGAACCAAAGGAATATTCTACAACGAATAAGATACAGCCGAAGCGTTGAAAAGCACACTAGAAAAATAGTTCAAACTGATCGAACACCCAGACAAAGAAATGGATTTCTCAGACATGGTAGAAGAAAGCATCGCCCAATACCTAGACGGGGAGGAGCACGAACACCTAGGGTTTGCAACTCCTCTAGAAGTGAAAGAACTGCTGAGGCTAACTTCGAAGATAAAGGCACCCGTAAACGACGGAATATCAAACAGAGCGTTGAAAAACATGCCGAACAAATGTATCAAATACCTAACCAAAATCATCAACAGCATTTAAGGACGAAACACTTCCCGACAAGATGGAAACATGCAGAAATAATCATGCTGAGAGAAACCGGAAAAAATCCAACGTTTCCGCAAAATTACAGACCCATAAGTTTGCTACCAGCAATGAGCAAAATAGCTGAAAGAACAATAATGAAAATACTAAACGAGTATTGAACATAATACCAGACAAACAGTACAGATTCAGAAAGGAGCACAGCACCGAACAACAAATCTTGAGACTTGTAGAATATACAACTCAAGGTTTCAACCGGAAGGAATCAACAGTAGCAATATTCTTCGAGATAAGTAAAGCCTTCGACCGAGTATGATAAGAAGGACTACTTTACAAGATGAAAGAGGCAGGACATACTAAGTCTCTGATAAAACTCCTGAACAGCTATATCAAAGAGAGAAAATTCCAAGTAAATACAGACACATGAGATCGGAAGTAGGCCAGGAAGAAACGGGAGTACCGCAAGGAGCAGTACTATCCCCCACACTATACAATATATACACCGGAGACGTACTAAAAATAGACAACACCATGTACGAACTCTACGCCGACGACACGGCCATAGCCAAGAGATGCGTGAAAGTGACAAGTATCACAAGAAGACTACAAACAGCAGCAAACAAAGTGGAAGATAAAGATAAACAGTGAAAACCCCCAAGCAGTTCTGTTTACGAAGAAAAGACTCCGGCGACCAGAAGAGAAAATAGAAACCGACGGCGAAGAAATCGAATGGGCAGAAAAAGCAAAATACTTAGGAGTAACGATGGACCAGGGACTAACATTCACCCCACCCGTGAATACCATAATAGACAAAACGAAGCAAGCCAGAGCAAGACTCGCAGGACTGTTAGGCAGGAAAAGCAAACTCAACCTAAAGATCAAGTTGAGATTTATAAGAAGCATTATAATTCCAATTATTACGTACGTCTCAGTCGCCTGGGGACACACCTCTGAAACAAACATACAAAAGCTACAAGTGCAACAGAACATAACGCTGATACAAGCGCCCGATTGAGAAAAAGGAACGTAGACATATACGAAGAAACACAAGTAGAGAAAGTACTGGAACTAATGGACGAAAGAGCGAGGAAACTCTTCGAAGAGCTAAAAACACATCCAAACGTAGAACTCAGGGACCTAAAAAGCCACAAGAATGAAGACAACAGGAAAAACAAGAGACTAAGAAAACAAATAGAAGACTAGGCACGAAGATCCCCACCCAAAAAAACCCAAAAAACGTACTGGCGTAAGCCAATACATAAAAAAAACCGTACAGGCCATAAGTCGTCTGTAAAAATAAAAAAAACAAAAAAACGTGCAGGCGAGCAATCGTCTGCACACCAAAAAACCCAAAAAATCCTGGAGAAAAGAAGTAAGAAACAGAGGAAGCCCCCGACACGTTAATTCCGCGCTACTGCATCAGGTAAGCGACGATTTACATATCGGGGACAGCTATAAAGAAGGCGATGGACCACTCAGCTTAGAGCATCCCTCGCCGAAGCAGGCAAGGGAAGTTACGGCTGAGGCAGCGATCACACACACACACACACACACACACACACACACACACACACACACACACACACTTCGACGACGATACAAACAACCGCGAAAGGATAAGGGAGTATAGCCACCAGAGCTACCCCTTCGAAAGGATATGGAGACCTCCCGGATCCTTTCACAGAATTAGAGAAAAACGAGGGAGAATACGCGAGCTACGATGAGGTCCTGTCGGAATGACAGGGGGTGGATGGAATGCTCTACTTCGCACCCACCCGCGGACCTAGTCTGGGGGTGGATGCTTAGTGGGACGGGTTTCTCACGCGCGCGCGCGCGTGTGTGTGTCTGCAGCCATTTTGATAAACGTAAATTAACTAACAATGAACAGGAAACATATAATAAAAAAATAAGTTAGTAACTTCAACTATTGACCAATGTTGAGTAACAAGTTAGAGTGAAGAAATGAAAGATATAAACAACTCAAGAATAAATTTAATGGTTTGAGAATGTATCGTCCTGCACCGGTAAAAGTAAAATATTTTGAAACCGAATAATCAATAATTAATTAACTCAAGATTTAGGAGATAAGAATTATTGAATAAAAAAACTAGTGTATAAACGACTGCCTATAAGATGATAGAACTTAAAGAATTTGACAATGATGAAAAAACCACTCACGGAACAAAAAATATATATCTAGATCACAACTATTAACACACGACAAAAATGTAATTTATTGTTATAGACCAATTAAGCCAATAAAACAATTGGACAAAGCGGGTAAGATTATATCTCTAAGAGATTATATACTTTCTTGCCATTAGAAATAAGAGAGATAAAATAAATTTAGTGATTTAAAAAAAAGTGTTTAAATATTTTTGGTAACGCTTACGAGAACAGAAATACGTAATTGGATTGTGCTATAAGTTCTCACTCATTCGTGATGTAACGTTTGAATTTTAAATTGTGTTAAATTCTAAAAATTCTCCTGGTAAATTTATGTAATTGAATGTAAATAAATTTTTATAAATTTTGTAATTTAAATTGTAAAATTATAATAATAACATTATATATTGTTATTACATTACATATAGCATTAAACATTATTATTATTATAAACCATATACTACCCCATTGGAAAGACTTTGCCTTTATCGCAACATATTCGGGGTGTTAAATTCCTAATACTGAATGTTTGTATTGTTATTATATGGTATTTTGTAGTGTATTATATTGTATACTTTTTTTCTGAATAAATTATTATTATTATTCTTATTATTATTATTAATATTGATGAATGGTAAACAAAAGAAAAATATTAATTGATTGAAATTGAATATACCATGACTACCTACCTAGACATTCCATCACGATGCCAACTTTGCTACATTTCATCCGTGAATTATTATTCACCCCTTTTATTACTTTTCACGAATGATCCAATAAAATTACTTTTGTGATGCAAACAATGCCTCTAACAACGGTTTTGTCTCCGACGGAACAAAGTATAACTTCATAGGCATTTTGTTGATTCAAGCTAAGCTAATCTTGTTTTCTCTTTGTAGAGCTTAGGTGATATTTAAGCTCCTTACCGCGATCCTAAAGTAATGTATAATTTAAATTTGTTAAGGTATCTTGAGGCAGAACGTCGTGCACGTCTTGTGTATTTATTTCTTCCTCTTTATACTTTGTTATGTTATATCATACAAAATGAACTTGATTTGATTTATGTAGAACTGAGTGTTTAATTATATTTCCCAGTATTTCTAGAGTTCTAAGAGTATCCAAATTTTAAATGAATGAAAACGGAGACCGACAGAAATATTTGATGATTGCATTGTAGTCGTCAGTATTTTCCCTGGTTATTCATAACAAAAATGGTCTTTCCTCATTCCATTCTATTTTGAGTGTTCACAGAATCAATTCAATAATATATACGCGTACAAAATTAGTTAGGAGGTAGTTAACAACTGATTAATATTGAGCCCTTGGGGCGTTTTAAAATTGAGCATTATAAGTAATGGAATTTATTAACAGAAACGTAGTGGAAATAACATTGAGCATTCCAACAAACACTCACAAACAAAAATCTGATGGAGAATGATAGACATAATTAGAACCATATTAAAAATATGAATCTATTATATTCAGAGTCTGTCCACCAAATATAAATCTGAAGGCGCTAAAAATGAACTCGTTACAACTTTCTTACTTTCTCCCTATGGTCACCCTAGCCGTTTTTTTTTTAAATCGAACACCCTTGTAGTGGTTATTATTCCCGAAGGTCAGAAACAATTTCAACGAACTGATATAAACTCAGATCATGTCGATGTTGATACAACAAAAAACAATTGTTGAACTAATTATAATATTATAATAAGCAAAACACGTGTTAGTGAGATATATTTTTAACTAATTGTTAACATATTTAAAAACATTATACAAATATTCACTATAAAAATTAGAATCATAAAAATCTAGCAATCAATTAGTAGTCTGTTCTGTTTATCGTTACTATGAATGTATGTGATTAGTACGATTTGAACTTGACCGTTATTAGTAAATTATAGGTCGCGTATTAGTTAAATTTAAATGTTATTTAGTGTGTGAATAAAACCCAGTGATAGTTGTTGATATGTTCAATTCCACCATATAATCCAGTTTGTGGTAAATCCACAGCTACTTTGATTCATGGAGTCATCTTGAAATGTATTGCCGTTATCCGTTCTATCAACTTTCAACATTACATACGACACAATGCTATCCTGCCATATTCACTCCATCACTGTAGATGAAACACCCTGTAGATTTTTACATTTTTAAATTCTTCTTTAAAGGGAGATTCTCAAAATAAACTGTAAATTTTCTTTGTACAACGCCTAGAACACCTCGACACAATTGAACTAAAATACTTAGAATCAGGACATAGTTTTATGGAGGTCGACATCACGCATGGTGCAATTGAACATCAACGAAAGTACTTCAATATATTTTCATCAAATGACTGGAAAAATGTTATGTATCTTGCAAGATCGAGCAGGAAACGTAAAGGTGTTAAACCATATCAAGTTGTTGAAATGAGCTATTCAGACATTTTAGATCTTAAGAACCTCAACAGTGTCCTTATTAAAAATAGATCGATTGATCAGAATGGGATGTAGTCACCTGGCTAAAGATCAAATGTATAGGATTTGAAAAGTCTAGTCCTAATATAATGAAATTTCAATATGGTTACGAAGGCGATTATAAGATATTAAATGTTAGTTGTGTTCCCACGGCTGAAAAGGAGTTAACAAGTACAGGTGGTGATGATAATAGAACTAGATCCTTAAGACAGCGAAGAAATGCATCAAAATTCAATACCTTGAACTCTCCTGATAATGCAGGCCCTCCGACATCTGAAGACTATGCCAAACTTACTGTTCAAAAAGCATTCACGTCTTCCTTACCAATTACACTAGCAAAAAAGAATGACCTAATTAAGTTGTGCCAGAGTAATGTTATTCCAGAAGAATTGCACAATTGGTTCGAACAGTTAAAGACCGCTCCAGAACTAGATTGTTTACCCGAAGCTGACCTTGAAGAGACGTCGGACAACGAATGATCTTAAATTACAATTTTTTCCATTAAGTAAAGAATTTCTGTTTATTTTGCGTTTTGTTGTCTTTTGAAATAAAAATATATAAAACCGTCAACTGTTGTTTATGTTTCGAAATAGTTAAGCATAAATTCATTAATTAGCAATTCATTTTTTTTATATTTTATATATCATATTTTATATATCATTGAAATAATAAATATTTTATTACCCATTATAATACTTTTTCCCAACTACTACAATTCTACTAAAAAAATTCCTTTTTCTATTAGTAACGAGTAAGATATTCTCCGTAATGTACCAAAAAACTTTAACTCGATGTATTGCAAAATTATGTTAATGTCACTTAATGACTTGCTGCAAACTGACGAAATGCTTGTTTAAAATTTTTATGAGAATATGCCTTTATTAAATAATGTTATAGTATTATTAGTTAATTTCAAAAGCAGCGACATAAATGCATAAATTAGTGTACGATATTGATTAATAACTGTTAACCAATATCCACATAATTGTGATAGTTGGTTCTCCTTCTCCAAATGAAACTCGTGTGAAAACTTAACACTTATATTAATTATTAACAGGAAGTAATATTTCACATTACTTACTACAAAATTATATTTATTTAGTGACACTTTGTTAGGATATATAAAAACCGTTTACTTTATTTAAAAATGATATTGAACTGTTTATAGAGAACCGTATTATCAGTAACCCGATGCTTACTAAGAGAATATCGCAGTTACTTAAAATTATTGAACGTAGGTGGAGGAAAGGTAAAATCGAGTACCTAGTCCTCAAAACTATACAGAGAAGTCAATGGTACTTCGTCTCACGAGGTTCTCGCTCTACTGCCCTCTTTTAAAGAAGCGTGGTGGCTAGGGGAGAAAAAACTGCTTTTCGTTCCCTATGGACTAATTAAAAATACCAGATGTTCTTTCTTTTTGAAATTCTGTATGTTACTCAAGGTTAAGTGAAATAAATATCCTTTCAAAGCACCACTTGAAAAATACCTAACATATGCTGATGCAGCCATCATAAGCGGCGCAGGTATTTTCTAAAAGGGGATGCAATCTGTAAAATAAACATTGTTTATTGAACATACTCCCCCCAACAAAGTAAAAAGTTGTATTCTTAGGTAATAAGCAAATTAAGAATATAATAAACTGTCCTGTCTTTATTGACAGACAAAACAAATAATAAAAAATAAAAATTCAAAAACTGAAATATTAAAAATATTGTGCGATGGACCAATAGCAAAAAACTAAGCTTTCCACTATAAAAATAAATAGAAAGGAGAATGAGAAAATGTTGTAAGCATTTTCCATAGATATGTGAGTAGAATTAGTAAAAACTGTAACAAACAAAAAAAATTAAAATTACTTTTAATTATTAACTAGTCCTCGTATACTGTACGTGAAATATGATTTTGACCAGTCTCTGTATCTCTTACATGAAAATCAAGACCAAACTTAAGCATATCATACTTACTTATTCTAAAACTTAAATGAAAATTGCCAAGATATGATGTCAACAAACAGTGCCGTAAGGAATCAAGTATCTTTCTCTGTATATAAAAATACAAATAATTTGTTTACAATGCAATACAAATCATTGCTAAAACAAAGTAAAGGGTTTGAATTGATAAAATTGAACATATGTTTTAAAGTATTGAGAGTTAAATTGTGAAATTCGAAATACTTGATTATTCCTATTGTAGGATAATACAAATTTTTACTTAAACATTTTAATTTTGTACATCATTACAAGGTAGAGGACATATTTTTGTCATAGTCCTTGTATAAGTACCATTTTTTGTTAATATTATAACAGCTCTGATCTTATTATCTTTACCGGTAACAACACTACCACTCTAACCAAAGGCCACAACAAGGGTGGAGAGATTTCATCTTTTACTAAGACTAAATCATTAACTTCAATATTTTCTTTTACAGTCATTCATTTGAGTCTATTCTGTAATCGATTTAGGTAATCAATGGACCATCTCTTCCAAAAATTTTGTTGAATGAAGCTGCACAATTGCCAAAATTTCAATCTATTTACATTAATATTTGAAATGTCTTTTTCCGGGAAAGCAGTGAGAGCTGTACCTATCAGAAAATGACCAGGTCTCAATGGATTGAGATCAGAGGGATCATTTGAAATTTGATAGAGAGATCTAGAATTAAGTATTGCCTCTATCTGAACAAGAATTGTATTAAATTGTTCAAATGTAAATTTATTGTTGCCAATTATTCTAATTAAGTGATACTTGGTAGATTTAATAACACTCTCCCAAATTCCTCCCCAATTTGCTGCTCTTGGGGGTGAGAATCTCCATTTTATTTGCAGGGTACTTAAAAAATATGAAAATGAATTGTTTTGTGATTTTAGAAATGTGTAAACTTTTAAATGGTTATTTTCTCCTCGATAATTGCTGGCATTATCACTGTAAATTATGCCAGGGTTGCCTCTTCTTGAAATAGGGATGCTAAAAAGGCATCAGTTGTCAAATCTGAAACTAGTTCTAAGTGCACTGCTTTTGTGGTCTTACAAATAAAAAGTGATAAGTAACACTTTTGAAGAGTAGCTTTTCTCAGGGTGGAAGCTTTTACTAAGAAATGACCCCCGAAGTCAATTCCTACATTCTGGAAGGGTCTTGCTGAAGAAATTATTTCCTTTGGCAAATCTGCCATCATTTGCTGTGCAGACTGAGCATTAAATCTGCGACACGTAATACAATAATGAGTTATTCGCTTAATTTCTATTAACGCATTAAGAGTCCAAAATTTTTATCGAACACTGGATAAAACATTTTGGCGGCCACTGTTTCCCGAACGAATGTGTTCTGATTTCAGAAAAAGTGTAACAAAATATACCTTAGAGGGTAGAATAATTGGGTACCCATGATCAGAAGGGATTGGAGCATGTGTCAAACGACCTCCGACTCTTAGAAGACCATTTGAATCTAACAAAATTTTTAAAGGTAATAAAGACTTGTTTGAAATTTGTTTTAAATTTGACAAAGATTCAATTTCTTGAGAAAAGTAATTCTTTTGAAATTGTTTTATTAGGAATATTAGTGAAGAATCAGTTTCTTCGACTGACAACGGGCCTGTCTTATTGATTTGATTGGATTTTGAATTGTTGACAAATCTGAACAAGTACGCTACTGTTCTAATTAATCTGTTAAAGGAAGAATGTTTGGAAATTATTTCTGACCAAAAACCAACAGTTTGAGTAATAATATTTAATGAAACTTTCCTGACTTCGGGTAAAGAAGGAATTTCTTTGAAATTATTGAAATCATTAAAATTTAATAGCACATCTGAAAGAAATTCAGGTCCCCTAAACCACATTTGTTGAACGTTTTCTGAAAGTATCCCTGTAGACAAGGGATCAGCTCGGTTTTGTTTAGGTTTAATATATCTCCAATGCAAACTTTTTTAACCATCCTGTATTTGAGAGACCCTATTGGCAACAAATGTACTCCATTTCGTAGGGTGACCTTTAATATAGGACAGTTCAACCTGTGAGACTGACCATAAATTTACTGATTTGAAATTAAATTTGTTGGAAAATATTAATAGAATTCTTTGTGTAAATTGTGTCAATAAGAGCATGTCACACAGCTCTAGTCTGGGTATTGTTAATTGCTTTTTAATAGGCGCAACCCTAGACTTTGCTGCTATTAAGGAACAGCTGGTAGTCGTATTTTTATAAATCGCTCTGATGTATAAGCAGCAACAATAACATTGTTTCGAACTGTCTGAGAAACCATGTAATTCTGAATAAGCTATTTCTGTGCTTAAAAATAAATATCTAGGTATTTGTATATTTTTCAATTGATGTAAAATTTCAAGGAATATGCTCCAGTCGGTAATAATGCTGGAATCAGCTATTTCTTCATCCCATTTAACTTCAGTTAGCCAAATTTTTTGCATTAAAATTTTTCCGGCGACAATACATGGGTTGACAATGCCCATAGGATCGTAACATTGAGCAATGGTAGGAAGAATTTTTCTTTTTGTGATGGGATATTTTTCAACTGTTTCTGGTACTGATATCTGTAAATTGTGTGAGGTTGGGTTCCACTTAATTGCCAGAACCTTATGAGTTTTTGTATCAAAGTTAAGGTCTACATCTTCTTTTTGAGTATAAACCTTTTGTGAAAATTCTTTTGAATTGGAGCAAAATTTATGTGAGGTAAATTTGTATTTTTGAAGTAACTCAATTAATTCTTCATAGAGTTCAAATAAATCAGATAAATCACCCGTTCCTGATATTACATCATCAACCTATGTTTGTTTTAATAAGGCATTAGAGGCTAATTTGAAATTTTTATTCTTAATAGCTATATCTTTAATGACCCTAGTAGCTAAATATGGTGCACATTTTTATCCAAATGAGACACACGTTAATTATATGCATTGTAAGGGCTCAGTTGGATTATTTCTCCATAAAATGTTTCGTAGAAAATTTTGATCTGGATTTGTTACTATTTGTCTGAACATTTTTTCCAGATCAGCTGTTACAGCATATTTGTATGTTCTGAATCGCATCAGAATATCCAATAAGTCATCCTGTACCTGTGGACCTTTAAAAAAAATATAATTCAAAGATAAACCGGTATTGGTTTTACATGAAAAATCAAACACCACTCGTAACTTGGTTGTCTCACTCTGTTCACTTAGGACAAAAGATGAGGTTGGACTTATTCATCAATGAATTTTTTGTATTCGTTAAAAAGCGAAGGCTCTTTAGCAAATCTTTTTTCTAATGAGTAAAATCTATTTTTGGTTATATGTGAAGAATCACCTAGCTTTTTATATCAATCATTTTTAACTAATGGTAGATTTACCTGATATCAACCATTTTTTAATATTTTTGTAGTGTTATTGAATATCTCTTGCGCAAGAGAGTCCTCTTCAGTCTCATTCTGAGAGGTAGGCAACTCTTCCTGTTGCCAAACTTTTTCTAGGATAGTATCTAACCTGTTTTCCACAGTAACCGAACTAGAGTTGAAATTTGAGAGTGCAACTACCTTATGTATAGGTTCGTTTTGCAATTGTTCTGTCTGTTCTTCGGTAAGAATCAGATCAGGCTGTGAGCGTACAAAAAATGATTGGATTAGCTCCTGTTTTTCAGAAGTTTTTATGCAATTTGCCGGTACTGTGCCAAACAGTATCCAGCCTAGATGAGTATCTAAGAGAGTGGGAAAGTTTTTACCTAAAGATATACTACCGCCCTTTAATATCTGACTAAACACTTCTGCCGATAATAGTAGATTAATTTGAGCCGGTGAATTAAATGTGTTGTCAGCCATTTCCAATAAACAATGTCCTGGTATATTTAATTCTTGTGCATTTATTTCTACAGCGCATTGAATTTTAAAACTTTTCAAATGATTAAATTTAGAGAAAAATTGAATGTCTGTCATATTATTAATATTTGAACTTTCATTGAGTATACCAGATATCTTTCATTTATTTCTGTACAAAGAATACCCTAATTTATCCTCCAGTGACTTTGTAACGAAAGACAACTGACTTCCCGGATTCAATAGCACTTTCACAGACACCGGATTACCGTTTTTCGCACACACTATGATTTGAGCAGTAGCTAACAATGTATGATTATTTTTTGTAGAAAAGGCTGACAAAACAGTGTTATTTGAGATTTCATTGAAATTGGAATTATCTCCAGAATCTGTAACTGTCACGTTTTGCTGAGTATTTGAATTATTTTCAATAACATTTGAATTTCTTTCATTAAAATCACTTCTCCTATGTGGAGAATTCTGTCTATTATTGACATTACATGTCCCAGTAAAATGTAAAGAAGTGTGATGTTTTCCACGACAGGTCAAACATCTATTTAAATTTAAACAATTTTCAACTAAATGTTGACCAACTAGACGATTTGAACATAATCTTTTTTGTCTGACAAATAGAGTTTTTCTTTCATATGGTAAGTTGTTAAATTTTGAACAAGTGTAAATTCTGTGACTTGTATCATTACAGAAGGTGCAGGGTCTCCTCAGATTTGGAGATACCGGTTTGTTTTGACTCAAATTGCTCCTATTGGCTCGTTCCTGACTGAAATTACCATGGCCATTATTTTGATTAAAAGATTTGTTTAAAGGTCTTTGTTGCTGTTGTGTTTGATTAGACACAAAATTTACTTGTGAGTTTTTTGTTGAATTGAAATTATTTTTATAATTATGAGTTTTACTGACGTTTTTACTTTCAAACATGCTTTCGTTAGTTAAAAAGGTGCTTTCTAACACAATACATTTACTCTCTAGAAATTTAAACAAATCTTTCATCACCGGCTCTTTTTTCTGCTCATTTAGGTATTCCTCATAAGTTTTTTTAGTAAAATGATCTAGTTTTTCTTCTAGAACATACACTACAAGTAAATTATACAATTTTTCGAAAGATTCCTCAGTTATTTCTAAGGTTTCAATTATGGCGGTAGAATCAGTTAGAAATTTCCTTAGATTATAAGAGTTACTTTTGGTAATCACATCTAAATTTAGAAGTTTATTTATTGAACCGTATTATCAGTAACCCGATGCTTGTCTAAAAGAGGGCAGTAGAGCGAGAACCTCGTGAGACGAAGTACCGTTGACTTCTCTGTAGAATTTTGAGGACTAGGTATTCGATTTTACCTTTCCTCCACCTACGTTTAATAATTCCAAGTAATTGCGATATTCTCGTAGCAAGCATCGGGTAACTTATAATACGGTTCTCTATGAACAGTTCAATATCATTTTTAACGGTTAACGCTTTTTATATATCCTAACAAAGTGTAACTAAATAAACATAATTTTGTAGTAAGGAATGTGAAATATTACTTCCTGTGAATAATTAATATAAGTGTTAAGTTTTCACTCGAGTTTTATTTGGAGAAGGAGAACCAACTCTCACAATTATGTGGATATTGGTTAACAGTTATTAATCAATATCGTACAATTAGTATGAATTTTTTTATTTGCATCACTTTTTGACACATTTTCAATGAGGCTTCTAATTTCATTTTTCCTATAACTGAAGAGACTTTGTAAATATCGCAAAGCAATGGAAGTGTCCGCAAGTGAGCTTTGTATGTGACTTGATGTTTGGGGCAAGTAAAATTAAAAACAAACACATCTATTTTATTTGTTAATCTGAGATTTGAACTAAATGTGTTGTATACAGACACAATCCGGTAGTTTAGCAATTATTTATTATTGCGTAATATTGTTCTACATTCATTTTCAGTAGATGTTGCAACTATATCAAATTTTCTAATTAGTTAGTAGTTGTGGTGATGTCACTCCAGTATTTTTTAAGAAATGGAACAAAGAGCTTAGTTCTTGTAATATTATCTTGTCTGATAACAAGCAATCTGTCCCGATTGAGGTTTTGTTGGAAGTGAATGTAATTGCAAATTTGTACACTGGCATTCATCATAATTTGGTTTGTGGCCTAGTTGCCATAGAAACATCACTAGGTTGGACTTTGACAGGAAAAACTCCAGTTCCTTATCTTAAATCTGATGTCGTCATGACCTCCCTATATCTTTTTGTTAAGAATGCTTCTGTTGGTGATTTGTGGGAATTAGATAGATGTCTTGGGAATTCAGGAGCCATCAGATAAGTGTACACGGGAGGAATCAGCTATGACAGCTAAGGAGCTGTTTATGGATACCATCTCCAGAGTTCAAGAAGGCAGGTACGAAGTTCAATTGCCATTGCTTGAAGAACACGCCCATGTACCAACAAATCAATATTGCTAATAAAAGCCTTTATACTACTGTGAGTAAGCTCAAAAATGAAAATCTTTTTGAAAGATATAATGAGAAACTGAAGGTACTATAGAACGAGTCATGGAACCAGATACGAAAGGTGGTGTTCAGGGTCATTTCCTACCTCACAGGTCTGTAATTGAGGAACGCAGTACCACGAAAGTTCGCCCTGTATTTATGCGTGAGCTCATGAAAAGGACAAGCCATCATTAAATTGTTGTCTAGAGAAGGGTCTTAATTTTATCGAGCTAATACCATCAGTGCTATTACTTTTCCGTGAGAATTAATTAGAAGTTGTATCAGATATTCGTAAGGCTTCTCTTCAGATTGGTGTCAGTGGAAGCGGTCGAAGTTTTTAAGGGTTTATTCTCAAGAACGAATGGTTGTTTTCCGTCATAAGCGAGTAGTTTTTGGTCTCAGTTGTAGTCCCTTCTTACTTTAAGCCATATTGTAATACTATTTGTCTCAGATTAAAAAGTTTAAATCCGTTCTTGGATGCAGAAGGATTGATTCGCTTGAAATCCAGAGTGTCCTTCAGAGATGATAAAGAAAATGATCGCCTTCCTATTACTTTACCGTCGAAACATTTTTTAGTTCATAATCGGATGAAGTATAATCATATAAGCTCGTGTGATATAGGTACAAAAGGACTTCTTTGTTCATTGTGTGAAACTTTTTTGGGTTCTGTGTGGCAGACATATTGTCCGATCTGTAGTCACCAAGTGTGTTATCTGTAAAAGATTTAAATCCAAAACCTATGGATGTTATTTCTCCACCTTTGCCTCAAGAGAACTCGAGCTCCTTATATTTTTTGGTCGCTACAAAACACCAGAATATTATTTCTCGCGGCGCGCTATGTCGACGATTCTCTTAAATAGGCATAAGTGACGTCAACATCAGTAGATAGAGCAAAGACAGTTCTGGGCCACTAGTTCAAAAATCTCCGCTTGGTGGCGCTGAGAGTGGCGGCGCGCGCGTTTTTAATTTTAGGCCGCCATTTTTAGTCCTGTTTTAAAAATCTGAAAAAAAACTTCAGTGAGATTCGATCGCACAACCTTCGCGTCTATAGCAAGGCGTTCAACACATGCTGCCATAAGCTCTCATGCATATTATTAGCGAAGAAAGGTTTGCAATGTGCGCGGCGCGCTACCGGGGTAGCATAAAAGTAACTTATGTTGAAATATTACTAAGAATTTCGTACCGGGTGGCTTGAAAGTAACATATAATATTTTATAATATTTTATACGTACAACGCCAAACGTCACGTGTCACGTCAAACGTCACGTGTAACGTCACGTGTCCATATGTTGAAATATTACTAAGAATTTCGTACCGGGTGGCTTGAAAGTAACATATAATATTTTATGCGTGACACGTCGCGTGCTACGTCAAACGCAACGTGTTACGTCAAATGTCACGTGGTGAACGTTACGTACAACGCCAAACGTCACGTCAAACGTCACGTGTAGCGTCGCGTGCTACGTCAAACGCAACGTGTCACGTCAAATGTCACGTGGTGAACGTTACGTACAACGCCAAACGTCACGTCAAACGTCACGTGTAGCGTCGCGTGCTACGTCAAACGCAACGTGTCACGTCAAATGTCACGTGGTGAACGTTACGTACAACGCCAAACGTCACGTCAAACGTCACGTGTAGCGTCGCGTGCTACGTCAAACGCAACGTGTTACGTCAAATGTCACGTGGTGAACGTTACGTACAACGCCAAACGTCACGTCAAACGTCACGTGTAGCGTCGCGTGCTACGTCAAACGCAACGTGTTACGTCAAATGTCACGTGGTGAACGTTACGTACAACGCCAAACGTCACGTCAAACGTCACGTGTAGCGTCACGTCGCTACGTCAAACGCAACGTGTCACGTCAAATGTCACGTGGTGAACGTTACGTACAACGCCAAACGTCACGTGTAGCGTCACGTCGCTACGTCAAACGCAACGTGTCACGTCAAATGTCACGTGGTGAACGTTACGTACAACGCCAAACGTCACGTCAAACGTCACGTGTAGCGTCGCGTGCTACGTCAAACGCAACGTGTCACGTCAAATGTCACGTGGTGAACGTTACGTACAACGTCAAACGTCACGTCAAACGTCACGTCAAACGTCACGTGTAACAGCTAATCGTACTACACCAAACGTCACGTGTCACAAGCTACGTCAAACAGCTCATTTGTAATATGGCTTCGGAAAAGTACAGTCATCGAATTGAAGAGATTATTAAGAAAATTGGTAAATTAAATGAAGAAATTACTTTTTATGAGGATAAAAGTGTGGTTATGAGGCAAATAGAGAATCTCAGTTTATCTGGTGGGGAAGAAGTACGACAGACGTGGAGCGGTCTTAGTATAAACTGGTTACCTGAAGAGCTAGCATGCAGACAATTACCGCAAATTACTTATCCGTTAAGACGTATTCAGCCATGTTCAACAGAACAGAAAAGGATATAAAAAATGAAATTAATAATGTTTTCACCATGTCATGTGTAATATTAGTGGCTGTATTTGTTTTAATTTTAAAAATTATTTTAAAAATTGTAAAACGAAAATTCCAATCTTCATGTAATATAAAAGTTGATGAATATACAGAGTGTTTCAATAAAACCCATGTTTTTTAAAAAAACTTCATTTATAATGGTAATACAACATTAGAAAACCAGTGGCGGAGGCGTTGGACATTTCTTTCGGTACACGAATATGGTCCAGAGGCGTGGCAGGGATTTGGATCATGAACAAAGTTTCCTGTTGCACACGGCGTACCATCAAATTTGCAAACGTCAATAATGTGCGGAAAAACACCAAATACGTGACATTTCTTCAGCAGAAATTCCGCTTTTTGGTGTCCTCGAATGTAAATATAGTCTGCAGCATACAACAGCTTGCTTTCCAATATTTCGTTTACTTTGGAATATTCTACATCTCCAGAAGAGTATCGAATGCCATGTACCTTCCTTTCCAAGTATGATGTAGTCTTTTTATCATCGTTACTTAATGTGGAGAATGGTTGCGGTGGCAAAAATATGTAATGTGAACTTTTGAAGCCAATTTCTATGGTGAATTCTTTGGCAACGAAAATCCCATCTACGACAAAGCCTTGAATGTCTACAAATGCTACTCTCATGTTGACGTCTACTCGAATACTAACTCTAATCAACATCTAGTTTAGGCTTTTAACAATTTCGGTGAGGGGGAAGTATTCCATGACGCAATCGTGAATTATGATGCAATAGACTTTGGTATTTTCGGGGAAGCCTATGTTTGCTTCAATGTCGAGTTTCACATCAACTGTGGACGCCTTCATGCTTTCCTCCTGCTTTGAACAATCGATAACAAACAATGCATGACGTTTGAAAGAAGAATAATCCAGCAGGGGACGCTTCTGTGTGGAGTTTGCGTAGTTGGGATAGAATTCAGTATAGTTAAAATATGCCTCATTGTAGTCAGTTTTACCAAAGTCCAATTGCATTCTTTCATTAGGCCAATATTCACCGTTAAGTGATAGTCTTATACTTTGCACGTCGGCATTGTCAAATAAAGTCGGGTCAGCTGTACCCACGTTACGTTTATTGGTTTGAAAGAAAACAATAACAAAACGAGGTCTTTCAACTGAAGTGGATGTTTTAACAGCCCAAACTTCACGTCTTGCGCCCTTAGTAATTGCAGGCAATTCGTGTAACTCCCACTTCCTAAATGGAATAACTATAGGTTGATCTTTTTGAATGGATTTCATTAGATTCAATTTGATATCGTCATTAGGAAAGATATGTTTAACTTTTAGTTCAACACTTGTAATGTTGATTTTAGCAGTTGTACTAGTGAGCGTACCAGAGACATTCTTTTCCGTGATATATATGCAATCATTATCGTTTCGTGCTCGAACTAATCGTATTGTTTGACGCCCACATGTAATCATAGGATAATCGTTGAAAATGTTAAAAATATGTTTGAGAGGTATTTGAAGGTTGAAGGACTTGTCGCTGGCATTGAGAATGGGATCTTTCGGGTAATTCCAGCCTGCTATAGCCATATGATTGGAATCTTCTTGGTTATAACAAGTCATGGCACGTACGGCACTTATTATTCCAGGATCCCGAACTGTTTCCATTTCCCTGGCACTTTCACTGTACGTACATGAATCGAATAGGAAGGCTCCAACATTGTTTGCTAATTTTACGTCACCAGCTCCATTTGTTTCAAGCGACCCTTTAATGCACAACAAAGTATCGCTCATTGCAAAAAACGAATCAACTTGATTAATGCTAAACTCCACAATGTCACTACAATTGAATGATTTTATAAATGGAGCATAGGTTCTATATTCAGCCTTTCTAATTGAATCGTCAAACATCGGCTTACGATAGATATCAAACATCGAAGGCATGATGTCGTTTTGACGAAGACGTTTTCCATACATAGTTGTCATTTTTCAATTTGAACCCCAGCGATTGCAGAACCAATTTGTTTGCGAACGTGAGCTGTTTTAGCTTTGGCGACTGCTTAGCTAATGAAGTTGAAAGATCTGTAGACTGTATTTTATGATTGATTATTAGTCCCATCTGCTTCGCACTCTAAGCTCCAACACCAAAGTACTAAGTTCTCCACGGAAGTTTACAGGATGACCGTCTTGGCCTAAGGCGATGACGGTGATATTGGTTATTTCACGTTGTGGTATAACGGGCAAGTAGAGCAAATTATGAGGAATTTCGTCGATGGAATATCCTGGATCTACTTGTATGACGAATTCGTAGATAGTATGAGCAGGTCTGTTTGCATCGAAGGCTCCAGTGGTAATGTTACAATCGAAGCGGATACTGGATACTTTAATGATTTTGACGGGGAGATCTGAAGAGTGCGTTTTGTTAGCGTCAAGTATTTTCGGTGAAAATCCTAATATTCTCCCAAGACTATCAGTTTCCATAAAGGAAATTTTGTATTTACTTGAAATTTCACATTTCAACGTATTGTGATTGGGTTTTAGTGAAAATACCGGTCTAGTTGAATTGCTCGCACCCAACTTATCACAGATAAATTGCTCAAGGTCAGCAATTTCATAACATCCTGTGGGAAAATCAAAACTTTGAAGCTTGTCTTTGGTATCGTAGTAGTAAAACGTACAATTTTCAATGTTTGGTATACTGTGATAAGAATGAAAAGATCGTAGAGCTATTTCGTAATCATTCTTTGGATCGAGGACAATAGGGGTAGGAGGTTGAAAGGTGAACACGTGATTGGTGCTGTTAACTCTCAGCAACTGCGACATGATGACTAATGAAATTCGGGGGATGTATGAATTTAAATAACACACACATGACATGTTCAATTATTTATTTTTACAAAGAAAACATGTGGCTTGAGAACTCGGAGGGCCGTCACAATGCGTCGTCCAATCAGGTCGGTTGTAATGGATGAAACAAGGCAGTCGTATTTGTAGTTCAGAATTTGCTCGATATTCATTGGGAAGTTTATGCCACATATCAAGCAATTCAGAAGGTCTTACACACTCTATTAGATGCTCAATGGGAAAGTGCTTTAGTTCTTCGGCAGTGAAACTACTCAATGTTTTTCCATGGTAGATATGTTGTAGTAATAGTTCCGTCATTGTTGTAAAATTTCAAACACAAATGACCGCAATTGATTTGATCGTAGTTTTGATATTGGGTATTGTTGTAGAAAATTCTCGCACTCTTTCCCAGATATTTAACAACTTCTTTCGGGGGCTTCAAGTTACCAAATGAATCGAAATACTCTATATTGTTGTTTATCTTTCTGTGAGCTACCCAATGACTTCCGCTATTCTTAGAGGTATCCAAATTAACAACTGCGCATTCTTGTTTTCGGGGGCCGGCTTTGGGCAGAGTGTCTCGCATGAACACTCCTCGAAAATGTGGTATTTTAAGCGATTTTGCGTAATGCGTTATGTCAAAGTCGGATAGTGCGTGATTGGGTAGCTTTATTAGTTTTTTTTTTAAATACAATCCAAAACCACCTTTTGGGTACTTTTTCAGATACATGCCAGATCCTACACGTTCCATAGCCTTATTATGACGTACATCTTCTTCCAATTTCTTTTGCGCATGCTTTGCGTCAATGACAGTTTTAGCAATCCCAGCAGCACCACCTGACAAAGCTCCAAGTGCTGAAAGGCCGGCAAACAAAGGGATAAGTGGTAGGAAACCTCCGGATTTCGCTACAGGTATTACTCGAGGAACCTCGACTTCTTTTTTCCCACCAAATTCTTTAATAAGTGCTTTGGCTGCTCGTAGGGCAAACGTTGCAGTGTCTTTCAAAGATGCTCCTTTTTTCATGGACTTTCCCACCTTTAGAATAACATCTCGATGCAAGGAACGGCGTTTGCGGCGGCGACATCCCATCCCCAGCTTTCTTTTCACCTTCATTCCGCCCGTCACAAGTGATGCAGCAGTTTTCTCTGCCAAAGAAGCGTCTTTTGATTTAACGCGAGCCCAAGCTTTATCTTCAAGTATCTGATCGGCTTTGTGTCGTTCTTCGAGAGACTTATTCTTCCAGTAAGAAATATCGTGTTGTTTACAAGCAGCGTCCAAGGGGTTAATGCCGGGATCTCCACGATCAAGACGTTTTTCCAATTTTGTACCGGCTACCAAAAAAAAACAATTAATTTTTATGAAAAGGGTGGGGGGAGTACTTACGTCCACAGTACTGATAGCTAGGTAAGTGCAGTTCAATAGGTAGTTTATTGATGAGAGAATTTAAGAGACCTTCTCCTTCAAACACCAACATTAAGACTGATACACGTAAGTGGAGCGACACCTATTTTTATAGAGTAGCACTAAGAAAATCGACACACACTATGAAGATAATTCAACAAGAGCAGACGATACCCATTGAAAATCTAGATTTCACCTCAACGCCATTGATCGGCAAACATGGTAAATTGTTGCCAAACTCTTTCCGTGCCATTATATGCGGTCCCAGCGGGTGTGGAAAGACGAATGTCATGCTGGCGCTCCTATTTAATCCAAATGGCGCGAAATTCAAAAACGTTTATGTTTATTCAAAATCGTTATTCCAACCAAAGTACCAATTGCTGCAAGAAGTTATAGCTAAAGTCAAGGGCGTTGGATATTTTCCATTTAAAGACAATGAGGCAATAATAAGTCCAGATAAAGCTCGGTCTAATTCTGTCTTTTTATTCGATGACGTTGCATGTGATGGTCAACAGAAAATTCGTGAATACTACTCCATGTGCCGGCATAAAGATATAGATGCTGCATATCTTTGTCAAACATACTCAAAAATACCGAAACAGCTTATACGCGATAATTGTAATGTAATTGTGTTATTCAAGCAAGATGAGGTGAACTTGAAACATATATTCGACGAACACGTATCTCCAGACATGACATTCGACACATTTAAAAATATGTGTTCAACGTGCTGGTGTGACCGTTATGGTACTTTGGTAATTGTGAAGGATTTCCCCTTCAATGATGGCAGGTATCGCAAAGGATTCGATAAATATATAAAGATGTAAGCTGCACCTTTAGTCTATACCAATATGTCTGATGATAAGGTTGCTACTGCATTGCGCAAGAAAAAAGTGTCTGAACTTGCTAGATCGATTCGCAAAAAATACTTGGCGTTGAAGTTGGGCAAATCAGAGCAAGATGAGTCTATCAATAAACTATTCAAGCCGATATCCAAACCACTCGAAGAAATTGTGCAATCCTCAAAGACATTACAAAAAACGATTACAAATTTAAATCCAATTAAAAAAGAGGAAATAAAGAAGGAAGAAGAACCTTTGACAGATGATGTGTTTACACCTTTTCTCGAAACGGAACCGGTGGCCGAGACCGATGAATCTGGCAATATTACACGTTCTGAATCTCCAGAACAGATGCGCCCCGAAATTTCTCAGGAAGCTTTTGCTGACTATTTGGACCAATATCCTGCCATCAGCCATCAGTTCATTGAAGATTACTTCCAAAAAGATGATAAAATTGATAAAAATTATGGGCCGATATACAATGATGAAATTGGTTGGTCATTAGGCAAACGTCGAATTGCGTTTGATGGAAAAACCGGTAATATAAACATACTACCTGAGAAAAACAAAGAAGGAAGATATGTAATTGGAACACCAGGCCTGTATGAGCTTCTATTTTACCGAGACCCCAGTTACAACGATCAAGATTTACAGAACTATAAAAATCTTTTGACAACAACTGAAGTTCATTTAGACACGTTAGATCGTCTTAAGGGTTCAAGTACTGAAAAATATCACTACATCATAAAACCTTTATTCAAACCAAAATCTCGTCTACAATCGATTCCTTTAGCAAAAGGAAAAGGTATCGATCGTTTAACATATAATGATAAACCTATGGAGTATATTTATTGGGACGATGTCAATGAATTAGTGGATCGTTTGAAGTTGTTGATTGCTTCGAAAGAGGCAGGTAATACGTCACACGACAACGAAATAGTAGCAATTATCAATGAGCTCAAGGAGGCTGATATAATAGAATAATACAAGATGTATCTTGTTCATTTCAATTATGCCTGTCGATAAATTCGGACATAGACATCAAACGCCTTATGCGCGTTTACCGGCGAAAATCACGTTTCCTCATACACCGGACGGTGATATTGATATTGAAAATGTGAAAATTTGTAATGTTAAGGACCCGACAACAAATAGTGATGCTGCAACAAAAAAATATGTTGATGTGCATTTGAATGACCTACTTACTATAAACTCGCCATTAATTCAAACACATGGTGTGGTGCTGCAGCAACATGATAGCAATATAAAGGATTTAGCAATAGGAATGAACGAAATAAGAAATGAGCTTCATAAGACGAAAATCCCCATATTACAGACACATATTGTCAACTTACAAAATAAAACTAACGAAATGGATGCATTTATTTCGCGAAATCCCCCTGTAGCAGGTAGGGATATGGCTACGAAGAAATATGTTGATGATTCAATTGTCACAGCCAAAGTATTTATTCGAAAAGAGTTCACTGCTTCTATTAACATGTGTGTTGAAAGCATACGTGAGTTACAAAAAGAAAATGCGGAAAATATCAGATCCGTCTCTGATATGAAAACTAACGTTTTAGGTATTGTAGACAATATGAAGGTTATGAATATGAATACCGATAGCCGCATTAACCGTCTGGAGCTGAAGCTAGCTGGTAGTAAGTCATAATATGCATTCTAAAGAAAAAATTCAGCTTGTAAACGAGCTCCACAAACCGATACGGAAAAAATTTCCTCGGAGACGTACTATCATTAAGGGTCTTGACGATCTCTGGCATATGGATCTTGCGGAGTTGAGAAATTTTGCCTCACAAAATAGGAATCATAAAATGATACTAGTCGTTATTGATTGTTTTTCAAAGTTTGTGTGGACACGCCCACTAAAGACGAAGACTGGAGAGAAAATCACTCGAGCATTCTCGGACATTCTCGCTCACACTAAACGAGTACCAAAAAATCTGCAATCTGATCAGGGAAAGGAATTTTACAACAGCAAATTTAAAAAGTTAATGAAAAAACATGGTATAAATCATTATAGCGTATTTAGTACGATGAAAGCTTCTATGGCAGAGCGTGTTATAAGAACTTTGAAATCTAAACTCTACAAGTATTTCAGTTTAAATGGTACCCACAAATGGATAGACATTCTACCTGAAATTACTCAAAACTATAACAATACAAAACATTCCACAACAAAATATAAGCCTTCTCAAGTAAACAAATCCAACGAAAAATCTATTTTGAATAACACCTATAGTCATTTAAAGATAGTCGGTCCACGAAAATTTAAAGTTGGCGACATTGTGCGCATATCGAAGGCAAAACATATCTTTGAAAAAGGATATACACCCAATTGGACTACAGAACTATTCAAAATCATCAAAGTTAAAATTACCAATCCTGCTACGTATTTACTTGAAGACATGCAAGGGACACCAATCAGCGGCTGCTTCTATGACGAAGAACTACAGAAAACATCGAATCCGGACGTTTACTTGGTGGAAAAAGTTCTTAGGCGTAAAGGCAAGAAACTGTTTGTGAAATGGTTGGGCTTAGACAAAGAACATAACACCTGGATTAATGGAGTTGATGTTTTATGATGTAGAAGGCTACACACACACATGCTATAAATTGGAGTAACTTCAAATCTAAAACTCAGTTAGCAACATGAGTTCTCAAGGAAGTGTCAGTAGTGGTTATGGCAGTAGTAGTAGTGATAATAACTATACTGCAGAGGTGGATAAAATTTTGGAAAACTATGAGTTTGCTGCAAAGTCTGAAAGTGTGTACCTGCTTTCAACACAATATTCAATTTCCGGTTATGAAGTAAAATGTGGTATTAGTCCAGCAAGGACATTTACGCCTGCTGTTATTCTATCTCAGCAGTTCAAGTTCAGCAAAATATCTTTCAGCACTTACGAATGGCAGAACTTTATTTCAATAATGACGCAACAGATGAATTTCTTTCATACCGGAGACGAGTTCAAACCTGATTCGATTCCATGTGGAGACTACTGCACCATTACCCCATTAAATTACGATGATTGTAAGGTAATTTTAGTCAAGAAACATGGTGTCGAGTATTACATGGATGAAGAAGAAGTATCCTCAATTTTAGAAGTAAATAATTTGATTATACAACGTATATCGGTGTTGGAAAATTTGGATTTTTGTCAATATTATTATAATGTTTTGGATTTCTGTAAAAATATCACCTCCGAAAATTTAAGTTCTCTACAAATTTTATATGCATTTTGTTCCATAACACCAAACGATATGTTAAACAATGCTCTTAGAGAATTTGTACACTTTTATAAACTCAAAGCCATCAATGATTTGAATAAATAGTTATATAGATGTGTTTTGTGTTTGAGTCATCCACCAAACCTTTTTTGATAACAACAACCCCAACCACTACTCCCACACATCATAAGAACCATCCTAGTGTAGGGAAAAGAAATAAAAAATGAATTATATAATATGTATATATTTATAATAAACAATAACTATAAAAACTTATACATCTTAAAAGTCTAAATCTAAATCACAAAATTTGATTCAACCGACAAAGACTAAATTATAAAAATGAATTATATAATATATATTTATGATAAACAATAACTATAAAACTTATACATCTTAAAAATCTAAATCACAAAATTTGATTCAACCGACAAAGACTAAATTATAAAAATGAATTATATAATATATATTTATGATAAACAATAACTATAAAACTTATACATCTTAAAAGTCTAAATCACAAAATTTGATTCAACTGACAAAGATTAAATTATAAAAATGAAATGAAAACAAAAGAATAAATTAAAAATACTAGAATCCGTCAAAATGATCAATATCGCTATCACTATCATATGTTCCCCTAAATCTGAGAGTTCTAGGAGAATTATGAAGTTTCGCAATACAAGAATCTTTATCATTTGTTTCAAAAAGTACTGTTCTATAACAACTTTGACACCACCAATCTTTATTGTGATACAAGTCATGAATTATATCTTCTGACTCGCAAAGATCATGGTGATGATCATTGATTACAATCAAATGTTTCCTCAATCTTTTATGACATCCTTTAATGCTATCAAAACATTCTTTACAAACATATATGTTATATGTATCAATCCTATAATAGTTAACCCATATGCAATATTCAGACTCGTCTTCAAATATGTAGCCCCAGTCAGATCTAGCAAGTACAGCATTTCGGTCTTTGTACAGAATGTATCGTGAACAATGAACAAAATCGAGATTTCTACAAAACCGTGACTGATCATTTTGAGCAGTCTTATTTAAAAATCTCCATTTGTATTCTGCAAATTTTTTTGCGATTTGTTTGGTAAGAGTCCATGGTAATTTTGACGATTCGAAAAAATCTGCTAGACATTCTATATTTTCGCAAATTATTTTTATACAGTTTTCGCTTAATGTATTCATATCTAAAACAATGAGAGTACATTTTTATATACATATACTCAACGGAAAATTAAAATATTACTCAGTGTTACTTAGTTTGTAATGACCCCAGGGAAGCGTATCAAACGACTCTGGAATTAGCGACCGCTTATCATCTTCAGGAGAAAGGCCCACTTTCTTTTGTTCAATGCTGAAAACGTTATGTGCATAGGACTGAATTGTGTTTTGGAAAATGTACTTCGACTCCCAGTTTTTTAAACAGTTCAAGTAATCTTCGAAAGTAATTTTATTTCTTACAATATTTTTCTTTATCCCCTTAGATTTTTTCACTGTTTTTCCACCTCTTACTTTAAAAGCATACATTTTTGAACGTAGTCCTATGAAATGTGTCATAATAGAACCATTACATTCGTCTTTCATCAAACCTTTTTGTTTGCTAACGGAATGTTAAAGTAATTACCCTCTGCATAATCACTGGTATCAAACATGTGAATATCATCCTTTATCACTTCTTCGTATACGTCATTACAATGAAGTTCATACGTGAAACTATCTGTATCTGTATACATTAATTTACAATTTTTTTTCCCAATTTAGGGATGATATATGAATAATGGAAGTCATACATACAAGTTTTTGAAATGTCTAAAATTGCCATCCCAATGTACAGGGGCTTATTGAAAACAAGATTACTCTTTTTTAATTCTATTGCAACTAAATTTTCGTCAAAAATTGTTCTCTAATGAAACCAAGGACTAGCAATCAAGTTTTTAGCTCCATAACGTCCCAAATATGATCTTGATAATTTCACAATCCTATGATTCCGTATATTTTCCATGGTTTTACCAAACACCGCGTTATTCATCAATTTATACAAATTTTTGGCAAAAGCTGTAGTAGCTTCCGTTCTTAGTTTAGTATTTAAAGCGATGTAGGGTTTTAGCCATGCAGCTTGCTTAAATTTTAAAATTCTATGTATTTTTGTTAGAATTAAACCATTTGCTAAAGCTTGTTTTAAATTTCGATAGTGTAAGATATAATTATGTTTATTGTGTAGGGTAGCCATGAGTTTTTTTAATTTGGAATTGGGAGGCGTTTTGTGTTCAGGACAAAAAGGAAAATCTTGGTGTAGATCGTGTAGCTCCTTAGGGTACTCCAGGTCTACCTCAAGAATATACCCCTCTGAAGAGTCGTCTGCAATTTGATTGATATCAATGTTCAAGTTATCTTCCCATTTGAAGTCTGCATAAGGGAGGAATTCTGACATTGCCCACCCATAAAGGTTGTTCACATCTAGGTACAAAAGGTACTTAGAGGGTTTTTGAGGGTCATACTCCTCCTCCATGTATTTATTGTTGGCTTCGGAATATCTATTTGAGCAAACAGATATACCTCCCCGAATACCCCTCTCAATAAACATAATCATATCAATATCTTTAAGTAATTCTAATTTTATTTGGGTATACTTTAACATTGAATCCCACGTATACCCAGGAAGAGTATAGTACCACGCAGGATCTAGCTGATACGTTTGCAAACAATTACTTCGCAACTGCTCAAAAACGTCTGCTAATAACAGTATGTCTGTTTTCATATATAGCTGACTATACTCTCCCAGGTTAGCAGTATCAAAATACTCCCAAACATTTTTTGCATGGTTATATTGTTCCATGGAAATATTCGAATCATAAAGTTTATTGTAAAAATTTTCAATGGACGGTAATTCTACATCGTTGAGCTTTTCTATACAATCGATGTAATCGTATGGAAAAACCCCTTTTTTCATCAAAAGTTTCAGTTTTTGGTTATCTAAATCATGAAACTCATGTTTTAAATTTTTAAAATCATCCTCCTTCAGTGTAGATACCAGTTCGTCTAGACTTGACCCCATAAATCTAAAGGAGTCTATGAACCTAAACTTGATGCTAGTTTCAGAGTCATGTAGGGTAAAACTAATATATTTTTCCTTATTTATTGGTAGTATGGAAACCTCACCACGTTTTGCAATTTCCTTAATAACAAAATGTGAGTCATAGCCGCTTAAGTTATGAAAAATCACTGGAACAACAAAAACTTTTTTAAAATTCAAATTGCATGCTTGATGAGCATATCCACGAAATTTTCCAGTGAAATGATCATGATCCCTAACGACTATATCTTTATCAGTAAATTTATGTTCACAAATGTGACAATTTAGTGCATTTACCAAGTTGGGTGTAACACCAAGGGGTATTATATCTAAAATTTTGGACTCTACAAATTTTGCTACATCAGTTAACTGATTGGTAAACCAATCTATACAGTCTTCACCCTGATGATATTTATAATATGAAAGCCGATCTTCGTAAGCGCATTTTAAATAATATCCTGCAGAAAAAGCTACGTGTTGTTGATATTTTTTAGTTTTATCTGTTTTTTGTTGATCTGTATAAGCCTTTAGTATGGATTCTAAATCACTATAAATAACAAAGGGACATTTCTGTTTATAAATAAAATTTTTAAATTCAATATGAGTATGATGGGGAAAAGAAATTTTTGACTCATTCATATTTTTACAAACACTTTCATGCTTATCCAAAATTTGTTTACTCTGAAAATAGTTCAAACACCTATCGCAAATGAATTTTTTACCATCATGTTTATTAAGTTGAGTTGAAATTAATCTAGATAAATTTTTTATCCAACAATAGTGGTACTTAATGTTTTCATTTGTGTCGTCTACAGGAGGTGCATCATAATCATTTAACTTGGTATAATACTTGGATTGGACCAGCAATAGATTAACATGTCTTTCAAGTTTATTTTTAGTTAATCTTGTAGGAACTACTGTATAAAATGTAGATTTATTCGATTGATTTAGTTCTAAAGAGTATACGTTTACTGATATATTATTTAATTTTTCAAATTTTGTAATTTGGGACAGTGGCATTTCAATATCTAAGCCCTTTGTATTTAGAACTTCAGAGTAATGTGGATATGATGAAGTACGATTAGAATGAGTAGCAGGATTTAAAAAACTGTTTACTGCCCAGTAAAAACAAGCTCGGTCCATATTACAAACGTTTACAATTGCTTTCCTTCGAGAAATTTGTTCTGGTAGTGGAACGAAAGACGAGCCGACCCCCATTTCATATTTGTTTATTGCAACTTCCAAAAAAATTATTCGAGATAATGCCCATCCGCTTTCTTTTTCAGCAAATTCTGATAAACTGTTCAAAATAGGATCAATAATATTTATTCTAAACCAATCATGTAAATCATCTCCAATGTCTAATACAACATTGGGAGTACTGAAATATTTGCGGTCTACTAACTCCACGTCTTTTGATTGCTTAATAAAATCCCCACAAAAGGTGGTGTTCACTTTTGAAATTTGTGTTTTCTTGAGAACTAATAAAATCTTGTTTTTGAAAATTTTGAAAGCATCTGTAAAGAATGCATTCATATCTTTATGTGACAAGTTTATAATAACTCCTGTTTTTAATCTACTTTCAAATGCAGCATTAATGTTTTCCCACTTAACCCTTTTACTAGATTTCTCAAGTCCTTCACCCACATGCGCCACTTTTAGTAAACATCGCATGCGCTTCAAATGTGCTATTTTTGTATGAATTTTATGTTTTACCCCGGTCGAAAACTTGAAAGATTTTAAAGCAAGATTACATTTTCTGAGGTGTTTATTAATCAGTAAAATCCATTTGTTTCTATTTGAAAAGGTTTGAATTTTGTTTACAGAATTTAAAATTTCATCAATTTGCTGTAGAGTAACACTGAAGTTCGACATTCTTGAGTATATGAATAAAAAATGTACTCACCAGCTTTCCAAAGTTGTCTTTGACTACGGATGCGAATTTCCTTAATTTTAAAGTTGTCCTCAGCAGATCGCTTCCAAATTTTGTGCAATGGGTTATATTGTGACTGCGGATGTGTACTACTGAATTTCCTCAATATTTAAGTTGACCTCAGCCGGTTGCTTTTCAATTTTGTGTGATGTGTTGCTGAAACAAAAAATAATTTTTAAAACAGAATCACACATGCTAGGTTAGGTTAAATGTGAGTGGACCTCAGGCCCTCGCTAAATAATTAACAAGATTTTAAAAATAAAAAAAATCTTACCGTTTAATTGTTTTCTTCTATTTTAAATAGTGTCCTGGGATGGCATCCACTAGAAATATTCTGTAGTCCCAAAAACACCAAACTATAGCTGCCCTTGTTTATATCTGCGATATATTTCTTGTATTTTTCCACTACCCTTTTGGGGAGAAAAGTTACACTATCTTCTAATTCCACCAATATAGCTTCTCCAAATTTTGATTGAACTGCTTTAATTTTCACAATTTTTTGGGGGACGTTTTCCGGAATTTCTTTAAGCTTTCTTATGAGTTTGTTCTCTACCTCTGTGGAAGTAGAGAAGGTGTTTAGTTCATTTATAAAACTCATCTGAAATAAACATGATAATTGATGTACGAGTTTGCAAAGAGTTTCCCCCCCACAATAAATTTATAGCAAATAAAACTTTTTCAAAATATTTTTGGAAACTAAATGTAAAGAGCAAATAAAAAATATAAAGATAAAACTTACTTTTGTTTTTAAAAAAACTCGAACTCAACTCACTGCTTGTCAATATGGAACTGTAGTTGTCGTAATACCAAAAAAATGTATTTATACCTTTTTTCAAGGATTTCATATCACTATCGTGGGATTGTGATAAACTATTATTTTTGTAAGCGTGTGATATTTCACATTTCCTGTTGTGATGTTGATTATTCTGATTGTGGTTTGAGTCTTATCAATTTTACAAAATTTCCGGTTGATTTTATTTTCATATTTATCATTTCCTGCTGTGATTACGGAATTTCAGAAAAACAATTTAATTATTTGCAAAAGTTTATTTTAAAAATATTATTGATAAAGAGAAATTATTTTTGTTAATAAAGTCTTGAGATGATTTAAAAGGTCTCCATTAGGACATGGGATATCAAATAGGTTCCAATTGAAGGGTCCAGCTGCAACAAGTTTTTTGGTAAACTCATTATATTTGTAGTATGTGGTGTTTTTGAAAAAGTACATGTGTCCGTCAATGTACTGGAATGCCCCTGTAACATCTGTGGGTAGTCCAGGGAAAATATCTTTAATTTGTCCTCTATTTAAGACATTTTTTAAGTTCTTATCATATTCAATATAATTATTGTTATTATAAAATACATACATTTTTCCGTGGTTGCTTTGAAACATTGTGTTTATTTGAGAATTTTTTGGTATAAGTAAATTACCTTGCTCAAGTATTCGCAAACCTGGGAAATCTGCTATATAGTATTTACGAACATCTTTATTGACTGCTATTAAATTACCGGTAGAACTTTGAAAAATCTGAATTATAGAGCCCACTTCTTCGGGTAGATAATCATCGAGCATTTCTGGTTCTGAGGGAATAAGTTTCGAATTCAAATCCATTTTCCATAGAAAATCTTTATAAATAATATATAAGTGATAATTTTCAAATGTACCAGCCATCGCAGTAAACATATACTCCGGCGTTATGTCGCATAAATTTTTATTTGGTGGATGGGGTCTATGATGACCTGTAGTCGGTGACGTAGGTTTGAAAGGATTATTTACATATTTATTGGTTGGTCCATAAAGAGCTTCAAGAGCCATTTTATCATCTTCAACCAATTTAGGAGTCGCATTTCGTTGATACCATGGATACATTATTGCTTGTTTATTATCACTTTGGGATATACCTAGGATATGTCCAATTTCATGAATTAATACCATGAGTAGACTAGTCCCATCATCTGAACTTGATCCATCTAAACTTAAATCCCACTTCTCATCGGCATCAATATGAAGTTCTATACAGCTGTTGCCATTTGGGAAATAACCATGTGCCAACACCTTTCCAGGACCATCAAATGCACTGGGACATTCATCTCTACCTTGACAATCTGCACGAAAATAGTGTTTTCCATGTACAACAGTGATAGATATATCGGGAGCATAAGGTCTTGTTTTGTGTATTAATTCAAATTTGAACTTTGAACTGTTACTCCACACTTCAAAAGCCTTTTCGATTACATCAAGATATGCTTGATTTGCCTGAGGGAAGAACCATTTCAAATCAAATTTAGTCCATTTTGATCTAACTCTAAAAGAATGATCATCGGCGGAAGCTGCTTCACTTACAGAACATCTTGGTCTATCCATAAGTTGTATTGTATCTTTATCTAATTCTCCCGTTGCAGGAATATCATATTTTTCTTGAAAACTCAACAAATAATCCTCAAGTTTAGTCAAATCATTTTCATTTGCGTATCCGAAGCGTTGTAAATAATCCATAGCATACTGCTGGTCGACAACACAAAGTGCTGGACATAGCGCTGCAGCTAATATAATTATTAACATGATCTTCACCCTTCTGTTATCCTCAAGAAACTAATCTCTCAACACATTATTAACAACATATATATTTTTTAAAAAAACCTCTCAAAGATTCAACTGCTACTTGTCACGCATAAAATATTATATGTTACTTTCAAGCCACCCGGTACGAAATTCTTAGTAATATTTCAACATAAGTTACTTTTAAGCTCCCCGGTAGCGCGCCGCCTTATCATCCTAACGGATCTTTCTCGACTACGTCACATTTTACAGCAAGAAGCGTGCACCAGCCCCGCCTTATCATCCTAACGGATCTTTCTCGACTACGTCACATTTTACAGCAAGAAGCGTGCGCGCGGCAGCAATACATTTCTTCGCTAATAATATATATGAGAGCTTATGGCGGCATGTGTTGAATGCCTTGCTATAGACCCGAAGGTTGTGCGATCGAATCTCACTGAAGTTTTTTTTCAGATTTTTAAAACAGGACTAAAAATGGCGGCCTAAAATTAAAAACGCGCGCGCCGCCACTCTCAGCGCCACCAAGCGGAGATTTTTGAACTAGTGGCCCAGAACTGTCTTTGCTCTATCTACTAACATCTTTTAGGCGGACGCTTGTTCCAGCTTTTCATTTTTATCTTGTCCACTTCCATTATAAAGAAATCAAGCTTTTCGTTCATGTTATTCATGTTTCCACCTATCTTCGGAACATTATCTCAATTCTTTCCATGTCACTCATTTTATTCACCGTCAGTCGTGAAAAAAGCAGACCTGAATCGACTCGTCTAAAGTTTCACTTTTACCTACTTTTGTCTCTTATTTCTTTCTCAATTTGATTTATGAATCTGGCAACCTCGCTTTATTTTTGGTCAGAGTTCATTCTTAATAAATGGTCTTAATGTTCTTCGATCACTTTTATCAGTTAGCTTCACAGACTTTTCCTTATAAATTTTTTATAATTCGCGTATAAAAGAGACTTCATTATAACATTGTTTACAGTGTCACAATGAAGCTCTTTTGAACACTGTTATAGTAATTTTTAGTGTACAGTTGGTTATTGTATTTAGTTATATTTTTATTTGACGTTTGACTTTAACCTTGAAAAAAATTATAAATAAAATGGTCTAGCGTTGTTCTAGCTAGCAAATTATTATATTAAAGGTAAATTTGAATGATTTGTATATTAAAGATATTAATGAATAAAGTACGCTAACGTTCATTTATCAATGATTTGTCAATTGTTTACTTGTATATTGTATAGGATCAATATATAGGTATACAAAACGTTCGATTATTGGGATAAATTACCAAATATCTATGTAAAGATGTATTACAGAAATAATTCTGTTCATGAAATAATATAAATAGATCGCAAGAGCATATACGAAGAAGCTCTTTTTTAAACAAATAATCATCCTTTCTTGGCTTAAATGAAAATTTGTTTACAATTTACACAATTATTCGGTTATAAAATGTCAAAAGTCTGAAGTTCTGAATAAAACCATCTGTGATCTGACAAATTAGGAATCTACAGAATTGCCAACTTAAATTTAAACCACTCCTCCTAGTTTTAAAACAGGGATTATATGAAATTCTATTTTATTTAAATAATTAAATAGATGCGAATTATAAAAAATATTGTGTAAAACTTGTGCTACAATGACTTTCTGTAGTACTCGTGATTTGCACAACTCACCGCTTCGCGGTTCGTTGTGCAGGCTTCACTCTTACTACAAAACGAGTAATTGTGACACTTGTTTTACAAATAACTATTGTTGTTGTTTGGTTTATAAATTTGTGAATGTACTTTGGAAATTTGGAGATTGTTTTTGACTCAGCGTTAATTTTCACACTTCTCAGTACTTTAGATATGTCTATAATTGATTTTCTACAACCATTTACAAAAAGACGTCATTGTGTAATGGAATACCTCCACCGAAAATGTGATTTTCGTCTGTAGTTAAGTTTCGTCTTTAGTGACGAAAGTTGAATTTATATTTTCAACCAAATCCCGCTCTCGAATATAATGTTTTGACGACTTCAAATTTTTAATAAACAAAGACAGGAATCATTTCCATAATTAGAATATATTTTATTACGTTTGATTATTTAAAAAGCAAAATAGAATTGTTAATATAACGCTTAAAAACAATTTATATCTAGTTGCCTGGTTTCATAAGTTTGACGTTTCTTGTTAATTGTTTAGACTTGTCAGTTTGCACTGAAATACATCAACAATACATACAAATCTTGATTATAATACTCTTATAATTTTGAAAAATTGTTTGAATGTGAGAACTGACCAAAATTTAAATCATAAAAAATAATGTTTAAAGCAATTCTGTAATTTTTAATATAAAATGAAATATTTGTTCATTGTACTTGTTTAAAATAAAGAGGATAGTAGAAAAAGTATAGTGTTTCACTCGTCGAAAACATGTTTTGAAGCTCGAGAACATTACCGCCCTCGGCTATGCATCGGCTAATAAAATGTTCTCTCGCTTCAAAAAATGTAACTTTCGTCACTTCTAAAACAAAATACTATTCTCTGTACCACGGGAGAAACTTCAATGATCATTTTTAACTCAATTGATGCATTTCACTCTCATGTAATGAAAAATTGTGTGAATCCAGAATAAAGCAATAGAGTCTGATTATTAATTTTTGTTTCAGACCTCCCAATCGATGACATTTTCAGGAGAGCACATTATCATCATCATGGTGATATTTTCGTTAATACTGACTGGAATGTGTATAACATTCATATATAATTGTATATCTAAACTAATTAGGGATCATCGGACCATACAGGTAAGTGATACCCATAGTTTATTATGTTATCAAACGCTGCATTATCAAGTTATTAAACCCGACACGAAAACAAACCTTTTTGGATTAAATGAAATTTAATAGGATACGTTCTTCTATTCATCATTGTTCTATAATGAATTTATTCTCAAAAAAATATCAAGCGACCTTAATATTTTAATTGAGTTAGTTATGTACCATGGATTCGCCAATTACATGATGGAAATACGACCAGGACATAAATGAATAACTTTGGAATATCAACATCACATTAAGCAAAACATTATCTCATTAATCGATATTTTAATAAGTATATTTAATAATGTTAAGGAATCACTTGTATTTTCAATTTTGCCGCTAAACGCATCATTGGCGCATGATTGATAAACCGTCGACGTGCCCAGAAAGTAGTACCTTGTCGACATTCGCACGGTATACATGATTTTATAAAACCACCGGTAAATTGTTTGGACGAGATTCGGTCAAAAGAAGTGTACCAAAAACGACATCGTCAACCCTCCCAGGCGCCTGGATACGACGGCAAGACAGCTTCATCAGGTAGGAGCCTTATATATATATTGTTTTTATTTATGCGTTGATGATGTGCTATTTTTTTTGTTAATTAACTCTTCGAAATACAGTCCATTAGTCCCTTTTCATATTTCCAACCCTTAACATTGGTCCTTCGAGCCGGATTAATATACCTCATTTATACCCTTTTACTTTTTCAAGTTAAGTTCATTTTTTCGGTACATTTTAAATTCGTTTACCGGTTTCTCATTCATTTTTTATGCAGATAAACTCTGTTTTGGTTTATTCCACTAGATGTTATTATAATTATCATTTCACCGTCAAATATCAACAGTTAAAATCAAATTTAAACGTAAATTTTGCATTCTTCTTTGCTAGAGAATTTTATTGCTTTGTTCGAAAATATTTATTAAAATATTATTTCCAGTTCTTAATTACCTTTTCAATTTAACTTTTTCTTGGCATACAAGAACCACATTGACCTTGAGCAGGTGCTTCGATATTTGTTTGTTTATAATTTTCAAAACAATTATTTATATTTGTAATGGCTCCACCATCAGATAAATTAACAAAAGCGAATTTAAATCGCACGCTTGCTCACAGAAGATTACAAGAGACTCATCAAGCAGGTCTTGATGCGTTAAACGATGAATCCTTGAAATCCATTTTCTTAGCTAGAGCAGAGGATCTTGATGTTATTTATAATGACTTCCAAACAGCCCATAATACTGTCATTTCTCTAGTTAGTGATGATGAGTTCGTAACTTACGATACAATGCGTAGTTCGGCAGATAAAGCATTTTATGGGGCTAAATCTATCAAGCACGATTTTTTAATCTCGGATTCCGTCAATAATTCGGTGACCAATTTAAATAGAACTTCTTCACATCAACGATTTGTAGCAAAGCTTCCAAAAATTAATTTACCGACATTCGACGGAGATTTTAAAAACTGGTCTTCTTTTTATGATCTGTTCAATTCGCTTATTCACAACAATACTGATTTGTCCGACGCTGAAAAATTTCAATATTTGCTTTCGTCACTAGACAAAGAACCCTTATCTTCAATTAAGGGTATTCCCCTTACTGATGCAAATTATCTTATAGCATATGAAATGCTGGAGAAACGATACCAAAACAAACGGATTCTGGCTACTCACTACTATAATGAACTTTCGAATGCAGCTTCAATTCAAATGTCTACTTCTAAGGAGCTAAGGAAACTTCTAAATACCTTTTCTGAAAATGTAGCATCTTTTCGAGCTCTCAAATTTCCAGTTGATCAGTGGGATTTTTTGTTGTTCAATATGCTTATGAATAAACTTGATACTAAAACTAGAACTGATTTTGAACTTGAAAATAGCTTAAATTCAGAATTGCCTACTTACAGACAATTAATAACATTCTTAGAAAGGAATTGTATAGCTTTGGAATCGGTTCAATTTTCTATTATTATCCCATCTACCCATGTAGATAAATCCAAAAACAAGTTTTCAAACTCAAAAAATTGTAATAAACCTTCAACATCTACATTTGTTGCAAATACACAACAAAACAGTAGTAACTTGAAGTGTATCTTATGCTCCTCTTCTCACCCACTGTATAAATGTCAATCATTTTTGGCCAAGATGCCACAAGAAAGATTTTCTTTTGCTAAGCAGCACCAGTTATGTGTTAACTGTTTAGTATCTCCCCATTCTATGAAAATGTGTTCATCCACACAAAAGTGTAAAATTTGTCGATTTCCTCATCATACTGTGTTACATTTTCCAAAAAATTCTCCTAATTCTAATCACATAAATAACTCGATTTCCGCTTCTGACAATCTCACGAATACTTCTAGTGACAATTCTAGCTCGTCAATTACAAATGGCCATTGTATTACAAATACTTTAACGTTACCACAATCTACAGTTTTATTATCTACTTGTGAAGTGCATATTAAGGACATTCGAGGTAATTTTCAAAAAATCCGAGCTTTACTGGACACAGGCTCCATGGCTAACTTTATATCCGAAAAATGTATTAGAAAACTTGGACTTTCTCGCAAACACTGCTCTATTCCCATTGAAGGCCTCAATGGAATGACTACCTTTACAAATCGAGGCACAGCACATTGTATCATTAAACCATGTAGCGCAGAAAATCCTGTTTTTTCCTTCGAAGCTATTATTATTCCTCAAGTTTGTTCTGATCAGCCGAAAGTCTTTATTAATCCCGCAGAATTAACATATATTCAAAATTTAAACTTGGCGGACAGTAAATTTCATGTTCCCGGACCCTTGGATATGATTCTTGGAGCTGAATTAATACCTTCAATTTTGAAATCAGGTCGTATATTTGGAAATCCGGATCAACCTGTCGCTTTAGAAACTGTCTTTGGTTATATTCTTCAAGGACGAACAAACTGCTCCTATGCCTCAAACAATTATTCTTTAAGTTGCCATGCATCTTTGGATGTAAATCTTGATATCCAATTGCAAAGGTTTTGGGAGGTCGAACAGGTTGTCAAAGCTATTTTCCCAGCATCCCCCGAAGATAAGAAATGCGAAGAAATTTATAAGACTTCCACTTTTCGAGAACCTTCTGGACGATTTTCGGTACCTCTGCCATTTCGTCAATCTTTCCCCAATTTTATTGATACTTATACACAAGCTCATCGGAGATTCTCAATGCTAGAAAATAGATTTTTAAAATCGTCTGAATTACACATCAAATACTGTGAATTCATGCAAGATTATCTTACCAGTGGACATATGATTCCGGTCCCATTGGACGATTATAAATCTTCATCTGCTTATTATATACCCCATCACGCCGTCTTTAAAGAACAACTTTCAGGTTCTCAAATAATTTCCAAAATTAGAGTTGTGTTCGATGCGAGTTTGCGTGATGTACAGGGTGTCTCACTTAATGACACTCTTTTAGTTGGCCCAAAACTTCAACGTGATATTTCTACAATACTTTCAAGATTTCGATTTTTCTCTCATGTTTTTGTCTGCGATATAAAGCAAATGTACAGACAAATTAACGTACAATCTCAATTCTGGAATTATCAAAGAATTATTTGGCGCTTCAAGCCCACTGAGCCTCTTCAGGAATTTTTTTTGCGAACCGTAGTCTACGGAATTTCGAGTTCTCCGTTCTTAGCTCTACGAACTTTGAAAGAATTGGCCACACAAGAGCAATCTTCTTTTCCTCGAGCATCTAAAATGATTCATCATCAATTCTACATAGATGATGGCTTGCTTGGAAGCAATGATCTAAGTTCAGCCATTTCACTTCAATCTGAATTAATTCAGCTCATGCAACGAGGTTGTTTTCAATTGAGCAAATGGGCAAGTAATCATCCTGCTCTTTTAGCTCAAGTAAGTCATTCCGATCGCCAAGAATCGTACAACTTTGATAAAGATGAACCATCCTTTATTAAAGTGTTAGGGCTCAAATGGGATCCTAATATAGATTGTTTCTCTTACACTTATATTCCATTTGAACGGCCTTGTACAAAACGAAACATCCTGTCTGAAATAAGTCGAGTTTTTGACCCCCTTGGATTTATTTCCCCATGTCTTCTACTTGCAAAACGTATTTTACAACAATTGTGGGAATCCAAGACTTCCTGGGATGATACCCCTTCAAAGAATATCTTGGATGTCTGGTCAAGGTTTAAGATAGAAATGCCGAATTTAGCTAATATTAAAATTCCGCGCCATGTAGGTTCCAGTTCTATTTCCCGGATTGAGCTACATGGGTTTTGTGACGCCTCACAAGTTGGCTATGCTAGTGTTGTCTACTTCCGAATTCTCGAATCTTCTGGACTTGTGAGAACGTTCTTAATTTGTGCGAAATGTCGAGTGTCTCCATTAAAAACACAATCTATAGCAAGACTTGAACTTATGGGTTCCGTTTTATTGGCCGATCTAATGCACTTTGTTAAAGAAAGCTATAGTGACCTAGTCGTTTTTGATGCTATTTATGCTTGGACAGATTCTATGGTAGCTCTTGCTTGGTTATCTTCATCTCCACATAGATGGAAAACATTTGTAGCTAATAGAGTCAGTCATGTTCAAGATCTCATTCCCCCCTCTCTTTGGTATTATGTTCCATCTTCCCAGAATCCAGCTGACTGTGCTAGTCGAGGTCAAACCCCAGCACAGCTCTTAGAAACTCCTATTTGGTGGTCAGGTCCTGAATTTTTAGCTCAGTCTAGTAATACATGGCCTACGCAGACTAATAACAAATTAACTTTATTTGAAATCTCTCAGGAAGAACAAAGGGTTATACTATCTGCCTGCACTTCTTCTGACAATTTCATCTTCACCCTTTTAAATAAATTTTCCTCTTTATCCAAGATTAAGCGAATAGTAGCGTATTCTCTCTTTTTTATTAATAGCTTAAGGTTACAATCTCAGTCTCAAATAAGCGTGGATGTAGATAATGCCTTCAAAATCATTATAAAATGTGTTCAGCGACATACATTTTCTGACATTTTTCTCAAAATTAAACACAATCAACTATTACCTAAGCCTTTTAGAAAACTCGCCCCTTTCATTGACTCCTTTGGGTTGCTTAGAGTTGGTGGTCGAATCAGAAATTCGGAGTTTTCGTTTGATGTTAAACATCCTATTTTGCTACCCAAATCACACCGACTAACCCACTTGATAATCGAAGCAGTTCATCAGGAACACTTTCATCCAGGTTTAAAAACATTACACTATTTATTATTACAACAATTTTGGATTTTATCTCCACGTAGTGCAATTTATAAATGTCTTTCAAGTTGCATTCGTTGTTTTCGTTGCAAACCAAGATCTTACAACCCATACATGGCTGACTTGCCCTCTATAAGAGTTTCTCAAGTCAAGGCTTTTTCATCAGTTTGTATTGATTTTGCTGGTCCATTTTCACTTTCGATGAGTAAACATAGAGGTGCAAAAACCTACAAAGGTTATGTTTGTGTTTTTGTTTGCACATCCACAAAGGCTATTCATTTAGAAGCTACTTCAGATTTGAGTTCTGAAACTTTCTTAGCCGCCTTTAGACGCTTTATCGTTCGGCGTGGAAGATGTCTCACCATTACCAGCGACCAAGGTACAAATTTTAAGGGTGCTAATAACGAACTCCTTGACATGGCTAAAACTATCGCGCAGAAATTGGCCATTTCTTGGAATTTCAACCCCCCCGGTAGTCCACATTTTAATGGCCTCGCTGAGGCGGGAGTAAAATCGTTTAAAACTCATTTTTATAGAGTCTTAGGTACTCAGATACTATCCTTTGAAGAATTCTACACCCTGTTGTCGCAGATCGAAGCACTTTTGAATTCACGCCCGTTGTGTGAAATTAGTAGCGATCCAAATGATTTACAACCTCTTACGCCGGGGCACTTTCTAATTCTTGAACCCCTCACTAGTCCTATTCCCGAGGTGGATCTAACGCATTTATCTTTAAACAGATTGAATCGATGGCAATTGCTGCAACGTATGCGGAGTGACTTTTGGAAGCGTTGGTCGCAAGAATATATTCATTCTCTCCAAGAGAGATTTAAAGGGACCCAACCTTCACATCCTATTGTTAAAGGTGGTTTAGTTTTAATTAAAGACGAACAAACGCCTCCACTGAATTGGGAACTTGCCAGAGTTATCGATGTGCACCCTGGTCGGGACAATGTGGTTCGTGTGGTTACATTGAAAACCAACCACGGCGTTATGCAACGCCCTGTGGTAAAAATTTGTCCCTTACCGATTAATTAATTTACTCTCACTATAATTAACTAAAGTAGTTAAGTCGTTTTTTTTTTTTTGATTTAAGCGCGGGAATATTCTATTTATTTTTTCTCTCACTTTATATATATATATTTTTTTTTATCTTTATATTCCATTTGGTTAAAAAACATTCGTTTTGGTGGGGTGAATGTTAAGGAATCACTTGTATTTTCAATTTTGCCGCTAAACGCATCATTGGCGCATGATTGATAAACCGTCGACGTGCCCAGAAAGTAGTACCTTGTCGACATTCGCACGGTATACATGATTTTATAAAACCACCGGTAAATTGTTTGGACGAGATTCGGTCAAAAGAAGTGTACCAAAAACGACATCGTCAACCCTCCCAGGCGCCTGGATACGACGGCAAGACAGCTTCATCAGGTAGGAGCCTTATATATATATTGTTTTTATTTATGCGTTGATGATGTGCTATTTTTTTTGTTAATTAACTCTTCGAAATACAGTCCATTAGTCCCTTTTCATATTTCCAACCCTTGACAAATAAGTTATTTTTTTAGGAAAATTTATTTATCCATACTTTATAATGTATTAATAGGAAGATAATAGTATATTCTTCAACGAGCGTTTATTGATGGGTAATATTCACGAGGATGAAAATTACGACAAAAACCGCAGGCGAGTGTTGTAATCATCCGAGTGAATAATACCCATTATACGTAGGTAGAAGACTATACTTTCTCCATGACTATACAAAGAGAAAATCGGTCTTCGAAAAAATAAGTGAACAGATTCTAATGTTTTTATTTTTACTCAGCCTATTCTAATCATTAATTAAACATTTTCCTTATAACAAAAACTGCTAGATAAAACGGATATATATATATATATATATATATATATATATATATATATATATATATATATATATATATATATATTGTAATATTTCCAATCCTTTAAATATTAAAAATTTAATTGTAATTGCCCTACGATGTGGAGACAACTTATAATATGTTGTCGCATTGACAATTATTGTACATTTTCATTGCATATGCATTGAAATTTTTACTCTGGTTGTAATCAAATTTTCCAAAGTATAGTTTCTCTCTGAAACTTGCCTGTTGGATCTCCACCCAAAAATATTTTAAAAATTGTTTTTCAAATTCATCCATATCAGGTATTTGTTCCTCTTTATTGCAAAACCACAATAAAGCATGTCCGCATAACATTCCTCTGATAATAATTTTCTTCTCTACAATGTCTCTTATACCTCTCATTCTGCTTGATTATTTTAATAAATACTTTTGGGAGAATCACATTTATATTTCCATCAAATTTCACCCCAAAATCGATATTTCCAGTATACATCATTCCACCTCCATTCCGTTTTAGATTATCTTCTATAGTTTCTTGTAATTTTCTATTCATTTCCTCCAATTCCTTGTTAAATAATTTGTCTATATTTTCATTATTTTCAATACACGTTCCTGTTTGTTCTTCTATCCTTCCATTTAAGTCATTAAATTTCTTATTCAAATTTTGTTCATATATTTGCATTAATTCTTCATTTGTTTGTCCTTGTACTTTTATAGACTGTATCTCTTCAATTATGTTTTCATTGTGTTTCTTTACTTCCACTTGAATTACTCCAGATAAATTTTCTTCTAGGAATCTTCCTAGTTCTTGAACTTCTACGACCTGCTTGTTTGTATCTTCCCTGATTTTATTGCCATTTTCTTGAATTTCCATCCATAAATTTTCATTCTGGCCCTTCATATCTCCTTTCACCTTTTTAATCTGCTTCCTAAATTGCTCGTTCTCTTCCCTAACTTTCTTAATCTCATTCAAACTTTCCATTTTCACCTCATCAATTTTCTTTCCCAAGTGATTCATGTTCCCCTTTATATCATTCATATTCTCATTCATTTCTCCCCTCATATTATTCATATTCGAATCCATTTTTTCCCTCATATTATTCATATTCGAATCCATTTTTTCCCTCATATTATTCATATCTCCCCTCATATCATTCATATTTTCATCCATATTCATTAACAGTTGTAATAATTGGTCATTGTTAGTTGTATTTTCCCTTCTCTCTTGTCTCCTATTCTCTTGTTCTTCCTCATCTCCTACTGTCATATCTCCTTCTGATTGGTGTCTTCCCTGCTCCAAGTATTGCACCTGAAAATCTCCTCTTCCATGACTCCTTTCTTCCCTTTCTTCTTCAGATCCACTTTCAACTCCTACCTGTTTACCATCTCTTAACGTCATTCTTCTTTTCATCGTAGATATTTAAAAAAAATTTATAATAATGTCAATAAATTTCTATATTTTTTATAGTTATATACAAATTTTAATCGCCCCACGTTTTGGGTGCCAAATTGTAATATTTCCAATCCTTTAAATATTTAATATTCTTTAATTGTAATTGCCCTACGATGTGGAGACAACTTATAATATGTTGTCGCAGCGACAATTATTGTACATGCAACTTAAGTACGTATTCTATTTCAATTTTGAAAGTAGTTGTCAAAAAAATATGCCCGGCGCCAATAAATATCAATCTAAAGATGAATTTATATACAATCGACCTATTACTCCTATCTCAGGGTGAGATCAAAGTTGTTCAAAAACTAAGTCTTCAAATTTATTTGTTTTTTAGAACGTATTTCTAAATTAAACGTTCCACTATTATCAAACTCTCGAATAACTGTTAATTCAATATATTAAAAGGCCCTTTAATTATTTTATGACATTTACTATTTTACTGTCACTAAAAAATCAACCAAATGTCACTGATTAAATTGAAAATTCTATGAATGTAAAATGATAAGTTCAACGAGATTGGATACTGAATGAATACTACAGGTAGTTAGAATCAAAATTATATATTTTACTATCAGATACGCAAATTAAACAAAATTATGATTCCCAAAAATTACCATAAAAGAACAACAGTCGTAATCTCTACAAAACTTAAAATTAGGATACAACTATGCTAGAATTTAACCTAATTAATTATTATTATAAAACGTTCAACTTGTGTAATTTACACTTGACGTGTATCAATGTCAAATAACGAAATTTCTGCTCAAATTGTCTATTCACTTGATGTTGAAACTGATATATGTATCGATTATTTTGGTATATTTCAAAATTTCTTATATAGATGCATCTAAATTTTCAACTGTATTTAAAAAGGCCTAATATATCTCGAGAAATAAATTTAAAAACTGGAGTGGACTCACCAAATGGATCAGGAAAACTCGTACTTATTCCAAACGTATTTAGAATTCTGCTAACTTTCTAAATATATACAATTTAGAAAACTGGAACCACATACACTTTTCACGATGCAATTCTTATCCGAATTATACACGCACTGGCTTTATCATATGGGTTATTTATCTGATTGTATGATATACAATTTATACAATCAAACAAAAAATTGAGACAACTCTAATTCTGATGTTGTCTCTTCAAAGGATAAAAAATTACTTACTAAATTTTCATAAAATAAATAATTCTCCTTTCCGTTGGTTACCGATTTTTTCTTGTTTTTTAAAAAAAATTACTAATCTAAGATTTTCAATAACCAAGTGAGATTTTGAAATTCTTTTATTACATTTTTAATGTTGCTAGCAGAGACCTCTATATCTTGCAATTTCAAATATTTTCTCCAAATCCTATTATGTTCTATCTATCATTAGATATATTTTACTCAAATGTCATTGAAATGTCATGTTTGATATTTCTACTGAATCTTTCAAAATTTAATAATTTACATATAGTACAGTGTGTACCGAAAGTATGGCAGCCAAAATTAAATAAATTTCCTTATGTTTCACTTATTCTTTAAATTTCAAATAGAGGATCTGTATTAATATATATATATATATATATATATATATATATATATATATATATAAAATGAATATAATTTCATAAAATATTATATATATATATATATATATATATATATATATATATATATATATACTAGATGAACCCGGCAGACGTTGTCCTGCCAAACATTGGTCACTGCTTACACACTATGGCACATTTTTTCATGGAAATGTCAATGTAAAAATTTTTGACAACCTAACATTATCTTTATAGTGAATTTCCTCAACAGACATTAATATTACAATAATAATAATATATTAAAACTCATTATCAAAAAAATATAGACCAGGCATAACAAATGAAAATTGTTCAAATTTCGTTATTAATTAAACCTACTTTTAACTGATTTTTGTAATAATCAATCAATTCCAATTGTAATAATCCCGAAAGATCATCTCATGGTGAAGCAGCTGCCACCAGTTGTAATACCAATAGATTCCACTATAATCCTAAATAAATAAAGAAAATTCTATCACCACTTGTAATAACCAAAAAAACTTTGCTGTCCAAAAATGTCCCTAATGGACCGAGAAGGCAGCGTAGCTGGCTGTCACCACCCACGTTTCCGTGGGAAACAAGAGTCGGCGGCTCCTGTAAGAAATGTCCGAAAGAGCTGGCTTCGGCCTCCGCTGCTACCAGTTGTCGTTGGTAATGAGAGGTCTTGTATTATGGGGGTTACGTCAGTAAGAGGGGTGTGTTGAGGGAAAATTTTAGGTGTGAATCTTATGTTTATATGTTAGGTATCCCTGCTCTCCTGGTTGAGAAAATAAATTAACCGATAACGATTTCTTAAACGAGTTTAATAAAAAAATATATAAGAAAAAAATAAAAATAATTACACCAATTTACAAAGCGTCGGGAATACTCGTATATAGAGTCTCGTGTCTACAATTGAATAAAACCAGTGATAGGATCGAGAGAAAACTTGAGATATCCCCTTTAAGTCAACGCGAATGACTCGCAGAATAAAAGGAATTTGTTATTTTTTAAAAAAATAATCGTCAGAACCTAATATTTTCGCGTACCCTAAATATGAAATTTGATATTAACAATTTAATATTCAACCTCAAATTTGCTCCCTATTCCTAATTCATACGGTGAGATATCACCATTAAATATTCGTGTGCGATATGAACTACCATACACCAATTAAATTATATAAACATAATATCATAAAAAGCGGGCTGGCAATGTTTATAACCTGACCAAACTACAGAAAAAAAATCATAATACACTGTTAGTATAATTTGAAATCAGACTTACCAATTCCCGGACTGGATGTTCACAAAACGCCGACGGACACGATTCGCGTTTCGAACAAAAAGAAACCCTTTTAGAGCGCGTACAGTGTAGACGCTCCCTTGTAATCTGCTTTCTCTTTTCGAAAAAAAAAAATAATTATACCTGACTGCTAAAACACTACTTTAATTATAAATTACTATAACTCAGGACTCCTCAAAAACCGCTATTCGCGAAACCCCAAAAGAAAACTTGACCGTTCCCGACCGCGAGTTTTTACCAACTGCCCCTCATTTGTTACTTTTTCGAAGTTTCGGAACTTTTCCTTGCTCAGCAATCCTTTATTTTCTTTGTACCTGTTAGCTTCTGATTGGTGGAACTTATCGTTCGACGTAATTGTGTAATAGGTTTCTTACCTCGATTAACAATTGAATTTATTGGATTCCGCAAAATTTCTTTATTTTGACGCAATTATTATTTCCGGTTAAAATATTATTTTTTTAATTCTTGCACCCAGACAGACGCTTAGATAAGTGGTTTTTTCATTTTATCGATGTGAACGACCGTTTTCTATAGTTTAAACGTTACAAAGTAAAAAGTAATTTGTTATACAGGATGATTCTTATTTTGATATTTATTACATTTTTCTAAATTGAATAAACTTTCTTTTCGAAATTTATATGAAATATTTTTTTCTTTCGTTAATTAACGTGGTCGTTGAAAAAATATTGTGTGCAACTCAAACGCAAAGCACTTCTCCCGCCATCTTAATTTGTGGCATTCGTTAACCTATATTGGTTACTTTATTCTTTCATCAATAATCGTGGTCGTAAAAAAATATTGTGTACAGCTCGTACCCAAAGCACTTCTCTCGTTACCTTGATTTATGGCACTAACCTACCTATATAAGTTACATTCTTATTCCATTAATAAAAGAGGCCGTAGAAAAAATATTGTGTACAATACATACGCAAAGCACTTCTCCCGCTCCTTTGATTTGCGGCACAATAGAAGTGGTGGCGATCCATCACTGTTGTAGAACGCATCGACGTTGGTTCGATTAAAACTTGTCGCTCGTGATAAACTTGTAGCCTGGGCAGTTCTTACAGTTATTTCTGGGTTTCTTTTTCTATAGGCTCTGAACCAATCTTCGCCAGCTAATTTCTTATTGTTCGAAGACGTTGGTCGTTTTAGATTATAGTTTCATGCCAATTCAAAGGCTAGTTTGCGCTCCTCATTTTTCGGAAATCCATGATAGATATTGGCAGATTTCGTTAAATACTTGACTAGTGACTATTCTTGTGAGTCACTGAGAACTCTGTTGTATGGTGAATAACCCATGCCCGCATCGGAATTTTTATCTCGTTTTCGTTTATAGCGAAAAAATGACGTGTAGTTAAGACCGTGTTTTAGGCAGCTTCTCTAAAGGCGGGTCCAGATCAAGCGCGCCGATCCGCGCCGCGCCAAACGTTTGCGAACAAAATTCGTGTATGTTCGGAGAATTGTCTATATAGACCAAATGCGCGCACGTTTGGCTATGTTCGGAAAGGTTCCAAGTTTAGTGCGTTTGTTTCATTCGTAGATATCAAACATGACCGATTATCAAAAAATTAAAGTAGCGAGTGCTGCATTTATTGTAATAAGTGGCATATTAAAAAAAAGAAGAACAATCGCCGATGGTGGATGACAAGAATTTTTAAAAATAGAAAGCATTACAGTGGCAGTGACTTATTGTGTGATTTGTCAATTGAAAACACGGGGCAATTCAAAAATTTTCGTCGCATGTCCTCTGAAGACTTTCAAAGATTAATTGAGTTATTGGGCCCTAAAATACAAAAAAAGGACACCAATTTCAGAGAGTGTATACCTGTTAAAGAAAGATTAGCGATAACCCTACGTTTTTTGGCAACCGGAGACTCATTTACTAGTTCATCATATTTGTTTAAAGTCTCAAAGCAAAGTATTTCTACAATAGTTCCTGAAGTTTGCAACGCTATAGTTGAGGCATTTAAAGACCACATACAGGTAAGTTAACTATATATTTAACCTTATTTTAGTTAGTTTATATAAATATATATAATTTCTCAATATAATTTACAAATCAGCAAAGGTATGAACATACTGTTGCAATGGACTCATTGACTGTGAATATGGGGAGCTATTTTCAAAAGTTGCTGAAGACGACGATGGATTACCAAATGAAGTTGACGGCGAAGGAAGTGGAGGATTAATAACAATTTGTTGTTGCTGTTGTTGTGGTGTGCGTGCAGCAGTATTTCTATAATAATCAAATTCGATTTGGAACAGTACATTATTTATGTGATGCATAGCTGTAGCTCGCGTCATGTCATCATATTTTCGGGGTCTGCTTGCAATATGTTCACCGAAAGTTGAACATTCATCTTTTTCGGCGGTTGAGACCTTTTGAAGGACATCAAAGGCGTAGGCAATTCGCGGATCCTCTGCAGGCTTCTTTTTTTTAGCCGGTGCCTTCTTTGGTGAAGCAAACAGTTTGCGTTTCTCTCTTGTTTCATTTTGGGATTGTAGTTGGGAATCTGCAGGTTCTTGGTTTTGTGTAGGGTTCGGCTCTTCTGTCGCTTCATTTGTGGTTAATTCTGAATTAACTTCGTTCCCTTCTTCCCCATCACTGTTGTCGTCCTCTTCTTCTACAGAGGTCTATAAAAATAAATTTATTTTATAATTTCTTTAATTACAGATGCCAAGTAGTTCAGAAGATTGGGCGAAGCACGCGAAAATGTTTGAAGACGTCTGGAATTTTCCGCACTGTGTAGGAGCCATAGACGGAAAACATGTAATGATTCAAGCTCCTATTGATACAGGAAGCGAATATTTCAATTACAAATCCTTCTTTAGTATTGTATTATTTGCACTGGTGGATGCAGAGTACAATTTTATGTTTGCTGATGTAGGGTGTCAGGGACGGATATCGGACGGAGGGGTATTTAAAAACAGTGTATTGTGGCAGAAAATTACTAAGAACGAACTACATTTTCCTGAACCGGAAGCTCTTCCTGGTCGCCAAAAACTTTGTCCTTACGTAATTCTGGGCGACGAGGCATTTGCCTTACATCAAAATATCATGAAACCCTACGCAGGGGTGCACCCAAAGGGTTCAATGGAACGGATTTTTAATTACCGACTTTCAAGAGCTCGTAGGGTTGTAGAAAATGCATTTGGGATTCTTTCTGTTGTCTTTCGAGTATTGCGGAAGCCAATGTTGTTAGAACCTCCCAACACAACTCTTATTACACTGTCAACCATCTACTTACATAATTATCTACGGAAAAGTAAAGCCTCTCGCCAAACATACACACCTCCGGGAACATTTGATCATGAAGAAGATGGTAAATTAATACCAGGAAGTTGGAGACACGAAATAGACGATGGACCTTCCTTTATGTCTTCAAAGAAAGTCCCAAGGAAATGTTCAACAGATGCCCAAGCCATACGCAAAGAAATAGCAGACTATTTCATGAACAATGGTCGCGTACCATGGCAAAATGATTATGCGTAAGGGCATTATTACTTATTGATGCATTTGAGCGAAAGCTGCGTAACACACTATTTTATAACTATTATGATTATACTCACATTTTCAGTGTTGATATGTCCCACAGGTTTATTCTTGTCCAATAAAAAAAAGAACCTTTCATATGCAAACCAGCTGCTCACATAAATCTCCCTCCGACCTGAAAATGGCACCATTATTACTTCATATGTACAATAATGTACTACATGTAACAAAAAAGTGAATTTTATAATACATATTAATAATAAAATTTAGTCAATACATACCTTTGCCCGTGCCTGTTGTTTTTTTTTATTTTTCCCCTTTCGCGGCGAAATGACGATAGCAAGGAATTCATTTCTGCTTTTGCTGCATCCACATTGCACTTTAATTTGGCGGTTATTTTTTCCCAAACATCTTGTTTTTTATTGCGCATATGATAATTTGTATCACGGGGATCCCACAACTCTGGACACTCGTGATAAAAATCAATAAAGTATAAAATTCTTTCATGGTCCCATTCTGTATTATTAACGTCTTCCATTTTAAATAAGTTTTTACAGGTAGACAGTTGTTTAAATAAGGCAATGGACTTTATTACAACTGCATTCGCTCTTGACAAACACACCAAGTAAACTAAAAATTCGTCCAAATCAAACGCGCGCGAACAAGCAAATTTCTTTGATGTACCGACAACAAGTGGATAATGTTTGCGAACGCTTGTTCGTGCACGTTATTGCGCGTTTGTGCGCGGTAACCCGTCCAAATTGAACGCGCCTGCAACGTTCGCAAACGTTTGGCGCGGCGCGGCGCCGATAGGCGAGCTTGATCTGGACCCGCCTTAAGGGATATCCCCGTCTTTAGATCATCGTAAGCGTGTTTGTACTGATCCAAAGAGCTTTCGCCTTGATTTGTTTTTTTTTGTCAAAATCTGGGCATCTGCAATAAAAATAATTGTTATGATGATTGTGGTTCTCAGACTTAGGATCAATCGCCCCCAACCGCATGTTTCAAATATTTTATCTTATAACAAAAATTCTACGTGCCTATCTCAATTCTAGCTTATATTGATAGAAACGGCAATAATCACATTGACGAAAATTTCACAAGAAAATCTATTGAACTCAAACGTTAACTTCCAAAATAATAAACTTTAAAATATTACTTTACGCTTCCACGAAATCGCAAGTGCCAACTAGACGTAACGCACTCTCTGTGGCAGTATAAACACTGAGTGGAGACTTTGTGCGTTGTCCCCACCGTTCCCGACATAGCTCGAGAATATTCGACGTGTTTCAATCGCCCCCTCTGTCAATCGACCCCAGTCTACCCTACCAAAAGAACATAATCTTTTAACATTATTTTTAGGGGTTTCCAACTAAAACATAAAGCATAAACTAATACATAATATTGATTTCCTTTCAAAACATAATCGCATGATAAGATTCATAAAAATAATATCTTAGTCATATGAAGGAGTATCAATAGTCTAATTAGGTAAATGAATGTCAAAATCGGGTAAATGTCCTAATGGTATATTAATTTGAAACGTTAAATCAGAGAGCCACAATTTCATGCGTGAAGCATTAACAGATCCTCTATTAGGAATCTATTACTTGATGTCCTTCAATATCTGTAACAACATATGTGTCATGAGGTAAAACCTCTTCAATCATATATGCTCCCTTAAACTTGGAAAATAACTTCCTATTTACTCCAGACTCAGTAACATCATTTGTAATCACAACTTATCGCCTACTTTGTAAACATTTGGCCATCTGTGTATCTTGTCATAGTATTTTTTGTTATATCCTTGAACCTTCTCCATTCTCTCGTCTACTTTCTCTCTCATTTCTACTGCAACCACTCTCTCTACATCATTCAACAACTTCAAATGTGATCTAATTTTAATACCATCCCTCCATAAAATAACATAATGGGATTTGTCCCGTACTACTACTAACTATATTGTTTATGACAAATTCCATATCATCCAATAACTTATTCCGCTTATCTGGAGTTTCGTTCAACTTTGGCAACATCGGATCTACTACACTATTAAATCGCTCCACATGCCCATTTGCCCTAAGACACACGACTGTAATTTGAACGTGTTTAGCATTTTTATTGTGTAAGAAATTTTGGAGAACTTCTGAGGTAAAACAGGATCCTCTATCTGAAAATATTCTATTATGCACTCTATACAACATAAAATGATTCTTAGATGTTTAATAACTTGAGATGAAGATGTATCTCGACAAGGATATAGCTGAATAAATTCAATAAAAACATCAACAACTAAAAATATATATTTATCACCATTTTTACACTTGTCTAATGGTCCATAATTATCTATATGTTGGATATCAAAGGGAACGGTTCCTTTTGGAATTGAATGAAGTGGCACATCAGTTTTGACACGTTTATGTGCCAACTCTATACATTTTAAGCAATTTGATATAAAATCTTGTATCAGAAATTTCATATTAGGAAATCAGTAAGTTTGCATGTTTTTCCAACACCTACATGGGCATAATTTTCATGAATGTTCCTCATCACGTGATTAGTCATACTATGTGGCACATAAAACAACAACATTTTTATGTTTCCTATAAACTAATCTGGGACAAGTTAAGATGAGGCAGGGTATTTGAGGGCTGCCAGATGAGTTTTTAGACACAATAAGCCCCCACGTATTTCCCTGCAGACCCCCTCCTCATATACAATCATATCAGAGGCCCATCCTATCTACCACCAGGAGACACGCCGGGTTGGCACTTCTGCCCTTCCACATCAATAAATATTCCGACGATTACCGACGAACAACGCATACATCTACTGATGTGGACTCGGTACCTACCACAGAACTAGAAGTACTGCATATTTGTGATAAGAAACAAGAACTGGATTTCCTCTAATAATTGAACATTACAAGACACTTAAGAGACCCTTAGCATGAAGTCATCAGTGAACAGATAAACCAAGGGTGTCCTTCGTATTTGAACTTGAGTAATAATTGTAAAGATCAGCAGATGTAGTTTTTCTGATTTCCTATACTGTTGCACAGTTATATTGATCTTAAATATGAAAAAGATATCCAGGATATCCCCATAGGACTAATCATATCTAAGCTATAATATTTGTAACATCATGTCTTCTTCATTTTACTATTTAAATATATTAAGTCAATCACAATGTAGGTCACTTCTAGGTCTAGGCAAAAGTAATTATTAAACATCAGGTAGGCATCACATGATATGAAGCTTCTGTTATTCTTACGCTGATAGTAATATCGAGACAGTTGTTAGTTTCTTAGATTTGTTACCATTTTTTCAATATATTGTAGAGTTATTTAAAAACAGTTAGTCTCATTTAAAAAAATAATATGAGTAGACTCCACAGAATAAGGGTCGAAATAGTAAATTGTATTAAAACTTGTGATGTTAATCCATGGAATTGGTACATTTTGGTTTGCATCAAAAGGGGTAGTTCTGATTTTTTATATGTTGTGTGTAATGAGGTGGTAATGACAAATATAATTTCTGGACCTCTAAAGCCCTTCGGAACATTGTAAAATTCATGGGAAACCATTAAATTTTTGATCATTTTTCAGTTTCCGCCATTTTTTACCATCAAGGACCTGTTTTACGGTAGAAGTCAATATAAATTCTTTTGAAGGACACTGAATTTGCAACAAAATGAGAATAGTTTGGTCTCGATAAACTGAATAGTTTAAAAGATACAACTGTTCAAATGTTTGCAAAATTTCCCAAAAAAATTTTTTTTTCGAGTTTCTACAAGTTCTCGTCAATGTGGTCAATTATTGATTTATTTGACGGCATAAATTCATATACTTTATTAATGAAGACAAATGTTTCAACAAAACGAGACCAATTTGGTCTATTAAGCTCTAATAGTTCCCTAGCTACAGCTGTTCAAAGTTGCTGAGGTGAGTAAATAAAATGAAATACGACTTATAAAATAAGCATTATAATTCATAAAAAGAAATAATTAGAGTATAAAAATACGAAGATTGTGTTATACATACTATCTTTGCATTTGGCGGTTGAAGTTGAGGTCGTCACAGGAGTTTTATTATTAGTTTTTATTGTACATCTAAATCGACTGTACACCTTTTCGGAGCTTGCTTCGGTAGCATTTCGTCATCGACCAGCTCAGGCAGGTCTAAATCGTCATCTAATGGTGGGTCATCGATGGTAGGTTCGTCAATGTCATCAAACATCAGATCTGGTTTGATATCACAAGATTGGCCGCTGCAGTGGTTGCAAACAGCCGAGCATTTGAGTCCTGCTTTTCTGCAACCACAGCTGCTGGTACAACCTTTTTTGCAGTTGCAGGAAATCATGTTTGGCAGGGGTTGAGGAGCTGACGGTTTCGTCATCAGTCGAGGAATGAGGCCTCTAGTGGTCCGCATCCAGCCCCAATCGAATTCTTCTTATTTCCAAGCCACATCTGAACCTGAAACAAGACAAACAACAAAATTAAGAATCGTAACTGTTCAAAATTATGAATAATATCGTCGGTTTATTATTGTAAAAAAAATATTTTCAACTGGTTGTATGTTCGCAGAGAGTGAAACCTTGCAGCATCGCTGGTTAAAGGCAACCTGGCGAGATTCATGTTGGTCTTAGCCGACGCCCTTGTAAACATTTGGAAGATAAGGTCGTTGAGATTCACTGTTGTCTCCATACAGTGAAACGAGAAAGCTCTCTCCTGCTTTGGTGACCTGCTCAGGTGTGGCATTGGGGATTAGAAAAACTACACCATTTTGTTCAAGGCGCGGCTGTTTTTTCAGTGTTGATAAAAATTTCATTTTTCCTTGGCCAAAAAGTGCTGATGTCGTATCAAAACCACTGAAGGCGTGAAGGAACAGTGCCAATTCGCGTTGTGCTTTTCCTCTTCCACATTTTTCAAATATAATGTTGTTCTTTGGTCTATTTTTTGAAGGTGTGTTGATAAGGTGTCCTACTGTGATGGTGGATGATTTATGAAAGGTAGACAAACAACTCTTGTCGTATCAAATGTCAGGTGATTTGTAGCCTGTTCCATAAAACCATTCCATCCGGATATGCTCTACTTTTTAATACTCTTGCTAATCAGCGAGCCAATATCCGAAGAAGATGGTACAATTCCTTCATGTGTTCGATGAATACTATCCACATCCTCAATAGAGACGGTAGTCAACCCGTGGTCCTTATTCGGTTTGTAGATTTGCAACTGTACAGGCAGTCTCTGTTGCATAAGCTGGGAAGAATCGCATATTTCCTTTCGGGCGAAACTTTCTTCGGGAATAATTGATTACCATCATTATACCCCCTAAAGCGTGGAATGTGCCTAATCCATCCAATGTGTTGACAATGAAATCTGAATTGTCAAAGGCGAATTGCACAAAAGTTCCCTGCTGCAATTGCATTTGGTCTGGTCTTAGGATGGCCGACGTTTCGAGTTGTACGATGTTTTTGTAACTTGCGCAGAACACCATGGCAGACAACAAGTCAATCAGGTGACTGGACGCGAACTTGTGATATAAATAAACACCTACCCTGTGGAGCAATGAAAATATGAATGAGGAAGGTCTCACAGCTGACACTATTGAGTGTGACAGAGCAGCACATTTCTTACGCCACTTATCCAGACAACCACGTTTATTTTTTATAATCAGGGTGTCCATAAAAGTTTTCAGCGAGTTCGGTATTACAGAATCCATATCCCGCAAAAAGTTATGTGAGGACGGGTATTTTTCTGTGTTGTACACTTGAGAGCGAATATCCTCCCAGATGATATGAGCTGCCACTTTGACTACCCGGAGTCGTTCTTCTTGAGGGTCTAACGTCTGTTCAGTATACCATGCCTGTGTTAAAATTTTGTATCTAGTATTTTTGGAGAAAATACCGGTTGTTTTGTTTGGTAGGGTGTATATTAATATCTCATCTCCGTACTTTTTAGATAGGCGGCTTTTGATGGTTCGCACATCAGGTGTGTTTTCACCTAATAGTTGAGTCAACTCTGTCAAGGAAAATTGACATTCTTCTAGGTAGTTAAAATTTTTTTTCCATAGCTTCATCAACAATGCCATGACTACGTTCTCCCCTCTGTACCCCTATTCGAACAGATTTTTACAGCTTTCTCTGACAAAATCGATGATATCTTGCACCTAGTGCAGGCAAATCGGTCTTTTCAGTGCTCATTCATCGCCTCTTTTCTCAGCTGCATTCAACACATTTGAAACTAGGTGCAAGCTCTCCACTGAAATCACATTATTTCTCTTTTCAGGCGTGATTTTTTTTAGTTTTCAACGAATTGTAGTGTTTTTTCTTCACCACATAAAAACCAGCAATCTCTGAAGTTGAACTGCTGAGTTGATCTTCTCGTAGGTCTCGCTAATTTTACTTCATTTTCCCCACGTTTCACAGCTGCTGTGATCAATTTTGGGTTGGTATAGCTTTTTTGACACGACGCTCGCGCGAAACCTAACGCCGAACGAGTGGACCCGAGCGATGCCTCTCTTCACACCTCAGCTCCACACTCGCCTTCTCGCTTTCACTCGAATGAAGGGTGCAAATGATAGCGCGGTGCGGCAGGCAACGTTGCGCTCGTTTGCTGGTCACAAAAACAATCTTTATGTTTAATATCTGTACTCACAGAATTATAAATACCTGTCACAATGCAAAGGTAATGTGAGAATAATTCAAATATAAATTCGGCGAAGTATTATGGTTTTTTTGTTTATTATAAATAATCATATACCCTATACTATATATAAAAGTAATAAAAAGCACACCTTTATTAGAAAAATATATTTGACAGACACCGTAAACTCTAAATTGTATTATTTAAGAAATTTTGCAAATATTTGAACAGCTGTATCTTTGAAACTATCCAGTTTAACGAGACCCAACTATTCTCATTTTGTTGCAAATTCAGTCTACTTTAAAAGAATTTATAGTGGCTTCTACCGTAAAACAGGTCCTTGGTGGAAAAAAATGGCAGAAACTGTAAAATGATGGGAAAATTAATGGTTTTTCTTGAATTTTACAATTTTCCGGAGGGCTTTAGAGTTCGGAAAATTATATTTGTCATTACCACCTCATTGCCTACAACATATAAAAAAATCAGAGCTACCCGATTTGATGCAAGTGAAGAACCCTTTTACGGTACGATTTCCATGGATTATGGTAACTTATTATAAATATTATTCCAGACCCAATCCATTCCTTAATTCCAGGAGCTTTATTACTGGTAGTTGTGTAGTGAATATATCAGCGAACAGATGACCTGCGGAAATATATTTTAAAGTAATTGTTCTACTTTCAATTTGTTTATGTCCAATAATTCTTTCATAAACTATTTAAATCTAGTGTTTTTAAATGAAACTCAAGGTCTCTAGTTAATTCCACAATATAATACAAGTTATTGAAAATTCTAAAAAATTGACAATTGTTTCGATAAATCAATATTATCGAAACAAATGTCAATTTTTTAGAATTTTCAATAACTTGTATTATATTGTGGAATTAACTAGAGACCTTGAGCTTCATTTAAAAACACTAATATGAGCATATTCCACGAAGTAAGGGTCGAGACAGTCAATTTTATTTAAATCTAATTATAATTTACTCTTTATATAGCAAATTGTTTGTCAATGTCACTAAATTTGAAATCAATATTCATTTCAGAAATGTAATAAAATTACCAAGATATTACATTCCTTGACATAGTTATTGAGACATATCCATTGGACCATTCAATTCACATCATAACTTTCAGACGTATTTAAATGAACAATACGTTTCTGTGTTCTTTTGTACTTTGTATTATTCATCACACAAAGTAGTTTTTCACGCAAAAGGATTCGTTTACGAGATGCCCGTAAAAACAGTTTTATTTCTTTAGTGCTGACAAGCCCTTTCATGTTTAAAATTATTCTTGCTCTCGATAGGGAGCGCTTAGCAGTTTTATATGAAAATCAGCAGCTTTGTTCCGTAGAGGTTCTGCACGTACTAGCAATTTTTTTAGATACTTGTGGAAATGTTATAATATATACTCAAGTTTTTAGGATGTCATTATTTTTCTGATACTGTTCATAGAGGATATAATTCAAATAGAAAAATTATTATGTGATACCGTTACCGCTGGAAATTATAAAACTGTTATCATATTGGACTTCCACACAAACCGATTGATATCCTAGATATGACAGATTTTGTTAAGTGAGTGCTATTGGTGTTTAATTTAGGGCCAATTTACACATTACGCATTGCGTCCAAAATATCTTCAAGTATCAATCACGAATAAAATGCAGCAAAAACTCACGCAAACATTTGAGGTGTATTACGAGGATATCCACAAAAGGTTCCAGCCCAACAAATAAACAAGCCATTTCTTCTTAAAATTCGGTTTTATATTTCAAATTAGTCTCGTTTTAAATCGATAAATTTTTTCCATCGACTTTTTCAACCATAAAAATAACCGTTTATCTATTTTACCACTTCCTTGTTTAACGGAAATTTTAATTCTCCATGCCAAATTTTTGGGTTAGGAACAAGGAAAATGTCACTGTGGGCTAGATCTGGTGAATACGTTGTATGGTCAATCAATTCATAGTGTAATTCGCGAATTTTTTATCATGTATAAAGCTCAAGCGTGAGTAGGCGCGTTGTCTTGATGGAAAAGCACTTTTACGTTTCCAAATGTTATCGTTTCATTACAATTTATATCTGTAGCTGAGTAAGGCATGATGCGTTATAGTATCCCGTTTGTTTTAACTTTTAGAACATAATCGTTGACCTATCTCAAAAAACAGTCGCCATCACTTTTCCAGCTGACGGAACTGTCTTGTCCCTTTTCGCAGAAAATGCACCATTACCAATCCATTGCTAGAACATTCTTTCATCTCAAGATATATTGAAGGATCCTAGTTCCATGTACAGTTATAAATCGAAATAATTCACTCGTTGCGCTTAAACCGTTCCAAGAGAGCTTTGGAAATGTTCATTCGAACGCGTTCTTCAAATGTGCTGCTATATATCCAACCTTAAATCAACGGTCATCCAGTAACACTTGATGAAATTTTTCGACGTTATTGCTGATTTTAGCAGTTTTGGCATTCCTGCAAGCTCATTAAAGTTATGCTGCTAGTACCACGTTAAAATTCAATTACTAAAAATTTCACGGTCGTCATTAATGGTCTCTGTCCCCCACAGGGACATGGTGACAATTTCGAGTTACATAGCTATCTGCCTAGTGGAAATATGAGGATTTTCTGGAACAGGGAGGAGTACTTTGACATCTTCATTGAGGGCACTTTGACGATGTTCATTTGTTTTTCTTAAATGTGGATTTTCCCGAAATTGTTTTAAAGTTTTGGCACTTTTCTCGATTTTTCAACAAACGTTGTATCTCACGAAACGACAAACTAATACGGGTTGGCAAATTAATTTTGACAGTTGATGATGCGCGAGAGAGCCATACAACTTGACAATGCTGTAAACGCAGTTACCGGGAAGAGCAAGCGAGGTAGATTCCGCATGCAAAATTTTAAAGGTTGTGAGACTGCTAATACGTACGAGGGTAACACAATATTTTGAATTTGGATTTAAAAATAATAAATTTTTGTACATGTATAATGCTATATAAAATCGAGTTTACAAAACAAAATAACATTAATGTGTTCGTTATTAGTAATTAAATTAATAAGGAAATAAAAACCATTAGATTTTTCTACGAAAATTGGGGTTTTTTTTTGTACAGAAATAATTATTTATTGCTTCAAAAACTATACGAGGAACTCTATAATTACCCTTTATTATTTTATGTGATGTAAATAATAAATAGAATCCAAGAGACATCAACGTTCACCTTTACTTCAAATTATTGTCTTTTAAGTGGTCCCCTCATAATATCCGTCATTGGGTTCATTTGTATATAAAATGGAAGTCATCCAGATTTTTTAGATGAAGGGTACAATATGATAAGGATTGTTAAACGACTTTCTAAATTTAACAATGGCTAACAATTTCTTCTATCTGTTCGTAGTAATAGTTAATGACATACCTACCTGTTAAGCTCTTTGAAATTGTTATTCCTAATAATATGTAGTGGATAATAATGTAAAAATTCGGGTTTAGACATTAAATTTTAAAAACAAATTGGGGGAATCGCCGTTAGAGATGGTCTACTAAGTATACTAATACTATAAATAAAATATTAAAGCTTTTTTGTGGTAGTTATTTCTATTTTCATATGTAAATTTTTGGGTTATTTGAAAATATTTACTATGAAATTAGATCATCCCATCACACTCTTTACAGCGTTAGGACTGGCAAAACAAAAAAATGTTGATTCTGGGTGCCGTCAATTATTGTTTATTTAGAACTATTTACAGATGCACTACAAATATTATATTACTCTAGTGGAATTCGTCTCTGATATCTACAAGACCTATTCACATTTTTACATTTGTTGCGTTTAATGTATTCAATCATACCACCTACAAAAAAAACTATAATGGAAAATAGGCTTTAGATGTACAGGGATCATTAACAGTAAAATAATGATGTGCACCTACACATGATTCTTCAAAATCACTTTCTATATCAACTCCATAATTCTTGCTATCTCCGTGTTCGGCCAAATGAATAATAATATTATCTACAACAGTACCTAAAAGTGGTTCATTGTTCATAAATTCATCTTCAATCTTCTAAAAATTAGATTAGATTTTAACATGGTTACAATGCACTGAAACCAAATGTTTATTGTGCCCCCCCCCCCTATAAGAGCTGTTTTCGCTACTACTACAGCTCGCCTTCCAGTTCCAGGGTTCTACTGAACTCTAGTATTTGGGACGGCTTCAACTAGGTTAGATCCTCACTCTCACAAGTTTCTTGTCCGAAGTATTTCTTGCGTTGTCTTTTTAACATGATCATATCTAACTTTCCAATAATTTGCAGAAATTGTGTCAAAAAATACATTACAGAATTATTTAACCTCTGTAAAATTGAAGGTAACATTTCGTTTGGCTACATATTCTTTAAGTGCCGCCCAAACGCTTCCATATAATACCAGTATTAGGTACAAAACCATTTTCACTTCTTGCATGCACAATGATGAGCATATTACTTTGTGAAACGGGTTTTTTAATCCTTCGTTACTTTTGTCGCTACATCCTTTAAGGTGCGTGCGACATGAATGAATATACGTTTCATTCATATATAAATGATAGGTTTGTTCTGTTATCTGCACTTTTTTATGTTTCTTAAATATAGTAGGCGTAAATGTCAGATTTCGTGACGTTCCATTAACAAACTTCTGTTGTTTTTCATGTTGGTACAACAAAAACCCAAAGAATGTATTTGTTTCCGCAGAGATTCGCGACTTCCTGCGAAGCCATATCTATCTGCAAAGGTTTGGTGTACATTTCTTAACGTGGGTACCTTTTTCTCGGATATGTGATAATTTATTATGCACCTTCTATGCACAGTTTTGTCGGATTGATCCATACGGATACTGGACGTTCTTTGTTTTTAGTAGGCACATCAGTGTCAACATTACTTCCTGCCAGAGCTTCTTTTTTAATACGGGAAAGCGTTCTTTGGCTAACTTTAGTAGCAGCAGAAACTCGTTCAATGACCTGACAATAAATTAAGTCGATATAAACGTTGTATTAAAAGTTTTAGTCATGTATATTTTTAAACAAATAAAATGCGGAAGTTGTTAAATCGTTTTCAGTGACCGTTCTTTGGAATATAAATTTTTGTCGTGCTTTTCGGCCATTTAAAAGAAGTATAAAATTAAAAAATATCATATTACGTTTCAGTTCATCAGTTGTTTTAAACGATCTTTAGATTTTAGTTTAAAGATATTTTAATATCCGCCATTGTAACTGAAATCGGAAGATGGTCCAAAACAAATTATATAATCGAAACGTAGTAAAGATAGGTATGAAATGAGTCTAATAATTATAAATATAAGCTACAAAACCTATTACATTTAAATAGCTATCTCACACAAAATAAACATGTGCTCTTTTATATACTCCTGTAGACAGAAACAGAATAGTTATTCATGCAACAAGTGCATAAAGTGGTGCTTTTTCTCACAAATGGAAAAATTCACGCATGAGCCGCAGGCATGCAAAAACCACAAAATGTCTCATTTAGGTTCCTCTAAATGGACTAAAAATGGCGTCGATTTGTTTGTAATGATGACATAACGGTGCATAAAATTGACACATGAGTGAATGAAATACTTTGTGTCTCCCCAATGCCACTTTTTAAATTGTTTAACAAATAAATATTTTATTTATGGAAATGATTCAAAAAATTGACTATCGTGTGTAAATTTGTTAAATAATTACTTTGGTTTAAAAATTTTATTACAATAATTAAAACTTACCTTTGTTAATGGAATTGTCGACTTGCCATTGGTTGCCTCTTTGGTCATGAAATTTAAAACGTTCATAATTATTTCACGCCACTGCTCACTCAACTGTTTATGAACAACTTTACTTTCTGGAGTCGCCTTAACAAGTTAGTATTGCACACTTTACTCTTAACTGTACTGTCGAAACAAAGCTTAGGAATTCTGCCAGCGAAGTGAGCTCTTGCAATCCGCATACGTCTTTGCTACGGCGCATTTGAAGTTGCCAAACTTCCGACTGCCTAAATTAATTTGTCAATCTGTGTATAATATCCTCGCTAGATACGATGCTACTCTCCTCACTTGTTTTTGATTAACTTTTTTGTTTGGCATTGTCAACATCAACCCAGTTTCATATAAATGATGAACAAATAACTATTGAAATTCCATTTGTGAATTTCCTGAATTATTTCATTGAGTTGAATCAGATTCCTTCATTTTTAGAAGTCGCTTTTTGAAAATCTTTTAAACGAGAAGTAATACAAATTGTATATTTGATACGCATGTGTAACTTGATAAACTCTCCATGAACAGTCACAAAAATTAGGATTGTCATATAAAAAATATTCGATTATGTCATATCTCAAATTTGGGATGCGTTGAATAACATTTCCATACATCAAAAAGTGCGCAATTTAGAATACTAATCGACTTCGAGCATATTTCCGAAAAAAAGAATGCCCTTGATTTATTGAGCTTATTCCAAGTTAGACTCGCACTGTATATGTGATTTATTGATGTCATCAATGGATTTCGTTTCTCCTAACAAAACCTATCAATAAGGCAAACAAACTTATTGAAGCACGTCCTACTTCCACAGCTGCTAGTTAAATTGTGGTAAGAGGAACTGGACTAATACGTATAAGCCATAAATTTTTATTAAAGCTACGTTGGCATGAATGGGGTAGCTTTAGGCGGAAGTTTCTTTGTTTTTAAATGGTAAAACAATTGACGGCAAAGAGATAAACGATCATTTCTGCCCGTTTGATGCTTCCACGTCGTTAGATGCTCGGCATAAAACGTCTGTAATTATGAAAATTTTCGCTACATTAATTTTAATCAGATACAACGTTTCAGCCGGCAACTTTCACTCATTGGTACGGAAAAAATATATTTTATTACATAAGATATATTTAGGTTATAAAACATGATTACAATCTGTTACAAACGAGCTGTCAAGCCATGTCATTCTTGAGAATATACAAATTTAATCAGATGAAGACCATTCAGAACAAAATTGTATATAAACAGAATTAACAACTTGACGGCTGAAAAATGAACTATCACAACTCAACTTCAGATTTAGATAGTTATTAAGCAGAAAAAGATTTGATAGTACATTGGAATCCATAAAATGTAATAAGTTAAAACATGTTGCAATAGGTGAACCTACCCACTGTCCAAATATCCCTAATAAAATACCAGACGCCTTTGTCTTTTACATTTTGAAAGGTTTACATACCAAATAATTTCAATTACCATTGTTTCAAATTAGTTCAAACATTCTTTGAAATCTTTGACAATGATTCCTTTTAATTTTATTTTCATTAATCCATCAGTAAAGAAAAAAGTGGAGTTTGTTTATCCGATTTTGTTGAAAGAGATGTCATTGTCCATTGTGTATTATGTGCGCCAATTATCGTAATAATTTGTTATTTGGGGATTAAAAACCCACTGGTCCTTCGAAAAAGATTTTAGAATACAGTTGTCTTTAGAAATTATATTGGATTTTATTTTACGACCTATAGAAATTATTTCTGAGGTTTAAATAAGCAAATATACCTCTCTGGCTGTTGAAAATCAATCAATTGATCCTAATTCGAGCCGGATCTGAGAATAAACCAGAAAAAGGAAAGTAATAAAATTCCTATTTAAATCCTGGAAGAATTTTACTTGCGTTGATAAGTACCTTTCAAAAAATAAGTTAGAGTTTGAAAGATTAGTCTTACCAGTTCCGTTTCGTTCCAATCGTTTTGTTATTGTTCCAAAGTAACTACCTGTCAAAATTGAAGTTTCTGTCTGATAAATAAAAAATAGCGTTGTTGTATTGTAATGTTTTTCTAATTTAACAGTAAACGGGTGGGATGAACTTTAAACACACGGTATGGCTACTTACGAATTTATTTTAGCACAAAACTACTCACTAACACTTAGTTCATATACACTTAACTATTCACTTAAATTTAATTTATATACACACAACTTCAATTATCAACATTTTACTGTACGTTATTTCGGTGTATTCTTGTTTATTCGTCGAGATCACTTTATCAACTAAACTGAACTTCTCCGCTGGTCGGTCCCTTTATATATATATATATATATATATATATATATATATATATATATACATATATATATATATATATATATATATATATATATATATATATATATATATATATATATATATATATCCCGTTTTCTAGATAAGACTGGTCACAAAAACAATGTCTAGATAATATAGTCACAATCGTAAACAATTCTAAGAAATCCCTGCGCATCCGCCATAATTTTAACTTTTATACATGGCTTAGACAGAGTCGGATTCAGGGACTATACCAGTGTGCTGTTTCATAACATTACTTCCTCCTTAAATGGCAGTTCCTCCTGGAAGTTTTGTGTAGCCGAGACTGGATGTTTGAATCGGCAACTTGCCCCATTTCTACACTTTCCAATCTTATGGAAATAGCAGGGCACCGTCTTCATCGGATACTGATAACGGGTGTTGTGGCTGCAAATTAATATCTGGACACCGGTATTTCGAAAGATAATCTCTACCATGTTCCTGATAACTCGCCAATCCAACTGGTTACTCGCTATCTTAGGCATAGCCAGTTTCTTCACGATGGAATCTAACACATGGAGGTTTCGAAGTGCTTCCCACACATCGCTGTAGGTAGATCGATCTCGAAATTCATTTTTAGTTGTTTTAGTTGAACGTAGAAGACGTACCGCAAATCATGTTTCAGTTTCAGTGTCTTGCCAGGGGCTGGAATCTGGTCTTCAAGTTTTTATAATTGCCTGAACTTCTTTGGAAAGACGAATGCCAACGCTCGTGCGTTCTTGAGACGGGCGGGGATGTTGTATGCCAGTGAAAGGAGAGTGATCAAATCTTGTCGTTGTTCTGAAGTGACTCCATATCTAGCTTTCTGGATACCTTCATACGCGCCCATAAATTAATCGAAGGTCGGGTCAGACACATCTCGAATATGGTTTACTCCTTTCTCTAGGTCATGGTCTCCTTCGAATGGCGCTAGTCGGTTTTGGTGAACTACTTTTAGTTTTCCGTTGGGGATCTTGCTTATGGGATATATAACATCATTTATCCTTCTCTTGATTAAGTATGGACCTTCCCAGGATTTTTGTAATTTTGGAGAAAATCCTTTTCTCCTCCCCGGGTTGTGTAACCATACTTTGTCCCCTTCTTTAAAATCGCCTTCTGTGGCCTGAGTGTCGTACCGATTTTTCATTCTGTTGCTGACAACTTGAAGATTTGATCGAATTGATTCATGAATATCGTCCAGCCTTCTTCTCAATTGGATCACGTAGTATTTTCCTGCTAGATTTTCTCCAGGCCGACAGCCAAATTCCAGCTCACAAGGAAACCTCATTTCTCGTACAAACGGGATTTTCGCAGGTGTTTCACCCGTGGACTCATTGATGGCAGATCGATAAGCCAATGCGAATATGGAAATATACTGGCCAATGCCAATCTCTCTGATGGCTGGAATTACTTTGATAAATGTATTTACCAATAGTCCTGTTCATTATCTTGACCATTCCATCTGACTGTGGATGTAATGCTGTTATCCTGGTCTTCTTCATTCCCAGCTTGTCACAAATTTCCTGGAATAGATGGCTTTCGAAAGTTCTTCCCTGGTGACTGTGGACTTCTGTCGTCGGAAATTGTCCAGCGATGTCTAAAGCAATCCTTTCGAAATTGCTTCCAATATGATACTGTTTCATGGGTGCCTTTCTCTTGCGATGTGGTCATTTACTCGTAGCACAAGTCGTACATTTCTTACACCAGTCCTTCACATCATCGGAGCGGTTCATCCAATAAAACCTCTCATGGATTCGCTGGAGGGTTTTCTTCACTCCCAGATGACCTCCCGATGAACTGTCGTTCTTTAGTATTCCAGCTACTCTTGTTCTCGGGATAACTAACTGTCTCCTCATCTCGGAACCATCATCGTTTTCAAGAACTCTTCTCAACAGCCCTTCTTCCAAGACAATGGAGTCCCACTGAGCACAATACGCCTTGAGTTTCGGTGAAAATCTTGACACTTCTTTCCAGGTAGGTCACCGATTTTCTTCCTTCCATTGCCGGATCATCTTCAAGTTCCTCATTCTCCTGATCTTCTCTGATCCTGGTGGGTGACCATTCCTCGTTGACTACAGTAGTTCTTGAAACTGAAGCTTCCCTAGATTCCACCTTGTTGCAGTGGGAGCAGTCTTTTGATCGAGGCCGTCGGGACATGGAGTCGGCATTTCGGTGACTCACCCCAGCTCGATGTTCGATGTTGAAATTGTACTCTTGATGTCGTTCAATCCATCTAGCGATCTGGCCCTCGGGATTCTTGAACTGCATCAACCACTTGAGTGCTGAATGATCAGTCCGGATTAAAAACTTCCTACCATAGAGATACTGGTAAAAGTGTTTCACGGACTTCACTACCGCCAAATGTTCCCTTCTTGTGACGCAGTAGTTGCGTTCTGGTTTGGAGAGGACTTTACTGAAATATCCCAGCACTCTTTCTTGTCCTCCTTGGATCTGTGAGAGCACTCCTTCAATTCCTACGTAGCTTGCGTCAGTGTCAAAAATAAAGTCTCCCTCAGATAATGGGTATCCTAATATCGGCGCCGTGGTTATATGCCTCTTCAAGGTTTCAAAAGCCGTTTAAGAGTCTTCGTCCCATTGGAAAGCTCTTGCTTCTTCTGTAAGTCGAGTTAGAGGCTTGGCAATATCTCCAAACTTCCTGATAAATCTTCTATAATATGTGCAAATTCCAAGAAACCCCCTAATTTGATGTTTGTCGGTTGGTTGCGGCCATTGCTGAATGGAAGCAATTTTCTCTGTATCCACCGCCACTCCTTCATTGCTCACTATATGACCTAGATAGTTGACTTGGTTTTGGAACAGCTGACATTTCTTCGAGTTTAACATGAGTTGGGCAGCTTGGTGTCGTTTGAATACGTCTTTCAAATTCTTCAGGTGTTCGTCAAATGTCTTCCCCAGTACTACGATTCCTTCCAAATAGACCAGGCATGTCTTCCAAGATAACCCTCTCAAGACATTTTCCATGAGTCTTCCATTTGTCGCAGGCGCATTACAGAGCCCGAATGACATGACGTTGAATTACCATAATCCAGAGCCGGTTGTAAAAGCAGTCTTTTCTTTGCCTTCTGGGTCAATTTCCACTTGCCAATAACCAGACTTCAGGTCAAAGGTGGAATACAGTTTGCTGCCGGCCAAAGTATCTAGCGTATCGTCAATTCGAGGAAGATGATAGCTGTCTTCCTTCGTCACGTTGTTAAGCTGTCGATAATCCACGCAGAATCTCGAAGTTCCATCCTTCTTCCTGACGAGCACTACTGGAGACACCCGTGGACTAGTAGATGATTCTATTACTTTTTGTTCTGCCATCTCCGAATTATTCTTTCAGCTTCCTCTCCCTTCTCTCGTGGAAGTCTTCGAGCTGATTGCCTAATTGGCTTAGCATTACCTGTGTTGATTTTGTGTTTGACGGCTGATGTTCTACCAGTCTTTCCTCCTTTTGATACGGATAGGTCTAGATACTGCAAGAAATTATCTCATTTTTTTCCAGCTCGATCCAAAGATTGACCAGCTACTGATAACATATGTTCGAATGTGGCATTAGAATTGTCATTGGTCGTTGTTTGACGAACTATAGACGTCACTGGTACGCACTATCCAATCCTGGATTCCTTTTTGATGCTAACTGCGTAATCATTCACGTTTATCACACGTACTGGGATCTCTTTCGCCGACGTAACCAATCCTTTTCCAATTAGTATTCCTTTGCCAACCTCTTCGTCGTGGTTACTTGGCTCCATCATAACCGGTGTAACTTTCTCCATGATCCAAGATGACGATCTGGTCAAACTTGTCGTCGCCGCCTTCTTCTTGGATGGTCCTAACTTTGTTGTAACCCGAAGCCTTCGTTGCTGCTTCATATTCAAGAGCAGCTGTCAATGCGTCAACTAGTGTTTTGGGATGGGCTAAGTGAAGCGTTCTCTGCATATCGGGGTCACGTAAGCCATCAATAAAGGCCTGGTTGCCAGACATTCCATCATGTTCTCTGCTGCTGATGGATAAGTGAATCGAACGAGTCGGGCAATATCCACTTCATATCCTTGAAGTGCTTCGTGGCGTTTCGGCCTTCGGTTCTTTAGCTGGGATTGGTACAAATACTCTAGATGTTCGTGACCATACCGCATGTCCAGCCTCTTCTTCAGCTGCTCGAAGTCATCTGTTTATTCAAGTGGTATCGTCTGAAGTACATCTAAGATCTCGCCGAAGCAAGATGGTTAAGTTTACTGCCTTCTCCCTATCGAACCAATTATTAACTCTATCGGCTGCTTCAAATTGTTTCACATAATTGGTCCACGATGTCTTTCCGTCGAACGTTGGAGCCTTGACTCGGGCAAAACTGCTAATATCTTCTGTCTTGGGTTGTGTTGCTGGCTTGCATATCTGGATCTTCTTTTGATCTGCTGGCGTGTCTTGTGTTCCTAAATCTGTTATCTTTCTCTCTAACTCCTTGATTTTGCCGTCCATTGTTCCCATTTTATTCTCTATTTTCTCGTCCATCGTTGTGATTCTATCCTCAATATCCGATTTAAGAGACGAAACTCTATTTTCCACGTCAGCGGCAATGTCATTTTTTATTATTAAAATATCAGCAGAAAGTTTGTCCATGTTAGCAGAAATATCGTTGTTCATAGCAGGAATCTTCTCGTCCATGGCAGAAAAATCGTTTTTCACATTAGTTGAAATCTTTTCTTCCATGGCAGAAATTGACGAGATTAAGGTGGAGGCCTCGTCATTGAATAAAAATAATTCTGGATCAAAGCCGTCATTTTCCAGTGCCACTTTAAGTCTTTCTAGTAATTTACTTTTTTTACCGCACGTTTCCAACTCATAATCTTCCAATTCTGCTCTTAATTCCGTCACTTTCAGATCACATAGTCTCTTGGCCATTTTTACGTAGCAATTTATTTATATTATCCCACTTCTGACAACATTGTAAAGTTTTTCTAATTTATTTAAACAGTAAACGGGTGGGATAAACTTTAAACACACGGTATGGCTACTTACGAATTTCTTTAAACGCTAAACTACTCATTAACTTTCAATATATATATATATACACTTAACTATTCACTTAAATTTAATTTATATACACACAACCTTAATTATCAACACTTTACTGTTCGCTATTTCGGTGTATTCTTGTTTATTCGTCGAGATCACTTTATCAACTAAACTGAACTTCTCCGCTGGTCGGTCCCTTCATATATATTAATGACTTTTTTACTAGATAATTCTAGATTGCGGCTCACACAAAAACAATTGGCGCTCGAATTTTGTAGATAAGACTGGTCACAAAAACCATGTCTAGATAGTATAGTCACAATCGTAAGCAGTTCTAAGAAATACCTGCGCATCCGCCATAATTTTAAGTTTCATACATGGCTTAGACAGAGTCGGATTCAGGGACTATACCAGTGTGCTGTTTCGTAACAGCATATTTCGAAGAGAGTACAGTTCCGAAGAATAGATCAGCAAATTCGTTGTAAAAGAAGAGTTCCAGTCTAGTTTCACATTAATAGTTTGTGTTAAAGAAGGGAAGTAAAGTGAGATTTGGTCAATAAATTCATAAACCATCAGGAAAATAAGGTCAAATAAACATTTAATTTTGGTAAATAAATTCTAACTTCATATAAGTATTTGAAAGGCAGTTTGAATGATCTTTTGGTTGCAAATATGACAGAAAGTGAATAAATTAACATTTTTTAAAACCGGATTAGATCTTTTAACTGAAGCATGCGATAGTTACAATTCAATACAAGATCAAATAGAATGTTAAGATGAAGATCAAAGTTCAAATAGAGAGGTAGTCGAAGATAAATATTGTTTAATTTTATCCTTATAGCAAAAAAATATTTATTCTCTTTCTGTCAAAAAGGATTCGAATAGTATAAAATCAGAATTTCGGATATCACATGTGAAAAAACCTAAATTAAACATTCCCAAATTTTCAGGAGATATTACTAATTGGAATGCATTCATACAATGATTTGAAACTTCGATAGTAATAGATTCATCGTTGACAGATATTGAAAAGTTATTATACTTAAAGTCCTATCTAAAGGGTGAACCTTTGGCACTCAATTTCGAATATACAATTATCTAGTGATAATTTCAAGGTAGCTCAAGATTACTCAAAAAGTAGATATGATAATCAACTGAATATAATTTATGGTTATATTAAAAATTTGTTAGATACTCCTTCCTTGAGTATAACGAATTCCACATCCCTTATAGAATTTGTCACCTCCATAAAACAGAATATAGATGGTCTCAGAAATTTGCAAGTAAATGTTGATGATTGGGATTTGTTACTAGTATTCATTTTCTCCCAAAAATTAAATACTCATACAAAAAAGACGTTTGATTTTGAAATTCCTCCAAATGCAAGACCAATTACCTCAATTTCTTCAATTTCTAGAATACAGGTGTTCCATTCTCGAAAGACAAGTAATTTCTGATTCAAATTTTACTCAGAAAAGAGGTCAAGCACAGAGAACCTCTCATTTTGTTCATATTTCTCAAAAAACTAGACCAGATATTCAAGTTGCTAATGAGAACAGAGTGAATTCACAAATTGTAAGCGGTAAATGTCTATTTTGAAATCTAAATAATCATAAAATTTATAGTTGTTTAAATTTAGTGCCATTTCTCATAATGTTAGAGTGCAATTCATTAAAAATAACAAGTTACGTATAAATTTTCTGTCCTACAATATTATGTAAGTGATTGTTTCTCTACTGGGTGTTTAAAATATCAAAACTGTCATAATACTTTGTTATGTAAACAAAGTTCTTCTAATAATAGAAATTTCAATTCCAGGTATTCAACAAACTCTAAAAGGCTTTATAGAAATTTTCAAAATACTAATAATAATAGTCAAAATAGATAGATAAATTTTAATTCCCAAAATTCAAACAATTTTAATGGATATGGTTCTACCTTTGATAATAATAATCAGTCAAATAGTTTGTTAAATTATTCTAGAAATTTACAGATTACTTCAAATGTTCACAGATCACTTCAAAATAGTAATGATAACTCACACATCCCCAATTCGAGTAGGAACCTGGAAGGAAATTCTTCAAATCTGCAATTAGAAAATCATTCTTGAAGTAAAGATTATTACTTTCTCCACTTTATCTTCTAGTGAAGAAGCACTCCTAGCAACTGCACTTGTTACAGTATATAATTCAAAAAACAAGCCTAATGAAGTAAAAGCTGTTTTAGATCCTTGTAGTACAGTTCCACTGATAACAGAAACCTTAACAGCCACCCAACTTACTCCACAATCAAGGGTTATTCAAATACAGAAAAACTTGAAGCAAAACACTCCCAAACTATGAGCCTGAAATGCCTGCGTGTAGCACTAATATACCATGTTAGGAAAATTCTGAGGGCACATTTGTTTTATCTTCAAAGTGTTAGAAAGAGACAAATACATATAAATTCAGTGTATTATTCTTTTTCGCTAACAGGATATCATAAAGGGGAAAACGTGCATTAGATCTAAACATATGTTTGGCAAGCATTTACTTCCAGTTTCCAATAAACAAGAAATGCAGTCAGGCTATTACTAGCCAATTTATCACAGCAAAATGTTGTAAAAACAACAACTCATTATGTAAAATTTCGCAATTAATGAAGTTCAAGTTAGAAATACAGATGTGTAATGTCGACAGTTTAGTTTATTAATTGAGAAATAATAAGATTGTACTAAATAGCTTAATGTAATGAGCAATAAAAAAACGATTTCGTCTACAGCCGTAATTCTTCTATTTTTATCTATCCCTTCTCTTCATTTTCCATCTACACGTTGGAAGTATGCCCTTGAAATATTTCTTTTTATTTATAAGAGAAATCATTCTCCACTTAATTTCAACGTAAAACGATAATTCTCTCATAGTCAACGGGAAAATATAAGGGTCACATGGCATTACCAGAAAGACGATAGTGAGACAGTCAATCAAAAGCCAGCGTAGATTATTATACCAGACGAATAGGAATCACGCGTGCGCCTCTTGACGATGTTTATCTGTACATCTGGGTACTGACTGGGTACCACAGATAACCCACAGATGAGACACTGATTGTGGCGTCATCTAAAGAGGCTGTCGACTAAACAATTGAGTGATGATAAGAGCCAATAACCGTGGCGTGTCCGCCCAAAAATGATTTAAAATAATAACTTTTAAAATAATGTTTTAGACTCGATTATTGTGACATGATTTTTATTCTGGTTTTGTTATTGGGCTAGTCAAATATAAAAAAAATATCATGAAAAATGGTATCGATTTCTTCAAAAAAAAACGAAATTTTCCTCTCGGTACCATTTTCTCCTTTATTTATGGAACAATTTTAACCAAATTTTGGGAGTCGAAATGGTTCCCCATGGTCAAGAAGTCATGCATATTTTTTTTAAATAAATAAAAAAAATTCCATGAGATTTATTTGGTTTATTTTGAAAATATTCATTCAAAACTATGCATAGCTTGTGTACCATGGTACTCTCAATACATGCTGAAATTTAGAAGTGAAACTATTACATAGTTTCAGAGAAAATGGTACCGAAAATTTGAACAATTTTAAAAATTATTAGTCGCTGATAACTGCGCCTCCGTCGGAGAACGCGTGCAGTTTCACTGGTATACTCCAAGTCAAAGTAGACACGGGCGATTGTTTTAAATTGCATATTACAAATATTTTGAGCAGAGTTAAAATGAGTTTATTGTATGGGTTTTGTTGTTGTTTAGTATTGTTTGTGGATGTGTTATTGTTGTGTTTTTGGATTATTTATCCCTTTGAAATCATTTATAAGGCTTTATAAACTTTTGTGGAATAATTGATTGACGAAAACGTTAAGTGATATTCAATTTTTTAAATCTTTTTCATGAAAGTAATACTTGATTTAAAATTTGTATTCAGTTACTGCATAAAATGAATTCTCTCCTAAACAATGGGCTTATAATTGTAATATGTTTAGAATGTATCGTGGCTATGTTATTGTAACACAGAAGCTAAATTATTTTGCATGAAATCTCTTTGAAGCACTTGAGATTTTTTGTTATTTGAAATTTGAATATACAGGGTGAACCATCTCAAAATGATGATTCCATCAACAGTTTTGTTTAGTTATTCCAGGTGAAATATGATTGTGAAATATCTGTAGTTTCCATAGAGTATCAATTTTATTTGTCATCCTAATTTTTTTTTCAGGGATCAGTGTTATTATTTAAAGATGCCTAGATATCGATTCATGAAAGTTTCGAGAAAAATGTGAGTAACTTTTGAAAAAATTTGCCCCTACTTATATTATGATTTTGTTTAATAATTAATAAATTAAGTATCTGGATAATATGATACATTGATATGAGAAACACTAAGAACAAATATAATTAGAGTTTATTTAGGATTTATTTTAAACGTTTCACATTGTTTTAAACAATATATACCTATGAAATTAATTGTCTCGACCCTTACTTCGTGGAATCTACTCATTTTACTGTTTTAAATGAAACTTACTGTTTCTTGATAATTCCACAGTATATTGAAAACTTTTAAAAACTCTAAGAAAATTGACAATTGTTTCGATATAAGATATCATCGTCAGAATGACAGAAGTTACATTTCATTTGATGCCTATTTGATGTTTAATAATTATTTTGGCTAGACCAAGAAGTGACCTACCTAGTGATTGACTTAATATATGTTAATAGAAAAAAGAAGGAGGTATGATATTACAAATATTGAAGCTTAGATATTACTAGCCCTATGGAGATATCCTGGATATCTTTTTCCAATTAAGATCAGTATAACTGTGCAATGATATAGGAAACCAGGAAATCAATATCTGCTGATCTTTACAATTGTCACTTGAGAAGACAATTTAAAAGTGGAGAACTCCCTAGATATATCTGTTCATTGACAACTTGATATTGTGGGTTTCTCAAGTATCTTCTAATTTCCAACTCTTCAAGGAAATCCAGTTCTTGTTTCTTATCACAAATATGCAGTACTTCTAGTTCCGTGTTAGGTGTCAATGAATATAGATTAAAAGAACCAGATAAATCACACTACGCAAAACATCTACTTTACACCTAACACAGAACTAGAAGTACTGCATATTCGTGATAAGAAACAAGAACTGGATTTCCTTGAATAGTTAGAAATTAGAAGACACTTAAGAAACCCACAATATCAAGTTGTCAATGAACTGATAAATCTAGGGAGGTCTCCACTTTCGAATTGTCTTCTTAAGTGATAATTGTAAAGATCAGCAGATATAGTTTTCCTTGTTTCCTATATCATTGCACAGTTATACTGATCTTGATTGGAAAAAGATGTCCAGGATATCTCCATAGAGCTAGTAATATCTAAGCTTCAATATTTCGAATATCATAACTCCTTTTTTTCTAGTGTTTTTAAATGAAACTCAAGGTCTCTAGTTAATTCCACAATATAATACAAGTTATTGAAAATTCTAAAAAATTGACGATTGTTTCGATAAATCAATATCATCGTCAGAATGACAGAAGTTACATTTCATTTTATGCCTACCTGATGTTTAGTAGTTATATTTGGCTAGACCAAGAAGTAACCTAACTTGTGATTGGCTTAATATATGTTTATAGAAAAAAGAAAAAGATGTGATATTACAAATATTCAAGGTAGGCATAAAATGAAATGTAACTTCTGTCATTCTGACGATGATATTGATTTATCGAAACAATTGTCAATTTTTTAGAATTTTCAACTTGTATTATATTGTGGAGTTAACTTGAGACCTTGAGTTTCATTTAAAACTAATATGAGCATATTCCACGAAGTAAGGGTCGAGACAGTCAATTTCCTTTTTTCTATTAACATATATTAAGTAAATCACTAGGTAGGTCACTTCTTGGTCTAGCCAAAATAATTATTAAACATCAAATGAAATGTAACTTCTGTCATTCTGACGATGATATCTTATATCGGAACAATTGTCAATTTTCTTAGAGTTTTTAAAAGTTTTCAATATACTGTGGAATTATCTAGAAACAGTAAATTTCATTTGAAACAGTAATATAAACCTATGTTTATTACAGTTCAAGGTAACTATTTTCTGTAAATTGGGTCATCCTAACGTTTTATTGCCGCTCTGCGAAAAGAAGATGGAGAAAACCTTTAAGTGTGTTTCCAGAGAACTTTACTCAAAGTACAAGTAAATCAGAAAATCAATTGATCGAAGATGAAGCGGAAGACACAATGTATGACGACATTGAAATCAAATCAATCAATATTTTTGAAGACTGCTTCAAACCACAAGGTCGCAGAATTTTGGACATAAATTATTTCTGGGAACAATTGAAAAATATTATGCATAAACCTTCTTTTGAATGCACTCTTCAAAACTGCGATATTTTGGGAGAAATTAGGAATGGATTTCGATCAACCTTTAAAATCGTCTGTAATATGTGTAATGAAGTTAGTAGAATAAATACAGAACCTGAAATACCAGCCGATATTAATATTTTAACCGTTTTAGGTATATTTTTATGTTCATTTTTTCATTCACATCTACAAATATTAAGTTTTTAGGAGCCACATCAGTAGGAGCTGGATATTCACAAACATCTGAGATGTTTGCAATTATGAATGTGCCTCCAATAGGTCCTAGGTTATATTTTAAAACTCAGCGCCATCTTCAGGAAAATGTACATCTAACATTATTGAAACAACTGGAGAAAGGAGGAGAAGAAGAAAAAAGGCTAGCAATTGAAAGAAGAGATGTTGATGCAGATGGTTTCCCTTTAATTACGGTTACTGCTGATGGAGCTTGGTCGAAAAGATCGTATAAGACCAATTATAGCGCCCTTTCGGGAGTAGCTGTAATTATTGGTGAAGCCACCAAAAAAGTTCTATTTCTAGGAATTAGAAACAAATTTTGCATAATTTGTTCCAGAAATTCAACTAAAGGAATACAAAGTACGCATGTATGTGCAAAAAACTGAGATGGGTTTTCAACCTCAATGGAGTCGGCCATCATTGCAGATGGTTTTAAAAATAGTACTTCGATGCATGGAGTCAAGTATTCCAGATTATTTGGTGACGGGGATAGCAGTGTTACTACAAAACTTCTAAAGGAAAAACCTTATGGCCACTTAATGGTACAAAAAATAGAATGTGTTAATCATTTACTCAGAAATTTGTGCAATAAGCTTAAAGAAGTATCCAAGTCGGCCAGAGGTCATTCAAATTGTAAACCCGTTCCAATTGTTTTAAAACGAAAATTATAAAATAACATATTAAAATTCAGGATCGCAATAAAAAAAAGCAGCTGAATTCAGAAGAAGTATGAACTCCACGATTTCTATTCAAATAGAAAAATTCAAAAATGACGTCTTGAATATTCCAAACCATATATTTGGCGATCATAAAAACTGCGATAGATATTTTTGCACTAATAGGGAAGATGGCCATAATGACACCCAGGTTAATTTTAAGTCCACACATGGTCGAATGCGGATTATTGCCAGATATTTCAACTGCATTGAATAGAATATTACGCTGCGCCCCTTCATTTTTATTCAATAAAAATATTAACCCTGCAGAGCATTTCAATGGACTTGTGAACAAATTTGTTGGAGGAAAACTGGTAAATGTAAAATGATTTGTTTGTAAGTAATATAACAAAATATATTTTTAGATAAATTTTTCTGGGACAAACTCCTACCAAATGAGATGTGAGTGTGCAGCTATATCATACAAGTGCGAAGAAGATTATATTTTTGAAATTTTGAGAACACTGGGTGCACAGCCTGATACCTTCACAGAAAGTTTCAGTGAAAATAAAGCTTATAAAAGAAAAACAGAGAAGATCTACAGGGATAAAAAATTCAAAAAGAAAATCACTAGAAAGAAGCCTAATTTAGGTCCTGATGAAGATTATGGAGATGTTGAAGAAATAGACGAAGAAGAATTTGAAATTAGAAAGAAAAGATTACAAGCTATTTTAAAGAAATCTGATGAAGAAATACAAATTCTGGGAAAAGAGACAAGAGGCCAGAGCACTAACCACAAATGGTTACAAGAAAGGACACTTAAAATAACAGCTTCTAATTTTGGCCCTATTTGCAAACGAAAACAAGGCAATCCAAAAATATTAGTGAAGAAAATTCTTTATGACACTTTTTCAGGAAATAAATGTACAAAGTATGGATTGCAATGTGAACCATTGGCAATACATGAATTTGAGGAAATTACAAATTTTAAAGTTAACCAATGTGGACTATTTGTTGGGAGAGAAGATGAATATTCTCTGAGAGCTAGTCCAGATGGAACAATTGCATTTGATGATACAATTATGGAAGTAAAATGTCCATATACTTTAAAAAATTTAACCATAGAAGATGGTATTAAAAACAAATAAAGCAATTATCTTCAATTCGATGAAAAACTAGAAATAAATCTAAAACGAAATCATAATTATTATTACCAAATCCAGGGTCAGCTACATCTAACAAAAAAAGAGTTTTGTTATTTTATGGTTTAGAGTAATATGAGTTTTCATATTAAAAAAATTGAAAGGGATAATGATTTTTGGAACAGTAACATGAAAACCCAATTAGAAACTTTCTTTTATTCACACCTTTTGCCTGAAATTTTAAAGCGACCAATATAGTTTTCTGTCATATTATTCCAAAATTTGTAGTGTTGAGTTTTGATAATTCTTTTTATGAAATTAATATAGATACATTGGCAAACAATAAAATCGACTTGAAACTTTTAAATTTCGAACTATATTTTGTAAATTAATATAAAAGGTCACTAGCCAAAAAGATATTGTGATACAATATTCCTTAGTAAAAATAATCATACATTCCAATGGTAATTAATTGTCATTTATTGGAATAAAAACACTATATTTTTTCGTATAAAGGAATAGAACTAGTTGTTTGACCAACCAATAACTTAGTTCTGATAAATCTTAACCTAAAACACTTATACTAGTGTTCACCCATTGGTATCCAAAAGTTTTATCTGGATATTGTTTCGCAACTGAACCTGCATATAAGTAGGTACACTTTATTCGCACTGGAAAAACATAATATGAAATAAAACTTGTTTTTTTGGTTTAAATTTTGGGACCTTTTTTATTGCCCGAAAGTTTAAATCTGTATTTGATAGAAAACCAAATTTTATCTCACACAGTGTTATCATTCAAGTCCTATTTTAATTCTGCTGTCAAATATTTCTAGAAGAACCAAACATTTTTAATTTTTCCTTCCACTTTAAGTGCCCAAAATCATTTCAGTAATGTAGTCATATGTAACTGGCCCTGAATTTGATATACTTAGTACTGTTAAGGTTTTTATTTAGTGTGTTATGTTTCATGTTACCAATTAACAACAATAAACAAGGGTAAGTGAAAAATAATATCAACAATGAAAAACATCAACAATATTCCATTTTCAATTTCCATTGAGATTTACTTTCTTTCTAAATTCCATTTAAACTAGCAGCAATAAAATTGATAATATAATAATTTGCATCTATAAATGGATATCTAGTCCATATTCTTAACTTTATTCCTTAAAATAATAATTTAAATCTTTCATAAATTGCAGATTACTGAAACCAGTTTCTTAAAAAGTACTATTTTCCATAAAAAACAATCCATTTTGAAATAGATTGAAAAGCCTTTTTTCCTTCGATACAAACAACCTTCCAGTGTAATCAATGAAACAAATAAAGAAAACTAAATTTAAAAAATGTTATTTTTATTCCAAAAAAGTCATCTTAAAAAAGGTAAAATTTGTACTAGGTTGTTGAAGATTTTTGTAATTTCAATATTGGTATGCAAATGTGTTATGATCAACAAAATTAAATCTGCATTTTGATTCAAGTATATTTATATTTCGTCAATTAGACAAAAAAAATTATTGCCATGAAAACTTCATTTTTTTCTCTGTAAGTTACCTATATCTATCAAAAATGAAAAGTTCACCATGTGAAGACAGGCACAACCTGATCATTTATTGGTAGTATTTTATTACACTGAAACTAATATACAATTTCCATATATTCATTTCAATAAATGGATTTGTATTTTTTTCTCAACCTCTGTTTCCTCTATTCATCGGAGCTTATAATAAACATTAATTGACTGTAAACGTACACAAGTCTTTGTATGTCCATTAATAAATTGAGATATTATGTTTTACTACAATATTATTTGCACTTTATTCTTTACAAAGTATCATTTTATAAATCTGAGAAAACGCCAGTCACTTTTTAACTTTTGCCTCCGATTGTATTAGTTCTAGTCTGCGGCTGATATTAAATAGGAGTGGGGCATCGCGTATCTCTTTTCGAACTTTCGTTTCTCTTTCTCGACTTCGTGCGGAATTTTGAGAGCATTGGCTCTTAAAAATATTTCTGTAATTCTAAGTTTTGGCGGTATATTCAAATTTACTGTATTTTAATTATTTTATTTCAAAATAACCATTTATAGTCCATCATTTGACATTTCATTCAATTTAACTCCATTAACTCAATAATGATTAGATGTTGAGTTAAATTAAATTAAATATCAAATGATGGACCATAAATGGTTGATTAAATTGGAAAAAATAAAACAATAATCATATAAACAGTTTATTTATTTTGGTATAAAAATACACAACAAATAAGTACTTTTCTTAACAAACAGAATGACAATAAATAAACAATAATGTAGAAACAATGCAATAATTAAAAAATAAGTTGAGTAACATACATTCTAGATTGGAGTATCATCAGATTTTTAAATGATGTTAAATCAAGATAAAAGTAGAAAAGTATTTATGATGAGTTTATATTAATTTATTCAATTATTTTTATGCTTCTATAAACACATAGAGCTGGACACACTACTGGAGTATAACTGCTACTAACTTAATCAAAAAAAGTGTTAGCAATGAGTAGTTAACTACTATTTTTGGCAACTTTCTGTGGAAGAAAACATGTGAGTATAATTACTGTGAATGTTAGAACAAAAATAATTAAAATACTTTTAAAGGAATAGTTGTTAAATACTGCCCAGCTCTGTAAATACAAGGTCCCAAGTAATTACATATAAGAGTGCTAGGCAGCACTTGTGACTGTACAAAATTTACAATAATAAATCTAACATTCCATTTCCACTCACAACACATATTTATTTCTTCACTGGAAGTATTAAATAGGTTTATATCACAAGCTTAAACGTAGTATATTGCATATTTATATATTTCTACATTTAAAAGCATTCCGTTCTTATGAAACCATCGCATAAGGCAGTTTAAGTTACTCTGCAACTCCTGGCAGTCTATGCTTATTAAGATGTTTTTTAACACTAGAGTGGGCACGTGATTTATTTTGGCAACAACAGGCGCATCCGTCTGACAGACCGTATTGACAAAAAAGTGTTTTATTAGGTTAAATTTATTCATACTTGTATTTAAACGTGTTTAACTATATTTATTATCAGAAAAATACAATAATAACACACAACACGACATAAAACTTATTATAGTTTTAGATTTATACATAGTTAGTTTTCAAAACATTCATTACAAATAACACCAATGTGTTCCAAGCACATATATTTATAACATTTGCGACAAAAAAGCGCGTCTTTCTACTTTTTCTAGAGCTGCATATTGCACATCTCCCGGTTTGTTGGTTTGGTGGAGCAACTGTTTGAGCTGTGTCGGGGTTTCCAGAAATTTCTTGTAGTCTATTCCTTAAAGTTCTTGGAATAGTCTGCAGGTTTGATCGAACAGATAAGTGTGGTTTAATAAGTTCTAATGCTAAAGTTCTCAAGAATCCGCGCCTCTTTTGAGTGGAATTTGGATTATTTGAACAAAATACTACAAATGAGTTTATGCCAGCCAAATTTAGAATTGAGTAAAATATAACCATTGGCCAGCGCCTTGTATTTCTCGCAACATTGTAATTGGCGCAAAGTCTGTCAACAACATCCACACCTCCTTTGGTATTATTGTAGTCAATAATATTTTCTGGCTTTCCAGATTGTTGGTCGATATTGTCGTCATGATGCAAAGATGAAATGAGCACAACATTTTTCTTTTTTTTTGGGATATAGGAAACAATGGTGCAGTTTTTCGTAAATCCAAACATACTTGCTCCAACTGGATGTGTCGGACTGGAAAACTCTACAGCTAGTTCCCTTTTATTCTTACGGATGGTCCCTATAACCGTAAGTTTAAAATCTTCCAACAGGGTTTCCACAAGGGGCCCGCTGGTAAACCAATTATCTAACGTAAAGTTTCTTCCGGAATTTTTAATTACATCGCAGAGCCTTACTACAACTGCACCAGGACTATTGCTTTCCTTATATGGACCATCTGGTTGTAGTCCAACGTAAACTTCAAGATTACTTGTGTAAAAAGTTTTGGCGTCAGAAAGAGCAAATATTTTGATACCGTATCGATTCGGTTTGGAAGGTATATATTGCCTGAAGCTGCATTTGCCTCTGAAACCTTCAAGCTTCTCATCAATGGTGACGTATTCAGATAGACTATAGCCAGTTTTGCCCTTATTGACGAATAAATCGAATAGTTCTCGAATAGGAGCTAATTTATCCACAGATTTTCTTGCCTCTCTAGTTTCTTTTCTGTCAAATCTTAAACAACGTAATAAAAATAAAAATCGCTTGATTGACATTGCTGACCTGAAAATGTCTACCCCGGATCCATCTGATCGTCATAATTCTTCAACATTCAAACGATTTGCTTTTATAACACCAGCATACAACAGCACTCCTAAACAGGCTTGCATTTCAATAGCATCGGTCGGTTTGGCGTCCCTGTCCCTCTCAAAATTAGAAGCTACTGACTCAATATACGCGTTTGTGTTTTCAACAAGAATGTTCAACATTTCATCATCTATAAAGAATTTAAAAATATCTTTGTGATTTTTCAAGGAACGCGTACCTAATCTCGAAATTGGAAGACGTAACACCTTATTTTCACTTCTTGTTCTAACTCTTTTAGGCGGTAAATGTTTTTCCCATTTAGTCTTCTCATCTTTTCCTATGAAAAAGGCAGAATTAGTAGCACCTTCCTCATGATCAGAGATATCTTCTTCCGATTCGCTTCCCCCTACTATTTCTTCAACAAAATCGATTTCACCTTCTGACTCACTATCATCATACTTTTCATCCCGCTCTTCATCATCTGTAGATACTACTTCCATAAGGTGTTCAAGACGTGCTTGCTCCCGTTCATATAAATCCATATCTAAAACAACAAATAATGTCACTTACCATTTTTCTGTTGAAAGTCAAAAAAATTGGTTGATAAAATAAATCTAAAATTCATTCCCACATAATAATTTTAACTCACAAAAAACTCTCAAAATAAATTTTTTTATAATGATTTCATCATATAAAGTTGTTTAGCATGTATATTAACCTACCTCTATTATTTGAAGAATTGTAAATCGCACAACAAAACTAGTACACCAATAGGCGCGTCCGTCTCATAGACCGAAATATCAATAACTTGACACACACTAAACGACTACGATTATCATTTAACACTGATGTGCAGATCCATGAACCAGGAAGGTACAAGCATGGTGGGGACTCAGAGTTCACGCGTAAGGAAAATATATTAAGTTTTAAATCTTGTTGGTCTCTCAGATGGCGCGCGCCTGCTCTAGGGTTAAGGGCTCTTAAAAATCCCACCGTCTCGTGGAAGTCCTTTCTCGTTTCTGGTTGAGCTTCTACAAGTAAACACACAGAATAACAACAATGAATAAGTAAACACAAAAATATGTATATCAACAAAAGAAAACAAAACGTGTTTAATATTGAAATAATAAGTTTACACATGTTTTTGTACTAAGACAAAAAAATATTAAAAAATTAGTGTTTTCAAATGAAACTCAAGGTCTCTAGTTAATTCCACAATATAATACAAGTTATTGAAAATTCTAAGAAATTGACAATTGTTTCGATAAATCAATATCATCGTCAGAATGACAGAAGTTACATTTCATTTTATGCCTACCTGATGTTCAGTAGTTATTTTTGGCTAGACCAAGAAGTAACCTAACTTGTGATTGACTTAATATATGTTTATAGAAAAAAGAAGAAGATGTGATATTACAAATATTGAAGCTTAGATATTATTAGCCCTATGGTGATATCCTGGATATCATTTTCCCAATTAAGATCAGTATAACTGTGCAATGATATAGAAAACCAGGAAAACTATATCTGCTGATCTTTACAATTATCACTCAAGAAGACAGTTTATTAGTGGAGAATTCCCTAGATTTAACTGTTCATTGACAACTTCATATTGTGGGTTTCTTAAATGTCTTCTAATTTCCAGTTCTTCAAGGAAATCCAGTTCTTGTTCCTTTTCACAAATATGTAGTACTTCTAGTTTTGTGTTAGGTGTCACTGAATGATTGGTGTCAAGTAGATGTTTTGCGTAGTGGGATTTATCTGGTTATTTTAATCTGTATGCTCGTAAGTGCTCACGAAGAAAGGGTCGAGACAGTCAATTTCATATTAAAAAATGTTTGAATGTTTAAATTTTTTTGGTTTTTTAATTCCTTTTTATGGAGTTTTCGATTTTTTCAGGAATTCTTGATGTTTTATGTTTTTTAACTATTTTTTGATATATTGTTTTTTAATTTTTTGTCTTTGTTGGATATTGTGGATTTTTGGTTACCGCTAGACAAAATACTTAGACTTTATGCCTCAACAAAAGATAATACTTACTTCCATTTCCCATAATTTGTCATACCATGGGTTATATATGAAAATCGGCAAGGGGTCAATACCTTCTATCCCATAGCTGGTGGAGGGTATAGCTATAACATAAAATAAAACCCAGATTATTATTTTTTCAATGGGTACATTTTAAAATGGAGTTGTCTGAGTATGGTGTACACACTATATATAAATTGAGTGAATTAAGAGACGAGTACTGAGTATGTCATTTTATTAAAATTCTAGTTAAGCGCTTTCGGGCATTAGGCCATTCTCAAAGCTGTCGACAAGAGAAAAACATACAACAGGTACAATGTACATACAATGAAATTAAATGTTTGATGTTACATCATTATTTAAGTAAAATTTGTTAAAATTACCCTATAAAGAGGGTGTACACAAATATCATTTAGTTGATAATTTCAAATTTGTCGTTTCGTTATGTGAATTACAATTGTACACCCTCTTCATAGGGTAATTTTAACAAAATTTACTTAATTAATGATGTAACATCAAACATTTTATTTCATTGTATGGAGCAATTACAGGGTTTGATGTATTTTGACACCTGTTGTATGCTTTTTTCTTGACGACAGCTTTGAGAATGGCCTTATGGCTGGAAGCGCTTAGCTGGAATTTTAATAAAATTACACACTCAGTACTCGTCTTTTCATTCACTCAATTTACATTTTAAAGTGTCCAAAATTATAGCATGCTATATTGAATACAATAAAACTTACCATCAATTTTTGTTAATTTCTACTCATATGGGTAGGCAAATCAAACTGTCTTAATAACCTCCCATCGTCTATCTCAAATCTAGAGAAACATTGTTTTTGAAAATGAAGGAAACATATCCTCCATCATTTCCTCGTCGACAAATTTAATGATTTATTACCACTGTAAAAAGAAATATTCACTTTAGTAATGCAAGAATTTTCAGTTTAGCTAGTGTAAAAAACAACCATGATCTCTGAAGTTGTCTTTTAAATTAGTAAAAATTCTGTGTTTTATAAAAATGAAGGAAATGGTGGTTAATTGAGAAAGAAAAATGCTCAAGTTTTTTTAATAAAGCTTACCGAGTACACCACTTATTAGACTCCTTCAGAATACACTTTGACATTGTTTTTTAAATTACTAACAATAAAGCAACGAAACAACAGATAAATATCACGCTATAGCAATTCAAAAATAAACGGTTTTAAAGATTAAAACTAACTTTTCCGCATCTATGGCCCTGAATTATATTCTATCATAAAATTGTCACTTGTTTACACTTCGGGGGATGTCTCGTGCTAACAAATCGAAATTTGTCCAAAAATAACAAAAAATGTAATATATCTGGACCTATAGGACCCGCTATACTCACTCTAGTCAGCTGAAAATCAATAGGGTATATCTGTGAGACACCTTGAACAATATTCAATCATAAAATTGGTTACTTGTATACACTCTGGGGGCTCTATCTTTCTAACAAACTGAAAAATATCCAAAAATTACAAAAATTTGGTACTTCAAGTACAATAGAACCCGTTGTACTTGCTATAGTGAGCTGAATATCAATAGGATTCATGTTAGAGATGCTCTGAATATTATCCAATTATAAAATTGGTCACCTGTATATACTCCGGAGGCTGTATCGTGCTAACAAACTTAAATTTCTCCAAAAATGACAAAAATATCGTACTTCAAGTACTATAGCACCTGTTGTACTGGCTCTGGTGAGCTGAAAATTATTGGGGTTCATCTGTGAAGTGTCCTGAATAATATTCAATCATAAAATTGGTGACTTATTGATCTCCGGAAGCTGTATAGTGCCAACAACTGAAATTTCTCAGAAAATGACTGAAATGTCGTACTTCTGGTACCTTAGCACCCGTTGTGCTGGCTCTGGTGAGCTGAAAATCAATAGGTTTCATCTGTGACATGTCCTCAATAATATTCAATCATAAAATTGGTGACTTCTTGCAGTCCGGAGGCTGTATCGTGCTAACAAGAGATGTAACGGAAAGTGGCCGAGGACAACGACGACGACGACATTCACACAGGATTTTTTTCCTAAAAACCGTTTTTTTGGGTTGTTGTTGATGGAAAACGTAAAAATAAATAAAAAAAAATGTTCAAATTTCTAACTTTTTCTGGGGTAAACCAATACTTTTCTCGCATATTAGATAGGTTGGGCGGGAAAGTCTTCTTCTTCTTATTCGTATTTAAGATCTTGCGATCTGTTAGTTTTGAAGGTTCCTCTTTATCGTTTCCTGGGAGGTGGACTGCCAACTGTCCTTCCATCTCTTATGTGGTCTACCGGGTGCTCTTTTCCCTGTTGGTTTCTCTTCAAGTGCGATGCGTGGCAGTCTGCTCTCCTCCATTCTTCTCACATGAGCGTACCGATGTCTTCTTTTTTGTCTCCCCCATCTTACGATGTCTTGTACTCCACATTGTTCCCTGATGTCATTGTTTCTAACTCGGTCCCTTCTTGTTTTTCCCACTATAGTCCTGAGCGTTTTCATTTCGGCTACTCTAAGCATGCTTTTCGTTTTGTTGGTTTCTTCTCTGGTTTCGGGAAAGTAATACACCAAAATACCGAAACCTTATAATAACCTCAACACTTGAACTAAGAAACGATAACAGTATAACAGATAACCTGTAGGGACGAGCAATATGACATGGCGCATACGCACTAATAAAAGTCAGTATAATTTGATTACTAACGACGTTACAGTTTTCGTTGATTTTGTGGAATTATCTACCGATTTTAGTTACTTGACAAGCTCTATAGATGGCACGGTCTGCAGTGTCTAGTTATGAAACGATAGATGTCCCGTCAACTGAATTCGTGACCTTATATGGTATTGTTACTTCGAACCATCATCGGACGATCGACTACGTCATAATGCTGAATTGCACTACTGGACACCGCATAGCTTCATTATACATATTTTATATTCAGAATGATTGTAGACTTTATATTGTTAACTTCAATAAATATTAATAACGTGTAATTATTGTAATTGAATACATTTTTAAAAAAGTAAAGTTTTAACTTGAAAACATAAAGTGGCGCAGTCCGTAGGATCCAAAAGAATTCTCATCGTGTATTATCCTTCAGTTTCTAATGTTTATTTGGAAGAACCTTCATAGCGAAAGGTTCCAAATTTTGAACAATCCGAAAAATGCAAATAAACGTTTGTGAAGAGGATCGAGGATCAATGGAAATAATCGCAATTTTACTGTAAGTTGCTCATATTATTTATCCTTAGCCTATGTCATTCTCTTCATCTGGAGATTCCATAGTGGAAAGCGACAGTGAGCTTAATCTTAGTATTGAATCAAATTTGAGTTCTTCTGACGAAGAAAAAGAAAGTTCAGTATTAGAAGTTAGTTCTCTTCTAAATAATTCAAGCATTGAAGGAAATTTTAAATCTAATAATAGTCAATTAAATTCAACAATGTCTGTTCCCAAATTTGAAATTAAATTATTAGAAATTGTACCAAAATTTGATGGTAATCCGCTCGAATTAGCGTCTTTCTTAGAGACGAGTAACACTTCAATTAAAACTTATTGGGATCCAAATCCCACAAATGCCAATTGCGTTGAAAACATTAGTTTCATTTTCGGAATATATGGAAAATTAGTTGGAAACGCGAGAGAAGTTTACAGTATTTGCATAAACAAAGATTGGGAAACATTTAAAAGCACTCTGGCGACCAGAGAGACGAAAACAGATTAATCTTTGATCTAGATCAGTTGAGACAAAATTCTAACGAACCTGCTCTCAATTTTTACACTAGAGTAATGTCTAATTTGAGTGCTCTTCATAATTACGTTGATTATCATGGAACTAATCATGCTGGTGCAACCGTAAACAAAACTTTTTACAATACACATGCTTTAAAAATATTTCTGGCCGGTTTGAAAGAATCTATGGGCTCCACAATTCGAGCTATGAAACCCGATACTCTTGCAACAGCTAGACAATTCATTATAGCAGAAAATAATATCCGTCAGTTTCAAAAATCAAATAACGAAACTTTCAAGAATAAACCATATCCAAAATTTAATCAAATCTATCAAAATCAAACTCGTGGACCAATCAATGTTCAACCCAGATTCATCCCCATAGATTTCCGACGAATGGACAAGTTTTCGGTTCTCAACAACCTTCAAGAGCACCGAGTAATGTGTGGAAATCTTATTCAAATTTTCGTCAGCCCAAACCAACTCCTATGAGTGGCATCTCGTCAAATACATTTAACAGATCCAACTTTAATCGAAACCAAAATCGATTTGCACTTCCACCTCCAGAACAATACCAACCCCAACCATCACAACCCAGATTTACTTCTGAAGAACTGCACAATGTCGACCAAACGCAATATTATGACTATGACGTGCTCGACCAAGATAACGTTTACGACCAAAATTGTATTTCTCCCTATGAATTTGATGACTATGTAGACACCACAAACTCAATATCTGACAATCCAGAAACACAAAGCAGCGACGAACAAAATTTTCAAGACGCTCCCGAACCAACAAATCAGACTCTCAATCTCTCGTTCCTGAAGTAGATTCAAATGACGAAAATGATCAAACAATACATACTAGTTTAGAAAACCCAATACTTGGAATCGAAATAACCGAGAAACCATTAAATGTATTTTTAAATCAAATAGTAATAATCCAAACTGATCAAAATCCTCATCAAGAAATTAAAAAATTATTCGATAACCCTGCAAGAACCAGATGGTTCTTACACGTGAGTGAAAATTCTTTTGAATAGAATTATTCAATTCTTAAAAGACTATGCTGTTCCGAAGAAACGGTACGCCTTTTATTTTCAGAACGATATCGATGAAATTCTTTTTAAAACCATGAGTAGAATAGTCCCTCAGACCTTTAAAAGCTCTGCATTTATCTTAATCAAATCAAATATTATACTACATGACGTTAAAATCGAATCCGAACAACAAAAAACAACAACACGAAGGCATTACAAATCACAGGGGAATTCACGAGACTGCTAACCAACTGAAAACCAAATTTTATGGGCCAAAACTAAATAACGATTTTATCAATAACTGTTCCATTTGTCAACAAATTGAATATGAGAGACACCCGCCTCTAATAAAACTTCAGCTAACCCCAACTCCAAGAAAACCACTCGAAACGTTACACATAGACACTTTTAAATTTGACTGTCTCGACCCTTACTTCGTGGAATATGCTCATATTAGTGTTTTTAAATGAAACTCACGGTCTATAGTTAATTCCACAATATAATACAAGTTATTGAAAATTCTGAAAAATTGACAATTGTTTCGATAAATCAATATCATCGTCAGAATGACAGAAGTTACATTTTATTTTATGCCTACCTGATGTTTAGTAGTTATTTTTGGCTAGACCAAGAAGTAACCTAACTTGTGATTGGCTTAATATATGTTTATAGGAAAAAGAAGAAGATGTGATATTACAAATATTGAAGCTTAGATATTATTAGCCTTATGGTGATATCATTCATTGACACCTAACACAGAACTAGAAGTGCTGCATATTTGTGAAAAGAAACAAGAACTGGATTTCCTTGAAGAACTGGAAATTAGAAGGCATTTAAGAAACCCACAATATGAAGTTGTCAATGAACAGTTAAATCTAGGGAATTCTCCACTAATAAACTGTCTTCTTAAGTGATAATTGTAAAGATCAGCAGATATAGTTCTCCTGGTTTTCTATATCATTGTACAGTTATACTGATCTTAATTGAAAAAATGATATCCAGGATATCACCATAAGGCTAATAATATCTAAGCTTCAATATTTGTAATATCACATCTTCTTCTTTTTCCTATAAACATATATTAAGCCAATCACAAGTTAGGTTACTTCTTGGTCTAGCCAAAAATAACTACTAAACATCAGGTAGGCATAAAATGAAATGTAACTTCTGTCATTCTGACGATGATATTGATTTATCGAAACAATTGTCAATTATTTAGAATTTTCAATAACTTGTATTATATTGTGGAATGAACTAGAGACCGTGAGTTTCATTTAAAAACACTACTTTTAAATATTACAATACAATTACCATGACAGTATGTGACAGTTTCAGTAGATTTGGACAAGCTTACATAATTCCAACATTATCTGCGATTCACATCTATCAGTCATTATTACAATTCATTTCTACATATAAAATTCCAGAAAACATTGTATCTGATTATGGCACAGAATTTACTCAATCCTCTCTCAAAGGCTTTGCTAAATAATATGGTATTAACTGGCATTATACTCTTCCACATAATCCTAATAGCAATGCAACCGTACAAAGATTTCATTCTACAATATTAGAACACATGAGAACATTATTCCTAACGCATCCACAATTAAACCCATTCCAAAAACTGAGATTGTCAATTTGAGGATACAATAACTCAATTCACTATGTTACCAAACATAAGCCTATTGACTTTCTTCTAGGACATCTTCACTTAAAAGATCCCATCGAAATCGACGACGAAGCTCAACCAGATAACATTCAATTAAACGAACATAAAGAAACTATGAAATAATTATATGACAGAATACATACCGACACTAGTAACAAGAAACAAAAAAATATCGAAAAATGAAACGAAAAACGTACAGATCCCCCAGACATTCCCCCTGGCACTACCCTTTATAAGAAACAATCGGAACGACAATCTAAAACTAAACCTCCATATAAACCCGAACACATTTTGACATCAAAGGATATTACAGTAACGACTTACAAAAACAACTATCTAAACCCGTAAGAAAACTAATTAATGTAACTCCACAGGACGTTGACTCTTCAGACAGTGACGAACCAGAAGATACAGATTAAATCCTTGAAAAGTAATCCCGGCATCCTATCTTTTGAACTAGGATCAGCTAGGGTAAAAATCGTTTCCCATACATTTCTACACTATATCCCTACAAACCCCATCCGAAATCAAATTACAAATCTAAGCTTACAATATTACTCATTAAACAACGTATTTAATAAGACGAACCATATTCATGAACATTCTTTGAGAAATGTTTATAAACAATTGCAATTTGAAGTTAATAGTATAAATGTTAAAATGAACTCCATATTTCCATCTAATCGAATTAAAAGAGGAATAATCAACCCTCTTGGCTCGCTAGTGAAACTCGTTACTGGTAATATGGACCAAAAAGATGCCAACAAAATATACGCAAGTATTAGCGAACTGCAAAATGATGAACATAAAATCATTAGAGAAATAAATTCACAAATAACTCTTGACAAAAATCTTATGGATAGCGTTAATGGATCAATATCAATAATTTCAAATAATCAGCTTCTAATATTCAACAAAATTAATGAATTAGGAAAAGCACTCAACGAAACATCTTATGATTATTCACACTATATAGAATTTCAAGAAATTTTTAGTCAAATAAAAATTAATCTGGACTCTATGTCCAGCTTTTTTAACGATATCGAAAATGCAGTAAGTTTTGCCAGTTTAGGTGTTCTGCATCAAAGCGTAATCTCCCGTGAGGATCTTAAAGAAATAGTCCAAATTTTATATAACACATACATATATGATCAATTATTATTAAATGAAAACCAAATATTAAAATATTATGCTATTGTTAATACTAAAGTTTATTATGATAAAGATAAAATCATATTTTCACTAGAATTTCCACTGGTCCATCCAGATGTGTACCTACTACCACTTATATTCCGTACCTAATATAAATAACTCTGTCCTTATTCCTCCTTCTACTCACCTAATTATGAGCAACAACCAATATCAGTACCAAGAAGAAGAATGCATCGATCTCCAATCCGTCTACTACTGTAAAACCAAAAGGCTACAAGTAACCAAAGAAACAAAAGACTCCATCACATCTCTCCTCTCAGTCACATCATCACCAGAGAATTGCCAACAAATCGCTGTAAAGGTCTCCGAACCAATAATAGAAGAAATTAGCGAAAGCCATTACATTGTAGTATTCCCAGACTCAGAGAAAATACAAACAGATTGTGAAGAATCAGGAGTTTCAGTCTTACAAGGAAGCTACTTATTAACAATCCCGCCAAGATGCTCTATAGCTACTACAAAATATACATACAAAAACGAAAAAGATATCATCGAGGGACATCCTATAGCTCTCGAAGGAATCCAAGAAGTACCACTTCCAATTTTGAATATCCAAGAAATTCAGCTAAAGAAAATCAACTTAGACAAACTTCATAAACTGCAACTTCAAGAAAACAATGCAAATCCGCTTGCTGAACTCAAGATGCTTCTGACCTTTTCTCGAATTGCTATCAGCTCAAGTACCATAATCTGCATATTTCTAATCTGTTATTTCCTATTCAAATATAGAAACCTTATGAGAAAGGTTTTTCAGCACAGAAAGAAGCCTACCAACATCGATCCAACTCAAGTAGTTCCACCCTTGAGTTTTCTTTGGGGATGGAGGAGTTATGAAACGATAGATGTCCCGTCAGCTGAATTCGTGACCTTATATGGTATTGTTACATCGAACCATCATCGGACGATCGACTACGTCATAATGCTGAATTGCACTACTGGACACCGCATAGCTTCATTATACATATTTTATTTCCAGAACGATTATAGACTTCATATTGTTAACTTCAATAAATATTAATAACGTGTAATTATTGTAATTAAATAGATTTTTAAAAAAGTGAAGTTTTAACTTGAAAACATATAGGTCACTAGCCTGCTGCTTAACTAAAAACAGGGGTTTATTCGAACTTCGAACATTTAATTTAAAATCATTGAAGAATTAAGAAGTTTTATTTTTATTTCTTAATTTATTACCTATCAGAGTATTACTTATTTTCAAAAATAGAAGGTACTTTCATTAGAATTTGATGTAATTTAAGTTTATTATCATAGCGTTTTTTAATTTGTACTGTATGTGTTTGCACAGAGAAATCGTTTCTTATTTGCAAACGTAAAACACTAAAATTTGTTTTCCTATTATATTCAAACGCCAGATGTTCAGAGACAAATTTCACGTTACCAAATTTGAAAAAAGTGAAGGTTTCAACCGCTTCCAAACTGAAAACTAGAACAATTTCCAGCATTACAATAAAGTGTTCAACAAATAGATGGGATTAATTATCTTGATCTCTTACAACCTCTTGAATTATCATAATTAAAAGTTTCTTATAACTTGTTTTCCTGTTAGAACAATGCATTTTACAATCAATATTATTATACAATGAAAGTTGGCATCCCTGTTTCTGTTAACTAGTTCATATGTAGACAGAATTTGTGACACATTGACGTTATGGACACGCCTCTCGACAGCGGTGCCTAGCAGACGTTTTCCACTCTATGATATCGTGTTAGCGTAAACGAATAATACACTGAATTTATATGTATTTGTCTCCTTCTAACACATTGACGATAAGACATATGTGCCCTCAGAATTTTCCTAACACTGTATACGATATGATATCTGAAAAATTCACTGTATTTATTTGTGTTTTATTCTATTCATTCACTGTTGTTCTATTTCATGAATACTGACTTGATATGTCGAATAATCCGAAATTTGTTCTAATATAACTATCCAAAATGTTGAACATATACAAGTAACAGTGGTTGCTCATGAATAATTCTAGAAATTACTTCCATTTTTTTCGCTGTTTTCATAGAAACTTTTAATCCCATTTCAGTCCTCCATTTACCTGTTTTCTTGAAAAAAACCAATAAACACATTCCAAACCAGGGATATTCTCTTTTAAAAGCTTTACATGATGGCTCGTATTTATATATTTTCTTGAGAAACTTCTTTGATGTGCGTGAAATAAAGCTTCTCCCCTTCGGGCTTATTTCACGCGCTATATCTCGTTACCGTTCCATATATCCAAAGTCAGTAATGGTAGGGTAGATCAAGGCGAAGCCGAACATCGGAAATTAAATGCAGTTTCTACTACCAAAACGCTTTCGGTTTATAGTCAGAGATGTATATAAAGGCGACCGAAGCGTAGAAATTCTCAATTTTGATAAAATGTGTGATTGGAATAAAAATATTACCTATGCAATTTAAAGGTCAAACCTTATTATAATATTAATTTAATAAACAGATTTGGGAGTTTTTATTTTATTTTTGATTAACGTGCCTCGACAGCGCTGGTCATTGGCACAGAAAAATAATTACAAATATTTACATGATATTAAATAACAACTATTACTATTTTTAAATTAGATTTTATGGCAGAGATGTGTAGCTTTCAGAAACTGTATCTCGGTGGGGCAGTGGAGCATTTCTTTGAGGTTAGGCCTTAGGTCAAATCGTTGATATATAGCGGAACATTGTTTGAAATCAGTGAGTATGTGCTTAACGGTCTGTATAGCATTACAGCTATGGCAAACAGGACGATTTCCTGAAGACATCATATAACCTTGTGTGAGTTTGGTGTAGCTGATTCAAATTCTTCTGATTATAGCGGGATCTCTTCTTGTTGAAAAAGTCAGGGAGAGAGAAGAAGTAGATTAATGGATATTGTGAAGTGCTGTCGTACTATTGCGCCATAGATGTCGCCAAGATTCTTGCGCGAAGTTTTTGAAATGGAACTTGAGGTCGCTGGCGAGTTGGACTATGTGTTTTGGATTGTTGCTGGAGGCTCCTTTCGCGTGGTAATCCGCAGTTTCGCTACCAGCAATTCAAATGTGAGATGGTAGCCAGATGAGAGAGACTGTTATATAATGAGCAACGAGAGTTTGAAATATGTCATGTATGTTCTGGACAATTGGGTGATCAGTGAACTATATCATCAATATAATATATTTTAGACGAGATATCTGGTTTTGCCGGTGAGGCAAGATATATTTTTGAATGAACAAGCTTGAATATATCTCTGGATATTGCACCATGAATAGATATTTTGCCCAACGAAGGATGAGTAGACCAATAGTGACTTATCTGAGGAACGTGATTGTAACACATAACCATGATACAACCGAGCACAACTTGATATATATATATATATATATATATATATATATATATATATATATATATATATATATAATGATGATGGACAACTTAATTGACTAAAAATTGCCTTTTTAGGTTCAACATTTTTTGTTGGCTTCATCCATAATATAAAAGAACAAGCGTTTGCTGAATTTTCGTTTGGACATTCATTTTTGTCTTCTCCACCTTGGTCATCACTTTCGTATTCGTCATCAGAAGGTTCGAATGGTTCATCATCACTATCATCAGAGTGGCTAAATAAATGTTCCACTATCCCTTCCAGTTCTGCTTCTGTCAAAGACCTATTTTTATCCATGCCTGCAAACAATATCAATAATTAATTATTATTACTCTCCCGACTGATGTGTACCACTCTCTAGGACTGATGATACACATATGTACCATATAGTCAATTTTACAAATAATTTGCGAATTATAAATAAATATAAATTACAAAGTATAAATTACAAACTTTCATTATACTTTTCCAATAAAGATATAAATAAACTACAATGATAAATGAATTTGTAAAGTTGTGTGTAATCTTTTTTATTAAATCCAGCCAAGCGCTTTCGACTTATGTCATCCTCAGGGCTCTAAAATAAATTACATACACTACAAACTACTGTCCTATAAATCTAACATAACAGTAAATGTAACTTACTTCGTCAATAGGTCCAGAGACACAATAAAATCAAAACAAACAACAAATTATAAATTATAAACATTTACATATAAATCAAATTAAAATGACACTACACAAACAATGTCGACCAACTAATGGAATTTTTAATCAAGTTGTTGAAATAAATAAAAGAAAAAGTAACATTTTTGTTGACTCAAAACTCGATACTGAAACGAGGATTATTATTATGATGAAAAATGGTAGTGTCTAAAGTTACACAGTTCACAAATATATTAGAAATTACTTAGTGAAAGTTAATAAAATTAAATTAAAATAAAACAAAATAAAATTGAATTAAATTAAATTGACTGATACAATTTAAAATTGAGCTCATTACGAAAACACTGGTACAAATTATACGAAACAAATCGCACGGACTAATCCAGAAAGTAAGCCCCGAACAACTTGAAAAGAGGTGTGAAAGTTGAATTAATATTAATCTGAGTGTTGATACAATAATCGTTCTTTTGCACTCTCTGTATATCTCTAGATCTTCCAAAAGGTTAAGTTTGTGGAAATTCCGTGAAAAACATTTGTGCAAAATTCTGCTATCATCACCGGGTGAGAAACTATGATTATCAAATGTGAGGTGATGACCAAAGCCAGATTGTTCTGTCCTATTTAAATGTTCATTGATATGTATATTAAGAGGTCTTATGGTTCTACCAATGTACGCAGCCTCACAATCACCACACTGGAGTTTGTATATACCACTCTGTTTGAGTTTGGGTAACTTATCTTTGGTCTTAGAAAGAAGGGATTTTATGGTATTTTGAGATGAAAAAGAAACCCTAATGTTATCTTGACAGGTTCTAAAAATGTTGCTTATTTCATATGAAATCTTCCCTATGAATGGGACTAAGCAAAATCGAAAATCACTAACCTCGACGGTTTGATAAGCCAGTTGTCTGATGTCTTTTTGTTTTATTTTCTTAATAGTGTTCTCAATAATACTTGAAGGATAGCCATTGTTAACTGCGATCTGCTTCAAGATGTTAAATTCTTTATCAAAATTGTGGGGCGTCATAGGAATTCTGATCAACCTATGTACATAGGAGTATATGGCAGCCATTTTGTGTTGAAAAGGATGATTAGAGTTTGATGGAATGATATGGTCAGTCTGAGTTGGTTTTCTGTAAATATTGAAGTCTATTTTATTGTTTAATCTAGTAAGTGTCAAATCTAAAAAGTCAATCCGATTATCCAATTCTAATTCAACTGTAAAATTAATGCATGGATGCAAACCATTAATGAAATCCAATATCTTGAAACAATCATCAGATGTACCATCTACAAAGGCCAAAACATCATCCACATATCTATACCAGCTGATTATTTTATGGTTACTATTTAAAATTATTGTTTCCAAAGAATCAAGAAAAAGGTCCGCTAACAGAGGAGACAGGGGGATACCCATAGCTAAACCCTTGGGTTGTCTATAAATTTTATCATTGAAAATAAAGAAATCTTACTTAAGACAAATCTCCAATAAGTTTAAGGCTATATCAATAATACTGACATCCACACTTCTAAGAGTGAGTATTCTTTTAATTATAGGGATTGTTTCATCTCTGGGAACATTTGTAAAAAGATTGCTGACATCAAAGGAAACCATGAAAAAATTGTTGGGGAGTAATAACCTTGAAATATTGTTTACCAATTCTATTGAATTTTTGACTGTATAAATACATTTAAACTGTAACACCCTATTCAAAAAATTGTTCAAAAATTTAGCTAAGTGCACTGCTGGAGTATTTGTAAAACTGACAACTGGTCTCATTGGTATTTCATTTTTGTGAATTTTTGGCAAGCCATTGAGTAAAGGTATGTTCGGATTTGAGACCAAAAGTGAATTCAATTTTATGTTCCCTTTATCGAACAACAATGAACTATCCTTCAAAGCAGTTCTCAGCTCAGCATTAAATGCTGGCATTGGATTTCTACTAATAATTTCAAAACTGTTGTTATTTAAAAATTCCTCAACTTCAAGTATGTAATTGACCTTCTTCATAATAACTAAACAATTACCTTTATCAGATTTGGTGATAATGAGGTCGTGCGACTTGAGTTTAGCCATAAGTGATTTTAAAATAAGATATTGTTGACTTGATGTACTGTTATTGTATTTGTATCTATTAAAAATTCTAGAATCCCTAAAATGTTTTTGAAAAACTGTTAAACATAAGTTTCTTAATCTTATCTTTTGTTCGTCTGTATGAAAATAACTTTCAATCAATGTATCAACCTCCACCGAATAGAGTTCAAGTGAATTTTTGTTTAAATTCGGTTTAAGTGAAAATTTCAAGCCCTGACCGAGAAACCCCAGCTCCCCCTCCGACAGGAAGCAATCCGACAGATTCTTAACTCTCTCGTGAAAAGTAAAATCTGTAAAAATTGAATACCGATCATCCCCAGAGGTCCGGCCCTGAAATCTCCCGACCAATCGCATCAACTTAGATTTTAAAGTATTAAATTTAAAAAACCTCAAAGAATTCACCTCATCCTCGATGTTGTTCAAGAATGACTGAAGGTCAGCATACGGAAGAGTCCGCGCGAGATGGTCGTACAAAATTTTAAGTTGAATGTCTATACTATTAAGTTTTGCATAATGTTGACAAATGTGCTTCCTCATCAACCGTTTCTGTAAATGGATTCGTAAGTCATTAGGAACGTTCCTTGATGTTCTGCACTTAGCAAAAGTGGGAGCTACATTCTCTTTAAGACATTGATGAATGAACCATATATCAAGTTTCCGAAGTGCTCTCTTGATCTCGCGCGGACTCTTCCGTATGCTGACCTTCAGTCATTCTTGAACGACATCGAGGATGAGGTGAATTCTTTGAGGTTTTTTAAATTTAATACTTCAAAATCTAAGTTGATGCGATTGGTCGGGAGATTTCAGGGCCGGACCTCTGGGGATGATCGGTCTCCAATTTTTACAGATTTTACTTTTTACGAGAGAGTTAAGAATCTGTCGGATTGCTTCCTGTCGGAGGGGGAGCTGGGGTTTCTCGGTCAGGGCTTGAAATTTTCACTTAAACCGAATTTAAACAAAAATTCACTTGAACTCTATTCGGTGGAGGTTGATACATTGATTGAAAGTTATTTTCATACAGACGAACAAAAGATAAGATTAAGAAACTTATGTTTAACAGTTTTTCAAAAACATTTTAGGGATTCAAGAATGTTTAATAGATACAAATACAATAATAGTATATCAAGTCAACAATATCTTATTTTAAAATCACTTATGGCTAAAATCAAGTCGCACGACCTCATTATCACCAAATCTGATAAAGGTAATTGTTTAGTTATTATGAAGAAGGTCAATTACATACTTGAAGTTGAGGATTTTTTAAATAACAACAGTTTTGAAATTATTAGTAGAAATCCAATGCCAGCATTTAATGCTGAGCTGAGAACTGCTTTGAAGGATAGTTCATTGTTGTTCGATAAAGAAAACATAAAATTGAATTCACTTTTGGTCTCAAATCCGAACATACCTTTACTCTATGGCTTGCCAAAAATTCACAAAAATGAAATACCAATGAGACCAGTTGTCAGTTTTACAAATACTCCAGCAGTGCACTTAGCTAAATTTTTGAACAATTTTTTGAATAGGGTGTTACAGTTTAAATGTACTTATACAGTCAAAAATTCAATAGAATTGGTAAACAATATTTCAAGGTTATTACTCCCCAACAATTTTTTCATGGTTTCCTTTGATGTCAGCAATATTTTTACAAATGTTCCCAGAGATGAAACAATCCCTATAATTAAAAGAATACTCACTCTTAGAAATGCGGATGTCAGTATTATTGATATAGCCTTGAACTTATTGGAGATTTGTCTTAAGCAAGATTTCTCTATTTTCAATGATAAAATTTATAGACAACCCAAGGGTTTAGCTATGGGTAACCCCCTGTCTCCTCTGTTAGCGGACCTTTTTCTTGATTCTTTGGAAACAATAATTTTAAATAGTAACCATAAAATAATCAGCTGGTATAGATATGTGGATGATGTTTTGGCCTTTGTAGATGGTACATCTGATGATTGTTTCAAGATATTGGATTTCATTAATGGTTTGCATCCATGCATGAATTTTACAGTTGAATTAGAATTGGATAATCGGATTGACTTTTTAGATTTGACACTTACTAGATTAAACAATAAAATAGACTTCAATATTTACAGAAAACCAACTCAGACTGACCATATCATTCCATCAAACTCTGTTACGGTTTTTCTTGTTAATATATATCATTCGCATAAAAAAGACATCAATCATGCAGTTTTGGTCATAATAAATAAACATTCCTACCTTAATATCAAGTCAGACTAGCTTCGTACGTCGACAATTGCTAGGAATATCATTAATGCAGTGAGTCAATAGCCTGGTCGTCAATTTGTTTAGCACCAACTAATAGTTTAAAGGAAATAAATACACTCAGTAGAATAGTTACAGTAATCTGTATATGCACTTAAAAAGAATGAATTTTGTTATATGATGTACACTTGAATGTAAACAAACTTTTCACTACTCGAATCAAACAGCTGATTCGCCATATGTCATATCCTCGTTTATTCTTCTTTTTCAAACGTTAAGAGATCTGTGATTCGTACGGAAGGTGGCCTACCGGTGTACTGTGGTTGTACATCAGGGTATAATAAGTGATGTTTTATGTTGTAAATACAGTCGAGGGGTGTGGTATATTTGCGAATATAGGTTATTTTTGATTAGTTAATTATTGTATTTATACGGGGGGTTTTAATATGCGATGTGCAAGTAGAGTAATTTCACTCCGAGGTCATAGAACGTATGTGCTCCAAACTGCTCGAGTGAGAGTGTCTCGAACGGAAAGGTGGGTTGTCAATGAAACCTGTCGTGTTTCCTTTTTCTGTTCAACGTGGTGTTGTATGCAGGTGCTTATTGGGAGCCCCAAAAACAAATTCGCATGAAGATTCCACATTCATCCCGCAGGGGAATAAGAATTTGAGGGGGTAGTTAGGTTTGGGTGGAGTAGTGAGAGGTGGAGAAGTTGGTGGAGTTAATATTTCGTCCAGACCTCATCTGTGAGAGGCAGATGGATTTGTAAGCCCAGTCACCTACATCGCCATGCGGTTAAGTTCAGATAACGGCTTTTAACTACTATATTAGCAGCACACAGGAGAACCCTGTCTTAGCCAAACAGGTGAGATTTATTTGTTTTAACATTTTCTGTAACTAGTAATTGTTCCTCATAGTGTTGCGGATAAGATGACACCACCTAATTATATGTTCATGATAGAGCTTGTGTATAGTATGTTGGAGGTAAAGTACTTGTTAGTAAGGGGTGGTTATCTCGGGTTTGTTACTTTTAGACTTTATAGGGGGTAATATACTTACGTTATCGAGTAGATGGTATAATTGAAGTCTACCTTGGGTTTTTTTCAAAAAAAATGGGCCGTCCCACTCGGGTAGTAAATGGTTTTGAGTAGGATAATATTAGGAGTCACACTGGGATAAATGTGATGAATTCCCAGGGTGGTTCAATGTCAATTGAGTGTAGTGACAACACTAATTAGTGTATTATTTTTTCTAGGGTTTTGTTTTTTTTGGGTTTTAAACATTTATTCTGGGATATTGTTGGATCTTTGGTGATTCGTATTTACCGTATTGGATTAGTTCCGGAGTCCCCTTAGTGTTGGTTCGTAGTACCACGGCATTCCTGGGATGCTTACAACCTCACCTTAGTGACTGCTACCTCAGAAACAACTTGTGATTCGTCAGGATTTATCACCAGCGGGGGAAGACGCGCAAGTTTTAAACATTTAATATTTTTTTTTTATAATCATTTCTTTTTATAGCGTATATATAACTTGTACATATATATAATTCACCATTTGTGAACATACAAGTGGCTTGTAATTTATTTTTTTTTCTTGGTCATTTATTACTCTAGGTAGAGTAGGTAAGTTGCGTCTGAGCTCACACGGAACGTTTATGATAATTTATATTGTTTTTTTTTGCTTGGGTAAGTTTACAATTTGATATGCGCAGATAAGCCACGGTATGGGTAACCCTTCAGGTTATCACCGTTTTCATTTTATATGATTGTAATTTTTTTTTGCAAGTTTCAGAAACTAACTTAACTCAGAACTGGTCTCTGTTTCAAATCCTTCTGAGCATTCATTTATCAATTTTGGGGTAGGGGTATATAGGATTTTAAATAATTGTATTATTGTAGATATTGAACTATAAGGGACTTTTGTAAATGTCCACAGTTCGTGAGAGATTTCATATCGATCTGTTTATATTTTTTTTATAGTAAGGGTTGATGAACCTTAAGTGTCCACTGTGGGAATAACTGCTTCCACAATTTTCATACAACTGTACTCAAACCAAACCACCACCGCAATAAATCATTTCTCTTGTGAGTTGAGTTACGAGTTTGATTTTGGTAATCCTCTCCTAATTGGGGGTAAACTACGGTTAGGGAAGTAAACTGAGGTATTTACTCGGGTACGGTTTACCTGGCGCCTTGGGTTTTATAGCTTATTTGATTGTTCGTTACCAGCATACGAACCTCCCTTCTTCGGCTGAAGTCTAGCGGGTAAAATACCTTGTGGCATAGATCGGCCATCCGATCTGCTGGTAACTTCGTTAAATTAGTAGTAATTGATTTCGGGGCCACAAGTTCGATCTATCTTCAGTAGGTCGCTAACGTAAGTGGGATAAGTGCATAGGTGCACGGGGTTTGATTTTACGTTACAACTCTAATCATCCTTTTCAACACAAAATGGCTGCCATATACTCCTATGTACATAGGTTGATCAGAATTCCTATGACGCCCCACAATTTTGATAAAGAATTTAACATCTTGAAGCAGATCGCAGTTAACAATGGCTATCCTTCAAATATTATTGAGAACACTATTAAGAAAATAAAACAAAAAGACATCAGACAACTGGCTTATCAAACCGTCGAGGTTAGTGATTTTCGATTTTGCTCAGTCCCATTCATAGGGAAGATTTCATATGAAATAAGCAACATTTTTAGAACCTGTCAAGATAACATTAGGGTTCCTTTTTCATCTCAAAATACCATAAAATCACTTCCTTCTAAGACCAAAGATAAGTTACCCAAACTCAAACAGAGTGGTATATACAAACTCCAGTGTGGTGATTGTGAGGCTGCGTACATTGGTAGAACCATAAGACCTCTTAATATACGTATCAATGAACATTTAAATAGGACAGAACAATCTGGCTTTGGTCATCACCTCACATTTAATAATCATAGTTTCTCACCCGGTGATGATAGCAGAATTTTGCACAAATGTTTTTCACGGAATTTCCACAAACTTAACCTTTTGGAAGATCTAGAGATATACAGAGAGTGCAAAAAGAACGATTATTGTATCAACACTCAGATTAATATTAATTCAACTTTCACACCTCTTTTCAAGTTGTTCGGGGCTTACTTTCTGGATTAGTCCGTGCGATTTGTTTCGTATAATTTGTACCGGTGTTTTCGTAATGAGCTCAATTTTAAATTGTATCAGTCAATTCAATTTAATTCCATTATATTTTGTTTTATTTTAATTTAATTTTATTAACTTTCACTAAGTAATTTCTAATATATTTGTGAACTGTGTAACTTTAGACACTACCATTTTTCATCATAATAATAATCCTCGTTTCAGTATCGAGTTTTGAGTCAACAAAAATGTTACTTTTTCTTTTATTTATTTCAACAACTTGATTAAAAATTCCATTAGTTGGTCGACATTGTTTGTGTAGTGTCATTTTAATTTGATTTATATGTAAATGTTTATAATTTATAATTTGTTGTTTGTTTTGATTTTATTGTGTCTCTGGACCTATTGACGAAGTAAGTTACATTTACTGTTATGTTAGATTTATAGGACAGTAGTTTGTAGTGTATGTAATTTATTTTAGAGCCCTGAGGATGACATAAGTCGAAAGCGCTTGGCTGGATTTAATAAAAAAGATTACACACAACTTTACAAATTCATTTATCCTTGTTAAAACAATAGTGTGTACACTCCATATTTTGATTTTTATAAATAAACTACGTCTGACAATAAACGAAATAATTTTACTATTAATTATAAGGTAAATGTACCAAATTCGGACATCTCAAGGAATAGCTTTACTCACTTTCTTGGTAACTTGGTTCGTATTTGTGACACCCGAATGAAAAATTAATCTGATTTCTTGAACATTTAATTTATTTATATTAAGAACTGAAAACAATACAGGAGAATAATTTTTTTCTTAAAAAATGAAATATAAAAGTATAAACCATGATCCTAATTCGGACACAGATATCCAACCAAAGTGTTAAAAAATGACACCCCCAGGTACAAAAAACGGACAGTGTCAATATTTCGGGCACAAACTTAACCTACTCGTGACATGGGAGTAAAAATTGTTATAAAAGGTTGAAATTATTCTATATTTATGGACTTTTCAATTGCAGGTACCATCTTTTATTATTGTTTATTAGTAGAGGCTTGCTAATTGTTTCTTCAATATCGTCAAATCTGTACCAAATAACATCTTTTTTAGAATGCCACTTCCAGCTGCTTCCACTTAGGGTCACAGCACTTACGTAACCCTCCTCTTCGTAACTTATTTCAAGTATTATGCCTGGAAATTTTTGGTCAATGTAATTAAGAATAACATAATCTCCTTACTTAAAATTTTTTTCTAGGTCTACAATAATTTTGTCTTCATGAGCATTCATTTTTTCTTTGGCACTCTTTTGTTGTGGATCTTTTTCATTGAAATTCGTCCCTTTTAGTTCCGATCAGTGATTTAATTGATAAAATGGAGGAAAGGGAATCAGTGCATATTGCAATATTTTTGTGGGGGAGGAAGATATATTTAAAAGCCTGAAGAATGCTGTGAAGCTCACCTGTATGGACGCTACACACTGAAGGTAAAGTAAAGGAGCCTATGAGTTAATGTTTCGAGGTAACTGCACAACCAACTCCGGAGTCAGTTTTGGAAGCATATGTATAATTCGTGAGATTTTTTTTGTAGTAATTCAAGGAATGCTTTTTTCACAAGTGCAGTGGGTGACTCATGCTTATTAAAAATGGTGAGTGAGGTATCGATTATTGGAATAATTTTGGTCCAAGGAGGAGAAGAAGGTAGTGGGAGCGGGGATGCCAGAGAGAGGTCAGTATCTTCGAGTAAAGGAGTGAGCAACTGGGGAAGAGATTTAATAACTGATCGAGGGTTAGTAGGGAGATTAGTCGTTGAAGTGAGAAGTGAGTGAACAGGATTGGAGGATACTGAGGCAGCATATGTAAGGAGAAGGGATTGTCGTCCTAAGGGGAGGAGTGATTCATTAGCTTTAATATGGAGACTATCAGCATGGCTAGAGCGGAAGGCACCAAGGCAGAGGTGGAGAGCGGTATTGTGAACAGAGTTCAGCAAATCTGTGACAGATTTGGGGGCTGACATGTAAAAAAGCAACCATAGTCAAGCTTCGAACGAATGAGAGCTCTGTAAACTCTTAATAATACGATTTCGTCGGAACCCCAGTGAAAGTGACTGAGCGTTTTAATTATGTTTAATCTCTTTAGACAGATGCCTTTGAAATCATGGATATGGTGTTTCCAGTTATGTCGAGAGTCTGAGGTTATTCCGAGAATTTTACATTGATTTACAGTGGGTAAGGGTGAATTATTAAAGAGAATGTGAGGTAGAGGAGAAGATGTTCTTCTTGAAAACTTGATTAGTTCGAATTTACTTTGAGATAAGGATAATCCCAGGTAAGAAGATCCATCCTGTAGTAAGTTTACTGCGGTTTGAAGGAGTTTGCAAGTGGATGAGATTGATTTATTATGACAATGAACAATTAGGTCATCAGCATATTGGACATATTTTATGGCAACAGAGCCCGTTTATTGTGAGGATGAATAGAGTAGAACTTAATACTGATCCTTGAGGGACACCAGCATTTTGTGGGTGAGGCAAGGAGAGTTTGTCCTTAGCGGAAACCCTGAAGGTTCTACAACTTAGGAAATCATGAATGAACGATAGAATGTTGCCATGAAGATTATATTGGGAAAGTTTATTTAGTATTGCTGTTCTAGATATCGAGTCAAAGGCACCTTTAATATCAAAGATGGTTGCAACGCTGTCCTACTGATTGTTTATTGCTGAAAAGATATGTGTTTGGAGAAGAACAAGGTGGTCGCGAGTGGATCGATGACGCCGGAAACCGGATTGGGGATTAGGAATGATTTTGTACTATTCAAGAAACCAAAGTAGTCTTCTATTGATCATTTTCTCCAGGAGTTTGCAGGTAGTGCAAGTGAGCGAAATCGGTCGGAAGGAATTGGGCGATAAAGTGGTTTGCTCTGCTTTTTTATTGGAATAATTATGGATTTACGCCATGCGTCAGGGAACTGATTAGTATTCCAGATTAGGTTATAGATTTCGAGAGAGATGGATTGCGTAGTTTTTTTGAGAAAGATGTAAGGAACATTATCAGGGCCGGCGGATGAATTTATACAAGTAAACAAGGCAGATTTCAGTTCATTTAGGCTGAAAGGGGCGTTGACGGAAGCAACGTCGTGAGGGTTTGACTGAAAAGTGGAGGAAGACTGAATATGAGAATTGTACGAGTGAATCGGCAATTGTTTGGTTGTCGGAGATAACAGTATCATTCAATATTAAGGAAGGAATTTTAGTATTGGTTTTCTTGCCTTGAATTTGTGAAATTTTTTTTCAGACTTGACTGTGATTTGTATTATGATTCAGCAAGGAGGTATAGCTTTGCCATGAGAATTTTTTGATTTGCTTGACTGAGAATTTATCTTTAGCTTTGAGCTGTTTGTGTAGGAGAATATTTTCTTGAGTTCTATTTCGTCTAAACATGTTAGAACATGTTTGGACTCTCGAATGACATTTTCGCAAGCTGAATTCCACCAAGGCACAATTTTTTGTGCAGTTGAAGTGACTGATTTACCGATGTGAGTCTCTGCAGCGGCAAGTATGTTGTCAGTAAACATTTTTAGAGTGTCATTTATGTTTGCAGAAATAACTAAAGAGGATAAATAAGTTTGGGAGAGAGAAGTAAACTCAGACCAATTTACGTTTTTCAAGTGCCAGAAGCTTCTAGTTATAGTTTCCTTGTTATAATGATAGAAAAATGGTTGCTATCATGAAGGTCATCTGAAACTTGCCAGGAAAGGGAAAGTGCAGTTTAAGGGTCACATAAGCTGATGTCAAGGGCAGTAAAGAAGCCGGAGCAAATGTTAAAGTTGAGTCCAGTATTCAACAAACAGGTTCCAGAGGAGTTAATGATGCTTTCTATAACTTTGCCTCTAGTGCAACCACGAGTTTAGCCCCACATTGTGTGATGTGCATTAAAGTCACCAACAAAGATGTATGGGTCGAGGAGCTGAAATACTAGGTCGGTTAAGTCTACTTCATTGGGGGGGGGGGGTGATTAGGTGGAATGTAGATACTGCAAGCAGTTACAGTAATTGCCTATAGATTTGAGGTTAGTGGGAAATGAGACGAGTATACATTGCTAGATACAAATATTGAAGTACCACCACGGGCTCTCATACAGTTGGTACGGATGTAATGATAACCTTCAAAGTTTTTTAGCTTGCATTGTTGGTCAATTTTGAAGTTGGTTTCCTGGAGGCAGCGAAAGTCAGGGGTATGGAAAGATACGATTTTCTAAATTCTTTCTAAGCGAGGATAAAATCCATCGCAGTTCCATTGAATTAGAGAGAATGGTACTAATTAAAAGGGGAAAGGGGCTAATTACTGAGATAGAGTATCGAAGTCAGTGGTGGTACCGTCATCAAAAAAAGGAGCGTCAGGAAGAGTATTTTGGTCGGGGTGGAGTTTAAATTTAATTTTATTGATCAGACGTGTAATGCGATTTGTCAAAGATCTTTCGTTGACATTAGAATTAATTAAGGATAGATCTTTCAGTAGGGAGACAGTGCGGGAGATACATTTATTGGCTTCAGGTAGAGGGCCGTTGACGCGGAAAGTATTTTAGAGGAACGCAATAAGTTGGATGCTATTTAAAGGAGAAGGATTTAGGAGAATCTTCAAAAAGTTAATGTATGATAGAACGTGATTCGGGGCTTATATTGTGACAATCATCTTCCGCCAATTTGGATTTTTTGGTTCTTCCCTTTGCAGATTTTTTTTAATTAGAATTTGGGAATTATGGAGAGGGCATTGGATTGGGATTAGCGAGAGAAGTATTGGCAGGTGATATAGACTGCGGAGAGTCTAGAGTGCTATCATTAGATCGGGGTCGTTTTTCGCCAGGTACAGGGGAAGAAGGAGCGAGTGGCACTTGAGAGGGTAATTCGGGATTGTCTGAAAATATATCAGTAGTAGCTGGGTCAGCTGAAGTGGAGGGTCCAAGATTGACGGAAGTATTTAATAGGGGGGGGGGGGTATAAAAGGTCGTGGGAAGTGTTGGGACATGATTCAGCGGTATGTCCAGCCTGTTTGCAAAGAAAGCATTCAAGTTTATCAGTAGAAATGAAAATTCTGTGTGATGTATTTTCATGCGTAATAATAATCGAAGTTTGCAGTAAAAAATCATTACTGGTGGGAAGAACGTAAGTTAATCGGCGGAAGCTCGGGACATGTGCGTATTCGTCATCAGGCGAGCCACATTTGACGTGGCATAGGGGAGGTAAGTGTCATACAGGGATTTTTCAATAACGGAATGTGGGATGGATGGACTGACATTGGAAATGAGAATTCCTTTGGTGGGGAAATAAGCCGACGAATAGGAATGACATTGGAATTAACTAAGATATTTTGATTCGATTTTAGAAGGTCGTTGACTTGAGTGGTACCTGATCGATAGATACATATTCGGCCATGGGAGATTCTGGAAGCGAAATGTACGTTTTTGGGAGAGACAATGTTACCTATTGCTTTGATATAATCGAATAGTACAGTGTTGGGGATAGAAGGCATAATGATGGCTTAATCTCGAGATGGTACCGGGGGAGGAGGTAGTCTTGCAGAAGTAGCCGCGGCATAAGTTATGGGTGTTGAAGGGGTATTTGTGTTTATTGAGATAGACTGTTTAATGGGGGTTGAAGAAGTGGGGGTATTTGAGAGCACTGGTTGAGAGGGGAGGTTTGACATATTGATGTGATCCTGGATACCAAAATCACAATCAATAGCTAGAATTAGGAATAAAAAGAAATATTTAAGTAAATCTCATCTCAGAAGACAGTCTGTAACTCAGTGACTGGCCTATTCATGTCCAACACAAATAAGTAAATTTCAAGAATATTTACCAATTTTGCAGAAAAACAGTACTTTTACAAGTTTTATGATCACATTTTAATGATGACAAAAAACACTTTTCCAATTTGCTATGATATTGACGACTTAACGATCCGACCCTAGATTTGTAGATTAATATTCTTAAAATATTAGATAGAATTAACTTTGTCAAATCGAATAGATTTCATCAGGCTATATATTTGACTATAAGTTGGTTACTCACAGATACGTTGTTTATTGGTGGCTTCACTCAATATTTGTGTGAGATTTTTGACTATCGTCCAGCGGCTGCAGGTCATAGATGATCCTGACCAATCAAAAACTACCGAGGATAGGATCCATTGACGTGAAAGATCAAAAATAATAGCTGCTTTCTTTTTACAATAATATGAAAATATTTTAATTGAAAAGCATCGTAATTGATTGTTCCTAGGCAATTCACTGATATTATTTAATATTCGGCTGCATTTACTAAATCATAACGACATTGCTACACTGAGAAAAAGGAAAAGTTGAGAGAACTGCTTTCCAGTTATTTCAGTTTGAAAAAATCTGGTTTTCTTGAACTTTTTAGGAATGTTAATTTACTCATTTATGTTTAAGTTTTCAAAAAAAATGAACTAATATAGGTATAAAATTAACTGTCTCGACGCTTACTACGTGGAATCTACTCATTTTACTGTTTTAAATGAAATTTACTGTTTCTAGGTAATTCCACGATATATTGAAAATAATTTAGAAACTCTAAGAAAGTTCACCATAGCTCGAATCGGTCTCTCAGCAAGTGCGTATCGATAGTGTAAAAACTATACTTATTAATTGACTATTAATAGAGGTGTGAAATAACCAAAAACTTCTTGGTGAAAATACAAACAACTAAATTAAAATGAGTGAAAACGATCCCCCTGACGGAGGGGGATATTCAAATTAAATGGAATTTGATGGAAATAAACCAAACAACTCGGATAATCCTGGAAATGACAAAAACATGGAAAAGGAGCGAACAAATAAATTATTCAATATCCAGAAAGCTCATCAATACTCTGACAATGTATATGTATTCATCGAAAAAACAAACAGGGAAGAGGAAGGAATAGGTAAAATGCATCCAAGGAAGGTAGGCCACATTTTACATAACAAAACTAAAAATTTCAAACATCATCAGTATAGCAAGTGTAGGTGAAAATAGAGTAAGAGTAAAATTGAAAAATATAAAAGACGCGAATAGATTAGTAACTGATGAAAGATTAATTGAGGGACAGTTAACAGCATTTATACCTAATAACTTGTTGCAACGAAAGGGGATAATAAGAAATGTTGACACAATATTCAAAGACGATTATCTTTTTGAAAACATAATTTCCCCTGTAACAATAACCGAAGTCAATAGATTCCAAAGAAAAATAGACATAGATAGCGAAACTGTTTTTGTACATCGGCAAATGGCCTATTAACATTTGAAGCGAACATGCTATCCAGTCATGTTTTCATCAATAGCGTAGCATGTTCAGTCGAACTATATGTACACAAAGTCATGCAATGCTTTAAATGTTTAGAACATGGTCATGTTGCAAAAAATTTGTCGAAGTACAAAAACACTCTGCAATAATTGCTCTAAAGAAAAGGAAAACGAGTATAGTTGTAGGGATCCACAAGACAGTTTTTGTCTACACTGCAAAAGCGATAAACACAAATAAAATTCCAAAGTATGCCCTAAATTTTTTGAGCAACATAAAATAAAAAAACACATGGCAGAACAAAATTTAACTTTTTTAGAAGCAAAAACGGGTCTCAAAAATTCGTACGCAAATATAATTACAAATAACAAGTATCTGATATTAGACACGGAAAACATCGAATCCTTTCCACCACTACCACAAAAAAACAAATAGAAATCCTGGTTTTACATACAGAACGAAGAATATACCCATACAACCATCTACTTCCAACCAAACCAGAGCAATGCCATCCCATTGTCAACAGCACCCCGATCCAACACCATCCAACGAAAGAAAAAAAGTTTCCTCCCCTATACCCTTTCACATTCGGGCCGGGCTCCTTTTGATAAATCAACATATGAACAGAACGGCAATGAAATTGTGAAATTAATTTTTAATGTCTTTCAAAGTGTACTAGATGATGTAGCTCATTCGATGAATTAAGAAAAAATCCAACAATTGTAAAAAAACCAAATTAGCAACATTTATTACAATTGTTAATAAGGTCAAAAATAACTTTATAATTTTGCAATGGAACGCTAAATCTGCAGTTTCAAATAAATTAAGTTTGGTGAAATGTTTGGATAAAAATGATATAGACATAGCACTTATATCTGAGACATGGCTTAAACCCAGCAGACAAATTTCGTTTAGGGGTTATGATATAATCCGGAGGGACAGGGTTGATGGATATGCAGGTATTGCAATAATAATTAAAAATATTTACTCTTTTAAGGAAATCAACATTCAACAAAAATTCGTACCTGGAATCTTAATTTGTGGCATTCAAATATTAAACTCTAACAATGTAAATTTCAACTGTTTCATTTTATTCCCACCGGATATAAACACAAATTACACTGACTGGTAGAATGTGATTGGCTTACTGGACTCAAACAATATAATAGGTGGATATTTCAACGCACATCACGAGTTTTGGGGCTCTTACAAAAATAACCCTAAAGGTAAAAAAATCAAAGAAGCTTTGGACGATAGTGATATTGTAATTTCAAATACTGGGCAAGCCACGCGATTTACTAATTATAACAATCAATCTGCAATAGATCTCACGCTCTCCACGCCTGATCTGGTGCTTAACTGCCGATTGTACACACTTGCGGACGTTACGGGATCAGATCATTTCTCTATTATAATAGAAGTAAACAAAAACATTCACTTTTATGAAGATTATCTCCCAAAAACTAAATGCAACTTGCGTAAAGCCAACTGGAAATCATACCAGGACGCAGCTGATACTTTTTTTACCCAAAACTGCCGAAGAATGCACACTACTGAAGCAAAATATGATTTTATTATCCAAGGAATTAATATGGCTGCCAACGTGGCAATCCCGGTTAACAAACCCTTCAAGCACAAAAATTGAAAAAAAATTCCTCCTTGGTGGGACCCTGAATGCGATGCCGCAATCACTCAAGGTAAACAAAAATTATTGGATTATAAAAATCAAAGTACCGTAGAGAACTACACACTATGCAAGCAAGAAATAGCACGACTAAAAAAACTAATAAAAGACAAAGCCAAGGACAGTTGGAGGAGATGGTGCTCAAAACTTAATAACAACACATCTGGAGCTCTGGAACCAAGCAAAAAGAATGCAAAGAAAAGTAAGTAGTGTGAAAAAAAATGACAGTACTGCATGGCAGAAGGACTTCCTTGATAAAATTGGACCAACTGTGCCACTCGATGACATCAGCCACAATCTAGAGACACTCAAACAGTCCAAGAATAATCATTCCATTTTTAAAAACACCTATTAACCTGAAGGAAATATGTTATGCACTTCAAAATAGGAAAAACAAATCTCCAGGTTACGACGAAATTCGATATCCCATGCTTCACCATCTACCTCTAAATGCCAAGCAAATTTAAAAACAAATATTTAACCACATTTGGCTGTCTGGCGAATGTGTCACTGAATGGAGAAATATTGTAGTCATGCCTATTCAAAACATAGCAAAAACCTAGAGGATGCTGACTCTTATCGGACTATATCGTTACTACCTTTTGTTTTAAAATTTTTCGAAAGAATACTAGGAAATCGTCTAGAATGGTGAATAAATCATATAAATGTCCTCCCTCCTCTCAATATGGATATAAAAAAAACTACTGAACGCAGCGGCACATATTGTTACTGAAGTACAAACATATTTCGCAAAAGCCGAATATCTTATCACACTATACCTCGATATAAAATCTGCTTATGACTGTTTAGAATGGCAAATATTACGCGGAAAATAAATCGATCTGCAAGTACCTGTAGAAATAATAAATATTGTTTGCACACTGTACCTACGTAAATAGATCTGTAACAGTTCGACAACAGAATGGAACCCTGTTGAAAAATCGAGTAGCGAACAGAGGTCTACCACAAGGCTCTGTATTAGCACCATTACTGTTCAATATTCACACTATAAACATTCACACGATTACACTCAACGCTAATATTATCCAGTATGCATACAACTTTGCCATCTACATACATTCGAAAAGATTTGAACAGTGCTTAACTTTATTTAATGCAGCTATAACATCACTCTTCAATTATTTAGAGAAACGTGGATTGGATATTTCTCCAAACAAATCACAGTGTGTAATCTTAAATCGACATAACATATCAAATATTCCCACAATAACATTGGGAAATATTCGGTTCCCTCTAGTTAACGAATTTAAATATCTTGGTATTACACTTGACGGAAAGTTGACATTCAAGACACACATAGAGGAAATTCTAGTAAAAGCAAGTGAAGAACTAAAATTTCTCAAATCTATAATGAAAACATGGTGGGGTGCAAACCCTCTAACTGCTCTAGCTTTCTACAAGGCATACGTAAGGTCAATTATAGACTATGGCTGAACATTATATGGCTGCGCAAACAGGAAGGAGCTACGGAAGCTGGATGTCTTACAAAATAAAGCTTTGAGGTTGTGCATTGGAACGATGAAATCAACCCCCATAGAACCACTTCGAGCAGAAACGTTAGAACCACCCGTAGAACTACGGAGGCAGATATTAGCAGAGAAAACCTCTTAAAATGCAAAACTAAAAATTCCCCATTAATAACTATGGTAACAGCTTTAAACATTCATGCCCTGACATCTAAATATTGAAAACATAAAAGCTCCCCTCTTCTATGTGAAGCTTATAGAAACACAAGTGATTTCAATCCTACCAGCATTTCTGTGAATCTCATGAAACTTCTACTAGATGTGACAATAATAATCCCGGAATATTTAGAAGTTACAGCTGTAAACAATGCGTTTGTCAAACAAATCACACGTCCATATCAAAACTACACACCAATATATACTGATGCTGCAAAATATAATCAAGGGACAGGTGCCGCAATCGTAATACCCCAACAGATACAACACGGTTACCAACTAGAAAAACACACATCCATTTCCAGTGTAGAATCTATAGCTATAATAAAAGCAATAGCAATTCAACACAATATTGAAAAATGCCTCATTTTTACTGATTCACTTTCTGTCCTAAATAGTTTAAAATCGCAATTCGAAATAAATTCAAAGTATGATGAATAATCCATATATAACAAAAATTAAAATAAATCTGGCAGAACTTAATGAAAATCAACGGATAATTTGTTTGGATCAAAGCCCACACCGGAATTGTATATAATGGAAAAGTGGACGAACTGGAAAAACAGAGCATAATGAAAAGCGAAGAAACGAACGACGGAGGCATTAACCTAACCAGAACTAAGATGTACATGAACAGGAATAAACGATACAGGGAATAATAGTGCTTGAAATGAAACTCACGGTTTCTAGTTAATTCCACAATATATGATATTGTGGAATTAACTAGAAACCGTGAGTTTCATTTAAAACACTATTATGAGCAGATTCGACGAAGTAAGGGTCGAGACAGTTAATTTCGATACAGGGAATATTGTAACACTAAACCTACTCGCTACACACAGCTAGTACCAAAAATCGAGAAACGATGCTGGTTCGAAGATTATCAGCGCCCAAGGAAATACATAACCATCATCAGTCGTATTAAATTTGCACTTTTACGTAAAATCAATATCTTGGATAATAACCTATATACTACTTGCAATGTCACGTCCGACTTAGACCACATATTCTTCAATTGTAATAGATACAAAAATCGAACTGAAAAATTGATACAAAAACTTCTTCTTGAAAGTAGTAAAAAAATATATACGACTGCATTATGAGTTTTGTTACTGAGGCAAATATTAAATTGTAGTCGTTAGATAATCTTGCATTGCTAAATGTCTATCCTATTGTATTATTCACCTCACTTACCGTGGTCTTCCTTGTATTTGTTGTTTTAAAAAGTGTCCTGACAGACCCCTGGGAGAGAAAAGACGGACCTTTGTAAGTTAATCCTTTGTGTTGGGGAAAAATATTTTTTTTGGGATATTCTTGTTAACATTTTATCTAATTAGTGTCTGGATGCATGGGCTATGCCTTAAAGCCAAGAAAAAAAAACGAAAAAAATTGACAATTGTTCCGATATAAATATCATCGTCAGAATTTCGAGTCCATATATTGGTCCCACGAAAAGCTAGGGTCATTAAGATCCACCACTGCAGAGTCCATGTAGAGATAAGGGGTTTGATACAATGTAGTTCCTGCCGGTGCTGCAAAGTCGAAACCAGTAGAGAATAATATTCTACATAATCACACATTCTTCTGCCGGAATTTAGGTTTTCAAGAAGATTTTCTCCTCTTGGTCAGGGCAGTCAACCTAAGATCACCCCCCATATCACTGACTTGAGAGACATACCCACAGACAGTCAGGAGATATTGGTATAACTGATGATTTCAAGGTAAGCTGATACATAAATAGTCTATGTTCCCTGGATTGCCATGGTCAAATTGTTGGACTCGCTGAATATACAATGATCTTCTTTGAAGTAGAGTATTGGTCTAGAATACAGCAGAGAACTGAACATGACTTCAAACATCATAAACTGGATGAATCATAAACTATTGACTATTAACCTAAATCAAACTCACTACCAATAAGCACAACTACCAGTGGTCCAACTTTCGACCTCATTATTCTCCAGGGGGACGGTGAATATTGTCACAATCCTAAGTTAACCCGGCCTTAGGACTCTGCTCAGGTGGTGAATTCGGCCTTAGTTACACTATTTTTTATTACATCAATTGGGATAAGGTGAATCAACAAACAAAATTTCGGGACAAATGGATTCATTTGACACACAAAGATAAATTTACATAAACCGTACATTCTCAATACACTACGAATAAATATTAGTTATTACCGTAAAAATGTCCAACTCAATATTTCATTTATACCAAAAATAAGTTAGGGACTTATTTTGGGAAGACTCGGGACGTACAGCTCGTAGCAGGAGTCAAGAGTTCTTGAGCCGTTGTTGTCTGAACTCTTGAACAATAGGGTCCGGTGAGTGGATCGTTGTAGGGTCCGTCAGGTCTGTAAGGTTTCGTAAAAGGTCCTTAAAGGTCCGCAGAGGTGAAGTTCGAAAACGGTCCGTAGGGGTCCTTAAAGGCTGCAGATCTGTAGGAAAAGGAATAAAAAACAGGAGAAACATCAGAAAATTGAAAATTGAAAAGGATGAATAAAATGAACAGGTAGGAGCTTATACTCCAATACATAAAAAAATTGAATTTATTTTCAAAATAAAACCACAGAAATCTGTTCATTCTGATCCGTCCTATTCCCAAAATAATCAGAAAAAGCAAATTTAAAACAGTGAAAAATAACCATATAGAGAATCTGTTATAAATTCGCTTCATAAAATAACTTTGGACGCCACCAGATTTTTTTAAACAAAGATAATAACGGCGAAGAAACTGGAAACACCATGACAAAAACAATGTTTTTTGAAAACGATATATTCTAACTAAATAGAAAAATCGAAATAGAATGATTTGTAAGCACGCAATTACAATTCAAAAAGATATAGATAGAGAACTTACCAGCGAGGAAAATTAAAAATCACACACAAAATGATTTTTAAAAGTGAATGCAAGATTGCTTCTCAGCGTAGAATGAACGAGCGACGATTCCTTGAATCGTAGTTTTAAATAGCTATTTTATGATGGTAAAAACTATCACCGATACGTTCCTAATATTTGAAATAGAATGATTTGGAATTAGAGGTGGGATTAGCCAACGAATAAGTAACGCTCCAAAATAACTGATGAAAATAGTAACATGCCCAGCGACATGTTACACCCCCTCTCCTCGGAGAAAAAGGGAATTCGAAGAATTACTTTTTCTGTAAACCTGAACAGCCTACAAAGAAAAGTAGCCAAAACAACAGTAATGTGTTGACCAGATAAATGAAGATGTAGTAGTGCTTACAAATTCAAGAAATGAAAAGAAGATGAGAAAATAAAGAAGAAAAATAAGAAGAAGAAAGGAACATATTCAATGAAAGTCCAAGAATTGTTGCTTCCTAATTCAAGACTTCAATTCATTTTGAAAACTAACAAAACTAAAATTATAATAGGTGCTTCCGCCTATTATCAATAATAATAATTGCAATTTAAACGCAATTATGCACAAAAAAATGTAAACAAAATGCAGTAAGCAATTATTATAGGAGTCCATTCCTATTAACAAATATTAATCAAGAATTAATCGATATAAGTTATTGGTACCGTACTGATATTCAAGAATAACCAAAAGATTAAATTAGAGGGGTAGCCTCTACCAAAATATGAGACGCTAAACGCCCAAAAAAATCAGAGGAATAACCTCCACTTAGAATATGAAATGCTTAACGCTTTAGCAAAATATTCAAGAAAAAATTGGAGACGTAGCCTCTAATAAAATATGAAATTCTGACATTTCAACGATATGACAAGAGAATAACTATATTCTTCGTCTACAAAAAATAATCACTAAATGTGATATTGGGTTGTTAAGAACTCAGGTACACTAACCTCAAAAGAAAAAACTAAAACAACCAAAAAGAAATAAGGAAGAAGTATTAGGGGAGCAAGACTAATTCAGGTTCATAAATGGATGAGAGCATTAATCATGCAGGAAAAACCTCGCGAGAGATGTTAATCGCGTCGTGGTTATTTATTCCCCACAATCAACTTCGCACATTCACAACTACCGAATTGTCGACATGATCGTCCAACAACTACATTCATTGCAACTCGAAACAAAATCAAAAGAGAAAAGAAAATAAAAAAAATGAAAAACGAAGAAATTTTTGAACGAGCTCGGGTAATTAACAAACCCAGCGTTTTGTAGAAACGCCACAACTGAAATAGAAATTTCCAAAGAAGATTCTTAAGAGAAAAAATGACTGGATCTCTAGATTTATAACACCGTTAAAAAAATATACGTCAATGGACAGAAATCTACTAAGAAAAAAAATTTTACGTGACCAAAAATTTGTGTGAGGGTGTGTGTGTGTGTGTATTTAAAATACATTATGTAACTATACGGAAAAAAAAGAAAAGAAAAGAACCAGGCATGGCCCTTCACCCCCTTTCCCACTGTCGGAAAGTTTGGAAAGAAGAAACCCACCTAGACAGAACCAATTGCTAAACATTTAGCGATAACACACATAGAAACTCAAAAACCAAAATAGAAAGTTATATAGAACTTGAATCGGAAACACTTTCGCCATGAAAGTACGAAATTATAAACTATGATATTGCAAACCACATAGAAAGTTGTCCAAAAAAATAGTTTTGTCAACAACGGAAAGGGCAAACAAAAGTATGCCGCAAAAAATACTATCAGTATGTGTCAGTACACCAAAATAATCCATAAATTGTCATGTAAAAAAAATGTTTTACTCGTATAAACATACAGGGACGATAATAATCAAACGTATACTGAGAACGAAAACGCTACCAAGCAAAAATATAATTTCTCAGTACATACAACAAAAGAGATAGGGGACTACTCAAAATTAACTGAATTCCAAATTTGCCTAAAGCAAGAAATTTGAGATAATATTTCAGTTTCAAGGTTGTTCCAAACTAAACTGTTTTCTAATGGTGGATAACGCAAGAAAATCTCACAAAATTTATACACAACATAATAGCAATAATTCAGAATAATGTACTCTAGATACAACATCAAGAGAGAACATAAGGCATACGAAAAATAAAGATATTAGTGCTTTTGAACAACGGTAAAGATAAATACAAAAGATAGTGTATAGAGGTACTCTGACATATACGATAGTAGAAAAGCAAATTCTACTAAGTAAAGACACAAAATCCTTTTTGTATCCTAACACAATGGTTGAGAACAACAAGTACAAAATATTTTGATATTCAATCAAAATTAAGACATGAAGAATAGTCACGTAAAAAAATTTTAATCCAAAAACTTAATATAGAAATACAGGATGAATCACCAAACTAATCAGAATCACTTTCTGATCTGATTCGCAAATTATAATCATGGCCAGATAAATTCGTATCAACAGAATGTTGAAAAAAAAACTCACCATCAAGATGATTTTTATCTACATTGATAAATTGATTTTTTAAATTTGTAACAGGCCAATTACCTAAATCATTACCGGAAAGGCGTTTTAAATTATACACTAACTTTGAGATAACTTTGTTGAGAAGACAAGGCATGTACTTAGGAGCAAATTTAGCTGCAAAATTGTTAGATTTTGATGGGAGGACATAATTCTTTTTCCATAACCTGTCACCAACATGAAATTGCAAATCTCGCTTTCGTAAATTGTAATGTTTTGCATTTTTTCCATATGCATTTCTTACCTTTTTACGAACCTCAACAAAAACGGGCACCTATAGTTCGATTTAAAATCTCTAATCCTAAATCTGTTTCATAACTATACGGAAGAAAATCTGCTTTCAATTCAACAACAATATCAGACCAAGTACTGAATTTACTACGATTATTAAGAAACCATCTAAAAGCACTGCCTCAAAAGAACTCACAAGACTGCAAAAATAATTCAGTATCAGATATACCTCTAGAAACTCTAAGTGATTCAACCTTTTCTACAAAAAGATGGAGTGATTCATTCTTTCCAGAGAATGAAATATTCCACTTGTATACTGGATCATGACGAGACTGTGGGACTGAAGGAGAAGACAAAGAAGACGAAGCAAGAGGAACATGATTATCATGTGACTCTTCACTATCAACTGAAATAAAAGGAGTAGTTTTCATATCAAAATCAGATTCAAGTGGAAGTACATCCCTATTCAATGAATTTTTAAGTTGAACTTGTTGATCATCATCTGGGTCATTACTTAATCTATTTATTCTATTAGTTAAATGAGTTAACCTGGAATTTATTCTGATATAAACAGGTTCACGTTTATTTCCATTGAAATTATTTATTACTTCACTCAAGTCTTGGATAGTGTTACGAATCTCTAAATGATCCTCCTCAAAAGTATAAGTATTTATTCTGATTTTAATTTCATATGAAGCTTCATATGCATTCAAATGACTTGCTCGTATTTTATTTTAGAATATAGTAAATTAAAAATTGCTAATCAAAATGATAAATAAATTTAACTTAAAATATATTTGAGAAAAGTAAATAAGTTCCATGTAATAGTAAACCAGGAAAAAACAAAATTTTCCAAAGTAACACTTTTGAATAACCCTGTATGTTTATATGTTTTAACAAAATTATTGAAATTCTGAAATACAATATATAAGAAAACCAATTAAAACAATTAAATATTTGCGAATTATAATACACTATAATATTAAATGGATTGGACATATAAAACAACTAATTAATAAATCACAATTCGAATTGTATAGGTTCAGGTATCTCTAAAAGATACTATGTATGAATCACTTATTTATATTATATTACTCTCTCGTTGAGAGTCGCTTACGCTATGTAATTATCAATTGGGGTGCTGCCTTAAAGTCACACATAGAACCACTCGAAATCTTAAAAAAATAAATTTTAAAGTTAATATTTGCAAAAACGTTTAAATATCCATCCGATGAGTTTTTACACAAACCAAAAAGCATTGGATATGAGACCACTATATAATTATAACGTTTCTATGGAATAATTTGATCGATTAATCACTTTTTGGTTATTCATAATCATGATACACGACAAAATCATAATTTAAGATCGCCACGTATGCAGATGATGCTTACGCAGAGGTCTGTCTTCTATCTGTTCCCACTCCGTCGGATTTATAGATAACCTATACTAATCAACTCAGAGACAGTTTTTGGTTGGAAGTCTGTATATTCATTATTCTAATAACTGAAGTGGCACCTGAAAGACCCTGGTTGGTAATGAAACATTTTTATCGGTTCTGAGAACTCTCTGCTTACAATTTCGAAACCACACTATAATTCATTTCACTATTTATATTTCCAGAGAGAGAGAGAGATAGAGAGATAGAGAGATAGAGCGAGAGAGATAAATAAAGGTTTTTGCTACTATTGCATCAAAAGGCCATCGATCGACGCCTTTCATCCAATTATTTATTTCCACATGCACCAGTGACTCTTCTTTCAAATGTATTCCAACAATAAATTGAAATAATGTGACACAAAGGTAAATTTAAAAAAACTGGACTCAGTTGGTAGATTATACGACTCTAAATAAAAGAATTCCATGCGTGTTTTTATCGGTGAATATGGCTATCCAGTATCCAAATATCCAAATAGAAGCTAATAATATCGGCCAGCAATGCATGCATGCATGTAAAAAAACAAATTACGTATTCTATTTCTCTTTATATAGGTAGAAATTCGTCAATAAATGATTGGCTCATTGGAATAAATATAATAATGGAGATCAAGACGTTATAGAGGAGAATTCTTTTTATTGATTTATTTATAATTCATTTTAATATAATATGAGTATAGTGAACATTTTATTATATCCTATACCAATGTACTAAATATATATATATATATATATATATATATATATATATATATATATATATATATATATATTGAACTAGTTACCTAGTTCTGGAAATAAATTTAAATAAATAACTATAATAAAAAGTATAAATTATCACGGGAGGTGTGTCAGTAGACACAACCATTAGCATAAAGTCGATGACAATTCAGGTATAAAGTTATAAAAAAAAGTGAAATATGTATCAATCTTATTAAATATTGATGTGATTATTTAAAAAAGGATTATGAGTACTAATACCGAACACAATATTATTTAATTAAGTACCAAAAGTTACCTGCACAAGTAATTCCAAATATATATCAATGTCAATGAGTTCCACATTGCACTGAACACAGCCATAGGAATTTCCGCAGAAAGAAATTGCCATATTATAACTTGAAACCTAAAAAAATTATAAAAGAATATTTAGTCTAGTGATTGCTTAGCATAATTACACATGTTTTAATAGTGAAAGTTTAGAATTTAATAAAGGGTTGAAAACTATATAAGAAAATATAGATGGAACGCAGCCCAGACTTATGAAAAGGAAATAAATAAACAGGAAGTAATCAATCTTAGTAAATTTCAAATTACCAACCTAAAATTATTGGTTATACATTGTATAATGAAAATTCATATCAAAAACAAAAATAATCAATAGTTTATGTAAGATAAATAATAAAATAAGATTGAAAATAAAAAAGGAATCAATTACATATAGGTAAAACAATAATTTAGGTTGTAGTTTTTGTAAAAACGAATATTTATAAAAATATCTAAACAACATGTTTATATGCAAAATAGATATTGTATTATGGAAGAAGGACATGATATATATTCCTTAATACAATAGGAATAATAGTGAATTAGTGTGATTATCCTCCAGAACAATGAAATTAAATATTCCAGATTTGTAACTAAAAGACTTGGAAATGACAATTTTGGTTCTAAATAACAGATGAGTGAGCTTTGATTAATCAAGCGGAGAGGCTTGTTGATTTTGAAAACAAGAGAAGTTTTGTTGGTTTTGTGGAGGAAGCGTCGATGGAGATGACTCTCTGTATAAAATTCATTAAAAATTGTGCTCAAATGTTAAAAATCACAACAAAAGGTAATAAAAAGCAAATAACTAGTGTTTATAATCCTGTGTAAGGAGAAAGGAGTTCCGAAGGTGTATCTCTCTTGTGAGAGATCTGCAAGAGTTTGAAGATGCAAGTGCAGCCCGGCAGAGAAATCAAATACTAAGGTCTGTGTTTTTAAAATTAACTTAATTGGAATTCCATATAATTTTTTTAAAAACCAAAAAGTGAACAATAAAATCATTATCAGAACGTTCAAATTAAACAAACTAATTAAAAGGCCAAGAACAGTTATAATATGATGCATCATAATTTTATCTCAATAGAGAATGATACATTTTAATTAATAAGAATAATTGTACTCACTTGTTGTAATATGATTCACTGGATATGTTCACGTGCATTATGAATGTTCATATAACTTCTAATTCTTTTTTCAATCTCCTGCATGAATAACTATTTGTCTATCACTTTCTTCACTTTAAACTCACTCACATAATTCTATAAAAGGTAATTTATATGTAATTGATCGTTTAAAGTTTATAACATTTAAATAGTTTCACCATTATAAACGCGCTGGCTGTGTGTTAACAGTAAAGACGTTACTTCTAGAGGGGAGAGCATCCTGGTATCGTCTAAATTATATCAGCGCATGCGTTCGGATTTATGCGCCGACGCACTACTAGGAATATTATTGTATCGAGAAATGCATATGATATAGGGTGGAACAAAAAAAACACATAATTTTCAATGTTTAAATCATACCTAAAATTTTCATAATAATTTATTAAATAGTTTTTCATTTGAGTGTTGGTATTTTATTCTTATCACATCCACGATAAAATTTCGTATTGTCATCATATTTCAATTTTTTTTAGCGGAGAAATTTAAGAAATTAAATTTCATAAAAAAATTACAAGGAGAAAGGTAAGGTTTTGAATCAATTTAGTTAATCATTGGTTTTAATGCGTCTAGAACTCGAAGAGAGGAGTTATCTTGCTTCCGACTGAGATATAAATAAATAAATACAGTTAATATAAAATACATATTGAGCTAGCCGAGGTAACAACATAATGAAATCAAAATATATATGCCAGATGAAGGAATTTTTGTTTATAAATTTAAATGTTATTACAAAGTTATCACAAGTATCAAAACAAGAGTTGACATTGTAATATCGAAATATAATCATGAATTTCACTATTTGTAAAAGACTTATTGTATTGAAATTCGTTTGAATTAAAGAAAAAACAGACTTCTTTAAGTGAAATGCACAATCATATTGGTTTTCAAAACTTTCATAAAGTGCTATTAATGTGAATAGAACTCTACAGCTCAAGAATGAATATCATTGGTGTAATATGACAGGACAAATTTGTTAAATTATAAAGAAACAAAACTTTGTTTAAAAACAGTGAGCTGAGAAGCAATAGTTTATTTATTTATTAAAAAAATTGAGGATCGAGAGGAAGCGTTGGTAGATTGGGTTTGGCGTCGTAGCAAAGAGGATGAGAAGAAAAATTTTACAACAAATTTCAAGTTAAATCGCAACAAATGAGTATAAAAGCTAAAGATTCATCGTATATATAAAACTACGAACACTCACATGTGTGTATATCCAGTTTTGCCTGAGAATACCTCAGATTGTTCAGAAAATATGCAGCGTGGACTTCAATAGGCGTATTCCTGTGACCAGACGTGTTAGAATCCAGACTTCAGACTTCAGGTCAGTGTTTTTTAAATATTATTGGCCAATAATAATAATAACGAACTAATTTAAATCCAGAGACTATTTCCATGTGTAAAATAATTCTTGCGTTTGTATGATCGATCTAACTAAAGAAGAAAAAAAGAAGACTTTATGTAGTTTATTCAACAGATAAAAATTCAAGATTATTAAAAAAGGCCTACATGCATGTTTTTCATTCTGCAATAAATAATGGTGGTACTTACTTTATTTCCAATCGTATAGGAAATGTGCATTTAAATAAATAGATATAATATTTCCAAATGTATGTAGTTTGTAAACCATTTTTTCTGAACATTTTGATTATCTGTATATATTATAATGTAATATATGGCTGTAATAGTAGCATGTGACAAGTTATTTGGCGAAAGAAGTTATCTGATATGAAAGTCTTATCATTTATTTTGTGAGAGACAAAAACCTAAACTAAAATGGCATTGTTATGCCAAAAATAACAGTGAATTTTCAAATCATAACCAAATCTAGTCATTATAAGGAGTTAAAATTCAAATGAATCGTTTAAGATATTTCTAGTTGCAAGAAATGAAAAATATACAATTAAAACCAGAATATGAGTGATATACTTATTAGACCATATTGTTTTTAACTAGCTTCAAGGTGTGTAAGTAATGATAAAATGATTACTGTCAATTTCTGAACATAATAATGATATTTTAAAGTGAACTTTACCAATCAAAATCTAAAATACAATAGAAAACTTATTAATATTTTAAGAATTTGACAAATGTCAAACCAAAAAGAACCTTAACTTATTTATAAAGAGGAACAGGAATTACTCTAAGTAGTCCAGAGTAGTCTTCTTAGCCCTTGTAGGTTGAACATAGGAAAAAAAGACTACATTGTTGCTAGGCGACAGTGATGTTTTTTGGAGAGAGGAGAGTAGCCATATTTTTTTCGAGTGGTATCAGATTTTTGAATGTTTAGTCTCGAAATAGAAAAAATTGATTGCGTTTAGTTACATTTCACCAATCATATGAAAGTTTATGAGTCCAAAACTCAACCAACATAATAAAATGGTTTACACTGCCAGTAGCTGAATCTCGATATTCGACGACAGAAGGTATACCTGAAGGAAACACGTATATGAGATCACCAGGTATAAACTATTTATAATATTTTGCAAAATATTCGCACATAAGTACGTACAATTCCGTTATCTTGACCAAATGATATATATATATATATATATTTTATATATATATATATATATATATATATATATATATATATATATATATATATATATATATATAGGTGGGGATAACGGGGATTTCAGTCCAAGGAATCAACGCGAAGATCTTTTATTTACATTTTGTAAATAAAAGATCTTCGCGTTGATTCCTTGGACTGAAATCCCCGTTATCCCCACCTATATAGCATTTTTCAGTCGTTATATAAAAAAAAAAATTTTTTTATATATATATATATATATATATATATATATATATTATTGTAGTTTATTTTGTATGAATTTAATTTGCCCGGTATATTTAAGAAAATTATCAATAATGCCACACAATGCACTTACCTTTACCTCTTCTTACTATTAAAATTTTTTTTAATGAGCACTCAGCTTCTCAGAGTCTTGGGTTCATAAGGTTAAATATTCATATGATTTTTCTTTTAGTAATAAGCGCCAAATCTCAATATTGAATTTTGATAAAAAAAATTTTGTGATCTAAATATTTATATTGTATAAATTTTCACAAACCGACCCTGCAAATTCTGTTCCAAACCCCCTCTCGAGTTATAATACGCTCCATCAATCCTGCCAACTGATAAATCAAACACTAAGAAATGCAGTCTACATACAATATAATTGGTTCTTATAAATGGGAAGACTTGTTAATTTATATATTAAGAATACATTATTCTTTTTTACCATCAATTAAAAAAATGAACTCATCTACAATGATCTTCCACACGATACACATTCGTACAAATGAATTAATTCTAAATATATGCAATTATGCAACTTATTATACGTTATGTTTAATAACGTGGCATGACTTTATGTATAACGGCTGTAAACGAAGGACCAGCTCAAAGAGAGCAATAAATAAATGGCTGTGTGGATGAAGGAACTGTTATGTGAATGATTATACATAAATTCGTGACGAAAATCCAATACTTTCTATAAAATTTTTATTTATTCGTTTACCGTGACATATATATTTTTCATGACGTTCTGTTTCTATTGACATTACATAACAACAACTTTCTTTTTTCACAACTCCCTTGCCAACACAATCGACAGTCGATAAAAAAGTTTTTTTTAACAATAAATACAGGTTGACAGCACTCGGCTGACACAGTTGCCTTTTCATAATATAACAAAAAATATAGAACAACTATAAACTTAACATGCCGCCCGCCTTGAAAAGCCCACTTTTCAATGAAGATAAGTATGATAGAGGATTGCGGCACAACAAAACAGTACATATATACATTTCGATTAAATTATATATTTTTGGAATTCAGTTCTCGATTGGTAGCGCGCAAACTTTAGAAATGTTTCTTTTCAAAATATTACCATTTGCCATTCGAACCGAGACTACGCGCACCACATTGTCAGTACCATAATGTAATTCCACAACACGAGCGAGAGGCCATTTTAAAGAAGGTAAGTTATCTTCAATTAGAACGACCATGGATCCAACTTTTAAAACGGTTTCAACATCAAGCTTCCGTTTGGAGCGAGTCTGCAGCTGGCTCAAATAGTCCTTTGACCATCGGTCCCAAAATTGTTGCTTGAGTTGTTGTAGACGATAGTATCGATCCGCTCTGGAAATTTTAGCTTCTTTGAGGTCTCCTTCTGGTAAACTTGCTAATGAGTCGCCAATAAGGAAATGAGAAGGAGTCAAGGGTAGGAAATCGGTAGGGTCATCGGATAAAGGGCCAAAAGGACGTGAGTTCAAGCAAGACTCAATCTCCACCAGTAGCGTGTACATTTCCTCGTAAGTTAAATGTAATTAAAGATTTCGATAATCGACCACCCACTCTTAAAATATTTTGACTGTCTAAAAACGGTCGTAACTTTAAAAGTTTACTTTGTTTATTTACGTTTTTTGAATTTGTAAGATCTGCAATTTCTTGTTTAAATATTTCATTTTGAGCTAATTTGATTAATTTGTTTTGTGCTTCACTCAACTCTTGGGTAGTTAACACCTGAGACTTAACGTTATTGTTGAGCTTTTCTTTATTTAAACAACGATTTTTAAAACGTGAAATATAAGCTGTCACGTTTAATAATTTATAAAAATTTGAATATTTTTGAAAAATGTCAAATTCGGTTTTTTGTTCTTGAATTATTAATGAAATTGGTTGATTTTTTAATTCGAGTAAATTTTGATCATCATTAAAATTAGATTCACGATCATGTTTGTAAATTAAGTTGCTCTTTTAAAATTCGGGCCCGTTTATCCAAGACGTATGTTCGAGCAATTCTTTAGGACTTAATTCTCGAGAAATTATATCTGCGGCGTTATCCTTTGTGTTTACGTGTCTCCAATTATTCACGTTTGAAATTTCAGTAATTTTTATTACGCGGTTTGCAACAAACGTTTTTAACTTACAAGGTTCAATCTTTAAACATGCTAATACAATCGTCGAATCTGTAAGGTATTTTTTATTTTAAAAATTAACTCAGCTAATAAAAGAGCACCTAATAGCTCTAAACGTGGTAATGTTTGTTTTTTAATTGGAGCAACTCGAGACTTTGCTGTAAACAATGTTATTTCTTTTTTGCCATTCACTGTAGATGGTAAATATACGCACGCGCCATATGCTTTTTCAGAACTGTCAGAGAAACCATATATTTCAATTATTTTTGCGTTTGTTAACAAGACGTGCCTATTAAATTTTATTTCATTTAAATAACCAATTTGTGTGACAAATTCGAGCCATATATTTTTTAGTTCTGCAGGTACATTTTCATCCCAATCTAATTTTAGATGCCAAAGTTGTTGCAAAATTAATTTCGCTTTAATTATCGCTGGACTGATCAAACCCAACGGATCAAAAATTTGGGCAATTAACGACAAAATCGAGCGTTTGGTAATACTTTTTTCATTTACATCTATCTTTAATGAGTATCTTAATACATCCTCATTAGCGTCCCAAATTATTCCTAATGTTTTTAACTGTTTTTCATCTTGAAATAATACAAAATTTTCATCTTGACTGCTGACTGAATTCTTTATATAAGTTAAAACTGATTTGTTGTTTGATGACCATTTCCTTAATTCAAAATTTGCGCCCGTTAATATTTTTGATAACTCATGGTAAATTTCTATAGCTTCTTGTTTAGAATCTACACTGGTTAATAAATCGTCCATGTAAAAACATTTTCCAATAATTTGCGATGTTCGTGGATATTCTAATTTATTCTGTAACGCTAACTCTTTTAAACAGCGTGTCGCTTGAAACGGTGCACTTGAGGTGCCATACGTAACCGTGTTAAGTTCATAAATTTTGATAGGTTCATCTGGTTTTTCTCGCCAGATTATTTTCTGAAAACAACGTTCGCTTGGATCTATATCTATGCATCTATACATCATTTTTATATCAGCGCTCAAAACATAAGCTCTTAAACGTAATCTGAGCAAAATGGAATATAAATCCTCCTGAATAGTCGGGCCTGCTAAAATTAAATCATTGAATGAAATATTTGTACTTGACCTTGCGCTTGCATCGAAAACAACTCTGCATTTCGTGGTAACTGCCGAGTCTCTCAAAACAGCGGTATGCGGTAAGAAAAATGTTTGTCCTTCTATTGAAGTGTCCGATTCTAATAATCCTTTAAATGTCATGTGTCCCATGTTTTCATAGTCTCGCATGAAATTGATATATTGCGATTTTAAACCGTCATTTTTTCCAAGACGTACTTCCAAATTTTTAAAACGATTCAAAGCCATAATTTTTGTATTTCCCAATAAATCATGGCATTCTGGATTAAAAGGGTATTTTACGATAAATTATCCGCGTTCGTCTCGTTTTGTGGTTGCCTTAAAATATTCTTCACAATACTGATCACTTTTTGACAACAAAATTTTAGCATCCAGCTCTTCAATTTGCCAAAATTTGGTTAAAGTATCATTTAATTGCTTATTCGATATTTTTGTATTAACGTTACAATCTTGCATTTTATTTGATTCCTTATTTAAATGAAGGTTTCCGCTTATGATCCATCCCAAAGATGTTTCTTGTAGTACAGGTTTATTTTCTCCTAATTTTAATTTACCTTCTTTTAATAAGTCAAAGAAAATACCTGCTCCGAGTAATAAATCTATCTTTTTTGGTACGTTAAATTGTTCATCTGCTAGTTCGAGTCCTTTTGGTAACTTTAATAGGGTTTTATCAAAATTAATTAACGGTAATTTTGAAGTAATTTGAGATAAAACCAAAAATTGTAAGTTCAATTCAAAGTCTCCATTTTTTGATTTAATCTTTGCACATGTTCTATAATTTATTTTCGTTTCGATTTGATTTATTCCAGCTAACGGTATATCGATTTTTTGACATTTTAGGCTTAATTTTTCTACTAAGGTTTCACTAATTAAGTTCGATTGACTACCTGAGTCGAGTAACGCAGTACATTTAATCCATTTTTTACTATCGTTTTGAATAAGAACCGTTGCAGTGGATAATAAAACTTGATTCGAATCAGTAATCGTGTACGTGTGGGTTGCTTGTATATTTTCTTCGTCGGAATTACCATTTTGTGTATAATTTTCATCTGATTGATTTATTTCTGATGATATATTCTGGCTTCTTATCGATATAGTAGGTCTTGAGTGTTGTGACGTTTCATTTTGACCAGGAGCGCAGAACGTGCCTGTTTGCTGATTGACCCTCGAATCGGCTGATTCTCTTGGCTGCGCATACGCCTGACGCGACGATGGTTGTTGCGAGGCAGCGTTGCCATATTGTGAACGTTGTATCGGATTTTGAATGTTTTGTTGAAATTGTCTGTAATTGTCTACGTGTAATGCGGTGTTATGTTTTAAATCACACTTTTTACATCCTCTGAATAAACAATCTTGTTTAAAATGACCAGATCTTAAACAGTTGGTGCATAATTTGTGTTTATATAATTCCTGATATTTTTCCTTAATATTTAAATTAATAAATTTTGGACATTGATAAATAAAATGATTTTTATTACAAGTTAAACATGTGTTTTCATTTGATATGTTTATAGGTGATTGAACGTGTCCCACTATCCTTAAGTTTGTGTTTTGTTTTCTGAATGGTGTTTTAATACGTGAAGAAGTGAATTCATTTGAATTATTGTGTTTTAAACTATCCATAGAATGAACGGCTTCTAAAGTGAAGCACTTTTTTGTTAGAAATTCAGTGAATTCTGACATTGTTGGCAAACTTTGATCATTTTGTTTGTTTTCCCATTCCTTTTTCGTTCGGTCATCTAATTTTTGCAAAATTATTGGAATCAATAAAGCGTCCCACATTTTAACAGGTAATTGCAATTTTTCCAATGCAGATAAATGTTGATATAATAAATCTAACAATTTTCTTAACATCGATGAAGATTCTCGTGTAATGTTCGGTAATTCGAACAATAATTGACATACGTGCGTGTTTATAATAGCTCTACGATTTTCATATCGTTTTCTTAATAAGTCAAAGGCAATTGTGTAATTGTTGGCCGTTAAATCCAAATTTTCTATCAGTTTCAATGCGTCATCCTGACAACATGATTTTAAATACATTAATTCTGACACCTCGCTAATATCCTGTCGGTTTTCTACCAAAGCTTCAAATTGATCGCGAAAACTAAACCAGGTTTCATATTTTCCGTAAAATTTGGGCAAATTTAAATCAGGAAGATTGGCAACAACGCTTTTATTTTGTAAATTAGGACTAGAAGTAGTTTGAAATTGAGACTGTTTTATATTGAAATCATTTAATTGATGAAATTTAGCAATAATCTTTTTTGATTTAGAAATTTCCGTGTAAAATAACGATTCGGTGTCTAACCTATTAACCTTTTCATTGGAATCTCAAAAATTCTAAACGCGTTTGGACCCTATCAAACTCTAAAAAATCGTCTTCGACGCCTTTTAATCGACATTCGATTTGAAATTGGTCAAGGTTTTCTTCATTTTGCGATAAATAATTTGGAAACCGATCTAATCTATCCCTAATAACCTGTCTTACGTGCGATAATTCTGAAATTTCAACTTCATCAGAGCTAACATCTATGTTACAGTTTTTTTGATTCTTTCGCGGCATTTTTCTTGGCATATGATGAAAATGATAGCTAATTTACGTTTATAATGTATAAATATCCTAAACAATAACGAGAATTATTTTTTCTTTAGAAACGAGTATCTTAGAAGCGTGTTTAATTTGCGAATTAATGTTTGACAGGAATGTCACTATTACTTGAATTAACAAATAACGATGTAATTATTACTTTTATACTAAAATAAGACGTGCGATTGATTTAAATTATCGATTTAAAATCAATTAATAACGAGAAAACGTACGATACGATACGATAGAGGCTAAGCTGATTTTACACACTTTAAAGGAAAGGAATGATTGGCAGGAATTAAAGCGGTTAAATAATTAGAACGAGCTCACCGGCATTATTGTTTCTATATATGTTCCTCCAGGTCCACCAGGTCGCTGTAGTTTCAAATCTGGCTCGAAGCTTCCATGTTTAATAACGTGGCATGACTTTTTGTATAACGGCTGTAAACGAAGGACCAGCTCAAAGAGAGCAATAAATAAATGGCTGTGTGGATGAAGGAACTGTTATGTGAATGATTATACATAAATTCGTGACGAAAATCCAATACTTTCTATAAAATTTTTATTTATTCGTTTACCGTGACATATATATTTTTCATGACGTTCTGTTTCTATTGACATTACATAACAACAACTTTCTTTTTCCACAACTCCCTTGCCAACACAATCGACAGTCGATAAAAAAGTTTTCTTTAACAATAAATACAGGTTGACAGCACTCGGCTGACACAGTTGCCTTTTCATAATATAACAAAAAATATAGAACAACTATAAACTTAACACGTTATAGACAAAATACAAAAGAACACAGCTTCATATTCATAAATAAATTCTCGTTAGGACACTGAATAAGAGTGGTATTCGGTGCGTTATAAAATGGAGGACAGTCATAAAACACACGACAGTACAGTTTCAATATCTAATGTTCAATATACACACGGTAAGTTTTATTTGAAATGAAACAGTTTTTAAATACCTTTCATCATCCGCTGATTATCAATAAATTTGTCAATTTATTCTACTCTCTCTTCTTTTTAGGCTGCTTCGAAAATGTCGGGATTGATTCAAGAAACCATTCGAATCAATTTAATTTCGAAGGCTTTCCATGCATAGATTCTCTTCAAAGATCGTGGAAATTATTGTTCCCACGATACGGGATATATATAGACTTTTCAGGATGGTTGAAGCCAATAGTCTCTGCATATAGTATTACCTCTCTTCAGGAATGCTTTTTGGAGGTTAGTGTTACTGCTTTCAATCTTATTTCACTTTAATTTTAACAATTCTTATATTATTTCTAAAGAACAATGTATTTTTTTCTGATTTTTCAATACTACTCGTCAACAACTTTCTTCTATCTCCCTAAGCAACCACTTTTTTCTAAACAAGAAACCTCATTTTTCATTAGCCCTCTGTTTATTGAAATCATAAAAATATTTGTAACCAATCAAAATAACTCATAGTAGTTCAGTCAAAAGATTTCATTTTATTATTTAAGATATTAACTTTTTTAATTATAAAACATACTTTTTAACAATTCTAAACTAACAATTCATTTATTTATCTTTTGCATTTTATTAATTCCTCAAAAATTTTTAGCTGTCATGAATTTTACTTTACCCAGCTGACACATACTTCCAGAAGTCAAAGATTTTATAATCCTAATGTTTTTATTTGGAACTTCAACTTTTGGGTATATTACAAGAAATATTTCTAGGGCTTCTAAATAGTTTAATGGTATCTAATGAGAATTTAAGATAATGCATGAACATTTAACGATTTCAATCGAAAAGTGGACTAATTCACTTCATAACAGGTGATGTTTTTTTAAATTTTTCTCTTAAATAGTTTGAATCCTATTATATTGGTGTCATGTATGTGTATACAAGGTACATTATAAAGTTTAAAGGAATTTAGTTTAAATTTGACTCTCGAATAGTTTTTCCTTCAATAATTTTTTTCTCGTTAATATCTCAAATTGTAATTAACTTGTGTTAGATATATGTACAGTGTGTAGCATTATTTTTTCACAATAATATATATATATATATATATATATATATATATATATATATGTATATATATATATATATATATGTATATATATATATGTATATATATATATATATATATATATATATATATATATATATATATATTGTATATATATATATATATATATATATATATATATATATATATATATATATAATGAACATTAAAGTGAATTTAGCTAGATTTTGAAAACTTTTCTTCGCCCCTGAAGAAATTCTGTCAACTTTAGATCAGAAAAGACTTTGAATGACATACCTAGGTTCGAATTAATATTTCATAATTTTAATTGCAAAACAATTACTAAATTAATTTAGATTATTAGTTAGTACGTATAATTTGAGCTTGAAATACGTTTTGCTGCAAATTTTTATCTTACAATTTACTAAAATTATTAACATACATAGCCTCAGAAAAAGTTCGGAAACACAACACGAATTTCAAGATCCACGTTTATTTAATACTCATAAGTTGGTTTTGGTTTAATATTCTGAAATACTTTGAAACAAAATTGCATTACAATATCTAATGTAATTACCTGATGTTCAGGAATAAAGTCACACATCAAATGCAATTTGCGTAGGTGACACATATCACAACTTTTATAAACACAATTACATATTTTTGTCCTTTCTCCTATATTCCAACAGCGTATAAAATCATATTATATATTTAATAAATGATTTCTATAACACCAAACGACTTCTTCTTCTTTTTAAATAACTTTTCTCAATAAACACAACTGAACAGCTGATTGCAAAATACGGTGAAGGTCAAATCATTACAAATAATTCATGCTACAGGGTGACCAAACTGAAGCACGACCCAAATGAGATTTTAAGATTGTTGTAATTGGTTTTTTTTTTATTCTTTCTTAATTATAATAAGGTGAGTAATTTTAAAAATAATTAAATAAATATTGTCTTTGTTGTTTGACACACTTATTGTTGTCACAAGGACAAAGACTGGCGTCCAGCGGGGAATTTAAAATACCTCACAGATCACAAGTCAAAAAACAGTAACATTGTATATATCAGACTCATATAAATTGTAACCCTTTACAATACATATAATTTTCACACATGAATTCTTTTATGCTATGTCCATCACCAGCATTACAAAGAAACGAATTTTATGTATATAATACACATATAACTGGTAAGCGTCTCTAAGAAACGTTCGGTTTCTCCCGCATCAATCCGTATTTATTTGAGCATGCGCATAAGATGGTGGATGTTCTCATTTGTAACTGTGGTTTGATAATGTCATAGGCGTATCTGTTATATATATTATAATGAAATTTTCTTTAAAAAAATTAGATCATTGGAATTATTGTGTTTCATTTTATTTACTCAAGCAGAATATATCAATCAATGCCTGAACTCGAAGGGTAGAACGAGTCTCATGCTCCCAAATAATTAATTAATAACTGAGCTAGCCAAATATAAATAGATAACTTTATCTCCTATATAATAAATTAAAAACCTAGTTCAATTGGCGCCCAACGTGGGGCGATAAAAATTAAAATTCCTCACATCATAACAATTAAACATAGTTTAATTGGCACCAACAACGTAGGGCGGTTTTGAAAATACTGAGAAACATTTGTAAAATTTAAAACTTACTTAAAATGGCAAAACTAATGACTTTGAGAGATGGAAGGCAGGTAGGAGTAGAAAGTGGTTCAGAAGAGGAAAGGGAAGAAAGAAGTTATGGAATGGGAGACTATCAAGCAGTGTATTTGGAACAAGGACAACAAGCGGAAGGCGATGCACATGAAGAAGGTTTAACAGATGAGGAAGCTGTAGAACAAGAAGAGAGAGAGGAAATGCAAGCAAAAAAAGGAGAGATAATCAGATGATGGACATGATGCAACAATTATTTGCTAATATGAACAAAATCGAGCAAAAATTGAGTGGAAATATGAACAACATGAAGGACGAGTTAAAAGGAGATATTAATAAAATAGATGGAAAAATGGACACAATGAGGGAAGATTTGAATGGAAACATGAATAAATTGGAAAGAAAAATAGAAGAGGTGAAAACCGAAACTATTAAAGAATTCAGGAAAATTAGGGAGGAAAATGAAGAATTTCGAAAGCAGATAGATAAGGTGAAAGAGGATATGGAGGATCAAAACAAACATCTGAGGTTTGAAATACAAAAAAACGGAATAAAAATCAGAGAGGAAATAGAAAACCAAACGAGTGAACAAATTCTTGAATTAGGGAAATGCATAGAAAAAAAATTACCGGAAACAATTCAAGCTGAAGTTATTAAAAAAAATGCAGATATAACAAAAGAAGTGGAATATATTAAATTCAGGGAACAAACAATCGAAGAAATAATGCAGAATTATCAACATAATGCGGAGCAGAAATTCAAGGAATTAGATATAAAAGTACAAAGACGAACAGGAGTATGCGAGGAGAGGAACGAGCACATTGGTCAAATATTTATTAAAGAATTGGAAGAAATGAACAGAAAATTGCAGGAAAGTATGGAAGAAATGGAATATAACGTTAGAAGAAATGGAGGCGGAATAATATATACTGGGAACATGGACATAGGAGTAAAATTTTATGGGAATATAAATACCATTCATCCAAAGGTGTTTATTAAGATAATTAAAAGCAAGTTAAAGGAAATGAAAGACATAATGGAAAAGAAAATTATGATTAGAGAGATGTTATCTGGGCATACCCTTTTATGGTTCTGCAATAAAGAGGAAAGTATAAACGATATAGAAGAATTTGAGAACCAATTCATGACATATTTCTTGGGTGAGATTCAACAGGCTAATTTCAGGGTAAGGTTGTATTTTGGAAAATTCGATTACAACAGGAATAAAAATTTAGATGCATATGCTATGCAATTATATAACATGGCTCAATACCTGGAAACTGTGATGAAGGAGGAGGAACTAGTTTTGTATGTCGGAAGATATTTTAATTCGGAGGTGTCGGAAACAATAGCACTTCATAATATCAAAACCATGGACAACTTGTCGAGATATTTGCAGAGAGTTGAAATGAGTGTACAAAATGGAAATGGTATCCACAGATACCAACAATGAAATGAAAATATGAGAAATTATATACGAAGGGAGAATGGAAATGGAAATATGAGAAATGATATACTAAGGGAATATGGAAATGGTAATTTCAGAAGAGATAGTTATGACGGAAATGGGACTAGAAGTTATGGAAACAGGAATATCGAAGATAGACGATATCAAGGAAATGGGGAACATTTTAGTAATCGAGAGAAGAATAATGGGAGCAGATATCCGGAAAACCGTGGAAATCAGAACAATTTCGAGAGAAGAAATCACTATGGTAATAATAATAGAGGAAGAAATTGGCAACACGGCAGAGAAAACCAAAATAACCATGAGCAAAATAGAAACAGGGATGACGAGAATAGAAGACAGGTAAATATGGTCAGGCAGGAGATACAGGTGGAAAAATGTATTCCTGGACAGGACAATGTAGCAAATTTTGCTTAGATCGTCCTTACGTGCATAATATCATCTATTCATCGCGATATGAACATCCTCGAGAATTTATTGTAGATAACGAAAATATTAGTCAAAAAGTAGAAAAACCTTATTTAATATTTATCCAGGGTAGATTACAAAACATTATATGTAGAATTTTAGTAGATACGGGTTCAGAGGTGACTTTAATTAAACAGGATATTGTAGATAATTTAAATAAGGATGATATTATGATGATAAATGTAATAACATTTGATAAAAAAGAACAACAAGAGGTAGAGAAAATACAACATCAAATAAACGAGATTTTGGAAGATTAACAAGAACAATTTTGTCCCATACAACATAGGGAAGAGATCAATGAATTATTGCAAAAGCATGAGAGACTCTTCAACAAAGAAGTATGTATAGCAGCAAAATATATAAACAAGTTGGAAATTAATAAGGATATTAGCAACTTCAAAATAAAAACCTATCTCATTCCTTATAAGCTGAAAAATGAAGTATACCAGGAGTTAGAAAAGATGATACAAGAGGGTATAATAGAAAGATCCAACTTTCCATACATAAGTGCAATAACATGTGTCCGTAAAAAGTCAGGTGAGATTAGATTATGTCTGGATGCCAGAAATATCAACTCTTATACTAAAAATCAATATGAGAGTCCTTTAAATGTAGAGGGGATATTCGGTAGAATTACAAAACCAAACATATTCACAAAACTGGATTTGAAACATAGTTTCTGGTTGATTCCATTGGACAAAAGAAGTCGTCCATATACAGCATTCATGATTGAAGGTGTAGTATACCAATTTTGTGTTGTTCCATTTGGTTTACAAAATTCGTGTGCAGCCTTGATAAGAACACTTCACACTGTTCTTAACCAATATGAACATTTTACATTGCATTATATAGATGACATCTTAATATATTCAGAAAATGAAGAAAAACACCACGAACATTTGAAGACTATATTGGCAGAATTGGAAAGAGCAGGTTAAAAAATTGAATATGGAAAAATGTCAAAATTTCACCAGAAGGAAGTGCAGTATTTGGGATATATTTTGAATTCTACTGGAGTGAAAATGAACCCTGAACGAATTAGAACTATAAGGGAATATAAGACACCGACTAATCTTAAAACTCTTCGAGGATTTTTGGGAATTCTCAACTACTTTAAACGGTGAATACCAGACCTCAGTAATAAAGAAATTCCGCTAATTGAATTACTCAAGAAGGAAACTAAGTGGAAATGGGATGCTAGAAGAGAACAAGCTTTCCAAGAACTGGAGGAAATATTTTTACAAAACTTGCAGTTTTATCATCCTCAATATGACAAGCCATTTATTTTAAGAACGGATGCATCCATAGATAGGTTAGCAGGAGTTTCATTGCAACAACAAGAGGAAGGTGAAGTACCAATCAGTTTTATTTCACAAGTAACAAAGAATTTTGGAAGAAAATATTCAGTTACTGAATTGGAGATGGCAAGCATTGTATTTTATCTAACTCAATTACGTTTTTATCTATTAGGAGCAAAATTTTACTTGGAAACAGACCATTCAGCTTTAACAACCGTTATGCCAACAATATGATACATCGATAGATTCTTCTATTACAACAATATGAATTTGAAATGAAATTTATTCCTGGGAAAACTAACTCTTATCCGTGAAACGGAAATGAAAAGGAATGATCAACACTTTCAAATTGGCATCAATAGATTGCAGATAACTGAAGGTTTGTTTACATTGGAAATAATAATGGAAGATCAGAGAAGCTTGCAAGCATCTTGTAAAAGGGGAGCATTTCAAAACGAGGGAATTTGGTATAGGAAAATGGAAGATAGGGAAATTTATTTAATAACATCAGATTATGCTAAAGAAATTCTTAGACAACTACATGAGGAATATGGACTCATAGGATCTCGGAAACTATGGATGTTGTTTAGAGAAAATTACACCGCATACAAGGATACATCATAAGTGAAACAAATCTGTGAAACTTGTAAAATTTGCCAGTTGGCAAAGGAAAAGAATTATCACAATATTAGTGGACCAAAACCTATAATAGCACTCAAGCCTTTACATATAGTAGCTGTTGATTTTATATCACAAGTATTACCTAGCCAACATATTTTAGTTATGGTAGATATTTTTTCAAAATTTGTAAGAACTTTTCCTTGTTAACGTACTAATACGAACACAGTAATATCTTGTATTAAACAATTTATAGAAGAAATAGGAAGTCCTGAAATTTTAATACTTGATCATGCTACTTACTTTGTGAGTGAAAATGTCAAACGGATATGTAGAAATCATAACATAAAAATGAATTTTATAAGTATAAGAAGACCATCATCTAATCCAGCTGAGAGATATATAAAGGAAGTTGTCAAGTATTAAAGGATTTTATGTAATAATAGGCATAATTCATGGGAAGAAAATCTGAACCAAGTAGAAAAAATTTTGAATCAATTACCTAATGGAGTCACTGAAGAATGTCCATAACTCATTTTGAAAGTAATACACAAGTTTTGAATAAAGTAAGCAAGAATTTAGAAAGGAGTGCTATGAGATTTATCAAAAGAAAAGGAAACAAGAATAAACACCAAAGAAAGGTGAAAATCAATGTAAGAAGTTACTATCACCATTTGAAGGGCCATATATAGTTGATAATAGTGATGCTCAAAACAGTTATCGGCTATTCTATCCAGGTACACAATTAGAAAGGGGAGTGTTCAATGTTGAACATGTATATAAATAATATGAATAGATTATGTTATGTTACGAACGAAACTTAAAAGAAAATAATAGTTATAAGTATAGTTTTAAATTCAAAATCAACGTAGTGTACAAAGATAAACAATATAGTAGATAGGGTTTTGTTTCCATTTGGCAAGTGATAATCCCAAAAAAAGATTCTTCAGTCTTGTTTCTCCAGAACCTAAAAAAATTTAAAAATAAATAAATAAATAGATATAATAATATAAAGAAAAATTTATTAGGTAAGATATATTAATAAAAAAAACAGCTTTGAATATAAAGAAAGGGAAATTGGAATATGGCAAATTAATATATATAATAATTAAAGAAAATGATTTATGAGAAATACTGGCTTAATATAACAAAAATATGAAGATATAAGATAGAGGGGATGAACATAAGAATAACGTGAGTATCAAATAGAATTTCACATCTTTTAAAAAAGTAAATAAGACACATAAATGATAAAAAGGATGAGAAAAGAGATTAATGAATGATATAGATTAAAATATAGGAGGTAATGTTTGATGGCAATTAGAATTTTATAGAATACTTGAAAGTACATGGAAGAATAAGGAAATTGATGTTGATATATATATATATATATATATATATATATATATATATATATATATATATATATATATGAATTTAAGAAATAATTAATTATATTGAATAACGAGTATTGAAATGAAATATGATATGAAGAGTATATAGAAAATAAAATATAATGAAATTATAGGGAATAAAAGTTGATATATAAGCGGATGTTAGTGTAGATATGGTAGTAGAGAAGTATTAGAAGGAGTAATATTATGAATTTTTAAATTGACATTGATATGAATCTAGTATATTTTATGAAAGAATAATTTTACAGGTATCGATAAGAATATGGATTGTAATAGGAAGTATTTGAATGTTTATTTGAGAATTAAGTATAAAGTCAAGTAAATATGAGATTATGCTATAAATTTATAAATATTTAAATAGAGATATAACAATCGTTTTAAAGAAGAAAATGGGAATTTAAATAGCTCTTAATGTTATTGATATCATTCAAATTTAAATTTGAGGGGAATTGAAACACATATCTTATATAATAAAAAACATCAGCTGATTGAGAATGTTTTGCTTAGTATTTAGAATAGATTGAAACTATGTTACTAAAGAACAAATTAACAAACCACAATCATAAGCAAAATTCATATAAAGTCATAGTATATTAAATCATTTGTTTATAATAATTAAAAAGAGTAGCAATAAATATAAAGAAATTACCTTAATAACTGTCTTAAAATTTGAAAACGCTTAACAAGTATTGAAGAAAACATTAAATCTGCCTAATATGGATATTCATTTGTCACTAAGGAATCAGCTGTTTATCTGAAAATAAACAAGCTTTAGTTATCTGATTTAATATAACCATTAGTTGAACAGTAATAATAGAAATAATATTCATATTTATCATAAAGATTCAGTCAAGCTAATAAAATATAAATATAAAATGACATGAATGTAATTATATGTCAAAATTTGGTATCAATTTTATGGAGGAAATGAATCATAAGATGGTGATAGATATAGGTAAATATTTGAAACTATAAAATTTGGATAGTTCAAATAATGAAATATATATATATATATATATATATATATATATATACATATATATATATATATATATATATATATATATATATATATATATATATATATATATATATATATATATATATATATAAATATATACATATATATATATATATATATATATATATGTCAGATAAAAGAATTTATGTTCATAAATTTAAATGTTATTACAAAGTTATCACAAGTATCAAAACAAGAGATGACATTGTAATATCGAAATATAACCATGAATTTCACTATTTGTAAAACACTTATTGTATTGGAATTCGCTTGATTTAAAGAAAAAACAGACTTCTTCAAGTGGAATGCACAATCATATTGGTTTTCAAAACCTGTGACCAGACGTGTTAGAATCCAGACTCCAGACTTCAAGTCAGTGTTTCGTTAAATATTATTGGCCAATAATAATAATCATAATAACGGACTAATTTAAATTCAGTGACTATTTCCATGTGTAAAATAATTCTTGCGTCTATATGATCGATCTAACTAAAAAAGAAAAAAAGAAGACTTCATGTAGTTTATTCAACAGATAAAATTTCAAGATTATTAAAAAAGGCCTACATGCATGTTTTTCATTCTGTAATAAATAATGGTGGTACTTACTTCATTTCCAATCGTATAAGAAATGTGCATTCAAATAAATAGATATAATATTCCCAAATGTATGTATAGTTTGTAACCCATTTCTTCTGAACATTTTGATTATCATATATATATATATATATATATATATATATATTTATATATTATTTTCACACATAAATTCTTTTATGCTATGTCCATCACCAGCATTACAAAGAAACGAATTTTATGTATATAATACACATATAACTGGTAAGCGTCTCTAAGAAACGTTCGGTTTCTCTCGCATCAATCCGTATTTATTTGAGCATGCGCATAAGATGGTGGATGTTCTCATTTGTGACTGTGGTTTGATAATGTCATAGGCGTATCTGTTATATATATTATAATAGAATTTTCTTTGAAAAAATTAAATCATTGGAATTAATGTGTTTCATTTTATTTACTCAAGCAGAATATATCAATAAATGCCTGAACTTGAAGGGTAGAACGAGTCTCATGCTTCCAAATAATTAAGTAATAACTGAGCTAGTCAAATACTTAAAACAATCACAAATATAAATAAATAAATTCATCTCCTATATAATAAATTAAAATGAATAAATTAAAAACCTAGTTTAATATATATATATATATATATATATATATATATATATATATATATATATATATATATATATATTATACTGGTTTAAAATGAGCACCTTGAATCTATTTTTTTGGATGCATTGACGTTGTGACGGAACTGGTAAGGCTGCTGATGTTCGGATTTGCGTTTAGAATAAAATGTATACTGTCCGTAATATTATTTGGCTTATCGATATAATTCAAACCAACGTCAATCACAATGTTGGATGGAGAAATTTATTTGATACCATTTAATTACTTAATTTTGTATCCGAATGATAGTGTCTTTTCATTTTTGGGTTATGTGTAGTTCAGCCATTACAAACTTAATAGAATTATAAAAATACTTGCTTTCAATTTGTAACAATTTTTATTTAAAATGATTATCAACGTGAAGTACTGAAAAATATACAAATACTTGGTAAATGCACAAGATGACAATAAGTTGATAATTCTATAATATGTAATGTCAAAAGTTTAGGAACTGTCACATAGGAGAGAATTGTTTGGTTATATATCACAGTGACATAGATGTCAAAAAAGTCTATGGAAATGAATAATGCGACAAATCGGAAGAGAAACAGAAATCACAGAACTTTGTATTTATTGTGTCAGGAAATATATGAATTTTGTTGTTGAGTAAATAAAGCTATTATTTAGGAATTAGAAAATAGGAATAGAGGATAGTTTATGTGAAGGAATAATAATAATTTGGTAGAAAGAACATTTTAAAAGGACACAAACACAATTTAAAAAAAAATAACACTAAAGCATTAGAATCAGCACACATATGATTAGGGCATAGCAAACAAAAAACAATGGGAGTTTGTTGATGGAGAAAATGAAGGAGGTATGACATATTGGAGAAATGAAAGATATTTTAGATAAAAAGCTATCAAAATTGTATGAAAGAGTCCCAAATGAACAGTAGAAGCGGCAAATGAAAATATATAAGAAGGAATACTATAAAGAAGCTACATATAAAAATATATAAAATAACAATTATTGGAGTCCCGGCAGTTCTGTATGATGTGGTTTTGAAAGACAGCACTTCAAGAAGGAGTATTAGTGGGGTTGTGAGGACCAGGTTAGTTTTTTTTTGTCTTTGTTGGTACCAACATTTATGTTAAAGATATAAAACAGATCTGATAAAAGTAATTACAAAAACATTAGTACTTACGCATATCTATTTAACGTTTATAATTCATCACTTTGTTCCAATTTAGTACTTGCGCATTTCTATTTAACGTTTATAAATTTCGACTTCTCAACTTTTATATTAGCATAAGACATTTCATCACTTTGGTTCTTTGTTCAAATTTATAATACATATTTTCTGACCAATACAAACTAATTCATATTAAATATTATTGAAATCATTGTTTTCTTAAATATCATTTCAACGGATACGAATTGACATCTGTTATTACTGTGAGATCTGGAATCGACTATTCTTATGAGAAATTTTAACAATAGGCGCACCAAATAATATAAACAAATTATTGAAAATTGTTTGAATGAATAAAAGATAAAATATTGGAGATAAAGTGTAAAAATAACTGGAACCCAAAAAGTAGATAGAGTATCTCATTCTCTCCGCATAAATAAATACATAAAATTTTTCTTTTTCTTTTAATGAGCTAGCCACACTAAAATTTAATAAACCAAAATAGTATTACAATAATATTAAAAATTCCTCTTGTACACACAAGTATAACAATATATATATATATATATATATATATATATATATATATATATATATATATATATATATATATATATTAAACTTATCGTCATAAATTTTAAACAGAATAACTCCCAAAATTATATGAAATTGTAACATTGTCAAAGGACGAATAGAGGTTATCTACTCAAAAATATATATAATTATCATTTTTACGTATGAACCGATATAATGAAATATATCTCATATCCAATTGAATGTCTATGATATCAATTATCTTTTATAATTATAAATACACTAGTATTATTAGAAATCAGTACCTGAATTTTTCATATTGTAAACATCGTGAGTCATCAAAGCAAATTTCATTCCTTGATACACTATAAATTCATAATTTATTCACAGCACAGAGGATGACATGTATATTTCACCTAGAATATTAAAAAAATCTGAAATAAAATAAAATTATTATTGGGTAATAATAAACAGAAAATTTTGATACGAATATACAAACGAATTATTCACAATTGTCGAAAGTCAACTATTGAAATGTCAATTCAAAGCGGATGAAAAATATCATAGAAGATTCATAGCAGAATAGTCAACCATAGACATATTTCGAAGTCTGAAGTATTGATTTTTTTTAAAGCTGTTTATATAAAAAAGGTTATTGTACTGAATAATAGGATGAGTTTATATAAGATAATGGTCTAGTAAAATAACAGAAAGGGTTTGAAAAATATTATAAAGGATTATAACGAATTATTGATTGTAGATTTATTGATATGTTCATTTAAAGTGGGAGAGATGTTATTAGTGTATTAAATTATAAGACATAGTTTGGAACTATTTAAGAGGTAGAAAAGTATAATGAATTATTTTAAAATTTTCACAAATAATTAGGAACAATAATAATGAGGGAAAGAAAAGATAAATTTAATATAAAACATCTAATAAACAAGGTTGTAATATCTAGCAACTTGGTAGTGTTTTGTTTGAAATAACAAGGCTAGCAACCGGGAGTTGTTGATTTAAAAAAGAAGGAAGGTATCTGGGGTGATCCGAAGCGGATGAACATGTAAGAGAATTTTTTCTTAAAATTTTATTGAAATTATGCAAAAATCATGTAAATTTGAAATAAAAACATAATACAAAAGATGAAGTAGAATACGAGAAACGTTTAGACCAGAAATTAACTGTAAAACATAATTATTTGTGGAAATATATATAGAATTTAAAATTTAATTGGGGACGCTATGCAAGAATTTTGATTATATTATCACATTAAAGCTATAATTGATAGTGAAGAACATTCAGAAGCATCTTTAAACTGTATAAGGCGAATATAGCTAACAATTTAATAAATTTATTGACTTACCTGTATTCGAAAATATCGAGTTGGTGTCCACGATTCCAGAAGAGAGTCCAGCCTGATACCAGAGGAAGAATCGGGAACAGAGTGCACTTACTAAACTTTTAAGTGATACACAGGTCAGTGTTTTATAATAATTTACATGGTATACCATAATAAAAAGTCAGACTTATAATTTATTTGGCCAAATTTCACTATGAACAATTTTTAGCAACTTAAGAATATCCATTTCATGTAATTTAGTAGTAATAGTAAGGGTTTTCACAAATTTTTCATTATAATCATAATGTTTTTCAATTTTATCACGATTCACCATTATATAAACTAAATTTTGTTGACTTGTCTGTATTTCATTTCTACCATCCACAGAACATAAAATGAGTGATATCATAGAGGTTAAATAGGTATGTTCCGCGCTCAGATTCAAAGCACATGTTGAGTAAATTATGGTAAGACAATATTCAAACTATAAAATTTCATATATTTTCATATCATCCGGGACCCAACGAGAGTAAAGTGTTCTCATGCTCACCGTTCATATAAATACATATAACAATTTAAAATATTAACAATATAAAGATCACTGAGCTAGCCATACATACATATATATATGAATAGAAATATTAATAAAATTATATAATAAACTATAATATACGTATAAAAAAAAATAACAACAAATTGGCGCCCAACGTGGGGCGATTTAGAAATAATTGGTAGGATTTAGTGAGGAGTATAAATAAAACATATACAAGTAATATTAAATAAAATTAGTAACGATATTATAAATAAATACCATGGACAGGAAGATGACACTGAGAGACGGAAAACAAGTAGGAGGAGAAAGTGGAACTGAGCAAGAAAGAGAAGAAAGTCGTGGTAGAGGAGATTACCAAGTATTCCATTTAGAACAGGGACAACAATCTGGAGGGAATGTACCAGAGGAAGACTCGACAGGAGATGAGGAAGTAGAAGAACAGGAAGATAGAAGGGAATCGCAAGGAAGAACAGTTACCAATGATCAATTTATGCAATTTTTGATTACAATGAAGGACGAATTGAGGGGAGATATGAATAAAATAGAAAAAAATTAAGTGGAGATATCAACATCATAAGTGGAAATATGAATAACATGGAGGAGAAGATAAATGGAAACATAGATACAATGAGAGGAGATATCAACATGATAAATGGGAATATGAACAGAATAGAAGGTACTTTGAATAAAAAAATGGACCAGATGAGTGGAAACATAGACAAATTGGAAAAGAAAATTGAAGATGTGAAATCTGAAAGTATTAAAGAAATCCAGAAAATCAGGGAAGAAAACGAAGAATTTCAAAGAAGAATGGATAAGGTGCAACAAAATATTGAGGAGCAAAATAAAAATTTAAGAACGGAGATTCAAGACAATGGAATAAAAATCCGGGAAGAGATAGAAAAACATGTTAATGGAGAAATTCAAGAATGGGGTAGAGGTTTGGAAGAAAATTTATTAGGAACTATTGTACTAGAAGTTAATAAACAAAATGAAAATATAATCAGAGAAGTAGAACATATAAAAGTACAAAGACAAATAAATGAAGAAATAATACAGAAGGTAGATGAAAAAGTTAAGGATTTAAATGTTAGGCTGAATGAACAAACAGGAACAAATGAAAAAAGTTCCGAAGTCATGGGTAGATCATTTAATAAGGAATTAGAAGAGATGAATAGGAAACTACAAGAAACGGTAGAAGAAATAGAGGATACTGTCAGAAGAAATGTAGGAGGAGTTATATACAATGGGAATATGGATTTAGGGGTTAAATTTGACGGAAATATTAATCTAATACACCCAAAAGTATTTATTAAAATTGTAAAAAGTAAATTGAGGGGAATAAGGGATTTGATGGAAAAAAAATAGCGATAAGAGGGATGTTATCAGGCCATGCATTACTCTGGTTCTGCAATAAAGAGGAACAAATAAATAATATGGAGGAATTTGAAAACCAATTTTTAAATTATTTTTGGGGGGAATTACAACAAGCAAATTTCCGGGAAAAATTATATTTTGGCAAATTTGATTATAATAAAGGGAAAAATTTAAATTCATATGCAATGCAATTATATAATATGGCACAGTATTTAGAACCGGTAATGAAAGAAGAGGAATTGGTTTTATACGTAGGTAGACACTTTAATGCAGAGGTATCGGAGACTATTGCACTCCACAACATTAAAACCATGGATAATTTGTCATGCTACCTACAGAGAGTGGAGAGAAGTATTTTAAACGCAAATGGGATAAACAGGTATCAGAATAGAAATGAAGACATAAGAAATGATAGGACAAGAGAGAATGGAAACGGATTTTTCAGAAGAGAGAATTATAATAGAAATGAAAATAGGAATAATGGATATAGGAATTTTGAGAATAGAAGAAATCCAGAAAATGGAGACAGATATCATAGAGATGGAGACAGAAATCATGGAAATGGAGATAGAAATAATGGTGGTAGGCAATATGAAAATAGAGGGAATCAAGCGAACTTCGACAGAAGAAATTATGATGGAAATAGGAACGGAAATTGGCGACAGAATAGAGGGGAAGGAAGAAACAATTACAATGATAGAAGAAATTATAATCAAAGGAACCCAGAAAGAAACTATGAAGAAGAAAACCATAGAGAGGAAGATAGACGACAAGTAAATGACATCATACAAGAGCAGGAAGGATCAAACAATGATCCAAATCAAGAGCAAAATTTGCAAAGAAATTTTGCATAAATCGTCCTTGCGTTCGTAATATTATCTATTCTTCTCATTATCAACACCCAAGAGAATTTATAGATGAAAGTTCACACTGTAATGAAAATATAACATTAATATTTATAGAAGGGTATTTATTAGATGTAAAATGCAAAATTTTATTAGATACAGGATCTGAAGTTTCAATTATAAATCATAATATAATAGAAAATATAAAACAAGATGATATTACGGTGATTAATACTAACAAGATATCATTAGTAGGGGCGAATGATAAAAAACTTTATGAAACAAATCAAACTATTATAATTAATTTAAAAATCGATGCAAATATTATTCCAGTACAACTATTAATTGTTAGAAATTTAAAATATGATATAATATTAGGTAATGATGAATTAAATAGACATAGGATAATTATAGATTATAATCAGGGATGCATTAGATATCAAAATTCAAATATAAATTTTATGAAACAATATACAAACAATGATATACAAAATCCTGATATTAGGGAAATAAATCAAATTGGGGAAGAAATAAAAGTTTCGGGAGAATTATGTCACAGGGAATATCAAGATAGGGTATATGAGCTTCTACAACATCATAAGCGACTATTTAATGAGGAAGTTCGTGTAGCATCCAGATATGTACATAAATTGGAAGTAACAGCAGAGATAAAGAATTTCAAAATTAAAACATATCCAATACCATACAGGCTGAAGACGGAAGTATATGAAGAAATCACAAAGATGTTGAATGATGGAATTATCGAAAGATCAAATTCTCAATACATCAGTGCCATCACATGTGTTAAGAAGAAAACAGGAGAAATTAGGTTATGTTTAGATGCTAGAAATATTAACAGTTATACAAAGAAACAATATGGAAGTCCATTAAACATAGATTGTATTTTTGGTAGAATTACAAAAGCTAATATTTTCTCAAAACTAGATCTTAAACACAGCTTCTGGTTAATTCCTTTAGATCCAAAAAGTAGGCCGTATACAGCATTTATGGTGGATGGAATTGTGTATCAATTTTGTGTAGTACCATTCGGGTTACAAAGTTCTTGTGCTGCACTGGTACGAACTCTACATACTATCTAGAACCAATATGAAGACTTCACGTTGCATTATATCGATGACATCCTTATATTTTCTGAAACAGAAGAAAAACATCAGGAACATTTAAAAATCATACTTAAAGAATTGGAAGAAGCAGGATTGAAATTAAATTTGGATAAATGCCAATTTTATAAAAAGGAGGTAGAATATCTGGGATATATTCTAAGTGATACAGGAGTAACGATGAATCCAGAAAGAGTTAAAGCGATACTGGAATATCAAACACCTAAGAATCTAAAAAATTTGAGGGGATTCCTTGGGATTCTAAATTATTTCAAGCGACTAATTCCAGACTTAAGTAGAAGAGAGATTCCTCTAATTGAACTATTAAAGAAGGACATAAAATGGAAATGGGATGAAAGACGGGACAAAGCTTTCCAGGAACTAAAAGAAATATTTTTGAAGAAACTCAAAGTTTATCACCCACAATATGATAAACCTTTCATTTTGAAAACAGATGCATCTATGGAAAGATTAGCAGGAGTTTTGATACAAATCCAAGATGAAGAGGAGGTTCCCATAAGTTTCATATCCAGGGTAACAAAAGCAGCGGAGAGAAAATATTCCATAACTGAGTTGGAAATGGCTAGTGTGGTGTTTTGTATAAGTAAGCTAAGATTTTTCTTACTAGGAGTGAAATTTACACTAGAAACAGACCATATGGCACTAACATCGATGTTAAAAAACAGATATGCTAATAATCGGATACATAGATGGATTCTACTCCTACAAGAATATGAGTTTGATATAAAATATGTACCTGGAAAATTAAATATTGTAGCGGACGCATTAAGTAGAGTAAACGATAAGGGAAACGAGCCAAGGAAATATCAAATAGGAGTAAATACATTATACCAAACTGAAGGGATATTTACTCTAGCCAGAGTAAAAGAGGATCAAAGACAAATAGATAGTATAAATACTAGAGGAGCAGTGAAAATTGGAGATGTATGGTATAAACAGATTGAGGATAGAGAAGTTTATATAATAACAAGAGATTATGCTAAGGAGATTATTAAACATTTACATATAGAAAATGGACATATAGGAACAAGAAAATTGTGGATGTTATTTAGAGAAAATTATATAGCTAAGAAAGATTTAAGTATTGTAAAAGAAGTTTGTAAATATTGTGAATTTTGTCAAATAGGCAAAGAAAAGAATTTTCATAATTATATGACAACAAAGTCAATTATAACAAGTAAACCGTTGCAAATAGTGGCAATTGATTTTATAGGGAATTTAATTAAAAGTACAATGGGCAATAGACACTTATTAGTAATGGTAGATGTATATAGTAAATATGTGAAAATATATCCATGTAAGAGGACAAATGCAAAAGTCGTAATTGATTGTTTTAAAGAGTACATAGAAGAGGTTGGAACACCAGAAACCGTGATACTTGATCATGCGACGTATTTTGAGAGCCGAAAACTAAAACAATATACTGACAATAAACAGATAAAGTTACAATTTATAAGTATAAGAAAACCGAGTTCTAATCCAGCAGAACGATATATCAAAGAAATCATTAAGTATTTAAGAATGTTATGCCAAGAAAATCATAAAAGATGGGATGAACGATTGGATATTATCGAAAAGTTCATAAATGAGTTACCACATGGAGTAACGGCGGAGAATCCAATTTATATCATGAAGGGTATACAACCTGAACGTCACTGGAATTTAAATAGACAATCAACAATGGCAAGTGTACTTGAAAAAGTCAATAAAATAATCTTAAGTAATGCTGAGAAATATATTAAGAAACAAGACAAAAAGAAGCCCAAGCCAATAAAGTTTAATAAAGGGGATATGGTCATTGTCAAATCTTTAAAGGTACCGAAGAAAGAGGAAGGTCAATGTGCGAAACTATTATACCCATTCGAAGGTCCGTATATCATTGATACAGAAAATGGTCAGAATAGTTATAGATTAGTATATCCAAATACAAAAATATTAAGGGGTATATTTAATATCGAACACATTTATAAATTCTATTCTTAAAGAATAGATGTTAAAAACGATGAATAGATAATATTACAAACATTTAAATTCATAGGAAATAAGTTGTTTGTAAATAGTAGATTAAGATAGGATAGTTATACAACCAAAATTAGTATAGAAGTTGCCAATTATGTGAGCAAATAGTAATGGAACGATAAGTTGTTTTTGGGGAAATTCAAATTCAAACAAAGATTAACTATGTTATATGAAATTGTAACATTGTCAAAGGACGAATAGAGGTTATCTACTCAAAAATATATATAATTATCATTTTTACGTATGAACCGATATAATGAAATATATCTCATATCCAATTGAATGTCTATGATATCAATTATCTTTTATAATTATAAATACACTAGTATTATTAGAAATCAGTACCTGAATTTTTCATATTGTAAACATCGTGAGTCATCAAAGCAAATTTCATTCCTTGATACACTATAAATTCATAATTTATTCACAGCACAGAGGATGACATGTATATTTCACCTAGAATATTAAAAAAATCTGAAATAAAATAAAATTATTATTGGGTAATAATAAACAGAAAATTTTGATACGAATATACAAACGAATTATTCACAATTGTCGAAAGTCAACTATTGAAATGTCAATTCAAAGCGGATGAAAAATATCATAGAAGATTCATAGCAGAATAGTCAACCATAGACATATTTCGAAGTCTGAAGTATTGATTTTTTTTAAAGCTGTTTATATAAAAAAGGTTATTGTACTGAATAATAGGATGAGTTTATATAAGATAATGGTCTAGTAAAATAACAGAAAGGGTTTGAAAAATATTATAAAGGATTATAACGAATTATTGATTGTAGATTTATTGATATGTTCATTTAAAGTGGGAGAGATGTTATTAGTGTATTAAATTATAAGACATAGTTTGGAACTATTTAAGAGGTAGAAAAGTATAATGAATTATTTTAAAATTTTCACAAATAATTAGGAACAATAATAATGAGGGAAAGAAAAGATAAATTTAATATAAAACATCTAATAAACAAGGTTGTAGTATCTAGCAACTTGGTAGTGTTTTGTTTGAAATAACAAGGCTAGCAACCGGGAGTTGTTGATTTAAAAAAGAAGGAAGGTATCTGGGGTGATCCGAAGCGGATGAACATGTAAGAGAATTTTTTCTTAAAATTTTATTGAAATTATGCAAAAATCATGTAAATTTGAAATAAAAACATAATACAAAAGATAAAGTAGAATACGAGAAACGTTTAGACCAGAAATTAACTGTAAAACATAATTATTTGTGGAAATATATATAGAATTTAAAATTTAATTGGGGACGCTATGCAAGAATTTTGATTATATTATCACATTAAAGCTATAATTGATAGTGAAGAACATTCAGAAGCATCTTTAAACTGTATAAGGCGAATATAGCTAACAATTTAATAAATTTATTGACTTACCTGTATTCGAAAATATCGAGTTGGTGTCCACGATTCCAGAAGAGAGTCCAGCCTGATACCAGAGGAAGAATCGGGAACAGAGTGCACTTACTAAACTTTTAAGTGATACACAGGTCAGTGTTTTATAATAATTTACATGGTATACCATAATAAAAAGTCAGACTTATAATTTATTTGGCCAAATTTCACTATGAACAATTTTTAGCAACTTAAGAATATCCATTTCATGTAATTTAGTAGTAATAGTAAGGGTTTTCACAAATTTTTCATTATAATCATAATGTTTTTCAATTTTATCACGATTCACCATTATATAAACTAAATTTTGTTGACTTGTCTGTATTTCATTTCTACCATCCACAGAACATAAAATGAGTGATATCATAGAGGTTAAATAGGTATGTTCCGCGCTCAGATTCAAAGCACATGTTGAGTAAATTATGGTAAGACAATATTCAAACTATAAAATTTCATATATTTTCATATCATCCGGGACCCAACGAGAGTAAAGTGTTCTCATGCTCACCGTTCATATAAATACATATAACAATTTAAAATATTAACAATATAAAGATCACTGAGCTAGCCATACATACATATATATATGAATAGAAATATTAATAAAATTATATAATAAACTATAATATACGTATAAAAAAAAATAACAACAATATATATATATATATATATATATATATATATATATATATATATATATATAACAAAGAAGATGTAGGAATATCGCGTGATATGTTAACAACAACAACAAAGAGAATCATGGGTAATTCACGCAAAGTAAAGGGCTACTGAAATAGAGTGGTAACCGTGGACATGCATGTTTCTGGCTTATTTTGCCTCATCAGCACGGCATAACCAAATAATGATGTGAAATTTGGGAGCAAAGATGTTAGTCAAAATTTCAATATTTTCGACGTATTGGCCTGACCGTTCTTCGAAGGGAAAACAACAACATTCCTGGCTAATACCACGCAGAATATTGAATTACATCCCCTTCGAAAACCGTGACGTCGATTTACCATTTTGCTGATACGGACATCTGTTGTGATTCGCAACTGATAGTGGAAGGGCATAGTACACTGACGCGTTTCGATCTTATTGGGTCTCTACAAGACTGCCGTAATGCCTTCCAGTTCAGAGTCTGATACAAAATGAAGATTACGTCCTCCGACAACTTCTACTTGGCTGGTGTAGTTACACAAGCGAGAAGTAGTCAGCTGGCGCCATCTTCACTTTCAGTTGCGAACCAACACCTCAGATAAATTCGACCCTATTAGTCGTATGAAATAAAATGAATATAATTTCATAAAATACGATTTTCTACTACACCTGCTTTTAGTCGAAATTTCAATAATTTCGACGTATTGGCCCGACCGTTCATTTTAGCGTGGTGAATTTTGGGGGGGTGTACTCGCGTCACTCGGCAACTACCTTGTGTTCGAAAACTAGTTCGAACTAAAGAATTCAACTAAACATTTATTATTCACCCTGATTCACCACATTCAACGGGTTTTGCAGTTTCCTTGTAAAAATGTTTGGTTAAGTTTTTGCATTCTGACGGAGAATTTGAAAAATCATTAAGACGTCAAAATAAATACACGACCCACCCCGTACAGTAGTTGGCGACGGCATTGACAAAAATGTCGAGTCGAGTTTTTGATGTGTCAAGGTGACAAGTCGAGAACGGTGAAGTTCTAGAAAGGTGTTTTTTGGGTTGAAATAGTTTTTTCATTTTTCACTACGAAAACTAACGGTTTTTGTTAGATTAATAGAAAGGTCTACATAAGATTCCAGAGTGATTGCAACGCGAGAGCAGTGAATGCTTTAGTCGATTTGATTTGAATGGAAAGGTTCAATTTTATTTGTGCTAGCATTGTGGATAAATTCTTCTGATTACCTCATAGAGTAACCCATATCAAAGGATATTTACCTCTACAGTAGTTTACAACAAATAAGTTACATTTGACCACGTTAACAATTATACATATACTCATTACAATTTGACAGTTGTCTTTCAAACCCTTTCAAAACGTGTAATTAGCAAAGGTGATTTTACTTATATGTGATCTGTGCAGGAAGCAGTTCGACAGGAACAATCAACCAAGGTTGTACGTGAGTACTATAATTTATAACTATTATATTGTTGCTACACATATACTGTGTTTCGCTGCGCACTACCTTCGGAACGATTCTAGTGAGTAATATTAAGCGACTTTGTTTTTATTTTAACAAGAATACGTTGGTCATGTGGCCAAATTTTTGATTTCAACAGAAATCTTTTCTGTGATAGATTTAAACTTATTTACGTTTAATGTTCTTTCATTGTACATTTTTCATTAGTTTTAATATTCATGAAGAACGGCCGTTCAATTTAGTTATGCATATTTTTTTTTGTTGTCAAATTTTCTTTGTATTTTACAGGAGATCAATCCTTTATTATCTCCTCTAATAATTAAATTTGTTATCTGTTTATTCCGAGTTGTCATTAACCAATCCTCGCTTTAATCCCGAAGCTCATTAATTTAAATTGCTAATCGAATACCAGCGCCCTTGGTTAATACAATGGCTAACTAAAGACCTTGAGTCTAACTTTTTTATTTGTTTTGAGCTTAACTTCAAACACCTTGCCTGTGACTAATTGCTTATGGCATGCTTATATAGTCTCTGTAGAAACTGCTGACACTGCAGAGTAGCTGATGCAATTATTTTTAATTATGATGCATTTAGTGTGGTTGTCTCACATAACTAGCATTCCAAGAGTGTAGCTTTTTAGCACGAATCTTCCACCACTACTTCTGAATTTCTCATGTTATTATCGAAGCGTCTAATAAAATCAACCTCATAAATGGAAGATAATGTCCACTTTGTTACTATCTACCCACGGTATATTGTAGACTCTGTCTTTTAATTTATTAATTTCAATTTATTCTTTGATTTTATCTTAGCTCTTTCTTAGTTCAGTGCCTTCAATGGATCCATATACATTTATTCCGCTGGCTGAGAAAAACATTCGATAAATACGGTTAATGCTGTCACATTCATTAAAAAGTAAAGATCTCTTTTTGTTTATCACGTTGGTGGAGAGACTACGGTCAATGAGTTATTACATCGTTAAAAAAGTAAATGCTTTTAAGCTAATGGGTTTACTTTTAGAGAAATCCCAAGCCCCTCAAAACGAATATAATGACACCATTTAATGCGAATTGGGAATCCCCATTCATGCTGGTTGGCGTGTTTGCTGTAACAAATGAATAATTTGGAATATTCGTTTTCAAAGGATGATAGGAATTTTTGTGCATATTATCTAAGAGTAAAGATTCCACATCTATCATTCTACTCCTAATCTCACATTCCAGCTTTATTTTTGTATATAGTATTCACAAACTAGATAAGAATAGCCGTAAGTTGATCGTTTTTAATGACATTTCAATGATCATGTGTCAAATCTATAATGTTATACTTACATTAGGTTCTGGCCAAATCACGTTATATTCTATAGCATCGGTTGGACTAAACTACTTTTGCCAAATATATATTTGATGTTATTATATCAAATCTCAACAAAATGCGACGTACTTTGTCCATCATGCTCCTATTCATTCGTTCTGAAACACCATATTTGTCAAAATATTGCAAAGTTGGTTTAGATGTATGCCCATCGCAACTACTGCAGAAAAGGAACTATTTTATGTATTCTTTGGAATATCCGATATTTGGTGAAATTCCGAAGATGTGGCAACGCTAGGAGTCAATGCAACCCTTTCATTTGACCTTTGATTATGGAAATCTTTGAAATTGCTGTCATGTAGACAAGTATTATGTTTTTTGTTGCATTTTCTGCAACCTGAAGAATTACATGAATCATGTTTGTGCCCATGTAATGACAATTTTTGCAAATAAGGCATGTACAATTTGAATTTTTGTTTGTGTCTGTGTTTAGGAATAAATGATTCCTTTTGTATGTTTGAGTATCACTTCGTTCGTATCCCTGTTTAGACGAGGTTTTCAGTTAGTATGATGACTTATTTACAGTTGCGTAATCATGCAAGAATTGAATTTGTTCATTTAAAAAGGTTTTTAAATTTTCACCAGATAGCGTATCCAATTTTTTCGTGAAATTTTTCCACTCCTTTTAATTAGATTCTGGTAGTTTTTTAGAAATATGGAATTAAGTAATGGACCCCAATCTTGGGTAGAGACTTGAAGTGCTTCTAGAGCTCGTAAATTTTTGTTCAAGGTGTCGAGAATCCCCTTTAGACGATTTCAAAAGCGACAATAGATTTAGGATGTTCACGAATAATTACCTTTTCATTTTCAAATCGTAGCTTTAATAAATCCAAAGAAATTTTGTAGTTTTCGTTCGTTACCTCTAAGGATGCAATTACCTCAGCGGCTTCGCGTATTTCTCAATGTCAGGTTGAATCATTTTAGTCTATTAGCGTATCGCATAATCTCCAGAAGAAACCATTTATCATAATCTCCGTAAAAAGTTGTTAATTCTATTCGAGGTAATTCAATATTTTGTTTAGTGTTGGGTTTATTTTCGGAAATGTCTGTGAATGAAGATTCAGTGTTTTTTCTCTCACCTTGTGCGGTGGCGAGATGACTAAAATATGCGTTTTCAAATTGAATTCTGACATCACGATGCTCCTTAAATTTTCTTATTTCTGGATAACATGACGCTAATATTTCAGTTTGATCTTGTAGCTCCTCAAATTCTCTTAAAACTGAAATGATATTATCTGAGCGTGATTTTAATTGGGTTAATTATATTTTGTTGGCAGTGAAAGTTTGAATTGACGTTTCAAATCTAGTTAGTTTTCCTTGAATTAGACCTCTCTTTTTGCGACTAAATTTTTCAAATATATCTTCATATCATTGAGCTCTTTTTGCTGTGAATTTGTTAATATATCTGGCATTGTGTATTTTCTAAAGTTCATTTGAATAATGAAATTGGGTTGATGTTTTTTTACAGTATGCAAATATTGATTTCTTGTTTGAAATAATTGTATGAAATGTACTATGTTAAAGTATGCTGAAACTGTTGACTGTATGCTAAAATATAAAAGTTCTTTAGTTCTTTTTATTTTGTGTTAGTATGTTAACAAATTCTTATGATTTTTATTGATTTGTGTGCTACTTTGGCTCGCTATATGTTAATGAATTGAACACTGTCACACTTTGGCATGTGAAGCAAATTATACATAAATATTCAATTGTTTAAAGGAAATAGTTTAAAAACATGGAAAAGTCTGACCTAATTTTCATGTTGGAATTGTTGCAATTACCTGCTCTTCTGTTCTGATTATGGGAACGAATTACCATGTACCAATTTAATAACAATTTTCTGATCTTTAATCATATGGTCATTTTTCTTTAAATTTCGACTTTTTTTAGTATTATTAGTATTCTGCGTATATATTTCTTGAGCATTTCTTCCAGCACAGTTTAGTAAAGCATAAAATACAGTGAGAGACCATCTTTTGCTATTACGTGATACGTCGTACGAAGCTGATTTTTGATCTCCTACATCCACACCACCTTTTGTTTCATTATAAAAAGAAGTTATCTCCGCCTTTCCCGCCTCAGCATCAATATCTAGGATGTGATGAAGTGAAGACATAAGTAACACTTCTTTAGACTTTTTGGGTACGTACGAGACGAAAGTAAGATCATTATGAAATCCAAATTTAGTTGAACCCTGTGCGCGATTTTTGGTATCTAAAAAACTGGGAGGTAGTTTATTTTTATTTTTACGGACTGTTCCCACAGACGTCAGGCGATGTTCTTTCAGTAACATTCGGATTCGTTAATAACTAGTAAACCAATTTTCAAATATATTTTGGCCTGAGCTATATATTGGTGGAATTAATATCCCCGTTGCCTGTGATATTCTAATAAAATAATAAACTTGAAATCACGGTGTCATGGAAGGATACACAAAATCAATATTCGATACTGATACTGAATTGATATTATATGAGACCCTAGAGAGATTTTATACATAATTTTCAATTTGTGGTAAACTGAAAACCATTTGTTTCAAAGTTATTCTGAAGGTAGAGACTAAATTGACTATCGTAAACGATAAGTCGCAATAAATCAAGAAATAGTCCAGTTATTCAACAAACTGATATATAAGTTTATGTTCAGATTTTGTCTTTGAACTGTCTATAAAAATATTTATCACGTTATGTATTATACCACGATATAATGAGTGAATGGGATGTGTACACTTTTAAATCGTATGTTCATAATAATGTTGAGTACTGTGAAATAACCTTATTTCAGTTTTTTGGCTTTGACACGCTTAATTTGGTTAATCACAACAGGAACAAAATAATAATATATAAAAAAATACAACCATTGAGATAAACCGAGTTAGCAAATCTAGTTCACACATTCACAAACTCACATTTGATTCATATATGAATTTCATTAGACAATCATACACTTCCATTATGATTAAACCTAAAAGACGGCAGATATTAAAAAGTTGTAAAAAGCTATTTTTTAATAATATTTCATACGAGTTTGACATATATATATATATATATATATATATATATATATATATATATTGAACCATATATCTTATATATTGAAAAGTATCAGCTGTTTGAGAATGTTTTGCTCATTATTTGGAATGGATTGAAACTATGTAGTTAAAAACACATTAAGAAAACCACAATCATAAGTAAAAATGCATATAAAATCAGAATATATTAAATCATTTGTTCACAATAATTGAAAGAGCAACAATAAATATAAAGAAAGAACCTTAATAATTGTCTAAAGTTTGAAAATGCTTAACAAGCATAGTGGAGAACATGAAATCTGCCCAATATGGATGTTTAGTTGTCATGAATGAATCAGCTGTTTCATCTGATATTAAACGAGTTTTAGTTATCTGATTTAATATAAGTATTAGTTGAAACAGTAATAATATAAATCATTTTCATATTTAGTATAAAGAATTCGGAAAGTTTAAAAGATAAAAATATCAATGACATAAATATAATTTATATGTCACAATGTATATCGAATTTATGGAATCAATGAATAAAAAATGATGATTGATTTAAAGAAATATTTGCTACTGGAGAATTTAAATAGTATAAATAACCGAAGCAAAAGATATTATAAAAGAATTTATGTTTACAAATATAAATATTATTTTCAAATTGTCATATATATGTCAAAACAAAACTAGACATTGCCATATCAACATATAACAATGAATTTCACTATTTGTAAAAGACTTGTTCTATTGAAATTCGTCGAATAGTAAAAGAAAACAGATACTGTAGCAATTGTGAATATAGTTCGACAGCTCCAGAAACAATGTGATTGGTGGAAAAATGACAGGACAAATTTTGATCAACTAAAAATTAACAAAAACTTTATTGATAATTAGTGACCTTAGAAACAATATATTCGTTGTTGATAAAAAAATTGACGATCAAAGAGAAGCGTTAGTAGTTGGTCTTTGGCGTCGAAATAGCGAGGATATGATGGAGAATTTTTCCAGAAATATCAAGTAAATCACAAATTTTCATGATCAAAGCTATAGATTCTTAACAAATATAAAACATAGAACACTCTCAAGTATTTGTATCCAGTTTTCCCGCGAGATTATCCAAATTTCTCAACAAATTACGCAGTTTGAACTTCGGAAGGCGTAGTCCTGTTTTCAGACGGGATAGATCCAGAATCCAGACATCACGTCAGTGCTTCTTTAAATATTATTGGCCAATAATATGGATAATAATTCTTGAGTATAAATTCAGTGACTATTTCCATACATATATAAGGATTCTTGCGTCTATATGATCGATCTATAAAAAAGAAAAAGGACTTTATGTAGTTTATTCACTAGACAAAATCTAAATATTATTTTAAAAGGCCTATTCCGTAATATAATAATCTTGTACTCACGTATTTTTAAATCAAATAAGAAAAATGCATCTTAATCCATTCATATGATAGTTCCATGTGTATATATAAATTTTCTAACCTATTTCTTCTCAACATTTTTTTTGTATGTATATAATTACTAAACGCAAATTATTTTATGCGTATCTATCAACATTGGTATAACGACAACGATGCTATATATCTAATATTCACACAGATGCAGGGCGTCGATAAGAAACGTTCGTTCCGTCTCGTTTCTGTTCGATTTTAGTTGGGCATGCGCATAAGATGGTGTATATCCTTTATGATTCTGTGTTGGTAATTTCCATAGGAGTAACTATTTTATAAATATTTAAATAAAAATTTCATTATAAAACTAAATTATTGAAAGTATTGTGTTTTGTGTTTCCTTTGATTTTGAATGAGCGAAGTATATCCAAACAAAGCCAGAACTCAAAGAGTAGAAAAAGTCTCATGCTTCCGAACGAATATAATAATATAATACAGTTATAATTATAATATAAAAATTATTAACTGAGCTAGCCACACGCAAATCAAATTCAATAAATAATTAAATATCTATCTAAATATTAAAATAATAAAATAATATATTATTATTTATAATATATATATATATATATATATATATATATATATATATTATAATTATTCTATTCTACTAATGAGAATTTCATATATTATTATTTGTTTTTATTTATAAAAGTTATAAATGTCGCACAAGTCGTGTTTAAAATATATACTTGTACTTACCTTCGGCTAGCTCCTAATAAATGTAAGTTGATGTTAATTTATAAATTATCATAAAGTCGGAAGCATGAAGACTCCTCCCTTTTTGAGTTCCGGACGCACAAATATAAGTATTATTTAATTTTGAATATCTACTTCTTAGATAGACATATATTAGTTAATTCAGAAACAATGTCTTCCCTGGATACATACCTTTGATTTTTAATGATTTCAAAATTCTTGCATAGATTGAATGAAATAAGTAAATTTTTTTATATTTGTTATGGACATGAATAAAATAAAATACGAGTACCAACACTTCCTATGAAATGATTTAATGAATTGTTACCATAAAAATTTGCATTATTTTTAATATCAAATCTTCCGTATACCACTCCTGCATTCCATCCAGTCATGCGCACTGAATACCTTTGATAATTGCGTCGGCGCATAAGAGAAATGTGTGCTCTTATAGAGATACACGCAACACTGAACGTGGATTTACAATAAACGTTATATGTATAAACTGTTTAGACACTACTAACGTTCAGAAGTTTGGTGAAGTTATTAATATGCTATTAAAATTTCAACTATACAATTACACATATATATATAAAAGCAATATGAATGATTTAATATGAGGATAGTCATGGATAGAATAGTGTAACATGCATCAGAAGAAAGAAGACTTGGAAGTTATATGAACATATGTACAACGTGAACAATTGATGATGTGATTTTATTTAACAAGTGAGTACTATTATACTATCTAGAAACTAAAATTGTATGGATATCCATAGATATCATATGATATTCATCATATTATAAAGTTTTGGCGTTTTAATTGATGATATTATTTAAACTTTCAAAAAATTATGTTTTATTGCTCACTAAGTTCTTTTGGAATTCCAAAATTAATATTCAAAGACACAGACTTTTTTTCTCGAAGCTTCTGTACCTTGAACTGCAGCTAGCGTCTCACAAATTCTTGACGATTTCTCATTGGAGAAATGCACCTTTATGTTCACTCCCGTTTTTACACAGAGTTTAATAAACATTAATATTACTCTTTTAATCCCTTTATTGGCTTAAAACTTTACTTTTTTATATTATTTTACAAAAATTTTGTAGAGTAGATTTACATAGCAGCCATCATTTTCTCCACCCAAGCACGATTGTCTTTTTTGTATCAAATCCACAAACTTTTGGCTCATCATTTCCATAGCCTGCTTTTCCGTATTTTTGTCACTATAATTGTTGGCTTGAATGTTTTTTGATGAAAAAGTAAAATTATTTATTTCGATAGTTTTGGAGGGTGTGAACACTTATTGATATGGGTTTATATTGTATTTGGGATAATATAAAATGTCTTTTTCATATATTATAATACCCAATTTTGTTATAATTCCCTTTTTAAGGTATCACTATTTACATTTAATTATACAAATTCTACAACCTAGATTAATTATTCATACATATGTAATTGTATATTTTTAAATTTTTGAATTTTCACTAATTTTGTCTTACATAAACTCTTAGTTATTTCCAAATTTATCTTTATTATCCTACATTCAATTAGTAACCAACAAATTGAATAAATAACTAAATTTGATCACTTCCTGTTTATAAAGATTATTGAATTATCATATTTCCTTGACAGATACATTGGCTCTGTTCCGTATGTCACCAACTATAAAGTTTTCTTTCAATTCTTTTTTTCAATTTTGAACCTTTACTAATATCATCAGTAAATATTGATAACTAATTAGTGAGTGGAATATTAATTTTTGTTATTTCAGGTTACAAGTAATACTACATTTAGTTTATCCAGATAATCACGTGGCTGCGTTCAAAGTATTTGGAAACATGCTGACATTAACTTGACCTTGGATAAATTGTTAGGGTAAAATTTTTATACTTATTCATACAATGCTGTTGTTATAATTTTTATTCATTATCCTTTAAATCCTCTAGGTAACTGTTTTTCTCAATATCTAATAATATATTTGCTTACTTCATTCTAATTTTTTTATATGAATTCTTAATTTTTAAATTGGTTGTGTCTAATGATACACCCTACGTATTAATATGACATTTTAATGTCTTTTCTAATTTGAGAATAGTTTTTATATAATAGAGGACTAGTTCAATATATATATATATATATATATATATATATATATATATATATATATATATATATATATATATATATATATATATTATAGTATATCTCGACTATGTTTTTAATTATAATATATTATATTCTATAGTGTTTTATCGTTGAATTTATTTGTAGCTGTAACTACACTAATATGAAAACACCTTTAGCTAAATATAACCTATAAAATTTTGAATGACAGCAGTTGTCAAATTAATATGCCCGGCTAAATAAGTATCAAATTTTATATCCTGAAATATAAATTAATACACAATATCAATCAACTCACTCTTTTCTCAGGGAGGGATCTAAGTTTTCAAAGAATAATTAAAAATTTATAAATTTCCAAATAATTTTCCAAATCACGTATTATAGTATTCAAATCGAAAGTAACTGTTTGTCCAATACACTATAAGACAATTAAATTATCTTATGACACATATGAAATTACTGTCAGAAATTAAACCAAATGTCAGTTCTTGTACTAAATTTTCTATAGGATGAAATTATCAAATGTAATGAGAATGATTATGAAAAGAGAGCCAAAAGGTGATTAGAATTCAAATTTATATATTATATTATCAAATAAACACTTACAAAAATTAAAACTTTTCAAACAATATCACAAACGAATACGCAAAAATAGAATTTTCTATCGAAACCTTAATATTATAAACAATCTAAAATTAGAAATTCTCATCTAAATACTTTAACTAAAAGTCCAAAATGACTTATATGTCAATGTAACATTCCCCAATTTCCTTGTAAATTGTCTTTTTCAAAATTTGTCTTGAGTTTACGTAGAATGATATATCAATAATGTTACTATAATTTGATCAAATATTTAATTCATCAGATGCATCTACTTTCGAAATATTTTTTACTAAAGGTCTATTAATTCTCGAGAAATAATATATCATATGGACTGGACTCACCAAACTGGATACAGATAGACTTGTTTGTATTCTAAAAAACGTTTTAGAATATCTGGAATAATTTTCTAAATGACTTATTTAGAAACTGGAACAACACTCGCACTTTACCGCTGTAATTATCTGCGAATAATACACGCACTGGCTTTCAAAGGCAAATTGTGTTAATTTGATAATAATGCTACAAATTATTCTGATATTCTCAAATAAATTTGAGACAACTCTTACTCCGATGTTGTCTCTCGAGATATTAAAATTCAACTCTATTTAAAAAATTCTGAGACAACTCTTATTTCGATGATGTCTCTCGCGATGTTATTAATCAACTAACTAAACTGTTTCCATAAATAACTCTCTTCTCCTTTGGTTACCAAGAATTATTTTTTTTAAAAAAAATACAAATTTACGTTTTCATATACCAAGAGAGATTTTCATTATCTGTATTCTGGTTTTTCAAATCGTTTTAAAATCTATCTGTCATTAAGTCTATTCTGCAGTAATGTCATATGAAATTGAAACGTCAAATTTTATTGGTATATTGAACCTTTCACATTATTGATAATACAGTGTGTATCACTAGTATTACATCTAAATATGCATATTTTCTTTATTTCAATGTTTTCTTTAGAATTTAGATAGAGGATATGTATTAAATCCCCCTAATAAAAGAATGATAAATCGATTCTTGTATATAATTATAATTTATCTTTCAAAATTGCCAAATATAATACTAGTTCTTAGTAACATAGTAATATCTTTCAAATAATTATCAACATATCTCAAAATTATCTTGAATCAAATTAAACTATTATTCCTAATTCCCATAAAACTTCTTAAAGCTATTATATCTATAAAAATTTTACGTAACATCATATTTATTCTATTCTAAAATTTCCTATATACATTTTGATAATTTCTTCTATGATCTGTAATATTTCCAACACTTTTTTATTCTACTCTGCCTAAACAACTTACATGGAACTGGATATGATTTTACTTTAACATTTCTCAGTATTCTTCTCCTTTATTATATTCATATTTTAATCAAGCAACCCTTAGTTCCTTCGAAATTCTTTTTGTATACATCTTTAACAATTTATTTATAAATTCATAATGTTCTTCTTCACAATCTGACCAATTACCATTACTTTTCACATATTCTATTTATTCTATCTCACGCACATAATTATTCACCATTCTAATTTATTTTTCATATGATCCTTCATATTTCATCATCAAACTCTTCACTTTCTCTTCATATTCCTTATTTCCACTCATTAACTCCAATTCTACCATAATTCCATTCCTCTTTATATTCCATAACTTCCAATTATCCTCTTCAATTGCCAATACTTCCATATTTACCTCCTCAAATTCAATTATTTTACCATTTAATTCTATCTATCTATTCAAAATCAATTATTTCTTTATATTTCATCAATTCATTAATAACTATGTCTGTTTCTAACTTCTTCATCGGCTATGCTCACATATCAATTTCTTTTTCATCCTTTAATTCAATCTTTTGTATCATATATTTGCTTAGTTCATATAACTTCCGTCCGTTTGTTCCTATAAATGTAATTATTTCATCCTGTCCATCTATTTTGTTGCTTAATTTCATTTCTATTTTCATTATCGTTCCTTGTATCAAAGATTCTAAAATCTTTTCTATTCTCACAGTACTTATTGTCATAAATTTTATCTCCATTTCCATATATTCGTTTTTTATTTGTGTAACTTCTATTTTCATTTCCATAATTCATATCAACATGTCTATCATTTCTTCTATTATCAATCCATGTTTATATAATTTCTATTTAAATATGTTTTTAAATATTACTTGTTAATCATAAACCTTTTATTTACACATCGTTTTTATATCCATTCTTTACCATGTACAATTCCTTTTCGTTTTCTAGATTTCGTTCCCATAATCCTGTCATATAATTCAATTTTATTTTCTTTCCCTAAACTTCGTCTTATTCTCTTCTCTAATTGTTTTTATCCACTTAACCTCTAATTTCTGGTAGTACAATTATGTAGCCTAATAAAATATCATTATATGTCTCCTATATCTACGTTTTTTTGCAAACGTACAGTTTATTTCGTGAAAAAATATTAGTGGATGGTTGAAAAGATTCGTGGATAATTGCACACGGGTCAATTTTTTCCAGTAATGTCCAGAAATTGTAAAAAATTGTTTCCAGTTGAGATCTGAAGAGGAAACAATAAAAATAGAAAGAGTTGAGTTAAGACAAAAATTTATATTTTGAACTCCAACTAAGTTTTTTATTTAGTATATTTACCAGGAAAACTTCTATCCCTTGAACCCGTACTCGAATGGGCATGATGCGGCGTGATTAATATATGGTAGTTATGCGCGTTGATGCCAATTTTATCTCCGCGCGACGTTGTGGCCTCCATTTATACGGAGGTCATTGCGCATGGGCTATATAAAATATAAATATAAAATTTTAGAGGAAATTGTTTCCTCTCCTTTGAAATTCTGATTCTAGGGGTTCCCCTCAACAAAAAAAACCGTTTTATATCTTCTTTAATCCCACGGGAATACCTGGATGTCAGGACGCCTCACATGTGTATCGGAGGTCACAAATTAACAGGCACCTATATATGTATATATATATATATATATATATATATATATATATATAGGTGTCCCACGACGTTTTGACAGTTCGATTTCTCGAAAACTGTTCATATGACAAGTATGAAATTTGGCAGATATCAACAGTCAAAACTGATGCTTATATTTATTGAAGTGAAGTTTATTCAAGAACTGTCATTAATTATTCGTCATAATTAGGGGCAATTAAATGAACATCTGTGTAAATTATTTTATTAAAAAATGTGATTAAAAAATTAAAGGAAATGTTCAAATTGATGACCATGTACATTGACACAATGTTCAAACCTTGTTAAAAGGTTTCTTTTAAGTGCTGCTGTAATAATTTCGAGTGTTACAGTCCGGCATGCCTGTTTTATTTTATCCTTTAAATCATTTAATCAATCGGGGGTGTGATATGAAATCGACCTTTTAAGTAACTCCAGAGAAAGAAATCTAAGAGTGCAATATCCGGAGAATGGTGCCGCCACATAATTGTACCATTTCGATCAATCAATTTTTCAGGAAATGTAATATCAATATATCCTATAACTGACCAAAAAAAGTGAGGAGATGTTCCATCTTGCTGCCACCACATTGTCTGCCTTTCATGTGAAGGAATATCTTCAAGTGATTCTGAGTATTTTGAAAAAAATCTAATTATCTTAGCCCCGTTTATGTTCCTTCATGAAAATAGGGACCAATCAACCGATCGTTAAATAAACCACACCAAGCATTGATTCCCCATATTGTTTGAAAATTGGTTTCGCTCATCCACTTTGGATTCTCTTGCGAAAATAATGACAATTATGACGATTAACAATACCATTGTTATGAAATCTTCTGTCATCACTCCATAATATTTTTTCTAAAACAGAAGGGTCATCATTACTTTCAACTGACATTTCAGCAATAAAATTTATTCTCCTTTCAGCATCTGCAGGAATCAAACCTTGTGTTAAATGTATTTTATAAGGATTGTATTTGTAATTTTTTTAATACTCCTTGTATTGAACTTCTACTTATTTGTAATTCTTTTTCAAGAAATCGTATTGAGGTGTGTGGATTTACCTGAAGATAAGCCAAAATATTTATCACATCGTTATCTGTTTGAGCGGTCTTTTGTCGAGGAACTTGATTTTTACCGCTTGGAAAAGCTTTCGTTCGACATAGACAAAAGTATTTTTGCTTGGAGTTATTCTACGGGGAAAACGATTTCTGTACAAACCTTTGTAACGCGAAAAATTCGCCGAGCCGTCGCAAATTTAATTTGGCTAACCTGTCGACTGAGAGAGGTCACAGCGCTATCGTTACGGAGTTAAAAATTTCAGTCCTCCAATTGCCGTCAAGGTGAATACACATCATTTCAACAAGAGATATTTGCATGTGCTCTGGGAGCCATAACGTTATTTCACGGAAAGCCTGATAAATTCTACGTAGGGGAAGAAAATATCGCTCGATTTAACAGATCGAAGGTCTGACCCAATAATATACTGAACCAGGGGGTGCCGATGACCAAAGGATACCAGTAGAATTGGTAGATTTAGGAAACCCCGTGGAAAATTCCCGTAGACGGCATTGGAATTCATTAAAAAGGTAAATGGTTGAAAGATACTTTCTCGGAATTAACAGATTTGTAGGCAATTTAACATAGAAATTCTGCTTTGATTCGTAATTTATTGGAGTTTGTAATCTGGGTTCGCGGGATAGTTTCGTTATATTTTATAAATTCATATTCTTCATGGCTTTATATTTGGTTGAAATAAGAATATATCACAGGGGTTGTATAAACATTCAGGGATGTGTCCAACGACGTAGTTTTATATTATGGGTTTTTATTGGTATCGTAGTTTTTTTTGCTAAGCGGAAAAAAACCAGTCATATAGTTTTTATTCTCAGAGTAGGTGGCTTTTATACAGTTAAAAGTCATGAGGTGTAATTATTTGCGAATTTCGGGTATTGTTATTATAGTCAGTAAGATGGGATATTACGGGGGTACGTCGAAAATTTGACCGGGGTAAAATGTAAACCCTATGTAGAGGCTAATTCGTTTCTCTATTTTAGGGGGGTTTTTGTATATGGACATTAAATCGCTGATTGGAATTTAATGGGTCAGTGAGACCAGTTCCAGGAGGTCTGGATTAATCTGGAGAAATTTCCGTTCCTGTTCTGGTGCCGGAAAAGGAAAGGTTAACAGTTTTCCTTTTCTTATTTCTTCAAACTCAGTAGTAAATTCACATCTATGCTTCACATATTACCGTTTTTTTTTATATTAAGTTTCATTTATTTTTTTCTTGCGGCGATTACTATAATCTCGTTTATACTTGAATTTTGTATTTAAATTTTTTTTGAAATCTTGCTCATAGATTAAGATACGCTGGAACACTTGGTACGTGCCTAGTATTGCGATATTTAGTAGTTTTTACCTATTTCTAATGGTTTTATGTATATAACTTGCGCCGTATATAATTTTGAGTTGTATATTCTCCAGCAACGTTAAGCTCGTTGTAATTTAAATTTTTGGCTTAGGCAATTATTTATAATTATATTGATACTGGTATAAATTGCGGAAGTGTGAACCCTTGTAACTATACATTGTTGATTTTGATATATATATTATCGTTGTATTTTTGGAATATTGTACATGAACAATTTGGTCGATTCTCTAGAATTTTTGAATTGAGACATCGGTGTAGTTTGGGGCCCTCAGCTCTACTGCACCCTGAGATTACAGCCTTCAGCTGAGCTCAGACGTTACTTGTAATACTTCTTTTGGGTAGTGATATTGTATTAAATATTTTGAAAAGAGACCTTTGGTCCACCAAGACTAATTAAAATTTCAATCAGGGTGTATTTGCTGACTTTTATTTACTTATGATAATTTACCTATCAGTTTAAACTTTGGAGTGTGTAGTGTGTGTTGTTAACCCACTGAGGAGTTGTGGGCTAACTTAGGAAGTCTTGGGTGCTTGCCAAAACTTCTCTGGCGCCCTTTTTGTATACTCAATAATTTTTTGAAGAATCCACCCCTTCTTCGACTCGAAGCTAGTCGACTTGCGAGCACGGGTTGTACCACGTGAGACAACCCGCATACCTATAACGAGCACTGTGAGGGTTTGTAGGTTTTTCTCGTTATACCTTGAGCATGAGTTTTGTTTTTTCCACATTCTCCATAAATAAGTAGCATGTCAACATATTTATAGCAAGTAAAAATTGAAGTTATTATTTACTTATTATTACAGTGTCTTCACAATATTATGACTAATAATTAATGACAGTTCTTAAATAAACCTCACCTAACAATAATGAATGACAACCTATGTTGTTGCTACTACAGTTATTTGTTTCATAGCCTCCTAAATTATTGAGTCCAAAATATTGCTTTCATAAATTTAGTGAAAATGAATAGCCCTTATTATCATTACTGCACAATACAATGATGACAATTGTGGTATCGTTGAATTTGTTTTTGAATGATATATCCAAAATTCTAATATTATACCGGTTGTCCCATTTAAAAAAATTATGTTGGGGTCACGTGACCCGAAATGACAGGAACAACGGAGATCATTTTATAATAAATATAAGCATCAGTTTTGACTGTTTACATCTGCCAAATTTCATACTTGTTATATGAACAGTTTTCGAGAAATCGAACTGTCAAAACGTCGTGGGACACCCTGTACATATATATTTCGTTTGTGTTATTTCTTGGACCTAATTTCATTATATTTTTCGGAAATATTGTTCTTGGGATTATATGGTTCAGTGCGAAATTGGAAAGGATTGTGGATTTTTTATTCTCTCTCTCTCTCTCTCTTATACTTTTCTGTCCATCCATCTAATATGCGAGAAAAGTATTGGTTTACCCCAAAAAAAGTTGAAATTTTGAAATATTTTTTGAGTTATTTTCACGTGTCTCATCGAAAACAACACGGAATAACGGTTTTTAGGAAAAAAACCTCCGTGTATGTCGTCGTCGTTGTCGTCGGCCACCTTTCGTTACATGTCTTTTTAGCACGATACAGCCTCCGGAGTCCAACTAGTCTCCAACTTCATGATTGAATATTGTTCGGAACATGTCAAAGATGGATCAAATTGATTTTCAGCTCACCAAAGCTAGTACAACGGGTGCTATGGTACTTGAAGTACGAAACTTTTGTAATTTTTTGAGTAATTTCAGTTTGTTAGCACGATACAGCCTCCGAAGTGCAACAAGTCTCCAATTTTATGATTTAATATTATTCAGAACTATATTCATTTTCAGCTCTCCAGAGCCAGTACTACGGGTGCTATGGTACTTATAAAATTCTCTTATTGCTGTTTTTCAATTAAAAACAATTTGTGTCCTTCCCATTATTTTCTGTTAACGTACCAAACATCAAGATCTTGATTTCCGGAATTATTCACTTCGTTACTTCATCAGAGGTTACATATCATACGGCTGAAATACGCTTCTCAGAACCGTATCCATAAATTAACAAGGAATTCATTCATCTCGGGTTCAATTAAAACCAAGAGAGCGGATGTCTATTGCAGAATATGAGGAAACAAAACAACTTAACTGATAGCATATACATCTACACTCTCAATTATTCTGAAATTGTTGCAGTCTCTACTTAAAAAGATTGAAATCAAAAGTGGAAGACTATCCCTATACAGAACAAGGTCTACAAATTGAATATCAACTCTGTACAAACAAGTTATAGTAGAGATATAATTTATTTGCAGTCGAAATTGAAAACAAGATTTTCCGAGGATAATAAAATGATATATGAGAAATAAATCAGATTTTCACGATCTTATATTCTCGAGAGAAATAACTTAAACTGTACTTATTATTGAAGAGTTATTTGTATACCTAGGCCGCGAAATAGGTACTTTTAAGCGTACCGTGCAATTATCAAAATTATTAACAAACTGTTGCTATTTAAATCATTATTTTTTGACGTATCTCGAAACCAATAGGAAAATTCAATTTCAATAATTCAAATACGTTTTTGCCCAAGGATATTTGAACCATAGATAACCCACGGATAGATGAGACACTGTTGGTGGCGCCATCTAAGGAGCCTGTCGACTAAACAATTGAGTAATTAAAAATAATTTGAGTAACATACATTCTGATTGGAGTATCATTAGATTTTGAAATGATGTTAAATCAAGATAAGAGTAGAAAATTATTTATAAGTTTATATTCATTTGTTCATTTATAATTATACTCCTATAAACACACAGAGCTGGACAAACTAGTGGAGTATAACTGCTAACTACTTAATCAAAAAAAGTGTTCGCAATGAGTAGTTAACTACTATTTTTGGCAACTTTCTGTGAGAGAAAATATTTGAATATTATTACTGTGACTGTTAGAACAAAAGTGAGTGATTAGAATATTTTCAAAGGTAACGTTATTAACTACTGCTCAGCTCTGTCAATACAAGGTACCACGTAATAACATATAAGAGTGCTAAACAACACTTATGGCTGTACAAAATTTAAAATAATATATCTATCATTCCATTTCCACTTAAAACACATCTTTATTTCTTTACTGGAATTATTAAATAGGTCTTCATGGCTCTTAAAAATCCCACCGGCTTGTGGAAATCCTTTGTCGTTTCTGGATGAGCTTCTACAATTAACAACAGTTATATAAGTAAACACACGAATATGCTTGAAAATTTATATAAACAAAATGTGCTTACTATTGAAATAAGACACAAAAAATGTTTGAAGTTTTTGATTTTTTTAATTAATGATTTTTTTTGATTTCTGAATTATTTCTTTACTTATAGTTTTTTCTAGTTTTGGTTTTCATTGGTTATTTTGGATTTTTGGTTCCCGTTGACCAAATAGCCTCATACAAAAGTTGATACTGACCTTCCCATAAATTGCCATACCATGGGCTATATAGAAAAATCGTTTCTTAAGGAGTAAACTCAAAATATAAGTACTTAGTGCAAAATAGTATTTTTGCTAATTGTAAAGCTTTCATTTTTACTTTGTTAATGTATTTAATTGAATGTATTGGAATAAACTTTGGGATTAAATAAAATTATCAATTTTTACTACTCACTGATCAATTAAAATAAATGAAAAAAATAAACGGGTTCGAGGATTGAAACTAACGTTTCCGCATCTGTGGCCCTGAACAATATTCTATCATAAAATTATTGTTACTTGTATACACTTCGGGGGATGTATGGTGCTAGCAAACCGAAATTTCTCCAAAAATAACCAAACATTTAGTATATCTAGATTTATAGGACTCGCTGTACTCGCTCTAGTCAGCTGAAAATCAATAGGGTACATCTGTGAGACACCTTAAACAATATTAAATCATAAGATTGATCAATCGTGGAAGCTGTAACGTGCTCACACACTGAAAATCCTCCAAAAATGACAAAAAATTTGGTACTTCAAGTACCATAGCACCCGTTGTACTGGCTTTAGTGAGCTGAATATCAATAGGGTTCATCTTTGCAACGCTCTGAATAATATCCAATCAGAAAATTGGTCACTTGTATATACTCCGGAGGATGTATCGTGCTAACAAACTAAAACTTCTCCAAAAATTATAAAAATATCGTACTTAAAGTACTGTAGCATCTGTTGTATTGACTCTGGTGAGCTGAAAATCAATAGGGTTTATCAGTGACATGTCCTTAACAATATTCCTTCACAAAATTGGTGACTTATGGCACCCCGGAGGCTGTATCGTCCTAATAAGACATGTAAGGAAAAGTGGCCGACGACAACGACGACGACGACGACATACACACAGGATTTTTTTCTAAAAACCGTTTACTCGTGTGGTTGTCAATGGAAAATGTAGAAATAACTCAAAAAAAAAATTTCAAAATTGCAACTTTTTTTTTGGTAAACCAATACTTTTCTCGCATATTAGATAGGTTGGGCGGAAAAGGAATATTGTCAATTTCACATATTACGATTATTTTTGCCTAGACCAAGAAGTGACCTATCTTGTCTTCGACTTAATACATATAAACAGAAAAAATAAGAATTTATATGATATTTCAAATATCAAAGTTTAGATATTATTAGCCCTAAGGGTATATCCTGGATATTTTTTCCCATTTAAGATCAGTATAACTGTGCAATGATATAGAAAACCAAGTAAACTATATCTGCTGATCTTTAAAATTATCACATACGAAGACAGTTTAATAAAAGTTAAGAACTTCCTAGATTGATCTGTTCATCGACGACTTCGTATTGTTTGTTTCTTAAGTGTCTTCTAATTTCCAATTCTTCAAGGTAATCCAGTTCCTGTTTCTTATCACTAATATGTAGTACTTCTAGTTATGTGTTAGTTATCAATAAATGATTGGTGTCAAGTAGATATTTTGTGTAGTGGGATTTATCTGGTTGTTTTAATATGTATGCTCGTAAGTGTTCACTGAAACTGATTTCAAAATTTCTAAGGGTCTGACCCAAATAGACAGCATTACATTCTGGACATTTAAGTTAATATATACCAGACTTCATAGGAACTGAAAAGCTACAAGTATCATTGAATTATGTGCTGCTAATTTAAGTGATATTGGATGATTGGAAATATATGGAATAGTCACATCAGTGTATGTAAATTGAATAATCAAGTACATTATTAAATCTTTGAATTTTCAAATCAAGAAAATTGATTGAGTTATTTCCTTCAACTTCTAATGTACATTTAATTTTTGGATATACATTAATAATATGTATAATAAAACAAGCTAATATGTCACGTACATATCTATTCCAAAATAAAATATTTCTTTCAAAGATTCTTCTTTCTAAACTGTCCGTAAAAATGTTTGCCAAAATTTGTGATGTAGGGCTTCCCATTGGAAAACCTTCATTCTAAATATATATATATATATATATATATATATATATATATATATATATATATATATATATATATATATTATAACGTATATGTAAGGTAGAAACATTGTCATGAAACTTTGCGAAAAAGATATATCTGAAAAAGAATCATAATAGAGACTTAATATAACTATACAATTAAATAATTTTCAATAATAAATGGCCAATTTAAATAGACAAAATTAAATACTTATTCATTTCAAATAAAAACTTAAGAAAGATGCATCTGAATTCATTTATGTAATATTTCAATTCTATGTATATAAAACTGATAATTTGTTCTTGTACCATATTGTTTCTGTATGTATAATTTGTTTCAACATAAATTCTTTACATGTGCATTACGCATCAAATATTCGATAATATAACAGAAGGCACGTTGTAAAAATTGAACAGACGCAGCTCGTCTATGAAGTGCTTCTCTTAACGCATCATCAACTGATGTTTTAAGCATGCGCATAGCATACCATACATAAAATGGATCGATAACTCTAGTTCAGCCACACATAGGCGTAGTATGATAAATTTTATAATAAAATTTTTTATTATTAAAAAAATTAAATTATGTTTACAAGTAAAGCGTTTCTTTTTATTTAATAACGAAGATATTCACAGCAACAGGCACTCAAAGAGCAGAGAGGGTTTCATGCTCCCAAATTCGTACAAATCATAATTATACAAGAATTTAAATCAATAAATTATTTGAGCTAGCCGTATTAACATATTTCAACATTACATACAATATAAACAAATAGATATAAATAATATATATGAATTATAAAAATATATTAAAATATATATATATATATATATATATATATATTATATGGGACGAATTTTTTCGAATGAAGGTCCTTACTTTTTAATAATTTGTTTATTGTTAGCCAAAAGACGCGTTTCGACTTGTTGAGTCATCTTCTGTTTCGGTTAGAATGTATATATATATAAATATATATATATATATATATATATATAAATAAATATATATATATATATATATATATATATATATATATATCCGTAATTATTAAGTATATTACTAAGTTTTTTTGCTAATATATTATTAGGAGTACTAACATAAGAAACTACAGGTCTAATTGGTTTCGATATTTTATGTAATTAACCGGTTCCATATAATGTTGAGGTTTTTTTATCGATGTATCTCTTAAATTATTGGAAAACTTTTTTGTTGGGTCTACTTTAGGATTGATTTTATAAAATTATATGTTTTTGAATTATACTTTTCCGATTCTAATATGACAGTGGCGGTTCCCTTGTCAGATCTTATTTTTAGGTTATTATTTTCTACTTTCTTTTTGATTGAATTTAAAACTGTAATATCATTTTATGTTCGACGTTTAACTTTGACGGTTCAATATTTTTGATTGAATTGGCAATTTTTTATTTCTCATAATAAAAATTATTTGAAATAGGTTTTAAACCAATTTCTGATTCGGTAGCTAAAATTTGATTAAAAATATTTGTAAATTTTTGCGGTATGCTGTACTTTAAACCTTTTATTTGAAAAATCTATTTCGCTATTTGTAAAATTAGAGTTTGAACAGTTTTCAAATCGTGGTGCATAGTGTGTTGATATGTAAGTACTTACAGTTTAAAGATGTTTAGAGGTTTGAATTCTATGTTGTGTTTGTTCAAGTTTTTTTAGTTTTTGTTCTTGTTTCTTATAGATCTTGTGCTTCATCGACACACTCTCTCTGATTTTGTCATCTAAACAGTGAAATTCTACTGGGTATAGTTGGAACGTGAGTTCAGATTGTACAACTTTTATGTAGGTGTCTAAGGAGTCTTTTACTTTGAATCATTTTTTACATTCTGCTCGTTGAGCACATTTTATGCTTTTTTTGCTTGAGATGTTTTAGCATGGCATTTTATATTCACATAATTTGGTATTACATCATTTCTAAGGCATTCTTGGTTAATCCAAATGTTTTGTGATGCTTAGCAACGTTTTTCTGCTCATTTCTGGCACAGTCGGGTGAAAAATTATATCGAAGGAATGAAGTTTATTGCCTCGACCCCTACTTTGTGGAATCTACTCATTTTACTGTTTTGAAAGAAACTCGATGTTTCTGGATAATTCCACAATATATTCATAAAATGTTAAGGATTCTAAGAACTTTGACAATTGTTTCGATACTAAATATGATCGTCAGAATGACAGAAGTTACATTTCATTTGATACCTACCTGATGTTTAATAATTATTTTTGGCTAGACCAAGAACTGACCTACCTTGTGATGGTCTAATTATAGTAATAATATAAATAAAATATTAAAGCTCTTTAATGGTAGATATTTCTACTTTCATATGTACATTTTTGGGTTTTTTCGCAAATATTTACTATGAAATTAGAACATCACACTTTCTACAGAGTTGGGACTGGCAAAAGAAAAAAATCTTGCGTCTGGGTGCCGTCAATTATTGTTTATTTAGAACTATGTACAGATGTGATACACATATTATATTACTCTAGTGGAATTCATCTCTAATATCTACCATTCTATAACACCTATTCACATTTTTACATTTGTTGCGTTTAATGAACTCCGTCATACCGCCTACAAACAAACACTATCATGAAAAATATGTTTTAGATGTACAGGGATCATCAACAGTAAAATAATGATGTGCATCTTCAAATGATTCTTCAAAATCACTTTCTATATCAACTTCATTATCCTCACTATCTCCGTTTTCGGACAAATTATTATTAATAATATTATCTACAACAGTATCTAAAAGTGGTTCATTGATCATAAATTCATTTTTAATCTGGTCACATCTAACTTTCCAATCATTTGCAGAAAAAGTGTCAAAAAATTAATTACATAATTCTTTAACCTTTGTAAAATTGAAGGTACCATTTCGTTTGGGCACATATTCTTCAAGTGCCGCCCAAACACTTTCGATAGGATTTAAGTCCAGGTGATAAGGGGGTAGCCTTAAAACATGCAATCCATTGCGAATAAACAATTCATCAATTTTATAAGTTTTATATTGCGGTTTGTACATTTCTGCAACGTTATAAAGATCCGGTTCTAACATTTGTTCACTGTAATATATGTTTCTTTCATTAAGCCAGTTTTTTAATTGTTGTTTAGTCCAGGCAGTAGTAGGTAATTTCTCATTTAGAACATTGTGATATGGGGCGTTATCAATTACCACAACAGCGTTTTTTGGTACGTTTGGAATAAATTTTTCTTGTACCCACATCTCATAATTTTCGTATGCTATTTCATTATGATAATATCCTATTTTTGACAAGGAATTCCACATAATACCAGCATTAGGTACAAAACCATTTTCACTTCCTGCATGCACAATGATGAGCCAATTACCTTTTGTAACGGGTTTTCTTAATTATTCGTTATTCTTGTCGCTCCGTCCTTTAAGGTGCGTTTTCTGCATTTTTTTATGTTTCTTAAATATCCTTTCTTCCTTCCTTCTAGCCGTTTCCTATCCGTTGGATATAGGCCTCTCTCACTGTTCTCCAGGTTTCCCTGTGTTGTGCAACCTGATACCAATTTAAACCTGCTGTGCGTTTTATATCGTCGTACCAACGCTGTTGAGGTCTACCAACGCTTCTCCACTCGCCCCAAGGTCTCCATCTAGTCACTTTGCTGCTCCAGGTGTTGTTGTTTCTAGCAATATGCCCAGCTCAGTTCCATTTGAGTGAGGCTATTCTCCTTTCGATGTCTACGACTTTTGATTTAAATATAGTAGACGTAAATGTCTGATTTCGTGACGTTCCATTAACAAACTTCTGTTGTTTTTCATGTTGGTACAACGAAAACCCAAAGAATGTTTTTGTTTCCGCAGAGATTCGTCACTTCCTGCGAAGCCATAACTATCTGCAAAGGTATGGTGTACATTTCTTAACGTGGATACTTTTTTCTCGGTTATGTGATAATTTATTATGCACCTTCTAAGCACAGTTTTGTCGAATTGATCAATGCGGATACTAGACGTTCTTTGTGTTTCAGTAGGCACGTCAGTGTCAGCATTACTTCCTGTTAGAGCTTCTTTTTTAATACGGGAAAGCGTTCTTTGGCTAACTTTCGTAGCAGCAGACACTCATTCAATGACCTGACAATAGAATGAGTCGATATAAATGTTGTATTAAAAAATTTACTCGTGTGTATTTTCATACAAATAAAATAAGGAAGTAGTTAAATTTGTTTTCAGTGACCGTTCTTTGATATAAAAATTTTTTCGTGGTTTTCGGCCACTTAAAAGAAGTGCCAAATTCAAAAATACTATATTATGTTTCAGTTCAATAGTTGTTTTAAACGATCTTTAGATTTTAGTTCAAACATATCTTAATATCACCAACCCGCAATTGTAAATGAAATCGGAAGATGGTTCAAAACAAATAATAAAACCGAAGCGTAATAGAGATAGGTATGAAATGAGTATTATAATTATAAGCTAAAAAACCTATTATATTTAAATAGGTATCTTATACAAAATAAACATGTGCCCTTTTATATACTCCTGTATAGAGAAACAGAATAGTTATTCATGCAACAAGTGCATAAAGTAGTGCTTCTTTCACGAATGGAAAAATTGACGCATGAACCGCAGGCATGCAAAATCAAAAAATGATGTCTCATTTAGGTTGTTTTAAATGGACTAAAAATGGCGTCGATTTGTTTCTAATGATGACATAAGCGTCGATTTGTTTGTAATGATGACATAAGGGTGCATAAAATTGACACATGAGTGCATAAAATACTTTTTACAATTCGCGTAAGAAAGAGACTTCATTATAACATTGTTTACAGTGTCACAATGAAGCTCTTTGAACACTGTAATAGTAATTTTTAGAGTACAGTTGGTTATTGTATTTAGTTATATTTTTATTTGACATTTTACTTTAACCTTGACACAGATTATAAATAAAATGGTCTGGCGTAGAATGATTTATATATTAAATATAATAATGAAAAAAGTATGGTAACGTTTATTTATCAATGATTTGTCAACTGTTTATTTTTATATTGTATAGTATCAATAGATAGGTCTTTATTGATGGTGAAATATATTTGAAGATTATTCATTGGCGTAAAAAGTGAATGAGACATTGATGTCTTTCCATTGGCTTTCATTAAACCGGTCGTAGGAATCATGAAAAATATTTATTTGATGGATTTTCATTATGAGAACATCGCTCAAATCAAAAAATCATTATCATGTATAGAAGAGTCGATGATGAAGTTATTTTTGACTGTTTGTGAAATGTTAAGTATAATTTACTTGGATATAGGAATGATTCGTTTTTGGATATTAATAAATAATATTTATGACGAACAAATATCTAAAAGAATAAAATTTTTCCATGCTAATGATTTGGGAAAACATATATTCAAGGGAGTTTCGAATGAATTATTTTCACAGCCCCCCTGTCGAAAATCTTCCTGTCACGACTATCCTCTTAAGTAACGAGCAGTTTTATCATCATGTTTGTTCACGACACACCATTTTGGCAGTACCTATCAAGGGTATTTTGCGATTATTACGTAATATAGTATAGTAATATAACAGAGAATCAGTCCCAAATTTTGTAATGTCCACGAAATTTCATATGTTCAAGCTCCTGAAGTGTCATATGAGGCTTACCTTATCAATAACAAGCGCATCTGAGTGGAACAATACGGTTGAGATGTGATAGAAGATTTGCCTCGCTCTGCTTGGCCATCAATGTTTTAACTGAACCTTACATCTCTAAATTGAAGGAAATATATACAAGGTGAGTTTCCAACTTTTAATAAATTCAGTAAATTGAAGACATTTATTTGTTGGAAATATGCTCGGACTAGTCGATTAGTATTTTAACTCTTCGTTAGTGTGGTGAAAAAAAAACTCGCGCTAGTTGTGTGGTGGGGTATCGTATAACCCCAACTCATTATGTAATGTATATGTGACCTAGTATTGCAAATAACCATGTAATTCACATCTAATGTTAATATTGTTACGAACTCGCACACCGATACTAAGTACGGTCCTGTAACCTTATGTTAACAGTGTTAAAAAAACGACGAGCGCGTCAAATTCTGAGAAGGTCTATTGGGAATTTTTGTGACCATTTTTATAGACATGTTCTTCGAAGATCTGTTAAGGGTTGAGCCGGCATTTGAGAAATACACCGAAAAGAAAAGAATATTCCAGAGAGCCAATTGTTTTCCTGCATGCCGCAATCTAGAATTATCTAGTAAAAAGGCACTGATATATAAAGGACCGATCAGCGGGAGAAGTTTAGTATATAAAGTGATCTCGTGATATAAACAGCCGACAAGTAAATAGTCTGAGTAGTGAAGTAATTATATAAATTTATGTAAGTGAATATAATGTGTATATAATATAAATAAGTGAATAGTGTAGTGAATACATAAATTAAAGTAGTAGAAATAAAATGTGTGTATAAATTTATCCCACCCGTGATAAAAACGTTTAAATAAATAAGAAAAACATTACATTGATGTCAGAAGTGGGATAATATAAATAAATAATACATAAACATGGCCAATAGATTTAGTGACCCGAAAGTGACGGAGCTAAAGGCAGAATCGGAAAATCGCGAGCTGGAAACGTCCGGTAAGAAGAGTGATTTAGTAGAAAAACTCAAAGTGGCACTGGTAAGTGACGGCTCGGATACAGAAACATTGTTATTCAATGACGAGGCTTCCACCTTAATCTCGTCATTTTTTGCTAAGATGGGCGAGAATATTTCTGCCATGGAAGAAAAGATTTCAAGTAATGTGAAAAACGATATATTCTGCTAACGGACAAACTTTCTGCCGATATCTTATTAATGGAAAATTACATTGCTGCTGACGTCGAAAATAAAATGTCGTCTCTAAAATCGAATATTGAGGATAAGATGACAGCGATGAACAAGAAAATAAAATCAGACATTGAAAATAAGATGACAACGATAGACGAGAAAATGAAGGAGTTAGAGGGAAAAATTATGATTATGATTTGGATTCGCCTAAAGATGATAGAGAACCCTTAAGAAAAATTTAGACTATAAACTGACCATCAGAATTACGTTTGGTAGTGCTTTGGAATATTTCTTCACAAAATTTCTGGTCCTCTAACAATAAAGGATATTTTTGAAACGGTTCCTTTATTTCCCAGAAGTTTCGCAGAAAATACGTTCAAATTGACAGCTCTGTCTATAATTTATATGAAAACTTGATTCCATTACAACAGAATGCGAATAAAATAACGATACAAACAAAATATTCTAATCAAAAGTCTTAACAGATTTACTGAATGTGTTCCAAGATAGAGACTCACATCGTTTACCTCAGCACTATAGGCCTTGAAGGACTATCTTCCTTCAAAGGATTCCATCTCTTTTTTTCTTTACTTCTTCGTTGTTTCTATTTTGTTAACGTTTCTTATTTCATTATCCCCTATCATATTCTCCTGTTTCATCGTTTTTCTGCCAATCAGTCAGTTTTTCCGAATTTGCTACTTTCTTTAGTCATACTCGAATTCCACTCATTTATTCTCCGTATCGTTTATCTCCATACATCCTCACGTATTAATAGATTCTTGTATCTAGTTTTAGCCACTTTTTTCCCTCTCGTTTTTGCTTTGTTTCTTATTTCCTAACCTTTTTCATGTTTTTTTTTGTTAACTCTGTTCCTACAAATACTCTCTCTGTTTCTAAGTTCACGTTTATTTTTGAGAATCACCTTGACACTATGAAACAACTGAGAGAAAGGGCGAATGAAAATCGTTACTCTAATCCATAGGTATCCAAACTACGGCCCGCGTGCCAGACCCGACCCGTCTGGTGATTCAATACGGCCCGTGACAGTTTTTTAAAAATAACGTCTGGTTTTAAAATTACCTACATTTTCAAACATAATTTTTTTAATATATTTTTAGAATATAATTTATTGTTTTCAAAAATATCGACCCTGACAATTTGTATCGATCAGGTGCTGACACTGCTGACAGCGTAAAATGCATGGACTTGTTTACTTCTTTTTTAAGTTAGTTCAAATCGAGATTTATTCTGTTTTGTTACGTACCACTGTTGTGAGTGTTGTGTATCTGTTTTTGAATATCAACATGGGAGGAAAAAATAGAAAAGTTGATAACGAGTGTCGCGTTTTTAATGAAGCATGGGGATTAAAATACTGTTGGAGAAGTCAATAATCTAACCTCATTTGAATATTGTTTTTGGCATCTGCCAAATTATGAATGAAAAAACTTCCAGTATTTTTTTTATTAGAAATAAGTAGTCTATGAAGGATGACATTTTTTGTCACTTTTTGGAATACTCAACAAAATAAGTAATTGAACACTTTTCAAGAAAAGAGAGGTGTTGTAAAGCCATTCCCCCCCCCCGATAAAGTTAACAAAAAGTATTAATGGAAATTCAGTGATAACTGAGTCTGTAAAAGGAGTAATATATTGAATAATAACTGACAAAAAGGGAATCTTTGATCAGCGCACCAAAAGAAAATGGAGAATGGTTTATAGGATGTTTAAAAAATTGTTAAAGAGGTGCTAACAATTTCACAAGATAAGTGAGTTTATAATTTGGTTACTTTTCTTTATCACCAACAAACAGGACCTTCATAGTTTTTTCCTTATTTCAATTTCTTCAATTATTTGGTGAATGTAAGGTCTGTGGATGACTGTGTGTTTTAGCGTAAACCTATTGTAAATTCGCACTATAGGTGCGCTCTTTTTGACTGAGATCTCAGTTAATCTCAGCTCACATCAGTAATGTGAGCGTTCTTTTTGTTTTACTCACTTTAAGTGAGCTGAGATTTTTCCTCCCCCTTCACCGATGCTGAATGTGTTGTAAGGGGGTATCAGTTGGAATTGAGTCGGAAATAAAGTGGAGGGGATAAAGAAATATTTGATTTGCTTGGTTTATTTGTAATTTTATCCAAGTTTATCTAAGGTTTTAACCATTGACATATAAACAATAAACACACATAATCTATTTTTCTTTTGTTACAAATTATGGATACATTAATTAACATTATTAGATGCTGATACGAATCTGTGGAATAGTTTAAATCTATCGACAGATCGCGCGCTTCAATTGACATGTCGTTCTTTTTGGTGCTTACTCACATCACTTTATCTCAAATAACCTAACTGAAGTGATCTGAGATCTCAGTCAAAAAGAACGCACCAAATGTATTATGTACGATATTTGTAATAATAATAATATAGGGAGTTTTTGGGCCATAACGTAAACACGATACGTTATATCGCTTTATCCGCTAATGAAGGGAACATATGGTTTTAATAACGGAGTCCGAATATTAGTTTTTGAAGCAATTCCTAATTTCAGTTAATAACGTAATGAATATACGGATACGTCAACTTCAAAAACATTTATAACCTCACTACAAGTGTTTTAAATTGTGTGTTCAATTTTAGTATCTTTAATTCTGTTATCTGGTTTAGTTTAAAATGGAGGAGATTGTTGTGAATATAATTAGAAGAAGAGATCATGATGGTATAAATCACAATTTGATACAAAACAACAAAATATGAACGGTAACAAAGCGATGTTGCCGTGAAATTAAATTTATAGAATTATTTTTCATTGTCTATTAAAACGAAATGATGAAAATAACATAAACATTATTTATGTATTAGCAGAAAATAGACTGTGCATGTAATTATGGTATGTTTTGCAATATATTTTAAACTTCAATCTAATTATCCTATAGTAGTGTAAGGACAATATCCGTTATTAAGGGGAACGTAATTTGTCCTCTAATAACGTCAAGTAATATACGTTAATAAGAGTGGCGTTGATTTCAGCGCCACTGCGCATGCACCGCATAACGGATAAGGGTTGTTGCTATTCGAACAAGGGGCTTAAAATCTCACTAATGTAAAACGGGCATTTATCCATTTATTATTGAACACCCCCCAGGTGCGTTCTTTTTGACTGAGATCTCAGTTAATCTCAGCTCACATCACTAGTGTCAGGGTTCTTTTTGTTTGACTCACTTTAAGTGAGCTGAGATTTTTCCTCCCCCTTCACCGATGCTGAATGTGTTGTAAGGGGGTATCAGTTGGAATTGAGTCGGAAATAAAGTGGAGGGGATGAAGAAATATTTGATTTTATTGGTTTATATGTAGTTTTAACCAAGGTTATCTAAGGTTTTAATCATTGACATATAAATAATAAAGACACATAATCTATTTTTCTTTTGTTACAAATTATGGATACAATAACATTATTATTATTATATGTTTTGTTTCTTATTCACACATTAGATGCAGATACGAATCTGTCGTATAGTTTAAATATATCGACAGATCGCGCGCTTCAATTGAGATATCGTTCTTTCTGGTGCTTACCCATATCACTTTATCTCAGATCACCTTAACTGAAGTGATCTAAGATCTCAGCTCACATCAGTAATGTGAGAGTTCTTTTTGTTTTACTCACTTTAAGTGAGCTGAGATTTTTCCTCCCCCTTCACCGATGCTGAATGTGTTGTAAGGGGGTATCAGTTGGAATTGAGTCGGAAATAAAGTGGAGGGGATAAAGAAATATTTGATTTGCTTGGGTTATTTGTAGTTTTAACCATGGATATCTATAGTTTTAACCATTGACATATAAACACACATAATCTATTTTTCTCTTGTTACAAATTATGGATACAATAACATTATTATTATTATATGTTTTGCTTCTTATTCACACATGCGTCGACAGATCGCGCGCTTCAATTGAGATGTCGTTCTTTTTGGTGCTTACCCCAGACAACGTTAGATATTCTATAAGTATCCGTGGAATATTCATTTTGTTTATGTAATCAAAAGGTAGTTTCAGAAGCTTTCACTTAAGTATATTTGTTATTAAAATCAGTTGGGTTTAATTTTATTTGCAAAATTTCAAAAACAAGGACAATTTTAACCGTCACCAAAGAGTTATGGTCAACTAAATTTCGACAATTGAAAGGTCGACCCTACTTTATAGTTGGAATCAAAGTTTGATTGCAACAAATACTTATTTGTGCAATCGCAGTCAAAGCATGGTAAAGCTGTATGTTTAGTTTGCAATAACACTGTTGCTGTAATGAAAGATTTTAATTTACGTCGACACTATGAAACAAAACAGGCTCCAACCTACTCTAAAATTAAGGACAATCAGCATGCTGCAAAATTTGAAACAATGCGTCGTGGTTTGTGTTCGCGGCAAAATTCATGTAGGGAGGCTAACTCAGAAAATGAAGTTTTGACTTTAGTTTGCATGAAAGTTGCTTATTTGTTGGCGAAAAAGGGAAAACCCTTTATGCATGGAAACATCGTTAAAGAGAACATGATGGAAGCTGTTGGTGAGATATGTCCAGAAAAGGTGAAACTTTTTAAAATGGCCAGCCTTTCCCGTAATACTGCTGCTCGTCGTATTGACGATACTGAGAACAATATTCTTCATCAAATTACTGGAAATGCACAGCGTTTCACTCAGTATTCTCTCGCGATGGATGAATCAACTGATGTTAGTGACACTTCACAATATTTAATTTTTCTTCGTAGTGTTGACGACGAACTCAATGTCACACAAGAATTAGCATCTGTTAACAGCATGCACGGCACTACAACTGGAAAAGGTATCTTCAAAGAAGTACAAAAGACGTTGGAAAAATATAACTTGGACTGGAATCGACTCCAAGGTGTGACAATTGATGGAGGGAGAAATATGTCTGGTGCAAACATCGGGGTGGTTGGCCAAATTAGAAAAGCTTGTGAAGTTGCAGGAGCATCAGTACCAATTTTTCTGCACTGTATTATCCATCAACGAGCTCTATATGTAGAACATATTGATATGAGCCGCGTTGTGAAACCAGTTGTATCTGTCGTGAATTTCATTCGATCACATGCACTCAATCATCGCCAATTTCGATTTTTTCACGAAAAAATTGAATCAGAGTCCGTTGATTGGTCGTATTATACTGCAGATCGATGGCTTAGCTGTGGAAAAGTGCTATCGCTGTTCTTTAGGCTCAGAACTGAAATTTATTTATTCCTTGTGGAGAAAAATAGCCCTGAACCACTTTTATCGGATACTCAATGGCTCTGAAAATTAGCTTTATTTGCAGATGTGACACACGTGAATATTTTGAATTTAAAGTTCCAAAGTTAAAACAACTTAATTTGTAATCTATTCGCGCAAATTAAAGCATTCAGAGCAAAGCTGATATTGCTCGAAAGTCAGATGAATGAATGTAATTTTACCAATTTCTCATGCTGTCAAGAATTTGACAAAGGAACTGATTAACAATTTCCAATCAAATTTGCAGTAAAAGTCATCATGGATTTAATACGAAAATTTCAAAAGCGATTTTCTGACCTTGACACGAATTCAAAAGAAATTCGGCTATTTCAAAATCCCTTTGATTGCAAAGTTGCCGACGTTTCAAACCAGTTCCAAATAGAAATTATTGATCTTCAATTTATCGGATGATAATTTGCAATCATTACTTATAATTGCGACTTGGAAGAAAGAGATATAAATAACTTATTTACTATTGGGCAAAAAGGTACTGTAATCCTTGAGTTTGTATCTTATCTGACCAAACAGAGAATTCTCCAAAATTTGAAAAAGCTTAAAGGTAGTGGAATAACTATTTCAAGTGACCTGCGACCAGAAGATCAAGCATCTAATAGAATACTGGTTGAACATCTTAAAAAGGCCAGGAGTAAACAACATACGGCATACATAAAAAATTTCAAACTGTACGTAGATGGAGTACCTTACACCGCTGAAGAGTTAGAAAGTACACATAACGAAGAACCAATAGCTGAGCTTGAATACGACCTTCCACAAAAATATAATTCTGCCCCACCTACACCAACAACCAAACCTGACGAAATAGATTAAGAGCAACACGGAAACGAAACTAAAGCTGAAATAAAAACAAGTGTTCTATCTCAAACTGCAGCCGCTCAAATCAAAAAATTCAAAGGATCAGCTATAACCCAAGGTAAAAGCATAAAAAATATCAACATTTCTGCAACACTCACTGAAAACACCCCCCTACTGGCAGAAAAAATATACAACAAGCTGAAACCCGTGTAACCCGGAAAAACTCTACGAAGTAGACCAAGAAAATTAAGTATTAAACTTTTTTAAGCCTCACTGCCTGGACTAATAATATTATTAAAAGTTGTCCATCTAGTTTTAGTTATTTTTTAAATAATAATTCAATCACCAGTGTTTTTACATTGTCTTTTAACTGTTTTGTCAATTAGGATATGAGAAAAACCCTTTACATTTGATTCAGAATGGAAATTGTTTATTTTAATCGCAAATATATAGGATGGATCAATATATTAGAGATTTCTCTATTAAAACAATTGAAAATTTTCATCCTAACACTGAAGAAGCCAAAAGTGTTCTAGAAGTTAACTATTCATCTAAAACCTTCAACATAATTCATAACAACATAAGTAGCATTAATCGCAATTTTAACGAATTCACATTGCTACTGGAAGACATAGATATCACTTTTGATTGTATAGTTTTCACAGAGACCTGGCGTATCCCTGATGTCACCATCTTTAACATTCCAGGATATAAGACAATTTATAACCACGGAGATCTAAATCCAAATGACGGTGTTGTTGTATTTGTAAAATCCAATATTTATGACTCTCATGAAACAATTCGTTTTAATAACAGTTTTCTTTATATAGGTCGCCATCTACTTTAGTGGATGAGTTTGTTGATGAATTACATTCTTTCCTAAGTCAAAAAAACAAACCGGGTGACTATAGTATAATTATAGAGGATATTGACTTGGATCTATTATCAAATACTAAAGAATCACAAAACTATCTCGATATTATGAGTGAACATGGATATATTTCTTCAATCAATTCGCCAACTAGAGTAAAAAATCGGTCCGCAACATGTATTGATCACATTTTCATCAAAAATAAAAACCTAAACTATGACACTATACTACCACTGACTTTGGAAACCGATATAACAGACCATTATCCAATATTAGTTCAACTTGTACTTCCTTCCACAAATGAAAAACAAAATATTACAAATAACAATTCTATAAAAATAATAGACGAAAATAAATTAAAAAATGAAATTCATCAAGTAAGAGTTACTAACAAGAAAAAAAAAATGGAAACCTTGGATAACCCATGAACTTATCAACATAATTAATAAAAGAAATAATATGTTTCAAAAACTTAAAAAGTCTCAAGATAATGAAATTTTAAGACGAACTTATAATGAAAATAAAATAAAAATAAATAAATTAATAAAACAAGTAAAAAGTGAATATTACAGAAACCGCATTGAACACGATAATAAATCCACAAATCTATGGAAAACTATTAATGAGTTCCTGACGGTCCCGGAAACCGATACAATAAATTCGATTAGAAATGATAGAAATAAATCAATTACTGAACCTTCAGAAATAGCAGATATCTTCAACAATTACTTCATATCAGTAGGTAAAAAATTGGCTGGTAATATTAACAAAAATATAAATTACACTGAAAAAAATAAAACTTGCAACCATTCCATTTTTATGTATCCATCGGACGAAGTCGAAATTAAAGACGTTATAACACAACTAAAAAATAAAAAGCACCTGGTTATGACAACATAAAGGCAGAAACATTAAAAATCATGGTGTTAGGACCTATTCTCTTCAATGTATATCTGAATAATCTGTTTATGTTGGAAACACATAGCAAAATAGTAACTTTTGCAGACGACACAGTATTGTTTTGCGATGACGGCAACTGGTTTGACCTCAAACATAATTTAGAGAAAGATCTACAACAAGTTAAGATGTGGTTTGACAGTAGACTTCTATCATTAAATATTAATAAAAGTGTATACTTACCATTCAGTTCCTACGTTGATGCTCTGCCAAATTATGACTTAACTATTGAAAATCTTACAATTTCACCAGTTAACAAAGTAAAGTATCTTGGTATCATTATAGATCATAATTTGAGATGGGATCAGCATATACAATATCTACTAAAGAAGCTACGTTGCATTCTATTTAAATTTAAGGAAATATGTAAAATACTTAACTTAAAACAAAGAAAAATAGTTTATAGAAGTCTAGTGGAACCACACATTAATTATGGAATGATGGGATTGGGCGGAGTTTCTAAGACGTACCTACTACCATTAGAAATCCTTCAAAAACGTTTTCTTAGGACAATTCTTCACCGAGGTTATGATTGTCCAAGTGACACATTATATAAGGAAAGCGAAATATTTGGTCCTAGGCAAATATTTTCTATAAATGTATGTATTATTCAACATACACATAAGACGGAACTGAGAACTCCAGGCCACCAATACGAAACGCGAAATAAAACAACATTTATTACACCACATACGCAAAAAACGGTTGGTCAAAAAAGTTTTACCTATTTAGGCCCTAAATTATATAATTCACTTCCGAGTGAAGTTAGGGAAGTCACCATACTATCGTCATACAAAAGAAAATTAAGAGATTTTGTCAGCAGTAAGCCGAGAGATTCTATAAACAACTTGATTGATTGAAGTGAAGAAAAGGCTATATATAGAAAAGCGAAATAGTTATAATGTAAATAGCATCCATCCTATATCTTCAGTGTTTTTATTTTTATATCTTTTACAATGTTAAAGTTCTTGTAAATTCCATATTGTTTATAATTTTCAGTTCTGGTTAGATTTAAGATATTAATAAGTCATATTACATTGTATTATATACAGTTTAATTGTTTAATGTGTTTTTGCCACATACAAGTAAACTTAGTTCACTTCGTGGTTAACAGTTCATTTGTACTTCTTTTATTTAAAATTCTCTATCTGTAGATGTATAGTACAAATAAACATTATTTTTATTATTAATTGGTGTTTTAGACTCTAATCCCAACTTTAAAGAAATTCTTCAGGACAAAACACAGTTCCATCATTCCCATTAAAAGTTGCATGTATAATCATTTAGCCACGTTTATTTAATATTGATGCATCTGAAATATACTATGAAAAATGAAATCCAATGCTGTTTTAGTCATAATTATTTTTTTTAAATTTATTTATTCTAGTGGCCCGCCACAATTGGATTTAAATTCCAATCTGGCCCTCGCAGCAAAAAGGTTGGACACTTCTGCTATAATCTGAGGGGAATAACAGTTGGAATTTCCTTGTATCACAAATCAGTTCAAAAATACCAATTGAACGATATTCTGAGAATAACTCATATGCACAATATTACGCGGCTATCATTGTAAACGATAGTCTGTTCGAAAACTTAACATGTTCAATCGAAAAACTACCATTTATTCATGATATGGCTCTGGATAACTTCTCTTAAAACCCCACTTTAAGGCATCCGTTTTCATTCGACAAAAGACATGAAAGAGATTTTGCTGCAATAATAAAAGTTTACTCTTGGAAATACGATAAAAAATTGTTTACAGAAATGCATCATTCGTTGGCATGGATGTAATATTTTGAAAATTACCCCGCATTGAAGATGAAATAATCATTTTAAGAGAGTAATATGATTATTGCTTCATGTCGAAAACATATATGTATAATTAGTGCCAAAGAATTTCTTCACAAAATATGCAATTCAGCTGGAATCGAACCTACATCTAAATGAGTTGAATCATTGGAAAAATTTGAGTAGATTTCTATCACATTTGGAGCTTGAAATTCCAGTTAAGAAATATCCACGAAACGACTGCTAGCATTTCCATAGAGCTATAGACTATTGGACTTGTTTCGTTTACTTCATCTGGCAATAGTTTAATGTTTATAAAACTGAACTAGGTACATCTCCCAAAATGCTTCGTCAAATATTCAAAGCAAAATTATGTTACAAATATTTGTTAACGAGCAACCATGTCATTCATAGACGAATTTACCATGCTGTACCCTCAGATAAAACTAGATCAAATATTGCAGGTGCTTCGACCTTTTTTGGAAATCCAATCAATTTTGTTCATTCTAGTGGTAACCATGAAATGAATTCAATCAGTTTACGTCCGGACTTGATGGAACTTGCCGCTTGGAGGCTATAAAGTTTTATAGATACATTGAAAGATATTTTAGAAAAATGCTGCAGTATATGAGAATTATTAGATTTCCTACACAAAAATAACAACAAAATTCCACATGTTTACTAAAATATGTAGAGCGTTGTATCGTCACTGGAGATCTTTTATTCGGTCACAAATTTGCTCGTGTATTTCCATTTTCTAGTTGTTCTACAAATTCTAATTAGTTGGTGACCTCCGTGTCTTACTATAGTCTATTTGAAAATCAAGAGAGAGTAAATTCCCAGAATAAAAACTAATTCGGTATGCAAAACTATAGTACAGTACGTGCGGTAAAACTTCAATATTTGTAATGCATTCTAAATGGTTTTTGTTAATTTCAATACAAAATTTATTACATTTCTTGGACTATCACATTATTTTATGATCTTTCATTGTTACTACAGTAGGCCTAAGAGGATTAACGTGCGTCATAGGCGTAACCAGAATAGAAAGGGATAATTGTTATTTAACGACCTCCGAATGGCAAGAATGGCAACCGCTTCGGGCGGATGTAATTTCGGCCGGAAAAAGGGCGGTACTAGAAGCCGGTAGGTAAATTCGGCCGGAGGTTTTAAGTTGCTTCCTTATCTCATAGGTAATGCAGTTATTTGATTTTCGATAAACGTGACAAATAGTAGTGACTAAAAATGGAAGCAGTTTGTGAGTATACGCCAGTGAAAGAATTAAAACTAGACCATTTATCGCTCAATGAAAAGAGTGCTGTAGTGAATGTGTACCACTATTTCAAACATCAAAATCCCTCAAACACTATTGACAGTGTAGTTGAAACAACATCTAAGGCAATGGGATATGGAAAATCTACAATATATAGAGTTCTAAAGGAGGAAAAATCAGGTGGAGTAACCTCACCAAAGCCGAAACCAGGTAGATCAAAACTATTAAAAGTCAACGTGGACGAGTTTTTTAAAAATGCTATTCGTAAGCTTGTTCACTCATTTTTTATAAACAAGCAAATACCAACTTTAGATAAAGTTTTGCAAGCCATTACGAATGATGTTGATTTACCCACAATAAGCCGGGATAAACTATGGAAAGTGTTACATGAGTTAAACTTTAAATTTGAAAAAATGGGCAGACACTCAATGATAATTGATTCTGAAGAAATTGTATGTTGGAGAAGACAGTACCTCAGAAGAATACAACAAGTTAAAGCTCAAAATAAAAACATTTATTATTTAGATGAAACATGGGTTAATGAAGGACATTGTGTAGGAAGAGTTTGGAAAGACAAAAATATAAAATCATCCCATCAAGCTTTTCTAGAAGGATATACTACTGGTTTTAAGGAACCTATAGGAAAAGGTAAAAGATTAATTATTTGTCATATAGGCAGTACAAACGGTTTTCTTGAGAATGGTTTACTCTTATTTGAATAAAAAAAAACCGTTGATTATCACGAAGAAATGAATGGAGACGTGTTTGAGGAATATTTTGAACAGATGATTCAATTCATACCAAAAGGATCGGTTATTATAATGGACAATGCAAGTTACCACTCCAGATTACTTGAACCTTTACCAACCACTAAATGGAAAAAGGATGAAATTGCAAAATGGTTATCTTCTAAAAATTTAGCCTTTGACAATACAATGCTGAGGGCAGAATTGTTAACTATTGCTAACAAACATAAGGAAAATTATAAAAAATATAATATTGAGGAGATAGCCAAAAAACGAGAAATTGAAATCCTTCGTTTACCACCCTACCATTGTGAGATGAATCCGATAGAATTAATATGGGCTCAAGTTAAAGGTTATGTTGCCAGAAATAACACGACTTTTAAATTATCAGATGTTAAAAATCTCTTCAATAAGGCAATATCTGAAGTAACAAGTGAAAATTGGCAAAAATGTATTAGACACGTTACAGAAATAGAAAAAAAAATGTGGGAGCTAGATAACATAATTGATATTACTATAGTAATTTCTCTAGAATCAGATGGTGAATCTTCTGACACAGAGTGCGAGGAACCATAACTTTAAAATTATTAATTTATGTACTTTAATTTTATTTTTAGATTTTAATTTTTTAAGATTTAATATTGTCGTATTTTTTGCATGTTGCTCGTCAAATTTTATCCTTGCGGTTGGTTTTGTTTTTCTCATATACCTACTTAATTGTTTTTTTAGCTCCTCATATTAATTTATAAATAATTGTAATTATCTGTACATATTATATACATATTTTATAAATAAACATATGCCTAAAACAAAATGCCTAAAATAATATTGACTTTTTCTTCATTTTACCCAAATTAAATTACTACTTACGAATTATGTTTATCTATCTAAAATTGGTAATCTAGGTATAAATAACTAAAACAAATTAAATATTTCTATTTCCATATTAATTTAATTTTGAAAACGCACGTCTATGGTTTACTGCCTTTAACACTGATAACTGCAAAACATTTCTGGGAATTTACTCTCTCTTGATTTTCAAATAGACTATAAGCAAAATTCTTATTGCAAGAAGGGTACGTTTCATACACAAGCAATTAATCATTCCCTAAACTGAGAGCCCATGAATGAATTTCAATATCTCATACCCAAAAAATGTCTATGTTGTTAGCTTGTTATCGAATTCCAAAAAGAAATCCATTTCCTAAAGTTACCCATTAAGGGGAAAGGACATTGAGAGTGTTTTCCGTTTTACAAAGAATTAATTGAAATAGCAAATTCTATGAACCAGAATAATGCGAAATATTGGCGGACTTCAAATTGAGGCAATGCAGATAGTGGAGTGTTTTCATGAGTTTCTATCTTCGCTAGATATTCACATTCGTTTGTCTGATAAAATATTGGAATTCTGATCGATAAGGAACTCATAACAAAACAGAAGCTCTGACAATTTTTCCATTTATTATACGAAGAGTTATTTTCTGAGCACATGTCAATTTCATGACAGTTCTTGTTCTGTTTTGAGTCCTACTTTATGCACTCTTGTAGTTTGCTTACTTGCTCTAAATTTTTACTATTTTTCTTCTTTTCAGCAATTTTCAAGCCCTGCTAGATTTGTATTAGAATATCTCAAGTTCTCAATAGTGTTACGAAACAGCGTACTGGTATGTCCCTGAATCCGTCTCTGTCTATACCATGTATAAAAGTTAAAATTATGGCGGATGAGCAGGGATTTCTTAGAATTGTTTACGATTGTGACTATCTTATCAAGACATTGTTTTTGTGACCAGTCTTATCTAGAAAATGCGAGAGCCAATTCTTTTTGTGTAAGCCGCAATCTAGAATTATCTAGTAAAAAAAGCAACTAATTTATATAAAGGACCGACCAGCGGAGAAGTCAGTATTTAATTTGACATCGTGAGATAAACAGTAGATAAGTGAATATAAATTAGTGAAGTGTTCATATAAATTAGTTTAAGTGAATATAATTAGTGAATAGTGTGATGAATAAATAAATTAAGTAAGTGAACCTACCGAGTGTATGAGTTTATCCCACCCGTAATGGAAACGTTTTAATAAATAAGAAACACATTACATTGTTGTCAGAAGTGGGATAATATAAATAAGTAAGACGTAAACATGGCCAAGAGACTTAGTGACCTGAAAGTGACAGAACTAAAGGCAGAATTGGAAAATCGTGAGTTGGAAACGTCCGATAAGTGACGGTTTGGATCCATAGACAGTTTTATTCAATGACGAGGCTTCCACCTTAATCTCGTCAATTTGTACTAATATTTCTGCTGATATGGACGAGAAGATTACCACAATGAAAATCGATATTTCTGCTAATATGGAGAAAAATATTTCTGCCATGGAAAAAAAGATTTCAACCAAAGTGGAAAAACGATATTTCTGCTATAAAGAACGATTTTTCTGCCATGGACGAGAAGATTTCTGCTATGAAGAATGATATTTTTGCAGATATCTTATCATTGAAAAATGACATTGCTGCTGTCGAGAATAAAATTTCGTCTCTAAAATCGGATATGGAGAATAAAATGACAACGATGGAAAATCAGACGTACTTCAGATGTACTTCAGACGATACCTCTGGAAGAAACGGATGCTTTCGAGCAGTTGAAGACGAGGTTGGACATGCGATATGTTCACGAGCATCTAGAACATTTGTACCAATCTCAGCTGAAGAACTGAAAGTAGAAACGTCACGAAGCACTTCAAGAATATGGAGTGGATATTGCCCGACTCGTTCGATTTGCTTATCCATCAGCTGCAGAGAACATGATTGAATGTCTGGGCATACAGTCCTTCATTAATGACTTACGTGACCCCGTTATGCAGAGGACGCTTCGCTTAGCCTATCCCAAAACATTAGTTGACGCATTGACAGCTGCTCTTGGATATGAAGCAGCAACGAAGGCTTCGGGTTACAACAAAGTAGGACCATCCAAGAAGAAGGCGACGAGGACAAGTTTGACCAGATTGTCAGCTTGATCAGAGTTATGATGGACAAGAAGCCGAGAAAGATCAGATGTTGGAATTGTGGCGAACTAGGACATGTACGCAGTTCATGTAAGCGCTCCAGGACTCCTGCAAACCAAGAATCCCAGTCACAGGCTACGAGGGGGCAGCACCGACTCATGATCGTTCCAAAGACCCTCGAAGTGGCGAAGTGAATGGCAAGAAATATGCTCTGCTGGTTGACACTGGAGCAATTGGAAACATTATACAACCAGAGATAATAAACCCAAAGAAGAAGCTTCTACCAACGAGACTGCGATTGCGGACCGCCACAGGCGATAGTGCCAACGTTTACGGGGAAACACAAATCCAATTGGGAATTGGCGCAGAAAAGTTCACGCATACGGTAATCGTAGCTGACATTGAAGAAGACGTGATTCTGGGAATGGACGTGATGAATGTACATGGTTTCCAATTGGACTTTAGAAACAGAACCATTAAAGTGGGTTCCGAGGAGGTATTCCTTCATCCATATGAAGGCAGCGCGGTTTTGGCAGCTGTACAGAAAGATACCGTTCTACCTGCTCGAAGCGAAAACATGATAGTAGCACGGCTACAGGGAATCATGGAGGAAGGTACACCGGTTATGATGGAGCCAAGGAACCACGACGAAATAGTTGGTAAAGGAGTACTAATTGGAAAAGGATTGGTTACGTCGGCGAAGGAGATCCCTATACGATTGATAATCGTGAACGATTACCCAATTACCATCAAGAAAAAAACCAAAATTGGATTCTGCGTACCAGTGACGTCTATAGTTCGTCAAACAACGACCACTGACAATTCTAATGCCAGATTCGAACATATGTTATCAGAAGCTGGTCAATCCTTGAATCGAGCTGAGAAAAGAAGAATGAGGGAATTTCTCTTACAGTATCGAGATCGAGACCTATTCGTACCAAAAGGAGGAAAGACTGGTCGAACATTTGCCATCAAACAGAAAATAGATACTGGTAATGCTAAGCCAATTAGGCAATCAGCTCGAAAACTTCCACGAGCGAAGAGAGGGGAAGCTGCAAGTATAATTCGAAAGATGGCAAAAGAAGACGTAATAGAACCTCTACTTGTCCATGGGTGTCTCCAGTAGTGCTCGTCAAGAGAAAAAATGGAACTACGAGATTATGCGTGGATTATCGCCAGCTAAACACCGTGACGAAGAAATACAGCTATCCTTTGCCTCGAATTGACAACACGCTAGATACTTTGGCCGGCAGCAAACAGTTTTCCATCTTGGACCTGAAGTCTGGTTATTGGCAAGTGGAAATAGACTCAGAAGACAAAGAGAAGACTGATTTTACCACCGGATATGGATTATCGCAATTCAACGTCATGCTATTCGGGCTCTTCAATGCGCCCGCGACATTTGAAAGACTCATGAAAAATGTCTTGAGAGGGTTGTATTGGAAGACATGACTAGTCTATTTGGACGACAACGTAGTACTGGGGAAGACATTTGACGAGCAACTGAAGAATTTGGAACACGTATTCAAACAACTCCATGCTGCCCAGCTCATTAAACCCGAAGGAATGTCAGCCATTCCAAAACCGAGTCAACTATCTAGGTCATATATTGAGCAATGAAGGAGTTGTGGTGGATCCAGAGAAAATTGCTTTCATTCAGCAATGGTCGCAACCAACCGACAAACACCAAATTAGAAGTTTTCTTGGACTTTGCACATATTAAAGAAGATTTATCAGGAAGTTTGGAGATATTTCCAAGCCACTAACTCGACTTATAAAAGGAGCAGGACCCTTCCAATGAGACTAAGACTATCAAACGGCTTTTGAAACTTTGAAGAGAAATTTAACCACAGCGCTGATATTAGGATACCCATTCCCTGAGGGAGACTTTATTCTTGACAGTGGCGCAAGCAACGTAGGAACTGGAGGAGTGCTCTCACAGATACAAGGAGGGCAAGAAAGAGTTCTGGCATATTTCAGTAAAGTCCTCTCCAAACCAGAACGAAACTATTGCGTCACAAGAAGAGAAATTTGGCAGAAGTGAAGTCCGTGGAATACTTTTACCAGTAATCTTTATGGCAGGAAGTTCTTAATCCGGACTGATCATGCAGCACTCAAGTGGTTGATGGAGTTCAAGAATCCCAAGGGCCAGAGATCGCTAGATGGATTGAACGACTTCAAGAGTACGATTTCAACATCGAACATCGAGCTGGTATGAGTCACCGAAATTCCTACTTCCTGTCCAGACGGCCGTGCATCACAGACTGCCCCCACTTCAACAAGGCAAAATCTAGGAAAGCTGCAGTTTCAAGAACTGCTGTAATCAACGAGGAATGGTAACACACCAGGATTAGAGAAGATCAGGAGAGAGATCCTCACCTGTAGATGATCCGGCAATGGAAGGAAGAAAATCGGCAACCTACCTGGCAAGAAGGGTCGAGATTTTCACCGAAACTCAAGGCGTATTGGGCTCAGTGGAACTCACTTGTCCTCGAAGAAGGGCTGTTGAAAGGAGTCCTTGAGAACGATGATGATTCCGAGATGAGGAGACAGCTAATTATCCCGAGAACAAGAGTAGCTGAAGTACTAAAGAAGTTACGTGATAGTCCATCGGCAGGTTATCTGGAGTGAAGAAAACCCTCCAGCGAATCCGTGAGAAGTTTTATTGGATGAACAGCTCCGATGATGTGAAGGACTGGTGTAAGAAATGTACCAGTTGTGCTACGAGTATTGGACTACATCGCAAGAGAAAGGCACCCATACAACTGTACAACGTTGGAAGCCCTTTCGAAAGGATTGCTTTGAATATAGCTGGACCATTTCCGACGACAGAAAATGGTGGCAAATACATATTGGTTGTAATGGACTATTTCACAAAGTGGGTGGAAATTTACGCTATCTCGAACCAAGAGGCCGCAACTGTTGCGGATGTATTGGTGAAGCACTTAATAAGCCGATATGGAGTGCCATTGGAAGTCCATAGCGACCAGGAAAGAAATTTTGGAAGCCATCTATTCCAGGAGATTCGCGACAAGCTAGGAATAAAGGATACCAGGACATCAGCATTACATCCACAGTCAGATGGAATGGTCGAGAGAATGAACAGGACTATTGGAAAATATCTGTCCGAAGTAGTTTCCAGCCATCAGAGAGATTGGGACCAGTATCTTTCTCTATTCGCATTGGCTTATCGATCTGCCGTCAATGAGTACACGGATGAAACACCTGCGAAAATCCTGTTTGGACGTGAAATGAGGCTTCCTTGTGACCTGGAATTTGGCTGTCGGCCAGGAGAAGATCTAGCAGGAGAAGACTACGTGATCCAATTGAGAAGAAGGCTGGACGACAATCATGAATTAGTTCGAACAAATCTTCAAGTTGCCAGCGACAGAATGAAAAGTCGGTACGACACGCAGGCCACAGAATGCGGTTTTAAAGAAGGGGACAGAGTATGGTTACACAACCCGACGAGGAGGAAAGGATTTTCTCCAAAACTACAAAAATCCTGGGAACGTCCATACTTAATCAAGAAAAGGATCAATGATGTTATATATCGCATAGGCAAGATCCCCAACGGAAAACCAAAAGTAGTTCACCAAAACCGTCTAGAGCCATTCGAAGGAGACCATGACCTAGAGATGTGTCTGACCCTACTTTCGATCAATTTATGGGTGCGTATGGAGGTACCGGGAAAGCTAGATATGGAGTCACTTCAGAACAACGACAAGATTTGTTCACTCTCCCGGTAGATTATTCACTGGCATACAACATCCCCGCCCGTCTCAAGAACGCACGAGGGCTAGCATCCGTCTTTCGAAAGAAGTTCGGGCAATTAGGAAAACTTGACGACCAGATTCCAGCCCCTGGCAAGACACTGAAACTGAAACATAGGTCGCGGTACGTCTTCTACTTGGTAACTAAAAATGAATTTCAAGATCGATCTAACTACCGCGATGTGTAGGAAGCACTTCGAAACCTCCGAGGCCATGTGTTAGAATCCAGCGTGAAGAAACTGGCTATGCCTAAAATAGCGAGTAACCAGTTGGATTGGCGAGTTATCAGGAACATGGTAGAGATTATCTTTCGAGATACCGGTGTCCAGATATTAATTTGCAGCTACAACTCCCGTTATCAGTATCCGATGATAACGGAAATTGTAGAAATGGGACCAGTTGCCGATTCAAATATCCAGTCGCGGCTACACAAAAGTTCCAGGAGGAACTGCCATTTAAGGAGTGGGTAATGTTACGAAACAGCACACTGGTATAGTCCCTGAATCCGACTCTGTCTAAGCCATGAATGAAAGTTAAAATTCTGACGCATGCGCAGGGATTTCTTAGAATTGTTTACGATTGTGACTATCTTATCAAGACATTGTTTTTGTGACCAGTCTCATCTAGAAAATACGAAAGCCAATTGTTTTTGTTTAATCCGCAATCTAGAATTATCTAGTAAAGAAAGCACTAATATATATATAAAAGACCGATCAGCGGAGAAGTCAGTATATAATTTGACATCGTGAGATAAACAGTGAATATAAACTAGTGAAGTGTTTATATAAATTAGTTTGAGTGAATATACTATGTATATAATTAGTGAATAGTGTAGTGAATAAATACATTAAGTGAGTGAACCTACCGAGTGTATGAATTTATTCCACCCGTAATAAAAACGTTTAAGTAAATAAGAAAAAAATTACAATAGTGTGATTGTAGAATGTTGATATGAGTTATATCCATAAAGAATCATAGGAATAGAAAATGAGTTAACGGTATGTACTCCACTCAGCCGTCCGAAGGAATTTAGTTACTATTCGATTTCCAACAGTATTTTCGTTTTATTCAACGGAGATTTGCCATTTCCATAAAATATCTTATCATGATTACTGATTTAAATGAAACTAACTGTTTCTAGATCGTCAGAAGTTATGTTCTGAAACAATTGTCAATTTTTAGAGATTTTAAAATCTTTTCATCATACTGTAGAATTCATTAGAAACAGTTAGTTTCAATTAAAAAGAAGTATGAGTAAATTCCACAGGGTGAGAGTCGAAATAGTGAATTTCGTTGCCAATATTATTCACTGCTAGTCAATTGCAATTGTTACAGGTGCTCTTGCACATAATGCGAACCAATTTCGAAGTAAGTTTTATCGTCTTGCTAACCATCACCACACTTCCTCTAGTCATATTGGTCGAACGGTTATTGAAGTTAACATGATAACCATTATGAGAATCTCCTTTATCCGACAAACATTAATATATCTATGCGAGGACGGTGAACGTACTTATTATCGTTAAACAATTCTATTTGTGTGTCATTCTACTTGATGATTCTTAATATATCTAAGTTCAAACTTAATGTCTCCACTTCACACATTTAAAAGGATCCAAAGTCGTAAAGCTTCCATTCAGAAAGAAGTTTCCGTTAAAAATGAAGTGTTAGTTTGAGAACAAATTGAAACTGATGTCCACATATGGCTTATAATTTTGGTGTTGTATTAAACAAAGGACTTACTTTAAAATGTATTCAATCAATTATTCAGAGTTTTCTATTACAATAAAACTAAGAATATTAAGGGATATGTGAGGCCGATGATCTAGCGATTCTTAACTCCGTTGCCTTCTGGATAGAATAAAGTGACTCTTTGCTACTGAAAGCATTATCCACTTGAATGCGAGAAATACAATAACTTTGTCCTAAGATCTTTCAGCTGTGGCTTATTCCTGGAAAGCAGATGAAAAACAAGTTTTCAGAGAACGAACAAGGTGATATGTTTCATGGACGGCGACCAGACTGATTTTGTTTGGAAATGATTCTCACGTCTGGATGGTGACACAGATCAATCTTTTAGGAGGACTAGGTTCACTCTAGTTTGGAGGACATGTTTATAGCAGATGAACAATCATGCTATGTCAATAACGACCTATGCAGAAGCATACACCCACTGTCGTGGAAATATTCTGCGTGACCGGTGGTTTTCAGTTTTTCTTGAAGGTCATTTGGTAGACAATGGTTATAAGAGTTTGTGTTCTAATCTGCTTTATTTAAGGTAAGCTATCAAACAAAACTAAATTTAACATAAAATTCCGAGGGTCACGAAGTGCACCGAAACCGGTGTCAGCAACTAATACTTGCTCGAAGGACCAAATTATTAGGTTGTAGTTAAAAATTTCACTTTATGTAATGGAACAGACGAGATAGGTAGCCACCAAGTTGCAATCCAAATCTCCAGCTCACCAGTTCGGTAGTTTACGTCTACACCAATATTCTAAGGGTAGATTCGGTTAATTTTATCAATTGCTGAGGAGTCAGCTACTTTCAAAATTGGGTTTTATAATTCATTTTTTCTCCGATCGTAGGAAAAGTGACACTATTTTGACCTGTTTTCTATGCGCAAAGCTCAACATTCCAGAATAGTGGGCAGTTGCTAAGCAATTAGAAAATAACAGTGCGGTAATATTCTTACCGCACTGCTGTAGCGTGCGGTAATGTTACAAATGGATTATTACAATTAAATGAAACAAAGTATGATTTTAATTTTTATAGGTATTGATAAAGTTGTTATAAAAGAATTAAAAGAAACATCTAATTTATAACTATATTCTTGAACACAAATTAATTGTTGTTAATATGTACAATTTGAAAATTGTACTGGAGGGCAACGAGAATTTATAGACGTTGAAGCTGCATGGCTAATTGTTTGGATTATCCCGTTCCGATCATTTTCATTTGAAGTCGAGGCAGTGGTGTTGAATATTTTATTAGCCACTTCTACTTTATTATTAAGTGATTCGTCAATATATCTTCCGTCACATTGGAAGATTTCCATCCTCCGTGGCGCTTTAAAGAAAGAATATCAGCTTCAGCATCTACCAAATGGGTTGCCGATGATCTTCGGAAACAATGTCCTATATATTCTGTCGGATTTGGCAACGGTAAATAACTTGCAACAATTTGCGGCATTTTTCCAAATTGATTTATTCCATGATTTATTCCAATGACTGTCGTCCATCCTTTTCCCTTGTTAAATTTAAAAAAAATCGAAGATTCTCAAAATCATTAGGCCTAAATGAAACGTACTTTTATTTGTTTTTGTTCCTGGTATTTTTACCAGTGTTTTTGAACTGAAATCTTCTATATCCTGCACTTTCATTTGGACAAGCGCATCTCGTCGACAGGCTCCTGCTATTACAAATATCAGAGCTACCTAAAAAGTAATCAAAAATTGTATATTTCGTATTTTGTGAATTTTAAGTAATACTATTTTATCTATATCTACTTACTTTCGTCGATAAAAATATGTCATCTGGGGCCTTCAAAATGAATTTCTGAACTTGTTCCTGGGTTAAAATTTTGGATTTTTTTTTGGTTTGTATAATGTGGCTTGACGTTTTAAAAATGCTCTCAGTTTTTGGTATTCGCAATATTAATATTATTTTTAACAGACAAAGTTGATCGAAGCAAGGAATAATGTGCCCACAAAGTCGAAGATTTCATTGTTTTAGCCAATTCAGCAACATACGCCACACGGTGTGAAAAAAATAATTTTCTTGTTCGTAAACCTAATATCTCACGTTTTAGTGGACCGAATTGGATAAAATTTTGTTGACGTATAGTTCAAGTTATATGGAATAAGGGAAAATTATTGAAGAGGTCCAAAATAGTTTTCCAAGTCCCCAAAATTCAAGGAAAACAGGCCCCATTTGCAATTTTAGCTACAAATTTGATGTCATTTTTATTATTCATGATATATTTTGGAAAAAAACTTTGTTACTTATACATTTTAGCCTACTGAACTTGAATCCAATGAATAAAGTTATCAGCGAAATTCCTTTTTTCGGGAAAATTCACTTAAACATAGAACATCGTGCATTTCTTGGTGAAAAGACGCGTATATAATTACTGACTTTTTCATTTTGATAGAAAGCATTATAACTTTATTCCAAAATATGTCATGAATAATAAAAATGGCATCAATTTTGCAGCTAAAATTGCAAAAGGGGCATGTTTTCTTATAATTTTGGGGCCTTGGAAAACTATGTTGAGCCTCTTCAATAATTTGCCCTTATTCCATATAACTTGAACTATACGTAAACCAAATGTCATCCAATTCGGTCCACTCAAACATGAGATATTAGGTTTACGAACAAGAAAATTCTTTTTTTTCACACCGTGCGTCATCAGTACATTCTCAGAAAAGGATACACTGTTGTTTTTTCTGCAAAAATGCATGAAGCGTTGGTACGCAAGTTCATACATCTCTCTGGATTTCGCCGGAAGTGAAGCCGCGTTCGCGGCTTCTACTAGTTCAGGAGGCGTAGAAGGTAACGAATAATCACTATCAGTGTTCATGTTTACTAATTCCTTTTGAATTTTTTATAAAATACGAGTCAAAACCGGCTTGAAATTTTTTTTTACTTTTGTCATAATAAAGTAATTTCCATGGTTACCACTTCTATATTTCTATATGAACATAGAGAAACCTATCTAAACTTGACTACATCTTGAATTGAATATTTTTCAATTAATTTTTCAAATGTAAATCAACGATCGAAGAAAAAATAATATGTATAATTCATGGGAAAAGCATATTCCCAAACTCCTGTGTTACCAGACTCGTCGCTACGCTCCTCGTCTGGTAATTATCACAGTCGTTTGGGAATATTATGTTTTTCCCACTGATTATACAATATACTGTTTAAACATTTTTGTTGACATATATATCTGACTTGACAGCTCTCTCTTTATATTATATGAAAACTTGATTCCATGACAACAGAATGTGAATAAAATCACGATACAAACAAAACATTCTAATCAAAAGTCTTAACAGTGTGCGAAACTCTTTTAATATTATCAAAGATCAACCCAGCAATACTAACAACGGCTTTCGCGGTACATAAGTAAGAACAGTCCATGTTATCAATTATTCTTTATCGTCAGACAGTACCATGATTAACCAGGCATATAAATTTTAAAATGATAGCGGTCTCGAAACGAAAAGAAGACTTTTATTGATACAGGTGTTAGAACCCATTACGAAATTTTTTAAACAAAGCCTTCATTGCTGTTGCTGGGTTTCCTATCATCTGCATCGTCAAACCGCAAACAGCATAATAAATTTTCAAACCGTGATATTGAGATTGGAATAAAACTAATCAATATTTTCATTAAAGTCAAGCGCAATCGTTACGCCCCTTGGATTATCCCAACTATCAAAATAATGCAAAAGTTAAGAAATAAAGCATTAAATAAATTCGTCAGACTAAACTGCCTCAACATTGGGAATACTACAAACAGTTGCGAAATTATACGAATACCGCAATAAAAGCTGAAAAACGGGCGTACCTAAATCACAGATTTCAAAACTGCAGCAATAAAGGAAAATGGAAAGAACTTAAGAAATTGAATATAACCAAAAGCAACCATATGGAAATTCCTGCACATTTACAATCAGTCAATGACTTAAATACTCATTTTACTAACTCTGCAAGTAAGTTGCCTCCTTGCAATGAACTATTATAACAACAGAAAAAAAAGAGCAATATCTCAGATGATTTTATTTTCAATTTTATTATAGATGATGACATTACCAACATGATTAGGGGCAGGAAATCTAAAGCTTTCGGTAATGACAATTTAAATGTTGACATCATTAAGTTATGTTGCCCATTCATAGTACCCTATATTAGACATATAATTAATGCTTCCATAGAATGTAGTTATTTTCCTTCAGCCTGTAAAATCGCAGTAGTGCTACCTTTGGCTGAAATTAACAAACCTAAAACTTACAGTGACTTGAGATCAATAAACATTTTGCCAGTTTTGTCAAAAATCTTGGAAAAAGTTATGGAAAAACAAATTAGAACATTTACTAATGATTACAATGTGCTACCTGAAAATCAGTATGGATTTAGACCGGGATTTAGTTGTGCTAGTGCACTCGCACATGTAACTGATGAATTAATACTGGCTGCTGATGATGATAAGATATCGGTTCTGATTTTGCTGGATTATACCAAAGCCTTTGATATGATTGATCAGTGCCCTGTTAGCTATATTAAAATTTATCAATTTTGGTGATACCGCTAGGGCACTCTTGGGATCCTACCTATGCGACTGTTAAGATCTGTAACATACAATCTAAATTTTTAGAATTGAAAGTCGGTGTTCCACAGAGCAGTATACTGGGACCCTTATTATTCACTATTCATACATCTAATTTTGTCACTTGTCTAAACTACATAAATTGTCATTATCACGCAGATGATAGCTGTATTATTCCTTTAATTACGAAGATCTTTCAGAAGCCTCTCAGAAAATAGATACAGATCTCAATGATATTTTGGAAATATCAGAAAAACGCTGCCTAAAAATTAATCCCAGTAAATCGTCTGTTCTATATTTTTGTGGTGAGGAGTATCGTCAAACTATAGTGAACAATATTTCGCTGGAAATTATTGGAACTGATATTCCGGTTGAAAGACACTGCAAAATTTTAGGCCTAATAATTGATTCGAAATTTCGGTTCAGGGAACACGTTACAGCAAAATTACAAAGCGCGTATGCCTCATTAAAATTAATCTATCCTCAGAGACATATACTATCTACCGAAACTAAAAAAATGTTATGTGATGCTTAGGTTCTCTCTCATTTCAACCATTGCGACACAGTATATGGCCCATGTCTTGATGCTAGAGATACTCAACGTATACAAAAGGTACAAAATTCTTGTGTAAGACTGATCTATGGAATAAGAAACTTTAAAAAAATTTCGCACAAATTTAAAGAATTAGAATGGTTAAACATGTTTAGTCGTAGAAACTCACATTTAGCAGTTTTTTCTCATAAAATATATAGTACAAAAACGCCGGCTTATTCACATAACAAACATGCTTCCAGAACTGATATCCACAATTTAAATATAAGAAAGAAAACAATTCTTCGTTGTTCGGCTATGACATTTAAACAAAAATACAAAAAATATCTGTTTGAATCGCAGAAATAAGTATAAGGCTGCTCCTTCTTTGATCCCTTCTTGCTAATATCATCATCCCCTCTTTCCTCTCTCTACATCTTAAAATTTTTATATTTATATCATTTTAATTACCCCTCACTTAAAATTTGTCATTTCCTTGTTGACATTTATTTTTTAATTAGTATAAGTTTTATGTATATATAGTATTTTATATTATTATTACTGACATTGGTGAAAGAGCTGGAAAGGATTACTCGTCTGATACTGAACCAATCTAGCCATTTATCCACATTGATTGGAAACATTAAAAAAAATTATCTATTCGGTAATGTTCATCTTGCACTTTATCGTCCTTCTGTTATATACTTAATGTGGATGAGAAATGTATTATTATTATTACCTGATTTGACAATATCCGTATATTCTAGAAGACACAGAAACGCACTAAATTCGATCTCATCAACGCCACTCAAAGATGGATGTGAAGCCTCTTCATATTTCATTCTCAATTGTCGCAGTTTTCGATGAGATTAATTGATCATATCTTGGATCATATCGTCTGTAAACAACAATCTAAACCTTCCGGGCTTCCTTTCCCCTTGGTGGTCCTCGCAACGCCGGTACTCTTATAACTATGTTGTGATTTCGTGTGCATGCATTGGTAGGGGGTGGTGTGTTTGACCTAAGAATATTTTCTCATCAAAACCTAGTCGACTAAACGAAACAATGAGCTTACCATTTCGTTGGATTTTTTTTCTTGCCTCCGTAGTAGTATTTTGCTCTATTCCTTGGACCCTCAGAATTTTCCTCCTCATTTTGGTCATTAGACTCACTTTCACTGCCTGACGTTTTAGAGTCAGTTTCATGTTCAGTACCCAGTTGAAAATCTTCATCGGCATCGCTCAACTCTTAATCTTCCAAATCCAATTGAGCTATACACCACTCCACGAATCTGGGGTGATCTGGATGCGTGGATGATGGTACATGTAATTTATACTACGCGCTACAAATGAAAATGTTAACTAATATTTGAGATTGGGAGCAGTCCAGTTTTTGAATTATTTTAAAAACCTTGTAATAGCTACTCACCAGAAAAAAGTACAGTGAGAAAGTAAAAAATAATCCCACTCGTGTATTTTCGATAACGAGGAAATAGCAAATGTGTAACTTTTCAATTAAGAGAAAATCAGGAGGAATGTTCCATTTCATATTATTAGCTTCGTTTTAGAACTTATGTTTCAGCAAAATGATTATTCTAGTGGTTGTTGTCTTCTGCTGGAGGGAGGAAATAAAGTTACAGAACTAATTTTCATATTTTATCTAAAGCTGTGTTACTAACTTTCAATAACACGCCTCAACTGATCCTCGTTAAATATGTTGAGAATAAAATTGCGTCGAAACAAGAAATCATTTTCACAGATTCCATACTTCACAAAGGTGTTTTCACCATCAAGTTGTTGTTAAATGCAACTTTATCCGAAACAAGCTTATTAGTGTGTAAACAAGTTACATGGTTCAAATTATTATATACATTCTCCAAAGTTAGAAACAATGTACCAGCGAATAAGAAAACTCCTCTGTCAAAAAGTTCACTTTGTGCAGCGGTATTTCATTTTCCAGTAGGGGTGACCGAGGTTAGTCGCCGCACTTTCAAGTTTTAGTTTGTATGGTTTGACACGTTTGCTCTAAGCAAATATAAGCAGGTCTGATGGATGTACCTATTGCTTATGCCTGCTTTTGTTAGCCTAATTTCTTTCAACGTGAAATATAGTTTTTCTAATTAATATTTTTTTAATGTGATGAAAATTACGACCCGAACGGGGCATGTTGCCGCACGATTCCAATTATTTTGTTTTATTGAATAAAAAGTCATCCTCAATATAAGGTTTATTTTTTTAATTTAAATACAAAAAATAAGATATTCAAAAGTATAGGACATTAATTATCAGTCGCTCAGACAATGAATACACAGAAATACAGACTTGTCTTCCCCAGCACATTCAGAATGAGCCCACTTTTTGCAGGAACCACATCTTATCCAGCCTTCTCCAGGTCTACTATTTTTGTATGTGTCAAAACAATAGAGACACAGACAGTTTTCGTTTTCGTCTTCGCTGCTAGAACTACTAGCTGTTTTGGTTGGCATAGACTTCTTCTTCTTATTTCTTTTCTCCGGTAAACTTTCCGTTCCTTTATTTCCATCATCTTCAAATGCCTTTTTTCTTGATGGGACCCTCTTATTCTGCTCTTCTCTAAGGGCCTCATTGATAGGCGAATTATATCAACGATTCCCATAGAAACCGATGAGTTGCTGTTCCACGGTATAAGATGAAGGCCCGTAATCAGCATAAATATTATATATATAAAATTACTTGTTGTAAATAAAGTCAGTCAGTTACTAGATTTCACATTGTTTGTCGTAGTTTGTAGAATTATCATTTTGTAAAATAAACGTTTTTAAAAAGAGTATTTCGAGTTAGTAATTTGAAAGTGGCGCAGTCAGTAGGATATTCAGAATTAATACGTATCTTACGCGTTAATTTTCGTTTTAACGATTGACTGAGTATCGGAATCTACGGACTTAGTTGTTTTGTGCAAGTGAAAGTTTAGAGCGGCTCCAAGAATGTCAAGAAACCCAGTGTATCACACACCGAAACGATCCCAAGCACAAAGAAGTCCATCAACGGGAATTGGAACGACAATAGTCCAATTTTGCAGAGATATTCATCTGAGGAAGACAAAAATTGCCGAACCGGAGTATATCTCTATAGAAATGCTTGAAATATTTCATCTATTATTATTGTAGGTACAATAGATTTTTATGTCTGATGTTGACCAATTATCAAAGTTTAAAATTAGATCCTTCGACTGACTCACTAATTTTAAATCAAAGTTCAATTAATAATAATTTAATCATGGTCGAATACAGACCAGAATATCTAAAATGTGTGCCAGATTTCGATGGCAATCCAAATGATTTGAACAGATATCTAAGTGTCTGTAAATCATTAATTGATTCATTTTACAGAATAGACACACCAAATTGTTTCCAAAATGTGTATTTATTGAATGGTCTAATATCTAAATTAACTGGTAATGCTAAATTAGTCGTGAATATACAAAATGTATCTACTTGGAACGAGTTAAGAGATGTTTTAACGAGAAATTTGGCAGATCACAGAGACGAAACTTGTCTAAATAGGGATTTAGTAATGATGAGACAACAATTAAATGAAAAACCACAGCAGTTCTATGATAGAGTTTTTAACATTCTCAATCTTTTGTGTAGTTATGTAGACGTTCATTAAATCGAAAATGACTCAAAAATCTTAAAAAGAAATTTATATAATAATGTAGCTCCAACAACATTTTTATCAGGACTTAAAGAACCGTTAGGTGCAACTATTAGATGCATGAAACCAAATAATTTAGCCGAAGCTTTACAATATGTTTTAAATGAAGACAATGTACATTATTTCCAAAATATAACTCATAAAACAGATATAAAGCAACCGCAATACTCTGGTAAGCCTTCTGTACAACGACAGAATTTTAACAGTAATCCAATTCAATCTAATACTCATACACCTAATAATTTCTTTAGAGCACAGAGATCATTTCAATCTCAACCTATACCTGTTCGCCCTATAACTCCAAGACAACCCCAACGTTTTCCTACGAATTGTCAAGTCTTCAAAACTCAACAGAACCATAATGCATCCAAAGCAAATCAAAATTTAAATTTACCAAAACCCACACCCATGAGTATTTCCACAAGAAATACAGTAAACAATCACCCAATGAGTTCACCTATTAGAAACTCATACCCAGGTCCTTCAAATCAAAATCATTTTCGAAATTCTCGATCACAAAATAATTTCATAGCCGAGGAGTTATTTAATGCTGATATTCAGGACGAGGAAAGCGAACAATATTATTATTCTGATAACTCATATTCTGAAAACGAACAATATCAATTTGAAGAACAAAACAATAATGATTATTTCGATTCCTCAAATCAAGATTCTACAAATTTTCACGAAACGTCTCAGAATTTAGAGGAAACATAACCCCTGAATCAATTCCATTGAATTTAAGTAATAATAGTGAATTGCCTTATATAATATTACCCGAGTATAATATCAAACTTTTAATATATTCTGGATCATTAAAATCCTTCATAGATCCCGAAATTGCATTTGAATATTTTTCAGATAACCTAACTCATGACCCATTTACTGTGAAATCAGTTTTTCAAGAATCTTCCCATAAATATAGCACTCTAATCCCTTCTTCAAAAATTTCCAATATATCTGATAATTTAAATCTCAAATTCAATGTATTCAAATTCCATAGTATATTCCAAGGACTTATTGCCCTAGATAACTTGAAATTATTGAAAGCCAACATAAACTTTAATAGTGGATGGTTAATAACTCCACATAGTAAAATTAAATTAAATTTTAATAAAACTCAGAAAGACACAAACTCTATTACTATCGAACCTAGAACTGAAAAGGTTATCAAAATGAAAACAAGTATGAAGAATGGTGAAATCATCATTTCACACCAAAAATTGCACGGTTGTGAAATACCAGAGTCTCTATCAATTGCAAGAAATGGAGAAGCAATTACTACAATTTTGAATATCACAACAAAACCAGTTAAATTGAGTTTTTCAGAACCACTTCCTGTAGAAAAATTTGATAACAACGCTTTTAAAAATTTTGAATTGAATAACCTAGAAGACACTTCTACACAAACTTTAGATTTAAATAATATTAGAACCGATCACTTGAACGACGAGGAAAAATCCAGAATACTCAAACTTTGTTCCGAATATACTGACATATTTTATAACGAAAACACACCACTTACTTTTACGAACAAAATTAAACATGAAATACGAACCACCGACGAGATTCCTGTTTACGCTAGAACCTATCGATATCCTTTTGTGTACAAAAAAGAAGTAGATAAACAAATGCAGAAATTTCTTGAACATAAAATTATCCGACCAAGTTCAAGTGCCTGGAATGCGCCAATTTGGGTCATACTCAAGAAACAAGACCCTTCTGGGAAAGCCAAATTCTGTGTAGTCATAGACTATAGACGTCTTAACGAAAAAACTATTGATGACAAGTACCCACTTCCTTATATAACGGACTTATTAGACAAGTTAGGTAGATGCCAATACTTTACAACTTTGGATCTAGCTTCAGGTTTTCATCAGCTAGAGATGGCTGAAAAAGATATAGAGAAAACGGCTTTCAACACCGAATCCGGACACTGGGAGTTCCTTCGGATGCCATTCGGTTTGAAAAATGCCCCAGCTACCTTCCAGCGGGCAATGGACAATATACTACGAGGCATACAAAATGAAAAATGCCTTGTATACTTTGACGATATAATCGTGTTTTCCACTTCATCACAGGAGCATATAGAGAGACTAAAATGTGTATTTGATCGACTTAGAGAATCTAATTTCAAGATTCAATTAGATAAATCGGAATTCATGAGAAAAGAAGTAGCTTATCTCGGACACGTAGTCACCCCTTCTGGAGTAAAATGCAACCCAGATAAAATTAAAGCCATCAAAGATTACCCTATACCCAAAACTACTAAACAAATCAAAAACTTTTTGGAACTGATGGGATATTATAGACGTTTTATAAAGAATTTCGCCCACTTGACGAAACACTGACAAAATGCCTAAAAAAGGGCGCGACAATCGAACACGATGACGAATTCTTATCATGCTTCGGAACATGCAAAAATAATCTGACTAGTGACCCAATTCTCCAGTATCCCGACTTCACGAAACCTTTCAACATGTCCACAGACGCCAGTAATGTAGCACTCGGTGCAGTGCTTTCCGAAGGCCCTATCAGAAAAGATCTTCAAATCGCTTACGCATCTCGAACCCTTATCGATTCTGAACGCAATTACGATACCACAGAAAAATAACTTTTGGCCATTGTATGGGCCACCAAATATTTCCGACCTTATTTATATGGCAAAAAGTTTAACATTGTTTGTGACCACAAACCACTTCAATGGCTTTTTTCTCTAAAAGACCCAAATTCTAAACTCATTAGATGGCGAATCAAATTAGATGAATTCGATTATAAAATTTAATATATACGTGGAAGCCTTAATACTAATGCGGATGCATTATCTAGAACAGAAATAAATACTAAAGAAACGAACGAAATTCTTAATGATAAAAATTTTCGGAAAAATGTTGACGATGTTTTGAGCCGCGATATAAATTTTAGCAATGAACCAATTCCGCCTCAATCACAACGACGTATTAATACACCTTCGCCATTTACAGTTGAAAATCAACTAAAAATTCTAACAACAGAAGTAACTCAAGACGATAACCCTGACCTAGATACTATATCCTTGATAGTAAATCCCGACGCTGAACTAGACAATGAAAATTTGTCGACAACAAACTCAAGTGACAACAATCCTGACTGCATCACAGTAGATAACACCTGACCATCAAAATGAACCCAACGACGATAGAATCAACGTAGACGAAAACGAGTCTCTTACGATTCATTCTGATGCTGAAGAAAATCCAATAATAGGTATCCCTATCGCAAAATGCGCAGTTAACGACGGACAAAATCAAATTATAATTAGTTCCGTTTTACATTCTCCAACGAAACCTAAAGTTAGAATATTATTTGAGAAAAAGAAACAAATAACTGTGCAAATATCAAAAAATAACCTAGAACAAGACGTTATCAATTTTATTTAAGAATTTATTTCACCAAATATTCAATATCACGTTTATTTGAAAGCCCCGAATTGTACGAACCATTTTCGACAATATTACAAAAATATTTCAGATTAAATTCAATCCACGTTGTACCACAAAATTAATAGATGTAACACATCAAGAAGAGATCAAAACTATCATACAAAGCTATCACGAAGGAAAAAAAACTACCGAGGAATAGATGAAACTTATTTAAGATTAAAAGAAAAATATTATTGGCCTAACCTAAAAGAATCCGTATAAACATTAATAAACGAATGTCAAATTTGCCATCAAAGTAAATATGACCGAAATTCGGTACATATGCAATTACATATCACACCAACCGCCTCGAATCCATTCGAAATTATTCATTTAGATTCTTTCACGATCGAACAAACAAAAATTTTAACTATTATTGATAGGTTTTCTAAATACGCTCAAGCATATCACATGAATTCTGCCCCTGGTACAGAAGTGGTAGACAATCTTATCAAATTCTTCTCTTATCACGGTATACCGAAACAAATCATAGTTGACAATGGCACAGGATTCAGAAATTTCGTATTAACAGAACTACTGAGCCTTCATAAAATTCAAGTTCATTTTACCTCTCCCAATCATCCTCAATCCAACGGACAAATAGAAAGACTCCATTCAACTCTAATAGAACATATACAACTCCTAAATACTAAAGGTTTCTCAAAAACCCCAGTTAAAATGAAAATGTTATATGCTATACTTGCTTACAATCATTCGATTCATTCCAGCACAAAAATGAAACCGATAGATATAGTCAACGGACATATCAATAATAATGATGATTATGACATTGACATAAATAAAATACTCTTAAATGATTACATCAACAATCACAAAGAAAAAAGAAAATTATTGTACTCAAAAATTAATTCCGACTTAATTAATCGAAAAGAAAAAATTACTTCTAAACTAAATACGAACCGGAAATATTTAAACCGAATCAAAAAGTATATGTAAGAAAAACACGCTAGTAAGTACACTTTATCAATCAAATTAAAAACCGTCAACCTTGCAAATAAAACCGCTCCAACTGAAACTAGAGATAAGGTACATATGGACAACTTGAAACGTCCCCGAAAAAAAACGTGAAAATAGAAAATTATGTACGATACTTTTACACAACTTTCACAAGTAATATTAAGACAATAATTTAGAATGTAGAATTTTTCTTTATTTCAGATTTTCTGGAACTATGGAACTCCAGGATAAAATAACAATTAGAAATCTAGTTAACAATCCCGGGTTGCTACCCCTTAAGTTAGGAACCGTAAAAATTGAAATGTACAGTTATGGACTCATACACTATTACGATTTGACCCCAATTATCTTATAAATAAATAAATTACAAATTCAAGCCGCAAAAATTAGGGCCTTTGCTGTTCAAAACATCCAATACACTAATGATCTCTCAAATTATTGTAAATTGCTTGACTTCACAGAAACCAAGATTAACGATAAGCTAGCAGAAATATTACCCCATCCTTCAAGAACTAAAAGAGGCCTTATAAACGGCATCAATCTTCAAGTCTATCACTGGAAATTAAGATTCTACCGATGGAGAAAGATTTGAAACTCTCATCAAAGAATTACAAAATACCCAAAATAGTTTAGCTAGTAGTATAAGAAATCAAAATTCATTATCAGTCTCGCTCATTGATAAATTTAATAGAACCGTCGAACAAATAACCAATAACGAACAAATTTTGAAAACAAAAATTAAATTTATCCACAATTTAATCAACAGACGCAAATTTCGAATATTATGCACATATTAAGATGGCTATAAGCTTAATCATAGATCTGTATATCTATGTGTATCTGATTAATTCCGTTTTAAACGATATTGGAAATTCAATTACATTTGCTAAACTTCAAGTGATGCATCCAAGCATAATTAAAACTTCTGATTTATTTAAACAATTAAAGAATTAGGAGAAAATATTTACAAAAAACGAATTGCCCTTAGAAATTGAATTCGATAAAATTTTACTCTATGAAAAATTAATTAGAATTGATTACTACTCATATAATAATAAAATTACATATATTTTAAATATTCCTATAACATATCCCAAAGTTTTTGATTACTACCATTTATTTTCGGCTCCAATACTAGAAGCGAGTCAGTTTAAGGTGATAATACCTCAGAATAAATTTTTAATTACGAATGGTGTCAACTTCGCTTATTCAAGCAAACCTTGCAAAGAGATTCTCCCTCAGCAGTATGTCCGCCCGAGGATAGACCTGAAGGAATTTCAAGAAGAAGGGCCTTGTGAAATAAACTTACTTGAAATGAAACGCACTTCCACATGCGAGAAAACTAAATTTCAATTGTCGACGCCATTTCTGAAACAACTAAACAATTTCCACTGGTTGTACATCATTCCATTCCAGGATACAGCAAATTTCAAATGTCCAAATGAGGAAGAAACCAAGTATCTTACAGCGGGTACTTATCTCTTAGAAATTCCTTTGATATGCCAAGTAGTAGCTCATCACACAGTCATAAATAACCAACAACTCTATATTTGCTTCAGTCAGCCGATACTACTATTAAATATAGACAACAGTACCCTTCGCCCAACCACATCGAACCTCGACTTTCATTCAGAGGAAGCAGAACTAGACGATCTTCAACCGCTAAAAAGTAAATTTGTAGAAACTCAACCTCAATTAACATTCGGACAAATCTCAAAAAACCCCAGCTTATGGACGTTATTAATTTATTTATGGTTAATTTTTATTTTTGTTTTCTGTATATAAAAAAAATGGGCATCGAAGTACTGCAAAGCTGCAAAGAAACCATCCCAGGTGGACCACTCAACCGTTCAACTTCCTCGCTATCTGCGTAAGTTGAATTTACGAGGGGAGGAATTATATCAACGATTTCCATAGAAACCGATGAGTTGCTGTTCCACGGTATAAGATGAAGACCCCGTAATCAGCATAAATATTATATAAATATAAAATTACTTGTTGTAAATAAAGTCAGTCAGTTACTAGATTTCACATTGTTTGTCGTAGTTTGTAGAATTATCATTTTGTAAAATAAACGTTTTTGAAAAGAGTATTTCGAGTTAGTAATTTGAAAGTAGCGTTTCTGTCAATATGGCTGCTTTTCGTTGTTTTCTGCCTCATTTTGATAATTTTTTTCTTGGAGCAGCTTTTGGAAGAGGCCTCAGTTTCAGAGGCGTCAAGCTTTTCAGAAGTGTCTTCCCCCAAGTCCATAGGTGAACCTATCAAGGTTTTTGAGCAACATTCTTCTAGACCATCGCCCGAAGTTTCTGGTTTAGGTTCAGAATCGAATAATGTTTGACAAGCTCCTGAGGTTCCTGGTATATCGATTATTTCTTGACAAGCTCTTGAGGTTCCTGGTGAAGAGTATTCGCGAGCACCGATTATCATGATCTCAATCTGCAATTTCTGTTCTGGTCTCCTCATGTTCGATTAAGTGACCGTCTGCTTCCTGGTGGAGCACTGGCTTACATATATAGCCTGAAATTTACTCTGGGAAATATAAAGTATCTTGGAACACTATTTCCTAGAGCCGAGATTGCAATAGCCAAAGTCACTAATGTCCCTCTTTCTTGTGAAGAATTTCTTCCAATTTGTTAGAAGCCTCTCCTGGCTACGATCCTGTCTGATTTTTGGACGGTAGTGATACCAGTCTCGTCCGTATTATATATATATATATATATATATATATATATATATATATATATATGTATATATGTATATATGTATATATATATATATATATATATATATATATATATATATATATTATAATATTTTTAATGTTCTACTGTTTTTATAATTATGTATTATATGATTTTATTTGAAATTTGATTATTAGATGCTGTTGTTACAATCGTGGTAGTAACTACACTAATGTGAAAACACCTTTATCACTGAATATAACCTATTTGAAATTTTGACAGGAATTGTCAAATTATTATGCCCGGCTCAGATGAATATGAAATTTTATATTCTGAAAGATAAATTACTACAAAATCGACTTACTCGCTCTTACCTCAGGGAGGGTTCAAAGATTAAAAAAAATTAATAATTTAAAATTTTAAATTTATAAATTTCCAAAGAATATTCCAAAATTGTCAATTATACTATTGCAAATCTATAGTGACTGCTTGTTCAATATATTCTAAGACCATTAAATTATCTAATGACATCTACAATTTTTCTGTCACTGAAAATTAACTAAATGTCACTGATTATATCAAAAGTTTTATAGGATCCAAAATTTTTCAAATTCAATGAAATAGGAGTTGAATTAATACCAAAGTGAGCTGGAATCAAAAATTATATCTTATATACCATCAGATAACAAGTGAAAATGAATTATTATTCCCAAAATATAATAAAGAACAATAATCGTACTTTCTACGAACCTTAAAATTAAAAAAACAACCTATATACTAGAAGAACAACCTAATTAACTACTTATTCTAAACGTTCAAATCGTCGAAAATTACACTTGACGTGTATAAATGTCAAATAACTATATGCGATAAAATTGTCTATTCAAAAAAATTTTCTCTTCTTTTCAGGTGAAATTTTATATATCTTTAACGTTAATTTTGTCAGTATTCAAAAATGTGATATAGATGCATCTATCTTAATTTAATTTAAAGGCCTGTTAATTCTTGAAAAATAATTTATAAAATCTGGACTGGACTCACCAACTAGGTATCAGGATCACTCGTTCTGATTCTAAGCACGTCTTTTAGAATCGCCGGAACCACTTTTCTAAATTTATAATTTAGAACCCCGAAAAATCACTAACACTATTTCAATATAATTATTTAAGGAATTATTCACGCACTGATCTTATCATGCTAATTATTATAATCTGATGCTATTTTAATATATCAATTACTATTATTCAGCAAATTTGAGAGAACTCATAGTAGATGTTCTCTCGAGAGGGGTTCAAAATCAACTCACTAAACTTTTTCCATAAATAATCCTGTTCTCCTTTGGTTACCAAAAAATTCCTTTTTTAAAAAAAATACAAATTTATGTTTTTTTATAACAAAGAGAGATTTTCATTCTTTCATTCTAATTGTAATTTTGCTACCAGCGACATCTGTATTCTTTTTTTAAAATCTTTATAAAATCTATGTATCATTAAGTATCTTCTGCATTATTGTCATTCGAAATTGTAATGTCAAATTTTATTTGCATATTGAATCTTTTAAATTATTTATAATACATTGTATATCACTAGTATTACATCCAAATATGTACATTTTTCTTTATTTCAATGTTTTCTTTAGAATTTAGATAGAGTATATGTATTAAAATATATATATATATATATATATATATATATATATATAAATAAATATATATATTTATATATATATTGTACAAAAAGTTTTTCTTGGTATTTGGTTCGGTTTAAATTGGAAAACGGATTTTATATAGTCATGTTATTTATTTAAAAATATATAAAAACGGGACGTTTCGACTGGTTCCCCAAGTCTTTTTCATACCATAATATTCTAAAAACCAAATCACAAAAATGTTTTAAAATGTTTTTTCATATTAAAAGATAAACAAAACTCACCCTGAAACGTAATGAGAATATCCAAAATTTCACCAGGTTGTGTGTTACAAACTGATAAAAACATTGAACAATACACATTTAAAATCAATAAACGACGACATTTGTGGAATTATAATTCGAGACTTCATACACATTGTTTACATACACCCACACAGGAATTGTGTATGTATCATACTGAAACGATTTACGTTCAAGAGTTGCTTGGTTTCATTGTTGGTTCTGTTGCGCAGATGAACTATTGTTTCTATTCTTTTTATCAATTTTATTTTTAATTTTCAATTTTGAATTATTAGTATTATTGTAAAATTATTTTAGTAAAATTTTTATAGAAACCTCAGTCATAATATACTAAAATATATTATACTCAAATTGTTAACTTCCTTTTTGTCTTTCACCGCATATTGATTCTTCTTAAAAATTTCCATTGATTCAAAAATTTCCCTTTTTCTATTGTGGGTTTCGGTTTTGAGAATTTTCGTTTTATCGTAGTTAAAAGAGCGTTTGTGTTGTTTTTCGTGCTTGGTGAGCGCAGTTCGGTTTTTTTTGTCATACTTGTGTGCTTGTAATCTAGCTTTAAGGTATTGGCTTGTTTGTCCTATATAAACACCATCACAATTGTCGCACGGTATTTCGTATACTACATGTGACTTTTTTAGGGGAGCAGTTTTTGTTTTGAGTTTGCTGAAATGGTCATTTAACAAATTGTGACCTCTGTGTGCTACAGGTATATTATATTTAGAAAGTAATTTTTTAAATTGTTCGGATATGCCCTGTATATATGGAAGTGTTACATAATTGGTGAAATTATTTTCTTTTGTATTCTTTTTGGGTTGGTGTTGTAGTATATTATAGTATATACTACTATAGTAACACACAACACGGTGTAATTTTGGATATTGTCATTACGTTTCAGGGTGAGTTTTGTTTATCTTTTAATATGAAAAAACATTTCTGTGATTTGGTTTTTAGAATGGTATGAAAAAGTCTTGGGGAACCAGTCGAAACGTCCCGTTTTTATATATTTTTAAATAAATAACATAACTATTTAAAGTCTGTTTCCTAATTTAAACCGAACCAAATACCAAGAAAAACTTTTTGTACAATATAATTGGGAGGTTCAAGAAAAATTTCACTAACTATATGTATATATTATTACATATTGATTATTTAAAATATAATCCACTAAACTTTATAAAAAAAATATTATTATTATTTCTAAATTAGGTTTATTAGAATCATTTATTTGGGACACACTGTAAACATGATCATTTGAGACACCCTATATACACATCAAAATTATTGTGACAGATAACCTACAAAGGAATTCAAAAGTCAAAAATGACATATTTTTTAGGAAAATTATGAAAGAATGTATAAATACAATTTTTTTTGAAGTAACTGATTTGACGTATTAGATTATTATAATAGATATAAGTAAAAATAATTATAAGAGGGTAGTGAAGTTCGCGTTTCAAGTGCGCCAATAGAGATAGAGATGGAAAAAACCCTTTGAAGCCGGATTTAGAAAAAAATGAGATGGATTGAGAAGTAGCGGTAAAAAAAGTGAGAAAATTTTTGGCAGATAGAAGTCAATAGGAAGATACTCGTATATAAAAATAGACAATTATCAAGAAGAATTAAAATCGAGAAATTGAAAATTACAATATATACCTTATTACAAACAGAATTCTGGTAAGACAATTAAATTAAAATTTATTGACACAGAATACAAATTATCAAGAAGAAATAAATTACAACATATAATTTGCAAACAAAATTTCGGCAACAGAATTAGATTAAAATTTATTGAGACAAGAATACAATGTTAATTTAACTGCCAAAGAAGTGTAGGGACTTTATGGTTATACGGATATAGTGTATCATATTGTTGAGCTCATATTTATAGACATTCTCGTATTTATAGACATTTAATTTAATTATAGCTAGTAGGTTAGTAGTATTATATATCGTATTCAAATTAAAAAAAAAGAAAATTGTTAAAATTGAATAGATTAAATATTGTTGAAAAATTATTCATTATTAAAAATTATATTTTCTAAATTTATTCAATAAGGGCACGAACCGCAACCTAATTACGAGTCTTATCATTAATCTTATTAACAGCTAGCCGACATTAAAAAAAAGGAAATCAATTTTAACCTAATTTCATTATACTTAACCCAGAAATAGTAATATATAACAATATATATATATATATAAATATATATCTTCTGGCCCAATTTTAAGACAATTTAGAACAGTCCTTAGGTTAACGAAGAATTGTTCTACATTGGACTTATTGTAACTGGTAGCTCTTGCCAAACTAGTCGCTTCTGCAGTTCGGATGGATAGTTCCCTATGGCACTCCATAAAGAAAGTGAATCAGTCTTCACCGGCCATTTTTTGGCATCCCATTGTGGAGGATATTTTAATTTCAGTGCCACAGCATAATCATAAGCAAAAGCTCTTACTTACTTTGGTGCTAAACCATAATATATATCTGCAACTGTGAGAAGGTAATTCGCCAAAAGAGTTTCTTGCTTGTCACTGAAAACCTAAAAATGTTCAATCATTATTGAAAAATAAAAAATAAATAAAACCCCCTTTTACCTGTCGGGGTTTACAATATCCGACGTGTTGTTGGTATCTTGGTAAGCCCATTCAGGTCATCTTGGCTTATTTTAAGTAAACATTTTCTCAGGGTTTTTTCCGAAATGTCTAAGTCCCTCGCTGCACCCCTTAGTGATCTATTTTCTAATTTTACCAGTCTAGCTGCTCTTAACATAATATGAGGCGGAGTCGTGCCTCGGTCTATATTTCTTTTATAGTTTCTCATAATTCAACAAACTAATTTGAAAAAAAAATATTAAGAATGAAATTCGACACCGAGTAGGTTGCCAAACACTCGAGCGTAATGCGGCGTTTAACCCCAAAGGTACTTTTGACAAACTTGGTGTTTTCTCACCTTGAAATATAGATAAAAACACAGTTTTAAAAATGGTGTTGTCAAGCAGAAAGTTCAACAATGAAAATGAGATATTGCGCATTTTCGTATCACTAATATTCCAAAAGATATTACAAAGTAACTGTAAAGGTAAAAATTCACTTACGCGTACTGTGTATCACTGTAAGCACGTCCACACTTCAATACTGCACTAACATGACTGGAACTCTCCACAAAGAGACGGTTGGTATCTAAGATAGGATAACTTGAAGTCCCAGCGTTGCCTGAAACTTACCCCTGCGGCAACAAGCCCCGATCTCCCCTACATTATTATACATAGTAACGAGTATTTGATCAAAGTGAATACTCGCCCCAATATATCTCCAGAGTTTCACAGCATTTTAGAATTTCAGTGGAATAAAATTTCATGGTTGGACCTGAAATTAAGATACGCTATTAGGAAAATCATAGTCATCACTATACAATTAGTCAACAACATCGCAATTTCATCAACAAACTTTCTCTTCCACTATTGTGAATTCGAGGACATTTTCTGCTGTCTAATCATAAATTTCTATAATTAGTTTGTGAATTATATTGTCTATGTAGTACTTAACTTAATCCATGACTTCGTATAATATTTTCCAAATCTTTGCTATTCGTATCAATTCAGAAACAGACAAATAAAAATAATTAATTTTAATAATGTATATGAAACTATATGCTTGGTATATTTACAATCCGCAACTAATAAAAAAATTTTTTCACTACTAGCCTCTAAACCTAGCTTTATTGACTTTTGTTGAGGTAGAAAAGTTGTTCATTATTAACCAAGGTAGAAAAATACAGAGCCTACTTGATTGGAACTAAATCTCAATCAATTTGACAGAATGTGAGGTTAACTGATACAAATACAAAATAAAAAAATATTTTTATTTACCTATTTAATGGTCATATCCACCTACTATTCAAAAATGAAAATCCGTTGCCTTATCCATGAAGTTTTCATAGCGATTTCTACAAAACGATATTTATTATCAAATCAAAACAAACATTATTGGATAAATGTTTTATCGGTAGTCTTTTGTGCACAGCTGTCATGTGAAATGGGAGTGACTGGTGACCCATCTAAAATTCGGCCGACATTATAAGATCATTTCATATTAATTTTTGCTTTATAACATATGACTGAAAAAACAATAAACTAATACTAAACATAAACTAGAAATATTTAGTTACTTATTCAAAATTATTATACATTGTTCAGTTATTGCATGCCATATTAAACGTGAGTCCAGTAACACCGGACGGGGTAATATTGTAGGATTTTCAAATTCATTCATTATCTGACTTTAAAGTAGACGGTTGAGATCTGTTGGTATTTTTTGTACCATTCTTGCTATGCGTTTTTTGTTCTCAAAGGATTCTTCTATATTACCCTCGGCCACTGTAGAGCTCTTCTACCCATCAATCATTTCTTTGAATTTGAGTTTTTGATAATTTGTGTCTTTTGTTAAAATTTTTGTGTTTTTGAAATCGAATTCATGATTTTCGTTATGTTCATGTTTGTGTAGCGCTGTGGATGCATTTTTAGTGTATTTATGGCCGTTTATTCGGGTTTCTAGATATTGTGTAGTCATTCCTACATAATTTTTTGAACAGTTTAAGCATGGTATGGAGTATATAACATTTGATTTCTTATTATTTTTAGTTTTGCTTTTTAATTTAGTAAATAGTGATGATAGTGTATTATTTGGTTTATGGCATATTTTGATATTATATTTAGATAATATATATTTTAGTTTTTCTGATAATTGATTCGTATAAGATAGCGCTATATATATATATATTTTTTTTTCGTGGTTCAAAGTTGTTAGTGAATTTGGTTTTATATTGTTGTTGTAGTATTTGTATGTACGTTGTTGTATAATTTTATATATTTGATTTGAAGGATAGTGATTATTTTCTAAAACAATCTTAAGTTTTTCAATTATTTCAGGACGATATTTAGGTGAAGTTAGTTTTATAGCTCTATCTATCCATCCTATAATAACACTGTTTTTTTGTATTTTTGGATGGCATGAATTATAATTTAGATATCGTCCTGACCAAGTTTCTTTTGTATATAATTTAGTTTCAATTTTATTATCATTGGTTTTAATTAGTGTAATATCTAGAAAATTTATATTATTATTTTTCTCAATTTCTATGGTAAATTGTATTTTAGAGTTAAAAGAATTAAAAATATTGAGGAATTCATTACATTTGTCTTCTGGAATAGCAGCTAAACAGTCGTCAACATAGCGTTTGAAGAATAATATATCAAATGTTCTATGTTCTAATACTTTTTCTTCTACATATTCCATTACAATTTGTGCTAAACTAGAGGAAATTGGAGATCCCATTGTACAACCATTTAGTTGTTGAAAGAAAGTATCATTATATTGAAAATAATTATTGGTTTGAATAAGCATATTACCTTCTATAAATTCATCATAGGTAAGTGATGTGTGTTGTTTTATTTCATTCCATTTTTCTTTTAAAACATGTTTTATTAAGTCATTTGGGATATTTGTGTACATTGAGATAACATCTAAGGATATGATTTTATAATTATTAGGAATATTTACTGTATCTAAAAATTCTTTCAGCATAAATGAATCTTTTATATAAAAATTATTTTTAGTTAATTTTGATAAAATGTTTGTTAGATATTTAGATAGTTTGTAAAATGGTGATTGAATATATGATACTATTGGTCGCATTGGTGAATTTTGTTTGTGTAATTTGGGTAGTCCATATATTTTTGGAGGTATTGCATTATGTGTTTGTAGTTTTCTAGCTTCGTTTGTATTAATGGAACCATTATTTAAAAGTTTTTTTATGAATGTATTGTTCTTGTTTTGAAATGAAGTGGTTTTGTCTGATTTAATTTTTTTGATAAACATGTTTATCATTCAATAACTCTATCATTTTATTATTATATTCATCTGTGTCCATTATTAATGTTTTATTACATTTATCTGGTTGTAAAATTGTAATTTGAGGATTACATTTGATGAATTTTTTAGTTTTCTTCAACTTTTTTTGAATGATTTTCTGAGTTTTATTGATTTTCTGAGTTTTATGATGTCGTAGTTTTATTTTATGGTTAGTGATAACATTGACTACATCAGCCCTAATATCATCTTTTATTTGTTCTGATTTATGCATTATAGCAGATTCAATACTTGCAATGTATTCTGTGTATGGTACTTCATTTTCATTTTTATATGGAAGTGCGAAATTTTTACCTAATGCTAATACCTCTACTATATCATTTGGTATATATGTGTTAGAGATATTTTCAAGCCATTGATCAGAATTTATTTTAATTGTATCTTGTGTGGAGTTATTTACTAGTTTATGAAACTTTTTTAAATTATTTTCCTTCATTTTTTGAAACTGTTTCTCGTATTTTATTTTTTCTAGATTCCAAAATGTATTTATTAAGACTTCAGGAATGCTATTTTTCAAATTATTAGTTTCGTAATTGATAGTTTTTTCTAATTTCTTATATTTTGAATTGATTCAGTGATATTTAGATTTACAAGTTTTGATTTTGTTGTGTTTATAATATCGTTGAATTTCTTTCTAAGGTACGTACCTGTTACATTAATATGTGATATATCAAAATTCAAAAAAATTGGTTGGATTCCTGTGTTTTTAAATCTCAATAGAAATATACGTCTATTTTTTTGGTTAGCAAGTTTCCTCAATGAATTGGTTATGGATTTCATGGATGTCACAATTGTTGTTCCATAATTCTTACGTATTTCTTCATAGAATGGCATGTTTTGTTTCTTATTTTGCACTTTAGACCCTTGCATAAGTGAATTTATATATATATATATATATATATATATATATTCAGTACATTAGTGTAGGATATAATAAAGTGTTTACTATACTCTTATTATATTTAAATGGAATATAAGTGAATCAATAAAAAGAATTCTCCTCTATAACGCCTTGATCTCCATTATTATCTTTTTTGTCAAATGATAATAAATAACTATTAATTGAATTTAGATTCTGAATATCAGTTCTTTTATTTAAACAATCATTATCTTGAGCAATGAATGTCATTTCCAGGAAAATCATTTTAGAGTAATTGTCTTCTTTACACAAAATTTTGAAGTTTTTATAATCAATTATATGTTTTGTTGAGAAATGATATTCATTGTTCAAGAGAATAATTGTCTAAATAAATGAACTGATATTCAGAATCAAAATTCAATTTATAGTTATTTATTATCATTCGACAAAAAAGATAATAATGGAGATCAAGGCGTTATAGTGGAGAATTATTTTTATTGATTTACTTATATTTCATTCAAATATAATAAGAGTATAGTAAACATTTTATTATATCCTATACTAATGTACTGAATATATATATATATATATATATATATATATATATATATATATATATAAATATATATATATGAGAAAATGTTTTCTATGACAACATCAACTTGTCACAAATTGTCATCAATTTGGTAATATGCCAACTTAAAAATATTTTTACGCTAAAATTGTACAATGATGTTTCTTCATATAAATATATATAATATTATTGTGAACAACCTCAATTAGAGTAAGTAAAAAATATTTTTACTTTAAAACATATTTTATATTTATATAATCTTTATTTTGTAGATTCTTTGATAATGATAATAATAAATTATCGAAAGCTTAGAATTATCTGAACAGAGTTTTCTTTCTCACATTGCCGCATTCTCCAATAAAAAAGTTACTTATATAAATATATATATATATATATATATATATATATATATATATTTATTTATAAATATAAATATATATATATATATATATATATAAATATATATAATTATATATATATATATATATATATATATATATATATATATATAAATATGCTTGTTAGGAGACAAAAGCACAAAACGACATTTCGAAATAACATTGGCCGAAATGTGGCTTGCCAAATTATCTCCAATAAGAACTTTAGGACCCGTAGGCAGAGATCGAAAATATGGCAACACTTAACCAATCTTCAAAAATATTTGTATCAAACCATCCAGAACAAGAGCGATTATATCTGGCTCCGGTTGGTCCAAATTCTGTCCAAGTGCTCCATAAGTAGTCTGTCTTATCAACTATGTAAACCTGACGCTGCATAAACCGATATGACGGAAGTAGCTGTTTTAGATGTATCCATTACCTGCTCCGCTCTTTTAGAAGTCCTACGAACGACGACTTTCACGCGGCCAGGATCGTCCGTAAAATTAATCTCATCGTAATTTACTATTGCGTTGGATGGAACATCATTTAGACTTTCTGATAAGTGGTCAAAATATGTATTAATACTATCAGGGTCAACTTTGGCTCTACTTCAGTTTATTTATTGAGATATTCTTTTAGTCAACTCCTCCTTATGTCGCTTTAGAAATTTTTGCAGCCAGGTTTCACCAGGTCTGTTGTCTCGAAATTGTGGCAATTTCATCCCACTTCTGTGCAAGTAGGATTTTACTATCTCTTTTATATCGTTTGAATCACAGGTATAACCCCAGTCCGCTGCAATAGATATAGACCGAACCAGATAGTTTTCCTCTTCGATCGACATTGCAGTTTGACCTCCAATTGATTTTGTGTGTAGTCCTTTAGCTTTTCTATATAAAGTTATGAAAGGAATGTCATATTATTCACCTAAATCTTTTAATTTTCTACCTTGTTTGTGTAGCTGTAGTACTCGCTGGAGCGTGTCTCCGCTATTATGCCGATATTTCCGACTTCTCGGTTCCCTTTTGTACATACGCACCATTTTTCAAGTCGCCCCAGAAATTACATAAAAAAATAAAATGATACGCCACTGGCAAGTGAGAAGGAAAAGTAAGGCTTTTATGTTAGAAAACGGTTGCCTGACTTATAACTACTCTTAAAAAAATACGACGATATTTCAGTATTTTTAGGGATCTCTGTACAATAGGAAGTTTGCAGGTTAAAAAAAATTAAGCGTCTCACCTTTTTTTTGAGATGCACAACACAGTAACAGTTGAGTAAATAACCCGTACCACAACATAAACTCAACTAAGAAGCATGGTAGGCATAGATGCAGACTCAATTTGAGATTAAAATTTCGACTGCCAGAGCGCAGCATGGTTTTAAACAGGAAAAAGCAAAGTTTTCCAATTCACCCCGGTGTTTTCAAGTAGCTCCATTTTACGGTACTTAAAAAGTGAAAAGAAATTAACGAAACAAATATTATTTGTAGCCAACTCTGTTTGGATTTGGAACCAACTGCCCGGGCTTTGGAGGGGGTAGTTATATATATATATATATATATATATATATATATATATATATATATATATATATGATTGTATTTTCATATTATTTTTATAATCTATTTTATATAATACCCCAAGTTGGGGAGCAAGTTAAATATGTATGGATTTTTATTTATGTGATAATATGTTTTATTTATTTATCTATGATATGTTGTTTGAATACATAATTTATTTATTCTACGTTTGGGAGATGAATTGTATATGAAATTTATATATATGAGAATTATTATTTTAGTTGTGAGTTTAACTTGAATATTTAATGTATTAATGTTTTGTCACAATTGAAATATTACACTCTTGGGCTAGCTAATTTATATGTATTTTACCTTTAATTCCTCCTATTCATTATGCTATTTATTAGCATGTGATTTCATTCAATTCTTAAAATTCTATCACCTCGGGTGCTCTTGTTTATACACTACTCTATAACTCAGTAGGGTTCTGGGCATATCATAATAAAATCAACATTACTTATCAATGGAATTTATTTTATGTTATTTATGAAGATAAAAAAATTTGAAAACATTGAAATATCACTTATGTATAAAATATAGTTGGCGCTTCATTTTGTTGTTGGAGTCATATACCAATTATGTATAAAAATAAATGATTATTCTTTCTTACTTATTAGAATTCTTATGCTATAAAATAAAATAATGGATTTTCCTATATACATCCAAGTTTCCACATCAAAACAAACTTTCTGTATATTATAAAAAAACTATTCATTCTTTTTGAGATGGCTTTTGCAGACTCATTTGCATAAACTTGGGTAAACGTTTGTAAACATTATATTTCTTTGAAAAAAAATATGAACACCTGCGTTTAACGTTGTTCGACTATTTGTAACTTTTCTCTACTTGTTCTCATAAATAGGATTATTGAAAATATTTTAAACACTACTTTAGTTTTATTCGGTTCGTGAAATGGAAAGGATATCTGAAATATTTATGTACTTAATTTAGATCTTTTTTAAAATTATTTTAACGTATTATAACAATTGTGCATGTGATGAAAACTGCAATTGGTTGTGTTTTGTTGTTTTGTGGAAAGTTTTATATATATGTGATCGGATAAAATTCAACATGACAGAAATTTATACATCTATCTACAAATTTGATACTGGTAAGTTTTTTTTATTACGTTTCCTGGTATATTATATTCATTTTAAAACTTTTACTACCAGGTGTTTATGATTTTAAATTTCACTTTTATTATTTGGTACCAAATATTACTAATTAAAACACACCACAGACCTTGCTCTTTTTGTCAAAAACGACCCATTCAGTTGGATCCATCCATGACGCTTTCCCGCTTCAGGTGGCTATCTTCCTTCTTATAACTATCGGATGATAATTATTATTTGGCTTGACTTTGTTTCAACAGATTTGTCTTTGCACTTATTATAATTATTAGTTACTTTCTAAATTTCTGATTTATACATATTCACACTTATTACTTAAAATTTTTATAACAAATAACTGGATCACATTCAATTTACTTCCTGCTTCTTCAGTTACTAACGCCTAACTAACTATCGCGGGTCTTTTATCCGCCAAAACCCTTTCTATTGTTTATAACCGGAAGCTGGCAATGTTCTAGAACAATTTTTGATTATTGTTCACCTGTCACTTTGTTTATTAATGTTTTTATTGTTTTTCTGACTTAAACTTGTTATAAAATATTGTTTTTTTATTCACTATAACCTTATCGTTATTGATTTAATTCAATAACATCTTATTATTATTGTTTTTTATGTTATTGATTATTTGAAATCTTCCGATTGGTCAATGCAAATATATCATTTTTATATTTCCTACAATCAAAATATTCACATAACATACATGGATACAGTTCATTTCTTATTTTGTTTGATATTATTACATTTATACGTATAAATTAGGTCGGTATTTATTTTTATTCTTATATTTCATATTCAAATACATTTTATGTTGGTATACTTGTCAACTGTTATATTTCGTATAGGTTTTGATATTTCCTGTAATTACAGTTTTCTACTTATATTATTATATTTCCTATATACTTGTATGATTAAATAATAACGAATATATCTTATATATGTTTTTACTAATTCTAAATGTAATTTATTGATCAATCATCGTAGCATTGTTGATTTTATTATTGCCATCCTATTTATTCTTTAAATATAAGCAGATGCTTTGGGTGTCTAAAATTCCGTGTAGCGTTACGTTATTTTATTGATCTTCGTATGCTTGTTAGTTTCTGTTTAAGGTTGTTTTTTTAAAATACAGAATTATTTTAAAACTGTTTTACGAATAATTGTTCATGAATTTTTCTTATATTTATTTATTTTTCTATATGATTATGCCCATTGATTGTAATTGATTATGTCGTTATATAGGTATTTTATTAATTTTGGTACTTTATTTAGAAATTATTTTTATTGATAGATATTTTTATTTTATTGAGATTCTATAAATGTTACATGCTCGGTCTATCTACAACAATATATATATATTTATATATATATATATATATATATATATATATATATATATATATATATATATATTGAACTACATATCATACATATTAAAAGAATTCAGTTTTGTAGGAATATTTTGCTTATATGAAAATGGATTGAAATGATGTAATTTAAGAAACCATTATAAAAAGAAAGCACCATTCATAATAAAAAGCATATAAATTAAAGATATATTAAATAATTAGTTTACAACAAAAATAAATAAAGAAATTACCTTAATAACTGTACAAAATTATAAACTGCCTAACAAATTTAGTGGAGAAAATTAAAGCTGCCCAAGATGATGAATGACTATAACGTAGTCAGCTGTTCATCTGAAATAAAACAAATCTTAGTATAGTCAATTCATAATTATTATCAGATTAAGTGGTTAGGTTATAAAGCATATACATATTTAGGAGAATAAGGAGAATAAGTTCCATAGATAAGTTTATAATGGCATAGAGAAAAATCATATATCGCAAAATGGAATAGATTTAGAGTCAATAAATAATAATTTGTTAATGAATGTGAAGAAATATTTGATAAGATAGTATAGAATTAGTGTAAATAATTTAAAGCAAAGAATATAGAGAGGTTACTCAAAAGAATTTATTTTCATAAATAAATATAATTGTCACAGTAATAAATTGTCAAAAACAAAACTAGATATTGGACTATTAAAAGGTAATTATGTATATCACCAACTATAAAGTATTTATTTGATAAAAATTCGAGGAAGTCTAAATAAAACTTATAATGCCAAGTGAATTTACAATAGTACATGTATAAAACTTTTTTGTAAGTGAAATAAATGTAAACATAATTCGACTGCTCAAAACAATATGTGATTGGTTTCAAAAAAAGTGACAGAACGAATTTCAATCAACGCAGAAAAAACAAATTTTTTTTAAATAGTAACCTGACAAACAAAATATTTCTTTGTTGAAAAAAATTGAGAATCGGCAGGGAAGCGTTAGTAGTTGGGAGTTGGCGTCAAGATAACAAGAGGCTGATGTAAAAGTGTTCCCGAAATTTCATGAAAATTCCCAATTAACATGCCTAAACTTATGAATGACTGTTAATTACAATACTACTAATACTTACAAACAGCTATATCCAGTTTTCCTGGAAGAACAATTAATATTTCTCCTAATTATCTGTGTTGGAACTTCGATGGAGTATTCCTGGGTCCAGAGGTGTTCATCTCGATTCCAGATCTACAGGTCAGTGCTTATTTAAAATATTATTGGCCAATAATAAGAGTTAAAACATCACAAACTCAAATCAGTGCATAACTTCATGAAATTAATAAACTTTGCGGCAATGATCGATCGAAAAAAGAAAGAAAACGGACTTTATGTAGTTAAATAATCAAATAAATCTTTAATACTAATTAAAAAGGCCTAATTCAAAATAAATAAAATCTTATACTTACGCCATTTTCTAATCTCATAAGAATGATGCTTCATAAATTATTCATGTAATATTTCCATGTGTATATAAATCGTATAATCTATTCCTTTCACAGCAATTTGTAATTTGTATATGTATATTTCTCAACATAAATTCTTCTATATATAAAACCATCTCATTATATTTACTGACGACAACTTTATGTTAATCTAAACAGCACACAGTGAAAGTGTAGTTCGCTTCGCTCTGAATCACATGATGGGAGTTAAGCATGCGCACAGGATGGTATATAAAAATCAATAATATCATTTCGTAATCCATAGGCGTCGCAATTTATAAATATTAAGTTAAAAATGTTCCTTGAAAAATTAAATTCTTTTAAAAGTAAAGTGTTTCTTTTTATCTTATATAAGTGAAATATATCTACGCAAGCTAGGACTCAAAGAGAAAACAGAGTTTCATGCTCCCGAACCAATAATATAATTATTACATAAAAATAATAAACTATATCTAAATAAACAACTGAGCTAGCCACATGACACAAAAATAAATCACATATAAATAAATATATCAAAAAATTGAAATTTATAAATAATTAAAGAAAAATCTAGCATAATATTTACTATATCAATCCACAAATAATCCATACTTACAAATTTCCTCGACAAACCATGTTTACTTTCATTATTATTAAATATGATTATGTCTTCTCGTATATCCGTATATCTACAGGCCGCAATTTCAATCAGAAGTACAGCCAGTAATATATTTAAGTATTTTTTTCAATACAATATTTTTATTATTCCTTTAAAATTAATTTTCGGCAATCACCAGGAATCTATAAGGGGAAATTTAAAAGGACAATAATGTGTTTTTTAACTAATTTGAATTTAGAGACAATGTAAATATAATCAGAGATTGAGCAAATTTGAGTTTTATCGGAGGAATGAAATAAACTACCAAAAACTAATCAATGTTCACTTATCTTAACTTGGGATCGGTTGGTAGACACATGCAAGTAAATTCACTCGTTGTTCTGTCAGATTCTATTCCCGATGCATTTCTGTACTGTGGTGCTGTTCCAAATTAATTTTCACAAAAAGAAAGAATTCAAATTTTATTTAGAAAAGAGTAAGATATTTTGGTGTCGTCTCATTTCAGGACCTCTCATTTGAGGACCTATGCAAAATTTACCTGTTTTTGTTTCATTTACGGACCTAGCCTACGATAAAAGTTTAAACCGAATCACTTGCGGACCTTTCAATAATGTATTACCTGCGACAAACAACAACGTTTCAATAATACGACGGTTGTAGGTAATTAAGGATTCTCAGACGAAAGTGTATATCTCGTTAAGTTCACCCTCGAAAGGGATTAGACCGATGTGTACCATAAAATGGTCGTTAGGTTAGGTTAGGTTAGGGTAGGTAAGGTTAGGTTAGGTTAGGTTAGGTTGATGTATTTGATAAAGTGTATTTTTTACGTTACTCATACATTACTTAACATAATAACAAAACAATTAAATTACAATGAAATTACTTTACTATGATTTATTGTAAGAAATTTTAGAAATAGCTACCATCACCCAAAATACGTGCCCCAGTTCAGATATTAAAAACTGATTTTTTTAAAGTCATTCATATGCTCTAGCTGGAAAATGCCTAGATGCCCTAAAATGCTTCTTCATGTCATGAAAAATTTTACGACTTTGACGAAGGTCCTCAAATGATACAAACGGGGCCGAGGTCCTCAAGTGAGAGGTCCGCAAGTGAGACCGTCCCGATATTTCATTTTCATATGAACTAAAAGTACCTAAGTAAACAAGGTACCTACCTTTTTCGACAAATACAACTCATTTGGTGCTTCCAAAATAAATTTCGTTGTGCTTCCAAAATAAATTTCGTTATGTCGAAAAAATAGATGCCTTTTTGTGTTTTACATTTGACAGAATGGACATGGATGATTTGATTTTTGAGAAAATTTTGAAGTTCATATTATATTCGATATTTATTAGTTCCAAAAACTAATATTTAAAAAAATAAAAAGCTAGTAGTGAAAAAAATGCTATATGAGCCACGGTAGAAAAGTGTATTAATGTCTCGGATCCATTAAAGATCTCGATAATAATACCTCACCTTTCTATCTTGGCGCATAATTACTATTTCTTACTTTTTTTGGCGTGTTTAAATTATTGATTGATTTCTTCGAATTGTTGTCGTCTGCTTATTAGTAGTTAGAGTAAGTTAGTGTTCCGAATTACATATTTTACGGAAGAAAATACTTAAAATGTACTTACAAAGATTTGTTACACTTTGAGATTTATCTGTACAATTAATGTCGAACCGAAATCTAGAAAAAACTACATTTCAATTAAAAGTTTATAAAATACGAGGTGTGTCTATGTGAACAATAAATTTCGGTTTTCTACTAAATGTTATAAGTCTACCAGGTAATTTGATAATTATTATTTATAATTACTTAATGTCTTAATGATTAATTTATTTGGTGATTCATAAGGACTATAGGTATTAATAATTTAACTGCTGTACTTGAAACTGAATTTATTTTCAACAATATCTACAAGCTCAACTTCAAGGTGAAATAAAAACCTGTATTGATAATATTTCGTTAGGTATACAGGATGTACCAACCAATTAAATATGTTACACACTCTCACCCCAAAATTGGAGAATTCAAAAATTGTTTACACTTTTATACAAGAAGAAAAATCGGTGATCTAAACACATTTCTAATATTTACGAAATCTTCAAATACTAAATAAACGAAAGGAGATATAACATTTTTCCGTTACCCACACAACATAAAATTAGTATAATATTTTTTAAACGTTTTTACTTAACCAATCTTTTCGTATTCAGTTCACGGCACACATTTTTTTTATATTCCTGCGCTTTTAATTTGTTTTTCTTCATACCTAATATTTACAAACATTATACATAAATACAATTCTCAATTTCTCGACCTTAGAAAGTATCGAGAGTTGTTTTCATTGTCAGCATTAGAATTGTTTTCTGAGTTAACGATACCTGGTGAAACAAAATTGTTAGTTGCAGTTTTTGCTACAAGGGTATTTTCTGCAGTTCCTGATGTGGAAGGATCGTTCTCTGTTTAATTTGCTTCGTTGTTACCTAACGATGCACGCAATTGATTCGAATGTCTTAATTATTCACCATCTTTAGTCTTTACATTAAAAATGACTGAACCTTCTGTACGAGTTACTACTCCCTTCGTCCATGTTGGACATTCTGGATTTCTAAAATCCCTTAAATAAACTCTTTCACCGACTGTAAATTTTTAGAATGCTCCCATAATATTATTTTTGTTTTTCAATTTGGTCCTCCACTATTTTCTTTGCGTCTGGTATTAACAGACCTAATTTCTCTCGAATTCTCTGTTGAAACATTTTTTTAGCTGGTGTTTTACCTGTTGTACCGTGAGGAGTATTGCGGTAATCGAATAAAAATGGTGTGAGAAAATCGTCCACATTTTTATTTTCAATACAAGCCTTTTTATAGCCAATTTGAAAGTTTTTACAGTGTTTTCGGCTTGGCCATTACTCATTACACATGTTTTGGAGTAGCGAAAAGTTCTCTTATTCCATTACTTTTTAAATATTGACGAAATTCGTTGGATGTAAAAGGAGGTTCATTATCCGATACTATTTTAGTAGGTGAACCAAAAGTAGAAAATAATTTATTTAAACTTTTAATTCCGTTTTTTGCCTCACTGACATAACCTTTAAATATTTCCGGCCATTTTGTGAAATAATCTATCATGATTAAATATTTATTTCATTGGATCGGTCCCAAAAAATCTAAATGTAAAGGGTTCCATGGGCTATCTTCGTAAGGCCAAGGGTGTAAACTTACTTTTGATGGGTTATTTTTTATTACATTGAAAGTATTGCATTTATTACACAATTTTTCAATATCATCGTCGACTTTCGGCCACCAAAAATATGAACGAGCATCACCTTACATTTATTTATGCCTAAATATGCCATGTGAATTTGGACTAGCTAAAAAGAATCAAACATCAGGTAGGCATCAAATGAAATGTAACTTCTGTCATTATGACGATGATTTTTAGATTATATCGAAACAATTGTCAATTTTTTAGAATTTCTAACATTTTTCAATATACTGTGGAGTTAACTAGAGACAGTAAGTTTCATTTAAAACAATAATTTAATTTTTCAGATACTACCACCCTGTACCCTCATAAAATGCAACCGTGTTCCAAATGTAACTCATCGCGTTTTGAAAAATATGTCTCATATTCCTTCGCAATTTTAGACTTTTCTGGCCAACCGTCTAAATAAAATCTATAAATAGAATTTAAAATTTTATCCTTCCTGGTGAATATTGCCACTTTTTTATAATCAATTGGAAGGTTTTCTTATAAATAAAATATGTTTGAATAATCGTATGTTGTTTCTTTGGTATTCTTAAGAGGTAATCGTGACAATGCATAGACGTGATTTTTTTCTGTTGGAGTATATTTTATTTCGTAATTATACATACTCAAAATAATACTCCAACGTTGCAATCGCGCTGCTGCATATTGTGGTATGCCTTTTTTACAATCTAAAATATGTACCAAAGCCTTATTGTCATAACAGGGTGAAAAATCTACCAAACAGAAAATCATTGAATATTTTAAACTCAAAATTATAGCGGCTCCCTCTTTATCCATTTGACTATGATATGTTTTTACCGAAGAAAGGGTGCGAGGGGCGAATGCGATTGGGCGTACGTCTCTATTTGGATATATATGCGAAATTACATCCCCTACTGCCAATGAGCTGGCATCAACTATCGTAATTTGCTAAAGTTTTAGGTGATGCTATTACCTTTTTTATTAACTCAAAGGCTTGATTTTGCTTTTCTCCCCAATACCATTTATTATTCTTTTTTAATAATAAATGCAGTGGGTATAATTTATCACTCAATTTTTTTATAAATTTTCCATAAAAATTTACCAATCCAAGAAAAGATTTTGAACTGGTAATATCTGTAGGTTGTGGTGCCCTTAAAATAGCTTCAATCTTGTCATCAGAGGTCGATAAGCCTTCTTCATTTATTGTATACCCCAAAAAATTTTGTTGCTTTTGGAAAAATGAACACTCATCAATTTTACCTTTAATCCACACTGTTTTAAAACGGTGAAAACCGTCATTAAATTATTTAAATGCTCTTTAGAATTTATTCCGGTAATTAAAATATCGTCCAAAAAAATGGCTACGTTTTTAATATTGCTAAAAGTACTATCAATAATCCTTTGAAAAATTGTGGTGGTTACTTAGTAAAGGTCCCTCGTATACTCGATGTTTACCATGAGGGCATTATGGAAGAGACCCCTTACCTTGCAACCTGTGTTCGGGAACAGAATAAACAACGACACATTTATAAAATCACTGGGTTCAAGTTTATTACATTAAAAATACACTACTATATCAAACGACTTATTCGAAGTATTAATAACAATAATAATAATCTCATCACATCCATTATATAGGAAACATAGTTGTGTTTTTCTGCACAGCCGACCTCGATATGTAAACTATACATGTCTGTTTATAAAATAAAAAAAACAATCTTTCTTTGGTGAATGACATTGAGAATGGTCGGCCGATGCTCCTTAAATACTATAATTAATATTAGATTAAATATTATTATTTCTAAGGTAGTGTCCTTTTGTCTTTAATGTCTTTTAGGGATCACTATATCATCCCCTCTTGGAAGAGAAAAATTATCATTTTAATTTTTCGATAACACTTATATCTAAAACTGTTTTAATGAATGTTTTTTGTTTTGTCTTTGTTTAGTAAACACTACTTGTTCGTTTATCAACACACTTCACTTATTTACAATTGTTTCCGCTCATTTCATACAGACAATCGATTCTTATGAACGGTCTGTTGTTTTTTCTCTGGAGATGTAATCTCACAATTTACCCCCTTGACTCCCGTTATTTTAAACGGACCTAGATAATGTGAATCAAATTTGTTTCTTGCTTCATTTTTTAGAATAACTAATTCCCCTATTTTAAAATTTACGGGTGAAGAAACGTTCTCGCTATTATTAACTCTACTTAATTTATTATTTATTAAAAACTGTCTGGCCCTTTCATTAGCGTATTGTAATTTATATCTCAATTCATTATCATATTTTTCAAAATTGTAGCACGGTTCAATTTTTGCGTTTAAAAATTCTGGCAAATTGGGTTTTCTCCCATATAATAACTCAAAAGGAGTGTATTCGTGATACGTATTTGGTGTTGTATTATAACAATATGCGAACATTCTTACAAATTCACACCAATTATCCCTATAATCTTTGATAAAATTTCTTATATATTCGTTAAATGTCCGATGTAATCTTTCGCAACTGCCTATTGTTTCGTGATGGTATGCTGTTGAAAAATTATGTTTTATATTCAATAGTTCTGATAAATTCTTCATTATTTCGTTCTTATATTCCGTTCCTTGATCTGTTCTTATTTCTTTCATCAATCCGTAATTTGGTATAAAGTTGTCGAAAATTGCTTTTGCTATTGTGTGTGCTTCTTTATTCTAAACTGGTATCATAACTGCGTACTTAGTTAATTCGCATAATATCGTAATGCAATAACGATTTCCGTTGTTACTCTCTACAAACGGGCCTATTGTGTCTATGTAAATAATATCAAACGGTTTTATAGATGTATCTGTTATAACAATTTTTTCTTTGTGACTGGGCTTTGCCTTATTCACTTGACATTTATGACAATTTTTTACGTATTTCCTTACGTCTTTCTCCATGTTTTTCCACTTGAAATTTGCTCTTAGTTTCTTTAATAACCTATTATTTCCTACATGTCCCCCAAACATTGGATCATTGTGGTATATTTCTAATATTTTTTGGATCTCTTCTTTCTTCTGTACCGTTTTTGGTACGTCGCATATACATACTTGAATACTTTTTAACCTTTGATTTTCTATTTCTATAAATTCTTCTACTGTGCACTTTTTGAATATATCATCATTTGTATATATTTTCATTCTTTTTACTTCATTTCTTACCGATAGCTCTTCAAGCTTTTCCAACGTTCGTCCTAGGTCGAAGTTGTGTAAACCGGTATTTAAGGCTTCACTAAATTTCAATTTGTTTTTGATCCGAATGCTCATCCTAAGCGAGATACGGTTATTTTCAAAGTGTAAAATTGGTAATTTATGTGCCTCAAGGTTATTTAAAACTTTTACTACTGCTGGTTTTTGTATTCTTACTTCTTTTGTTTCCACTTTATTCCTTTGATCCTTTGCTGTTTGTACGTTTTCTTTTTGCGTTTGTGCTCTTGTGATTGCCAAGACATGTGAATTATTTATGTATAAATCCTTAAGCTCTTCAATGGATATTCTCGATATACTGTCCGCGTAATTTTCTATACCTTTCACATACTGTATTTCAAAATCGTATTGTTCCAAATCAATCAAATTTCATATTTTTCCTAGACAATTTGTTTACCTCTTAGTTGCTTAAAACTTTTATCACTGAAAATTTTATCCAAAATTTTCGGATTAGTTTCGTTATTTTCCTTATATGTGGATTTGTTCCATCCTGTATGTATTTCAAACTGATTCTTCCTTTCTTCTAATTCTTTTAAACTGTACACGTTGTCATTAATCATTAATGTATTATCAATTATTTTAGCTTTAGCTCCACTTTCTCTCGCCTGTTTCATGTATCTTATTAACTGTTTTCTATGTTCCAATATCTCTTTTGGATAATCTTCATCAATGTATATCTTCGTTCCTTTTAATTTATTCGTTCCGTTCAAAGTCTCTACTTTCTTATTCACATCTTTCATCATTATTAGTACTGGTCTATTTTTGTTACTGGTTTTGTTTCCTTATCTTTTACATTTCAAAATATCTGTTTTAACATCTACTGTGTTATTAACCTTGTTCATTACGTCTTCTAATTTGTTTTCTAGTTGTTCCTCATCTTCTTCGTTGTCTTCTTCTATACCATGTATTATTAAATTCTTCTCTCTAAAATTTTTCTGAGTATCTGTCATGTTTCCTTGCAAAAATTCTGTTTTTTCCTTTAGTTCCTTATTGTCCATTCTTAAATCGTAGTTTTCCTTCTTTAGCTGTGCTATTTGTCTACTCATTTCTTCAATTTTATCTTCTATCTTGCATATTCTCACGTTATTGTTTACTCGATTATTGTAATTTCCATTATTATTGTATTTCCTATCTTTATTAAAATTTTCGTATCTGCCGTAGTTGTTTCCTTGATTATACTGTCTAAATGTTCTTCTTGACTGATTACCCTTGTAACATCCTCTGTTGATTCCTCTCCGATGGTTATTCCTAAAGTCAAAGTTTGATTTCCTGAAGAAATTCCTGTTATCTTTCATATGTAAGACGTGTTGTTGTCCTACTATACCTTCTACTGAAACCAATTTTGATAATACTTCTTGTGTTGTTTCAAAACTTCCCGCTGCAATGATCGTTTTGCTTGCATCCGTTGCGGCATTCATAGTTACTGCCTTAATCGTTGCTTCTTTCGTATATTTCTCAGCTAGTCTTTCAGGCATCCCTTCTGAAATGTATGCTGCCTGTAATCTTTCCGCCAGTTTCTCTATTTCTGTTGCATACTGTGTTACATCCTTTCCGTTCTGTCTTATTTTGCCCAGTTTCGCTAGGAGAAGGCTTGGATTGTCTCCTCTTATCCCTGCTTTTAGTTTATCTTTGATGTCTGCAATGGAGTTTTCCGTTGTGATTAAACTTCTAGCTTTTCCTGTTAATCTCGGTTTTATCAATAGGATAGCATTTTCCTCATTACCATTCGTGTTTGTCTGTAGTAAATCCAATGAGTCTAAGAATGACTGTAATTTACTTGCTTCGCCGTTAAACTCATTCGGTAAAACTTTACTCGCAAAATTAAAAAAATCGTTCATACTTGTCGCCATTTACAATTGTTTGCTTATTGTTTGTAATACAACCGTATTAATTTCCTCAAATATAGAGGTAGGTATGTCTATAATACAATTTAACGCTTGAAATGCCCTTTCAGCTTTATCCCTAATCCTACTTGAATAACTTTTACAAGTCTCTTGTTGTATTGAATTTAAATTTTTCCAATTCTTGGCTATTAATCTAGTAAAATTATTGTATAGACCTACTATGCTACTAATTACTTCTATATGTATATCAGGATTTTTAGGAGTTTCTTTCTTCAAAACCCTTTTCCCCTGTTTATTAACTTCTTCTACAAGCAATCGTAATTTATTCTCAAAATCTTCCCACATTATTGACATTTGAGAAAAAAAAACTTTGTTCATAAGAATAGAATGCATGTGTACTTACAAATTATTTATACGGTGAGAGTTCCTGTTGCCTGCTTTATTGCATTGCTTCTGTTGATATCTCTTTTCAACGCTCTTCGGTGTGTTTTCCATACTGACCAAACGAACTTGCAGATAAAAGCTATTGTTATAATGTATAGTAATACCATGATGTGCATCGCAACATTATCTTGCTGTACCATGAAAGTGTTGTTGACAATTCCTGTTTCTTTTGCCTCTTGTTTGGTTGATGATCCTCCCATTGTTTCTTTTCTCCAAGGTCCCAAATTTAAGTAGAAAACCATATAGTTCTATCTTTATAACATTAATTGTACCATAACTTATCATTTACTTTACAGGATAATTATTATACTTTTAATTTTACCATAACCATGTAGTGACGATATCTATTCTACCATTAATTCTACCATAACCATTTTATAATTACCATGTCCCATTAGTTTGCAGGATCGCCATGTAGTGGTTACTTAGTAAGGGTCCCTCGTATACTCGATGTTTACCATAAGGGCATTATGGAAGAGACCCCTTACCTTGCAACCTGTGTTCGGGAACAGAATAAACAACGACACATTTATAAAATCACTGGGTTCAAGTTTAATACATTAAAAATACACTACTATATCAAACGACTTATTCGAAGTATTAATAACAATAATAATAATCTCATCCTGGTTCGTTCACATCCATTATATAGGAAACATAGTAGTGTTTTTCTGCACAGCCGACCTCGATATGTAAACTATACATGTCTGTTTATAAAATAACAAAAACAATCTTTCTTTAGTGAATGACATTGAGTATGGTCGGCCGATGCTCCTTAAATACTATAATTAATATTAGATTAAATATTATTATTTCTAAGGTAGTGTCCTTTTGTCTTTAATGTCTTTTAGGGATCACTACAAAATATCAGGACTAGAAGACAAAGGCAAACGATTTATTTTGAATAAGCCCTTGTGGGTATTTATACTAGTTAGAATTTTTACGTCTCATCAAGTTCGATTAGAGCAGACGCCTGTGATAAATCTATCTTGCTAAAAAAATTACATTGTTCAAAGCGGCAAATAAATGTTCAACTTTTGAAATGGAATATGCATCCACATTTAAATTAGGGTTTAATGTTATTCGATAATCGCCGCAAATTCTAATTTCCCCAGATTTTTTAAGCTCTGGGACTATTGGGGTTGTCCAATACCTTAATTCTACCGGCGTCAATATTTATTTTTTTACTAAATTATTTTTTTTCCACCTTATCTTTTAAAGCTAATGGCAGGTTCCGTGCTTTACAAAAAACGGGTTCAACATTTTCTTTTAAATGCAACTGCGCCTTACCCTTATTAAAATTTTCCCAGTCCTTCCGAGGATACTTCCGGAAATTTTCTTTGCAAAACGTCAGGTATCTCCCCCACATTTATTTCCTCAATGTAATTTAAATTAAAGAGTTTATCTAAAGAAATATTCAATTTAGAAATATATTCTCAGCCTAAAATAGGTGGTCCACCGTTTTTCATTACATACAGTTTTAATTTTACTGACATATTGTTGTACTAAACAGAAACAAAAATATATTCTAAAACATTGATCACACTGCCCGAGTATGATTTTAAATTTAATTGAGATTTATTTAGTCGAAAATTCTTATTTAAATGAAAATTTTCTGGAATGGCGGATATAGGTGAACCAAAATCACATTTCATGGAAATAAATTTATTATTCATGGAAATGGTTCAATGGTTTGTCATTACCATGCGTTATATTATTAAAATAAGAATCTAAATATGAATCAGAATCGCCCGAGTCATTATCAATAACTACAAACTTATTATACTTATAAGAATTTGTATTTTTCTCGGTACCTTTTTCTGCACACCTCGTGCTGATGTGTTCTTTATTGCCACATGTGTGACAGGTGTCGTCTTAGTTGATCTCGTAGCTCAGTTTCCAATTTATTACCAAACTTACAGTATTTTGATAGCTGTTTTAATGATGCTAAATACATTGAGATTTTCTCTCCTGTTTCTTGTTTCCGCTGTCGGAATTTATAACGTTCGGCAATCCTGATGATGTTGGCTGTAAATGATCTTGTAATGCAGCAAACGTTTTATCTGCCGGCTTTTCCGAACTGCGCAGGTTTTCCATTAGTTCGTATTTCTCATCTACTATTGCGGTGATCACCAAGGAAGTTTTCATGTTTTTCTCAATTTTATTCACCTTCAAATACTGCTCCATACGGGTGATGTAGGAACTCCAATTTCCTTCTCCCAATTTAAAAGATTCCAATTGTCCGACGACGACCATTTTTTTTATTTTAACACAGGCAAATTTACTTTTCGTTTCCAAAAACACTACTACACTAGTTTTTATGAATTTTTTTTTTCTGACTGCGCCAGTGCTATAACTCTACTTGGTTATTTGATCATTATTACTTATAATTATTTCATATCTCAATATTTAATTTATTTGGTAATTTATAAGGACTATAGTTATTAATAATTTAACTGCTGTACTCGAAACTGAATTTATTTTCAGCAATATCTACAAGCGCAACTTTACAGGATGTACCAACCAATAAAATATGTTACACTAAACACCTTCGTTTAAGTCAAAATTTCAATCCTCTCGACATATGAGTCTGACCGTTCTTCGAAGAGAAAATCAACTACTTTCCTGGCAAATACCACGCCGAATATTGAATTACACACCATTCGACGAACGTGACGTCGATCAACCCTTTTTTAATACAGACATCTATGTTGATTAGCAGCCGTAGGGAGAAGGGCATTGTACACTAACCTGTTTCGATCCTCTTAGGTCTCTTCAAGAGTGCCGTAATGCCCTATAGTCTGGAATCTCTAATCCAAACTGAAGATTTCGCCTTCCGACAATCTCTATTTGGATAGTGTGGTTACATACGTACGAGAAGTAGTCAGCTGGCGCCATCTTCACTTCAAATTGCGAACCACCACCTCAGATAATTTTTCGACCGTATAAGTCGTATGAAATAAAATAAATTAAAATTTCATAAAATACGAGGTGTATCTATATGAAAAATAAATTTCGGTTTTCTACTAATCACCTTCGTTTAGTTGAAATTATTTATAATTTCGACATATCAGTCTAACCGTCCTTCAAATAGAAAAACAACGACTTTCCTGGCTAATACCACGCGGAATATAGAATTACATCCCCTTCGAATAACGTAACGTCGATCGACCCTTTTGTCGATACAGACAGTGGTGATTCGCAACCGTAAGGAGATGGGCATGGTACACTGACCGGTTTCGACCTTTTTGGGTCGAAATTATCAAAATTTTGACTTATCCCTTTAACCTGCAAAAGTTGAAAATTGAAAAAAAAATTATCTGAATTTTAGTTTTGGGTTTATTTTACCGAGAAAAATACGAATTTGGAGAACTTTTGTCGATTTTTTCGATAATGAGACTACCTGGTGAAAAAAAGAAAGGCTGTCTTCAGGTACACTTGCGGGATTAAGAGTAAATAAGTAGAACGATGTGTGTCATATACAATCTTTTATTTATAACATCAACGTACGTGAAACGCGAACAGAAACTACACAATAATGTAATGCATATACATAATAACGATATTTATTTCCTATGGTGATAGTCATGGAAACAATTTTTGGCAAGCAAACAACATAAATGGAGGTCACATTTTGGACAAAAACACTGCGTTTGTGATGTTGTAACTGTTTATGTTTTAGCGCGCCAGTTTGTAAAGCTTATTCGTTCACTTGAACAAAATCCCGGCATGAGACTTCTCAAGGGTGGTCCAACTCCAAGTTAATGACACACTTTGTATAACAGAGGATGATCAGACTATGAAAGTTCAAGGCGCCACCACCTTTTCAAATGTTACGAAAGAACAAGGACATAACTACGGTGATGAAGGTGGAAACACCGTGTAAAATAATTTACTCTAAATTAAAATATTATAAAAAATCAATATTAAAAACGTTAAAAATAAAATGTGCTCGAACTTAATCAACCCGAACACGATACCCTATGGCTCTCACAGCCGGGTGGATTAGAAATAAAAGAGAATATATCTAAGAAAAATTAATTTAATTCTGCCTTAGAACGGGACGGAAAAAATACAGGATGTACTTAACTGACGGTACTCTGGTGATTTAGATGTGTTGAAGGACCAATGGAAGCTGCCTTCAACGGTAAAGGTGTCGTAGATAGATGGAAGATAAATGGAAGCTGTCTTCAACGGTAAAGGTGTCTTACATAGATGGAAGCTGTCTTCAACGGTAAAGGTGTCTTACATTGATGGAAGCTGTCTTCAACGGTACAGGTGTCTTACATAAATGGAAGCTGTCTTCAACGGTAAAGTTGTCTTACATAAATGGAAGCTATCTTCAAAGGTAAAGTTGTCTTAGATAAATGAAAGCTGCTGTGCTTACCTAAGAGTACACAAAAATCAGGGATATGTAGGAACTTGATCGTAATGGGGCACATTGTGTTGGTTCAGCTTTTCAGGTTTAAAAGGAAGGCAGTTATTTCAATTTACAAGAATAAAATTTACTGAAAGCTTCCCAACATATATGTCTCCCATATTGAAACAATAAAAAACAATTTAACTAAATTAGTAGTATACTAATGGTCTGAAAAACTTATGGAGTCAAAAAATTCTTATCTGAATGAATAACGTGCTTTAAAGAATATATCTGAAACCTGTAGTGTCAGCATCCTTCATACGAATGAATATTCTATGGGTTTTAAAAATGTAATTAAAATGTTCTTTATATTGAAAAAAGATATTTTGCAACATAAAAAGCTTTCAAGTATTTGCACAAAATTAAGCAATGATTTGTATTTATTTTAAAATGAATATGTAGGTATAAAATAATGATTCCGTGACCACGTGCAACTGTAATTTATGCCTGAATATGTGAAAGCACAGAAATGAGAGGAATGCAATAAAAATAATCTCAGCGATTATATCGAATGAAGCTTAGAGATTATAAAATATAACTTTCAACTTACCACAGCAAATTAAGAAAACTTTCAGAACAAGAGAAAACGCGAGCACTTGTTTTCCCTTCAACGTCGGTATCGGAAAAGGGAGGATTTTCAGCTTGTAGAGAACAGGGGGAAATTGATAAACGTCAATTGTCTCAACGTTCAGTTTTAATTCTATGGTTGGGAGTGGCTAATGAGACGGCAAGCGGAAATTACACGGAATTTATTATATTACATCGAAACAGGTCGATGGACATGTTACAATGTTTTCCCTAATTTGCATTTTTTCTTACTGCCCTGTTTATCCAAACAAACAGGAAAATGGTCGAGCATATCGTAACGAACATTCGCCACTGGATGTTTAGTTTTCATACCAACACCAGCGTACTTACTAGGCTCTGATGTTGCTGAAGGACGGCCAACTGGTCTCTATTCTCTAGAGCTGCAAAGACCAGCAGCAATTTCCTCTCTGAATGGAGCCAGTTGCAACAACTTACTTTTTTGTTGATCCCCATTATAGTTCTTCTCTGCATTAGCGGGCGGCACAAAATGTATGCATTAGTTACAGCCATATCTATCAAATGATAGAAAAGGCGAATCATTGGATTACGGGTTTTCAGACGAATGTGGTTTCGACCGATAAGGCCGTCTAAAAGGTCTACACTACCCATATGGCCATTGTATTCGCGGATAATTTGAGGACAATCAACTTCAATCCACCTCTTAACTTTTTTATCATATCTAGGTACTTTGGTTGGCTGAGTCAATGGATTTGATTTAGCAAATGGTAAAATCCCCCCATATGTTGAGGCAAGTCTGACATTCTTAGTGTCTTTCCACAACACCGTAGAAATATGTATACCATACAAGGAGCACATATATTCAGCAGAAAAACCTCTATCTTCTCTAGCCACATCTTTATCAGAAGGTATTTTGCAGTTTGGTACTGTTTTTATATTCAATGTTCCAAGAGAATGAATACCTCTAGCACGAAGATACACTTATTAGGGCAGTGGTGTATAAAAATTGTCAAAATACAATATATGATGCACAAAATTGGGTATGGTTTGTTTTAATCTAACAACAACATTGCTAGATGCACCAAGTCAGGAGTGCCCGGTAAAATAACATTATCTTCTGCACCATTATAAATTTCAAAACGATACGAAAATTCATGAGAGTCGAACAATGCAAATTACTTTATTTCCCTACTTATGTGGTCTGGTCTTCATATATTGTAGTAAATGATGAGCTATATTAGTGCTGCACATCTGTTCATCAACGCACAGTCTAGCAGTCTTCGGAACTGAATCGAATCTTTCGTTGACCATGGCTGCTAATTTTCTTATTCGAAAAAGTGGTTCGTATCATGGCTGTACTTTTTTGATACGAAGATCCTCATCGGCAAAAGATAAATGTTGCTTGATCACTTCAAATTTCTTTCCCCCAATACCTTCCCATATTTGGATACCGGTAAATAGACATATAAAGGAGTATTCCAATGCAATGCTGAATTTGCATGATATCTGTTCTGAATTTTGTAGTAACATCTTTCACATGTGCTGCTCGATTCGTTTCATCAACAACCAAATTCAAGATATCGTCAGTAAAGAAAAATTCCATTGGTGTTCGAAGATTTGTAATTGAACTGGTCATTTCACTTTTACCATGGAATGCAACTTCGTTTATATGTAATTGCATCCGACTCTTTCGCCACAATGTGCTAGACAATTTTTTTTCGATTGTATCTAAAGCTGTTCCAGTAAAACCACCTGGTGACGGTTCGTTTTGAGGTCCAACATGACCGGCATTGGCGATCGAACTCTTTTTTGGGTTTGAGTTTGCCTGTAACCATTGTCTCATTAGCTGTTAAAATTGTTGGTGGCATTATTGATGCAAGTGCTGCTGCAGATGTTGATGGTGATTCTCCACTAACGTCCATTGACAAAATTTCTTCATCAACGCAAATTTTAGCTTGTTTGATTTCTTCTGAACGCTTAGAAATTATATTCTCATCCGAGGCAGTGATTTCATCAGCTACGTAGTCAGGATTATACACATAATCGAAATCACTATCAGTCTCATTCGAGTAATCTGATTCCACAGACGCAACTAAATCCTCCATTCCTTCAATGGACAAGTCTGCTATTTTGAATTGTTTCTTCCTGGTGCTATAACTTTCACGGTTCATTCTGCAATAAAATATATTAATTTATTACTTGAAGTTACCTTTCTGTGAAATTAATTCATGAGAAAGTTTTTGCATAAAAATTCTGATTGAAGAAAAATAATGTAATTTTACATGATATCTATAACTGACAACAAATACATCAAATAGAATTTTGATACAAACCCACAAGGCCTTTAGGCCGTCATTGCATAAAAATGTCTACACCACTTGCATTATTATTTTCTTTCAAATTGAAACAATTCAATAAAGATATATGTATTTTCAGTTAATACGGTCGAACAGTTATCTGAGTTGGTGGTTCACAGTTGGAAGTCAAGATGGCGCCAGCTGACTACTTCTCGAAGGTATATAACCAGACGAGCCAAATAGAGGTTGTATTTACGAGGATTTGGGGTGTCTCCGTCTCAGTCTTTAGAATTATTTGAGAAGAATTTTTATATTTGAATTTTCAGGATTTATAATAAGAAAAGAAAGTGTTCGTGGTATTTCATTCCACGATATATCAAAGGCTACGCAATCCAAGTTATGTTGAGACAGATGTACGGGGAGAGGATGTGGGTACACGGGGAGTCCGTTTTGGAAGTCCGTTGCCGCAACACCAGAAGTTCCTGTCTCAGTGGAAAGTGGTGTTGATAGTGAAGCGAGGAGGCTTTTTCAAGAAAGTAGATTAGATTAGATTTTACCGGGGTTACAGTGGACTGAAACCAAAGGTTAATTGTGCCCCCCCTTCAGAGTTGTTCTCGCTACTACTACAGCTCGCCTTCCAGTTCCAAGGTTCTAATGAATTCTAGTATTTGGGACGCCTTCAACGAGGTTAGGTCCTCACCCTTACAAGTTTCTTGTCCAAAGCATTTCTTGCGTTGGCTTGCAATGGCGAGGCATTCCAGAACTAGGTGATCAGGAGTTCCATCCTCCTCCCCACAGAATCTACACTCGTCCATCTCTGCTAAACCTATTCTCATTAAGTGCTTCCTAAGGCGGCAGTGTTCTATAAGAAAGCCCGTGAGGAGATGTAGCTTATCTTTACTGAGGTCCAAATATTTTTTGGATCTAGCAGTGTCAAAGTTCCCCAGGAACTTTTTGAAATGTTCCAACCCGGGAAGGCACCGCCAGAGTGCTTCTCTTTCGGTTTCCTCTTTCTTCCGAATTCTTTTCTGGTAGGAGCATTTTGCTGCACCACAGAAAGGCTCCGGGCCAATAACAGGCATTTGTGCCCCTTTCCTGGCAAGTGTATTGGCCTCTTCATTTCCCGTGACTCCCGAGTAGCCAGGAACCCAGACTAAAGAGACCCTGTTACTCTTGCCTAATTCATCAAGTTTTCTTCGGCACTCCCATGCCAACTTTGAGTCAATGACATGGGAGCTCAATGCTTCGATAGTTGCTTGACTATCAGAATGGATCGATATGTCACATTTCTGGTAGTTCCTTTCTAGGTTCATTTCCATGCATCTTTCGATCGCGAGTATTTCTGCCTGAAAGACGCTCGGGAAGGAGCCTAACGATAATGAGTATCTGGTGCCAGGCCCAAATACTCCAGCGCCTGCTCCAATGGTGGTTTTTGAACCATCCGTATACCATCTAATGGTGTTTTCTTTGAGAGTATGGGTGGTGTATTCCCTTTCCCAGTCTCTGGGAAGATTCGCTAATGAGGTGTATCTTGTCAGAGAGAACTGAGCTTTCTGATTTTTAATACTCTCATTGCCTGAACCTTCCTTAGATATTCTAAGAATTGCCTCTTTGGCAGATCTTTCTAACACTAGATGTAGAGCTGTGAGATCTGTAATGATCTCAAGTGCCCTAGTTGGACACGTTCTCATAGCTCCAGTGATGCACACACAGGCAAGCCTTTGAACTTTATCGAGGGTTTTCCTCGTGCTGTACTGACTTGCTTTTGTGTGTCAAACTTTTGCCCCATACGTAATTGCTGGTCTCACAATCATGGCGTACATCCATCGCAGTATTTTTGGGTCACAGCCCCACCTCTTACCGGCTAGATTTCTGCACGCCATCAAAGCTCTTATTGCTTCACTAGCAGTTATTTCAACATGCTGATTCCACAGAAGCTTACTATCTAGGGTTATCCCTAGATATTTAACCTCTGATTTCCATTCTATGATTTCCCCGTTTAAGGATATGGGTTTCATGGCTAGAAGTGTTTTTTTCCGGGTAAATGGAATTGCTATGGTCTTGCTTGGGTTATTGTTTAGCCCAACTGACAAGCACCATTGCTCAATGATTCTGGGGCCCTTTTGTAATAAATCACACAAGGTGCTCTCGAACTTGCCTCTGACTATTAAAACAATGTCATCGGCGTAGCCAATACATTCGAAGCCAAGTTCCGGTAGCCTGTAGAGCAACTCATCTACTACGAGGCTCCATAGGAGGGGAGATATCACTCCCTCTTGAGGTGTCCCCCGAGTGGCTTTAACTGAAGTGGTTTGATTCCCCACCTGTGTCTCAGCTATCCTTGTTGTCAATAACTCATACATCAATTTTACAATGGTTTCATTCACTCCTCGCCTTTCTAGTGCTTCTTTGACAGACACATGAGTTGTGTTGTCAAAGGCCCCTGATATATCCAGGAATGCGCACATTGCGATTTCTTTGTTGTTCAGAGTTCTCTGGATTACTTCTGTCAGCTGATACAGAGCCGTCTCAGTTGATCGACCCGCTCTGTAGGCATGCTGACATTTATGAAGTGGTATATTCTCCAGATTCTCTGTTCTTATGTAGTTATCCACTACTTTCCTCATCGATTTGAGTAGAAACGATGTTAGACAGATGGGTCTAAAAGATCGGGGATCAGTCCCGTCTTTTTTCCCTATTTTTGGTATGAAGGTTACCCTTGCCCTTCTCCATTTTCTAGGTATTAGACCCACTGCTAGACTGGTTTTTGTAATCTTCAGCAGGTGAGGAAGAATCTCCTCTATCCCTTGCTGTAGGAGTGCTGGAAATATCTCATCCACTCCTGGTGATTTATATGGTTGAAAAGTACTTATTGCCCATTCCAACCGTTGTCTGGTAAATATTTTCTTAGCAATATCCCAATCTTCCTTGCGTGATTTTTTGGTGTAGTTCATTGCTATTTCGGTGCTTGTTGCTGGTTCACTACCTAGGAAGTGGGTTTTAAGAAGAAGAATCGATCGTTCCCCTTCACCTTCCGTGTATGATCCGTCTGGCTTTTTCAGCGACATTGTGGGGTTAGTTACCCCATTTGCCATGAGATTTCGTAGTCTTAAGAGAGTATCGGTGGTAGATAATATTTGTATATTCGGGGACTAGAGAAGGTCTTTAAGAAGATGACGCTTTCTGGCTACACCTTGGCAATTAACGGTCCCGACTGTGAAGTCCATGTATTCTTAATTTTGTCGCTTGGACGTGGAGGCGAAGTAGACGCGATGTTACGGAAACATTATAACCGTGAAAAGAGGTAATCAGGTGTTGAAAAGTATCGGCCACTAGACCGCGAGCTGTAGGGACGACGTTCTCAATGGTGGTTGTTAGGGTTTCGATTAGGATTTTTGTGTCGGTTGTAAAGTCACAGAGGATGGAGTTCTTCCAGGGTAATCGGAGAAATTTCCTGGGGAGTTTTGGGAGTTTCCAACCGTTTACGGCATTGGGGGTGGTAAGCGGGATGTGAACCGCCGCAATTTTTGCATGAGGGGGGTTTGCATTAGGGCAATTGACGGCTTCGTGGTCAGATGCACCACAGCAAGGGCAGCCGGCTGGGCCTGGCAAGTTTCAGCAAGGTGGCCCGTGCTGGAGCATCTGTTGTAGTATTTTGATACTGCAGGGAGTGGGTTAGAAGTGTTGGTCGCCTCACACTGATGTGAAAGGCCGTTGTATCGAATGCCCTTTGTTAGGGTGATGTGGTAGGCCGTTTCGGATTTAGTTAGAATTCGAAACATAGAGGTGGGCCTGTTAGTGGATTTTGTTATGATTCGCCAGGATTTGGAAAGGAGGAAATTGAGGTCTTTGAGGATTTCCTCAAATTGCTTGTCGGTGAGGGGAAAGTACGTTTTCGTGTTTAGTGAATAATCTGGGTTGGGGAGTGGGATTCATGGTAGTGATGGGTACTTCATCGTCACCGATGGCGAAGCTTTTTAGCAAGGGACTAGTAAGGAATGTTGGAGGGCAATCCGGTTGGGATTTGCCTTCAAGAAGAAGATATCCCCTCTCAACAAGTTGTTGGTGTTGAGAAGGCTGAAGTACTCCTTCTGGTAAACGGATTTGGGTGGTAGGTTACAGATATTTAGGATTTGAAGGAAGGGTTTGGATTGGGAAGGTCGAGGTTGTTGGGAAGATCGAGGTTGTTGGGAAGGTCGAGGTTGTTGGGTGTTTTGGGATTGCTTCGTTGGTTGTTTGTTGAGAGTTTGGGGTTGATATTGAGTCGTGGGTGGGTAAGTATTTTTCGGGTTTTCTCAGGTTGAGATCCTAAGAGTGTGAAATGCTTCTCCTGTTACCTGTGGTTCGAAGTTTATGGTAATGTGGGAATTTCGAGAATGGTGGTGAAAACGGCACTTGGTTGAGTAGGGTGGGGATGAGTGTCGGGTCGCTTCTTCTTTTGGAAGTCGGCTATTGTTTTAGTGTGTATTTGGAGTTGAAGGTAGAGCTTGAACTTACTGTTCAAGCTCTTGAATTTTCGAAATAGGTTCAGTAGGTAGGGGTGAGAATTCTTCGTGAGAAGAAGTTGAGGGTGCGGATTTGTGGATCCCTGTTTTGATGGGCTGGAAGGGAAACGGAACAAAAAAATGTACTCTTCATTGAGGGGGTGTAGTTGGTGAGGGGGTGGCAGACAAATGCTGGCAGCGGACTCACTCCCTGAGGACAATTCCGTCTCGGTTGAAGAATTCCGGACCTTTTTGTCTACCAGTTATTCATAATATATTCACCTGAATACGTTTCTTTGTTCTATTGGGTGGCTTGGCAGTAAATCGCTTTTGTAGATTCTACTGTTCGCTTTATTCGCCTAAAAGGAAATTCTAATAAATAAAATTGCCCCATTATGGCAGATTTTCATAAATACTTCTTATCAGGACAGTTGTATGACATTTTTATTTAAAAATCTCTTGAGCTTTTGGCGAATGCTGGTTAGCAAGACGTTTCTGAGTTCCTTTGGTGTAGTTTACCAGGGACCTACTTCTTGCAGGTGACCGCTTCGGTCAGACCTAAAACAGTGACTGCATGAATACAGGGTAGTTTTGGTGATCAGATAGATGGATTTCACAGAGGTGGCTTGTGGTCTGTTCCAATGCGATCTTTTGAGACCTCTAAACTAGTCTTATAAATCAAGAATACATTCTCCAGCCTTATTCATCTCATGAAGTCTATCCTATCAGCTTGAAGACTGAATCTTTCATGTAGATTCTGGCCAGTGGCTTATGAATGCCTGGTACCGAGAACCGAACATTTAAAAACATCATTTTAAAAATTGTTTCTTCAGACTTTTCTACGAAAACGATTATATATATATATATATAGAATTCTTACTAGTGCACTTTTTTGCGTAGAAAGGTATTAAAAAAACATATTTTCTGGTGGGCATTTCAACTTTTCCAATTGGAGAATAATATGTATGACTGCAAGGCATATCTAGAAAAAAAATTATGTTATTAAACTCTTTTTTTCCATTGCAGATAATAAATACCTTTGATTCTTTAAGGGATCGTCTCCTGTATAGGCTCTTCTACTTTGACGGGAAACAAAAAATTGTCTGTTATATCCGCCTTCATTGAATAATAATAAATATATACATATTTAATAACGTTTAATAAATTTATATAAAAAAAAATTACTCACCAGGCAAAAACAGGGACTGCAAAGCAAACTTTCTTGATAACCTGCGTCCGTTTTTTTAAAATGTTGATGAAAACTGTTTTTGAAAATGAAGGGGACATATCCACCATTGTTTCCTCGTCGTCAAATTGGATGATTTATTTCCACTGCGTGCCAGCCATATTAATTTTATATCTTCCTGGGTTGGAAGAACAAAACTCTATAAAGAAATAGTTACCTTAGTAATACAACAATTTTTTAGTTGAGCTAATGTAAGACAACCATGATCTCTAAAGTTGTCGATTAAATTAGTAAAAATTGTGTATTTTATAAAAATAAAGGAAATTGTTGTTAATTTAGTAAAAAAAAGCTCAACTTTTTTTTAATAAAACTTATCGAGTACACCACTTATTAAACTCTTTGGCCATACACTTTGACATTGTCTTTTCAATTAATAACAATGACATAATAATAAAACAACGCAACAACAAATAAAAGCAATTGAAAAACACACCAAAATACGGAAACCCAATAATAAGCTCGACATTTGACACTAAGAAACGACCATAGATAGATAACCCGAAACGATCACAAACAGGATGAACGAAAATGACTGGACGAGCAACACAATATACGTGTCAGTTTTCTGTGACGAGCAATATGACATCGCGCATTCGCAGTTATAAAAATCAATAAAATTTCATTACTAATGACGTTACAGTTTTCATTACTGTTTTGCAATTTTTTGAAATCTACCGATGTTAGTTACTCGACAGAGTCTATAGATGGCACGGTCTGCAGTGTCCCTAGCCTGGTTAGAGGTTCCGGTCAGATTTAGTCGAGTCGCGGTGTGTGAGTTTTGTATTATACGACAGTAAATTCGTACAGAACTATGGATAGATATTTAACTGGACGCAAGTGTGTATTAGATATTAGACAATAGTGAAGCATCAACAAGTGCACAGCAGACAATGGTTTCGAAGATAAAATTAAGAAAATATTCGAAAAAATAAGTACATTTTGGATTTGTCACTACTAAAATAAATTAAAAGGAAAGGCTTATGTGCGTCACTTGTTTAAAATTTTTGGTAGCAGACATCGTGAAACCTAATAAACCTAGACACCATTTGGAAACACTCCATAGTGCGTACCTTAACAAGTCTCGAGTTAAAATGAAAGTCATATTGACAGCTAACATCATTCTTTCAAAAAACTTCGTCTGTGAACGAAAAAACTTTACTTGCCTTTTACAAAGTATCATATAAAATAGCCATCTGTGAAAAGGCTCATACCATTGGCGAAAACCTTATTTTGCCAGCTGTGATGGACATTGTAGAAACAGTGTTTGGAGATAATTTTGCTAAATAATTGCAATCCATACCTCTATCAAATGATACTATTGCCCGCCGAATTGGTGATATAGCCGAAGATTATTATTATCATTATTATTATTATATTTAGGCAAGGGCAGAAGGACAAGTCCCTATTGTGCCCAAAAACAGATAATTACATAAGTTGAGTGAATGAAAACGACGAATACTCAGTGTGTATTAAAAAACTTTAATTTTGAATGAATTTACATCATGTGAATTATAATTTTACACCCTTCCAATAGGGTATTTTAATGTATTTATTCCAATAACTTAATCATAACAATGATTCTATCTTGAGCATTGTTTTTAATCAACTTGATGGCTTTGACACCTACTTTTTTAAATGACGACAGCTTTGATAATGGCTTAATAGCCGAAAGCGCTTAGCTGGAAAGTAATAAACTAATACACACTGAGTATTCATTCACTCAATTTACATCTAGTGTGTACACCATATCCACAGACATTTCTAATTACATAAGTAACCTACTAGTAGGTAAAGAACAGAAAAATAAGTACAATATATACAATATACCAAATAAACTATAGGTGCTCTAGCAGCGCACGATCAAGTCTATTTTTAAACGAGTTAGTAGATGGTACAGAAACTGTGGATACATCAAGCTTATTCCAGATGTCGAATACCCTGTTAGGTAAGAAGTTCTGTCTTGATCTGACGGTAAAGTTTCCTTTTTTGAGTTTAAAAAGGTGTCCTCTAAGGCGGTCATCTGGATTTAAGGTGAACATTATATCAAGATTACCAAAATTAAATGTTAATATTTTAAAAGTGGTAATGAGGTCTCCGCGGTATCTGCGAAGTTCAAAGGAAGTTAGGTTGGTCATGGAGAGTCTTTCTTCGTAGGAAGGTCTTCGCTGTCCCAGGGACAGTCGAGGGGCTCTTCTTTGAACATTTTCCAACAGATTTTTATCGCGAACTAGGTCTGGGTACCACGTTAGACCGGCGTACTCGAGAATTGGTCGGACATAGATAGTATACAGTTTGCAAATCGCCTGAAACGAGACACTCGAAAAGCACTTACGAATGAGATACAGTCTGGTGTTCGCGCGCTTACAAACTGAAGTTATATGATCAGAGCAAGTTAGGTTGCTATTTACGATAATTCAGAGGTCGTTATAGAAAAACACATAATTGAATGGTCGACCGTCTATGAAGTACGGTAGTAGTGGGTTGTTTTTACCAATTCTGAGCACTACACATGTTTCAGTGTTCAACGGAAGTAGCCACTGGGGACACCATATGAAGATGGAGTTTGAATCCAGCTGGAGGGTTTGTTGGTTGGTGATTGGATTCGTATATATCTTTTTGTCATCAGCGTAGAAAGATATTTTGTTAGTCACGTGATAAGGAAGTTCGCTGGTGTAAACCGTAAAAAGCAGAGGACCAAGAACAGAACCCTGTGGTACTCCCCTTTCCACCAGTCTATCCCTTGAGAAGTCTTCGTCAACTCTTACTTTGAAATATCTGTCTATTAGAAAGTCGTCATCCCAGCTAAGTAAAGAGCCGAAGTGTTTCAGCTTGTGTAGAAGTCGGCACCTGGGAACACGATCAAAGGCCTTGGAGAAGTCCAGATAGACAACATCAACTGGCTGCCGATCGTTAAAAGATTATGTACAGTCATTAACACAGTGTATTAGGTTGGTTAGGGTGGAACGGCCGGCGACAAATCCGTGTTGTTGCGTTGCAGTCACATTTTACAGGAGAAGAAATTTGGTCATCTCCTCCAAAATAATGACTTCCATGACTTTACTGACCACTGGCAGCAGACTAATCGGGCGGTAGTTATTGGAATCAAGTTTGTTACCTCTTTTGCATATGGGGGTGATAGATGCTAATTTCCAGCTGGGGGTATGGAACTTTGAGTAAATGTAGTCTGCATAATTAACGACAGGGAAGTTGCAAGCGAGTTTGCGCAGCTTTTTAGGAGTTTTGGAGTTAGACCATCTAAACCAGGTGATGCGTTAGTGCGAAGTTTCAGTAAGTGCTGTTTTATACGGTCTGGTGTAAATACTACATGTTCTAAAGATGCCTTGAGGCGAGGACAGTTAATTAATAAGAGGTTGTCATTATTGGGTTCTTGAGTGAAAAGTTGTGAGAAAGCTAAAGAGAGCGTTTCAGTAGACTCTTTATTATAGGAGCACACAGTATGGTCGGGTTTTTGAAGTAGGGAAATGGAAACATTTGATGATAGGAAAGATCGTATATATTTGAAAACCTTTTTACTGTTACCACTGGAAATGATGTTTTCTTCAAAATTTTGTCTTAAAGTTTTGAGAGATAGTTGAAGGGTATTAGAAAATTGCGATGATTCAGGAAGTCACTCAGAGGCTGTGTACGCTGATATTAACGCCAGAGGCGCCGCGCCGTTTGTGTTTGATACGTTGTAGTGCTGCGTGGTTTATCCAGGGTTTGGAGTTGTTTTTATAAATCTCACGGACAGTAGTGTTTGCAGAAATTAAGCTGAGAGTAGTATCATGAAATGCGTCCCACATTAACGATGGATCGGATGAATTTGTGAAAATTAAGTCCCATTCAACTCGGGACAGCTGTGACTGAATTTCAGAAAAATCAGTAGTAGCATAAGTTGTGATTTTATTTTTGCCCGGTAATGTCTGGATAAACTGAACGTGGGCAGTTATGACTGCATGATCTGATTTTCCAACAGGAGAGTTTATGTCGAGAGATGAGATTAGCTGTTCATCATTAGTGATTATGAGATGTAGAATGGAAAGTAGATTATTAATTCTGAATCTTGTATGTTCTGTAATAAGTTGAGTGAGGTTCGAATTTGCACCAAAGTTTTTAAATAAGTTGTGTGAATTTACAACATCTGACAATGAGGTTATCGGTCAGGATATTTCTGGGAAGTTAAAATCTCCAGCAATGATGATATTATCGAGAAGTGATAACTCTTCGAGATTTTCAAATAAAATGTTGTCCATCGCGAGTTGTGTATCAAGGGGACGATATATACATAACAGGTTAAGAGGAAATAAATGTTTAGCAATATTTACGTGTATACTATCTATCCCAGGTATGTCTAATAGTTTAATTTTAGTAGAAGAAGTTGCGGTAGTATCGTCGGATAAATAAATGTATACACCTCCACCGACACGATTTTCTCCATCTTTACGATAAATTGTATAGCCAGTAATGTGATTTAAGGAGTCTGGAGTTGAAAGTTTAAGCCAAGTTTCGGTCATAAAAATAATTTGTGGTTTAAGAAGTTGCACTGTGCATGTGAATTTGCCAAGTTTAGCGTGGAGTGAGTTTGAATTTGTATATAAAAAGAGAGAAGTTATGAACGAAATTTCGAGATTTTTGGGATGCCGTTTATCGGATTTAAGGTGAACATCATATCAAGATTACCAAAATTAAATGTTAATATTTTAAAAGTGGTAATGAGGTCTCCGCAGTATCTGCGAAGTTCAAAGGAAGTTAGGTTGGTCATGGAGAGTCTTTCTTCGTAGGAAGGTCTTCGCTGTTACAGGGACAGTCGAAGGGCTCTTCTTTGAACATTTTCCAACAGATTTTTATCGCGAACTAGGTCTGGGTACCACGTTAGACCGGCGTACTCGAGAATGGGTCGGACATAGATAGTATACAGCAGTGGTTCCCAACCTTTTCTGGACCACCGCCCGCTATAGAAGAAAACAAAAATTTCAACGCCCCCCCCCCCCCAGTAGCTGGTTAGTCCAAAGTAGTTAATTTTATTTGAATATCATCTGTACCGTCCCAATTGATCTGTATTTAGCTTTAATTTCAGTTAATGTCTAAATTTTATTTTAGAGGAATGATGAAGTAGAAATTCATTAAACGACTACCAAATGTACAATAAAATTGTTTATTAAACTTTTAAATATAAACACAGAATCAATAAAAAATACAATCACAATAGAAATAAGAAATGCAATACAATAAGAAATACAAAATTAATAATAAAGAATTAATCAATGAGACGGTTGAGGCTGGTGGAGTGTTACCAGTTTGTTGATACCGGGTTCCAATTTCGTTAACATCAATCGCAGATCGCCACGTTCAGTGATGTGTAGTTCCTCTTCTTTGACAGCAAATCAGTTACTGCACTGAATGCACGCTCAGCCATAAAGGACGAAGGAAATGCAATTAACAACTTCTGTACTATTGTCCACAATCCAGGATAGAGAACTGGTATTGGTTTTTGAAGCCAGAACTCTTGATATCCACGTTTGAATTTTACTTTCAGTTCTTCATTAGTTGTGAGTTCTAATAGCTCCTCTTCCAAATTTGATGAGCCTTCAGTATCTGTGTTTGCGAAAGGATCTATAACCCAACTTGGTATTTCCATATTTAAAATATCTTGGAAACGCTCTGTAAAATCAACATGAAGAACTTCCAAGTGGTGGCAGTAAGTAAGTAAATCTTCCGGTTTTGCAGACACTGTTGATAATGTGGGAAAATGGTTGTACTCACCTCTTCCAAGATTTCTTTTGAATATAAGAAGCTTTCCTGCAAAAGCAGCTATGACGTATTTAGTTTTAATTAATTTCAAATCATCACCTTGCAATTGTAGATTAACTTGATTAAATACTTTAAACAGGTCCGTCAAATGAGCGATGTCATTTTTTGACGTAATCAGGTTTTCGCGCAATTGTTCGTTTTCTTCAAGAAATTCGAACACTGAGTCAAATAGATTGAAAAAACGATTCAGACAAACAACTTTAGAGCGCCAACGTACTTCTGTGTGCAGCAGAAAGCGATTGTAGTCTTCATCATTTTCATTGCAAAGCTTATGAAACAAACGGACATTCAATGAATTGCTTCTAATGATATTGATTGCTTTAATAACGTTATTGCGGGACGCATGCAGACGTTCATTTAATTTTTTTGCAACCAACTGCTGACGGTGAATAATACAATGTACAGCGAGTACATTTGGCACTGCTTTTCTCAAATGTGCTATAAAACCCTTATGACGCCCGGTCGTTGCTGGAGCACCATCAGTAGCAGCAGACAAAATATTGCTAATAGGAATTGCTTTCTCTTGAAAAATTTTTTGCATGATATGGAATATAGAATGTCTCTTTGTATCAGATTCCAAATTGAATAGATGAGGCTTTTACTTGATGAAGATCCATACTGAACGATGAAATAAAACAATATAGTTTGTTTAAATCTTCATATATTTGAACTTATGTTCAATTTAAACTTGTTGATGCGTTTCACTAAAACGAATGAAGGTAAAATATAAAAATGACTTGATATATACAGTGCTAAATCTATTTACTAAGGTTAACAATGGTATTGAAAGAAATTACCTGGAAATTCATTCACTACAAACATTCCTAAGCTATCTTCTAGGTAAAGAGGTTCAATAAAGGAGACTGATTGATATCAATTTGGTCGTTAAGGAGATTACCTGAATATTTATTTTTGTTAATTTCTAGGGCCTCTAATAAATTTAAACTAAAAGATTTACCGACTACATGGAGAATTTCAAAATTTATGTCGTAAATGTGTTGGTTTTCTAATAAATGATTTGAATAGTTAGAATCTAATTTTTTGTTGTCATAGCTACGTTTGTTTTCGAAATTCTAGTTTTAAAATTTCTAAAAGTTCTACTGATATAAATTTTATCACAATTGTCATTACCACATATTAATTTATAAACTCCTGATTTGTTTAATTTTGAAGATTTAGATTTATTATTTTTAATGAATTTGGATAAATTGTGATCAGTTTTAAAGGAAATATTCATGTCTAAAGTTTCTAAAAATGATTTAATTTTTAAGAATGGTGTTCCAAAGTATGTTAAGCTTTTAAATACCGATCGGTACAAATAGACAATTAGAGAGCTTCATTACTTACATAACCTCGATTCACAATAATATCGAATTTATCGTAGAACTTGAACAAAATAAGTCTATAAACTTTCTAGACCTTACAATTTCAAATATAAATAATGAACATGAATTTTCTATATTTCATAAACCATCACATACAGATATTACAATTCATAATAGTTCGGTCCACCCATTCAGTCATAAACTAGCAGCTTTCAATAGTATGATACACAGACTCTTAACAGTCCCATTAAATATTAATAATTATACGAAAGAATTAAATATCATAAAACAAGTTAAAGCAGTTAATAATAATTACGATCCAAATTTAATTGACAGTATCATAAATAAAAAGATAAAAAAACAGACTTTAGAACAAGTATTCCCTTCAGATAAAAATAATAGACAATTTAAAAGCTTAACATACTTTGGAACACCATCCTTAAAAATTAAATCATTTTTAGAAACTTTAGACATGAGTATTTCCTTTAAAACTGATCACAATTTATCCAAATTCATTGAAAATAATGAATCTAAATCTTCAAAATTAAACAAATCAGGAGTTTATAAATTAAAATGTGGTAATGACAACTGTGATAAAATTTATATCGGTGGAACTTTAAGAAATTTTAAAACTAGAATTTCGGAACACAAACGTAGCTATGACAACAAAATATTAGATTCTAACTATTCAAATCATTTATAAGAAAACCAACACATTTTCGACCCAAATTTTGAAATTCTCCATGTAGTCGGTAAATCTTTTAGTTTAAATTTATTAGAGGCCCTAGAGATTAACAAAAATAAATATTCAGGTAATCTCCTTAACGACCAAATAGATATCAATCAGTCTCCTTTATTGAACCTCTTTACCTAGAAGAAAGCTTAGGAATGTTTGTAGTGAATGAATTTCCAGGTAATTTCTTTCAATACCATTGTTAACCTTAGTAAATAGATTTAGCACTGTATATATTAAGACATTTTTATATTCTACCTTCATTCGTTTTGACAAAGCTACTGTGTTAGTAAACGCGTCAACAAGTTTAAATTGAACATTAGTTCGAATATATGAAAATTTAAACAAACTATATTGTTTTATATCATCGTTCAGATTCCAAATTCTTAGCAAATAATAACTCTTGATGAATTTTTTCCTCTTCTATAAATCGTACGTATGATAAGAGTAGAGCTTCGTTACTTGGTAGAGTTGATTCATCGAGTTGAATGGAAAATTTGCAAGTCTTTAGGTAATCGCATAATGATATTTCAACGTCATTTGCCATTTCATCTATTCTTCTTTGCACTGAATTATTACTGAGAGGAATTTTTTTAATGATATCAAATGGTGTCTTATGATGGAGAACAGTTTTTAATATCTCTTCGACTGCCGGCCAAATTAATTCCTCGCCAATGGTGTGTGGTTTTCCTGACTTTTAGATTAACAGTGAAACGTTATATGAGGCTCGTAGCCCATCATCGTCTCGTTTAGATGACGATGCAAAAAGGTTTGATATAGTTGGCTGTTTTTAATATTGTTTTTCGAGTTCTTGAAAATAGAATATATCTTTGTTCTTCTTATCAGGATGCATTTTATGTAAATGCTCTTGTAGCCTAGAATGTTTCATAGCTTCCTTTGTAAAAACTTTTCGGCAAATTAAACACATAGGTAATGATTCGTTTGTAGAGGATTCCGCAAATCCATATTTTAAATATTCAATACTGTATTGCCGGCATTTCTTTTTTAGAAGTAGATTCAGCCATTTTCATACAAAAATTAAATTCTCAATAGATTTATAGATAGTAATGTTTATAAAATGACACACCTCTCACGATTATTTACTACGGCAGAGCTTATGATTCACGACTATATATCGCGGCCAAGCACATACAACTAACTAACAAAAAATTCGTAGAGCTGTTGCTTTTATACGTTTCATTTCGTGCATGATTCAACTTGTCTGTGTGCGAATATGTCGAAACATGTTATTTTGTATGAACATCGCGCGTTCGCTTATCAACGTGCGAGGACAAGTCATATACTTCTATTCTGAACTAAAAGAAATTATTATAATTATTAGTATTATTATTATTGCTAATTTAAAACTGCTTATCAACTCTTATTTAATCATTTTTATTTCACCATTCCTCTTGACTGCTTATTATTTGCTTATGAATCCGCTACCGCCCCCCGAAAAGGCTGCAGCGCCCACAGGGGGGCGGTATCGCCCCCTTTGAGAACCAATGGTATACAGTTTGCAAAACGAGTGAAACGAAACACTCGAACGAAGCCAGTCATTGAATTTGCGGGTAGAAAAGTTATAAACGAAATTTCGAGATTTTTGGGATGCCGTTGGTGTACCTGATTGTCAGATCATGTTCGCCATTATTTTTACGGGTATCTAGTTCACTTCGAAGTTCTCTTAATCGTTGTTGTTTTGTGGGCGTCTTGTCATCTATTATAAAAAATTTTTCAGTACGCTTCTCCTCGAGAAGTTTGGATTGATTTTTCAATATGTTTTTGGCATGGTGTTCTAAAGGCATCACTACTTTGATCATGCGAGGAAACTTCTGGTTGGTTTTGCCGACTATGTAGAAGGTAATTGGGGTTTCATGACATCTGACAGTATCCAAGACAAGCTTAATTTTATTTTTGTCATCATCCTTTCTAAGTTGAGCATCCCCAAAGGAGGGTTCAGGTACGCCTCTGATTAGAATATTTTTGGTTCGCACTATGAGATCTACCGCCTCATTTGCGATGTTGTCGGTGAATTCGGTCGAATTAACTACATCGAACTGACTCAGTTTATTATTTAATTGAGTTGATTTATCATCAAATTCGTTCATTTTCATGTGAATTTCTGTTTAAAAATCTAGCAGAAGAGCTTTCAATTCCTAAAAATTCTAAACATTTGAACTGCAATTGTTGCAGAGGATAGACAAGCCACGAACCCTCTGCCTCGTAACCCGGTCGTCGGCAGAAACATCGTTGCATGCCATGTGTATTTGTCGCTTACAACCATCACACTAGAGTTTGAGATCAGTTGTGTCTACCGGCTTCAAACAATTAGAACAAGATGGCATAGTAGGCATACTAGTTTTTGTTGTAATTAGTACGTTCTATGATCATGAATAATTATTGTAAAATGGTGAATGGTACTCACCGTTTGAAATATTATTCTTATATTGTTTTACTGCACTGGCACTGCACTTTTTCATAGACCTATCACTGCTTACTTGCAATATACAGAGATTGCTACTTAAAAGTTCATTTACAAAATATATAGCTTATACAGTGTAAACTTGAAAATTAAGCAGGAGCACAAAATTGAACGTGTGTATTCGACTATTACTAGCACCTGAATTCGATGCAGAGAATCAGATTATTGAAAAGTTGCGTGACAAATTGTTTTCGATTCAGCTTGACGAGGCGATGAAGACGCTTCCAGATGCTTTATTTGTGGTGATTGAGTTACTTGGTAGACATATTCGAGAAAATAAAAAACCCTTAACCAGCACATACACTTAAAATTATTGAGCTTTACTGTGACGTCATTAATATCTGATAATATAACCGACATAATTATTAAGTGGCATCTCTTTCTATTAATAGTGAAGAACAGAACAAAATAATTTGAGATTTGTCTGTTATGTTATCAGATATTGATGATGTTAGAGTGAAGGTCGATAATTTTAAGTGTATGTTGGAAAGTGATAAAATCAGTGCTTTTTGTAGAAAGTTGGAGCTGTGAGCAGAAATGTTCGACAAAAAAACCGAGAAATGTTGTGAAATGTGAATAAGTCTGTCAAAAACATACAAAGAAGAAGAACAGTATGTGAAAGTTGTGTAACTATAGAAAGTCATTTAGCCATGTTATTATTATTATTATTATAATTATTATTATATTTAGACAAGGGCAGAGGGACAAGTCCCTATTGTGCCCAAAAAACAGATAATTACATAAGTAACCTACTAGTAGGTAAATAACAGAAAAATAAGTACAATATGAACAATACACCAAATAAACTATATGTGCTCTAGCAGTGCATGATCAAGTCTGTTTTTAAACGAGTTAGTAGATGGTGCAGAAACTGTGTATACATCAAGATTATTCTAGCTGTCGAATACCCTGTTAGGTAAGAAGTTCTGTCTTGATCTGACGGTAAAGTTTTCTTTTTTGAGTTTAAAAAAGTGTCCTCTAAGGCGGTCATCTGGATTTAAGGTGAACATCATATCAAGATTACCAAAATTAAATTTTAATATTTTAAAAGTGGTAATGAGGTCTCCGCGGTGTCTGCGAAGTTCAAAGGAAGTTAGGTTGGCCATGGAGAGTCTTTCTTCGTAGGAAGGTCTTCGCTGTCCCAGGGACAGTGGAGTGGCTCTCCTTTGAACATTTTCCAAAAGATTTTTATCGCGAACTAGGTCTGGGTACCACGTTGGACCGGCGTACTCGAGAATTGGTCGGACATAGATAGTATACAGTTTGCAAAACGACTGAAACGAAACACTCGAAAAGCACTTACGAATGAGATACAGTCTGGTATTCGCGCGCTTACAAACTGAAGTTATATGATCAGACCAAGTTAGGTTGCTATTTACGATAATTCCGAGGTCGTTATAGGAAAACACAGAATTTAATGGTCGACCGTCTACGAAGTACGGTAGTAGTGGGTTGTTTTTACCAATTCGGAGCACCACACATTTTTCCGTGTTCAACGGAAGTAGCCACTGGGAACACCATCTGAAGATGGAGTTTAAGTCCAGTTGGAGGGTTTGTTGGTTGGTAATTGGATTCGTATATATCTTTGTGTCGTCAGCGTAGAAAGATATTTTATTAGTTACTTGATAAGGAAGATCGCTGGTGTAAACTGTAAAAAACAGAGGACCAAGAACAGAACCCTGTGGTACTCCACTTTCCATCAGTCTATCCCTTGAGAAGTCTTCGCCAACTCTTACTTTGAAATATCTGTCTGTTAGGAAGTCGTCAAACCAGCTAAGTAAAGAGCCGCGAATGCCGAAGTGTTCCAGCTTGTGTAGAGGTCTGCGCCTGGGAACACGATCAAAGGCCTTGGAAAAGTCCAGATAGACAATATCTACTGGCTGCCGATCGTTAAGAGATGATGTCCAGTCATTAACACAGTGTAGCAGGTTGGTTAGGGTGGAACGGCCGGCGACAAATCCGTGTTGTTGCGTTGGAATCACATTTTCCAGGATAAGAAATTTGGTCATCTCCTCCGAAATAATGGCTTCCATGACTTTACTGACCACTGGCAGCAGACTAATCGGGCGGTAGTTATTGGAATCAAGTTTGTTACCTTTTTTGAATATGGGGGTGATAGATGCTAATTTCCAGTTGAGGGGGAATGGAACTTTGAGTAAAGGAAGTCTGCATAATTAACGACAGGGGAGTTGCAAGCGAGTTTGCGCAGCTTTTTAGGAGTTTGGGAGCTAGACCATCTAAACCATGTGATGCGTTAGTGCGAAGTTGCAGTAAGTGCTGTTTTATACGGTCTGGTGTAAATACTACATGTTCTAAAGATGCCTTGAGGCGAGGACAGTTAATTAATGGGAGGTTGTCATTATTGGGTTCTTGAGTGGCACAGAATTTTAAAAAGTATTTTCTTGCTGACTATGAATTCGTAGCAAGTGACGAGTGGGTTTGGGATCCGTTTCGAACTACTCCCGAAGGTCTCTATAGAACAAATTGGAAATGTAATTATGTTCAAAACATCAGACAAATTTTAATATTATTCACTATGAACCTATAATATAGATGTTAATTTTAGAGTTTCTGTATGTACTAACAATAAATTGCCATGGTTAATTAGGATTCAATAAGTATTTAGACAATAGATTGTATTGACAGCTTACCTCTCAACTAACTATTGCCTTTTTGACAACGTCCATGACAATTCAACCACTTTTTCAATTGTTCACAATTACTCACTTCAACTGAATTTTCAACAAGTACAGAATCACCAATAATTTGTTTGTGGAGGTAATATTGCTTTCCTAGCCATTCTTACACTAAACGGTAGGAAACTTTTAAACCACCGCTCTTTCAACATGGCGGCTGCGCTTGTCATATGTTGAAAAGTATTAGAGATTGCGGTGTTGTCAAATGTATTTTCCCCCTTCAGATCTAGGAATCGTTCATAAGTATATCCACATGCTACTGTCTAAAATACATTGCTTGTTTCCAAACTTAACTCCTTTGTTAGAACTATAGAAGAAAAAATTTTCATAGACTTACTTCAAGCGGCGAAATCAAAAGAGAATTTAGTAATAAATCTCTCTTTGAATTTTGGACGGTAGTGGATGATACGTTTTCTGAAAACAAAAGTATGTCCTATATTATTGCCATTTTCAAAATCCTATCTTTGCGAAGTCGGATTTTCTGCGTTTGCTGCTTTAAAGAGAAAATGTTGGTCTCGACTGAATATAGACAAAGAACTGAGAGTGCCTATTTCTAATATAAAACCTTCTTTTAAAAAACATTGCTGTGCGAGACAGGCCCAAGGGAGTCACTAATAATTATTAAAGGTACTTTCAATTTAGTACTAATGAGTTTATTATTAGTTTCAGTGGGCATTTTACAGTAAGTACCTACTGATACAATCATATTTTTAATATACTTATAAATAGTAAGTTAAAAGCACCATATTCCGCCGCAGTTTAGAATTTTTTAGTTTGAGTTCTTCTTCTTTTATAAATCCTTTTGCCCTTTCAGGCGTCGGATGTGGATTCCGTGACCTGTACCCATTTCTTCCATGCCTTTCTGTCTCTTGCTAGATTTTTCATTTCTGCTATGGTCTTTCCTCTTTCTAAACCTATCTCTAGTATTTGGTCTAACCATTTCCTTCTAGGCATACCCCTTTGTTTTTTGATCGGCTTTCCTATCTCCATTATTTTCCTAGTTAATCTATTTTGTTCCATTCTTACCATATGACCATACCAGCTAAGTTGTCTCTTTTTTATTTTACCAGTTATCGCTTTCTGCTTAGTTGTCTCTCTAATAACGTCATTTCTAATCTATTCCATTTAGTTTTCCCTGCAATTCTTCTTAGATGCGTCATTTCTATGGCATTTATTTTAGTTTCGTCCTTTTTTCGCACAGTCCAATTTCCACTTGCGTATATTATTGTAGGAACTGTTATCATATTATGAATTTTCATTTTTACTTCTAGGTCTATATCTTTATGTCCAAGAATTGTTTTATTTAGAGAGTAGTATATTTTTGATGATTTATTTGCTCTGTTTGTTATTTCTGCATCTATTTTTCCATCTGCTGTTACTATACTTCCTGAATATTCAAATGTTGTTACTCTTTCTAGAGTCTGGTTTTTGCATTTAATATCTCTATTATTTTGATCACCTGGTTGTTTTTCATTTATTATCATCACTTTTGTTTTATTTATGTTCACCTCCATATTCATGTTCTCTACTTCTTTAGTCCAAATATTCACTAGTTTTTGCATTTTGTTCTTTGTATTCGCCACTAAAACCACATCATCTGCATATAGTAGACTACTCAGTTTAATTGGTTCTAAATTTCTGTGTCCAATTATAGTATTCAGCTGCTCATATTTTTCTTTGATTCGTTTCACAATCTTATCCATGATTATCATAAACAGTAGTGGGTTTAAACTGTCTCCTTGTTTTATTCCCTCACGCATTTTGAATTCTTTAGACCTTTGGCTTGCAATCTGTACCTTGGCTCTAACTGTCTCGTATACACATTTAATTATATTTATTAAGGTGGGTGATTCTTCCATTTCCGCCAGGGTTCTCCATACTTCTCTTCTATCTACTGTATCAAAGGCTGCTTTTAGATCTATAAATGTAAGGTACATTTCTTCTCCCTTTTCTATTTTTCTTTGATTATATTTCTTAGTATATAGATATTATCATTTGTTTGTATTTCAGGTCTAAAAGCTCCCTGTTCTTCTCCTAATTTTGGTTCTACATATTCTCTTAATCTTTTTTCTATTATCTTTGTGTACACTTTATAGCTAGTTTGGGCCAAACATATTGCTCTGTAATTCTCACATTGTGTTTAAAGTTTGAGTTCAAATATTACAAAAACTGACTTTGTTACATCCAGTTTGGCATTTTTTAAACGTAAAATGATATGTTGTGAAATATAGGAAAATATATTTTTTAAATAATATAACGTGTTTCCTTCGAAAAACAAATATTTTTTTAAAAATGCCACAATGTCCTCATTCCGTAGTACATTTTTAACTAAGACCCTAATTCCGACCTGAGAGTTTCCTAATTTCGGCGTAAACTTTTATATTGTTTTTTTTTTCAAATATGGTTGTAATTAACACAATAAACCATTGAATTCGAGGAAAATATGCAGAGAGATATATTTATTGAAGTAAATTAAAGAATAATCCGCTTATAAGAACAAAAAAAATAAAAACTTATAACAACTTTTACATACAGGCTCTTAAGAATTTACTTACATCAAATATAAAATTTATATCAAGTACTTATATTGCTAAAACAAATATTGCACGTTTGGTCTATACTTTCTATATCAGGAACAGAATAAAATCCCCTCCTATTTACAAGGCGAGGAGCACTTATACGAGGAACAATTTCATCTTTTTCATACCATATGACATTCTCGACAGCTGACCATCTTCAATGTATCCCAATCCGTTCCATCGCCTTGATAAAAAATTTGGATTCATTTTATCAATAACTCATATTCATTTTCATACATAAAAGTTACGTAATCATCTTGTTTATAACCGCTCTCTTTTCTGCATTTACTTTTCACAGGTTCGGCTTTTGCTTTGTTCATATTATTTTCTGATTTTTTTCTCCCTTCTCTTTTTTTTCTTCCGCTACATTCTCCTGTTCATAAATTTTTGCTTCTTCTGCTAGTTATTCTTGGGTTATTTGTTCTGGGTCTGCCTCTTTTGTTTTTTTGCCATTTGATTTCTTAGCGATTGTTTTAATTTTCGCTTTATTTTTCTGGGCATGTCTTTCTTTTCTCTTTCCTCTTTTTTTCGGCTTCTAGTCGCCTTTGATACTCTACAAATTCATCAGCTATGACTACAATCTGTGTTATCTTTCTTGTTACTCGTTTTTTGGCATTTTCAATCGGCTTTTGGCAAAAATAAAATGCATTTTTCAAAGGCGTACGAAACTTGGGCGGTGTTCTAAAATATGAAGAAGATGACTGACTACTACAGGGTTCCGGAGATACCGCAGATAATGGTGGGTTGACAAAATCGAATTTTTCGGAAAGTGTTTGATTGGGCGGTGTAAGAAAATTGTTATTTACAGAAATATTCTCTTTATCATGGACTGTAGTGTTATGAGCATCAGATTGTACTGATGAACTGGAGGGTGATTCATTTGGAGGCTTGATTGGTTCAAGGTATTATATTTCTAAAAAAATTTTTGCGGTATTCTTGTCAATTCAGTTACGATGACATGGTATTGGAGAGGAGGTTTATTTTGCTGTTGAATGAGCTTCCATGATTGTTTCAATACTTTCGTCTGTGTATTTTCTATGGTTTTTGATTGAATTATCAGTTGTTATGTATACGTGATTTTCAGCGGCCAGTTCTAAAAAGCCATCTCCTCAAATGCTAAATATACTAAAAACTTCATCATCATTTATGTTGTTAATTAGTGTTCAGTCCCTTAATGAAATTGACTGTCTCGACCCTTCCTTCGTGGAATATGCTCATATTAGTGTTTTTAAATGAAACTCAAGGTCTCTAGTTAATTCCACAATATAATACAAGTTATTGAACATTCTAAAAAATTGACAATTGTTTCGATAAATCAATATCATCGTCAGAATGACAGAAGTTACATTTCATTTTATGCCTACCTGATGTTTAGTAGTTATATTTGGCTAGACCAAGAAGTAACCTAACTTGTGATTGGCTTAATATATGTTTATAGAAAAAAGAAGAAGATGTGATATTACAAATATTGAAGCTTAGATATTATTAGCCCTATGGTGATATCCTGGATATCATTTTTTCAATTAAGATCAGTATAACTGTGCAATGATATAGAAGACCAGGAAAACTATATCTGCTGATCTTTACAATTATCACTTAAGAAGACAATTTATTAGTGGAGAATTCCCTAGATCTAACTGTTCATTGTAAACTTCATATTGTGGGTTTCTTAAATGTCTTCTAATTTCCAGTTCTTCAAGGAAATCCAGTTCTTGTTTCTTTTCACAAATATGTAGTACTTCTAGTTTTGTGTTAGGTGTCAATGAATGATTTGTGTCAAGTAGATGTTTTGCGTAGTGGGATTTATCTGGTTGTTTTAATCTGTATGCTCGTAAGTGCTCACTGTATCGTATTTCAAAATTCCTAAGGGTCTGACCCAAATAGACAGCATTACATTCTGGACATTTGAGTTTATATATACCTGACTTCTTTAGTAGTGGTATTTTTGTTTTTACATTTAACAATTTTGTACTAACGTTACTTTCTGTTTTAAAAGAAATTGTTGTATTCGTTGCTGAAGATATTATCTTTGAAATATTATTAGAAATATTTCCTGCATATGTGATGGTTTTATAAGTTTTAATTTCATCAGCTTGTAATTTTGATAGAGAGATTATTACAATTAGACAAATAGCAACAGCTAACGGTTATCCATTAGATATGATAAATAAGCTAATTAGTAAAAAAGAGGAAAAAGTGGCATTACAACTAATATATCCTAAACAAGCTGATGAAATTAAAACTTATAAAACCATCACATATGCAGGAAATATTTCTAATAATATTTCAAAGATAATATCTTCAGCAACGAATACAACAATTTTTTTTAAAACAGAAAGTAACGTTAGTACAAAATTGTTAAATGTAAAAACAAAAATACCACTATTAAAGAAGTCAGGTATATATAAACTCAAATGTCCAGAATGTAATGCTGTCTATTTGGGTCAGACCCTTAGGAATTTTGAAATACGATACAGTGAGCACTTACGAGCATACAGATTAAAACAACCAGATAAATCCCACTACGCAAAATATCTACTTGACATCAATCATTCATTGACACCTAACACAAAACTAGAAGTACTACATATTTGTGAAAAGAAACAAGAACTGGATTTCCTTGAAGAACTGGAAATTAGAAGACATTTAAGAAACCCACAATATGAAGTTGTCAATTAACAGTTAAATCTAGGGAATTATCCACTAATAAACTGTCTTCTTAAGCGATAATTGTAAAGATCAGCAGATATAGTTTTCCTGGTTTTCTATATCACTCCACAGTTATACTGATCTTAATTGGAAAAATGATATCCAGGATATTACCATGGGGCTAATAATATCTAAGCTTCAATATTTGTAATATCATATCTTCTTCTTTTTTCTATAAACATATATTAAGCCAATCACAAGTTAGGTTACTTCTTGGTCTAGCCAAATATAACTACTAAACATCAGGTAGGCATAAAATGAAATGTAACTTCTGTCATTCTGACGATGATATTGATTTATCGAAACAATTGTCAATTTTTTAAAATTTTCAATAACTTGTATTACATTGTGGAATTAACTAGATACCTTGAGTTTCATTTAAAAACACTAATTTCAGTCCCTTAACTGATGTAACGAGGTCTGTTCATCATCAGACAGCAGTTCCTCAAGGTTTTGGATAAGATGTTGTGCAGTTTCCTCTTTGGGGTTGAATGATTTCCAGAATTTAAAAAGTTTGGTGTAAGATGGTTTTTCTGATCAATCTGCATTACTAGATTGTTTGATAAACTGGCGTAACGTTCCAGGTGATCGTTTGATTTCAAACTCTTTTCTAAAATCTGGTCCTGTGATTTCGGAACAGGCCTGTGAAGAAATTACGTGTGGGGCTTGAGTTCTATTCGTTTGGAGTTTCTCGAATTTAATTTTTTCGGAGTTATAAGGATATAATTCAGTACATTCAAATGCACTTTGAATTATTTGAGGTTTTAAGGTCTTATCAAAACATTCTTTTACTAGCACGGAAAAAGCTGTTCGTTTAATTTTATTAAATTCATGTCCAATTCTACCATCATGGACTATTGTTTGCCACTTATCCTTAACGGGACGAAACACTGCTACATCTAATGGCTGCATTATGTAGGTGGCATTCGGAACCAATGCTACCAATACAATTCCATTTGCTTTACAGAACTCACTTACGTCTAATGAAATATGGCTGGTGTAGCCATCAAGGAAAAGTACCACGGGCAGTGTGATGTTGTTTTCCGTTAACCAGTTACAGAAAACGTTGGTTACATATACAAAAAAAGCTTTCGCATTCATCCAACCACTCTCGGTATATCCACAACCCCAACCGGTTGGCATAGATTGAGTAATATTTTTTGGCATCCGGGACTTATATGGAAAAACCACCATCGGCTAGGCAACTTGACCGTTCGCAGAAACGTTGGCTAAAACTGTGAGGCATTTCTTATCATCATTTGAGACTCTGTTATAGACAGTTTTTGAAACTTTTTTCACTAGCACATTTTTTCTGAAGGAGTAAAAAAATGCGGTCTCATCACAGTTATAGATTCTGCTGGGGTCTTCTAAAACTCCCGTTATTTCATGTTTTACAAACAATTCATGCACTTTCACAAACCAATTCCAAGTGTTCTTCTCAGTTACTCCAGCTTGGCTTGAAGTAAGGTTTTGTGCTATTCGGTAAGACACATATTGGTTTCGTTTTAAAAATCATTGGTACCAATGTTTTCCTGGTCTTCCTTCCTTGGAAGGATTAGGTTGATTTAGGCTTTTAATCAATGTGAATACCACGTCCAATAGTTGAGCTCTAGACACTGGAAACCCAGCATCTCCCAGAAAATGCATCCAATCAACTACTACCTTCTCTTCTTCAGCTGTTAAGATAGGCGGTTTTCCACTTGTCTTGAAAATATCTTTTTTTTATCCTTTAATGTTATCTCTGGTATGCCATAAATTTTGGAGGCTTCATGAACAGACATACCTCGTTTTATTTCTTCAAGAGCTTGTTTAAGCGCGGCTTCTGAATACTTGTTTTTTCGTGTATGTTTAGCTATAATTATTACAGTAGGTGCCATTTTGCTGGAAATTAAAAAAAAGTCTAGTTAGGTCAGTATCAAGATATCTTATCACATAGGTGCATGAGTCAATTTTAGGCGGAATTACGTCCTGGACTGTAAAAAGCGAATCCTTATGCCGACGTACTTTTTTTAAGATTCTCCGAGATTGGTATAAATATTTTGAAACAAAATGAATTGAAATAAAATCTTGAACATACTTACTTAAATTGAAAGTGTTTTCACGTTATAAGTACCTACCGTTATTCACACTAAGACTCTTCAACCTCAAACTCGGTGCATATTTGCGCTTTTAGGCGTTGCCTCTAACTCTTGCGGAGACAGGGGGGTCCGTTATTCGAAGACTAAATAACATGTAAAAGGGCGCCAGGCAACGTCGCCTCCTGGCAACTACCTACACAAGTTTTCCCACCCTAAGACAACCAAATAGGTGGAGAAATAAAAAACAGATGTCACTTACCCAAGATTAAGTTTAATAAATTACTTAATTTATTCTCAAGAAAAGTCATGGTAGTAAAACTACTACGTACAAGTGTATAATAAAATTACAAAAATTACAAGAAATTTCCCCAAATGTCCTATAATCCCATAAATACTAACCACAATTTTTCATAGGTAAGTGAAATTCCCCCTAGATTGGATGATATACAAAAAAAAATATGTTTACAAATATATATATATATATATACAAATAACCCAAGTAAAAATATACATCCCGTACCATTAAAACCAATGTAACCCTCCCCAGTAGTAACTCAGTCCCTGAGTACCACAATTTGTACGAAGATTTATGACAGGCTGTACCCTCAAGTACCCAATAGCACTTTAAAGTCCTATGAACTGCTTTATTGAAATCCTATATAACCCCCCTAGTAAAATACAATAATGCCCCTCAAGTAAAATCCAATAATTCCCCCCAATTCAAATCCCACGTTACAGCCTGGATTGTTCGTTGGGTATAAATATGTACAAACCAGTATTTACATACAATGAAATTCCTCAAACGAGTACTCAATTACCTGATAAAAATGAAACAAATGTATACCTGAGTCTCGAATATACTATAGGGTTAAGTCAATAAAGTATACCATACGTATCCGGCGGAGTCGAATTGTCTCCCAAAATAAAAATATTACCTGCTCTCAAAAAGGTGACGGTCGAATTGTCTCCCGGATGATTTTAATCCGTAATTAGCATGAGTACTTATAATACCTTAAAATCTAAACGTTGTTGCCAAATCGATCTTACTTATATCTTGACGAAATATTTGGAATGGTATTTCCTAATTTTGTTAAAATAAAACAGTACGTAGGAAATTATAATTATTTTATTATAATAAAACAAAGGAAAATATACAATGGTTTACTTATATATATATATATATATATATATATATATATATATATATATATATATATATATATATATATATATATATATATATACATATACATATATATATATAAATATATATATATATATATATATATAACAAGATGTACGAATAGTGTTTGACTATCCTGCTGAATTCTGTTATATTTTCTCATGTTTCATTCAACACCTTTGCTCCCATTTTTTACATCTTTTCTTGGTTGTACCGTACCGATGACAGCTAATGAGCCAGAAACATGCATGTCTGCGGTTACCACTCTTTTCAGTAGCCCCTTCTTCTATTTGCGTGCAATACCCACTGATCTATTCGTTGTTTATTATATATATATATATATATATATATATATATATAAATATATATATATATATATATATACTTATATATATACTTATATATTTCAAGACAATAATATTTACAAAAATGATATAAAAACTTTTTCACTCTACACACTTATAATACAAATTAGATTCTGCATTTAAAATAAATATTTTTTAAAAATTGAAAATTGGTAATCCTGCCGTCTTGTAATTTTTCTAAATTATCTTCCAAAAACTTTTTTTTCATTAATACTTTTCGATCATATACTTTGACCACGGTATCAATACTTTGAAGCTTAATATAGGTATCTATTTGAAAATCTAGAAGAACTTTTATAAACTGGTTAAAATTTGGGTGTGTATTATAAAATGAAGCATTATAACGCGAATGAAAAGATTCGCATGCGTTTGTTGTCCTTTTTAAAGAAGAAGAGTTTTCAGCCCAAATGTTAGAAGGAAAGGTACAAATTTCATCTATGTAAGTTTCAACTAAATAGTCATTAAATTTAATCACCCTCTCATCATCTGGTTGAATTGCAATGAGATCAAGAACAAAGCAATCGCCAACGTCTTCTGCTTTAAGGAATGGTAAACCAAAAATATAAGTAAGGTATTTAGTTATATCTGTTTCTAAATTGTTTTTTAACTGATACTCGGTAGAAAGTCCTAAACTTTGAATTTTTCTATACCAACTTTGACCTAGGTGAAATAGACATCCCTTAATTTCTGTTTTTGGAAAAATTTCGCGAATTGCTTTGTGTATTGCTAATTCAAAATCTGAAGTTATAGTTTTTGGAAGAAAGTCGTGACCTGTTGTAGATAGATATATTTCTTTTAAATATTGTAAAGCTAATTTATACGATACTGTATTTTTATTTTTTAGAAGGAAAAAAACCAAAGGAATATAATGATTATTTTTAAAGCCATGAATGGTAAACAATTGTAAAAAAAATTTAGGGCAATAATCGAAAGTGCCATCAACATATAGTTCACTTATTTCTTTTAGAGCAATAATATTTGTTTTACATGAAAACATGACTATATTATTTATTTCATCATTTTTAAGAATAAAATATTCGTCCCTATTAGTTTTTAAAGTAACAGAATTTAATAAACTATGAAATTCAACTATATTAGTTGGAAGTTTTGATGCAATTTTGGACCTAGCAGTATACATATTTTTTCTCATCCTTTCAACGTCATGAGTAGTAATAGTTTCACAATGGGATTCTCTTACCTCCTTTCTAATTAGGCCCATTGGTTTTGCCGAAATATCTTCTATTGCTTTAATTTTTACAGCATTGCTTAGAGTCTGCCTATTTAGAAGTTCTTCTGATAATTCCTCATGGTTGTGGTTTAAAGAAGATTCGATCACTTCTGGACGGTCCAATTTTGTTTTAACAAAAGCTTTACACTGCGTTTTCCTGGACGCACAAAGCCATCTTTTTAGAGTGTCTCTTGCTAATAACTTGTGGAATGAAAATTTAAACCCATCGATCACTAACAAATCTTTGCCTTTTTCACTTTTAATTATTGTAGCCTCCATTATACGTATAGTTTCACTGTTCCACTTTTAACTATTCAACAACTTCGTAAACAAACTTTACAACCTCTGAAACTTGTGAAGAATATGTGAAATATGGTTTACTATTTTTAATACCACCCTTTATAAGGCGAAGGAGGGAAAGTACCTACCTGTTTTTGGGTTTGTAAAATGTTGATGGATTAACTTAACATTCTTTTAATGTAAATTAAAATAGATTTTAATGCAGATTATCACTAAAATAATCTAAGGAAATTTAATTAGTTATTTGTTAATGACAATTTAAACTGCAGGTTATCGTTACAAATAAATAAATGTAAGGATTATTTTCTTACTTTTCTATTTCAAGGTAGTTAAATGATTCTCATATCCTGAGAGACATTTTACAAAAAGAAAAAGGTATCAATAGTTCAACGTACTTTTAAAAATAAAAATTTTGATTTGGCAACAACGGTGTACTTTGTGAAAATTAATACCTTTTAATGTATATTATCTTGGGAGACAACTCGACCTATGATGGGAGACAATTCGACCTATAAAAAAACTACCTGCTCAAGACGGGAGACAACTCGTCCTTGCCCTACGTATCTATGGCACAGAATAACGTTCACGCAAATGAATATGAAATTTGAAAATATTAAAATATAATATGGCGCAATAATGTCATATGAGCTCGTACACTTACTATCACCAACTCAAATAATTCCAAATATTTAAATTGAATAGCCACAGTAACGTTTACATAACCTTACAATGGGTGTAGTTATCACCAATCCACATTCGCAAATTTTAAATGATATGACAGCTATAATCTAATATTATATGTTTATCACAGTGATTGATACTTGATCAACATAAGTATAGTCATGAACTGACTACCACAAGTTGCTTACAGTAACGGACAAATCAATGATTTACAACATACACCGACTGATATTGTAAGCAAAATGTACTTAACATAAACAAATCAAAGTGCAAAACTTGCGTGAAATCCCAATGTGGTATACGATGACTACTAGCGGTGGCTACCAACTCCTACTGCTGTAGAAAGCTTCACGAACCCATATCGTACTCTTCAAGTCAACGGTAGAACTCCAAATTTTCCCCCATACAGTATCCCACGTTGAGGTTATTCAAATTAATAACATAAATCCAAAACCAAGAAAGGGAACGAAGAGAAGAGGAGGAAAAAGAAGAGAAATGAACCCTAAAACGAGAAATATGTTAATAATCTATATACTTTCTGATAGTCTCAATGCTCAAATTGATATATCTATCTAAACTCTACCCCCCCCTAATCGATTAACTTTCTTTGACAATCATATACCCTGTACGAGTAATTTCCATTAATGTTCCCTAAACTAAAATACCTCATAAACACGTACGAGTAAGACTTCTATTAATTATAAAGCTTAATCGATTAATATGAATATTACTTAATATTGCTGGCAAAAGTTAATGAATGAACTTTTATATTTCATATTTGATCAAAAAAACTATCATGCTTTTTGAGCTCAATATATTATCTATCCTTTTTTACATTTTATGAAAAAATACCAACTTATATGAAGAAAATAACTAAATGCTAAGTACCTAGCTATAACTAGTTGACCTCCAAACAACAAAAAAATACATTAGCCAAAGAAAATATGGTCGAAATTACTAAAATATGCAAGTCTATACAAAATAACTGAAATATGTCTTACCAATTGGCCAGATCAGGTCCTAATATAGGGCTGTATCACCCTAGATGTGGTAATTAAGGTCTATTTAAATTATGTTTTCCCACTCACAAGTTTTGGTATGCACTATAAAAAAATCACTTCATCAGATAAGGGGACAATTTCTCTACTCATAATTAGGAACATTCTAGTTAACTAAACTATAGAAGCATTCTAATACTTACAATTGACATCTGACTGGAATTACACCATGAAAAAAACATCTATCGTGTTGAAATCACTGTTCCCAAAAAATCGGTATTCCCATGGGTCTGTAATCTCCAATAACTAGAAAAAAATCTTCAGCGATACCCGGAAAATATGTTTCACAAGTCGGTCATCCCTTAATATAAGGTGAAATATTTATATATTTCATCCGAACCTGTAATATAAAATTTCAACCGCTTACACCAATAGATACCCAACGAACATGAATGTTCACAGACAAACTAAAACTCTCGTTATACGCCACAGATTAACATACGCATAGACGCGTTACAAAGATATGTATCAGAGGTAGTGCATTCGAAGTAACACCACGGGGACAAAATAAATACTTTGACGTTTGTTCATAGTAGCACGAAATGATAAATAATTTCCGAAAATAGATGACACTGGATTTCCTGATATATATTTGAAGTCAAAATAATGTTAAATGGAACGAAGATTTATATTTTAAAGTTTCTGTAACTAAATTTGCACAATGACAAAATTGAAACGTATCATAAGAATATTTTTGGTTTAATTGAAAATTAAAGATTGCTGTGGGTATAGCTATAATTTAAAATAAACTATTTTTGGGACATACTCTCTAAACATAAAAACTTAGTTTCCTAGTGAGAAATATTTTGCTTCTAGCATATACTAAGGCCTAATTTACAATTTACAAATATTTTTTTCCTGATTGCAGTTCATATAGGTTTTAGAATTTAATTTGAATAAAATAGTAGAAAATCCTTATTTCGACGTATTACGACGACATTAGCTTTGGATACAAAAATGAGCCCTTATTCCGACGTATTTTTTTTGAATATATTTGTATAAGTTTATGTCAACATAATAAACCAAAACCATTAAAAATGTATTTTTAAATACTTTTGTTCAACATAAAAGAAAAGTGGAACCAGCTTGGGTAAGCAAAACTTGATTTTCGAAATATTTTTAATTACTGGTTCAATCTAAGAAGTACTTACCAAAATGCGAACGTTTTACCTCTGGCTCCTAGACTGACCTTGTCGATACTGAAATGCATACTTGATCAACCGAGGATTGCGTACAACACCACTTTGGCATTGATGTGCAAACTAATAAATTCTGTAACGCATAAAGTTGATCGCGTTCAGATATTCGTTTTCAGTTCAAAGAAATTAACTGACAAAGTTTGCCTTAAGAAATAGGACGGGATTAGAGCTCGATTCATCATACATCAGAGTAAGGTGCTTTTACCTTATATTACTTCAAAAATGTATTGTACTTACTTAATTTTTTCAATGTATGAATGAGTATCATTTTGCTTCTCTTTCTGTAAATTGAATTTTTGTATTAGTAATTATTGTTTTTTTTTTATTTTGAGGTGCTGGCGCGCCCCACAGGTTGAGAAATTCCGATCTAGGCAGATGTGCTCAAGTTTTTGTATGAGTTTAATATTTTGTGCCTTGTCAAATGCTTTTTGGTAATCTATGAAGCACATGTTGCTATTGTTGTCAATTATAATCGAAGCCATTATGGATATTTTCATATATCAGGCATAAATAACAAGGTAATTGAAGAATATGGACATGTAAAAAAAATGGCGTTTCATACTTTAGCGGTTTCTGCTAAGAACTACAATTAATCACTATATGGATTTTCAAATATAGGAGTTATTGACTTTATTCATAGAATTTCCATCACAAATGCGATAAATAAATGGAAAGCATCTCGACTCAACCAACCGTTGGTCTGAAAGTCCTTATTTCTAATGTCCGCTTTAAGATAAGACGTTCCAACGTTATATAATGTCCAATGATCGTAATCAGCACGTTAGTGGCAAATTATTATTCCGTCTGCAATATCCGTTGGTATTAATTATTCATAGAGTTGTATAGAGTGTGACTTTGCTGATAGAGCCTTCTTAACACGGTCAGATCATTGTTGTATACATCTTCTGAATAGATAATTTGCTCGTTCAATGGATCTACTTCCTCGCTGGAAATTTTGATATGGACGCTTACATCAATATTTAATCCTTTGGTCTAGTAATTATCCAGTTTGAATCGATATTCATCCGCCGTCAGCTTTTGTTTCACAATTCCTTTTGTTATGTAAGACGGTGCTTTAATGCACTCATATATAACTGAATGGAATCATAATGTCAGGTTCTGGAAATAAATAGGATTACCACATTAATTTCTAGGAAGCAATATATCAAATATTCGTCATAATTTTGTGATTCTAGTTTATAACATAAGGCGAAAATTACTTATTCTGTTACTTATGATAATATTTCACGAAATTGGGTACATGCACTTAAAATTGAAATTAGGCAAAAAACTAACAATTCTGCGGGCATAGCAGTTATGAGAAGAAAAACATTCGCATTAACTACGTCATTTTTAAAAAAATGAACTATATGTTTCGCCAGTTATTATCAGCAATTTCGCTAGCATACAGCAAGAAGTATATGTTGAGGGAACGGTAACCCGTGTACAAGTAAAACAAAGTCCAATTATAAAATCTCTCCATGGTGTTACGTCGATTACTACTCATTCAGACACTATTCAACCTAATCAGAACAGCTGCTCCAAAATTATGAAAATCTTGGGAAGGTCCATACTTAATCAAGAAAAGGATCAATGATGTTATATATCGCATAAGCAAGATCCCCAACGGAAAACCAAAAGTAGTAAAGTAGTTTACCAAAACCGGCTAGCGCCATTCGAAGGAGACCATGACCTAGAGGAAGGAGTAGACCTTATTCGAGATGTGTCTGACCCTACTTTCGATGAATTTATGGGCGTGTATGAAGATATGGAGTCACTTCAGAACAACGACAAGATTTGTTCACTCTCCCGGAAGATTATTCAGTGGCATACAACATCCCTGCCCGTATCAAGAACGCACGAGGGTTCGCAACCGTCTTTCGACATATATATATATATATATATATATATATATATATATATATATATATAAGCCATGAAACAAACTCGTGAAGCTGTGAGAGACAGAAACAAGTAGGATAAACTGGTACCTAATTTGAGGATTGTTCTGTGAATATCAATTCGACACTCAGCTGTTCTGATTAGGTTGAATAGTGTCTGAATGAGTAGTAACCGACGTAACACCATGGAGAGATTTTATAACTGGACTTTGTTTTACTTGTACACGGGTTACCGTTCTCTCAACATATACTTCTTGCTGTATGCTAGCGAAATTGCTGATAATAACTGGCGAAACATTGAGTTCATTTTTTTTAAAATCACGCAGTTAATGCGAATGTTTTTCTTCTCATAATTGCTATGCCCGCAGAAGTGTTAGTTTTTTGCTCAATTTCAATTTTAAGTGCATGTACCCAATTTCGTGAATTAGTAATTTTCGCCTTATGTTATAAACTAGAATCACAAAATTATGACGAATATTTGATATATTGCTTCCAAGAAATTAATGTGGTAATCCTATTTATTCCCAAAACCTGACATTATGATTCCATTTAGTTATATATGAATGCATTAAAGCACCGTCTTACATAACAAAAGGAATTGTGAAACAAAAGCTGACGGCAGATGAATATTGATTCGAACTGGTTGATTACTAGACCAAAGGATTAAATATTGATGTCAGCGTCCATATCAAAATTTCCAGCGAGGAAGTAGATCCATTGAACGAGCAAATTATCTATTCAGAAGATGTATACAACAATGATCTGACCGTGTTAAGAAGGCTCTTTCAGCAAAGTCACACTCTATACAACTCTATGAATAATTAATACCAACGGATACTGCAGACAGAATAATAATTTGCCACTAACGTGCTGATTACGATCATTGGAAATTATATAACGTTGAAACGTCTTATTTGGTATTCTTAGGGTGGGAAAACTCTTGTAGGTAGTTTTCAGGAGGCAAGATTGCCTGGCGCCCTTTCACATTTTATTTAGTCTTCTAACAACGGACCCACCCGTCCCCACAAGAGTTAGAGGCAACGCCTAAAAGCGTAAATATGCACCGAGTTTGAGGTTGAAGAATGCTAGTGTGAATAACGGTAGGTGGCACTTATAACGTGAAAACACTTTCAATTTAAGTAAGTATATTCAAGATTTTATTTCAATTCATTTTGTTCCAAAATATTTATACCAATCGGAGAATCTTAGAAAAAAGACGTCAGCATAAGGATTCGCTTTTTACAGTCCAGGAGGTAATTCCACCTAAAATTGTTTCATGCACCTATTGAAACAGTCAGATTTCGACCCTGCATTATATCATATTTGAAATCGTTTCTGTCAGCCCAGAGTTTTAGGGATAACTCTGCCATCATCCATCCGGCGAAGTGGTGCGAGCTGTAACCAACCTTGTCTTAACATCATGACTACAGTTTCATATTTGTCGCTAGGTAAGTGTGGAGAGTGTGAAGTTTTGTTATCATATGAAACAAAATGAGCGCCTACCTTTTCAAAAGTACGTAAATTAGTTTTCTTGTCAGTTTTGTTGCTGTATATTTCATGGGTGTTAAGGGTTCATTTTCTTTCTCTTGTGGTTTTTATTGTAGATATAAGTGACCATGGGACTATTGATTTATGCTTTTGTTACATCATATTGGGGTGTTAGCCTCAGTAGTTCAAAAAAACTGACCGCTTTAGCTGATAAGTGCTATAACTTATCAGGTTTCGGTTGTATTCGACTCCTTGACTTTGTCTAAAACATTTTACTAGTGTTAGATTAAAACATATTTGCTGATTATTTTATACATACTTGTCTCTTGAGATAGTTGTATATTTGATGATCATATATATATACCATGTCATAGCCTCAGTAAGTATTTCCATATTGTTCGGAAACTTCTGTTTAAGATTTGGTTGTCATTAGAATATATTGTAAACATTTACTCATAAGACGTTAACTGTTTGATTACATCTGATTCGTATGATAATTCCGGTTATTTTGGCTTTGTACATCAACATATGCGTGGGTACTATGGTACTATGGTACTATTATTGTTTGAAATAATTTCTAATACTTATAAGAATCGTTGTATTGTTGTTGTTGAAAAGTCTGGTTATTTGTTCTATGACAGATACGTCGTATATAGCTGGGTTCGTTTGTCGTTTCACACTGGGAGTAGTCGAGATATCTGTCTAGAATTTGTGGTTTGACTTTACGAGTTATAGATAACTCATTATGCATACAGATTTCCTCACCGATGTGAACTGTCGTTATTAATACTTTTGGGTTTACTTGACTTTTTGTTCGATGTCTTAAGTGGATTGTGATTCTATGTTCTGTGGTTAAGACGAATTTCTGTCAGCTGGACTGCTATTGGTTGGAAAACTTACTCGAGTTGCGTTGTAGGGAGAAGTTGAGTTACTTGGGTTATTGGCGCATCGATGACTCTCTCATCTAATCAAAATTTCGAGATGGCTGCATGAGTTTCATTTTTCAGTAATATCTTGATTTATTTATGGTATTTGAAACCATCCCAGTTTGGGATAATAATCAAGACGTTGTAAATTGATTCGGGAAGCTGGTGGTGGCTGTATTTTTTTTAAGATTTTATGGATATTGGCCGTTTTGGAAACCACGCTGCCTGACCCTTTTTTGAAAGGATTTTTGACTGAAATCATAACGTAGTCGGGATTGGGATAGCTTATTCCCATCCTCGTTTTTGATGAGACTATTGTAGGAGTTTCGATGAAGTTTAGGCCCTCAATTAGAGGTATGTAAAAGAGATCTTATATATATATATATATATATATATATATATATATATATTGCAAAGTATGTTTACACATTTCTCGCTCATTTCCTATTAACTAAAATAATTTAAATTTGTAACTATTAATATATTTCAATTCGTTGTAAAGTAGTATATATTTTTGTACAGCTCAGGGCTATTTTGTCGTTTTGAACCCCAAAAAAAATATCTATGTATTTTTTATAGCTACTTTTTCTAACTGTTCTACTTATGATTGTATATTTGATATTCATCACATGAGTTTATTTCTCAAAGTATAGGTATATATGTCAAGTAATTTTTATATTGTTTCGTAGAATGATTAGCATATTACTTATGGGATATCGGCACATGTAGTTGCAATATTCTTAGTTGAATAGTTGAAATGTATCATTGTTTCATATCTCTACATACTGCAGTGAGGTGTGATTACATAATAGGTAATTCTTGGCTTATTAATGTAATCCTCCAGTATGTCAATCAGTTGCTATGTATACGATTAATTTCTTAGTTATCGCTTAGATTTTGTATATATTTTATTCACATAGTAGTCATTCAGGTTTTTCAAGTAAAACTTTATCTCGATTAGTAGATCACTAGGGAAGAAGCATTTCTTGGTTTCATATGTAAATAAAGTTTTTCTATGCCGCAGAGGCATTACTTTAGTATATTAGATAATAACTCTTTGGAGAAAATTTTCAATTTCACTTTAGCTATTATTTTCATCTTATTTTAACAACACATCTGGTGTTGATAATAATATAGTCTGTACACATAGCCTTAAGCTGGTTCAGTCGATTAATAGTTTCATCATTGATGATAACATTTCAGTAATTCGATGTTATTTGTACATTTAAGGGTTTTTCTGGAGGGATACCTTCCTTCTTGGGATACTCAAGTTTTCCTGGAGGGATACCTTCTTTTTTGGATATATACTTTTTCCTGGAGGGATACCTATCTTTTGGATTCTTACCATTTCCTGGAGGGATACATTTTCTCTTGGATACTTACCTTTTTCTGGAGGAATACTTTTCTGGGGTACTTTACCATTTGGTTCCGCATGGACCGGGGTGAAGAGGTGATCACCGTTCTTCAGGATGAGAAGATGATGAGGGGATAACATGGGGTGGATTTATTTGTTCATATATATATATATATATATATATATATATATATATATATATATATATATATATATATTTCTTTAATGTATAATATATTTTTTAAAACTTATCGTGTTGAATCACATCCAACTTGAGTTACAGTAGATCGCCTTGGTAGCAAAGCTATCCCCTGAATTGAGGTCTATATTATTATTATTTTTTGCGTTGATGACGTGTGTTATATCCTAGCTAAGTGTAAGCACATGTATAACTGATAGCTCGTGTTTTGTATAGCCCAGTTATTTCTCAACTACTTTCTCACTTATGAGCTAATTCAACGACTTGACAGACGTTATAGTCTAGTCATTTTTCATCCTTTTTTTGCGCATCGTTGAGTTGTGTAACCATACTTTGTCCCTCTCTTTAAAACCGCCTACTGTGGCCTGCGTGTCGTACCAATTTTTCATTCTGTCGCTGGAAACTTGAAGATTTGTTTGAACTAATTCATGAATATCGTCCAGCCTTTCTCTTAATTCGATCACATAGTCTTCTCCTGCTAGATCTTCTCCAGGCCGACAGCCAACTTCCAGGTCACAAGGAAGCCTCATTTCACGTCCCAACAGGATTTTCGCAGGTGTTTCACCCGAGGACTCATTCATGACATATCGATAAGCCAAAGCAAATTGGGAAAGTACTGGTCCCAATCTCTTTGATGACTGGAAACTACTTTAAACAGGTATTTTCCAATGGCCCTGTTCATTCTCTAGACCATCCCATCTGACTGTGGATGTAATGCTGTTGTCCTGGTCTTCTTCATTCCCAGCTTGTCGCAAATCTCCTGGAATAGATGGCTTTCGAAATTTCTTCCCTGGTCACTGTGGACTTCCAAGGGCACTCGATATCGGCTGATAAACTCTTTCACCAATACATCCGCGACAGTTGGGGCCTCTTGATTCGGGATCGCGTAAATTTCCACCCACTTCGTGAATTAATCCATCATAACCAGGACCGTATTTACATCCATTTTCTTTCGTCTGAAATGGTCCAGCGATGTCTGAAGCAATTTTTTCGAGAGGGCTCCCAACATTATACTGTTCCATAGGTGCCCTTCTCTTGCGATGTTGTCCATCACGGACTCGCTGAAGGGTTTTCTTCACTCCCAGATGACCTCCCGATGGACTGTCGTGTAACTTCTTCAGTACCTCAGCTACTCTCGATCTAGGGATAACTAGCTGTCTCCTCATCTCGGAACCATCATCGTTTTCAAGGACTGTTTTCAACAGCCCTTCTTCCAGGACAAGGGATTCCCACTGAGCCCAATAGGCCTTGAGTTTCGGTGAATATCTTGACACGTCTTGCCAGGTAGGTCGCCGATTTTCTTCCTCCATCTGCCGAATCTTATTTATGCAAGGATCATTCTCCTGATCTTCTCTGATCCTGGTGGCTCACCATTCTTCATTGACTACTGTCATTCTTGAAACTGCAACCTCCTTAGATTTCGACTTGTTGCATTGTGAATAGGTTACAGGGCATGACCGTCTAGGCAAAGAGTTGGCTTTCCGGTGATTAACATCAACTGGATGTTCACCCATTTCTGATTTCCCCTGTGACTCGAGTTCTTGGGTTACAGGAGTCTTAGGGCACTTGGACGGACTGCGTACGCTCTCTAGCTCGCCACAATTCCGGCATTCAATCTTATTCGGCTTCTTGTCTGCCATAACTTTCAACAAGTTGACGATCTGGTCAATTTTGTCATCGTCATCTTTCTCCTGCATGGTCCTACCTTTTTTGTACCGCGAGATCTTCCTGGATGCTTTGCATTGGAGAGGTTCTTGGTTTGCAGAAGTGGTATGACGCTTACACGAACTGCGTGCATGCTCTAGGCCGCCACAATTATAGCACCTAATTTTCTTCGGCTTCTTGTCTACCACACCTTTTAACAAGTTGACAATCTGGTCAAGTCTGTCATCGTCACCTTTTTCCTGCATGGTCCTACCTTTGTTGTATCCGGAAGCTATCGTGGCTGCTTCATATTCAAGAGCAGCAGTCACTGCGTCGACTAGTGTTTTCGAATGGGTTAAACGAAGCTTCCTCTGCATATAGGGGTCACGTAAGCCATCAATAAAGGCCTGGATGCCCAGACATTCCATCATGTTCTCTGTTGCTGACGGAGCAAATCGAACTAGTCGGGCAATGTCCACTTCATACTCTTGAAGGGATTCATCACGTTTCTGCCTTCGGTTCTTCAGCTGGGATTGGTACAAACCTTCTAGATGTTCATTACCATATCGCATGTCCATCCTCTTCTTCAGCTGCTCGAAGTCATCCGTTTCTTCCAAAGGTATCGTTTGAAGTGTATCTAAGACATCTCCCCGAAGCGCTATAGTTAGGTTCACTGATTTCTCCTCATCGGACTAATTAATCACTCTAGCGGCTGCTTCAAACTGTTTCACATAATTGGTTCACGACATTCTTTCATCGAACGTTGGAGCTTTGACTCTGGTAAAACTACCAATTTCTTCAAACTTAGGGTGTGTTTCTGTCTTGCAAGGTGTCGTTTGCTCGGTATTCTTTTCTTCCGCTGGCGTGTCTTGAGTTCTTATATCTGTCATTTTTTTTCTAACTTCTTGATTTTCTCGTCCATCGTTGTCATCTTATTCTTAATCTCAGATTTTAGAGACGAAATTTCATTTTCAACGTAAGCGGCAATGTTGTTTTTCATTAGTAAGATATTGGCAGATATATCGTTTTTCAAAGTAGAAATCTTGTCGTCAATATTAGCAGAAATGTCGTTCTTCATAGCAGAAATATCGTTTTTCATAGCAGAAATCTTCTCGTCCATGCTCTCTTCCATGGCAGAAATCTTGTCGTCCATGTTAACAGAAATTGACGAGATTAAGGTGGAAGCCTCGTCAATAAATTAAACTGTTTCTGAATCAAAGCCGTAATTTTCCAGTGCCACTTTAAGTCTTTTTACTAATTCACTTTTCTTACCCGACGTTTCCAACTCACGATCTTCCAATTCTGCTCTTAACTCAGTCACTTTCAAGTCACATAGTCTCTTGGCCATTTTACGTAGCAATTTATTCATATTATCCCACTTCTGACATCAATGTAATGTTTTTTCTTATTTATTTAAACAGTAAACGAGTGGGATAAACTTTAAACACACGATATGGCTACTTGCGAATTTATTTAAACACTAAACTACTCACTTACACTCAACTATTCACTTTAATTCAATTTATGTGCACACAACCTTAATTATTAATTTATATCAACACTTCACTGTTCCCTATTTCGGTGTATTATTGATTATCTGTCGAGATCACTTTATAAACTAAACTAACTCTCCCTGGTCGGTCCTTTATATATTAGTGCCTTTTCTACTAGATAATTCTAGATTGCGTCTTACACAAAAACAATTTGCTCTGGCATTTCTAGATAAGACTGGTCACAAAAACAATGTCTAGATAAGATAGTCACAATCGTAAACAGTTCTAAGAAATCCCTGCGCATCCGCCATAATTTTAACTTTAATACCTGGCTTAGACAGAGTCGGATTCAGAAACTATACCACTGTGCTGTTTCGTAACAGTACATTCCCGTCAGGATGACTATTATATTAGTCAATCAAGCGAGCTGTCTTTCCTTTATTGGGCTGGTTTTCTTCTGGTATTCTTCGTCGACGTTAACTTCCAATAAAATTCAGAAGTTGTAGCGTCTTAGTTCTATTTACAAAATATATAACAGAGTTTGCAATACGCACTTGGTAAGAAAAAATATTTTTGTCTAAACATGAGGAACCAGAAGCCTCGACAAGGTAAACCAAGCGGTCTTGAAAGTATCAGTGAACCGAAACAAAATGAGAGGGATTGAAGGTAAATTTTGCCTTTTATATGTTCGCTTGTTCTATTACGCTCTTTTCTGAAAAGGTGAATTGAATATTTATTTGAGGACTCGAATTTGTATAAAGCTTATTATTACATTGTAAATATTATCTAGCCGAAAGGTATTTTTAAACTTTTATGAATGGTTTATGAAATTGAAACATGGATATGTAATGAAACATTTAGGACATCCGGTAAAATTATTTGTTGCTTAGAAATATATTGTGGAGTTTAGGCAATTTTAATAGATGAACCTTTTTCGCCGATTTCGCCCAGTGGCGTATCGGCCAAACATGTTGGATGACTTTCCAACAAATGCCACTCGAGTTTTTTCATATTTTCTGAACAAAAATGATTGATGGCACACACTAAAATTTAATGAAATCATATCATATTCGCTGGAACCCTAAAGTTTTCAAGAACAGGATATAAATTTTCCAATGTTGAAACGATATTATTTTGAAGTAGCGCTAAATAATCATTGCATTCATATTGCCCTCAATGAAAAAGGAACAAATGCTATGGTTACAAATAGTTTCTGCCAAAAAACTGATCTCTTGAGGGTATTGCGTGTGATGTTATTATATGCATTTCATTAATCCAACCATTTTTGTAAATTGAAGCTATCGAAATTCAAACATTATAACACTACCAACTTATGGTTACAAAGCAATTTGCTAAGGCGTTTCAAATGAACTAACATTACCATGGAAACTGTTGTTTAATGGATATAGTTTCAATAATTATCATTTGAAAGGATCACTGTTATGGTTTTTGCTTTTTGTCTTATTACCAAGACCTTAACGGGAAGTAAGTTTTGGGTATTATAATAAGTTTTGATAATATTGTCGTGAATTTGAAAAATATAACATTCTTGAATAAGAAATATTGAATATAATACAAATATTTGCACCGGTTGAAGGAACGGGAGAGTAAAAGGTTCCAGAATTTTACATACAATTACAGGAAGTAGTGGATGATATAAGAGAGCAAAACGAAAACATAATCATTATGGGGGACTGGAACGCAAGAGTTGGTAGAGATTACAATCGAGGAATGGGTTGCATGGGAGTTTATGGTGAGGAAACAACGAACAAAAATGGTCGTATGATGATAGGTTTTTATCAAAGTAACGATTTAATAATAGGAAATACGATGTGGAAACAAAAAATAGAGGATAAATATACCTTTGTAGCGGAAGAAAGAAATGCAAAAAGTTTAATCGATTACATAGTTTATACACAATACCTATCCAATATGGTGAAAAAAGTAGAGACAAGAAAAGAGGCTGAATTGAGTACAAACCATAGATTAGTAGTAGCGGAATATGAAGAAAAAATAATGAAGACAGAAGAAGTAAGATTCAGTAGAATTGCAATAAGTAAATTAAGAAACACAGAAAAAAAATCTAAATATCCGGAAGAAACTGACAGGGAATTCGAAAAATTGATTAATGAAAACAACGAATGGACACTCGAAAAACGGTGGACAGTATTCAAACAAATATTACTTGAAAAAGCAGAGGATATATGTGGAAGAAATAAACTCAACAAACATTTAAAGAGGACTAAGTGGTGGAACAAAGAAATACAAACATTAGTAAGAGAAAAGAAAATCTCATGGAAAAAATACCTCCAAACAAAAACAAAGGAAGATAAGGAAATATATAACGGAAAAAGAAACATCGTCAAGGAAGCGGTTAAGAAAGCGAAAAGGGACTCATGAAAAGAAGTTAGAAAGGGAGATGTCAGAGACACATGCATCAGATAACAGAAAATTTTGGACAACAATAAAAAGACTACGAGGAAGTAAAGGAAAATATATGAGAGCAATAAAAAATAAAAATAACGAATTGGAGACCGAAATAAATCAAATACTAAAGACTTGGAAAGAACACTACGAAGACAAATTTAGTAATAGGTCGAAGAAGAAAACAACGAAGATAGCGGTGGAGGAATGGAATGAACATGAATACCATGCAATCCAAAGAGAAGAAATGGAAGTGGCTATAAATAAACTTAAAATAGGAAAAGCCAGTGGTGAGGATGAAGTCACGCCAGAGCTGATAAAATGGTTAGGAGGAAAAGGAAAAGACTGGCTGTTTCTCATATGCAGGGAAGCATGGGATACTCAAAAAATCTCCAAAGACTGGGAAAATAACCTTATACTGCCAATACATAAAGAAGGGGATCAGACACTGTGCAATAATTATAGACCAATATGCTTAGCTCAAACCAGTTTCAAAATCAACACGAGAATAATAGAGATCCGATTAAAACGTTATGTAGAAGCAAAAGTGGAAGAGGAACAAGCAGCTTTTAGACCAGGACGTCAAGCAAATGATAATATATATATTTTAAGAAGGTTAATTGATAATACCATAGAAGCGGGAGAAGAAATGTATTTAACATTTATTGACTTGAAGGCAGCTTTTGACACAGTGGAAAGAGAAAAAATTTGGGAGGTGTTGGAAGATTTAGAAGTACCGAAAGCTCTAATTAATATAATTAAAAGCACAAACGAGACAGTCAAATCAAGAGTGCAGATAGGAGGTCAAAGATCGGAAGAGTTTCTAATGAAAAAAGGTATAAAACAAGGCGATAGCTTAAGCCCACTGTTGTTTGTCATTAAAATGGACAACATAGTGAAAGAAGTAAAAAGACAAGGAGGAAATCTGGACATGATAATAGGGTACAGAAACATGGTGCCGGTCAGATTAAGTAATTTACTGTATGCAGACGATATTGTACTTATAGCAAAATCAAAAAATAAAATGCAGAAACTAATCAACTTATTGGCAAGAGAAATAGAGAATATGAAAATGACAATAATTACAGAAAAACCCAAAGTAATGATAGTAAATGAAAAACAGCGAAAGGGGAGTATCTGCAAGGAATTGAAATTTAATTACAAAACATTAGAAATAGTAACAACTTATGATTACCTAGGAAGTATCATAACAGAAGAAGGGAAAATAGATGTAGAACTTAATAACAAAGCAAATAAATCAACTAGATTATATTATTCCTTAAATCGAACAATATTAAGCCATAAACCCATTGATATGGACACAAAGCTGGAAATCTACAACAAAATTACAGTCCCAACTAAAACTTATGCTAGTGAGAACTGGGTAATGCAGAAAAAACAGGAAGCAAAAATAATTGCAAGGGAAATGAAATATTTGAGGAAAATAGCAGGTAAAACAAAATGGGATAAAGTAAGGAACAAAGAAATCAGAAGCATAACTAATCAAGAACCAATAATATCAAAGATTAAAAAGAAACAATTAAACTGATATGGCCACCTAGTAAGAATGAAGCAAGATATAATTGCGAGAAAAGTTATGGAAATAGGAATATCAAGAAAAAGACAAAGAGGGAGACCCAGGAGGAAATGGATAGATCAGATTGAAGAAATTGGAAAAAGCAAGGGAAAAACATTAGGAGAGATGAAGGCACTGGCCAGGGACAGAAAAGAGTGGGAAAAATGGGTACATAAAGAACTCCAATCCGACGCCTGAGAAGGCATAAGGATAAGAGAGAGAGAGAAATAATGAGAAGAGAGAGAACTTTCGAACAACCTATCTCAAACTCATAAAAAAAATTGGAGTATATCAGTAACACGTATCACGATATTTTTTATAATTCCCGTATAAAAGGGACTTCATTATAACATTGTTAACAATGTCACAATGAAGCTCTTTGAACACTTATTTAGTAATTTTCACTGTACAGTTGGTTATTGTATCTAGTTATATTTTTATTTGACGTTTGACTTTAACCTTGAAACGAATTATAAATAAAATGGTTTAGTGTGGTTCTAGCTAGCAAATTATTATATTAAACGTTCCTAAAGGTAAATTAGGATGAATTATATATTAAAAATATTAATGAATGAAGTATGTTAACGTTTAACAATGTTTTTTTATATTGTATAGGATCAATATATTGGTATACATAACGTTCGATTTTTGGGATAAATTACCAGATATCTATGTCAAGATGTTTTACAGAAATAGTTCTGTTCATGATATAATATAAATAGATCGCAAGAGCATATACGAAGAAGCTATTTTTTAAACAAATAATCATCCTTTGTTTGCATAAATGAAAGTTTGCTTACAATTTAGACAATTATTCGGTTATAATATGTCAAAAGTGAGAAGTGCTGAATAAAAGCATGTGTGATCTGACCAATCAGGAATCTACAGAATTCAAACCACTTCTCCTAGTTTAAAAACAGGGATTATATGTAATTCGATTTTATTTGAAAAATTAAATAAATGCGAATTATAAAAATTATTGTGTAAAACTTGTGCCACAATGACTTTCTGTAGTACTCGTACTACAAAACAAGTCATTGTGACACTTGTTTTACAAATAACTATTTCATTATTTCAAGTAGATAACAAGATAATAGAAACAATATAATTTTGTGTCATGCCAGTAATCAGGTGCTTCTGAATTATTATTTGTGCTGTTTCCCTTCTATGATGGCTCATTAATCCTGTTGGAGTACTATCCAGTCATTATGACAGTACCTTCGAGCAGCTATGACTCCCCTAAAGAATTCGGCTAGGTTATCCCTGAAAAACAGGGCTTACAAAACGAGAGTGGATGATCGTTTATGATTGGTGACTTGGCAGATGGTTAGTATCTACGATTTGGAGTGTATGGGGAGGATGCTCCCTCCCCGCGTAGTTGCTAGACTATGTATTGACCCGATTCGCATTGTTTAAGATTTACATGATTCCTTTGAGGAATCATTGGTTATGATTTTTGTGTTGTTGCAGTGTTTGGAAGTTGGTGCCTTTTGTCGCATCTGGCATCTCACTGACAGTTTTGTCAGAATAGGTGATATTTGAGGCTGTTCGTGTTTGTGTCACAATGTGATTTTAGGAATGTATCAGTTTGAGTGTGTCAGTGTTTTGAATTTTGAGATTGGCTGAAGTGTAACGTTTATTTGTAATTTGAAAGTTATTTATTGTGTCTCGTTTGTGCTTACCATGTCCTTCACCCATCTGTTCAGATTTCATAGCTGTCGATGTTAAGAACGAATATCGTCGATTTTCAAATTTTTAAGGTGCTTTGTCTTAGGGCATTGGTAAGGTCTTTGATGGATGGCTCTTGACAGTTAACTTAGGTAAACTACCGTGTTGAGTTATTTGAATAATTCGTTTGTTATTGAAGTTTTCCAGTTTTTGTTGTAAGTCAGGGGGTTGGTTGTTGGATCGGGTGATGGAGGCAGTGAGGGTAGGCTGGGATTTGGTGATGGATAGGGATATGAATTCTTTTGAACTGCTGAGATCGGATGATCCGACTATGTGAGAACCAAGTGTATACACGTGTATTTATTGCTCTAGAAAAAACAACATGGAATGACAGCAAAAGTGTAGTTTAAAAAATGAATTTTGGAACAGTGGAAGATCGGACAAATAGCTAGCTGGTTTTGAAATAATTTCTACAATATCACTAGATAATTAATATAATATTACGTGGATTCTAATATTTTCAATCAATAAAGCAAGTTTTTCTCTATGATAAAGACCCTAAGTACCTACTAGTTGTTAATTGAGTTTAAGTACGTGCATCAATTGAACTCAATTTTATAATTCAACTTTGGTTATGGAATAGTATATTATGCAACGATCATGTAATGAAGGTTATTAATACACGAACATTAACCGGGATACGAAACGAGCCGTAGGCGAGTTTCGTATGGTTTATGCGAGTGTATTAATAACCATTACATGAGAGTTGCATACTTTATTTTTCTACGACCGATAAATAATAAAATGAAAACAAGAATTAATTTCAAACAAGCTCCCATAATTCCCATAATTAAGGCAACCTGTAAAAAAATAGCATTATTGGATTGCAAAGATTCCACTTTGATAAAGATAAATATACAAACAATGCAATTAGTTTTTCTTTCAAGAAAATACATTATATTCTAAAAAAAAATTTCAACCCGCCCAGGATCTGAACCACGATCTGCAACGCACTCATGCGCCACGACCGCAAGCGTTACCAACTAAGCTACGAAGACTTGTATGAAAAAGTACGCACATTATGCATATACAAATTGAATCATTGTATCAAGCGGAAATAAACAGAAAGGTTTTTCAAAAGACATTCAAAATAAATATTTGCTTACCTTTATCATTAAATAATCATAATCTGGGGCCTTCCTGTATGAATTTCCTGAGCCCGTTTGGCTGGAATGTTTTGGATTTCTTTCCAACGTATCCTTCAGATTATCCGCTTCAAAAATGCATGTAGCCGTGCGTATTTTGAAATGTCAGTTTGATAGTTGATATTTAACATCAATTTTAATATGGAATAATGTGTCCATAAAGTTGAAGATTCGAGTTTATTTGAAAGTTCTTCAAAATAAACCAACAACACATTTTCCTACTTTTGACGCATTGTGAAATGTCAAATAGGTAAGTAGATATGTAGAAACATACACCACTTGATTATCCCCAAGTACTTGTTACCATTGGCCGAAAATTCGTTTCATAATGATAAGTACGTATTTTCATTGGCAAAATCTGTATCGAAATGAAAATCCGTGTTAAAATGAACAATATTAATGAATAGGAAGCAGATATATAATTCGCGTATTATAATACGGGAGTAGAAAAATGAATATTACTAATCAGAATCTATATAACTTAATAAAACATGTCACTTCTGATATGAAAGAACAATTTTATGAAGAAGTAAAGGGTTTAAACAAAGAAATTAGTTGTCTCCAAGCGGGAATTAATGAAGAAATACAAGAACTGAAATGCGAAAACGCAGCGCTTAAAGAAGAAGTGAAACAACTCTATCAGAGAGAAACATAAAAATATATACCTTAGTGTTTATAGTGTAAAATATGCTGAAAACGCAAACCTAGGCCACTCCTAATAGAATTCATATATAAAAAACAAGTTACGTCAATCCTACAAAATTCCAAAAAATTGAAAGGTACCGGGGTTTTCGTCTCTAAATATTTAACTCACGAGGATTTTAAAGAAAGGAATATAATTTATAATCACTACAAACAAATTAAAGCATTGAAACTGCAGCCTTAAATAAGATATAACACTCTCATCGTAAATAATTGCACATACACTATTGAGCAACTGGAACACCCAACAACATATCAAAATCTCAAATTAATCATAGATTCTGAACAACATCCTGATCCTAATTGTCCAATTAAATCTACTGCAAAAAGAAAAGTACTGGAACCTAGTGAATCCTTAGAAATTCCTTTAAAAAAACTCAACTGAAAAAACAGTAAGAGTGACTTATAATTTGTGGCGTACGTTTTTTAAATCTAGTATGTACTTTTATGTTGAATTGTGAAAATATTTATAACTGTGATTTTCTCGTCATTTTTCTTTATTGAGTTAATTTTTAACATTTAAGTTTATTTTAGGAGTAGATGTATTATTATTATTATTAGGATATTTTAATGGACCACAATACACTTAATTAAATGTTAAATTTCAATCTTAATATATTCTTAGATAGTTTATTCATGATAAAATATGGATCAGTTTATAAGAGATTTAAATTATGAACCGCATGAATCTCTCGAGGCATTTGACAAAGGAGATTTGAGAAACTCTATACAAACTGATACTTTTATTATTATCCATCAAAATATACGGAGCATAAGGAAAAATCTAGATGAATTCAATGTAGTCCTAAATAAAGCCGGAATTGATTTCGACATCATATTTCTCACTGAAACGTTTATCATTGAAGATAACTTTTTTGAAAATACCGATTATGACCTATTCTATGATGAAGGTAACCTAAACAAAAACGATAGAATGTTTCCATCACCTGCCTGCAGGTGTACCTCAGTCACGGCAGTGTCCCTAGAACATAAATCCGTTATTTTCAACATTTTGATATTGTTCCTGATAAAAAAACATGCCCTTGGGTTTACATTATCAGTATCGTAGATTAATTTACCCTTCGCAGCGCTAATTCCCATTACTCTGCCTTTTACGGTTCATGGTTCTCGAATAATAACCACTCCTATGTCGTCAGCCAGGATCTTCTGGCAGAGCATCGCCGTCGCCGCTCTACTATAATGGAGGTTGATTTGCAGCACTGCGGTCATCATTGTTATCTTTATGTCACTCTCCCTGAAACTTGAACAGAACTCTTTCTGCTCCCACGAATTGGCGCATACCAAGTTTCCTCAGCTTCTGCAGGGATTCGTCGTCAATGTAGATGACTAGAAACTGTCCTTCTGGCTTGGTATTACCACCGACAACAGCCCAGTGCTCGGTGTTCAATCCACTCTGGCTCTTTAGACCAAGCATCACATCTTCCTTGGTCTCCGCTCCCGTGGATCGTGGTACAAAAGTTGTGACTTTGGTGACAAGGTTTTTGGCCGGGCCTAGTCTCAGCTGAATCTCGCCAAATGGATTCAGCTGCTTGTACTGGGCTTCTAGCCATACCTTTGTGGTACTACTGCTCCGTTCTCAGGATGGCAGCTAGATATTCTGACGTCTTCGCCCCGAAGGGCACATCTCCCCAGCTCCATTTTGATTTTTAAGGCTGTCTCTTTGTCCAGCCTTATTTCTGGATGCTCGCATGGACAATTGCCATCTTTTCAACCATCAGTTTCTCGGCGAAGGACTCAGGTGCCTTTAAGGTTCTCGCTGAGCTTCCCTCTGCCTTAGATCTTCTTGTCGCCCTCACAGATTCCTCCGGAGTTCGCTGCGAGTGCAACCTTTTCCCTCCAGAAGTTACATGTTTGGATGATGACGGTTGGGCTTCGGGTGTCGCACCTAGCCTCATCTTCACCCCCGCGCCTAGTGTTTCAGAGGAACCGGATCTGCTAAGGGGTGGTTGAGTCGGAGTACCATGCTTCTCCTTCCACGCCAACTGTATTTCTTTTCTTGAGAGAATCCTCTTGCCTTGAGCGAGGGCTTCTTCTCTCCTTAGACGTCTCAGTTCGCCTCTAGAGATCCTCTTTTTTGGTTCTCTCTCTGACGACTGCTTACCTGGGTTCTTTGAGGCGTTGCCCTCCTCCCCAGAATTTAGCAACTTGTCCTCCTCGATCGCTGTAGGAGAATTGTTGCTTGTTGTCTGAATAGGAATACCTGCGGTCTCTTGGCCATATTCCAATTCAGGAGTTTTTTCTTTTTGTATCGGGTCATCCATATGTTACCACGAGTACCGGGTTAGTGTGGTCCATTCCCCCAGTGACCCGTTTGGGAGAATAAGGCTAATACTCTGGGAGGTCGTTCGGTTTCCCAGAAGCTCCGTTTGCGACGGTGCTCCTTCACCGCCATCCACCCATTGGCACGGGTCGCTTGACACCTTGGGTTGGGGGATGTTTATCGACCTCCTGGTCTAGATCCGCTGAGTTCAGTTGCAACAGGGCCACCACGTGAAGGGTGTGATCTATGATCACACACTCCCAATCATCTTGGGAGTACCCAGCGGTCTTAGGACAGTTTAAGGAGGTGCAATGTTCTAGGACTCTCCGTGCAAAACCTGTCCCCTAGGCTCTGCCTCCCTCTCCGTTTCAACTTTACGTCGATTGAGAAAGGGCACAGACCCCTCGACCCCAGTCTAACTGCTTGATGGTATTATTTTATGTTAGCAACTTGTTCACATCTGCTCCCAAATTGGAAACTTTACCTCTTGTAAAAGAGGCCTTCCTGTCAGCTCAGGTGAATGAGGATCGCACCAATTTTAGTTTGACTTTTCTTAGTTTTTGCCTTCCACAGATTATTTTTTTGTATTCAATAATAAATACTATCAACAACCTGATGGACTGGCCATGGGAAGTTGTCTTCCATCTTTTGTAGCTGACATTTTCATGAACAATTTGGAAAATTAATTTATTCTTTCAGACAACAATAGGGAGATCCTGTATTGGTTTAGATATGTGGATGATTGTCTGGTTATTTTGGATGGTAGTGTAAAAACTGCCAATAATCTATCATCAAAACTAAATCAAGTACATCCTAGGATAAAGTTCACACTTGAGGTTGAGACTGACAATGAATTGAATTTTTTAGACATCACAATTCATAAATACTCTAACAAATTGTCCTACAGTATATACAGAAACCTACACAGACAGACAATGTCATTCCAAGTTCGTCTTGCCATCCACACCAACATAAAATGGCAGCATCCAATTGTTATGTCCTTAAGCTTCTAAGTATTAAAACTGTCCGTGTATGGTGTATACACAATTTATAAATTGAGTGAATGAAAAGACGAGTACTGAGTGTGGCCGAAAGCCATAAATACACACTGAGTACTCGTCGTTTCATTCACTCAATTTCTAAGTATTACATTGTCACAGAGTGATTATCATTCAGAGTTGAGTGTTCTGAAGCAGATATCAGTTAATAACCAGTACAATCCACACATCATTGACCGTCTCATTCGCAAGGTTATTAAAAGAAAAGAGCAGAATTTGTCTTTTCTTAAGATGGATTCGGTTGACAGGTTCATTTTCATTCCTTTTTTGAATAACAACATTTCAAAAAAATAGCCAGGCATATTAACAATTATATAGATGAAATTGACTGTCTCGACCCCTACTTCGTGGAATATGCTCATATTAGTGTTTTTAAATGAAACTCAAGGTCTCTAGTTAATTCCACAATATAATACAAGTTATTGAAAATTCTAAAAAATTGACAATTGTTTCGGTAAATCAATATCATCGTCAGAATGACAGAAGTTACATTTCATTTTATGCCTACCTGATGTTTAGTAGTTATTTTTGGCTAGACCAAGAAGTAACCTAACTTGTGATTGGCTTAATATATGTTAATAGGAAAAAGAAGAAGATGTGATATTACAAATATTAAAGCTTAGATATTATTAGCCCTATGGTGATATCCTGGATATCATTTTTCCAATTAAGATCAGTATAACTGTGCAATGATATAGAAAACCAGGAAAACTATATCTGCTGATCTTTACAATTATCACTTAAGAAAACAGTTTATTAGTGGAGAATTCCCTAGATTCAACTGTTCATTGACAACTTCATATTGTGGGTTTCTTAAATGTCTTCTAATTTCCAGTTCTTCAAGGAAATCCAGTTCTTGTTTCTTTTCACAAATATGCAGTACATCTAGTTCTGTGTTAGGTGTCAATGAATGATTGGTGTCAAGTAGATGTTTTGCGTAGTGGGATTTATCTGGTTGTTTTAATCTGTATGCTCGTAAGTGCTCACTGTATCGTATTTCAAAATTCCTAAGGGTCTGACCCAAATAGACAGCATTACATTCTGGACATTTGCGTTTATATATACCTGACTTCTTTAATAGTGGTATTTTTGTTTTTACATTCAACAATTTTGTACTAACGTTACTTTCTGTTTTAAAAGAAATTGTTGTATTGGTTGCTGAAGATATTATCTTTGAAATATTATTAGAAATATTTCCTGCATATGTGATGGTTTCATAAGTTTTGATTTCATCAGCTTGTTTAGGATATATTAGTTGTAATGCCACTTTTTCCCCTTTTTTACTAATTAGCTCATTTATCATATCTAATGGATAACTGTAGATGTTGCTATTTGTCTAATTGCATTAATCTCTCTATCAAAATTAAATTTGTTCATAGGAACTGAAAAAGCTCTATGTATCATTGAATTATATGCTGCTAGTCTGTGTGACACAGGGTGGTTACAATTGAATGGAATTGTTACATCAGTTTGTGTTGGTTTTCGGTAAATTGAATAATCAAGTACATTATTAACTCTTTGAATTTTTAAATCAAGAAAATTGATGAGCTATTTTCTTCAATTTCTAATGTAAATTTAATTTTCGGGTGTAAATTATTGATGTGGTTGAAAAATACATCTAATTGTCGTTCACTACCCATAAAACAAGCTAATATGTCATCTACATATCTATACCAAAATAAAATATTTTTCGAAATATTACTTTCAAAGATCTTTCTATTCTTACCACCCTGTGTCACACAGACTAGCAGCATATAATTCAATGATACATAGAGCTTTTTCAGTTCCTATGAACAAATGTAATTTTTATAGAGAGATTAATACAATTGGACAAATAGCAACATCTAACGGTTATCCATTAGATATGATAAATAAGCTAATTAGTAAAAAAGAGGAAAAAGTGGCATTACAACTAATATATCCTAAACAAGCTGATGAAATTAAAATTTATAAAACCATTAGATATGCAGGAAATATTCCTAATAATATTTCAAAGATAATATCTTCAGCAACGAATACAACAATTTCTTTTAAAACAGAAAGTAACGTTAGTACAAAATTGTTAAATGTAAAAACAAAAATACCACTAATAAAGAAGTCAGGTATATATAAACTCAAATGTCCAGAATGTAATGCTGTCTATTTGGGTCAGACACTTAGGAATTTTGAAATACGATACAGTGAGCACTTACGAGCATACAGATTAAAACAACCAGATAAATCCTACTACGCAAAACATCTACTTCACACCAATCATTCATTGACACCTAACACAGAACTAGAAGTACTGCATATTTGTGAAAAGAAACAAGAACTGGATTTCCTTGAAGAACTGGAAATTAGAAGACATTTAAGAAACCCACAATATGAAGTTGTCAATGAACAGTTAAATCTAGGGAATTTTCCACTAATAAACTGTCTTCTATCAAACTGTTTTCTAAAGTGATAATTGTAAAGATCAGCAGATATAGTTTTCCTGGTTTTCTATATCATTGCACTGTTATACTGATCTTAATTGGAAAAATGATATCCAGGATATCACCATAGGGCTAATAATATCTAAGCTTCAATATTTGTAATATCACATCTTCTTCTTTTTCCTATAAACATATATTAAGCCAATAACAAGTTAGGTTACTTCTTGGTCTAGCCAAAAATAACTACTAAACATCAGGTAGGCATAAAATGAAATGTAACTTCTGTCATTCTGACGATTATATCGATTTATCGAAACAATTGTCAATTTTTTAGAATTTTCAATAACTTGTATTATATTGTGGATTTAACTAGAGACCTTGACATTCATTTAAAAATACTGAATTATATAGATGATGTGAGTATCTCTTACAAAACGTCTAACGTTGTGGGTAGACATTTGGTGAATATACAATACAATAATTTATAATGAATAAATGTTATTTATGTAGTGAATCATTAACCAGGACCAATCACCAATACAGTACCAACATAAAATTAGTCACTTTTGTATCATCTACCAACCTAATTTCTATTTACGCTGACAGAGCCATCTTGTGCTCTAAACCGATATTAAAAAATGTATTTGACCTTGAGTCATCTGCGTGATCCGTATATAGAATACGTGGTTTGTCATTTGGTTTCACTGTGTATTTGTACCTCTCCAATTTGCTCAGCTGGTGATTGTGTATGTATTTATAAAACTCTCATTCAGTTTTTGGTCGTGTGATCTGTTTGTTTCGGTTTGAATATTGTTAGATATTATTTCCTCTACTATTTTGTTTGGTTTATTCGTTTACTCGTTACTTTTTGAGGTGTCTGGTTTGTTTGTTTCCTCGACCCTGTTTGAAGTGTTTGCTTTCATAGTTTTCTCTATACTCTTTGCATTTGGTTTTTCGGTTTCACCGACACCTTTTCAGAGGTTATTGTTTTTTGATTAGACTACACTTTTTATTGCGTTGTTGGGATGCTATGTAGTTCTCTATACCACTTGCCTGTAGGAATGGATGGTTCGTCTTCTACAATTTTGCTTTTAGTAGTAGGATCGGTGTTAGCTGTAATTTGTTGTTTTATTTTGTTTTTTGATTCCACAGTTTCTGGTCGGCACTGGTTTGGGTTTAAGCACTTAGTGTTTTCAATGTTTTTGATGGTGTTTTTTTTCGTTTGTACAGTCATGGGAGTTTCTTAAAGCCTTGAATGGGCATTTTTATATTGTTGTTTACTTTGTTTTAACAATTTTCACGGCACTATCGCACTCACGTATAATGTGATGTATTTTCCAGGTTGTATAACATCTTTCAGAAGTATATTGCACCAATCACAAATAACTAATTCTCAAAATTGCTATTATTCCTTATTGTCTATTTATTGAAATCTTCTACTTTCACTTGTGTTAAATAATATAGATATTATCATTACTTGGGAATGGAAATAATAACATTTGCTTCACTTGAATGAATAAATGAAAAATGTTTTCTTGGTTTCCTTCATTCTCAGAAACTACTTTCCCAAGTTAGAAATATTTAACAAGATACATAGAAGTTATTTTGTTGGATACCACAATGATTATACTACAAAACTTCAATACAAAAGTTGTATGTAACTTAATATTTTATATCGTTGAAATAAAAGTTTATAATATACTGAAGTCTTTTCTACTTGGAGTATCTCTTGAGAAATGAGGGAAAATAGGTTTTGAATGAATTTTTCACTTACTGCTGCATATATCTTGCGAACGTAAGACAAATTGTGGAACAGCCCGGGGATGCCGACAGAGTAGCTTGAAATGTTCGATAATTTCTTCAAATTGCATTGGCCAAACATGCGATAACGCAGTCCCTACAGCGTAGGATAGCGACAAAGGGGGTGCTCAATATGAGTCTTTTTGAGTTCTTTTTGGCTTTAGGACTGGACCCATGCAGCCAGAAACTATGTACGTAAAAAAACCAACCACTTTTTACAAATATAGGCGCAGAAAGTTGAATTTATTGAAAGGTCCAAAAAAGTATTAGCTGCAGAAAAAAGTGAAGGAAAACAAACAAAACAAAAGTATTACATAATTAGTATCTTCTAAGTGTAATAGAATTAAGTAGTTACATACTTGTAATTATCTAACCTAGCAAAGAGGAAAATACGGGGTTTACACTCTTCTGGCCCAGGGGTCGTTCAGGGCATATTTTTTTTTAAAAAAACAAAGGTAGATCACGAGTTGGTAGGTATGTATAAAAAAGGTGAGTTATACAAAGGTAACGAGACTAGAATATCTGATGACTTTCAGATTAATTTTAGCTTCAAAAACAAAATGAATCAACGCATCAAATATAGTTTTGTCGTTTGTGGATACCAAATACATAATATTCAAAGGTCATGGAGCTGATTAATACTTTGTAATAGTTTTTTAGATTGTTGTTCTTAACTCCTAAAATCGAAAAAATATGTGGTCCAAATCGGAATTTTCGTTGCAATCTTCGCAGATGTTACTTTCCAGAATTTTGATTTTATGCAGGTGTGCAGGATAATATGCGTGTCCAAATTTCATTCGGCATATAGTTGTAATATATTTTCTAGGGTAATTGTAATTCTCATACCAATAATGATTTTTTTTTTAAATTTTGTTCAAGTAAAGTGTATCGACTAGGTTTTATTATGCAGTACTATTGATAAATGTTTGACCATGTTTTATACATATTACTCCTGGACAAATTTATTTGTTCTTCCACAGTAGTTTTCACAATATTTTCTTCTCCTGAAAATATTCTGCCTTTTGCCAATTGATCTGCTACTTCGTTATACATAATTCCTGTATGTGCTCTAACCCATACAAATATTTGTTTATTTGGAGACATAGCAATTGTGTTTTTTATTTTTACTATGCAAGGATTATTGAAACTAGATGTTATTTCTAATGGCCACTTTAAGCTGTTTAATACTGAAAGTGAATCAGTAAGACTCAGTAAAAATAATAATATTGTTTTTATTTCTTTCTGACGCAAACTGTATATCTTTCAAGATTGTAAAAGCTTCAGCAGAAGAAAAAGAAGTTGTTTTATCCAATTTAAATTTGCATTGCTCTTGTGACTGTATTATAAAGAACGCGCCGGTGCCGTGAATATTTTTTTCCTCCTACCCCTATAGAAAGTACACACTCTCCTCCCTCAAATCAGGGAGGAAACTCATACTTTTTCTCCCTAGGCAGGGAAAGTACTTTCCTCCCTAGGGAGGAAAGTATTTTTCCTCCCCCTCATTTCAAGTAAGTTGTAAACGATGAAACTTGTGAATTCATTATATTCATATTGTTTCCATAATTTCTAGAACACCCTGTATATCCTGTTTTTTTGGTAAAAATAAAACATTAATGTTACTTCAACCTAGTTCTTCAATACATATTTCAACTTCAGGGATCTTAGATATACGTTTTTTGAGTTCAGAATAAGAAAAGCATAGTATGCTGTGGCTCACTGACAGTAAACACGGCGATTGACTTTTGAGGTGCAAAGTCGCTACATTCATTAAACTTAGTTGAATTTTTGAAAAATGGAGAGCGATTCAAGTGATTTTGAATTTCCAAATACACCACCTAATATTGAGGAACAAGCCAACATGGCGTCATTAACCTTACTACCACAAAAATCTAAAGACAGGTATGAAAAACAATATGCACAATCTAAGCAATGGGCTGAAGACAACAAGATACATAAATATTCAGAGAATGTTTTACTGGCATATTTTTCACTACAAGGAAAATAATTAAAAGCTTCAACACTTTGGTCTAAATATTCAATGCTACGCACAATGATACGAATGAAGGATAATTTCTATATTAAATATCCAAAGTTAACTGCATTTCTAAAACGTCAAAATGCCGGATACAAACCAAATAAAACTAAAACTTTTACAAGAGAAGAAATAAATACATTCTTAATGGAAGCCCCCGATGATGTTTCTTCATTAATGAAGGTAAGAAATGAAATCCCATGCAAATAATTAAATTTTTGATATAGAATATTCATAGGTAGTCCTTGTTATTGGAATTTCTGGAGCATGTCGATGTGATGAGCTTATTAAAATGACGATATATGATTTTGAAGGGAAAGACAATCTTTTAGTCATAAATATCCACACTTCAAAAACGTATAAACAACGAACTTTCGTTATCAATATTACAACAGGTAACGGCCCAAATTTTGTTCAAATCGTTGAGAAGTATATCTGTCTACGTCCTAAAACTGAGCATAAACGATTGTTGGTATGCTTCAAAGCCGGCAAATGTATAAATCAAGTGGTTGGCAAAAATAGTATATACAAAATACCACAAAAAATCGCAGAATATCTCAATCTTCCAAATGCCGAAGATTACACAGGGCACAGTTTCAGAAGAACTTCAGCAACTCTGTTAGTAAACGCTGGTGGGGATATTTTAGCTCTAAAACAGCATAGCGGTTGGAAATCAACCAATATTGCAGAAGGTTATGTAGAACAATCTTACACAAAAAAAAGAAAAATTCCTGATCAAATTATGGGAAATAATGTAGAACCTGAGCTTGATCAAAATCAGCCAAGCACTTCTAGAAGTTACCACCATTACAATGTGCTAAGCGAAAATATTTCAAATACTAAAGCTCCTGTTCAAACCCTATCTTCTTCCAATGGTGTTCATATAAGTGCTGCTCAAAACTGCACGATCAATATTAACATAGATAATTCTAAAATATAGTTAAACAATACTATGTACTTAATTGTATAACATATATTGATAAATTTGTTTAATACATAATTCTCGTGTTCTTAATTATATTCGTCACCTATTTGTGTCGTAAATAAATTTTCAAGAAAAGGTGGGTAGGAGGAAAAATCATATGTATCATATGTATCACATGGGAGTAGAGTGCCTTTTCCTCCCTTGAATGTTTACTGCCCTCCGCTTCGCGTCGTGCAGTAAACTACATCCTGCGGGAGGAAAAGTGGCACTTTCCCCCCTAGTAATACAAATAGCTATTGACGTATCTGTGAAAATAGGCGTGTAATCGTTGTAAGTATCTATAATTTGTCTCACAATTATATTGTTAAAGTGAGCTATTTCCGAGTATTCTGCGGTAATTACTTTAACCCTAGAGTACTAATATGATTTGATTATTCCGTAATACTAATACGTCGTAAAATTTACGACTTTGGATTAAAACACATTTTAAAAAAATCAAAATATATTTTCCAACAGAAATAATAGGTTTTTCATCTTAAACTAATCAAATAAATGGATATGGTTTGAAAAAAAATGAATTATGCCGAAGAAAATGGACATTCTGGGCAACAATTTCTGTTGTGCTGTCCGCAGATTGCTCGTTTACACTGTACACAAAAGTTTGTTGTCATTCTTCTCAGACAGCTAGGGCAGAAGGAGCACACTGTCCGCTTCTTTGCCATAGGGTTATCTGGTTCAGGAACAGGCTGTATGTTTAGAATTTCGTTTATGTCCTGTCGAATATTGCGACGTAAATTGGGGATGTTCAATCTTTGGCGCATCCATGGCTCAGCAAGGCTTTTGCCCAAATTTAACATGAACTGGAAGCGGGAAGCAGGCTTCGTATTAGCTTTGTGAGAATTATGGCAGTATACTACAAATGAATTGATGGTAGCTATGTTAATCATTCCATAAAAAACACACATAGGCCATCTCCGGGTTTTTCTGGAGCAGGTCATATTACTGCATAGTTGATCAAAAGTATCTACACCTGACTTGGTTTCATTATAATTTATAATTATATCAGGTTTTCCATTTTCGGAAATGCTTGCACCTTCATGCAGAGTGGAAAGTAACAACACTATTTTATTAGGTTTTGGTGCATATGAAACTAATGTCTTTTTCCTATCAAAGCAAAACATTGATGTGCCTCGTTGCCTATTTTTCAATAGTTCTGGTGGTATTTCTTTTTTATTTTTTCTCAGAGTTCCTATAATTGTTAGTTTGTACGGCAACTCCAAAAGTTCATCCGCCAAAGAAACTGACGTAAACCAGTTGTCCATGGTAATGTTACGGTTACTACCATGAACCGATTTTGTTAACTCTTTCACATAAAAATTTGCAAGAGGTAGTCCTCCAGTATCAGTGCTCTTTCCTAGATATGGACTAGCATCTATCATATATTTGGAGGATGTGTCGCATAACATAATAATCTTTATACCGTACTTCGACGGGTTGTTAGGTATGTACATACGAAATGGACACCTTCCTCTAAATCCTAAGAGCTGTTCATCGATGGTGAGATAAGATGATGGAATATAGGAACTTCTGCATACATCTATTAGCATATTCCATATGTCACGAATAGGAGCGAATGAGTCGGTTTTTCTCCTTTCCTCCCTCGAAGTTTTATCGTCAAACCTGAGACAGTTTACTAAAAACGTAAAACGTTCTCTACTCATACAGGCGCGATAGAAAGATCTCGATGTGGTCCCTTCAAACATATGTCTAGCATTTAGATGATTGTCTTTTTTGGCGGCAGAAAAAACTAGTATTCCCAGGAAGGCTAATAACTCATCTTTGCAAAGTTTTGATACCGTAGCAGAATTTGCAGCGTATTTAGAAGACTGCCTAACAATCTCTTCATTGGTGTGAAGAATAACTATGTCAAGAATGTTGTCGTGAAAGAAGTGCAGAAAGTGGTCCTTTATTGAAGAACAGTTACGAGATTCTCCTTTGCAACCAGATATAAAATGAACAATATTCCTAGAGCTGACTCTCTTTGACAAGACTGGCTGTTTAGATGACCACTTATGACCATTCTTACCTTTTATATTTATTTGTTTAGGAAAAACTATATTTGGATCCCTTCGACCCTGGCTTCGACATAGGCTGGCTAAAGGTTCATCGTCATCCGATGATTCTTGATCATATGACAAGAGAGCTTCTTCTGGACGTTCCTCTGCTAATTCTGGATTTTTTTTCTCGATGGCATGGTTGGTTGGTTGGTTATATTCTTCTGAGCTGTCAGAATGTACCGAATCCTCTTCTAAATAATCTTCCTCCCAGTCACTTCCACTGTCCTCGTACGGTTCATTATAATCATCTTCTCCATTCATAATCTTTTCCATTTCTTGTTGCAACTGCGACGCAGTAAGTGGTTTATTTGCCATTTCTCAGTTTCTGAAATTAATAAATAAATAAATCTTAGCTTTATACTTTGAAATTTGCATTTTGTTTCTACAAATTATGAAATATTATTAGTCTACTTACACAATAAATCGAGTATTCAGCATAAAACAAAGAAAAACATTCACAATAATCTTATCGCTAATACTATCACTAACACTAAAGCGTCGTAATATTTACGACGCGATGCGTAATTTCTGCACTTCCGCTAAAAATCCGACTGACGTGGACTTACCAACGTTTAGCAGAGTACTAAAGAGGAAGCTACTGGGAGACCCAAATCTGCAAGATTTTCCGTTGTTGCCAAATTTCGGGAAAAATAATTCGGCGTCGTAAATTTTACGAGTATTAGTACTCTAGGGTTAATATCTTCTAAAAAGCTAACCAGGTCCATACTTACTAGAGGTGGAATAAAATTTGTAGTGTTTCTGAAGCCGTCACAAAGTGGAGGTGAATTTTTGTGTATCCAATATGAGTTTGTTAGGTCATAAGAATTTGGTGTAGATAGTTTTGCTATAATAGGCGATTTTTTGGTTTTGCATTTTATCACATTTTTTTCGGAAATAATTGTTCTGCGCAGATGTAGGGGAGGTTCTAGAGTTTCTACTCTTAAAGGTTCAATAGGAGTAGATTTTATAGCTTCAATACAGAGTCTCAAAGCTTTATTTTGTAAAATATCTAATTTTCGTAGGGTCTGATTATTTGCACATCCATAGGGGAGACCGGGGATGGTTTGGACACGGGGATACAGTGGACAGGTTCAAATTTCCCGCCCTAAAGTGAATTCTACTGCCGCGATCGATTGTACATATTGGTAACACTGCGAGAGACCAGTTGACAGAAACAAATAACCGTCGTTATAAAATTGTGACTTTTACAGTGCTTGTTTACTTTTAGACACCTATGATATAACTTTTTAAGGTAAGAACGTAAGGTTTTTCTGTAACTTAGTTTAATGTTTTCTGTTTGGCGTTCAATTTGCATGCAATGGAGACTAGTAGGAATATATTCAAGTATGTTTCGTGAAGATGCAATTTTTGGTTCAGATTTCACAGCCAGAAATGTGTGATTACACCTGTTGGGGATACATTGGACAACTGGACACGTTGTCCAATGTATCCCCGATGTATCTGTTGATGTGAACTGTTTTATCTTTTCCAGATGCCACGGGAATTCAAAAGAAAAACTCAACGAACCGTTTCTGAAGGTGATCTACAGCAGGCAGTTGAAGATGTTTTAAACAATCGTGGAAGTTTGCGCCATGTGGCAGCTATTCGAAACGTGACGAAGTCTCGTCTTGCACTTTATGTAAAGAAGGCCAGAGAAATGGGCATAGACACTCTGTCGTTCAAACCAAATTTCCATAGAAGACAGGTGTTCTCAGACCAAATGGAGAAAGCATTGGCGGGGTATTTACTACAATGCTCCAAAATATTTTACGGAGTGACACCGAAAAAATGCAGACAAATAGCTTTACAATTCGCTGACGTAAACAATCTAAAATTTCCTGAATCCTGGAAAAGAAAAGGGCAAGCTGGTAGTGACTGGTTTACTGGGTTTATGAAGAGAAATCCTACGTTATCCATTAGAAAACCTGAGGCAACCTCACTTGCCAGAATGACTGCATTCAATAAAACCACGGTCGGCGACTTTTTTGACAAAGTGGACAATGTTATGCAAAGGAAGAAGTTCCGACCTTCAGATATATTTAATCTTGATGAAACGGGAGTCACCACAGTGCCTCCAGTGACCAAAGTAATTGGACAAAAGGGTGAAAAGCAAGTTGGCCAAGTGACTTCGAGAGAGCGAGGAGAACTGATGACTCAAGTGGGTATAATTTGTGCCAATGGCAATTCTTTACCTCCCGTGTTCATATTCCCACGTGTCCGCTTCGACAAACAGCGAATGATGGCTGGAGCAGCACCTGGAGCTTTAGGATTGGTCCACAAATCTGGTTGGATGACCACCGATAACTTCGTGTTAGTATTGAAATTTTTTAAAGACAATGTGAGGTGTGATAAAGAACATCCTGTGTTGATATTGATGGATAATCACGAGTCTCATATAAGCTTGGAAGGTGTTAATTTCTGCCGAGATAATGGAATTACAATTTTGACACTTCCGCCGCACACTTCCAACCACTTACAACCCCTGGACCGTTGCGTGTTTGGCCCGTTTAAGAAATACTACAGTGAAGCAGTCCACTCATGGATGTTGGCCCATCCCAATGAAACTCTATCAATCTACGCACTTCCTGAGCTATGTTCCAAAGCTTGGGATCGTGCTGCAACTCCTGAAAATGTGAAATCAGGTTTCCTGAAATGTGGTATCTCGCCATTTGATAGAAACATTTTCCAAGACCACGATTTTCTCTGCTCTGCGGTCTCGGATCGTCCATTTCCGGACCCTCTTGTTTCCAGTACTTCTTCGGAACCTATCGTGTCAACATCTAAAGGAGCAGGCAGAGACACTGCTGCTGTGGATCCTTCTATTACAATCAACTGTTCTACAGAGGCTCATACACCAGTTCCCACATCGAGTCATCAGTTTCCCACACCAGTTGCTTCTACATCGGCACAATCGGAGTTCATTTCTCCAGAACAATTGAATCCGTACCCAAAAGCTAAGCCAAGGAAATTGGGTAAGGGTGGCAGAAAACGTGGGAGAAGTATGATCGCAACAGACACACCAGAAAAAGAAGAACTCGAACTAAAAGAGAGAGTGAAAATGGCAAAGAAAGCCAAGGTAGTGAAGAAGAAGGTATTTGAAAAAAAGAAGACTGTTTTCGAAGAAAATTCTTCAGATGAAGACATGGGAGAAGTCATCATGAAAGATTCTTCTTCTGAATGGGAAGAGGAGGCAGAAAGTGACGAGAGCCTTAGAAGTGGCAACGATGCCGTTGAAGATGACTTTCTAATTGTAAAAGTTCCATCGAAGAAAGGCAAGTTTGCGATGAATTATGTGGCAAAAGTAAAAAGTAAGTTGCGAGACGGACTTGAAGTAAAGTTCTACAGGCGACTGCTTCCGTCTAATCGCTTTCAACCTACAGCCGAAGAAACTTCATTTGTGGATTTTTCACAAGTGATTTTGATCCTTCCGAAAGCGATAGAAGACAAGCGTCCCAGATTCAAAGGCATGCTTTATTTCAACACTGACCTATCGGGATTCTGCCTGCAGTGACTTATTTTGATATACCTACTTTTCTACTTTTATATTTAGACAAAATATGAATTAAAAATGTTTCTGTTGCTGTACCTATCACTGTTTGTGTTCTGTCCATACCATCCCCAGGTGCCGTCCAAAGTATCCCCAAACACGGGGATAGTTTGGACAGATGTAGTGCCTCTAATTTCTGGCCTTTTTCTGAAAATATATCAATCTTGGGAAGTTTATATTATGAGTATATAAACCTAAAGGACAAGTCTACACATTAGCCTAAAAACCATAAAGGTAACATTTTTAGACAAATAAATAAAAAATAAAACCCAAAAAGTGTCCAAACCATCCCCGGTTTCCCCTATATAGCGCATCCATAGTCAATGATTGATCTTATATAACTTCTACAAAAAGTTAAATCAGTTTTGGGGTGTGCATCCCACCATATTCGTATCACTGATTTCAAAAAATTCAATTCCTTGCTAAATTTCTACAGTACTTCATCTACATGAGATTTAAATGTCAGTTTTTTATCAAAAGTGATGCCTAAATATCGAAATTCACTGGCTACGGGAAACTCAGAGTGATCAACAGTAACTTTTTGAATATGTCGTGTAAAAAATACAACCTGGGATTTGTGTGATGACAATTCGAATCCTAATGTTTGGATGCATTGTAAAATAGTAGTGACAGCTGCGATATTAGACATTGATCAAAATTTTTACTAAGGATATAAACAGCAAATTCATCTGCATATTGAATTACTGTAGCATCAGTTGCAGTGTTGTGTATAAATATTGAAGAGGAGAGGGGATAGTACAGATCCTTGAGTTTTTTCGTATTGTTACACTCCTGTTTATGTAAAGCTTGCATTCATGATCGGTAACTTCTTCTGGTATATGTAGCTGTATCATTCTATTGTGTAGTACTAGCCAATCGACATTGTCGTACGCTCCTTAAATATCCAGAATTAATGAGGCAAAGTACTTATTTTCTGATGATAGCTGTATATTTATAACTAAATGAGCAATAGTATTATGATTAGGACCATAATTTCTCCTATAACCGTATTGTGTTTATGGTAAAACTTGGATTTGATTAAGCCACAATTCTAAACGGCTTCTTACTATCCTTTCAAAAACTTTTAATATACACGAGAGTAGTGATATGGGTCCATAAGAATCGCAGTCATCCTGATTTTTGACAGGTTCTGGAATTGGTATCACAGTTATATTTTTCCATTCAGCAATGTTTTCTCCATGGATACAAATATCATTAAAACTCGCAGTTAAGTGTATTTTGGCATTAGCAGACAAGTAACAGAGCATTGGGTATCGAATGTCATCGTATCCTGGAGAAGTGTTTATTCTATTTTCTAGTGCGTAATTTACTTCTTTAAGTCTTATTGGCTCTGAAAAAATGTAGTGGTTCCCTCGGTTTTGTTTACTTTTGTTTTGTATATGCGTCATATCAGCTAAGACCAAAGGGGGTGCAATTTTGTCAAAAAAGTTGAGTTCCGTATCCAAGCTACTTGATTTCTTTGTTGGCAATTGTTTAGACTGCATCTTCCTTGCTTGGTTCCAAAGTTCTGTTGCTGGAGTATTGTTGTTGAGTTTTGAATATCAATTTCGCCAGTTTTGTCTTGCTTTTTCTCTTAGGTTTTTTTTGTTCTGGTAGTTTCTGCCTAGCATAATGAGTAATTTTGTAAGTTACTATGATTTTTGTAATTTTTTAATCCATTTTTCCTTTTGTTTACAGCTTCTTCGCACTCGTTGTCCCACTAGATTGGTAAAATTTTTTTGTTCATTTTACATGGTTCATTTACAGGAATAGCTAAAGTTGCTGTTGCATTAATTCCATCCACAATTTTTTTTTATTTCGCATCTATATCTTGCTTTATTGTGATATTATGGTCAAATAATATGTCTGCAGTGTGGTGGTACTGTTCCCAATTGGCTTTGCGCAAGTTCCATTTTGTTTTGGGTCGATAATATTCTTCGCAGTGGTAAGTGCGGCTGTTGTTTACTTCTATCATTGAATGAAAATGGTCCAAGCCCATAACATCTTATAGAGTATTCAATGAACAATGAATAGCAATGTTGGGTGAGGAAAGGGTTAGCTCAATGGCGGATTTGTTTCCATTTCTAGTGATTCGTTTGGGTTCCTCAGTATTTAGTAATACCAGATGATTGCCCTCAAGTGCATCCAATATTTGTGCACCTTTGGAATTTATTTTATACGATCCCCAAGCATTATGATGTGCATTGAAGTCGCCGCCTGTCAAACCAGTACCGTCTAGTAGGTTAAATATTTAGTTCCAATCTCCATTATTGGTTCATATATCTGGTGTACAATATGAAGAATAACAATTGAAAGACTCAGAATTAGTTTCTATTATTTCTCATCCCTATCTTTACGTACAATACTATAACCCTTAAATGATATTTCCATTCCCGGTTTAAACCACGTTTCGGACAATAATGCTTTATCTACTTTATGTTCATCCAGACACGTCAGTAAACTCAGCGTTTTAGCAACGAACACTAACATATTGTTCGTTGGTATTAGATACTACAGAATGAGCATTCCATTGCAAAATTTTTGAGTTATGGTTAGAATTTTTATCCATTATAAGATAGGTTACTAATTTTGTTCATAATTGTCTTACTATTAATATCTTTGAGTTCATCAAATGTATTATCCTGAAACACTCTGAAAAATTTGGAAAAAGACGTTGATAAATTCAGTTGCTTCGCTTTCATAATTAGTTTTATTATGTGGCAGAAGGGGTTTCTTAGGACCAAATGTAAAAGGAATCATTGGAGTGAGTGAGGGAGGAGAGGTTGAGATTTTTTTCTTTTGTTAAAGTTCTCAGTTTCTAAGTTAGGTGGATAATAAGGTGTTTTTAGTGGTTGAGATTGTGTTGATGTCGAAGGTGGTGGGAGTGAAATGTTGAGTTTGTGTTGACTTTCTGTATTTTCATTAGTCTTGTGGGTTAAAGGAGGAAGAATTTCTAAGTTTTGTGTGTCTGGTACTGTAAATTAATTATTGAGGCTAATAGCTGAAGAGTATGAACTACGTAAGTTAGCTTTCGCTTCCAAAAAATTCAAATTACGTTTGACTATAAATTTTTTAATTTCGTTTTGTTCTAAAATTTTGGACATGTTTTTGCTACCGTTTTATGTTGATTATTTTTACATTGTAAGCAAAAACTATCTCGGGGATCTCTATAACTATGGGTTTCATTTTTTATTTGTGTACATTTTATAAAAGGAGTGATCGTACTTCGTACGTGTCCATGTTCGAGGCATTTATAACACTGACTTTGTGTACATACAACTGTATAAGATACGCTATTAATGAAAACGTTTCTAGGTCAAATATTTCCCTCATAAGTTAATAATACCATTTATCGCGGTACATATACACTCTCGCCATCAATATCTATTTTTCTCTTAAATCTAGAAACCTCAGTTATATTTATCGGAGAAATAATATTTTGGAAAATAATTCGTCTTTAAAGATCTTATCTACATTTCGGATAATTCCCTTTCTTTGAAGTAAATTATTTGGTATAAAAGCCACTAACTGCTCTTTTTTCAACCGTTTACCATTTACTAATCTATTTCCATCTTTTAATGATTTTAACTCCACTGGTATTTTATTTTTACCACTCGCTATGCTGATAATATTCGGGATTGCTAATGTTCTATGTAAAGTATGACCTACCGTCATCGGATGTATTTTACCTAAATTTCCTTCATCGTCAGTTTTTTTAATGGAAACATAAACCTGATTTGAGTATAAATGAAATTTCTGTAAGTTGAATAATTTTTTTGGTTGTTTTTTGTTAATTTCTCCAGTCTGGATATCCGTTCCTACGATAGTTTCTTCACCTGTTCCCATACTATCTTTCCCTCCCGTATCGGGGGGATCTTTTTCACGCATTATTTACACGATAAAGTTTATTTATTATTGTCTTATCAATTCACTAATTACTATCAAAAAGTTTTTCAATTTATAAGTACACCGTTCATTTTCCGTCGTAAGCTTATCGATGCGAACTCACTGAAATACCGATTCGAACTGTATTCAATGTTTATTAACAGATGTAACGTTTAAAGATAAGTTAATCGTGTACCCATAAACAAAAGTAAATACTTCATACATTATAAATATTTATGCACGTCATACATTTTCTTACCTTCAATTATAATTCAAGAAAGGAGATAATAAAACACGTTAGAAATAAAGGGCACTATCCGAATTATACTATCGAAACTAATTGCAAAGAAAATGCCACATATATTTCGCTTGAGTTATCAGAACTACAAAACCAACAAAATTTTTTATATCTGTACTCCAATAAGATCGGTTGAAAAACAAAGTGCAATGAAATAAATTGGAAAGAACACAAACAAACATTAATATTATTTAAACAGGGCTGAACGTGAGTACATCAGTTATTTGGAGCTTTCAAATTAATAAGGAATAAAGTGTGAATAAGTAGCAATAGTTAACCTTGATTTTAAACAAGTTTGTGACAAGAGCCGTGAGGCGAGTGCCGCAAATCTAGCGAGTGAGAAAAGTGCTTTGCATACTAGTTGTAAACAATATTTTTATACAACTACGTTTATTAATGGGAGAATAAAGTAAATTATATTTTATTCAAACTTCGAATGGAAATTATTTTGAAAATGAATATACAGTGTGACCCATTTTTAATGGAAACACCCCCCTAAAATTTGAAGTTGTAAACCGATTTTAATAATTTTTTTTTTGAAATGTCAAGTACTAAAAGGTCTACCTTGGGACAAAATTTGAAATGTTTATTCCAATTTTCAGGGCATACTACGATATTTTTTATTAGTCGAAAATCGGGATTTTTTATTAGCAATTTTTTTATTGAAAAAATCACTACGCCACTGGATTCGGAGTGCCTCTAAACAGGTGTAACCAAAATTTCATGACAAGATATCTATCAATAACAAAGTTATGGCAACTCAAAAATTCGAAAACTCTCACAGCTAACAGTCACAAAAACACCCTATAAATATAGCCATCAGAATATTTTTTTTATGATTTCAACAATAAAGTGCCACCAGATGAAAAAAAAACAAATAGCGTAAATATTTTTAATGAAAATAACGGAATTACATTCATTCAAATTTTCACGCAAATTAACTAAAACTAAGACCTAATAGAATTTTCAATTTAAATCTTAGTTGCCATGGAAATGATATTACAGTTTGACACTTGTGAAAGATTTAAGTGTACTATTGTCAACAATATTCACATTACAGTTCTTCGGATTATTTTTTGTCATGGCTGCAAGATTGAGCGTAAGAGAGAAAATTGAAATTGTACGCCTTTCGGGAGATGACGTTAGAAGTGCTAGAGAGGTTTGTAGAGTATTTAATGAAAGACATCCAGATCGTCCTCGTATTAGCTGCGGTACGGTAAATAAAATAAATAAAATATTCAATGAAACTGGTGCAGTATCAAAAATGATGTTAAAGAGTAATCCTGTACAAAGACGAAACAGGAATGACAGGAATGATCAAATCATTTCAGATTATTTCGGAAATAATCCTAATGCCAGTATAAGGAATGCCACTTTAGATTTGAATATTCCACGAGAAACTATTCGGAGATGTCTCAAGGCGAAGAATATTAAACCTTTCAAGCCAACATTTTTACACACACTGCAAGAAGGCGACGAAGCAAGACGTATGGAATATTGTTTATGGGCCCAAGGGGAATATTTAAACAATAGAAATTTCCTACAAAATATTTTATATACCGACGAAGCCAGTTTCACTACAAATGGAGTAGTGTCATCACAGAATTGTCGCTATTGGGCAGCGGATAATCCTAACTGGGTAATAAATTGTAAAAGCCAGTATTCCCAAAAAATCAACCTCTGGTGTGGGATATTGAACGAACGAATTATTGGTCCTTTCTTTTTCGAGGAAAACATCAATGCGCAGAGGCTGCTAGAATTTTTAAACACAGAGTTTTGGGATGCTATTCACGAGCTGCCAATCAATGAACGATTAAATTTAATTGTTCAGTTAGATGGGTGTTCAGTTCATCATGCCAGAGCTGTGAGGCAATGGCTTAACGAGCATTTTCCAAACCGATGGATAGGCCGTGGTAGTCCGTTTCTAGATTGGCCCCCCAGATCTCCAGACCTCACAGTTTTGGACTTTTTTCTCTGGGGACTTATCACACAAAAAGTTTACAAACACCGCTCAAGAGATAGAAATGAACTTTGTGCAAGAATTCGACAGGTATGTGCAGATATTACCCCTCAAGAACTAAGGAACGTGATCAGAAACATTCGTAAGCGCCACGACAAGTGTATCGAAATAGATGGTGGGTTAGTAGAGGCTACTAGAATATGAGTTAGAATTAATTGTTGCACTGACTCGAAATATTTCAATGATTAGTTATCATAGTTACGTTTATAAAAATTTTTTGCTTCATAATTAGTTGAATTGTGTGAATGTAATCCCGTTATTTTCATTAAAAATTTTTTTTTAATCTGGTGGCACTTTATTGTTGAAATCATAAAAAAGTATTCTCATGGCTATATCTGTAGATATAGGGTGTTTTTGTGACTATTAGCTGTGAGAGTTTTCGAATTTTTGAGTTGCCATAACTTTGTTATTGATAGATATCTTTCCATGAAATTTTGGATACACCTGTTTAGAGGCACTCCGAATCCAGTGGCGTAGTGATTTTTTCAATAAAAAAATTGCTAATAAAAAATCCCGATTTTCGACTAATAAAAAATATCGTAGTATGCCCTGAAAATTGGAATAAACATTTCAAATTTTGTCCCAAGGTAGACCTTTTAGTACTTGACATTTCAAAAAAAAAATATTAAAATCGGTTTACAACTTCAAATTTTAGGGGGGTGTTTCCATTAAAAATGGGTCACACTGTAGAAAAATCAGGTTGTGTTGATCCCAAAAGAGATTATTAGATTTTAGTAGACATTATTTAAAAAAGACATTAAATTTTAGTAGACATTAATTTCAAAAAATGCTAGCGGCCAGTGAACTGGAAGGCCATTGGCAAGGTGCAGTAAAATAGGTAAAAAAGACGTCCGTTTTATAAATATTGTGTCGACAAGGTCGAGAAAAGGATCATTGACTGTGTTAGTTCAATAATATCCTATGAAGAGAAAGTTCATTTCTTCTGAAGATGATTCAGTATTATTATTGTTGTTAATAGTACAAACGTATGTATCTGTGGTCAGTAATATTTATACGTAGTTTCTAAATATATGTTATCCCAGTGAGTTTTGAAACTATGTTACTTTTGTTAAGTACATACGAGGGGCAGTTGCTGAGTAACCACCACAAGGTGAATGTTATCAGTTTTGAATTGTTATACCAGGTATTTCTTTTTTTGATAATACATGTTCGTTTCATGAAAAATTAGTGTCTGTCAACAGAATTCACTCTAAAAATAAACGGTTTTAAAGATTAAAACTAACTTTTCCGCATCTGTAGCCCTGAACAATATTCTATCATAAATTTGTTACTTGTATACACTTCGGGGGATGTATCGTGCTAACAAACCGAAATTTCTCTAAAAATAAAAATAACCAAAAATTTAGTATATCTAGTTTTATAGGACCCGCTGTACTCGCTCTAGTAAACTGAAAATCAATAGGGAACATCTTTGAGACACCCTGAATCGTACTGTAGCACCGGTTGTATAGGCTCTGGTGAGCTGAAAATCAATAGGGTTTATCAGTGAGATGCCCTAAATAATATTTAATCATAAAATTGGTGACTTGTTTAACTCCGGAGGCTGTATCGTGCTAGCAAACTGAAATTTCTCGAAAAACGACAAAATGTCGTATTTCAAGTACCATAGCACCCGTTGTACTGGCTCTGGTGAGCTGAAAATCAGTAGGGTTCATCTGTGAAATGTCCTAATAATATTCCATCATAAAATTGGCGACTTATGGTACTCCGGAGGCTGTATCGTGCTAACAAGACTTGCAAGGAAAAGTGGCCGACGACAACGACGACGACGACGACGAGGACGACATACACACATGATTTTTTTTCTAAAAACCGTTTTTTCGTGTTGTTGTTGATGGATAACGTAAAAATAACTCAAAAAAAATTTTCAAATTTCCAACTTTTTTGTGGGTAAACCAATACTTTTCTCGCACATTAGATAGGTTGGCGGAAAAGTAATAATAACTTTCCGTGCAAAAAAAGTGTCATAGCATGTACTTTTCCCACCGTAAGTTATTACTTTTCCAGTGGATATCTAAGAAAGAGCCTGCATTGAGTATGAAAATTTGTGCATAGTTGTTGCAGAAAAATCATATTTTTCACAGTATCGGCAATATATGATTTTTAAATTAAGTATTCATGAGAAAGACTCTACTTTTAATAGCAGTTGTAGAAATGATTATTTATACTATAAGGAATGTAAGTAACATTAACTAGTCGAGGACGATTTTGCGACAGAGCGATAGTGAGGGCTGGCAATACTGTTCGAGTCTAGTAAGTGTACTTACATCCCGTGAAGTATATAAGATTTTATCTCCTCAACTACATACAGGTTGGCAAATTGATTTTGGCAGTTGACGTTGCGCGAAAAGCCATGAAACTTGACAAGGTTGCAAACGCAGTTACCGCGAAGACTAGGTGACGTACATTCCGCATTCAAAATTTTGAAGGCTGTGAGGCTGCTAATACGTACGAGGGTAACACAATATTTTGAATTTGGATTTAAAAATAAAAAATTGTGGCACATGTATAATGCTTCATAAAATCGAGTTTACAAAACAAAATAACATTAATGTGCTCTTTTTTATCAATTAAATGAATATGGAAATAAAGACCATTAGATTTCATTACAAAAATTGTTTTTTTTGTACAGACATAATTATTTATTGCTTCAAAAACCATACTTTGAATTCTATAATTACCCGTTATTATTTTATGTAAATAATAAATAATAAATGGATTCCAAGAGACATAAACTTTCACCTTCACTTCAAATTATTGTCTTTTAAGTGGACCCTTCATAATATTCTTCATTGAGGTTTATTTGTATATAAATTGGAAGTCAGGTAGAATTTGTAGATAAGGCCTACAATGTGATAAGGATTGTTAAACGATTTTCTAAATTTAACAATGAACAACATTTTTTCCTATCTGTACGTAGTAATAGTTAATGACATACCTACCTGTTGAGCTTTCTAAAATTTGGGTTTAAACATAAAATTGGGGTAATCGCCTTTAGAGATGGTCTAATAAGTATACTAATAATATAAATGAAATATTAAAGCGTTTATGTGGTAGATATTTCTACTTTCATATGTAAATTTTTGGGGTTTCTGCAAATACTTACGATGAAATTAGAACATCCCTTCACGCTTTTTACAGAGTTACGACTAGCAAAATGAAAATATCTTGGTTCTAGGTGCCGTCAATTATTGTTTATTTAGAACTATGTACAGATGTGCTACAAATATTATATTACTCTAGTGGAATTCGTCTCTAATATTTACAATTTTATAACACCTATTTACATTTGTTGCGTTTAATGTATTCAGTCATACCATCTACAAACAAACACTGTAATGAAAACTATGTTTTAGATGTACAGGAATCATCAACAGTAAAATAATGATGTGTATCTACAAATTATTCTTCAAAATCCCTTTCTATATCAACATCATCATCCTCGCTATATCTACAACAGTATCTAAAAGTGATTCATTGTTCATAAATTCATCCTCAATTTTTTAACATCTTCACATCTAACTTTCCAATCATTTGCAGAAAATGTGTCGAAAAATCCATTACAGAATTCTTCAACCTTTTTAAAATTGAAAGTTACAGTCTCCTCAAAACTTGCAATCCATGTCGAATAAACAATTCATCAATTTTATAAGTTTTATATTGCGGTCTGTACAATTTTGCAATGTTATAACGATTTGGTTTTCGCATTTGTTCACTGTAATATATGTTTCTTCTAGAAAACCAGCTTTTTAATTGTTGTTCAGTCCAAGCAGTCGTAGGTAATTTTTCATTCACAACATTGTGATATGGGGCGTTATCAATTACCACAACAACGTTTTTTCGGTAGGTTTGGAATAAATTTTTCTTGTACCCACTTCTCATGATTTTTATACGCCATTTCATTATGATAATCTCCTGTTTTTCACTGCGAGTTCCACATAATACCAGCAATAGGTACAAAACCATTTTCACATCCTGTATGCACAATGCTGAGCTTATTACCTTTTGAAACGGGTTTTCTTAATAATTCGTTATTCTTGTCGCTCCATCCTTCAATGTGCGTGTGACATCAATGAATGCGTGTTTCATCCATATAAATGATAGGATTGTTCTGTTCTCTGCACTTTTTTATGTTTCTCAAATATAGTAGGCGTAAATGTCTGATTTTGTGACGTTCCATTAACAAACTTCTGTTGATTTTCATGTTGGTCTAACGAAAACTAAAAGAATGTATTTGTTTCCGCAGAGATTAGCAAAGCCATAACTATCTGCAAATGTTTGGTGTAAATTTCTTAACGAGGGTACTTTTTCTCGGATATGTGATAATTTATTATGCACCTTCTAAGCACAGTTTTGTCGAATTGATCTATACAGATACTAGACGTTCTTTGTTTTTTAGTAGGCACATCAGTGACAGGATTACTTCCTGCCAGCAGAAACTCGTTCAATGAACTGATAATAAAATAAGTTGATATAAATGTTGTATGAAAAGTTTTACTCATGTGTATTTTCATACAAATAAAATAAGGAAGTAGTTAAACTTGTTTTCAGTGACCGATCTTCGAATTCAAAATTTTTGTCGTGGTTTTCGGCCATTTAAAAGAAGTATTAAATTCAAAAATACTATATTACGTTTCAGTTCATTAGTTGTTTTAAACGATCTTTAGATTTAAGTTCAAACATATATTAATATGACCAAGCCGCAATTGTACCTGGAATCGGAAGATGGTTCTAAACAAATAATAAAACCGAAACGTAATAGAGATAGGTATGCAATGTGTATAATAATTTTAATTATAAGCTTAAAAACCTATTACATTTAAATAGGTATCTTACAAAAAATAAACAAGTGCCCTTTTATATACTCCTGTAGACAGAAACAGAATATTTATTTTTCTACTTCCGTTACTAAAACTGCACTGTCAACACTGGTTTGACATGCACAAAACGACTCTTTAAACACTAGTGTTTAAAATGCGAAAAGTCACATCTCGTTCATCTTTTGTTTTTTAAACGTAGAATCAAGTGTACCTTTTGTATGTTAAATTTCATGTTCGAGGATAATTTTGTTATTCTGCTACATTTGATTTGTCAGTCAGCTGTCAGCCATCGTCCGTCATGTAATGAATATAATTCAAATATAATATAATTTTTTTCCTTCCCACGGGCGAAGAAAAAGTATAGGAAGCACCTCGTGTTAAAAGCGTCTTTAGTCTTTAGTTCCGCTTCGCTCCACTCGTGCCTTGTAAAACTCGTGACTAAAGTAACCTTTTTGACACTTCTACCTAATATACTATCATGCAACAAGTGCATAAAGTGGTGCTTTTTTTCGCGAATGGAAAAATTGACTCATGAGCCGCAGGCATGCAAAAACCAAAAAATGTCTCATTTATGTTGCTCTAAATGGACTAAATAAGTGCATGAAATTGACACATGAGTGCATAAAATACTTTGACTCACCCTAATGTCACTTTTTTGAATCGTTAAAAAGTTTACTATCTAGTGTAAATTTGTTAAATAATTACTTTGATTTAAAATTTTTATTGCAATAATTAAAACTTACCTTTGTTAATGGAATTGTTGACTTGCCATTGGTAGCCTCTTCGACCATGAAATTCAAAACGCTCATAATTATTTCCCGACACTGCTCACTTAACTTTTTATGAACAACTTTACTTTCTGGAGTCGCCATAACAAGTTAGTATTGCACAACCCCGGTAATCACACTTTTCTCTGAACTGTACTGTCGAAACGAAACTTACGAATTCTGCCAACAAAGTGAGCTCTTGCAATCCGCATACGTCATTGCTACGGCACAACGGACATTGCCAAACTTCCGACTGCCTAAATTAATTTGCCAACCTGTAATTTATTCTGGGATTTTTATCGATTTAACTCGATACTTTTCGCTTGAAATTATGAAGACAGCTCTGACCAGCTTCTATAGCGTCATAAGTATATTCGTTTTACAAACAACGTAAGGCTGACAGTTTGATATAAAAAATTGAGAAGAACTGAAATTATTGATTTATATAATAGTCAAATGGACATAGAAAAATTAGCAAATATCACTGCTGCCAGAAAAATCGAGGAAGAAGTATGAGGTAACTTATCAATACTTCTAAGAATGATGTCAAACAAAGCCCATTACTGCAGTCTCATAATCCGTGCTTTTGGCGTACGTTCATCAAAAATATGCTGCATTAAAATTTCCATCAAGTATATGATGTGAATATGCCATGCTCAAGTCCACCCTTTTCATAGAGGAAAACATAGGTATTTCTAAGTATCCTAAACTTCGAGCATTTTTAAGAAGAAGAAATGGCGGTTATGAATGCACAAACTCTAATGGGTTTGACAGGGAAGATGAGAATAATTTTATGTTTGAAACTACCGATGATATTCATTGATTCCTGATTCTAAAAATAAAATGGCATGTAAATTTATAGTGACCAGGAGGTTTGTTATTTCAAAATAATCTAAAATTACATTAACATCCCATACAACGAATTTTAATCCTCGCTTCTTTATTCGATATCAAAATGAAAATTGCTTAAACCAGTCTGTCAGGCAAAATTTGATTTTTTCAATTCCAAGTAAAATTGGTAAATTACTGAACTTTGAGAACTTTAAGAGGTATACTGGACACTCCCTTCGAAAAACGTCGGCCACTTTATTAGCTAATACTGGTATTGATGTCTTAGCTCTCGAGCGACATGGGGGATGGAAACCTACAACGATTGCGGAAAGTTATGTAGCTGAAAGCGTCATCAATAAAAAGAAAATTGCAAATAAAATTTGATACAATATAACGAGGCCCGAAATCTCCTGCAGCACTTCAAGAGTAATAGAAAACTTGGTTAGATATGGAGAAATTATGGAGTCAGAGCATTCAGTACAAATTGAGAAAAAAAATAGAAAACTTTTATCCAAATTTTGTAAATCATGTTCATAATTGTACTATTAATATTCCTATCACTCTATACTACTTCATTTTTATAAATTATTGTTAGCTTGACGTTGTTGATTAAATAAAAAATTGAAGGTATCTCCTATGTTTGTAATTCAAACTTAATGAATATAGTTTGCATTTTATTTAAATAAGATACACGTTTAATATGGCATAATATAATATAACCACCCATGGGTGGTAAGTTGACTTAGAACCCGTCGTCAAGGGCAATCCATACCCTTTTGGTAATTGTTATTAACGTCCTTCAAAACATTGTCAAAATGGTTTCTTTACAATACCGGGAGGAGAAAAAAGTTATTGAATTCGCTCATTTGTGATTCAATATGCTACTCTGCTCACTATTTTCTGTTCAATCACAATGAATTTTGCTAACGATTGTGGATAAATCAATGTCTCCAAATTATTTGCAAGACAACTGGTATGAAGATGTTACATATACAGTATATCTGAAAAAATTGGCAACCTACTGGAAACTTATCTATTATTAACGCTACGGAAAAAAGTTATTCCTCATAAAAATTCTGCAAGGTCTATAACAACGCAAATATAAGAAATTAATTGTCTCGACCCTTACTTCGTGGAATCTACTCATATTAGTGTTTCAAATGAAACTCAACGTTTCTCGCTAATTCCACAATATAATGAAAAATGTTGAATATTCTAAAAAAATGACAATTGTTTCTATAACTGAATATTTTCGTCAGAATGACAGAAGTTACATTTTATTTGATGCCTACCTGATGATTAGTAGTTATTTTTGGCTAGACCTACCTTGTGATTGACTTAACATATGTTAATAGAAAAAAGAAGAAGATGTGATATTTCAAATATTGAAGCTTAGATATTAATATCCCTATGGTGATATCCTGGATATCATTTTTCCAATTAATATCAGTATAACTGTGCAATGATATAGAAAACCAGGAAAACTATATCTACTGATCTTTACAATTATCACTTAAGAAGACAGTTGATTAGTGGAGAACTCCCTAGATTTATCTGTTAATTGACGACTTCAGATTGTGGGTTTCTTTAGTGTCTTCTAATTTCCAACTCTTCAAGCAAATCCAGTTCTTGTTTCTTATCACAAATATGTAGTACTTCTAGTTCTGTGTTAGGTGTCAATGAATGGTTCGTGTCAAGTAGATGTTTTGCGTAATGGGATTTATCTGGTTGTTTTAATATGTATGCTCGTAAGTGTTCACTGTATCGGATTTCAAAATTTGTAAGGGTCCGACCCAAATAGACAGCATTATATTATGGATATTTGAGTTTATATATACTTGATTTCTTTTCTTGAATGTTGGTATTTTGGTTTTAACATTTAACAATTTTGTACTTACGTTACTTTCTGTTTTAAAAGCAATTGTTGTATTCGTTGCTAAAGACATTATTTTTGAAATATCATTAGAAATATTTCCTGCATATGTGATGGTTTTATTAGTTTTTATTTCTTCAGTTTGTTTAGGAAATATTAGTTGTAATGCCACGTTTTCCTCTTTTTTATTAATTAGCCTATTCTTCATATGCAATAGATAACCGTTGGATGTTGCTATTTGTCTAATTGTATTAATCTCTCTATCAAAATTACATTTGACTGTCTTGACCCTTACTTCGTGGAATACGCTCATATTCGTGTTTTTAAATGAAACTCAAGGTCTCTAATTAATTCCACAATATAATACAAGTTATTTAAAAACAATAAAATTACATTTGCTCATAGGAACTGAAAATGCTCTATGTATGATTGAATTGTATGCCGCTAGCTTATGTGATATTGGGTGATTCGAATTATATGGAATTGTCACATCAGTGTGTGTTGGTTTTCGGTAAATTGCATAATCAAGTACATTATTAACTCTTTGAATCTTCAAATCAAGGAAATTGATTAAGCTATTTTCTTCAACTTCTAATGTAAATTTAATTTTTGGGTGTAAATTATTAATGTGGTTGAAAGATATATGTAATTGTCGTTCACTACCTATAAGACAAGCTAATATGTCATCTACATATCTATACCAAAATAAAACGTTTTTTGAAATATTACTTTCAAAGATTTTTCTTCCTAAACTGTCCATAAAAATGTTTGCCAAAATAGGTGATATAGGGCTTCCCATTGGTAAACCTTCATTTTGAATATATATGTTATTGTCAAAAGTAAAATAATTCTGATTAATACATACATCAAACAAATTGATTATATCTGATATTATTCCTGGATGATTATTTTTAACTTCTAGTAATTTTCTTACAAGTATTAGACATTCTTTTGGAGGAATTTTAGTGAACATATTGATAACGTCAAATGAAATAAGCTTAGCGTTATCTTGTAATTTGAATGCTTTCAATTTTTCGATTAGTTCTATTGAATTTCTAATTGAGTATTTAGACTCATATCCGTAACTATTGAGTATATTGTTAAGCTTCTTTGCCAATATATCATAAGGAGCAATAACATAAGAAACCACAGGTCTAATTGGTTTCGTTATTTAATGTAATTTAATGGTTCCAAATAACTGTGGACAATGAGGATTCTTATTTATCATGGACCTCTTTTCGTAATCACTAAAAAGATAATTTGAATTATTAACAATATCCCTCACATTATTAGAAAACTTCTTTGTTGGGTCGGCTCTAAGAACTTTTACATCGCTAGATTCTATAAAGTTATATATTTTTGAATTGTAATTTTCAGCTGTCAATATGACAGTTGTGTTAGGTTATGTTATTATCTTCTACTTTCTTTATTATTGCATTTAAAATTGTAATGTTATTTTTTGTTTGACGTTTAACTTCTGAAGGTTCAATATTTTTGATTAAATTGGCAATTTTTAATTTCTCATAAACGAAATTATTCGAATTAGATTTTGAAGCTATTTCTGACTCTGTAGCTATAATTTGACAACTACATAAAAGTTCTACATTCAGAACTGACGTTCAAACTACATCCAGTAGAATTTTACTGTTTAGATGACAAAATCAGAGAAAGTGTCAGCACGATGAAGCACAAGAAGTTTAAGAAACAAGAACAAAAGCTACATAAACTTGAACACACACAACATAGAATTCAATACCCTAAACATCATGACACATCAGACACCAATTTTACAAATAGTGAAATAGAATTTTTTAATAAAGGTTTAAAATACAGCATACCACCAACATTTACGAATAATATTATACAAATTATAGCTACGGAGTTAGATATAGCTTTAAAATCTAATTCAAATAATTTTGTTTATGAGAAATTAAAAATTGCCAATTTAATCAAAAATATTGAACCTTCAAAAGTTAAACGTCAAATAAAAAATGATATTACAGTTTTAAATGCAATAAAAAAGAAAGTAGAAGATAATAACCTAACAGTTACAAAATCTGATAATGGGAACACAACTGTCATATTGACAACTGAAAATTATAATTCAAAATTATATAACTTTATAGAATCTAGCGATGTAAAAGTTCTTAGAGCAGACCCAACAAAGAAGTTTTCTAATAATGTAAGGGATATTGTTAATAATTCAACTCATCTTTTTAGTGATTACGAAAAGAGGTCCATGATAAATAAGAATCCTCATTGTCCACAATTATATGGAACCGCTAAATTACATAAAATAACGAAACCAATTAGATCTGTAGTTTCTTATGTTAATACTGCTAATAATATATTGGCAAAGAAGCTTAACAATATACCTAATAGTTACGGATATGAGTCTAAATACTCAATTAGAAATTCAATAGAACTAATCAAAAAATTAAAAGCATTCAAATTACAAAATAACGCTAAGCTTATTTCATTTGACGTTACTAATATGTTCACTAAAATTCATCCTAAAGAATGTCTAATACTTGTAAGAAAATTACTAGAAGATAAAAATATTAATCCAGAAATAATATCAGATATACTCAATTTGTTTGATGTATGTATTAATCAGAATTATTTCACTTTTGATAATACCATATACAGGGTTGGGATGAAGTATGGAATCAAGTAAATATCTTTCAAACGAAAAGAACGATATTTATGAAAATTTGCAGGTAAGTGCAATGGAAAAAAATGCATCTGATGTACATTTTTTTGTTAATAATATACTTTCGGTTTAACCGGAAATGCCATCAACTTCTTTAATTTAAATGGAACACCCTATATATTTTTACAGATTTTGAAAGAGCTTGTTATTTTGAATTCATACATACTGAGTTTAGTGTAAAAAAATTTGTAATAACGAGGAATAGCTCACTGTTAGTTGTACAATAGGTGTACATATAATTATTTTAGAAGAATGAGAAACAAAATTACTTCAAATGTTCAAAATGCTCGCCGTTTACTTTCTGACAATATGCCATCCTATTTACAAATTCTTGAGTCACTCTTTCCAAGACTTCTCCACGTATTAGTTCACATTCATCAATAATTCTTTGTCTCAATTCCTATAAGTTTGTTGATCGTCTAACGTAAACACGTGATTTTTGGTAACCCCAAAGAAAAAAATCTGACGGGCTTAGATCCGGAGAACGAGCAGTCCATTCTATGAATCCTCTACGTCCAATCCATCGATTTGGAAAATTTGCATCCAGAAAATCCCTAACCCGTCTATCATAGTGGGGAGGTGCTCCATCTTGTTGAAACCAAACATTTTGTGGTAATTGCCCATTCTGTTGAAGTGCAGGTATAATTTCGTTATTCAGTAGATCCAAATACTTGCCACCATTCAAGTTTCCGTCGATAAAAAATGGGCCTATAAGCCTATTTTCGACAATTCCCATCCAAACATTTAACTTCTGTGGATGCTGGGTATGTGCTTCATGAATCCAATGATTTGACCAATACCTTGAGTTATGGCGATTAACTGTTCCATTTAAACAAAAAGTTGCCTCATCGGAAAAAACTATGTTAGAAGCAAAATTTTCGTCGACATTACAGATGTCCACTAACCTTTCGCAAAATTCCAGCCGTCGGTCAAAATCATCGTCTGACAATTCTTGAACCAACTGTACCTTATACGAATGATACTTCTCACTTTTTAATATCTTTCCTACAGAACGTCGACTGATACCATGGTTTAGTGCTAAATTTGTGGTGGAAGTTTGAGGTGATTCTTCTAAATCGATTGCATTATTTTGTTTAACAGTTTCGTTCGTTGCAGTCCGCGGTCTTCCAGGTTTTAGCAAATTTTTTACCATCCCAGTTGTATTAAAACGTTGTAATGTTTTAGTTTTAGCGTGATATAGGATTTCTCTCCGGATGCAAATGATTAAAAATATGACCACTTCTTCATGAGTTCTAACACGATCACCATAACCGATTATCATTAAAATGTCAACACGCACTTTTTCACTCAATTGAACCATTCTAAATTGTAAAATTTATTTCCCTCAATTAGAATTTGACACTTGGAGAGCAAAAGTCGTACTAAACAGTACTCGTTTATTTATTACTATGCATACAAACAACATCAATTAGTTTATCTAAATAGTTTTTTGCTTTAATGCAAAAAACTCAATGAGGTTGATTAAAGTGCTATATTCCTCGTTCTAACAATTTTTTTTACACTAAACTCAGTAAGTATGAATTCAAAATAACAAGCTCTTTCAAAATCTGTAAAAATATATTGGGTGTCCCATTTAAATTAAAGAGGTCGATGGCATTTCCGGTTAAACCGGAAGTTTATTATTGACAAAAAAATGTACATCAGATGCATTTTGTTCCATTGCACTCACCTGCGAATTTTCATAAATATCGTTCTTTCCGTTTAAAAGATATTCACTTGGGTCCATACTTTAACCCAACCCTGTTTATTCAAAATGAAGGTTTACCAATGGGAAGCCCTATATCACCTATCTTGGCAAACATTTTTATGGACAGTTTAGAAAGAAAGATCTTTGAAAGTTATATTTCAAAAAACGTTTTATTTTGGTATAGATATGTAGATGACATATTAGCTTGTTTTATAGGTAGTGAACGACAATTAGATATATTTTTCAACCACATTAATAATTTACACCCAAAAATTAAATTTACATTAAAAGTTGAAGAAAATAACTTAATCAATGCTCTTAATTTGAAAATGCAAAGAGTTAATAATGTACTTGATTATGCAATTTACCGAAAGCCAACACACACTGATGTGACAATTCCATATAATTCGAATCACCCAATGTCACATAAGCTAGCGGCATACAATTCAATAATACATAGAGCGTTTTCAGTTCCTATGAACAAATGTAATTTTGATAGAGAGATTAATACAACTACACAAATAGCAACATCCAACGGTTATACACTGCATATGATAAATAATCTAATTGGTAGAAAAGAGGAAAAAGTGGCATCACAACTAATAGTTCCTAAACAAGCTGAAGAAATAAAACCATCACATATGCAGGAAATATTTCTAATAATATTTCAAAGATGATATCTTTAGTAACAAATACAACAATTTCTTTTAAAACAGAAAGTAACGTAAGTACATAATTGTTAAATGTTAAAACAAAAATACCAACATGAAAGAAATCAGGTATATATAAACTCAAATGTCCACAATGTAATGTTGTCTATTTGGGTCAGACCCTTAGGAATTTAGAAATCCGATACAGTGAACACTTACGAGCATACAAACTAAAACAACCAGATAAATCCCATTACGCAAAACATCTACTTGACACCAACCATTCATTGCCACCTAACACAGAACTAGAAGTACTACATATTTGTGATAAGAAACAAGAACTGGATTTGCTTGAAGAGTTGGAAATTAGGAGATACCTAAAAAACCCACAATATGAAGTCGGCAATGAACAGATAAATCAAGGGAGCTCTTCACTATCAAACTGTTTTCTAAAGTGATAATTGTAAAGATCAGCAGATATAGTTTTCCTGGTTTTCTATATCATTGCACAGTTAGTCAGTATGATCTTAATTGGAAAAAGTATATCCAGGATATCACCATAGGGCTAATAATATCTATGCTTCAATATTTGTAATATCACATCTTCTTCTTTTTTCTATTAACATATATTAAGTCAATCCCAAGGTAGCGAAAAATAACTACTAATCATCAGGTAAGCATCAAATAAAATGTAACTTCTGTCATTCTGACGATGATATTCTGTTATCGAAACAGTTGTCAATTTTTTAGAATTTTTAACATTTTTCATTATATTGTAGACTTCACGTTGAGTTTCATTTAAAACGCAAATATAAGATGACACATTTTTTTATTCGTGTACGAGTTTTGTCAAGAAGTATTAATTTACTACAACAGTATAGTATACATTTGTGAAAATATCGAAAACTTTAATTATGAAATGTTGCTCGGAATGGAAAACTGTATTATTGTGAAATTACAACCTCCCAGTTATTTTTTCTAATATTTATAAACATTTCATCAAAATTGAATTTCAATGGTGTAATATTTTGAGCATACTTTATAAAAATTGAAAAAATAATAAGTGGGAGGTTGCAAATTGATATTAAAACATGGTTTTCTATTTCGAACAACTTTTCACAAATAAAGAAACTTAATGAAAAAGTTTGACATCTGATATTTGCGTTTTATGTAATTGACCGTGCAAAACTTTTTTTTTAAAAAAATGTCCCTTATATTGCAACCTCTTCAGACATATTCTATACATATAACAATACGTAATAGATAAAACTCTTCATGTATTCGAGTTATCAGTTTTTATTTTTATTTTCCAGGAATATATTCGTCAGAGCCGCGAGCAGCAGCTCAACGAATTAGAAAAACAGGACCACAGCGACAAAAGATCGTCAAAGTCTCGTTCGCGAAGTCATAGTTCGCCTAGTGTTGATTCATCAAATAGATATGACGCCGACGTAAATGTCGTTACAACTGTAGCGCCGTGTTATGTTCCAGGAGGCGATGTCTTGCCAATTTTGATTAGGAATGAGCACAGTATGAGCCCTTCAAACGGGGACGCTTATAATACCAATATCTATACGGTGAGTTCAACTTTAGCTTAAAATTCAATTTTTAGTTTTAAGTGAAATTTCTTCACATGCATACAAAACAAATAATGTTAGATGAACATGAACATTCAAAAAGCAGAATATTATATGTCGGAAATTTGTAAATATCATACTAATTTGACAAAACTGAAACAGTTAAATTTCAATAGGAAAATTGTGTTGTCACTTTTGAGCAATCTCATGTGATAATGAAAGAGAACAATAAATATACAGGTCACTTAAGAAAGAATAAGTTTTGATGGGAGGTTTGGAAAAATGTTCAATAATCGCTACCATTCTAAACTTGCTATTCCATTTGACCCGTTCAATACTTATGAATGTTCCTATAAATATAGGAGAATATATATCAGTGATCTCCATCTATGCTAACCATTGCTCAATGAGTCTATGCTAACCATTGCTCAATGAGACTCACTCAAAATCAAATCATTATCTCAAATTTTAGTAAAATACTGAATTGTGGATAAAATTGAAGTATGATTTGGTGGAGCGCCTGGAGCGTTAAAATTATAGAAACCTCGGATTTTTTGTCAAGTAAACGGAATTTGAATAAATAAAATTAATATTTAGTTAATACAGTTATATATATATATATATATATATATATATATATAAAGGAAACGAAAGGTAAATATTGGGTAATCGGTCTGTATAAAAAGTTAAACTCTTTTGTTCAACGTGCCTCTATATTTCGTTGTACTTCACAACTTCCTCAGGAGGTTATTGCTATAAACATTAATTAATGAAACAAGAGTACAATAAATGAAATAAAATTACTCACAACGTGAGCCATTAAAATACATTAAAACACATGATGTGGAGTCAACCAGTTAAAACAGAAAAAATAAGGACGAACACATTGGCTATTACTAGTATACTAAGTAAATAACATCAAATAATCTTTTTAAAACTTGTCATACTAAAAATACATTCTTTATAAGCAAGAACAAAAAGTAAGTTGGAATTATCAACTAATTACAAACATTAGGAAGTTAAAAGTGAAAACAATATAGTCCAGTAAAATTATTAACACTACCACAGTTAAAAACATACTTATCAATATTTCAGAATATTGCAGTAGATCACACTTAGTTGGTCAATGTCTGATCTAAAATTGATCGAATTCTCACAGCTATTAACATGAACCATCTCCAGAAATAGTCGACGTCTATAATTACTTTCAAACTCAAGGATTTTTACCCTATCATAATCAAAAGTATGGCTCATATTTTTGACATGTGATGCCAAAGCACATGAATTTTTCCCTATACGGCAGTCACTCCTGTGTTGTACTAACCTTTGTTTCAGACTCTGTGAAGTCTGACCTATGTAACAACCCTGACATGTTGAACAGGGAACACAGTAAACTACATCACTATTGCGTAATAATTCGTGTTTATCTTTCACTTTAGAGAAAAGTGATTGGATCGTAGTGACATTATATTTCGATATCTTTAAGTTCGTAAATGTTTTGAAATGTGAGACAACCTTATTAGTAAGAGGTGGAATGTAAGGCAACTTTTTATATTTGAATGGAACAACCGCCCCATTATCAATAGGACCATCATAAAAGTTAGAACTGTAAATTAACTTATTTAATAAACGTGTAGGATAACCGTTGTTTTTAAAAATCCAAAAAAGTTTTTTCAAATTATCGTGTAAAAATCTTTGAAAAAACTTTTTTGGATTTTTAAAAACAACGGTTATCCTACACGTTTATTAAATAAGTTAATTTACAGTTCTAACTTTTATGATGGTCCTATTGATAATGGGGCGGTTGTTCCATTCAAATATAAAAAGTTGCCTTACATTCCACCTCTTACTAATAAGGTTGTCTCACATTTCAAAACATTTACGAACTTAAAGATATCGAAATATAATGTCACTACGATCCAATCACTTTTCTCTAAAGTGAAAGATAAACACGAATTATTACGCAATAGTGATGTAGTTTACTGTGTTCCCTGTTCAACATGTCAGGGTTGTTACATAGGTCAGACTTCACAGAGTCTGAAACAAAGGTTAGTACAACACAGGAGTGACTGCCGTATAGGGAAAAATTCATGTGCTTTGGCATCACATGTCAAAAATATGAGCCATACTTTTGATTATGATAGGGTAAAAATCCTTGAGTTTGAAAGTAATTATAGACGTCGACTATTTCTGGAGATGGTTCATGTTAATAGCTGTGAGAATTCGATCAATTTTAGATCAGACATTGACCAACTAAGTGTGATCTACTGCAATATTCTGAAATATTGATAAGTATGTTTTTAACAGTGGTAGTGTTAATAATTTTACTGGACTATATTGTTTTCACTTTTAACTTTCTAATGTTTGTAATTAGTTGATAATTCCAACTTACTTTTTGTTCTCGCTTATAAAGAATGTATTTTTAGTATGACAAGTTTTAAAAAGATTATTTGATGTTATTTACTTAGTATACTAGTAATAGCCAATGTGTTCGTCCTTATTTTTTCTGTTTTAACTGGTTGACTCCACATCATGTGTTTTAATGTATTTTAATGGCTCACGTTGTAAGTAATTTTATTTCATTTATTGTACTCTTGTTTCATTAATTAATGTTTATAGCAATAACCTCCTGAGGAAGTTGTGAAGTACAACGAAATATAGAGGCACGTTGAACAAAAGAGTTTAACTTTTTATACAGACCGATTACCCAATATTTACCTTTCGTTTCCTTTAACATAGTACGGTCGTTATCTCAACTTTAATAATTCTATATATATATATATATATATATATATATATATATATATATAAATATATATATATATATATATACAGGGTGTACATAAAGTAACGTAACTTGCTAATATTTTGATTTCCGTTAGGTTTATAAGAAAAGTTTTTTCAAATCATCCACACCAACTGCATGAGTCGAATAGAAGTATACATGGTGCACCATTGCTCCAAAATAAATTACTAATATATTTTCTTAAATAGTACACCATGTATATATTTTAAGTTTTTCATAATCTATTAAATTACAAATACAACCGTCAAGACCGCATAATTCTAACCTCAATTGTTCTACAGTTATTGAGAAAAATAATTTACGGAAACGTTTTTATTAATAGAATAATTAACAGGAACAAATAACTAATCTTATTTTATGAGATGTTCAAATTGTCTTTTTTCTTCTATTTGACAGTATCCAAGTCGATTATAAAAAGCTGATATGGTATTACGCAATTGCTTGTTTGTTATTTGATGGGCTGTTGTCAGTATTCTATTTCTCAATTCATCCAGATTATCAGGTTTTGTCTTGTACACAATGTTTTTCAGATATCCCCAGAAGAAATAGTCTAAAGACGATAAATCAGGAGATCTGGCTGTCCACTCAATTGTGCCCCTTCTTCCAATCTGTCTTGGAAAACTTCATTTAAGTAATTTAGAACAGCAACACTAAAGTGGGGTGATGCACCATCCTGCTGAAACCAAGTGTCATTAAAATTGTTACCAACTGCATTTCTTATTGCAGGAACTATTTGTGTTTGTTGGTATTCGGTAAATTGAATAGTCACGAACATTATTAACTCTTTGAATTATCGAATCAAGAAAATTGATTGAGTAATTCAAAGAGTTAATTATGTACTTGATTATTCAATTTAACAAAAACCAACACACACTGATGTGACAATTCCATATAGTTCCAATCACCCAATGTCACATAAACTAGCGGCATATAACTCAATGATACATAGAGCATTTTCAGTTCCTATGAACAAATGTAATTTTGATAGAGAGATTAATACAATTAGACAAATAGCAACATCCAACGGTTATCCACTGCATATGATAAATAATCTAATTGGTAAAAAAGAGGAAAAAGTGACATTACAACTAATATTTCCTAAACAAACTGAAGAAATAAAAATTTATAAAACCATCACATATGCAGGAAATATTTCTAAAAATATTTCAAAGATAATATCTTTAGTAACAAATACAACAATTTCTTTTGAAACAGAAAGTAGTGTAAGTACAAAATTGTTAAAATACCAACATTAAAGAAATCAGGTATATATAAACTGAAATGTCCAGAATGTAATGCTATCTATTTGGGTCAAACCCTTAGAAATTTAGAAATCCGATACAGTGAACACTTACGAGCATACAGATTAAAACAACCAGATAAATCTCATTACGCAAAACATCTACTTGACACCAACCATTAATTGACACCTAACACAGAACTAGAAGTACTACATATTTGTGATAAGAAACAAGAACTGAATTTCCTTGAAGAGTTGGAAATTAGAAGACACTAAAAAAACCCACAATATGAAGTCGTCAATGAACAGATAAATCCAGGGAGTTCTTCACTATTGAATTGTCTTCTTAAGTGATAATTGTAAAGCAGATATAGTTTTTCTGGTTTTCTATATCATTGCAAAGTTATACTGATCTTAATTGGAAAAATTATATCCAGGATATCACCATAGGACTATTAATATCTAAGCTTCAATATTTGTAATATTACATCTTCTTCTTTTTTCTCTTAACATATATCAAGTCAATCACAAGGTCACTTCTTGGTCTAGCCAAAAATAACTACTAAACATCAGGTAGGTATCAAATGAAATGTAACTTCTGTCATTCTGACGATGATATTCAGTTATCCAAACAATTGTCAATTTTTCAGAATTTTCAATATTTCTCATTATATTGTGGAATTAGCTAGAAACATTGAGTTTCATTTAAAATACTAATATGAGTAGATTCCACGAAGTAAGGGTCGAGACAGTTAAATTCTCTGACGTTAACCTATAAACAATTAAGAAATGTATTTGACAATGCAACAGCTCCTTGAAGTTGAAAATATAAACCAAAAAATGTTCTCAATTTTTCCTAATAAATTATCTAAAAGATCTCTAATTAATCCTACAGGATCTCTTGTAAAATTTATGCCAGGCAATTTAGATGAATAAGATGCCATAGAAATTCACAATAGTATTTCTCAACTAGAAAATGGTTAAAACAAAATTATAAGTAAACTTAATAATTAATTATATTTAGTTTAATCAGAAATCAGTGAATGTTATAAATGACACATTGTCAACGTTAAATAGAAACCAAGTACCAGTTCCTAATAAAATGACAAAAATACAAATAATTTTAAACGTATCTAGAGGTAACTATAATCAATACTAAGAATAAGGAGATATTTTAGATCAATTAAAATTAAATTTAGGCTTTTTAACTGATGTCAAGAATTCAATAAGTTTCTACATTTTACCTAAATACAGTTCACCCCGGATAATTTCAGAGAAATCATAAGAGATTTACACAAATTCCACAATAGGAATCAAATATTATTTCCTGCAGACGACTTCTTAAATTTCTATAAGATAGTGGAAACAAAAGTAGCTTATACACAGAATTTGTTAGCTAACCTTTCCTTAAGTTGTGCAACAGTTTATATCAATACCAAGAAGATGAATGTAGAAATATTCAATCAATATTCTTGTGGAAACAAAATCAAATACAACCAATAGAGAAGTCAGATTATGTTACATCACTGCTCCCATTTAGCGACACGCATAACTACAAATGAGTACCTATCCAGACAACCTTTCAATTTGTAGAAGAAATCAATAATAATAATCATTACATCAGTATATTTTCAGAACCAATGAAGATTCAAGTAAATTGCAAAGAAATTGACATTTCAATTCTACATGGTATCTTTTTATCGTTCCACCCAGCTGCCAAATTAAAACTTTATCCGTATCATACTCCAAACAAAAATGTGCCATTACAGGCCACGCTCGGATGCTAGAAGGAATTACTGCAGCCCCTTTTCCTACAATGATCATACAAAACTTGAAAATAGAAAAAACTCACTTAGATATATTTTATGGAATTTTGAATATTATTGTTTTATTTCAACGAGGTCGTTCTGCTGTATCAGCAATACGAACTTACTTTATTGTTAACCATAAGCAAATCGTGGAGGATGACTTTGTATTTCATTGTGAAAACATCTAACTATTGTAAATTAACTTAAAAATAGTTTTTAAAAATATTAATTGTTTACATAAAGATGTGAGAATATGCAGGCTGTTCCATTTGAGTTTTTAATTTCTATATCATTTCCGGTGAAACTGTAAGTGTGTCATAATAATTTCCCATGTCAAAAAATTCATATACATATAAATTTCTTAAATTTTCAAATTATTAGTCTTTTTTATATATATATTTTCCTTGAATGAAGGTTCGTGATTCCTGGTCTATTCTGCTAAATACTGTTTTGTCATAGAGTCGTTTTGACATTTCGACTCAAATTTGGGCTATAAAAAACATGGTATTTATCATAATATAACAAAAATCAAGAACATTCGTTCAAGAAAATGTATAATTTCAGAAATATTAAGCTTCTCTATAAAAGCGTTTGAAAATGTATTTTCGTGAAAAAATGTTGTACAAAGTAAGATGAGGCCAAGATTTCATTTAAACAGATGTGATTAGCCTAAAGATACGGGATTTCAAGGTAAAGAGGGTCTTGATACAATCTGTAAATTTGTTTATGACAAGATTAAACGCTAATTTCAAAGTGACTACAAAATAATATTACAGAGTAGAAGTTCACAGAACTTTGTTACAAATTTGGGGAAAATAAGGAAAGTTTTCTGGGGACGTTTAATTTTCGTAATGTATATTGTTCTGAGAAGAATCTAGAAACTTTGTTGACAAAAACAAATTATTACCTTGTAAAGAATAAAATAAAATGAATCTGCCTAATTATTGACAAATTTACTTGAGTATTTAGAAATTCATATCAAATTTCGTGACTCTGAATTGTATCTGGTGGCTTATTAATTATATAATAGTGTGAATTGATAACGAATCGGTCGGTATTGTTGGGTGATTATGATAATGAGTAAAATTTGAACTCCATAAACCCGAGTTTGATTAATAATGCCTATGACATGGAACAATGTTGCTTTTACCTTTGTACAAATAGGTTTTGCGAATCATTTAACAAAACCGGTCGATAGTTTTTATCAGTGCCAACTTTGCTATTTTCTTTCACGTGTTTATTTGAAATATTCCGGTTAGAGTTTTAAACTAAATCATTTTCGACGCAAGTAAAGTCAATTATGTTATGTGATGATCATCAAAAGTAACCGATTAATAACCCTCAAAACAGCAACGAGGTTTCTGCAGTAATACCTGTTCCAAAAAATTTCAACGTACTGTCAGATAAGTACAATTTATTTACTATTTGGGTATACATTGGGAATGTTAAAAGTAGTAATTTAGGAAGGTTACATCCGATGACTATTGGTCACATACTTTTTAAACAATTAAAGATCACTTATATATTAGAAATTAAAAAAGTATAGGTAAAAGTAGAATTAAGGTTTCATTGTAATGGGTTCTTGAGGCTAATCAATTAGTTGAAAATCCTGTGCTGGAAAATCATAACTTGGTAGCTTATATTCCAAATCACCTACTCGATTCAAAGGGTATCATTAGGGACGTTGACAATAAATATGATGAAAAATATTTATTAGAGAATGTAGAGTCTAGCTCTACGGTAATCAATATTTATCGTACTAAACGTAAAATTCAAAGAGAGCATAACACAATTGATTATGTACCAAAAAAACCATTATTATTATTTTAGGAGGTAATATTATACCAAAATATGTTCCCTTCAATAAAGTATATTGTCAGGTAGAACAATTTATAGGTAGTGTAGTTCAATATTATCGATGTATGGACAATGGACATGTTTCAAAATGGTGTAAAAACACCCAAGAACGGTGTATATGTTACCGTAAATACCCGAAATCCGTTAATACGCGTAATAACTAGTAAGAACCCGAAATAACTAGGAATGTCGGTAATTTCGCATTCTTACTAGTAAGAACGCGTAATTACTACCAAATTAAAACTTTTATTCGGCTATTTACTGGAATTTTCAGTTGGAACGCGTTCTTTCTAAGCACACAACAGTAAATAACCTAATTTTAAAATTTATGAATGCCTAAAATTAATATTGTAGGTAAGTATCTGTCAGAGAATAAAGTGCGGTTGGTTTCAGTTAATTTATTGCACAAAAAAAAATTACAGAACAAATGAAACATAGAACAAGCGAAATTAAAACAAAAGTAAACAATATAACTTAGCTTACTCATTATTGCAAGAGTATTATGGCATTTTGAATTGCATAGAACATTATTTTTTTGCATTTGCATGATTTAGTTTTACAATTTTTAGTGCATTTGCACATAAAAAAACCCTGGCTAGAACCAAAATTCTATGAAGCTGCTTGACGTAAAGAAATCTGTTTATCTTTCATTAATAAATCAATGTCAATAAATTTTTGCTTGCAAATATCAAATTCGGATCTGGTATACAGATGATTTATGACTCCATCTTTTGTACCTAACTGGTACATGTTGTCGTCGGTCTTCAGTAACACAACAGCTATTATATTTCTGATAGCACATTTTACTTTATCCACATCAGGAATAGGTACCGTAACATTATCGCCAACGTTTGCAGGTGGATGTGTTTTATCACTGTAGCTTTTCATCTTTTTTGCCTGATGAATTAGCGATTGGCTTGCTTCTGACCTTACTGCTTTTGTATTGTCTTCTGTTTAACAATTCAAACAGAAGTCACGATCAATGTCTTCATCGTCTTATTCGTATTCAAGATCTTGCGATCTGTTAGTTTTGAAGGTTCCTCTTTATCATTTCCTGGGAGGTGGACTGCCAACTGTCCTTCCATCTCTTAGGTGGTCTACCGGGTGCTATTTTCCCTGTTGGTTTCCCTTCATGTGCGATGCGTGGCAGTCTGCTCTCCTCCATTCTTCTCACATGAGCGTACCAATGTCTCCCCCATCTTACGATGTCTTGCACTCCACATTGTTCCCTAATGTCATTGTTTCTAATTCGGTTCCTACTTGTTTTTCTCACTATAGTCCTAAGCGTTTTCATTTCGGCTACTCTAAGCATGCTTTTCGTTTTATTGGTTTCTTCTCTGGTTTCTATTCCGTATGTCATGATTGGCCTGATACAAGTCTTATAGATCCTAACCTTGCTATCCTTTCGCATGTATTCGTTTACCCATATTGTTTACTTTAAGCAGCCCGATATGGCAATCGCTTTGTGAATCAGTCTTCCTAGGTCCTTCACTTGGTCGCGATAACTCGACAGATCCATACCCAGATATTTGAATTGTGAGACTTGCTCGATGATTTTTCCCTGGACTTCCAGCTCACATCTTACAGGTTCTTTAGCAAAGGTTATGCTTTTCGGTTTTTCTATGGATATGGTCATGTTCATCGCTTGGCTGACCTGGTAGAATTTGTGCAGTTGACTCTGTAGATCGTCCTGCGTTTCCGCAATAATAGCTGCATCGTCGGCGTAGCATACCATGCTGATTCTTTTATTCTGTCCCATTCGGTATCCCATATTTAGTGATGATATTTCCTCTATAATTCTGTCCATCGAGATATTGAACAGAAATGGGCTAAGGCTATCGCCTTGTCTGATGCCTCCTGGTGTTGGTATCTCTTCCGTATAAGTGACTCCTGCCTTTACTTTGGTGATGTTGTTCGTATTGAGACTGCGGACTGCTCTAACGATGGTGTCTGGCGTTTCTTTCGCTATCAGTATGTTTATGATGTCGGAGAGACAAACCCTATCAAATGCCTTGGTTAAATCGATGAAACAGACATACGCTGGTGTATTGAATATCAATGTTAGTCGATAAAATAGCACCACATTTGTTGCAAAAGCGTTCTTGTTCTTAATCTTCTTCTGGATCTTTTTCAGCAGTGTCGTCTTCTGAATTTTTTTCTTCTCTTTGAGTTTCTTCTCTCATCGTGGTAACATCATTAACGACTTTTTCTAAATCCTCTTCCCGCTCTAAAGATGAAATAACCTCAGGGGGCAAAGACGATGTAGTTAATCCAACTCTAAGTTCGATGCCAAACATGGCCTTATATGGAGTTTGCCTTATGCTTGAATGATAGGCACGATTTTTCATAAATTGTACAAATGGTAGACCTTCTGACCATTTTACAGTTTTATTATCGGACATCCATGAAGCAATCATATTTTCAACATCTTGATTGGCCCTTTCGACTGATCCCTGACTCTGGCTGTGTCGTGGCTTTCCGTGAACGATCTTAAATTCTGGCCATAAGGATTTGAATTCGTTTATAACACAGTTCGCAAATTCTCGACAAAAGTCAAAAATATTTCGTTCAATTTGTATGCGATTTCTTCAGCTCGTTTAGATGTGAAAGCTCTTAACAACATGAACTTGGTTAAATGATCTTGATAAACCATTATGAATTTATATTCTCCATCTGATTGGCTCTGGATATCGATCAGATCTACTTGGCATCGGCTGTTTAATCCATTGTGTGAAATTGGCTTAGAAACCAATCGCCTTTTCTACTTAGATTTTTCACTGTTGCAGACTTCGCACATCGACAGAAATAAATTTATCATTCTGGTAGTAATATTTGCATACTTTCTTGCTGTTTCTATTCGAAGTCGGTCCCGAGCACCATGCCCAATTGCTCCTAGTTATTTCGGGTTCTCACTAGTTATTACGCGTATTAACGGTTTTCTGATATTTACGGTAACATATACAATGCATCGAAATGAAAACAGAGGAACACAGTTACAATAAGGAAAAAAATTACAACTATTATGGTTGAACAAAAAACGTCTTTTCTGGAAGCCAGAAAGTACTGTGAAAACTCTAGTCATGATGCTTTTTCAGACTTATCTAATTATGATAAAGATTTCTCCAGTCTTACTAATGAAGTTAATAATAATTGAACAAAAACTATCATAAAAAATATTAGGGAAAACAATAGGTTAATTTCGTCGCTGCCAAGTACAAGTGGCACAAAAAACTATTCTGTTCCAAGGAAAAAGAAGAGAAAATCAGACTCGCCGTCCAATCAGTCTCCTTCTTGCTCCCCTATTTTTCCTTTTACTCTGGGTCCCAATCAACCATTACCTGCTAATCCCTATAAATCCAATTTTAATACTATTGAAAGTAAAAAACAGAATATTGCTGATATGTCCAATTTTGTATTCAATATATTTGATAATATTAGCTCAGTACAAGACTTGCAATCAGTTAATAAGAGTTCAATAAAATCAGTAGCATAAAACAAATACTGGAGGATACTCTCACAGGTGTTTGCAACACTTTTTAAATTCTAGAAAAATAGATGTGGCAATTATTAGTGAAACTTGGTTTTAAAAAATATACAATATTGTTATAACGGTTATAATATGATCCGTAAAGACCGACATGATGGCTAAGGTTTTGTTGCACATAATTCATTGTGTGGTGCACATCATAATGACACAGTTGGTATACAGCTAGTCCAAGTTGCATATGATATAAATCTAACGATAATGAATAATGGACCACCCACAGTTTTGATTCATCCTAATCAAAATTTTTCTGCGATATATATCACCTTTTGTTCAGTATTGGTCAGTATTAGATGATACATTAGGATCGAATCATTTTGTTATTCTTATAGAGCTTCCAATTGATCATGTTATCAATGAAAATCCTTAAAAATAAGTGGAACATGAAAACAGCTAACTGGCCATTGTATACTGGTACAATTGAAAATATTCTTATAGAAGATTTATCTTTAAACTCCACCTCAGATAAATATCAACTCTTAATCAGCAGTATAAATTATGCTGCACACATAGCGATACCACAATTCAAAACAAAAGAAAAACATGAAACGGTACCCCCCCCCCTTGGTAGAATGGTTTATAGCTGGGTTCATCAGAATACAAGTGTTCTATATCTTATAACTCTTATCATATTCTATCCTTCCCTTTTACTCTTGACACACTCCTTTGACTTCTCTTATTGTACATACCTCGGATGGGTCTAGGTTTGTAACAATTACCTCGAACATCATAACCACATTGTGTTCTTCTCGCCGGCGTACGTATGGGTCATAGTTTGGTTCATCAGGTCACCATCAATGTTCGGGGTTCCTTGACAAGAGATACCCTTCCCTTTACCATTTACATTTAAGTCATATGGGATGCCACTGGCTGTTGGGTACACATTGCCAGCGTACTTTTCCATCCACGTCACTACATAATTTAAACTCCTGCATGGATGAATTAACGACCATGTTTATTTTATTTAGCACTTCACACATATAGGTTTACTGCGCTTGGTTCCTGACTGGCTTTGAAATGGATCCAACCCTTAAGTCACTTTTCTTTAGACCATCAAAGGGGGGGAGGTGTTTTCTATTCATCTAAGCTGGATGATGTTTGGGAATTTTGAATTTGAATAATTTATTAATTTTATCACAACTTTAACTTCATTCTCGAAATATAAAATGAAAATAAAATATAAATTTTTCTTCGATTTTCAATTATTTATATTGACATTTTCATCCTTTTTAACATATATTTGATTCAATGTTCAACATAAAATCTCATTGTATTATTACACACGCTTTACTGCACGCTGGCTTATTAGCCGCCGACTATTAACGTCAAACTTGTCATCACATAATTTATTTTATTATTCGCAATAAGACGTTTCGTTATGTGAATTACAATTGTCCACCCTCTTCATATGGTAGTTTTAACCATTTTACTCAAATAATGATGTAACATCAAACATTTTATAATATTGTATTTTGTAGTCACAGGATTTGATGTTTTTTGACACCTGTTGTAGGATTTTTCATTGACATAAGTTAAACTTTTAGGCTTATTTCCGAATGAAATAGGGCTATTCTAGAGAGTAGCATGACGCGAAAAATTTCAATACAGTTTTTCGTTTTGGTATTCCTAGATGCCAAAATCACCCCCCGTTCCAAACTATTTTGCGTGAATTACCCATGAATTTCTTTGTTGTTGTCCTGAAAACTCGGGATCTTCCAATTGAAGACACAAATGAGCGTTCGGTTTCCCTGCTGAAATCCGTTATTTTGTGTTTTCCCATGTTTCGATTAACATCTTTGCTCCCAAATTTCACATCCTTATTTGGTTATGCCGTGCTGAAGAGGCAACATGAGCCAGAAACATGCATGTCCACGGTTACCACTCTATATATATACATATATATATATATATATATATATATATATATATATATATATATATATATATTAAAGTGAAATATATCAACTAGGTTATGTTGAATCATTAACATCACTCAGAAATGTGAATCTAAGTAATAGTAGTAGTGAATATTCGATAAAAGGAAATAATCCATAAAAAACATAGCTTAAATATGACAAGAAATATTAACAAATAGAATACTATTGATAAAATGATATAAAAGATCACTATTTAATTTTGTAACTATTTTTCTTTAAAGTATATTTCAAGATATTGAAAATACAACAATAACAAGTAAATTACTTCAAACATAAATTTTGTACATAACTATGATCATCACTGTATATGGTATCACATGAATTTTGAAATAAAATTCAATTATTATAATTTAATATTTTGTAGATACTTTCAGAAACCCTGTATATTACGTAAACTATTCAATTATTTGGATAAATTTTCAAAGTCAAAATATCAACGCAAACCAACGTTCTGTTAATAGTTCAAATAGAGTGTTTCGGAGTGACAGTGGAAGTGCATAAAAACAAAGTGAATTTGTCTACTATTACGCAGAAACAGATATTTTGATTCAATAACAACGATGTTTATTTATCAACAAAAGAACGATGGAAAACAAAAGTAAAAAACATTTGAATGTTGTTAATTTTGAGCTAGGGAGACGCGGTGTAAATTTAATGAATGGAGGACGTATTAAAATTCTTTCCTCCAAATTTTTATAAAAACTGAAATAATTTAAGATATCTCAAGTAAAAGTTAACTAAAGTGTTTAGTAAAGTTTTGTACAATAAACTTACAAAAATTTATCACTCGTATATAAATAAATAAGTGTAAAATGGTGATAGCGTCTAGATATGGTAAGATGAACAATTACCTTTATTAATATAATCTTCAATGACTATTCACATATCTTGTTGTGGATAAGATATTTCTACTAGTGAAATAATTCACATCACATCATTTTTCACATCTGAATTTCGCTTATTCGATCATAGGCGATCGTTTTTCTCCGATGCACCACATTCAGGGTCAAGAAGATCCAACCATAAACTCTATTCCTCATGTATATATTGTATTTCTCCTATAAAACTTTTTTGATATATTTATATGTTAGGTTATATTGTTTGATATCTATTTATTAGTAAAAATATTAGTCTTAGATATTCAATCTCCACTAAATATCGGACACAGAACACTAAACACATATTAAAAATTAATACTCACCAAATTCTTACAATAAATTATGATAATACATCCCAAACACTTTTTCCTTCATTTTGTAAACTAAATAATAATCATCACAGAGCACCACACCACACGACGACAAGGTTAACAATAGCGATGGTTGAGGTAGAATCGTTGTGAAGGCATTCAGAACTTTTAGAATAATAAGTAATCAAGCGTAACTTACTTGATACGTTTGAATTCAATAATATTAATAATTTATGACGAGCGTTTTGTGCGAAGATTTTCGTCAATAGTATTCTATTGAGTTTAATATGAATTATGAATTTTCAACTCATAATAATTTCGTTATTTGCATAATTATGTTCAATTAAAATCATTTGTCTATGTTCGTCTGACGTTTCTTTGGTATCTTACCTACAGTTTCCTGTTGCTGACAATCGTCAAGTGCCGAATCTCATCCCTGAGATACAGTGTTAAAAGTTAAACAAATTTATAATATTTTCTAGCTCGTGTAGAATCTTTGAATTGGGAATTCGTAGAAAGCGAACCAATTCTGGCGCCCATACAATCCATATAATAAATTTAAATTAACAAATATATAAATTTACACTTAAATAATTTACTATATCTCAAATATTAAAATACATAGTAAAATAGCACTCCAAAGTAGGCTGTATATTAAAAATTACATAATAAAATGGCTCCCAACGTAGAGGCATTATTTAAAATACTTAATAATATATATATATATATATATATATATATATATATATATATATATATATATATATATATAAAAGAACAGATTAGTGGGTATTGCACGCAAATAGAAGAAGGGGCTACCGAAAAGAGTGGTAACCGCAGACATGCATGTTTCTAGCTCATTAGCCTTCATCGGTACGGCATAACCAAGAAAAGGTGTACAACTTGGGAGCAAGGATGTTAATTGAAACATGAGAAATCACAAACAACGGATTCCAACATGATAACCAAACGCACATTTGTGCCTTCAAATGGAAGATCCCGAGTTTTCAGGACAACAAATAACAGAGACACGGAGGCGTCTATAGCTCTCCCGTCTGAACCTTCCGACCCTGGAAATATATATATATATATATATATATATATATATATATATATATATATATATATATATATATGTATATATATATATATAAAGATGTACGAATAGTGCGTGACATATGAACAATAACAAAGAACAGATTAGTGGGTATTGCACGCAAATAGAAGAAGGGGCTACTGAAAAGAGTGGTAACCTGTGTCACGCACTATTCGTACATCTTTATATATATATATATATATATATATATATATATATATATATATATATATATATATATAATGTGAAGGTATGTATTTGCTGGCCAGTTACAATGTAACTTCTGTGTAGATTTTTTATAGGGAATTGCAGCAATAAAACGTAATCCAAGCTTTCGAGTGAATTTTCACCCATCATCAGGGAAGCTACATAAAAATATACTTTGTTAAAATAATCTGAAATGTTTTATAAAACACTATTTACTCACAAACTTACTGAGATTGAAACGTGATTAACAGTGGTAAAAAATGGAATGACCATCAACAGCACCAACAACTACGTCTATCATTAACTCACACTATATCACATTTCATTACAATATAAAATTATTACACAATTTAAAAAATTTTAAAATTCATTTTTGTTGAAGTCTGGTTATCGACCACGTGCTAGAAATCTCAATCTCACACTGACAGCAAATTTAAAAGTTTACACATTATAGGTTATACAGCCAACTGGCCTGTACATATTCAAACTATTAAATTTTCAGTTTTATACATTATAGGTTATACAGCCAATTGGCCTGTACCTATTCAAAATACTGATATTTCTGATTTAAACTTTGACCATTAAGTTTACTTCATATAAATATGGAGAAAACTTTCAGGAGACGCACCTCTAAAAAACATTTCTATGCCTGTTATATCGAGAGGACAACCTGATTGTCAAACAAAACTCTCCGACACAATGCGAGCACCGCAGTGCGCACACACCACAGCCATTTAACTGATGAGATCAACGGCTGTGTGCGCCCCCAATGCATGATCATAAGGACTATCCAGCTAATGAGACTGAGAGCCCCTCAATGCGCATAGAGATGTCCACGACCCCATGCTGACCTCTGTCTTGAGCATCCAAATGTAGTAATTAAGCAAAAATATCACTGAGATGTCTAGTATCAGTTCTATGATTTATTTTATATGACCATTTAGAGAAAATTTCTTTTTCATTTGATATGTTCCGTATCCAATACCCTGACAGACTCATAGTTCATTGAATGACCTGTTTTATTGACATGTTCCGTTAGAGCACATCTTTCGGGGTGCAATCTACAGTCACTTTTATGGCTAGTGATTCTATCTTTTAAGTATCTTGAGGTTTGGCCAATGTATTTGGCATTTACAATCTATACTGTAGATCACATCTGACTTCAGTTTATGTGGGACTTTATCTTTTGTTTGTGTAAACAGGTTTCCTACGGTGAGAGCAGATTTAAATGCTAGTTTTATGTTTTATGTATCACGAAACTTTCTTGCTATGTCTCTATGCAATGGTAAAGTTATATATAGGGTTAAGTGAATGTTGGTTTCATTTATACCTTCATCGCTACGTGGAGTCATCGTAGCTCCTCCAACTGATGTGTTGATTATTTCGTTAATATTTATTGTGTTGAATAGGATCTTCTTAAGAAGTGGTTCTGGATATGAATTGTCCTTGAAAATGTGAAATAATTTTTTTTTATTTTTCTTATGGAATGTTATGTCACTAATGGCTAAGGCCCTTTGTTTCATTTGTTTGACTAAGTTGATTTTCATCTTTTGATTGTGGTATGACCAATAGTTGATATATCTACCAGAGCTAATTGGTTTTTTACACCAATCGATCACAATGCTATTATTTTGTCTTATAATCAACGTGTCTAAAAAAAGGATGGAATTATTGTGGTTTTCCCTTTCTAGGGTAAAGTGTATATGTGGATCGAATCAGTTAAAATAAGATAATAGCTTATCCAGATTAGTGCCTGGTAAAGCCAGTATGATGTCGTCTACATATTTCTTAATAAAGTGGGGTTTGAAGGGAAGAACCTGGATAACAAAGTCCAAAACCATGTCTATAACATAATTAGCAATAATGGGTGAAATTTTACTGCCCATTGGTGTTCCAAAGGTTTGTTTGTAGAATGTAGTGTTGGAAACAAAAAAATTGTTGTTGAACGCAAAAGTCAGAAGTGAGACGAAAGACTCCAAATCAATAGAGCAATGTGGCGCTATTGAAGGCCATTTTCTTGTGATTGCCGTTATGGCGAGTCTTGATGTAATCTCCCTCTTCAGTAATGTATATCTGAACATTGCCATAACGGCAGTCATAAGAAAATTGCCTTCAATAGCGCCACATCGCTCTATTGATTTGGAGTCTTTCGTCTCACTTCTGACTTTTGTGTTTAACAATATTTTTTTTGTTTTCAACACTACATTCTACAAACAAACTTTTGGAAAACCAATGGGCAGTAAAATCTCACCCATTATTGCTAATTATCTTATGGACATGGTGTTGATGGCCATTCCATTGGTTACCACTGTTAATCACGTTCCAATCTCAGTAAGTTTGTAAGTAAATAGTATTTTATAAAACATTTTAGATTATTTTAACAAAGTATATTTTTATGTAGCTTCCCTGATGATGGGTGAAAATCCACTCGAAAGCTTGGAATAAATACTTAAAAGAGTACACGGATACGTTTTATTGCTGCTATATATATATATATATATATATATATATATATATATATATATATATATATATATATATATGTATGTGTTATAACGGAATTTGTTAACACGAAAGATGGCGTATTTTTTGACGAATCTGAAACAAACTTGCTACAAAAATCGGGTAGGCCAAAATCTTGGACAAGTTCGTTAATGAGCCAAATTGGCCCAGTAAAAACAAAATGACGGCCTGTCAAATTTGAAAAAATATCGTATATTTTTTGTTTTCCATTTGACGCAAAAAAGTAACTGAGCTTTTTCATAGACCTTAACACGTTCTACAACTTTTCTATCCAACATTTTTCTCTAAATCGTACATTAAAACATTTATTTAAAGAAATTCACAATTTTACCAGAAGTTTTTTTCATTTTTTTGTTTTTGATTTGATGCCAAAATGTTACATTGGTTTTTTGTACATCTCAAAACATTCTATTACTTTTGTATCAAATTTTTTCTTTTGTGTTCCATGCAAAAATGTTACTGAAATAAGCCTGTCCAATTGGTCATGTGCCATTGGGATTTTTTTAAATTGTTCTTTCAATTTTTAAAAATATTATAATTTTATAGGACATCTTTGAGAATGGCCTAATGGCGGAAAACACTTAGCTGGAATTTCAAAAATAAAATACACACTGAGTACTCGTCGTTTCATTCACTCAAGTTATTCGTTTAGTTTGATCTTTTTATCTCAAGTTGTAGTCTATCTTCTATTATGGATAGTGATTAGATCGTCATCCAATGTTATTTTTTCGGGAACTGATTTCCTCATTCATTTTTTTAACTAGTTTCTCAGTGATTTTCCATTCAGCAGCGACCGTGGAGTTACATTATTGCGGGAGAGGTTATAATGTTGGTATACTTGTCGTCAACTGTTATATTTCGTTTTTGTTTTGACATTACCTATAATTACAGTTTTCTACATATTATTATTATGTTTCCTATTAACGTTTATGATTGAATATTCGATTAACATATCTCATATATATTTTTCTGATTCTAAATCTCATTTATTTATCAATCATTGTAGCAGTGTTGATTTTATTATTACTATTCTATTTATTCTTTAAATATGAACAGATCCTTTAGGTGTCTAATATTCCGTGTGGCGTCACGTTATTTTATTGAGCTTCGTTGCTTGTTAAGTAAGTTCTGTCTAAGGTTGTTTCAAAGTACAGAATTATTTAAAAAATTTTTTATCAATAATTGTTAATGAATTCTTTTGATTTTCTTATTTATTTTTTCTATGGTTCTGCCCACTGATTCTAATTGATTATATTGTTATATAGATATTTTATTGATTTGGTACTTTATTCACAAATTACTTTTATTGATAGATAATATAATTTTATATTCTATTGGGATTTTACGAATGTTTATATGCTCGTTCTATCTACAACAATATATATACGCAAAAGAGGTTACAGAGAATGAGTGGTAACCGTAGACATGCATGTTTCTGGCTCATTAGCCTTCATCGGTACGGCATAACCAAGAAAAGGTGTTCAACTATATATATATATATATATATATATATATATATATATATATATATATATATATATATATATATATATATATATATATATATATATGTATATATATGTATACATATATATACATATATAATATATATGTATATATATATATGTAAATATGACTTGTTGAAAATTCATACAAGTTGTTTCAAAGTTCCTTTTGCAGTTACAACGTGTATAGCCTTTCCCTCTCTTTTTGAATTAGCAGAAACTGCTTCTCTTAGCGACATTTCTTTTGTTGAAACTTTGTCCATGGAAAGTAACTTTTCTTTACAAATTACGAACTGATTACGGGTGAAAAGCTGCTTCAAGGTACCATTTTTGTTAGCTAGTCTATAAAAGTCTGAATTCTCTATTCCAACAACAACCGCTAACACATTTCGAGGGTCTGTACGACCACGGCGACATCAGGGACTTGAATTCTTACGGTATCAATAATTTGGGCAGAAGGAAATTTTTTTTTGAGGTTCGCAACATTTTTGTTGCTTGAAGTAGTAGATTCTCTTTTACAGCTACTATTTTTAAAGAAATTAGCTCGTGTTGTTCAGTCAGTGCTTGAGATGAAGATGTGTTAGTTGGCGGATCAGTCAGTGCTTGAGATGAAGATGTGCTAAGTGGCGGATCAGTCAATGCTTGAGATGAAAACGTGTCAGGTTGCGGGTCAGTCAATGCTTGAGATTAAGACGTGCCAGGTTGCGAATCAGCCCCAATGGTATTTTCATCATCCATGTCCGTTTCAATATGGTCACTACCCAAAATTTCCTCAACATAATCTTCTAGCTGTTCTTCGGTCTCATTGATTGAAATTTTCCTGCGAGAGAGTGATGACGATGTTATACCCCTTTTTGGTTTAACGCCAAACAGGGCTTCATAAGGACTCTGACGTATTCCTACGTGATAAGTTGTATTTTTGACAAATTGAACAAACAGCAAACCTTCTGACCACTTGTTAGAATCATTGTCTTGCATCCAAGCAGTTAACATATTTTGGATGTCCTGATTGGCTCTTTCAACTGAGCCTTGTGTTAGACTGTGACGAGGCTTTCCGTGCACTATTTTAACATCTTTCCACATAGCTCATAGTTTGGATATGACTGGATTACTGAACTCTTTGCCATTATCTGAATGCAATATAGCGGGAGCAACAAATGTTAAGAAAATTTGGAGAAGGTGATATGCTACTTCTTCCGCTCTCTTGCTTTTTAAAGGTCGTAACTGGACAAATTTGGTTAAATGATCTTGATAAACCATTATAAACTTATAATCGTCATCCCTGTGTGATTGCAAGTCTATCAAGTCGACTTGACATTTATAGTTCAATTCGGAACTCACCATTGGTTTCACAACAATACCTTTTTCAGCACTATGTATCATTTGACATTGTTTACACAAATTTAAATACAACATTACAACTTCATAAGTAATATTTTTGTATCTAACTTGCAATTCTTTAAGCATTCGTGTTCTTCCTCCATGGCCTGTTCTTATGTGAGTTTCAGAAAATATTGTAAACAACTCATCATTAGTGACATAATACTGGATATTTGTTTCTCCTGGTTTAAATGACACAATTAACTTTTATTCATCACTAACTTTTAAAATATCAAAACGATTTAACCGTACAACACTTACTTTTAGCAGAAATTACTTCAGAAACGATTTTAGAGTACTTTTCTTGTGAAAAATAAAAACAATTGTCTTCTCGTTTACTTCCAATTAAGGCATGTAACTTTTCAAAAAACTTATCACGATTCACTGTAGTAGTCACTAAATACAAATTATAATTTCTAATAAGAAAATTAAATTAGGTTAGGGAGCGCTGTCAAACGTTGCGTTAGACTGACGAAGAAAAAGCTTACTGAAACAAGGGGCTGGAACCGTCTAAAAACTTGTCGCGACCTGCAGTGTCCGAGATTCACCGGACCTCATTTGTGTTTGTCGACAAATACCGGTGAAAGTCCGAATGTATATTAGAATTAAGATAGTCTACGTACATGCCCTAACTCGCCACAATTCCAGCATCTGATCTTTCTTGGTTTCTTGTCCATCATACTTTTTATTAAACTGACGAACTGGTCAAATCTGTCTTCATCACCTTCTTCTTGGATGGTCCTGATTTTATCATATCCTGAAGCCTTCGTTGCTGCTTCATATTCAAGAGCAGCTGTCAATGCGTCAACTAATGTTTTGGGATGGGCTAAACAAAGCGTCCTCTGCATATCGGGGTCACGTAAGCCATAAATAAAGGCCTGGATGCCCAGACATTCCATCATGTTCTCTGGTGCTGACGGATAAGCAAATCGAACGAGTCGGGCAATATCCACTTCATACTCTTGAAGGGCTTCATCGCGTTTCTGCCTTCGGTTCTTCAGTTGGGACTGGTACAAATGTTCTAGATGTTCGTGACCGTACCGCATGTCCAACCTCTTCTTCAGCAGCTCGAAATCATCCGTTTCTTCCAGAGGTATCATCTGAAGTATATCTAAGGTATCTCCCCGAAGCGCGATAGTTAGGTTCACTGCTTTCTCCTTATCGGACCAATTATTCACTCTACCGGCTGCTTCGAACTGTTTTACGTAATTGGTTCACGACATCTTTCCATCGAACGTTGGGGCCTTGACTCGGGTAAAACTACCAATATCATCTGTCTTGGGTTGTGTTTCCGGCTTGTAGATCTCTATCTTCTTTTCTTCTGCTGAAGTGTCCTGTGTTCTTAAATCGGCAATCTTTGTATCTAACTTCCTAATTTTCTCATCCATCTGATTTTCCATCGTTGCCATCTTATTCTCCATGTCTGATTTTAGAGACGAAATTTTATTCTCGACTTCAGCAGCAATGTCATTTTTCAATGATAAAATATCTGCAGAAATATCATTCTTCGTAGCAGAAATCTCGCTTTTCATTGTGGTAATCTTCTCGTCCATATTGGTAGAAATATCATTCTTCATAGTAGAAATCTTCTCGTCCATATTAGTAGAAATCTTGTCCATGTTAGCAGAAATATCGTTCTTCATGGTTGAAATCTTCTCGTCCATATTAGTAGAATTTGACGAGATTACGGTGGAAGCCTCGTCATTGAATAAAAATAATTCTGGATCAAAGCCGTCATTTTCCAGAGCCACTTTAAGTCTTTCTACTAATTCACTTTTCTTACCGGACGTTTCCAGCTCACGATCTTCCAAGTCTGCTCTTAATTCCGTCACTTTGAGATCAATCAGTCTCTTGGCCATTTTGATGTAGCTATTTATTTATATTATCCCACTTCTGACACCAATGTAATGTTTTTCTAATTTATTTAAAAAACGTAAAAGGGTGGGATAAATTTTAAACACTCGGTATTGCTACTTACTAATTTATATAAACACTAACTCACTAACACTAATTTATATGTACCTAACTAGTCACTTAAATTCAATTTATATGCACACTAACTCATTAATTTATAACACTTTTATATTCACTTAATTACTGTTTAACTCACTATGGCAAATTATAAACTGAACTCATCCGCTGATCGGTCCTGTATTTATATCAAAATTTTCTTTACTAGAACATTCCGGAAGGGACATGCCTTTCGCTATATTTTTAAAATGCCTTTCGAGAACATGTTTGAAAAGGACGGTCGCAATAAATCCCAATAGACCTTCTCAGAATTCGGCGCGCTCGCCTTTTTCTTAACTCCGTTAACATAAGGTTACAGGGCCGTACTTAGTATCTGCTTCGGTGTGCGAGTTCGTAACAATATTGTGTGCTCTTATTGGTTCATACGTATTTTCACTGATATAAGGATCCAAATAATATAACTAACATTAATGCGACATCAACAATAGACTACAGTTAAAATTAGTGATCAAGAGAAAAAAAGAAAATAAAACAATCGAAATAAATCCAAACAGAATCAAATCAAATAAGGTAAAACAAATTAATCACGTGAATGATGAAATTAGCGCGAGGTTTTATGTAATTGAATTTTAAATTGAAAATTACTAAATACAGTTAAACACCAAAAAATGTAAGCACCATAAAACGTATCTTGAGCTAGAGCCTGTTCTGCCTTTATTTCCCCGCAGATGTGTGATAACATTAGGTTTACCAATTTTCCGTTGTAAACCTTTCTTCTCGTTCGGTTTTGCTATAGATGCTACCTGTGTTAGCTCTACTGGTGACTGGTGACGGTGGTGCACTAGTACTTCTATTAGGTTCCGTATCAGTCTCAATTAAGTCTTCAATTCTGTAAGGAATGTTATCCACGTAAAGGATTTGAAACTGCATTTTCGATTGTTTCGAAGGTCTGTGAAAACACTGGTATTTTACACGGAAAATTTTTGAAACAACATTTATTTATATAAATTACCAAATAGCATATCCCCAATTTTGAGTGATTGTTCATAAGTTGCTTATTATAAACAGAATACCCCATAGATTAAAAAATAGAATAGAACGCTACAGCCAGAAGTAGCGGGCGTTCTGAAATATATATTGGAATGATTACGTTTGCTTTTTTATATTATCATGAATCTTTTTAAAGGCTTGAGAATATAGTTGACACACATTGTTAAAGTTGGAAATATGAAAACTTACTAATGGACTGTATTTATAGTAGTATAAATTTGATTCTAACATTGATATTTAACGGTGAAATGATAATTATAATAACATTTAGTGGAATTAACCAATACAGAATTTATCCGCGTGAAAATGAATGGGAAACCGGTGAACGAATTTGAAATGTACCGGAAAAAATGAACTTAACTTGAAAAAATAAATAAATAAAAAATGAGGCGTGAGAACTTATGTTAAAGTTGGAAATATGAAAACTCACTAATGGACTGTATTTCCAGTAGTTAATCAAAGAATGAAAATAGGTAAAAAAACTTTTTAAGTTAAACGGTTTTATGTTAAACATGCATTGCAATGTTTAAGATAAATGTACTAAAAACCAAAAAATAATAAAATAGATACAGTCGTGGGAATTATAAACATACGCATAGACTAGACTAAAATAAAACCGTGGGGCACGTCAATTGTCTACAAATTATCGACTTAATGTGCGATAGAAGAATCGTTTGATTCGTCGTTAAGCAGTTGGCCCGCAGACGGTGAGGAAATTACTTACTATTTTCTTGCTCATGGAAATTCCAATAGTTATACACTCCATGTAAATAAAAGAGATGTTTCAACTAGTTTATCGTTGGACATTCACACTGCTGGCTGGCGAGGAATCGTTTCACTGCTCGTAGTTTGTCTTTAATCGACAAAACATATGATGAAAGTACTACTCGCTCACCACTATGAAACCCTAAAACTCGCTTATAATCGAGCTTGCTAGCTTGTTTCCACATTCTAGCCCTACTTATCACACGTCCATTGTTGTCGGTTGAACAACTGCCTAATTATAGTGTAACATTACAAAACAAAAATTTTAATCAACGATTGTAGACAATTGACGTGCCCCACGGTTTTATTTTAGTCTAGTCTATGCATATGTTTATAATTCCCACTGAGCTAAATAAAACCGTTTAAAAAATAGCACATCATCAACGCATATATAGAAATAGAATTTATAAGGCTTCTACCTGATGAAGCTATCTTGCCGTCCGTATCCAGGCGCCTGGGAAGGTTGAAGATATGTTTTTGGTACACTTTTTTGATCGAATTTCGTCCGAATATTTTTACCGGTTTGTATTGAAAATTAATGTTTATAGTGCGAAGGTTTACGAAGTACTGCTGTCTGGGCACGTCGACGTTTTATCAAGCATGCGCCAATGATGTGTTCAGCGGCAACATTTAAATACAAGGGATTACCTAACATTCACCCCACCAAAACGAATGTTTTCTAACCAAATGGAATACAAAGATAAAAAGAATATATAATGTGGGAAAGAAAGAAAAATAGAATATTCCCGCGCTTAAATATACAAAAATACTTAAATACTAATAGGTAATTAGAGTAATAATAAATTAATTAACCGGCAAGGGGCAAATTTTCACCACAGGACGTTGCATAACACCATGGTTGGTTTTCAATGTAACCACACGAACCACATTGTCCCGACCAGGGTGTACATCGATAACTCTGGCAAGTTCCCAATTCAGTGGAGGCGTTTGTTCATCTTTAATTACAACTAAACCATCTTTACCGAGAGGAGGTGAAGGTTGGGTCCTTTTATATCTCTCCTGGAGAGAATGAATATATTCTTGCGACCAACGCTTCCATAAGTCACTCCGCATACGTTGCAGCAATTGCCATCGATTCAATCTATTTAAAGATAAATGCGTTAGATCTACCTCGGGAATAGAACTAGTGAGGGGTTCAAGAATTAGAAAGTGCCCCGGCGCAAGAGGTTGTAAACCATTTGGATCGCTGCTAATCTCACACGACGGGCGTGAGTTCAAAAGTACTTCGATCTGAGACAACATGGTGTAGAATTCTTCAAAGGATAGTACCTATCTGAGTACCTTAGACTCTATAAAAATGAGTTTCAAATGATTTTACTCCCGCCTCGGCGCGGCCATTTAAATGTGGACTACCTGGGGGTTGAAATTCCAAGGAATGGACAATTTCTGCTTTTTTAGCCATGTCAAGGAGTTCATTATTAGCACCCTTGAAATTTGTGCCTTGGTCGCTGGTAATGGTGAGACATTTTCCACGCCGGGCGATAAAGCGTCTAAAGGCGGCTAAGAAAGTTTCAGAACTTAAATCTGAAGTAGCTTCTAAATGAATAGCCTTTGTGGATGTGCAAACAAAAACACAAACATAACTTTTGTAGGCTTTTTTCGCAAAATCAATACAAACTGATGAAAAAGCCTAGACTTGAGAAACTCTTATAGAGGGCATATCAGCCATATATGGGTTGTAAGATCTTGGTTTGCAACGAAAACAACGAATGCAACTTGAAAGACATTTATAAATTAGACTATGTAGAGATAAAATCCAAAATTGTTGTAATAATAAATAGTGTAATGTTTTTAAACCTGGATGAAAGTGTTCCTGATGAACTGCTTCAATTATCAAGTGGGTTAGTCGGTGTGATTTGGGTAACAAAATAGGATGTTTAACATCAAACGAAAACTCCGAATTTCTGATTAGACGACCAACTCTAAGCAACCCAAAGGAGTCAATGAAAGGAGCGAATTACTAAAAGGCTTATGTAATAGTTGATTATGTTTAATTTTAAGAAAAATTTATGTCGCTGTACACATTTTATAATAATTTTAAAGGTATTATCTACATCCAAGCTTATTTGAGACCGAGATTGTAACCTTAAGGAAGAAAATTTATTTAAATGGGTAAATATGAAATTGTTAGAGGAAGTGCAGGCAGATAGTATAACCCTTTGTTCTTCCTGAGATATTTCAGATAAATTTAACTTGTTATTAGTTTGCGTAGGCCATGTATTATTAGACTGAGCTAAAATTCAGGACCTGACCACCAATTAGGAGTTTCTAAAAGCTGTGCTGGAGTTTGACCTCGACTAGCACAGTCAGTTGGATTCTGGAAAGATGGAACATAATACCAAAGAGAGGGGGAAATGAGATCTTGAACATGACTGACTCTATTAGCTACAAATGTTTCCCATCTATGTGGAGATGAAGATAACCAAGCAAGATAGAGTAACCATAGAATCTGTCCAAGCATAAATAGCATCAAAAACGACTAGGTCACTATAGATTTCTTCAACAAAGTGCGTTAGATCGGCCAATAAAATGGAACCCATACGTTTAAGTCTTGCTATATATTGCTTTTTTAATGGGGACACTCGACATTGCGCAAAAATTAAAAACGTTCTCACAAGTCCAGAAGATTCGAGAATTCGGAAATAGACAACACTAGCATATCCAACTTGTGAGGCATCACAAAACCGATGTAGCTCAATCCGGGAAATAGAACTGGAACCTACATGGCGCGGAATTTTAATATTAGCTAAATTCCTTTGAAGGAGGATCATCCCAGGTAGCTTTGGATTCCCACAATTGTTGTAAAACACGTTTTGCAAGTAGAAGACATGGGGGAATAAATGCAAAGGGGTCAAAAACTCGACTTATTTCAGACAGAATGTTTCGTTTTGTACAAGGCCGTTCAAACAGTCTATATTAGGATCCCATTTGATCCCTAACACTTCAATAAAGGATGGTTAATCTTTATCAAAGTTGCACGATTCTTGGCGATCGGAATGACTTACTTGAGCTAAAAGAGCAGGATGATGACTTGCCCATTTGCTTAATTAAAAACAACCTCGTTGCATGAGCGTAATTAATTCAGATTGAAGTGAAATGGCTGAACTTAGATCATTGCTTCCAAGCAAGCCATCATCTATGTAGAATGATGAATCATTTTAGATGCTCGTAGAGCTAAGAACGGAGAACTCGAAATTCCGTAGACTACTGTTCGCAAAAAAATTCCTGGAGAGGCTCAGTGTGCTTGAAGCGCCAAAGAATTCTTTGATAATTCCAGAACTGAGATTGTACGTTACTTTGTCTGTACATTTGCTTTGTATCTCAGACAAAAACATGAGAGAAAAATCGAAATCTTGAAAGTATTGTAGAAATATCACGTTGAAGTTTTAAGCCAACTAAAAGAGTGTAATTAAGTGAGACACCCTGTACATCACGCAAACTCGCATCGAATACAACTCGAATTTTGGTTAGGTTAGGTTAGGTTAGGAATACAACTCGAATTTTGGTACACTTTTTTGATCGAATTTCGTCGGAACAATTTTACCGGTTTGTATATAAAATTAATGTTTACCGTCTGAAGGTTTACGATGTACTGCTGTCTGGGCACGTCGACGTTTTATCAACCATGCGCCAATGATGTGTTTAGCGGCAACATTTAAATACTAGGGATTCCTTAACACACATTTTTATGAAAACTGGAATTATTATTCCAAAATAAAGACTGATTAAATATAAATTATTTTTATTTAATATAAAAAATTAGTATCCACAAACAAATCAATTTTCTACAACTGATTCTACTTGTTGGTGTATATATAAGTTTGGTGTCCCAATAAGAATGGTTCTCGGCCATATATCACAAACCGTTTAATAGAAGGAGTAATTGAACAAAAAATGATTTAATTTAATAAAATTAACTCAATTAAGGGGCATAACAAAAACGATGATCGCATTCTTAAAAAAAATCTGCATTTATGTTTAAGGATGTTAGTAAAACTTTGCGTCATGTGCACGTCTCAAGTGACTCTAGAAAGAATGAAATACCATTTAATGAACAATCAAAATACCTAACTAAATACACTTCCACATATCCAATGGCATTGTCTCCATATTCTTCTCGCATTGAGCTGGAAATAATGGAAACATAGTAGAAGTGAACAAAAACAAACGTTGAAAATTATTCAAGAAGGGAGAGATGTGTTAGCATAAAACATGTCATGATCAGCCTCACCTTCATAAACTCTGTGTCAAAATACAGATGATAGATTAATATATGCTTTGAAAATCTTTTATGTAATAAAGAAAAATTAATTTTCAAATCACGCAACTGAATACTCAATGTGAAGCTTTCGATCCTCTAATTTCTGATAAATTAAATATATCATCCCTTTTAAGGAATTCCTGCACCATGAATATATCAAAGTTCGGCAAATTATTAGAATTAGCTTTAACATACTATGCCATGACGATTTTGAAGCAGAACAAAAAACAAATACTGTAACTAAACAAAGAAAACACTATATAATAATTAAAAAATATTAGTAAGACGAAAATATATGCCGAACCAACAAAAACCCATGCTGCTACAAAAATGTAATCTCATTAACCACAAAATGGCTTGAATCACATTGACATTTTACAATTTGAACTTTGACGTCGAGTCAATCCGTTGATTCGTATATTATAACTAACTTCAGTTACGTGGCCAGTGACGTAATATTTCTACAATGGCGTAATATTCAAAAGGCTCATTATAAAAATTAACAAATTACAGGTTAAAATTGTGTATGCAATTAAAATTTAAAAAACATATTGTGATGTCATTTATTCACTTGGTACCAGTTATTAATAAGGTTTTAAATATAAAATCTGAAAATTAATTATTAACCCTATTCTCAATAGATAAAAAATGACCTTGTATTTTAGTATTTCTGAATAAAAGTAAATAATATACACTCGAGAGAAAATATCCAGACTTCAGTAATTAAATTTTAATTGGTGCTAAATATTGCAGAGAAAAATTTGGTAGTACAAATTACTCCGAATTTTTTATGTGATTGTGATAACATTAAAAGTTATCAACCTATTTATTTAGATCGTTGCAGAAAAAACTCAAAACTAATAACAGACTTTGTGAAAGCAAAACCAATTTATAAGAAACCGACGTGCTAATTAAAGCTTTCTTGGGGTTCTTGTGTATTCATTAAATTTGATTTCATGCTTTTGTAGTTTCCTCCGTAAGGAAACGCTGGTTACATCGAAACCTAACGAAATTTCGAGTTACTTTGTAACGAAATGAAATTTACTTTTTTATATTGTTGGGTCTTCCAAAACTGGCGTAGAAAAAAGCGTCAAAGCTTGGCTTCAACCGACTTACAGGGAAGCAGTTATAAAAACGCCAGTGTGAAACAAATTCCAAAGAAAAATGAACATGACTATTTTTGTGATATCACAATTCATTCGCCGTTTTTACGTGAGTACAGATTGTCATTTTTAGAAGAATATTTGGTACCTCGAAGCTACATAGTGAAAACCTTTCAAATATATTCATTAAGATGGCTGCTAAAATAGAAGTACTAGTTTAACAGGTTTTTACGTCTATGTGTATGATATCAACAACAAATATCCATAAGTGGAATTGTGTTCAATACAGAGGTAAGAAAAATAACAAAATTTTATATTGGCAATTGTTCAATGAACAAAAAATGAATTGCCAATATCAATCGCCGCTTCCACTGTGGATTTAAAAGATCAGAGTGTTCTCAACTATTTGATAGTCTGGTGAAGTTTATTTTATACCTGAGGAAAAATACCCAACCAAAACTTCAATAATAAAGAAAACGATCAATCCCATTTTTAATGAGATACATAACATCAGTTCCCTACACTCTCAGTGAATCTCACAGTTGCATAAGTTACGTTGTCAAATAAACTAACAATAAGTTCCGTTCTTGTTACCATTATAATCAGTGATTATACCAATTTCCAACCATAGCCATTAATGGGAGCTCGAGCGTCAATTAAACTCAATTTATTGTTATCTCCATATTCATAAAATGGGAAATATTGTGCTAACCCGCGTACTGAAAAATATGGAATATCAATTTCATGTTTATTATAATGAGATATAGGATATTATTGTGCAGTGCCTTTTCTAACCTATCTCTACTCTTCATCACTTATGCATCTTTAAATGACATTCCGTCATTTTATGCCTATTTATATATAAATTTTATTTTAAGGAAACTTTAATTGAGCCTGGAAATGGATTACTCCACCTTTGTTCCATTTGTATACAGCCAAAATACAGATTTATACATTGCTAATTGGAAATAATTTAACAGTAGTATCCTTACTTAATAATGTGAAGATTTAACCCATAACACTTAAATAAAATATAGCTGTTCACTGACTTACAGGATGATTTGTTTAAAAATTTAAAAACGATATGTGTTCAGTAATTTTCAAATTATAACTCGAAATAATGTTTTTAAAAACGTTTATTTTACAAAATGATAATTTCATAAACTACGATAAACAATGTGAAATCTAGTAACTGACTAACTTCATTTACAACAAGTAATTTAATATATATAATATTTATGCTGATTACGGGGTCTGCATCTTACACCGTGGAACAGCAACTCCTCGGTTTCCATGGGAATCGTTGATATAATTTCTCCCCTCGTAAATTCAACTTACGCAGCTAGCGAGGAAGTTGAACGGTTGAGTGGTCTACCTGGGACGGTTTCTTCGCAGCTTTACAGTACTTCGATGCCCATTTTTTATATATAGAGAATACAAATATAAAATTTAACAATAAATAAATTAATAAAGTCCATAAGCTGGGGGTTTTTGAGACTTGTCTGAATGTTAACTGAGGTTGATTTTCTACAAATTTACTTTTCAGTGGTTGAAGATCGTCTAGTTTTGCTTCCTCCAAATGAAATTCCAGGTTTGATGTGGTTGGGCGAAAGGTCCTGTTGTCTAGATTTAACAGTAGTATCGGCTGGCTGAAGCTACTATAGAGTTGTTGGTTATTTATGACTGTGTGATGAGCTACTACTTGGCATCTCATAGGAATTTCTAAGAGATAAGAACCCGCTGTAAGATACTTCGTTTCCTCCTGATTTGGACATTTGAAATTTGCTGTATCCTGGAATGGAATGATGTACAACTAGTGAAAATTGTTATAGGAATATTTAAAATTCATGTAATTTTATTATTTTATGAGTAGCAATCAATTTTAATTAATTATTCATAGAGTAAAATTGTATCGAATTCAATTTCTAAGAGCAATTCGTTTTTTGTAAATATTTTTTCCAAATTCTTTAATTGTTCAAATAAATCAGAGCTTTCAATTATGCTTGGATGTATCACTCAAAGTTTAGCAAATGTAATCGAATTTTCGATATCGTTTAAAACCGAATTAATCAATTCATACAGATCTATGATTAAGCTAATAGCCATCTTGATATGTGCATAATATTCGTAGTCTGCCTGTCTGTTGATTGAATTATGGATAACTTCAATTTTTGTTTCCAAAATTTGTTCGTTATTGGTTATTTGTTCAATGGTTCTATTGAATTTATCAATGAGTGAGACTGATAATGTATTATGATTTCTTATAGTACTAGCTAAATTATTTTGGTTATTTTGTAATTCTTTGGTAAGAGTTTCAAATCTTTCTCCATCGCTAGAATCTAAATTTCCAGTGATAGATTTAAATATTGATCCTATGCCGTTTATAAGGCCTCTTTTTGTTCTTGAAGGATGGGGTAATATTTCTGCTAGCTTATCGTTAATCTTGGTTTCTGTGAAGTCAAGCAATTCACAATAATTTGAGAGATCATTAGCATATTTGGAATTTTGCTACAAAAAGTTCATGGATTGAACTTTGGTAAACGGAGTTAAAAATATTATCAGAACGTGTTATCACTGCTTCATCATACAGCCCATTTCACGTCCATTGTTGGACATAGGCCTCCTTTAAACGTCTCCAGTTCTCTCTGTCCCTGGCTGTTGCAATCCAATTTGTCGCTATCCTCTTTAGGTCATCCGTCCATCGAGTGGGAGGTCTGCCTCGGCTACGCTTATCAGCTCTTGGTCTCCATTTCAACAGTTTTTTGGTCCATCGCCCGTCTTCCATTCTAACAATGTGCCCAGCCCATTTCCATTTCCGTGTAGTGATTCGTTGTATAATATCATCCACTCCAGTACGTCGGCGTATCTCTTCATTTCTCACTCGATCCCTCAGGGTCAGGCCAAGCATAGATCTCTCCATTCGCGTTTGTGTTACTCTTAGTTTTTTCTGCGGTTTTCTTCGTTAAAGTTAGTGTCTCTGCGCCATAGGTCAGAATCAGTAATATGCATTGGTTGAATGCTTTTCGTTTCAAACGAATTGGGATATTTCCTTTAAGGATGTCCTTCATTTTACCGTACGCCGCCCATCCCAGGGTAATTCGCCTGTTCAGTTCGCAGGTTTGGTTGTCTCTGGTTATGTTAATCTCATGACCCAAATATATATATTTATCGACCAATTCTACTTTGTTGTTATTAATTTGTATTTGGTCACTGGGAACCATGTTAGTCATTATTTTGGTCTTTTCAAAATTTATTGCTTATATTAATGAAATATCGAGTAAAAACAAGCTCTTAACCCTTTGGACAACATATTCTATGTAAAGAACAATGATAAATATTAAAAGTAACATTGACATTTCAAGTTACCCTAAATTGCGTTACTTTTATATACGTTTCTGATGGATCAGTCTGTTAACGTACGTATCTAACTGAATACAGAAGACGCTTCATGCGTTAATTTATATTGCTGATATTTGTATTATAAATTGTAATTTTCATAAAATTTTAGTAAGTGTTCATTTTTGGAATTTATGGAGGACTTCCACGTCAAAAATTGAAAATTTTAGGTTAAATCATGTTAAATATAAACAAACCCATATCCTTTGTAATTTCTTGTATGTTTTACGAGGTCTCCAAAAAATATATTCTGCTTAGACCACCAGATATAGAACCATTTTTTGTTAATTACCAAAAAGCAAAATGTTCGGAGAAAGTAGTCGGAATTAACAAAGTTGGTAATCAGACAAAAATGGTTGCTGAATATTTAAAATTATCAGATGGGAATTTATATACGGGACATTGTTTACGCCTTAAATAGTAAAAAATTTCATGAGAAATATTGATGATACATTTGAATAAATCTTCTTGTTCGGGATTCAAACCAAATTTCTTCACCAAACACGTTATAGTATATTGTACAATGAGCATGAAATGACATACATTTCCCAGTAATACAAAATTTCATATACCTACGAGTTGGAAATGGGTCATTTCATGCAAATTGTACACTATACTCTTCCTACCACCATCATAAATCATAAACAAAACTGTAATATTTTACATAACAATTTTTATTATAAACTTTCCTGTCGTCATTGTTGTTTCTCTGATATTATTAAGTCGGGCTCTTACCCCTTTGAATGACCCATATATTTTTTTTATTTTTGTACATGTACCTATCCACGTCCTAAAACAAATAACGTTCAAAATTTTAAAATTTTGACAACTCGGAAATAAAAATTCTTTATGCATAAATAATCGTTATAATTCACCTGCGGAAAAATTTATCAATTATCGTTTCTCTTTAAAGGAGTTATATCACCTCCTGCATCTACCAGGATAGTGACCGATGTGCTTCTAAAGCAAGTTTACATATCTGGATCAGCATGTGAATGTCAAATCATCCTCACTATCGCGGCCCATTTTCGATTATAAATTTTTTTTCGAACGAATTTTGTAAAAACCGATGTTCAATGTCAAATTATTAGACAGACAATAACAAACATAACTCGATCATATATTATAATATATATATGAGCAAAAAATTCGTTAATATAATGACAGTCTAGTAGCGCATGATAGTCGAGGGAAATGAAATAGGTATTTCGATACAGTTAGCCCATGGGAAATGAAAATCTGTATTACAATGTGGTAGGTTCCTTAATCGAAGACGCACTTGAAATGTACATTTTTCTTTATGCTCGTAGAAAAAATATTTTATATTCTTATGATAAATTTGAATATGCTCAGAAGGAACAAAAATTGTACGATTCATTTTATGATATTTTCTTCGTGACTCTAATTCTAATATCTATAGTGAGAAGTAATACATTTATTTAAGACTAATTCCTACTTTTTTACTAGGGCAAGGGGAAAGTAAAAAAATGGAACTATTTCAAATACAATGTAGCTATTAAATTTTCTTACGCATCTCCCGCGAGCTCAAATTATTTTCAATACATTTTTTCTCATTTGCAAATTTTTTCAAGAAAATTTTTCGGAATAATTAAAGCTCTAACAATATTATAAGTGAACATATTTCAGGTATTTATTTGTCATCTAGATGTAGCTTATTATGGAATATTAATGCATTCAATAGAAACACAACCATACACTAAGATCAGGAAATAAAATGCACAAAAAAAGAAACAAATGTTTTAACTGGCTTCAAAATAACAAAATAAATAAAACAAATAGGTATAACTAACTTAACCAAAAACTACAAAACTAGATTACTTAAAATTATTTGCCATTCCTTCTCTAAGTCTAGTTCCTTCATTCTCCATTTCTTCAATATTTTGGATGTTATTTACGATTGCATTGACTTCATGCAGAAATAATTGTCCTCTTCTTCATAATTTGCCTCAACATCGTTAAACATCAAATATATGTTGCGTAGAACACAGACAGTTAGAACAACGTAGGAAATTAAATTTGTACGATTTATATCTAAATATTTCAATCTCCTGAATCTTCCAAATAACAGACAAAATGCCTTTTCAATAACCTGTCTGGCTTTAGCAAGTTGGGTATTGAATCTAACTTGATAAAGATGGAGATATCCCCTATCTTTATAAGGTGCTATACACCAATCATATACAGGATATGCTTTATCTCCGATTATGAAAGAGCCTGGTTGAAAATAAACGTCTTTTGTCTTATGATATTTCTAGCTGTTTCAGCGTTCTCAAAATAATTCGATGCTAAACAAACAAGTATTGAATGTATAATTTCTCTGAAATGTTAAATTAAGTTGTATTGTTATGTTTAAATTGATAAGAAAGCAAAATATTGACCCTTCCTCTTTATAAAAAAAACTGCATTTGATTATTCTACATTTAATTAACAAGTATTTTGTATCTGATAATTTTGAGAACGCCAAAATTATATTAACAATATAATTTTCACGTGGAATTTTAAATTTTGGTGGTTCTGTTAATTTTGACTACAACCACGCAGATGTACTAAAGTTTCAATATTGAGATGACTATCTACCCGTATATAAAGGTTATCTATGTTCAGTTTATTTTTATGGGCAATCGTATAGACTGAGTTCTGCATTATATTTAGTTAGTTTATTACATTTTTCCTTTTCTGTACAATTATATTTACTGGTAATCTATAGTTTACTTGAAAAGCTTAATTATAAATATATTTTCTTTAAGTTCTATGTTGTTATATTTATATATATATATATATATATAAATATATATATATATATATATTATTGTGAAAAAATAATGCTACTATGTATATCAAATAATGAAGAATTAAGATTATGTATTGTTATCTAAAAGAATTTTTTTAAGTCAAAAATTTTTTTTAAACATTTGAATGGAGACAATCTGTACGATCCACTATTCGATAGAGAAGACATACAGAAAGGACAGACTGTATAATGTAGGGATAATTGCGAATAGGTGTGATAAACAATTTATATGAAATAAATTACCTAACGAAACTTTTATCAAAGAGATCAAGTATCAAAATTTGTTCATAATAAGAAACTAATAATGCTTTATTCTGTAAAGTCAAGCTAATCTCGTAATATTTGTTGATTAAGACATTAAAATGAGATAGTATAGATGTTTAGACATAACAGAGCAGGAAAATATAAAATAATGTGAATTTCAGAGAACATGACTTATAAAGAAAACGAATTTTCATTTTGCATACATATTTAAAGGTAACAGCTGTCATCTATTAAAACATTATGAATATTCATTTGACATACATACTTAGAGGTTAGGAAATGTCATTTTAACAATACTAAGAAATATTATTGAATGAAAATAATATAGGAAGTCTAAGCAATTAAAAACCTTAGAATATAATATCATGATATAATGGATGAACATTTCACTGGTTGAAATGAAGAATTTGAGTTATAAAATAAATAGTCAAATTTGATTGGTTAATAAACATTTAAAAAAGATCACATCGGCGACAACTGTGTTGCTAACGAAAAAAAAATCAGAATGTGAAAAAGTTGTTGATTATGGGGGCTATTGACTAGTAGGTTTTCTTTTTGGGAAGAGATTTTTGGAGCAGCAAAATTTTTTGGTAAAGTAAATCAATTGAAATCATTTGGAAGACAAAATTTGACCATAGAATTTAAAACAAATACATTATACTTACAAGAGATATATCAGTGTAAGTAGTTTAGTTTATATTAATAATTAAAAAAAGGAATTGTTGAATGTTGTAAAACACTAATCATGGATTTTATTTTATAATATGGTGTCTTGTGTCTGGTGGAAGTAAATTAGCCACAATAGTTTTCGAAAAACATTGAATAGTGGAATTTGTGTGAGCTGTTTGGACTTTGAAAGAAATACAGCATCGATTCCTGTTCTGGTAGAAGCAGAATGCCAACAGGGAGGTTTTCCAGGAGGAGAATCTGGAACAAATAATGGTGAACAAACAGAAATCGTGAAGTAAATAAGGTAGTACAAGTTAGTTTATTAATGTATTAAGAGGTCAAGCGTACTTACTAATTTGTAAAAAAAAAACTAAAATTTTGTGATGCATAGACGCTGTTAAGAGTGTATTTCGCCGTTTTCTGAAAGTCAAATGTTTATGAAATTATATAACTGTATTTTAATATTATAATAATATCTCACCAGAGTGCGTGTGATTTGTATGAAAGAGTCATCCTTTTAGATAGTAGATTTTCTTAAAAAAAACACTTGTAAAAGTGTAGTGTATTTATTTTCATTAAATTAAATATTGTTTTTCCTTTTGAAGAACGTTTTTTTAAATTACTTGAGTTAATCATTTCATCTGGTGATTTGTGCACCATCTACTTACCACAGGAAGAAGCTCTGAATGAAATCGATTGAACTATGCAGATATTTTTTAAGTAGGACAGGACCGTATTTAATTTGAAATCATTAAAAAAGTAACATATTCTGATTAACAAATTTATTTTTAAAAATATAAAGCATTTATTAACTTTGGCGCAAACATATATAAAATTATAAAATCATTTTATTTAAAATACTTGAACTCTACCCTGAGATGAGAAGTTTTCATGTTGGTTAAATAAACTGTTTATCATACATATTAAATCCTCAACATACCGGGCAAATTAAACTATTTTCTCACCCAATTCTATTCATAATAATATGTCGGCCCAACGTAGGGCAAATTAAATTCCCATATAAAATAAACTATAATAAAATGGCACCGCAACGTGGGGCTAATATAGAAATTTAGTAAATAATAATAAAAAGCATTGAAATAAGTTTTTTTTTACTGTATTAAAAGATTTTAAATACATAAAATGGAAAGGAAAATGACATTAAGGGACGGAAAGCAGGTAGGAGTCGAAAGTAGGTCTGATGAAGAAAGAGAAGAAAGGAGTAATGGTAGAGGAGATTTTCAGGTACAATATTTGGAACAGGGGAGAGAACATTCGGAAGAAGATATTGCAGAACAAAGACAGGAAGAAGAAGATGTACCGTTGTCAGAAGAAACAGGACAAGAGGTCAAACAAAAATCAAAAGAGAAAGAGGATATGGACGTGATGAGTATGCTTCAAATGATGATGAAAAAAATGGACCAAAATAGGGAAGAAATGAAACAGGATATGAATATAAATAAGGAAGAAATAAAAAAAAAATGAATATTAAAATGGACCAAAATAAGGAAGAATTAAAAAAAGAAATGAATATTAAGATGGACCAGAACAAAGAAGAAATTAAACAAACTAAGGAACTGATAATAAAATTGATGGAAGAAAAATTGGGACATTTTGAGAAGATATTGGAAAAATCAAACACATACATAGAAAATAAAACAGAATCCACTAAACAAGAAATAAGAGGAGAGGGGATTGAAAAAACCACAGAAATAGACAATTCACAGATCAACAGAATCAAGGAAATAGAAGAGAAGGAAAAGGATTTCAAAGGAGAGATTCAAATGGATGTAAAGTTACAAAATAAAAATATAAATGATGATACTATAGAACCAAAATTAAGTAATAAAATGGAAATTGATGAAATAAAAATACAAAGACAACTAAATGAGGAGATGATAGATAGCAATTTACAGAATCTAGGAAGTGAGGAAGCTATGAAAATTTATGAAAAAGAGATTTATTGGGAAATAACAGACCCAGATGTTAATATATTGAAACGAATAGTGACATATGGTAAGACAAATAATGATAATAATAGGGGGATACAACTTAATTGGAAATTAGAGGAAATGAATAAGATATTACAAGAGACCAAGGAAGAAATAGAAGAAACCATAAGACAGAATATAGAAACAATAATTTATGCAGAAAATTTCGAGATGAGGGTAAAACTTGGCAGAAATATAAAGATAATTGATCCAAGAAATTTTAATAGGATAGTTAAAAATGAAATGATAGGAAGTAAGAGTATTATGGGAAATGAAATAATAAAAAGAAGAAACAATAATATGAAGAAATTGGAAACACAAATTTTCATGAATCCATTGGGAGAAATTGATGAGATAGGGGACAACAAAATTGAAAAAGACACAGTGGAAAATTTTAAGAAACTTAGGAAGCAGATAGAAGAGAATCAAACAATAAGAGAAGAGGATAAAACGAAATTTAGGAAAAGAAAATTAAATTGAATAATAAGGCTGTATTATAGGACCGGAATCTAGAAGACGAATAAGGAATTGTAAAAGGTCGATAAGGAATATAAAAAACAACATGTAAATAAGAAGTTTATAATTAACAAATAATGTTAAAAAAAAACATATGTAAATATAATGTTGTACATAGATAGAAATTAGGATATATAAAGATAATGATGAAAAACAGAAATAATTACATTAACAGATATAATACAAATGGATATTATAACAAAAAAACAACAATTATAACAACAATTTAGGAAATAACAATAACTATAATAAGAACGATAGCAAACAAAAACAACTATAACAGAAACTTCAAATAAAATAACAACAAAAATAACAATTACAGAGAACAGTATTCAAAGGAGAGAAGAGAGAGTGATAACATATAAACATCCAATGAAATATATAAAATTTGGGGAAGATTTAGAATTATGAGAAATAATGGAATTGAAAAATATTAAAGGGAAATTAAATGGAAAAGAAATAAAATTATTAATAGATACAGGTTCGGAAGCGTCCATAATTAAAACAAAACTAATAGAAGAAAACATTGAAAATTATGAAAACAAATTAATTAAAATACCAAAAACTACATTGATAGGAGCAAATGGAAAGAAGCTATGTGAAGTAAATAAGTCTATAATACAAAAGATTGAATTGAAGGATGGGAAAGAAGTTGAAATGCAATTACTGTTAGTGAATAATTTGGAATCAGACATAGTTATAGGAATAGATGAATTAACGAAATATAAAGCAAGAATTGATTTTGAAAAGATGGAGATTGAATTAAATGGTAATAGAATTGAATTTGAAGAAGAAAATATAGAAGAATTGGAAGTTGAAGAGGATAATAAGAAGTTATGGGAATATAGAAAGGATTGGAAATATGGGAGTATTGGCAATTGGAGAGGATAATAGGAAGTTATGGAATATAAAGAGGAGTGGAAATATGGAAGAATTGGAATTTGAAGAGGATAATAGGAAGTTATGGAATATGGAGAGGGATGAAATAATGGAAGAATTGGAATTAGTATGTGGAAATAAGGAATATGCTGAGAAAGTGAAGAATTTAATAATTAAGTATAAAGGATTAGTTAAAAAAGAGATGAGAATGGCAAATAACTATGTACATAAGATAGAAGTTAAGGGAATAGAAAATTTCAGAATAAGAACATATCCCATACCTTATAAATATAGGAAAGAAGTTGATTCAGAGATACAAAATATGCTAAAGGATGGTATTATAGAGAGATGTAACACAAGAAATATAAATTAATAAATTGTACCGATATAAGAGACTCTGAGAAATGTAGAAGTAATAAGTCGCATAACGAACATTAAAGAATTTTCAAAAATGGATTTATAACATGATTTTTTTTAAACTAATTCCTTTGGATGAAACTTGTAAATGAAATATGTACCTAAGAATAAAATAAGAATTTGTATACATATTTAATTATGGTATTGTAAATAGAATTAAAACTAACTGAAGAGGATACTGCAACACAGGATTCCAAAATCATCTTTGTAACAGCAACCTGAAATAAAAAGAAATGTATTATTAGTAAAATTGAAAGACAATCCTAGAATATAGTACTTGAAGTAAAATTTGCGTTCATAAAATTTTTCTTAGAATAAAAAATTTGATAAACGCAAAATTTAGGGGATGTTATTGTGAAAAAATAATGCTACTATGTATATCAAATAATGAAGAATTAAGATTATGTATTGTAATCTAAAAGAATTTTTTTAAGTCAAAAATTTTTTTTAAACATTTGAATGGAGACAATCTGTACGATCCACTATTCGATAGAGAAGACATACAGAAAGGACAGACTGTATAATGTAGGGATAATTGCGAATAGGTGTGATAAACAATTTATATGAAATAAATTACCTAACGAAACTTTTATCAAAGAGATCAAGTATCAAAATTTGTTCATAATAAGAAACTAATAATGCTTTATTCTGTAAAGTCAAGCTAATCTCGTAATATTTGTTGATTAAGACATTAAAATGAGATAGTATAGATGTTTAGACATAACAGAGCAGGAAAATATAAAATAATGTGAATTTCAGAGAACATGACTTATAAAGAAAACGAATTTTCATTTTGCATACATATTTAAAGGTAACAGCTGTCATCTATTAAAACATTATGAATATTCATTTGACATACATACTTAGAGGTTAGGAAATGTCATTTTAACAATACTAAGAAATATTATTGAATGAAAATAATATAGGAAGTCTAAGCAATTAAAAACCTTAGAATATAATATCATGATATAATGGATGAACATTTCACTGGTTGAAATGAAGAATTTGAGTTATAAAATAAATAGTCAAATTTGATTGGTTAATAAACATTTAAAAAAGATCACATCGGCGACAACTGTGTTGCTAACGAAAAAAAAATCAGAATGTGAAAAAGTTGTTGATTATGGGGGCTATTGACTAGTAGGTTTTCTTTTTGGGAAGAGATTTTTGGAGCAGCAAAATTTTGTGGTAAAGTAAATCAATTGAAATCATTTGGAAGACAAAATTTGACCATAGAATTTAAAACAAATACATTATACTAACAAGAGATATATCAGTGTAAGTAGTTTAGTTTATATTAATAATTAAAAAAAGGAATTGTTGAATGTTGTAAAACACTAATCATGGATTTTATTTTATAATATGGTGTCTTGTGTCTGGTGGAAGTAAATTAGCCACAATAGTTTTCGAAAAACATTGAATAGTGGAATTTGTGTGAGCTGTTTGGACTTTGAAAGAAATACAGCATCGATTCCTGTTCTGGTAGAAGCAGAATGCCAACAGGGAGGTTTTCCAGGAGGAGAATCTGGAACAAATAATGGTGAACAAACAGAAATCGTGAAGTAAATAAGGTAGTACAAGTTAGTTTATTAATGTATTAAGAGGTCAAGCGTACTTACTAATTTGTAAAAAAAAAACTAAAATTTTGTGATGCATAGACGCTGTTAAGAGTGTATTTCGCCGTTTTCTGAAAGTCAAATGTTTATGAAATTATATAACTGTATTTTAATATTATAATAATATCTCACCAGAGTGCGTGTGATTTGTATGAAAGAGTCATCCTTTTAGATAGTAGATTTTCTTAAAAAAAACACTTGTAAAAGTGTAGTGTATTTATTTTCATTAAATTAAATATTGTTTTTCCTTTTGAAGAACGTTTTTTTAAATTACTTGAGTTAATCATTTCATCTGGTGATTTGTGCACCATCTACTTACCACAGGAAGAAGCTCTGAATGAAATCGATTGAACTATGCAGATATTTTTTAAGTAGGACAGGACCGTATTTAATTTGAAATCATTAAAAAAGTAACATATTCTGATTAACAAATTTATTTTTAAAAATATAAAGCATTTATTAACTTTGGCGCAAACATATATAAAATTATAAAATCATTTTATTTGAAATACTTGAACTCTACCCTGAGATGAGAAGTTTTCATGTTGGTTAAATAAACTGTTTATCATACATATTAAATCCTCAACATACCGGGCAAATTAAACTATTTTCTCACCCAATTCTATTCATAATAATATGTCGGCCCAACGTAGGGCAAATTAAATTCCCATATAAAATAAACTATAATAATATATATATATATATATATAGGTGGGGATAACGGGGATTTCAGTCCAAGGAATCAACGCGAAGATCTTTTATTTACAAAATGCCGCCAAGCTTTCGTGTCCTTTTGACACTTCTTCAGGGCACTATAATACATATACAAATATAAATATGATTTAAAAATAGAGAAATAAATATAAGTACTTACATGTAAAATATTTTAAGTAAATTCAATATAAATAATCATTAAAAAATTTGTAAATGTAAAAATAAATATAATTATAATATACTTGATGTCATATTTCACATAAGACAAATCGATACATAATTTGTTTGTTCGTTACTTAGTTATTTTAATTTTTTTAGGTTACTTTATAATTATTTAATGAAGTTTGAATTTGAGCTATTTATAGCTACCTTTTGAATATTGAACAAAATAGATAATTTTTCATTATTTATATGATTATTTCATAAAAATTAAATTCACTTCTATTAAAGTCAAAATATAAGAAATTATTTGTCAAAGTCATTTTCACAGGTTATAATCTAACCTTATTTCCTTTTCTATTAACGTCAAAAACAAATTATCTGTCAAAGTCATTTTATAAGGTTATAATCTAACCTCAAATTCAAACTTCATTAAATAATTATAAAGTAACCTAAAAAAATTAAAATAACTAAGTAACGAACAAACAAATTATGTATCGATTTGTCTTATGTGAAATATGACATCAAGTATATTATAATTATATTTATTTTTACATTTACAAATTTTTTAATGATTATTTATATTGAATTTACTTAAAATATTTTACATGTAAGTACTTATATTTATTTCTCTATTTTTAAATCATATTTATATTTGTATATGTATTATAGTGCCCTGAAGAAGTGTCAAAAGGACACGAAAGCTTGGCGGCATTTTGTAAATAAAAGATCTTCGCGTTGATTCCTTGGACTGAAATCCCCGTTATCCCCACCTATATAGCATTTTTCAGTCGTTATATAAAAAAAAAAAAAAATATATATATATATAGTTATATTATCAAAAAAATACTGGCCATACTTCCCCTAGTTGTCTTAAACAATAGTCGAAAAATTGAAGAAAATATTTTGAAGATAGTGTAGAAAAAACGAATCACTAAATGAACAACAGAAAGAATTAAAAGATTAAACTACAAAAATAAAGAATAAAATTTCCATATAGTAAACAATTAAATTACCTAATCAAATTTAAATCACAAAAATTTTTGAAATCACGTAAAATACCATGTCGTATATTGAATTTATCCACCTTTTTCTATTTTCAATTGATACTTACAAAAAACATTCTTCCAAATAATTCTCAATTTATTGACTGAAATTTATTCATATAAAATTTTTATATATACATAGTTATTTTCCAACTAATTTTAAGCTGATCTAAAAAATCATTTGGCAATAAAAAAAATTATAATACTTGGCCCAATTTTTGCTGCCTTATACCAACAATTGGGCCAAGTCTTATAATTTTTTTTATTGCCAAATGATTTTTTAGATCAGCTTATAATTACTTGGAAAATAACTATGTATATATAAAAATTTTATCTGAATAAATTTCAGTTCATAAATTGAGAATTATTTGGAAGAATGTTTCTTTGTAAGTATCAATTGAAAATAGAAAAAGATGGATAAATTCAATATACGACATGGTATTTTACGTGATTTCAAAAAGTTTTGTGATTTAAATTTGATTAGGTAGTGCAATTGTTTATTATATGGAAATTTTATTCTTTCTAGAGTAACTTGAGACGTGTACATGGCGCAAAGTTTTACTGACATCCGTAGATGGCAGTTTTGGTAGTATACATATTACCGAATTTTCTTCAGCATTAGAATGAATCGTAATAAGAGGCTCGTTTTCGTTTATGTTGATTCTATCGTCGTTGGGCTCATTTTGACGGCCAGGTGTTATCTGCTGTAATGCAGAGTCAATATTGTTGTCAATAGAGTTTGTTGTCGACATATTTTCATTGTCTAGGTCAATGTCCGGATTTATTATCAAGGATATAGTGTCTAGGTCATGGTTATCGTCTTGAGTTACTTCTGTTGTCGGAATTTTTAGTTGATTCTCAACTGTAAATGGCGAAGGTGTATTAATACTTCGTTGTGATTGAGACGGAATTGGTTCATTGCTAAAATTTCTATCGCGGCTCAAAACATCGTCAAAATTTTTCCAAAAATTTTGATCATTAAGAATTTTGTTCGTTTCTTTAGTATTTATTTCTATTCTAGATAATGCATCCGCATTTTTATTAAGGGTTCCACGTTTATATACAATTTTATAATCAAATTCACCTAATTCAATTCTCCATCTAATGGGTTTAGAATGTGGGTCTTTTAGAGTAAAAATCCATTGGAGTGGTTTGTGGTCACAAACAATGGTAAATTTATTGCCATATAAATGAGGTCGGTAATATTTGGTTGCCCATACAATGGCCAAAAGCTATTTTTCTGTGGTATCGTAATTGCGTTCAGAATCGTTAAGAAATCGAGATGCGTAAGCGATTGGAAGATGTTTTCCGATAGGGCCTTGGGAAAGCACTGCACCAAGTGCTACATTACTGGCGTCTGTGGTCATATTGAAAGGTTTTGTGAAGTCGAGATACTGGAGAATTGGGTCATTGGTCAGAATGTTTGTGCATGTTTCGAAGCATGATAAGAATTCGTCATTGTGTTCGATTGTCACGCCCTTTTTTAGGCGTTTTGTCAGTGGTTTCGTCAAATGGGCTAAGCTTTTTATAAAGCGTCTATAATATCCCATCAGTCCCAAAAATCCTTTGATTTGTTTAGTAGTTTTGGGTATAGAGTAATCTTTGATAGTTTTAATTTTATCTGGGTTGCATTTCACTCCAGAAGGGGGACTACATGTCCGAGATGAGCTATTTCTTTTCTCAGGAATTCCGATTTATCTTATCCAATCTTGAAATTAGATTCCCTAAGTCGATCAAATACACATTTTAGTCTCTCTATATGCTCCTGTAATGAAGTGGAAAAAACGATTATGTCGTTAAGGTATAAAAGGCATCTATCCAGCTTGTCTAATAAGTCCGCTATGTTTGGAAGTGGGTACTTGTCATCAATAGTTTTTTCGTTAAGACGTCTATAGTCTATTACTACACGAAATTTGGCTTTCCCAGAAGCGTCTTGTTTCTTGGGTACGACTCAGATTGGCACATTCCAGGCGCTTGAGCTTGGTCGGATAATTATATGTTCAAGAAATTTCTGAATTTGTTTATCTACTTCTTTTTTGTACACAAAAGGATATCGATAGGTTTTAGCATAAACAGAAATATCGTCGGTGGTTCGTACCTCATGTTTAATTTTGTTCGTAAAACTAAGTGGTGTGTTTTCGTCATAAAATATGCCAGAAGATTTGAAACAAATTTTGAGTATTTTGGATTTTTCCTCATCGTTTAAGTGAACTGTTCTAATATTGTTTAAATCTAAAATTTGTGTAGAAGTCTATTCTAGGTTATTCAATTCGAATTTTTCAAAAGCGTTGTTATCAAATTTTTCTACAGGAAGTGGTTCTGGAATACTCAATTTTACTGGATTTGTTGTGATATTTAAAATTGTAGTAATGGCTTCTCCATTTCTTGCAATTGATAGCGACTCTGATATTTCACAACCGTGAAATTTTTGGCGTGGAATGATGATTTCACCATTTTTTATACTTGTTTTTATTTTGATATTCTTTTCAGTTCTAGGTTCGATAGTAATAGAGTTTATATATTTCTGAGTATTATGAAAATTTAATTTAATTTCACTATGTGGAGTTATTAACCATCCACTAGAAAAGTTTATGTTGGCTTTCAATAATTTTAAGTTATCTAGGCCAATAAGTCCTTGGAATACACTATGGAATTTGAATGCATAGAATTTGAGATTCAAATTTTCAGACAAATTGAAAATTTTTGAAGAAGGGATTAGAGTGCTATATTTATGGGAAGATTTTTGAAATACTGATTTCACCGTAAATGGGTCATTAATTAGGTTATCCGAAAAATATTCAAATGCAATTTCGGGATCTATGAAGGATTTAGATGATCCAGAATCTATTAAAAGTTTAATATTATACTCGTGGAATATTATATAAGGCAACTCACTATTATTACTTAAATTTAATGGAATTGATTCGTGGGTTATGTTTCCTCTAAATGAGGCGTTTCGTGAAAATTTGTAGAATCTTGATTTGAGGAATCGTAATAATCATTATTGTTATGTTCTTCAAATTGATATTGCTCATTTTCAGAATATGAATTATCAGGATAATAATATTGTTCAGTTTCCTCGTCTTGAACATCAGCATCAAATAATTCCTCGGCTACAACATTATTTTGTGGTCAAGAATTTCGGAAATAATTCTGATTTAAAGGACCTGAGTATGAGTTTCTAATAGGTGAACTCATTGGGTGATTGTTTACTCTATTTCTTGTGGAAATACTCATGGTTGTTGGATTTGGTAAATTTGAATTTTGATTTACTTTTAATGCATTATGGGTCTGTTGAGGTTTGAAGACTTGAGAATTTGTGGGAAAACGTTGGGGTTGTCTTGGAATTATAGGACGAATAGGTATAGGTTGAGATGGAAAGGATCTCTGTGCTCTAAATAAATTATTAGGTGTATGAGTATTGAATTGAACTGGAAAATTTTGTCGTTGTACAAAAGGCTTACTAGAGTATTGCGGTTGCTTTATATTTGTTTTATGAGTAAAATTTTGGAAATAATGTACATTGTCTTTTTTTAAAACATATTGTAAAGCTTCGGCCAAATTATTTGGTTCCATGCATATAATAGTTGTACCTAACGGTTCTTTAAGTCCTGATAAAAATGTTGTTAGAGCTACATTATCATATGTTTCTTCTTAAAATTTTTGAGTCATTTTCGATTCAATGAACGTCTATATAACTACACAAAAGATTAAGAATGTTTACAACTCTATCATAGAATCGCTGTGGTTTTTCATTTGATTATTGTCTCATCATTACTAAATCCCTATTTAAACAACTTTCGTCTCCCTGATCCGCGAAATTTCTCGTTGAAACATCTTTTAACTCGTTCCAAGTAGATACATTTTGTGTATTCACGACTAATTTAGCATTACCAGTTAATTTAGATATTAGACAATTCAATAAATATACATTTTGGAAACAAATTGTCTATTCTGTAAAATGAATCAATTAATGATTTACAGACACAGTAGGGTAAGGGGGACTTGAGACCAAAGTCATATGACGTCACGTGACCACGCCCCATGACGTCACGTGACCACTCCCTATGACGTCACGTGACCACGCCCCATGACGTCACGTGACCACGCCCCATGACGTCACGTGACCACGCCCTATGACGTAACTGTCATCTGTCACATGTGTCATCTGTCACACGTGTCATCTGTCACGTCAACCCCGCCACGTGTGCCAACTGTCAAATGTATGCCCCCCATATGTTCTGTGATATCATATTCTTTATTATGTGTCTATGTGCCCGCATTTACGTTCCGTCGTATGTCCGTTTGTCTATGTGCCGTACGTTCCGTCGTATGTGTCATCCGTCAAATGTCTCATCTGTCATACGTGACGTATGGCCATTATGGTCATCCGTCAAATGTCTCATCTGTCATACGTGACGTGTGTGACGTATATGCGTTCCGTCGTACGTGTCATCCGTCACGGTAAGTAAGTCCTGCCATCTATCGTCGTAGTCGTAAACCTACATTATCCATAAGGTGTCGGTAATACAGTTACCTTGCCATCTATTGTCGTCGTCGTAACCTACATTATCCAAGATGTGTCGGTAATAAAGTTACCTTGCCATCTATTGTCGTCATTGCCAAAACGGCACTAACAACTACTTGTTATTCAGAGTGCCAAAACGGCCGTGGGTAGCTGGGGTAGCTAAGCTACTTTGCCCGTATACTGCGCATGTTTTCCGTTACATATAGGCCTAAAAAGACACATTTCGATGATCTGCGCACTTACTAAAAGGCATTTCCCCATATCTCTGTTATTATTTGTCGGATTGGAGTTTAATAAACGGCAATATGATTTTTAGAATATTATCGTATACAGAATGTACAGAAAAAGATGCCATTAGGGCACTAACGTATATCTTTGGTATTATTGGTCGGATTGAAGTCAAATGAACGTTATTATATTTGTTAGATTATTATCGTATACAGGATGTGTAGAAGAGATGTCATTAGGGCACTAGCAAATATCTCTGCTATTATTGGTCAGATTGAAGTCGATCAAACGCGCTGGAAGATGTACTTATACCAATAACAGAACCAATTTCGTGACAACATAATGATTGTAAAGTTATGCGACTTAGAGGACTGCGATAGAAATTCTTAACTTGTTAAAAAAGAAATATCTCGTTCTTTTAATAGTTATATACGTGGAAAGTTTGGCGAATTGGTTTCTGTAAAACACTGTGTTAAGGCTAAGCTGTCTTTTCCTCTTACTAACTAACAACAAAGTAGAATTGACGGCCGTTAAATTCGATAGGCTACTTAAAGAAATACCAAATTTTCCGACAAACAACTTTTTTTAACTTTTGCATCCAAGAAGAGTACAAGGAAAGGTGCGACGTTATTGTAAACAACGATAAAACAGTTGGCAAAGATTTCCTCACTTGACTCACATCTAATGCAAGATTTAAAATATACAACAAGTTTATTTGTCAAATAACCAGTCCTAGATTTAACAAGAGCATTGGAAATCAAATTATAGATATCGTCAACAGCATTACCATATTGGAGTAAAAGTGAACAAATATACGGTGGAGTGAAAATGATAGGAGAAAAAATATTATTGATTTTTAAACAGCATGCCTTCGTACAAATAAGTCGTATAGGTAAGAAAACCATATTACTTTGCTTTATAAGTCGTCGTCAATCTACATGGTCCACCACGTCTCCTTAATACAGTTAACCTTGTGTCATCTTCTATCTAGCTGTGACGTCGATAACCTAACATAGCAAACCCACGAAATCTTGTGTAGCGGAAGTAAATCCAAATTATTATCGGATTGGACTCGTTCTCTGGTTGGTTAGCGTCATCGTGTCTGATTGGCCAAACTACACCACCAGATGTCGACAATGCAGTTACCTTGCCATCTATCGTCGTCAACCTACATTATTCACCAGGTGTCGGTATTACAGTTACCTTGTCTTGCTATCTATCGTCGTCAGCCTACATTATCCACCCAATATAGAACTACTCTATTGGAAATTTCTATGTAGAAGGTTATACTCCTTCAGAAGATTGTATAACTCTCCTACAAGATAGTAAAAATTGTACTTCCAGAATTCTCCGTTATACTCTGTGTCGATAGCAAAAATGTGGACAAAGTTGTCAAAAAAATAAAAGTCTGCAAAACAGTTGCTGTCTTGTGTTTAACAATATGTTGCAATATGTTTATTGGGGTAACAACAATACAAGAAAGTTGACGGGCTTACAAATAAATTTACTACTAAAAAAAAAGGAATCGACGCAAGGAAGAAGGTTATAAATTACATTATCTCTCTGCATGCACCTCTAAGAAAGGAGAACAGAGACAATGTTCGAATTATACAAAAGTGTTACATTATAGCTGGAGAGACTTACTTGTCTAGAGCCAGCACCCATTACCATAAACAATAAAAAACAAATATATATTTTCTAAGTGTTTACAACAACAATAGAGCAGTTCTTATTGCATATGGTTATGTTACGATACTTTATAATAATAAATGTATGGAGATAATATGTTTGCCTACAGAAGAAGAAACGTTTTTTTTAACATTTACTACAAATGGTATTACGTCTTACCTAAGACAACACATTCGCTAAGATAGAAAATATTTATAATTTTGTATAACAGAGTAAGATGGAATGTATCGGGAGAATTGTAACGTAATTGTAAATAATAGTAATAAAACAGTTGGCATAAGACTTCTTACCTATTAATTATATAGAGATTGAATAATAATAAGGAGAAAAATGTTCGAACCTCTCAAAAATGCTATATTAAGGTTGGAGATACAGAAGTGGTAATATTTGGAATTAAAGAAGTTATGCGTAGAGTTAGAATCCGGTACATATTAAAACTACACAATATATAAATGTTTTTTACCTTTCGAATTATTAGTTAGAACGAGAATTAGAAGAAGAAATAGACTTAGATTGAAGTATTAAAATAAAAATTGACGTAGTAAAATATACTCTCGACAGAAACAAAGAAAGAGTTTTATTTCGTGTGTATACGTTTTGATAAACCTGTATAAATATTCTAATAAAAACATTTAAAGATATCGTTGTTTTACAATTTTTTCCACTTTAGTTCCTATTTAATGTTAAAGAAATATATAATGAATACCCATATTTTAATTGAGAAAATGAAATGCAGTAAGACTTTGCAGTGACCTTTCTGTTATAAAAAAACCAGCCCACCCTGAGGCACAAATATGTATTTATCATATGTGTCTATATATATATACCAATGAGATGCATTTTTTATCGAGCAAAAACAAAAGGTCAATACATCGAATGGTCAATATACAGGGTGTCGACATGAAGATGTGAAAAAAAAGACACTCTGCTATTATTGGTTTGATAACGAAAACAATACGTCATTATGACGTTCAATCAATATACAGGGTGTCGACATAAAGATGTCAAAAGGCACTACTACGTTCAATCAATATTGTACTTCCAAAATTCTCCGTTATACTCTGTTTCGATTGCAAAAAATGTGGACAAAGTTGACCGAGAGTCTACAGAACAGATGTTGTCTTTTGTTCAACAATATGCAGCAATATGTTTATTGGGGGAACAGCAATACAAGAAAGTTGAAGGGATTACAAATAAATTTACCAAAAAAATCCGACGCAAGGAAGAAGGTTATAAATTACATTCTCTCTGCATGCAGCTTTAATTGTCTCCCTGTTAACCATATAGAAATTGTAGAAGAAAAGGAGAACGGAGGCAATGTTCGAATTATACAAAAAGTGTTGCATTTAAAGCTGTAGAGACTCACTTTTCTAGGTCCAGCACCCCATTTTCTACTATACCGGAAGATATCTACATACAGGACGCTGGACTAATCTCTACAGATAATTTGGTTACACGTATTTTAAGGAAGAGAACTAATAAAACAAAAAACTTTCTCCTTATAAGATCAAAGAAATCGACCCTCTGTCGCAGGCTTACATTACATCGACAATGTGCCATATTGGTAAGAAAACCACATTACTTTACTTTCGAGGAAGCAGTTTCGACGACTCCCACCCCTCCTATTTTAGGTTTCCCCAAATGCGGCGACAACGAAAACGACAGCGACAACGACAACGACAACGACGACGACAACGACGACGACGACGACGACGACGACGACGACGACGACGACGACGACGACGACGACGACGACGACGACAACAACGACGACGACAACGACGACGACGACGACGACGACGACGACGACGACGACGACGACGACGACGACGACGACAACGACAAAGACAAAGACAACGCGTCGTCGTCGTCGCATTTGGGAAAACCTAAAATAGGAGGGGTGGGAGTCGTCGAAACTGCTTCGTCGAAAGTAAAGTAATGTGGTTGTCTTACCAATATGGCACACCACCTTCCTTAACCCACATCTTTAGAAAATAGGATTAATACAACACTGGTAGGGATAAACAAAACAGAAACAAAACGCTATTTTTAATCGTTTTTGTTTACAATAATAGCATGTTGTTGTAGTTAATGTTGCAAACGTTTCTTCTGTAACCAAACATATTATCTCCATACCATTATTATGAAGTATTGTAATATAATCATGTGGTATAAGAGCTGCTCTATTGTTGTAAATACTTAGAAATATATTTTTGTAGTAACCCTTTAAGAAATAGACATTTTTATGGCATCCTTCTCCGCTAACAAACCAACATAAGTATATTTGTTTTTATTGTTTATTGTAAATGCCGACACTTTATACACACCTGCTGGGTCTAGGTTTATCCAATGGCTATAAAAATGGTTTTCTAATCTCTCCCTCAATTGTGTTATCTTCTCTTCTTTCTCCAGTAGACTTCTATATTCTTCCTTTATTGCAGTTGTCTTTTCGAGAAAATCCAGCTTCCGCCTCTTGGTATCTAGCTCATCCATTTCCGGTTTTCGTTTCCTTGTCGATGTAATGTAAGCCTGCGACAGAGGGTCGATTTGTTTAATCTTTTAAGGAGAAAGTTTTTTGTTTTATTAGTTCTCTTCCTTAAAATACGTGTAACCAAATTATCTGTAGAGATTAGTCCAGCGTCATGTATGTAGATATCTTCCGGTATAGTAGAAAATGGGGTGCTGGACCTAGAAAAGTAAGTCTCTACAGCTTTAAATGCAACACTTTTTGTATAATTCGAACATTGCCTCCGTTCTCCTTTTCTTCTACAATTTCTATATGGTTAACAGGGAGACAATTAAAGCTGTATGCAGAGAGAATGTAATTTATAACCTTCTTCCTTGCGTCGGATTTATTTGGTAAATTTATTTGTAATCCCGTTAACTTTCTTGTATTGCTGTTACCCCAATAAACATATTGCTGCATATTGTTAAACACAAGACAACATCTGTTCTGTAGACTCTCGGTCAACTTTGTCCACATTTTTTGCAATCGAAACAGAGTATAACGGAGAATTTTGGAAGTACAATATTGATTGAACGTAGTAGTGCCTTTTGACATCTTTATGTCGACACCCTGTATATTGATTGAACGTCATAATGACGTATTGTTTTTGTTATCAAACCAATAATAGCAGAGTGTCTTTTTTTTACATCTTCATGTCGACACCCTGTATATTGACCATTCGATGTATTGACCTTTTGTTTTTGCTCGATAAAAAATGCATCTTATTGGTATATATATAGACACATATGATAAATACATATTTGTGCCTCAGGGTGGGCTGGTTTTTTTATAACAGAAAGGTCACTGCAAAGTCTTACTGCATTTCATTTTCTCAATTAAAATATGGGTATTCATTATATATTTCTTTAACATTAAATAGGAACAAAAGTGGAAAAAATTGTAAAACAACGATATCTTTAAATGTTTTTATTAGATTATTTATACAGGTTTATCAAAACGTATACACACGAAATACAACTCTTTCTTTGTTTCTGTCGAGTGTATATTTTACTACGTCAATTTTTATTTTAATACTTTAATCTAAGTCTATTTCTTCTTCTAATTCTCGTTCTAACTAGTAATTCGAAAGGTAAAAAACATTTATATATTGTGTAGTTTTAATATGTACCGGATTCGACCTCTACGCATAACTTCTTTAATTCCAAATATTACCACTTCTGTATCTCCAACCTTAATATAGCATTTTTGAGAGGTTCCAACATTTTTCTCCTTATTATTATTCAATCTCTATATAATTAATAGGTAAGAAGTCTTATGCCAACTGTTTTATTACTATTATTTACAATTACGTTACAATTCTCCCGATACATTCCATCTTACTCTGTTATACAAAATTATAAATATTTTCTATCTTAGCGAATGTGTTGTCTTAGGTAAGACGTAATACCATTTGTAGTAAATGTTAAAAAAAACGTTTCTTCTTCTGTAGGCAAACATATTATCTCCATACATTTATTATTATAAAGTATCGTAACATAACCATATGCAATAAGAACTGCTCTATTGTTGTTGTAAACACTTAGAAAATATATATTTGTTTTTTATTGTTTATGGTAATGGGTGCTGGCTCTAGACAAGTAAGTCTCTCCAGCTATAATGTAACACTTTTGTATAATTCGAACATTGTCTCTGTTCTCCTTTCTTAGAGGTGCATGCAGAGAGAGAATGTAATTTATAACCTTCTTCCTTGCGTCGATTCCTTTTTTTTTAGTAGTAAATTTATTTGTAAGCCCGTCAACTTTTTTGTATTGATGTTACCCCAATAAACATATTGCAACATATTGTTAAACACAAGACAGCAACTGTTTTGCAGACTTTTATTTTTTTGACAACTTTGTCCACATTTTTGCAATCGACACAGAGTATAACGGAGAATTCTGGAAGTACAATTTTTACTATCTTGTAGCAGAGTTATACAATCTTCTAAAGGAGTATAACCTTCTACATAGAAATTTCCAATAGAGTAGTTGTATATTGGGTGGATGATGTAGGCTGACGACGATAGATAGCAAGACAAGGTAACTGTAATACCGACACCTGGTGGATAATGTAGGTTGACGACAATAGATGGCAAGGTAACTGCATTGTCGATGTCTGGTGGTGTAGTTTGGCCAATCAGACACGATGACGCTAACCAACCAGAGAACGAGTCCAATCCGATAATAATTTGGGTTTACTTCCGCTACACAAGATTTCGTGGGTTTGCTATGTTAGGTTATCGACGTCACGGCTAGATAGAAGATGACACAAGGTTAACTGTATTAAGGAGACGTGGTGGACCATGTAGATTGACGACGACGACAACAGATGGCAAGACAAGGTAACTGTATTACCGACACCTGGTGGATAATGTAGGTTTACGACGACGATAGATGGCAAGGCAACTGCATTATCGACATCTGGTGGTGTAGTTTGGCCAATCAGACACGAGGACTTTGCTTCTTTTACACAACCCTGTATACCTTTACACCCTAATATTTTTACGACTACACCCTGTATAATATTTTACGACTACACATCGTCGTAGTGACGTACCTAACATAATACCGTTTATTCAACATTAATCTGATTAATAATAACAAAGTACCCCCTTATAAAGCGGAGTAATATGGTTTTCTTACCTATACGACTTATTTGTACGAAGGCATGCTGTTTAAAATTCAATAATATTTTTTCTCCTATCTTTTCCACTCCACCGTATATTTGTTCACTTTTACTCCAATGTGGTAATGCTGTTGACGATATCTATAATTTGTATTTGTACGAAGGCATGCTGTTTAAAATTCAATAATATTTTTTCTTCTATCTTGTTCACTCCACCGTATATTTGTTCACTTTTACTCCAATATGGTAATGCTGTTGACGATATCTATAATTTGATTTCCAATGCTCTTGTTAAATCCAGGACTGGTTATTTGACAAATAAACTTGTTGTATATTTTAAATCTTGCATTAGATGTGAGTCAAGTGAGGGAATCTTTGCCAACTGTTTTATCGTTGTTTACAATAACGTCGCACCTTTCCTTGTACTCTTCTTGGATGCAAAAGTTAAAAAAAGTTGTTTGTCGGAAAATTTGGTATTTCTTTAAGTAGCCTATCGAGTTTAACGGCCGTCAATTCTACTTTGTTGTTAGTTAGTAAGAGGAAAATACAGCTTAGCCTTAACACAGTGTTTTACAGAAACCAATTCGCCAAACTTTCCACGTATATAACTATTAAAAGAACGAGATATTTCTTTTTTAACAAGTTAAGAATTTCTATCGCAGTCCTCTAAGTCGCATAACTTTACAATCATTATGTTGTCACGAAATTGGTTCTGTTATTGGTATAAGTACATCTTCCAGCGCGTTTGATCGACTTCAATCTGACCAATAATAGCAGAGATATGTGCTAGTGCCCTAATGACATCTCTTCTACACATCCTGTATACGATAATAATCTAACAAATATAATAACGTTCATTTGACTTCAATCCGACCAATAATACCAAAGATATACGTTAGTGCCCTAATGGCATCTTTTTCTGTACATTCTGTATACGATAATATTCTAAAAATCATATTGCCGTTTATTAAACTCCAATCCGACAAATAATAACAGAGATATGGGGAAATGCCTTTTAGTAAGTGCGCAGATCGTCGAAATGTGTCTTTTTAGGCCTATATGTAACGGAAAACATGCGCAGTATACGGGAAAAGTAGCTTCGCTACCCCAGCTACCCACGGCCGTTTTGGCACTCTGAATAACAAGTAGTTGTTAGTGCCGTTTTGGCAATGACGACAATAGATGGCAAGGTAACTGTATTACCGACACCTAATGGATAATGTAGGTTTACGACTACGACGATAGATGGCAGGACTTACTTACCGTGACGGATGACACGTACGACGGAACGCATATACGTCACACACGTCACGTATGACAGATGAGACATTTGACGGATGACACACACGACGGAACGTACGGCACATAGACAAACGGACATACGACGGAACGTACATACGGGCACATAGACACATAATAAAGAATATGATATCACAGAACATATGGGGGCATACATTTGACAGTTGGCACACGTGGCGGGGTTGACGTGACAGATGACACGTGTGACAGATGACACATGTGACATATGACAGTTACGTCATAGGGCGTGGTCACGTGACGTCATGGGGCGTGGTCACGTGACGTCATAGGGCGTGGTCACGTGACGTCATGGGGCGTGGTCACGTGACGTCATATGACCTTGGTCTCAAGTCCCCCTTACCCTACTAGACACTTACATATCTGTTCAAATAATTTGGTTTGCCATCGAAATCTGGCACACATTTTAGATATTCTGGTGTAAATTCGGCCATGATTAAATTATTATTAATATTAATTGAACTTTGATTTAAAATTAGTGAGTCAGTTGAAGGTTCTAATTTTGAACTTTGAAGAATGTTTCATGAATGGTAAACTTCAGACATAAAAATGTATTGTACTTACTGTAATAATAGAAGAAATATTTCAAGCATTCCGATAGAGATATACTCCGGTTCGGCAATTTTTGTCGTCATCAGATAAATATCTCTACAAAATTGGACTATCGTCGTTCCAATTCCCGTTGATAGATTTCTTCGTGCTCGCGATCATTTCGGTGTGTGATTCACTGGGTTTCCTGACGTTTCAAGAGCCACGCTAAACATCCACTTGCAAAAAACAACTAAGTCCGTAGATTCCGATACTCAATCAATCGTTAAAACTAAAATTAACGCGTTCGATACGTATCAATTCTGAATATCCTACTGACTGCGCCACTTTCAAATTATTAACTCGAAATACTGATTTTAAATATGTTTACTTCACAAAATGATAATTTTACAAACTACGCTAAACAATGTGAAATGTAGTAACTGACTAACTTTATCTACAACAAGTAATTTTATATATATATATATATATATATATATATATATATATACATATATATATATATATATATATATATATATATATATATATATATATAATATTCATACTGATTACACCGTGGAACAGCAACTCATCGGTTTCCATGGGAATCGTTGATATAATTAGTACTTTGAACGTATTTTACGTATTTATTTCATATTTTGCAGGAAATGTAGACACTGTACACCATACTAAATTATGTTAAAGAAACGTTCCTGCTACTTCCAGAGATGTAGGCCTGGGACAAGTTACTGGATAATCATTCCCAAATTCTACGCCACTGGCGGAATATAAATTTCAGCACAATTTTTTACTGCCCTTTACTTTTCACATTAATAATATATTTCTGCTCATAACGATAAAGTCAATATTTCTCGAGATATTTTAACCTGCGATCAGTGACATGGGGAAAGAAATGTACTGAAAATCAGAACAAGATTTTACTAAAAATTGTAAGAAAGACGGAGAGTTGAAAAGATGTAGTCCTAGGAAACATACCAACGCTCTGGTACCTGCAGTGTAACATAAAATCGGGTTTATAAAAGATTTACCTTTATTTAGTGAAGTAAGTGTTTTTGTAATAAGTTGAAGTTATGCAATATTGACAAAAAAAGCATGATTTCTGGTCCTTCGTTTTTTATGGTAGCCCAACAAAACACATTGATCATTTAAAAAGTACGTTTGGATGTATCTATTACTTTGATGACACAATATACGGAGGCTGAGTTGAAGCATCACATGTGATTTATTTTGTTCATAGATGCTTGCGAGACTAGAATTCTTTTGAAGCCAGAGAAGCTGAATAAACAAATAACTGAATACGAAAGCAAAAATGAAAATCTAAGGGTAAAAGTAGAGGCTATCGAAAGGGAAGCTAAGACGAATAATGTTTAGATTTTTGGTCTGAAGTACGATAAGATCTCACTCAATATTATACAACACTCTCTTAAAAGTCTACTGGATATTGATATTAATGTTTAAGATATTAATAATTTTTATCAACTGGGAAATTTCGAAAATAGACCAGTTAAAATGGAATTAGTGTCCTACCTAAAAAAAATTCAAATTCTTAAAAACTGTAAAAAGTTAAAGGGGAAAAATATACGTATTTCGGATGATCTCACAGATGCCCAACGCGAGGAAAACTTTATACTAAGAAAACATTTAAAAAAGCCCGACAAAAACCCAATCTGAACTCATACATAAGAGGAAACACATTATTTATAGATAACCATCCCTACAAAGCCAGTGATCTCGAAAATACTGAAGACGAGGAACTAAATAACCAACTGGTCAATATAGATAGTGCCCCTTCTACACCAAATTTTCACAGCCAACGCCAAATTAACAACTCAACTGTAAACTATCAACCGAACGACACACCAGGGGAAACCAATGGAACGAGAGGAAAGAACAACAAACCAACTACCAGTAAGTCTATACTTCCAGACTTATCAAGCAAAACCAACGCACATTCATCGACAGGTTGTACTCCCGAAACTTTAGAGACTAGAAGAAGAGAGAGGAAGATTGCGCTCAGGCAACGATAAGTCTTAAATTTTTTCTATTGCACCTCTGCTCACTTTCCTAAACAAAATTTAAAAAGCTATTAATTCCTTTTCTGTTTGTTCTATAACTTCTTTTGTATTTGGTTTTATTGACTTTTCTGTGTTTAGTTTAGCTTTTGTTAAATTTAAACAGATTTTCTGTATTGATTTGTCAATAGCCTTCTTTTAAAATAGGTCTAGTATCACTGGAATAATTTACAAATGGATGATATTCGAGACATAAATTACGAATTCTACATCACTTTAGAATGTTATAGTTCAAGTGAAGTGAACAAATATTTCAAAAACGATGGAAGTACTCTTAGTGTAATACATCAAAATATTTGCAGTCTAAATGCACATATAGATGAATTTAAATATAATGTTAGAACAATTGGACTGCAGCTTTGATTGTGTTGTACTAACGGAAACTTTTCAAATTTGTGACATTGATATTTTTAGTATGAACCAATATAGAACATTTTATAACAAAGGACAACTAAATAAAAATGATGGAGTCGTAGTATATGTAAAAAAAGTTTAAGTGCAGATAGCGCAACTATCAACATTGGAAACTCAAAGGCTCTGCAGCTAAAAATATATTTGAACAATAATAAACATATTTTGTTAAGAAATATTCATCGTTCACCGTTCAACTCACCTGAGGACTTTGTTTCGTGAATTATCTTTATTATCTTTATTAGATTTTCATTTATTGATTGGCGATATTAATATAAATATAAGAGATGAAAACGATATTAACTTATTATATGAGTATAATTTACACTCGATTATAAATAAATACACACGCATAAAAAATCATTCACGTATTTTCCTGAACCATATCTTCCTGAGAACAGTCACACACAAAATAATATAACAGATCATCGAGTCGAGCTACGCTACTGAGCCTTCCTATAAAAACTATTTGTAGAAACTCTGAAACGATCAAGTATAAAACATACATAAACTATGAAAAAACCAGACATGATCTGCAAAATTATAATTGGGAATATTACTTTAATATAAAGGAAGTAAACAAAAAGCTCAAGAATTGCTAAATATCTTGAGTAGTTTTATGGGAAAACATACAAAAGAAATAGAAATTTAAAAAAATTATATAAAGCGTCAAAAGTGAATTACTGCAGCACTTGTGAAAGTAATTAATACTAAAAATAATCTCTACAGGGAATTTCAGCAAGATCTGAATAATTTGGAGAAACGAGAAATATATATCACTTACCGCAAACACGTGAATAACCTGATTAAAATAATGAAACAAAACTACTACAGAACCGAAATACAAAAAAATGAGAGTAATCAAAAATATATGTGGAACCTAGTTAACAACAAAAATGAAACAAAAAATTATATTAATTTTATAATTAATGAAAAAGACGATAAAATAACATCCAAATCAGATATGGCAGACGAATTTAACAGTTACTTTGTAACAGAGGGAAAAAACTTGGCACAAAGAATAACCGTACCGTCTAAACCTCCTCCTCGACGATCTAAAAAATCTGAGACCTTTCATTGGATGCCTGTAACTACGGAAGAGATAAGAGACTTGATAGTATCTCTGAAAGCAAATAAGGCTCCAGGCATAGGCAATCTGCGAGCAGAAATATTTAAAAAATTAAGTGAACAGTTGACTCAACCTGTAGCCGACTGAATAAACTTGATCTTTGCAGAAGGCATATGTCCCACTATTTTTAAAAAAGCTGTAGCAACCCCAATCTACAAAAAAGACAACAAGGCCAAGATGTGCAACTATCGGCCCATATCACTCATTACTATATTGACAAAACTAATGGAAAAAGCTGTGGAAAAAGATTGACTAAATTCAAAGCCAACCACAAATTATTATCACAGCATCAATTTGGCTTCCAAGAAGGACGTTCTACCAATGATGCAATTGACACATTGCTTTTTTCTGTGTACAGTTCTGTTGATGAAACTAGACCAACGGCAGTTGTATATCTGGATATGGCGAAAATGTTTGACACTGTGAGCCATGAACAGCTGTTGAACGTCCTGGGGGATGCAGGAATACGTGGACTGCCTCATAAATTCTTTGAAAGCTATCTAAAATATAGGACACAAATAGTAAGGATAAACGATAAGGTTAGTGCGGAAAAAAATATATTGTTCGGGGTTCCCCAGGGAACTGTGCTGGGACCAATACTGTTTATTATGTATATCGATGATCTATTCTCTTATAGTCAAACAGGTAAAATAATAGGATTCGCGGATGATACTGCTATAATATATACAGATAGTACGTGGGAAGGCCTCAAACTAAAAATAGAAACCGATCTAAGACATTTATTTGATATCTTGAGACATAAAACTTTAACAGTCAACTATTCGAAAACATTTACTGTACCTTTCATTAGTTACAAACACAAACTGCCTCCTTATAAAAAAATGACTGTTACTATTAACAACATACATATTGATATTTCTCTGATATACGAAATAAAGTATCTCGGACTAACAATAGACTCACATCTACGATGGTCATCTCACTTACGTGAAGTAGCTAAGACACTGAAATGTTTATTGTACAAATTCAAATATATAAGGAGAGTACTGGACTTACAGTTTCTGGGAATCAAATATCATGCTCTTGTAGAATCACGTCTTAGATATGGCATAATAGGTTGGGGAGGAACTGTGCCTACTCATCTAGAGCAGGTTAAAATTCTGCGAAAAAAAATTCTTAAAATAATGCATTTTAAAGATTTAACCTATAGTACAAACCAACTTTTTAACGAAACTAATATAATGTCCGTAAGGCATCTATACTGTAATGTTTTTCTAATTTATTTAAAACCTAAATGGGTGGGATAAATTTTAAACACACGGTATGGCTACTTACTAATTTATTTAAACACTAACTCACTAACACTTAATTTATATATACCTAACTAATCACTTAAATTTAATTTATATGCACACAAACTTAATTAATAATTTATATAAACACTTCACTGATCAGTGTATTTTTGTTTATTTCACAGGATCACTTCATCAACTAACTCATCCGCTGATCGGTCCTTTATTTATATTAAAGCCTTTCTTACTAGAAAATTCCGAACTGCGGCTTACACACACACGAATAATTGGTTCTGGCCTTTTCTAGATAAGTCTGGTCACAAAAACAATGTTTAGATAAGATAGTCACAATCGTAAACAGTTATAAAAAAAACCTGCGTATTCGCCATAATTTTAACTTTCATACCTGGCTTAGACAGAGTCGGATTTAGGAACTATACCAGTGTGCTGTTTCGTAATAATATATTTTTAGTTTAGTTGTTTACTTATTCAAAAATCGCTTATACTTGCAATCTTTCGGTCACCATTATCATACTAGAAATAAAACAAAAGATTTTGTCCAAACCAACACAGCGACAAAAACAGTAGGAACTAGGTACTTCGAATTCATAGCACCATGTTTGTTTAACTCTCTTCCAGAAACGTACAAGACTCATATAAGAATATTAGATTTTATCAGTTTGCTAAAAAAAGTATGTAAAATCCCCAGATACTAAGGATATTAATGAAATCATTGATTGCTAAGATGAAAAGGTAAATATGTGTATAAGGAAAGTTGAATTAACATTATGTTAAGGAAAACGAAATTGGCAATTAAGTGGCACTATATAGGATCATTGTGCTTATGTTCAACCTCATTGGTTTGAATAAGCCACAATAGATAATTAGCCTCTCCTGTTTAATTAAATTTTTGTAAAGAAATACGTTCTACATTTTCTATCTATGTTAATTTTATGTAATGTATTTTTTCTCGCTGTTTATACATTGGTTTTATTAGTTATGTAATTCTAATATATTATCTTTTTGGTGATTTGTAATTGTAATTATTTGTAAATAAACATATATAATAATAATATATATTAATAGTGCTCCAATTTGTCAGCACTTTCAATATTCACGATGAATAACAATAGCGGTCATATAATATTACAATCTTGCATTACAATGGCAATAGATAGATTGACTCTATCGAAATTAAGTAGTTTAGTGTATTCAAAAGATAATGTTGATAATTTTTCTACGATTATCGCAAAATATGTCAAATTGCTGAAAAGAAATCTCCCCTGATCTGATACCGACCAAATATTCTGTTTTGTTAACTCGATAATCTGTTAGAGAAACCCGTTTCCACTCAATAAGGAGAGGATTTGTTGAAATTACTGTGCTCAATCCCTGAAAATATGTTAAATTTATCCTTTTGTTCTCCGGCAAACAGATGATTAGTTGACATGCGCGTATTATTCTAGTGCTATTGCAACCATTTGATGAAAAAATGATGAATATTTGTTCCTCACTGAACGATTTGATGACCATTTCTGATTGTGTGTATGATAAATGAGAATTTTTAAAGATTATCTTCCCTTGGAATGCGATTTTATATATTTGAATTCCAATTGTGCTTGGTTTTTATCACAACACACAAATTCTGAAGTGGAACTTTTATTCTCATGGAAGCAATATATTTGTTTTATCAAAAATGTCACACACCTATAACGTATTCTTTTTGTTTTCAGGTCGATAGTGATATTATTCCTCAAATGTGCGACACAGCCTGTCAAACACGTGAAAGTCTTTTCATAACTCAAGGTTACAGCTCAGGAAATTCCACACCGAGTCACAGTATACACACAAACTCCCCACCAGCACCATTTAGTACATTTGGATATAAAAAAGAGGCAAAATATAAAGCTGAAGCTAAAATAGAAATGAATAAACACGAAGATAAAAAACGTCCTTATAGTGTACAAACGACAAAATCTGCTCCAGATGTCATCGTAACTCACTGACAAATGCAAAAAGCCGCTTGGGAACCATATCGCAGACGGTACCCTCGGCGCTCTGGTACTCACGTCTCCTTCCAGGAGACTTTAGGAACGGAAGGGACTCAAACGTATGAAACTGATTTTTATACATAAAACATGTAGGAAATTTTTTTAACGATATCAAATATCCATATAGTTTTAATTGTGAAAGGCATGCAGGTATCAACCAATTTTTATTGGTGTCTCTAATATATATCAAAAATTTTGATTCAATTAATTATAGTATTATAATTTTATAATAATTATGTTATAATCTTGTTTAAATGAAAGTGACTAACGAAACCCGATTAAGAACTTACTTAGGCAATAAGAGCATGTTTTTGTAATAATTTTTGACCAAATCTTGAAATTGAATGTATCTTTGTCTCGTGAGGAACTTCTTCGCCGTCGAATGAAAAATAAGCTTATTTTGATAATAATGGGATTTCGGGTATATATGGCTCTTCCCCAGTCAGTTACTATCTTAATTGTTATAAAACTACTCAGAATGTGAAGGAAATATCACCTATATTCCTGGAAACGGAAGAAGTCAATTTTTGAAACTATGTAATTTTCACAATTTAATTTTCAAGATATTGGAGAAATCAGTCGAAGTGCCTTCGCCAATAATCGAAATTCATTATAATATGTTATTCAAAATATTTCCACTAGTCGAGCTTCACTGATAAATTGATTGTGAGAGTTACATATACTTATTCAGTATAACCAGTCTCAATAAATTAGAATCTAATGTTTTATAAACCTAGAATATTTTTCATTTTTTATTTTTTTAAGACATTGGTGTGTGTATAAGATGCTGCGCTGCCACCAAAAATTGGAATACATTAATGTTTTATCCAAATCATTTTCCCCATATCAATTTCACTAACAAACTAATTGTCATGGTTAGACATACTGATTCCTGTATAAATAACTTAAAAAGTCATTGATGGTTTATAAAACTAGAATATTTTTTAAATTTTTCTTAATTTTCTAGTCATAAATACGGTTTTTCCTGCAACGTTTTGATTCAAGAATGGTTTTTGCGACCGACATAGAGCAATCGGCCAGAAACTTAGATGCCCCGGCGTGATATAAAGCCTAGACCTTTATTTCTCGCACGCCAGGGCATCCAACTTTCTGGTGTTGAGTCCTGAATAAGTCGCAAAAACCGCAGTTTCCTGGGTGTCGCCTAGACCTCTATAACACACACACCGGGAAATCCAACTTTCTCATCTTTGGTAGTAATATTCTATTTAATATATTGGTTTATCCGCTGTTGGCTCCGTCACCAGAAATTCAAATATATGTATACAAATATGGATTCTGCGAACGTATAATCATATAAGGTGTAACTAACGCCTTGCTAAGTTCTCACAACAACAGTCGTCTTCGATTATTTTTGCTATTAACAAACAGTGAATATTCATGAATATACAATAAATACATGATCAGTGCAGCAATGTCGAACATGTTAACATTTCCATTTACTTCTTCGCACTATCATAATTGATCACACTATCATGGTACATGGTACTGTAATATGTTTCTGATTTATTTAAATAGTTTTTAACACAACGGGTGGGATAAATTTATACACACGGTATATCTACTTACTTGATTTATTCATTCACTTATACACTATTCACGTATGCATAATTTATAAACACACTTATTTCTAATTACACACCTACACATCTAAATAGACTGTTCATATTTCACTTTTATTGTCAACTTGTCCTGCTCCGTTCGCTATGAAATCAAACTGTTGATTGACTCGCCGCTCGTGGGTAGTCTCTTATATATTAAAACCACCTGCTCGAACCTTCGGATTCCGGAAACTGCCAGTATGCAGCTACCAACAAACAATCAACCTTCTTGGAAATCTTCATAAAAACAATGACAAAAAGTAAATAATCCTTCCCAGAAATCGGTGCGCTCCCGACAAAATATATATAGTATTACACAGAGTCGGATTCAGAGAATACACCAGTGTGAGATTTCGTAACATTACCCCCTCTATAAAACGAAGTTCCTCCTGGCACTCGTGTGTAGCCGGCACTAGATGTTTAAAGAGGCAACTGGGCCCATTTCTACATTTTCTGCTCGTATGGAAATAACAGGGCACATTCTTCATCGGGCACCAATAACGGGTGGGACAGCTGCAAACCAACATGTGGACATCGGTATCTTGGAAGATCACCTCGACCATGTTCCTGATGACTTGCCAATCTAACTGGTTGCTCTATATCCTAGGCATTCCTAGTTTCTTCACGTTGGATTCCAGTACATTATCTCGAAGGCTTCGTAGCACTTCCCACACATCACGGTAGGTGTATCGATTGTTACAAGGTCCATTATATATCCTCCAAAGGGCAGGAATTAGGCTACTATACCAACAACACCAGTATTATTTACAGTAAATTGTTTGTTAAATGTACGAAAATCATTTTGAGAACCTTTTAAAAAACAAAACAAGATACAATCTTACCAGGTATATCGCTTCAACCAGAAGTATCTATAACTAACTAAAACCAAAATCCCACCACCAAACATGAAATTAAAATGATTTTCTAACTGAAATAAAAGCAAATTCTAAAATGTGAATACATATGAAATTCAATGTTTATTTTGATAACAAGTTATAATTAATCATGTATCTATCAATTGTTAATATTTTCACTACCAAACTTCAAAAATCATTTCTTCATAAATGTCCCGAACTCCCATAAACATAAGTGACTGCTAAACCAATATTTGAAATCAGTTTGACCAACAATTCTAAGAATCTAATAGATTTAGGTGGAAATTTTCGGTTTACAAAAAAAATTATCTTTCCTTTTTTTTGCTATCCACGTGTATGGATTGGGAAGATTACAGTATTTTACGGATTTTTAAGAATTTTCCAAAGTAAATTTAAGGAGTAATTGGTTTAAGTACCCTGAAGGGGATATTAACTTAATTACTTGCGGAAATTCAACTAAAACTTGAAACTCAATCCACCTCGAGGTCACTCGGCACCAAAGACCCCTTTCCCATACCGCTCGTAATTAGAACTTGTTCCTATTTATTTATGGAAGTACCTTGGACCCAATATTCAAAGATACTTGCATACCTCAGGGGCTTGCAGTGACTTATCAGCTAAGCATTAGTTATAAGTTGCGTTTGTCTTATTGTTTTTGTTTGTTAACTGAACACACATAGGTTAACAGACACATAGGGAGAAATAATCACAACATTTAATATTAAACTCTGAACTCACAGTTTATATTCATTTTTACGTTGAAGTACTCTTTAGTATATAGACTTCATATTATAGGGACTTCCTACCTCACCCTGAAAACGATTATTCATTGTTCTATGATCTACTATTGTTGTAAACGCAAAGTATACTTTGCGGTAGATATTCTGCATATAGAACAGTAATTGGGGTAATTCTACCACGCCACTTTGTTATAGTCTTACACTTGCATACCTGTTCTTCATTCTATAAAAAAAGCTGTTCTAAGAGCAAGTCGAATTTTTAACCTAATAAGTCTATCGCGTGGCCTATTCTTAGCGGTTTGTTTTAACTGTACGGCCTGTTCCAGAGTACGCAATTCAGCCACTAGTGGCCTTAAAACAAATTAAGGGCTCTTTCTTCTATTGCGCACGAGTGCTGCTAATAATTATAAAGGGAGAAATTGAAATGTAACCAAACTACTACGGCGTTCCATTTGTAACCTTGAATAATCAATACGTACCCTTACTCTGAGAGAAAAATTTAGGCAAATAAAGTCGCCTCTCCCTACCCTCTTACCAACATATTTTTTTTATAAGTAACACGATCTCGGAATTCGGTTTTGGTTACCAAGTCTCAGTCTTGCCAGGGACCGGAATCTGATCTTTAATTAATCAAACTTCTCTCGAAGACCGGCTGCAAATTCTCGTGCTTGATTGTTACTGGCGGAGATGTTGTGTGCCAGTGACTCTTCCGGGAGCGTGAACAAAACTTGTTGTTCTGTAGTATCTCCATATCTGGCTTTCCCGGAATCTACATATGCGCCCATAAATCGCTCGAAGGCAATGTTAGGCTGTTCTCGAATATAGTTTACTCCTTCCTCTAGGCTATGGTTCCCTTCGGATGGCGCTAGTCGGTTTTGGTGGACTACTTTCGGTTTTCCATTGGGACCTGGCTTACACGATAGATGACTTTGGAACTACCTTCTGTGGCCTGCGTATCGTATCGTTTTTTCATTCTGTAACTGGCAACATGAAGATTCGTTCGAATCAATTCGTGCACATCGTACAACCTTCTTCTCAATTGGACCAAATAATTTCCTCCTGCTAAATCTTCTCCCAGTCGACAACCAAATTCTAATACACAAGGTAGCCTCATATCCCGTTCAAACCTGATTTTCATGGACTCATTGATAATGGATCGATAGGCCAATGCAAATAGGGAGACATACAGCTCCCAGTCTTCCACTTACACATCCGCAACAGTTGTGGCCCTTGATTCGGGATCGCGTAAATTTCCACTCACTTTGTGAAATAATCTATTACCGCCAGAATGTATTTACTACCATTTTATGTCGTCGGAAATGGTCCATCGATATCTAAAGCAATCCGTTCGAAAGGCTTTCCAACATTATATTGTTTCATGGGTGCCTTTCTTTTGCGATGTGGCCCATCACTCGTAGCACAGGTCGTACATTTCTTACACCAGTCCTTCACATCATTGGAGTTGTTCATCCAATGAAACCTTTCACGACCTCGCTGAAGGGTTTGCTTCAGTTCCAGTATCTCAGCTACACTCGTTCTTGGGACTAGCTTTCTCGGAACCATCATCGTTTTTAAGAATTCTTTACAACATATCTCATTCGAGAACAACAGAGTCCCCCTTAACCCAACATGCCTTGAGTGCGATTGAAAATCTCGACACTTCTTGCCAGGTAGGTCGCCGATTCTCTTCCTTCCATTGACGGATCGTCTTCATGTGAGGATCATTCTCCTGATACTGGTGGGTAACTATTCTTCATTGATTACTATAATTCTTTAAACTCCAGCTTCCTTAGATCGCACCTTGTTGCAGTGGGAACAGTCTGCTGGGCACGACCGTCTAGACTTATTGACAACGGCGTTTCTGCTTGAGAGACCTTATTATTCAGTGGCAGAATTCTGCGATATACGCTAGACTTTTGAGTTACATCGACGTAGTTCAATATTTGGTATGATGGTAACATTGTATTATAATGATTAATTTAAATTTGTATTCTTATATATTATGTTTTGTGTTGTTAGTAGGGGAGGGGCGGGCAAAGCGAAATGGGCGGGCAAAGTGAAATTTCTAGTTTAAATTTTTGGTTGTTACTGTGGCTACCATCTAGTGCCATTTATTTGTAGATTAAGACAGTTGGCACCGCTAGAAACTAGTATGGCGGCAATCTTATTGCAGGTATCTTTGTCGTTCGTGTTTTTGTGTTTTCTTCGATAAAATTGTAAGTATATATTAATGTTTCCGATGCTCTGACATTTCTGTTATAATGCCTGTTTTGGTTTACTTATAATGACTACATAAAATAATGAATTGAGAACATATTTACTAATAATCATCTCGTTATTACGGCTATGTAAAAAGTTATTAATGTTTGCATAATTTTTAAACAGGGCGGGCAAAGTGGAATGGGATGTGGCGGGCAATATGAAATTATTTCACTTTGCCCGCCATGTTTAAGAATGGTTTTTTCTAATTCTTTGCAGGTAAGAATGGTTCATCAATACAACAGAAAAAGTAATCAACAAGCATGGGAAGAAGACTGTATGAAGGCTGCGATAAATGCAGTTCGGGAAGGTACTAACAGTATTAATGCAGCTGCAAAAAATTACCACATTCCAGTAGCAACATTATTTCGAAGATTAAAAAAACCTGAAAATCTAGCATCAAAAAAAGGTTTGGGACGCTTTCGGACCGTATTTACTTCCGTACAAGAAAACATCTTGGTTGACTATATCCTTACCATGGAATCTCGACTTTTTGGTTTGACGATATCAGATCTAAAGTATCTTGCCTTTCAATTTGCGGAACACAATAAAATAGTTAACAACTTTAATAAAAGAGACAAAAAGGCAGGAAAGGACTGGGTAAAGGGGTTTCTAAGACGACATCCTGAACTCTCTCTACGACTTCCTGAGAAAACATCTGCAGCACGGGCTTCTGCGTTCAACAAAGTTAACGTTAATAAGTTTTTTGACCTTCTTGAAGGATTATACGAATCTCATCACTACACTCCTGATAGAGTGTACAATTGTGATGAAACTGGTATTAGCACAGTGCCGAACAGACCGTCAAAGATATTATCTCGAAAGGGGAAGAAGCAGGTGGGTGTTTTGTCATCAGCTGAAAGAGGATCTCTAGTGACGGCCGAAATTTGCTTCAGCGCTACCGGAAACTACATTCCTCCTTCACTTATTTTTCCGAGAGTTCGAGCTAATCCATTGTTTGAAAAAGGTCTCCCTCCAAACACCAAAGTTTTCACACATCCGTCCGGGTGGATGCAGTCGGAAATATTCGTAGAATGGTTTAAACATTTTATGAAATATTCCAAACCTACAGCTGAAGAGCGCGTTTTGTTAATTCTCGACGGACATGCTACACACGTCAATAATCTGGAAGTGATGATGTTGGCAAAGGAAAATAATGTTGATATTTTAGTACTACCTCCACACTGCACTCACCGCTTGCAGCCATTGGATGTGGCATTCATGTTCCCTCTCTCAGCTTACTATGAGCAGGCTGTAAGGATATGGCTGAGAGAGAATCCTGGTAAAGTGGTCACTATTCGCGAAATTGGACCCCTTTTTGGTGAAGCATATCTAAAGGCAGCCACCTTACAAAATGCAATTTCAGGCTTTCAAAAAACCGGCATATACCCTTTCCAACGAGTTTTTCCTGATGATGCTTTCTCAGCTGCTGAAACAACTAATCGTTCACTTAGTAATGCAAAAATTGAAATTGTTTCACCTCATGACATTTTACCTATACCTCATGTGGACAGCAGAAATAATGAAATTGCAGAGGGGTCAAAAACGCGTAAGAGTCGTAAAGGTGTTACCGTTGTAGCTACCAGCACACCTTTTATTGACGAACTCAAAAGAAAAAAGGACGAAAAAGAGAAAAAGGAACAAGAAAAAAGAGAAAAAATAAGAAAAAAGAAAGTCAGGAAGGTCACAAAACAACTATTTGCCTCAGATACAGAGAGTGAAACGAGCCTTAAATTAGACGACAGTGATTCTGAGGAGAGCTTTTCAGATGAAGAAACTGAAAACAAAATAGTAACTAAACGGACTCTCTCATCAGAAATGATTCATGAAGGACGTTGGGTTGTGGTCCAGTATGAGGGACAATTTTTCCCAGGGCTGGTTGTAAATAAAACAACAGATAGAGTGACAGTTAAATGTATGGAAAAAACTCAAAAATATTTCCGATGGCCTGCAAAAGAGGACCTGATGTCATATTCATATCAAGATCTCCATATGAATATAAACGAACCAAAACAGCTACGAAGAGGTTTCTTCCATATCCCGGAACTCAGTCAGTTTGTTAATATGTGAGACTAAAACCTACCTATTGTAGAAAAATGTGCCTTTTAATTTTTTTAAGAATAATCTGTTATTTTTTAGTTAAAATTTGAACTATGACTTCATTTGATAATAAAGTAATATCTTTTGTGTTACCAAATTCATTAATTGTGTTAAATTTTCCAGCTATTGCTGCATTCCACTTTACCCTCCCCAAAATTCCACTTTGCCCGCATTAGTGCGGGCAAAGTGAAATTTCACAAAGATGAAAAAATATCGCGATTTCAAGCAGATGCGTTCAGTTGAGAGGGTGAATATTTCAGATCTTAAAGGCCAATAATATGTTAGTTGAATGAGCAAAAATCTAAATTTTTTAGATTTATTTTTACTTTGTAAGAGCCAGTCAAACGTAAACTATGTCACTTTGCCCGCCCTTCCCCTATAGTCAGTATTTTTTATATCTTTATATTATTTTTTATATACTTTTTTTATATTTATCAATTTTCAAATTATTTCGCTTTGTCTATAAAATTGTATAATTTTTCATGACAATAAAGCTCTCTCTCTCTCTCTCTCTCTCTCTCTCTCTCTCTCTCTCTCTGTGACTCACACCATCTCGATGTTCTATGAAGAAATCATACTCTTGAACTCGATCAATCCATCTAGCGAGCTGGCCCTCGGTATTATTAAACTGCATCAACCACTTGAGTGCTGCATGATCAGTCCGGATTGGGAACTGCCTTCTATAGAGTTATTGGTAAAAATGTTGACTTCACTACCGCCCAAAGTTATCTTCTCGTGACGCAGTACTTTCGTTCTGGTTTGGAGATGACTTTACAGAAATATCCGGGCAGTCTTTCTTATCCTCCTTGTATCTGTGAGAGCACTACTCCAATTTCTACGTTGCTTGCATCAGTGTCAATAGTAAAGTCTCCCTCTGGTAATGGATATCCTAATATCGGAGTCGTGGTTAAACGTCTTTTCAAGGATTCAAAAGCCGTTTGACAGTCTTCGTCGCAATGGAAAGCTCTTGTTTCTTCTTTAAGTCGAGTTAGGCGATTGTCATTATCTCCAATCTTCGTGATAAATGTTCTATAGTATGCACAGAGTCCAAGAAAACTCCTAATTTGATGTTTGTCGGTTGGCTGCGGCCATTACTGAATGGAAGCAATTTTGTCTGGATCCACCGCCACTTCTTTATTGTTCACTACATAGCCCAGATAGTTGACTCTATTTTGGAATAGCTGGCATTTCTTCAGGTTTAGCATGAGCTGTGCAGCTTGAAGTCGTCTGAATACATCTTCCAATTTTTTCAGGTGTTCGTCAAATGTCTTCCCCAGTACTACAGTGTCGTCCAAATTGACCAGGCATGTCTCTCCAAAATAATCCTGTCAAGACATATTTCATGAGTCTTTCAAATATAGCGGGCGCATTACAGATCTCGAATGACATGACTTTGAATTGTCATAATCTGTATCCGGTGGTAAAAGCAGCCTTCTCTTTGTATTCTGGGTCTATTTCTACTTGTCAATAACCAGACTTGAGATCTAAGGCTGAAAACAGTTTACTACCGGCCAAAGTGTTTAGCGTGTCTTCGATTCGAAGCAGAGGATAGCTGTCTCTCTTCATCACGTTGGTAAGCTGTCGATAGTTCACGCAGAATCTCGTAGTTCCATCCTTTTTCTTGACGAGGACTACTGAAGACAGCCATGGACTAGTATATTACTTTCTCTTCTTCCATTTCTTGAAATATTCTTCCAGCTTTCTCCCTCTTAGCTCGTGGTTGTCTTCGAACTGATTGCCTAATTGACTTGGCATCACCGATATCGGTTTTTTATTTGACGGCTGATGTTCTACCAGTCTTCCCTCCTTTTGGTACGAATAGGTCTCGATACTGCGAGATAAATTCTCTTATTTTCCTTTTCTCCGCTCGATTCAAGGATTGTCCAGCTACTGATAATATCTGTTCGAATCTGGCATTGGAATTGTCAGTGGCCCTTTGAACAGGAACTTATAATTTGCCTCGTTTGTGTACAACGCTATGGCGTAGTTCCATGCGTTGTAATCGGATATGCAAAAAAATGACTTTGCTGATAGCTGTATTACAAGAGTTTATTACGCTCTATTTTACAAATGGCCATGTGGGGCGGCCATTACCAATGGGACACCAGGTCCGACTCGTTACGTCTGATAGTCAATAATATTTTTTGACCCAATGGGGCTCCGACACTAACTACTACGATTAGATACGATGCACTGTTATCACTGTGTACTCAAACCAAAAAATAATAAAACATTTCACAAAGAGCATGACTTTCGGTGGTCGACATTGAAACATTCTCTCTCTCTGGTACTGTTTTTCAACCTGACGCATCCTATAAGTAATGCGCATAGGGTACCGGCATCTTTCTAAGTGGCTGCATGGATATTCAAATCGAACTAGTCGGGCAATATCTACTTCATACTCTTGAAGGGGTTCATCACGTTTTTGTCTTCAGTTCTTCAGCTGGGATTGGTACAAATGTTCTAGATGTTCGTAACCATATCGCATGTCCAACCTCTTCTTTATCTGCTCGAAGTCATCCGTTTCTTCTAATGGTATCGTCTGAAGTACATCTAAGGCATCCCATCGAAGCGCAATGGTTGAGTTTACTGCCTTCTCCCTATCGGACTAATTAGTCACTCTAGCGGCTGCTTAAAACTATTTCACATAACTGGTCCACGATGTCTTTCCGTCGAACGTTGGTGCCTTGACTCGGACAAAACTGCCAATATATTCTATCTTGGGTTGTGTTTCTGGCCTGCAGAGTTTTATTTGTTCGATTTTCTTCTCTTGTCTTCTTAAATCTGTCATCTTTCTCTTTAACATTGATTTTTTCGTCCATCGTTTTTATTTTATTCTCTATTTTCTCGTCCATCGTTGCTTTTTTATCCTCAATATCCGATTTTAGAGACGCAATTTTATTTTCAACGTCAGCAGCAATGTCATTTTTTATTGATAAGATATCGGCAGGAATATCGTTTTTCATAGCAGAAATTTCGTTTTTCATATTAGCAGAAATATCGTTCTTCGTTGTTGGAATCTTCTCGGCCATGTTAGCAGAAACATCGATCCTGGCACCAATGTAATGTTTTTCTTATTTATATAAATACACAACGGGTGGGATAAATTTATACACAAGGTATTTCTACTTACGTAATTAGTTTCTACTCTTAACTATTCACTAACTTATATTAAAACTCTGTATATTCACTAACACTAATTTATATAAATACATCACTAATATTTATTTATGTTCACATCTATTCATTACGACATTAAATTGTGAACTAATGGGATGGGAGACGATATATTGCAGCTTTTGCATCTCTTCTTCGTTGCCGGCCATTCTCCCTTCTTGTTGAGTCACCTTCCGAGAGATTTCGTCACGCTGGCTGAACATCTCAGCGGACAGGCAGCTCAAAAATAAAACATGCGGCCACCTTAACCTTTATGTGACTGAATAGGTACCCGGGTACCTATTCAGATTTTAGATATAAATACTTTTTTTGTTTAAATTCTTTGAAGTGTGTGATTTCGTGACATTTCTAATCTAGGTTTTTTCTACACAATGTTACAATAGAAATAATATTTTTACGCTATTTTAGAAATAAATAAGGTCCAAAGTTTTTTCACCCAGAAATAACGGTGTAGGTACCTGGGTACCTCTATCAGTTTTAAATGCAAATAGATATTTTTTATAGCCAGAATGAAAACGCGAAGTTTATCTGCATATATTTATTTATATAAATGGTAACAAAAAAACAAAAAAATCTTACATATAAGGTCAGTTGGTTTTTTGGCAACATTTTTTACATATAGTTTGATCTACAGAGTGTTCATTACAAACTGGCTTACAGCAGGATTTACACGCTTTACGAGTCTTCCTTTGTTTGAGCTTTAATTCTCGACAAATTTGGCAGCTACCAACAACCATAACACGCCCAGAAGCATCCCGTCTTGGTTGTTCTCCGGCTGGAGTAACAATGGGCTCGATTATTTGTCGACCAAGAACCATTTCTAGCGACTGACGTGTGAAATAATTACCAACAACTTTTGGAATAAGGGATCGCATTTGTATAGCGGGCAAGCACATGTCATGAGCAAGATCTTTTAGAAATCTTCGACGTTGATCAGTTGCTCTAAAATTTGGATTGTGTTCCTTGTAAATACAATAAGAAGCCAAGCCACCAACATCTATTGTGTTGGAAAAAAATGCCAATGGCCAACGATTTGTTCTACGTTTTACTGTATACTCGCCTAGCATCTTATCCATGGTGTCAACGCCTCCTTTTGTTTGATTATAATATTTTATTATTTCAGGCTTCGCCACGGTAGTATCATCTACTTGGCCTGTAGTGTGCATCGTTGATAAAAGAATAACAGATTTGTTTTTCTTTGGAACATAGGAACATATTGTTGCATCTTTGTTGAATGCGAAAATGGTTGAGTATATAGGCCTGTCTTTATATGCCTGCATATTTGGTGGTAAAAATGCCTTATTTTTCCTGAAAGTCCCTACCAAAGTCATCTTCCATGAATTCAAAGTACGGGCCAATTGCAGACTTGTAAAAAAATTATCCGTTGTTACATTTCTTCCCGAACCCTTATACTTTGCCACTAGATCCAAAACTGTACGCTCACCGACATTTACCTGTCGTTCACCATCTAATGGTTTTCCAGTGTATAGTTGACCTTGTAAAGGATAAGCATTTGCCGCATCGCAAGCCCAAAAAATTTTTATTCCATATTTTGCGGGTTTCGATGGAATGTATTGGGTAAATTTAGTATGTCCCCTGTAAGGAAACAATTGTTCGTCTACTGTTATACATTCTTTTGGCTTGTAGTTCTTTGCCAAATTTGAATTTAGCATAGTCCAAATATCTCGAATTGGGGCAGCTTTATCATTTTTGGCACGTTCGGCACGTGTGTTCTGATCATCAAAGCGAATAAATCTGAGAAACATTTTGAACCGATCTCGAGACATGGCCGCTCGAAATAGAGGTAAGGACTCTAGTTTCCACATTTCAGATACGTGTTCCCTATTAGACCTGTGTACGCCAGCAGCAATAAGAACTCCTAAAAATGCATCTAATTCTACTTCAGTAAATGGAATGAATACTTTCGGGCTTGGTGTGTTGGGAGGTGGATATTTATCAGCCAATTTTCGGTTCCATTCGTCCGTTACTTTTCTACCTTTTTTGTTAGAATGCCTTAGAATTGAGGTACACATTTCTGGAGATATAATAGACTTGAAAATTTCTCGAGCCGTGTATGAACGACTAAAGGATGATGCGCCACTTTTTTCGTGCAGAATATTACGACCTATTGTTTGCCTTTGTATTGATGATGTGTCACTCCACTGAGTGCCATCCTTGCCAGCCCAAGTTGTTTTTGTAGGCGCTTCTTCTTCGTCAACGTTTTCATCGGAATCAGTATATTCTTGCTCCACTACAGGCTCCTTTTCTATATCAGATTCCTCGGATTCTCCACCTGATAACAATTGTGGAATATATTCGTCTTCATCGGACGCAACAAATGGCTCTTCATCAGACAAATGTTCTACTGCTTCTCGTAATTCTGCAGAGGTCAGCCTGAAATAACATATTTCGAATTACCTTTATTAGTATAATTATTGTTCTTGTTTCTTTGTAAGATAAAAAAAACTTCCACTCCACTGCGGCTCCTACACACATAGACCACAGGTAAGCAAAATAACATGACAGTTTTCATTATTCATGCACTACTAAAATCAAAGAATCGTCTTATTTCTTACCTTTTATTTCGCCATCTTGGTTTCGCAATATTGGCTTGGCTTGAACCAGCCTTACTATCAGACATTCTAAAACAAAATTTAACAAATACGCTTAATCACCCGCAGTTGTTTATTCGACAAACTCAAACATGCAACTGACCTGAAACTAGGAATAAATTCAGTTGATGTCGCTGCGCTGTTGCCATTTAAACAAAGTCTTATTTTGTCAAATACAGATAAGTTAGAAATTCATAAATCACGTATTGTGTACCTATAAATACATATATGGAGTTTTTTGATAAAAACAGTTATTTTGCGTTTATATTCCAAATTATTATACAGTAGGTACCCAGGTACCTACGCCGTCGTAAGAAGGTGTTTTTCTTCCCAGTCACATAAAGGTTAAATTTATCACAATCGACGGTTCACATAATCTTAAAGGATTTAAGGTTACATTCTTGCAAAATACAAATTGTTCAAGCATTAAAAATGGAAGATTATTCAATTCGTGTCGCATTTGCCCACTACAAGTTACAGCACTTGGACGATTCCAATAACATTCTCTTTAGTAACGAAGCACATTTGCATTTTCAGGAAAAAAGGGAAAAACATCAGAAACCGCTACGTAGTCCCAAAGTGACAGTGACAGTGGCAGCATGGTCCCCATATGTAATGATTGGTTCCTTTTTATTATTGGAAATCACCGTGAATTATGACCGTTATAGGGCAAAGCTGTAAAAGTTTCTTGAACCAAAATTGATTGATTTTGAAGGATTCAACCAAAACATTTGTTTTCAGCAAGATGGAGCGAATGTACACACTTCAAATTTTTCGATGCAGATCATTAGAAAGAGGTTCCCATGTGAAAGGTAATATCCAATAATGACGACATCAATTATCCTCCCAGAAGTCCCGATTTAACTGTAATGGATTTTTTGTGGGAATTTCTTGAATTAAAGGTGTACGATAAAATTCCTATAAATCTGAATGGGTAGAAAAAAGAATTGACGATAAAGTTCTAGTAATTCTGCAAGAAATTCGCTGCGTGTTTGCCAAAGTCAGAAATCGTTTGGAGGAGACAGTGCGCATACGTGGTCAGCATCTTGGTTGCATACATTTTCACAAAAAATAAATTTCCACATTTTGTAGTTAATTATACGAAAAAAAATATTTATAAATCCAAAACTGAATGAGATACTTTTTAAATGGTAAAACCTTTTTCGTACACCCTGTATTTAACTTAATTATATTTCATTTTCATATCTTATCCTGCTGTAAATATTAAGAAAAAGTATAAAATTCAATACAATCTGAACAAAAACTACCATAAATTGGACAAATCAACGTGTGAGCTATAACAACATAAAAAAATTATATCATCTAAAGTAGATATCCCAATATTTGAAGCTTCGAATAAAATTTCCTGTTTGATGTCCTTAATACATTGAGAACACAAACAAAATCAGAAGTTCAAAGGAAATTTTGAGATTCTTGATTTTTGTATTCATCAGACTGTCGGGCATTTCATAAACAACAAAGAACACATATTCATGATACGTTACTTTAAGAAAACGATAAATGGTCAAAATAAGAAATGGTATTTTGATAATATCTGTAACATCCAATTTTACAGTCAAATTAGGATACGCAAGAGTTTGGGTTGATCGAATCAGCTTAATTTAGGAGTATATTTGGTGAGAAGACAGATAGTCAGAAATAAATAACTTGAAAAAGATAGAATATATGAGGCTTTTAGTTGATGAAGATCGACACTGAACGATGAAAATAAAAATAGAACAAATTAATTTGTTTAAAACTTCATTTATTTGAACTAATGTTCAAATTAAACTGGTTGACGCATTCCACTAACACAGTAGCTTTCTCAAAACGAATGAAGGTTTAATTTAAAGATCGTTTAATATATACAGTGCATGAATACAGAATTCTATTATACTAATGTTAAAAAAGGTATTGAAAGAAATTAGTGTTTTTAAATGAAACTCAAGGTCTCTAGTTAATTCCACAATATAATACAAGTTATTGAAAATTCTAAGAAATTACCTAGAAATTCATTCACTACAAACATTCCTAAGCTATCTTCTAGGTAAACAGGTTATTTTTATCGTTGAAAAAGATAATTGAAATGTTTGTCATAGGCCTAAATAATTTTTTTTGATAAATATTTTGAGTGGAAAGGAATAAATTGATTCATACATTTTTAAAAATGGAAAAAAGATGAGATTCATATTCAGTACAAGTACGGGTCTTCTTTTCACTACTATCATGTTAACTTTTGGGAATTTTTCACCAAAGGACCTTCCTATGGAACATAATTAGGACCAGTGTGTCACAGTTTGGAGCTTTATTCTTAAGGTTTTATAGAGCAGCTCCTATATTTTGTAAAATAGAATCATTTCAGTGGCAAACAGATATGATCAGAAGCTATTCACATAGTATATACTATTCTGTTGCTGAAATAGTTAATTCAAAAACATAGTAATAATCTTGTATATTTGTAGAATAGACTGAACATTTGCCAGTAGTTGAATGCGATTTAGTAGAAACCTTTTGAACTTGCGAATTCGCCAATTATAAAAAAAATTTAAAAAGGAAGGTCCCACCCTTTTCTTGACTATTTGAAAAGAGGCACAAAACAAGATGATAACTAGTCCTTCCATCCTCCTGAAAGAAACACTTTTTATTAGGAAGCCACGTACCAATACAATTGATATTGGAAAAAACAAACTCTCATTATCCACTCAATAAGTTATGGTATGCATATCGGTGCGTTTGATTCAATCCAGCAATTTTTGATACCAAATATATGGTTCCATTAATTATCTGTCTCTTTCACACCCTGCTTAGTTTAGAGAATTAGCAAACTTCTCAATGTATATCAAAGTTTGGCAATTACGAGACTATGTATATGTTTACCACATCATTATCGCTTATGAAATGAATAAGTCATAAGTTTAAGGCTGCTTTGGAAATATGTATGATCATGGAATACCTTGTAATAGTCTCTAGGCTATTCCAAAAGACCACGGCGTCATATAAATTTTCTGGATGAAAATAACGTAGCGTTGAACGAGAACTTAATTGCAGAAGACACCTGCGGTTGATTTCATACCGGAAATCGGCGATCATGACACAGATCGGATACGGCTACAACCCAATTGATTAGTTCTGTTGGTTGAATTGTTTCCTTTCCAAAATGCTTCTGCCTGAGTCAATGTATGTTCTCACATAAGCAGAGTATACAAATAGGTGATCATCCCTAATTTCGTATTTCCTACAGAAAGGTTCACTGACTTTTCCCATTTTGTATAAATGTTTCCTTAGGGTAGTGTCCAGTAACCAAATCGGTAACTGTCTTAAGGTGTCTCTTGCTCAGTTTCAATTAACTGACTGAGAGTTCTTTGTTATCATTTTCCAGTAAGCTTTTTGTGTGAAGGTGACCTTCTGTCAACCTCCATTTGATTTGTATACGTCGAAGTATATATGGGCATGATCAGCCAGAGACAGTTAAACGGATACATGCCCATGCCTTATCATCTCCCCGATTCGCAGAATGCAGAGAGTTACATTTTTGATGATTCTTCCCTCATTGTTCTAAATGGCGTGTTGCCCACATTCGCAATATCAAGTTCAGTAGTACATAAATGGTCCAATGGTTTCATACCTCTAGTGTTGTTGTCATGCTGCCTCAGATGAAGTGGTGTGCGATGGTAGCAGTTCCTACAACAACATCCAGTTTGTATCGTCTGGCATAGTCCATCAGGTTCTCCATTTTTGCCCCTGGTAACGGTTCTTCTGAGTCGATGGGAAGATAAAGAAACACTATTATTGTCTTGAATATCCTAGGGTAGGTACTTGATGAGTCCCTGTTTCCTCTTCGGTCTTGTTTTCCAGGGTCTTAAAGCTAGATCGATGGAATAAATAGTACGGTCTACATTGAGCCTGGACTGGTACCTTCATTGACTCCTCATCAATTCGGAGACTCACATGTAGTCTCGTATTGGATTATTTGGAGCCAAGGATCATCCACCTTCAACCCTGGGTTTGTTTTTCGAGTCTCTTTAGCGCCACTTTCAGATCCTCTTTTTCAGTCGTTGGAAGTAGGGCGAGGACTCGTTGCTGTTATGGAAGTTCTTCAATCTTGATGAGCTTCCAGTTTGATTCACTTGCCAAATAGTCCCCCGTTATGTTGAAGGACTCTTCATTCACTACCTGATCTTCCGAGACAGTTGCCTCTGAGTAGTTTTCAGAGACCACAGCTGCTTTGATCCCTTTAAAGGCCACACTGTAATTCATACCACTAGTAGTACTAGTACCATCAGTACCTTTGGCACTCATTTATTTTTTTTTCCTCAGGGGTGCTCCTGGCTGCTTAACGCCCTTTGTTTGCTGCTTTTCTTTCTGTTTTGATGTTGAGGGAATCGGCAACGCTACTGTCTTGGTATCAATGCCTCGTTCCCTCATTTTGTTAAGCTTCCTTCTTTGGGCACCTGAAATTTTCCCACGTGGAGCTTTCTGATCCACAGGCTTCGCCGTAGCGTCCCCTTGCGAAGTTGTTTTTATGGCTTAGGAAGTATCAGGCTGCGGTGGAGACACTGAGGTCTCCATTGCCTCCGCATCCTCCAAATCCCTTTTACTAAGAGTCTCTATAGGCTATTTAGATAGTGTTTTTTTTCTTTTGTTGGCCCATAAATGTTCCCACGAATATAGGAGAAAAGAGGTCGATACCTGCAGTGCTCCTTATGCAGGTACAAGGCTATATACAACGGGGTGCACCAGGTGCTCCGAGGTTAGTGGTCTGAGAACCGACTGTCCGACGGCCATCAATCGTTTCGGATACTACTCGACCTTAGGATTTGGGAGGTTTTTTATAGTTTTCTTTATCCACGTAGACTGGGCAATTAATCCAAGCCTCCCGATTCTCATAGCTCTGCATACCACTTACAGGTCTTGCGCTAGTAAGGGGGTCGTTGCTCTACCATGCGGTTTGTGTCGCGAGCTTGTCACCCATTGAGTATTCGGAAATGGACACTAATTTCCTTTATTTCCCAATTGACCAGTTCTTTCCTGTACAAACGCACGGGTCGTCTCTGGCCGTCCCCTATCCGCAACCCGGAGGCACTCCTGAATGGTATTTCCACCCATTACCTTCCGATACCGAAGACATTGTTCTCCAGTATCGAAGGGTAATGCTTGGAGTGTCGAAATATTGGACAAGCTGGGGGTACGAATGTGTGATGCGGTTTCTTGATTGGCTTTGTTGTCGTATCTCATTTTTATGACAGCACCCTAACAGGTGTTCGATATTTATATTTTTAAAAAAACATACTTCCCGATTTGCTAGAATATATTTTTTCTGATGAACGTCAAAAAATGTGGTTGCAACAAGAAAGAGATTCTCCACTCAAAGCAAAACCGATTCGTTAACCACTGGATAGCAAACAGATCTCCAGAAATTAGACGACACGTTCACCTGATTTGTTGCCTCTTCACTACTTATTTTAGGGAGCAATAAAAGATATTGTTTATTAATGAGAACCGCAATATGTAAACGAATTGAAAGGAAACATATCGCCAAATTACTCCTACATTGATTGAAGCCACATGTACCAGAAATCTTCTCACAAAATTCGAAATGTGGGTTGCAGCAGGTGGACTACAATTCGAACATCTAATGTAAATAATATTAATTTTTAATTCTTATTTTTATCAATTTTCATCATGTTACTAGTATTAAACCTTTTTTTATTGTCCCTTTAGGGCTATTTTGATTAGTTTAATAAACATAAAAAACAAACTGTCATTTTGTTGATTACTTGAGCCGTTTCTAATTATCAAAAATTTATTGAATAAACGAAAGGAGGCTACATCCAAAATTGTAAAAAAATACCGGTGGCTATTAAAAATTTGAAAGTGAGGGGTGATCACTACAGGGTGAATACTTGAGAGAGGGTTTTTTCTACGCCATATTACAGTGTGCTAGAAATGGAATAGAGCGCACGCCTGTAAGTGTACAGCGCATAAGGTTTAAATAAATAGGTAAATGGGAAATGGAATAGATCAGTTTTTATCCCATTCGAATAGTTCTATTCGTTTAGAAGAAATGGCCTGAATAAATTAATTTGAGACATCCTGTACAGACCACTCTTGACATTTGGATGTGAGTCTTGGATATTGAACAAGAAACATCATAGTACGATAGAAGCAATGGAGATGGAGTACCCAAGAAGAATATTTGAAGTACCAAAAATAAATAAAATAAGGAACGAAAAAATAAGAACAGAAATTATTGGAAGTATTAGAATACATAGTACAAAGAATAAGGAGTGAACAAAAGGGAAGACCAAAACAAACCTGGTACAAGGCGATAGCAGAAATACTGAGTAAAAGGAGAAGAGAGTGTACCAAACCAAAGATTATAGCAAAGAATAGAAAAGAGTGGAAATAATTCTTAAGAAAGTAGACAATGTGTTACCCGACACCATTAACGTGGTATAATGGTTTATCCGATAATATATACATAATTTTATAAGTGATCCCAGAGTATCAACGTTCAATTACATAATGTGATTTGTCAGTGTGTCTTGTATTGAAAGTGGACTAAAAATCTATGACCGTCGCAAAAATCAGAAAAGGAACAGATTAAGTGCACTACCTATCAATTTAAAAAGTATCCCTAACTTGTTTGATAAAAGGCCCTCCATCAAAGAGATCCATCTTCATAAACGAATATAAACTTAACTTTTCTCTCAAAGAACCAAGGAAGTGCTACATTATGCGTATAATAGGATTTAAATTTGATGAAAAAAATAGATAAACAGAATAAAAAAGTGCCTAGTCATCGTTAAAAGCCCATCCACTTAAGTTATAAGAAATGTACGATCACAATTTTTCAATTCAATTTTTCTTTATCTAATTTTAAATCACTTCAGTGAGAAAGCTGAGCGGCCGATATCGACAACGCTAATTCTCCGATATAGTGGACTTTTACCGGATTCTGTGCCGTATAATTGAGAGTCAGACTTAGTCTGAAACTCTGCCAAGAGATGTAATCCCCAGTACAGCAATGACGTTAGAATGTGCTATAATTTGGAATTATTTAGAGATATTCGATTGTAATGGTCGATATCAACACCAGGTTGAATCGACAGTACCACGATTGGGCGTAATCCAAAGCGCTATTCTTTACTGAGAATTATTAATTGTGGTGGAAGGAAAAATTTGTAATTCTTCATACAAATCAAGATGGCTCCTGGAGAAGATTTGATGAACAAAATCCTAAAACAGGCAGAAAAACTATTTCTTCTTGAAACAGTAAATATGAATTTCCTAGAATGAATATGACAATAAGATTGTATGTACAATTTAATTCTCAAAAACAGCAAATAAAGCAAATTCGCATTTGCAAAATTAGAATCTACAGCAGTTTAAAAAAATATTAACCCTTTGAGACCTAATTTTTAAGTTATTGGAAAAAAAAATAATATTTTGGTAGTGAGACTACTGAAATAAACAAGTTAAATAAAAAAAACCTTATTTTCATTTTTTACAAAAGAAATAAATTTTTGTGCATGAGTTTGTACAACTGGTCCCAAAATAGATTCAGTTGAAAAAATGAATCATTACTATTTATTATGAAAAGCCGTAAAACAATTCCTAGCTTTCAATAAACATAAGTGAACATTACATTTGGAACAGAAAATATGACTGCGTCTCTTACAATCAACGTTTTCGCACCTTGTAGCTTCTTTGTTTTGATCAAACAAGGGAAAATGACCGACGTTATCTGTCTGAATGTCATAGCCAGGTCTGGTTTCTCCATGTCTTCTAAATACTGAAGGAGATGGCGACGATGAAGATGGTCTTCCTCGTTTTAGCTTACTCACTAGATTACTCTTATATAACAGACTCTCAGCAACTCTAGTTCTGAAGGCAAGATACTTCATCTGCATTTTCTGAGGTATATTACACTTGTCGCAGTCTTTCCGGTATTCTATGCAGCTGTTTGTCAGGGCAAAGTCGATCATATGCATTTTTACACGAAGTGTCTATTTTCGAGACTTAATAAATATCCGAAGGTAGCTGATCAACTGGTCCATGAAATCGACGCCTCCCATTTCATGATTGTAATGCTTAACAATTTCTGGTCTGCTTACATCAACATATTGGCTCCGGTTTTTATCCCATCTTTTAACAGTATCGGTATTTCTTTTGCCGACATAATTTGAGGCTAATGTGACCGTTTTTTATCTAACCATTTCACAACTACATCTTGATCGGAATTAACGACTTCATCTACTGGACCTCTATCACATTTTTTCATTTCTGCATCTGACAGTAGAGGAGGTTGGAAAAATATATTTATTCTAGCAGTACCAGCAGCATATAATTTTTTGGTGGTTAATTTTCTGGATAGATCAAAGGAAGAAAAATAATTGTCGAAATACAACTTATGCCATTTATTTATACAAATTCGTTCACATAATCGAATCACTACACTTGCTCCTTGTCCGTATTCCTTTTTATTGTCTGGATTTATCTTTGTGGTCTATTTCTGGTAAAACAAGAAATCGTATGCTTGACCACTTTTTCCACAAAGAACATATACTTTCAGGCCCCATGGGCACGGCTTTCTCATTTATATATTGCTTAATCGATAATTGCACTGTAAAGGGGATCATTTACTCATAGACACAAAGTTGCTCTTCAAGCTGAAGCTGTAGGCACCTGTTTCTTACAGCTTCTATAATAGGACGAACCTCATATAGTTTATCACTGCAACCATCTGACCGTTTTAAATTATTTATCAAATGTAAACATGACCTCAATTGAAAGAATCTGTCTCTAGACATATTGATCAGAAATATTTAAATAAATAAATAATAATAAATAATAAATTTTATTGTTCCTTTGTATACATATAATACATGAACAAGAGAGCCAGCTGGTACTACATAAGATATTCTACAATAAGCAACTCTGAGTTTGAGCATATAGGTACTGAACGATTGCTCTGTAATTTTGTATAAACATACCCACGTAGTCATATATATGTACAACACATACGTATACAAATCATTTTTGGCTCATTATTCATTGATTATGAATGATCTGATTTTCATTGCCTCGTTCATAAATCGATATAACTCCTTCAGTTGCTTTCTGTCTGTTGAGGTAAGTAGTGAGTCTAAGTCATCTGAATGGCCCCGGGGTTTAATAAAGTGAGCTTTTATGCTCTGATACATTGGACACACTAAAATTATATGCTCAAGCGTTTCTGGTAATAGTTTATTACAGATTGAACAGATAAGGGTTGTATTTATTTTGTGAGACATATTATTTAAATATATATACAGTACTGCGGAGTTAGCGGTTCGGAGTTGTGCGACGAGCCTTTTAATATGTAATGGAGAATCCCCCTGTAGATAATTGCTTGATTCATTTCGATCTTGTAAAAGGTATTTATACGATGTATGATGTGTACTGAGAAGTATTTTATTTGAATCCTCATAAAAATTTTTCTGTAGGTATTGTGATAAAAGTTTATTGATATGGTTTGTGTTAAAACTATTCATATCTAGATCATAATCACAGTACGTCGCTATACCGCGGTATAATTGGTCGATCCAGTTATATTTTTGACATAGGTTAGAGTGATCTTTTAAGTGGATCAAACGGAGAAGTGCTCTATGAGTGTATCTTCTAGGGTTGTGATCCTTTAACCTGAGCAGTAGCTCTAACGCCTGCTTTATTATAAAGTAGCTTATTTTACAGATACCTACCTCACTTCTGATGATATAGGCTGCTGTTCGCGTTTGCAGAAATAAAAGATTTTTCCAAAAACTACTCTGAATTTTTTCAGTTTGTTCCAAGTATCTTAACGCCCAAATACTGCTTGCATATGTAAAGGTGGGTAGTACAACATTGTTATACAGGGTCTTTATTGAATTAAGAGATGATCTACCAGCTGAATTTATTTTTCTCAGTGTTGCTCCTTGGGAGAGTCTCGCTTTTTGTTCTCGTTACTTCAGGTTGTTTAGAAATATTCCGTTAAATGTGAAAATTGTTCCTTAATATTCATAGGTATTCGAGAGCTCAATAGTGACATCTTTATAATCAAATTGTGGCTGTTGTCCCATATTAGCACTTCTGCGGAAAACCACTATTTTAGTTTTACTTGTGTTTACTTCCAGTTTAAATGTTTCACAATAGGCTTCTAAAATCGTAAGGTTTCTTTGCAGCTCTATTTGGGATTCTGCAAGTAGGACCATATCATCTGCGTACAGCAGCATATTGATATTTTCATTGTTATCAAGAGTTACTCCTTTAGCACCATGATTTTGGAAATAAATTTCCAAATCCGAGATAAAGAGAGAGAATAGCAAGGGGCTTAAGATATCTCCTTGTAGGACACCTTTAGTTATTTTAATTTTATCGGAGATTTGACCACCTTGTTCGATGAACAGTGAGGCTGAACTGTAGATATTTCCTAGTATCCTAATAATTTTAGTGCTCACTCCAATATCGAATAGCTTTTCCCACAGTAATCCATGGTCCACAGAGTCGAATGCTTTCCTAAAATCTACAAATAGTGCAAATAGTTTCCTAGACGGGAGGCGTAAATAATTATTTATAATTGTGTAAAGGACAAAAATGTTATCATCACAGGATCGCGTTTTCCGAAACCCTGTTTGACACTCAGGTAGTAGCTGATATTTTTCAGCATAATCTCTGAGTCTAGTGCTAATGAGCTGCGTAAACAGTTTGGTTATGTGATTGATTAATGCAATACTACGGTAATTGTCAGGATCATCTACTGGGCCTTTTTTATGAATATGAATCATTTTAATATTTGGCCAGGTGGATGGGATTTCTTCATCTTGTAGGATAGTATTGAAAAGCAATTTTAAGTTCATTATCCAGTTTAAAGGCATGTTTTTGTAAAACTCGTTACTTATATTGTCTTCCCCTGGCGCTTTATTATTCTTAGCTAAGCTTAGAGCATTGTAAATTTCACAAGTAGAGAAAGCTATATCAAGATACTGGTGTAAAGCATCTAGGCCACAAAAAGTTGAATTTGGTGTGGATTTGTAAAAATCTTTATAATAAGTAATCATTTGATTCATGTTAACACCGCCAATTTTTGTTTTAGTTTTGTGTGAATTAATATATTTCCAGAATTCATTGGGGTTGCTTATATTTGTTAATTTATATCTCATATTTTTTTCATATGCATGTTTCTTACTTTTAATAATTTGGATATATTCTTTTTTAGTTTGCTTGTACGTTATTACAATGTTTTTACTAAAATTTGATGCTACTAATTTTTTTTTTGCTACGTTTAATAATTTTTTAGAATTCCTACACTGTTCATCAAACCAAGGTTTAGCTTTAGAACTATTATTGGGGTTGAAAGTTTGTATTTTTTCCATGTCTAGAAATCTTGTTGTCAGTCTGATTGCCTCATGTATTTGTCTATCCAAACTTTCTACAGTATTTAAGTTTAGATCAAAGTGATAGTTGTCTATAATATTTCTGTAGGACTGAAGTTTTGTAGGGTCCCATCTAATCAGGTGTTTATTATAGCTGTGTGTAGTCGAGTTGATTTGATAGAAATTATTCTCTAAGGTTACTAAGCAGCTCAAATGATCCGAAATGAGTGTTTCACTAATAGAGAAGTTTAAAATAGAATTTTTGTTATTAAAATTAGCCCAAACCAAGTCAATGTAAGTGTATTTACCTTGGTAATCATCATACCTGCCGTTTAGAACGAAAAAACCTAAATTTTTAAGTGCTTCTACAAGTAGTGTACCCCGTACAATAATCACGTTGTCCATTGTTTCGCGGCCTTCTAAGGGAAGATCAAAGTTCAGGGGATTTCTTTCCCCAGAGCCATTGAGATGACCTATCCTTGCATTAAAATCGCCATATATGATAAACTGATCATTAGGGTATGTAAATGTTAAATTTCTAGTCGTTTCTTCCAACATTTCTATACAAGTGCAATCGTCCAGCCCCGGTTTGAGATACACAATACCTAAAATAATAAAAACATTACATAAATTTAATCTTACAAATATCCACATATTACTTAAATCCACTATATTTACAGTTTCAAGACCCGGAAAGTCTTTTGCTATAAGGAGTAAGATACCTCCGCTTCCTCTTCCTCGTTGTTTGTCTTTCATCGCTTGACTATGGAAAAAGTTGTATTTCGTTAAATATGAAGGCAGCCTAGGTACTGATTGTGTAATCCAGGTCTCCACAAGACCAATGATAGGAAAACTATTCAAATGTTCAATGTCCTGTGTTTCAGCACCATTTAAGGTGTTTATTCCTTGGCAGTTCCAGAATAGCAACTGAAGGTTATTTAATTTACCACTACATTGTTTGTTATTTCCTTTTTTTGGTTCATTACTTGTTTTCTTTGCCGTTTTCGTTGGTCCGTCGAAGTCGTTGCAATTTAATTCGTAGAGTTTTTTGAGTCATTGTTTTGGATGTTCTGAGTTGTTGATTCCTCCAACATATTTGTGTTTTTGTTCCATTTCCACTGAATACCCTCAATCGTTAGTTTTTGATATCCAATTCTAACTGATTTTCCATTGTTCCTTTCTTCTTTTGCTTTGGCTCTTATTTTTTTTTTCAATTTCCATTTCTCCTTTTGTGATCAGAAATATTTCAATGCCTAGACTTCTTTCCCAAAACATTCTTATTTTAAGGAATTTATTGAGCGTTCCAATAGATATATGTAATGCAAACAATATTTTCATTTCTCGTGGACTTGTCGATCTAAAGGTCTTTCCCTGTTGCAGCGCATAAATATTTGTGTATGTTGATATACTTTCAAATAAACTATCTGGCACATATTTTGAAAAGTATTGAATCGGATGCATGGGCTCGATATTTTCTACTTGCGGATTCCAGTTGAATGATGGAATTTTTAATGATTTCTTGTTCCATTTTATTACTCTTTTAGTTATTTTACTTTTTTTAACTCTAGTATTCTTATTTTTCCTTCTAACATTTTTTTGGTTTTGTCAAGTGTTTTTTTATCTAAATCAGCGTCTTCGTCTGGATTGTATGCATCTGAAATATCTTCATAAGTCTCAATTTCAGTCTTTTCATTTTGATTGTTTTTAGGTTCAGATTGTATCACAGATTCATCACCATTTTTTTCATTTGTTGAATGTGAATCAACAGTACCATTGGCAGAAATATGTTCATCCAATGTATAATGCATTCTCGAGTAATAAGCCATTAAAAGGTGTTACTTTATAGTGGGACACCCAATATTTTCTTGATTTTTCTCTCATGATCTTGTGTGTAGTTGTTCAGCAAAGCTTTAGCGATATCTATGTCAAATGGATCTTGAGCGCCAAAATGACCATTCAGGACATCTATTGCTTTTTGTTTGGTTACAGAGTGAACGGAACTGTTGTAACCTAAGATGGCGTATAGCATTTGTTCTTTAATGCTTAAAGTGTTCTTCTTTGTTCTGACGATTCTGGAGTATTCGAGTATTGTGAAGCATTCAACTATTGCATTCGACTGTGGGCTATCCGCAGTTGTGTAATGAATTATACTCTTATGAGTATCTACATACTCTGGCATAAGTCCATTCTGGAACTCGGTACCGCTGTCAGCTACCATCATGTGTGGCATTCCATGATGTGTTGCATAGATGAGGAGGGAGTTTAGGACGTTGAAATAATTAGATCATTCTATCGGATAGGCTTGTCCGTAGTTGGAAAATGCATCGGCGATGGTCAGAAACTTTTGAAGCTTGGAAGGTATCGGAATGAATTATTTCCAAAGGTTTAGTAGGCATTGGTGTCTACCGTATTTGCTGGTCAGACAAGTATCACACAAATTGATGATATCTTCAATATATTTCTCCAAGGTAGGCCAATAGTATGGTTTTCGAATTTGGTTTCCGGTTTAATTTATACCTCTATGGTTGGTCTTCCCTTGATGGTATTGATTTATAATGTCTTTTGGTCTTTGGGGACTACTAACATCTTCAAAAACTTGATTACATTTTACTAAATCATAGGTCATGTGATTGAATGTTTCTCTTACTATGTTACAGAGAAGTGGATAAAGATCATCATTTTCAAAGTACAGAGCATATTTTCTCTTGGGATCGAGATATTCCTTGAATAGTTTGAAAAAATCTGCTTTCAGATTGTTTTTTCGAACTTGAGCATAAATTCTTCTCTTATTAACAAAAGTCACTTCGGTAACTGGTGGAGCTAAACTTATTTGAATATCACTTGATTATTGTAGTGATTTAGGGGCCTCTCGCTTATGGGAATTCCGAAGATAGGATTTTTTTGGGTTGTATGTCTTGTTGCATTTAAATCGGAATCATCTTCTTTTTCTTGAAGTGAGTCTTCTATATTCGGAAGTTCTGCCATTTTTAGAATGTTTGATGAAGAGTATTGCTTCTCTCCATCTTCTAATAATTCCTCAATTATTTGGAGTTCTTTGTGATTTAGATAGTCCGTCGTGCGAACAATTTCGGTTTTAATATTTCCTGAAGGATCTGGAATAGATCCTGGGTGATTGTACAATGATTCTAGTTTATATATTTCTTCTTGGAGGTATTTGTCAAGTTCAAGTGCGTTGATCTCAACTCTACAGAGGGCGTCGGCATTAGTATTATATTTGCCTTTTTTATATATAACGTATTAGTCGAATTCTTCTAATTTCAGTTGCCATCTCACTAATTTATAATTTCTGGCTTTCAGTGAGAACAACCATTTGAGGGGTTGAATTTCTTCCAAAAAGATACGAGCGGAAGTATTTAGTAGCCCATATTATTGCGAGAATTTCCTTTTCTATAGTTGTGTATTCAACTTCTGTTTCGTATAATGTTCTGGACGCATATGCAATTGGCTTGTCGTTGCCAATGGGACATTGTGAAATTACGGCTCCAATGGCAAAGTTGCTGGCATCTGTGGTAGGTTGAATGGCTTCGTAAAGTCAGGATATTGAAGCAGTCGTTCATTAGTTAGAAGGTTCGTACAGGTATTGATACATTCTAGGAATTTCGGTGTGTGTTCAATTTTCGCATCTTTTTTCAGGCATGAAGTTGAAGGTTTCGTTATCCTGGCAAAGTCTTTAATGAATTTTCTATAGTTGCTCATTCATCTCAGAAATTCTCTAATTTATTTGGCAGTTCTCGGAATTGGGTACTCGACAATAACTTTGATTTTGTCTGGATTTGGCTTAGTTTCTTCTGGAGTCACAATGTGGCCTAAGAAGCTAACTTACTTTCACTGAAATTCACATTTGTCTATCTGGATATTGAATCCCGTTACTCTAAGTCCTTTAAAGATTTTCGAAAGATTGACAAGATGTTCATGTAGGGACGTAGAATAAACTATTATGTCGTCTATGTATACAAGATATATTTTTTTGGACGTTAAATGTAGTTTGAGGGATGTTTTCTCCTACCATTTTAATCAGCTGGAATCCGCTGGCTAGGTCGATGGTAGAGAATGACATCTTCCTAGTTTGTCCAGGATATCTGTGATGTGTGGAATTGGATATCTATCATCTTTTGTCCTCTCGTTTACTATACTATAGTCTACCACTATTTGCCATTTAATTTTTTCTGAGGTGTAGGGTTTCTTGGGGACGACTATGTAGGAAACGGCTACGGTGATTGGCTTGGTCTAATGATTCTTTGGTCTTACATTGATACTATTTGTTTTTGGACATCTTCTTTATGAATATGCGAATAGCGGTATAATTTGGTGTAAGGGGGAACTTCATCTGTTGTTCTGATGTTATGTTGATTTGAGTGGTGAAGGCGAGGGGTGACTCTGGATGATGGAAAACATCTGAAAACTTTTTACACAGTAGTTTAATGTACTCTGGATTGAGATGATCGGTTTTTAGTAGATGTTCTGGATGGGTCTGTTAGTGCTATATGAATTTGTTCGTCTGTATTGATGAGTTCTATCCATGCTAGACCATTGGCTGCTGTAGTTAGACTTCCTTTATGGAAAGCTCCTTCTATGTCTTGTTTGGAAAGTATGATAGTTCCTTGGGTTTTTTTAACGAGCACTCAACCTTGAGTCTATGGTTCGAGTTGGATTGAGTGATATTGGGTTTTGTTACTTTCGTAATATTGAATAGGTAGAATAGAATGTTCTGTGATGAGCTCAAAATCAGGAAAATTGAGTTTGGTTTTTAGAAGCTCGAGATCATCAACGCCTATTAGGCCATCAAATGTTTTGTGGAATTTCAAGAGCTTGAATTTGGAATTTCGCTTCTTTTGAAGTTCGGAAAATATAGGTATGTCAGCACAATAATCGGGAGAATGATTTTGGAAAATGGAGGTTCATGTTTGATATTGTCATGGAAATATTTCGAGGCGATGTCAGGATTGGGGAAAAATTTGGTAGCGCCTGTGTCGATAAGTGGTTTAAGAAGAGGGTTAGAGATGGTTATATAGGGTAGTTCCCTTTTATCTTGGTAAGAATTTAGCTCTATTACGTTTCTTTGTTGTATCCGGCATTTTCTCAAAAAATTTGTCGTTCGTTCTTCGTAATAATTTTGGAAACTTTTTTCATGCGGTTCTGTTGGTAAGCTATTTCATCATTCAATTCGTTATTATCATAATTCAATGTTGAATAATTCTTTGGATATGAATCTTGGAGAATTTTGGAGTTGTTGAGGTCTCCAGTTCTGATTCTGAGTCGTAGCTCATTGGTGTTGGTTCATGTGGCTGAGATATTCCAGGTTTACTACTCGAGGTGCTTTGTTGTTGAGGCCTACTGAATTGTTGAAACCTTGACGGTCCAGGGAATACTTTCTGGCCTTGTGGAACGAAATTATTTGGCTGCGAAGGTGGTCTGAATCCAAACTGTTGAGGTTGTGGCTGCCATTGATGTCGAAAAGGTGGTGGTTGCCACTGTGGTCTGAAAGTTGATGGTTACCATTATGATCTGAAAGTTGATGGTTGCCATTGTGAAGACATAAGAGGTACTGGTGACTTATGTTACTGATTAGCGCTCATATGCCTGCTGGTTGTTGGTAGAAGGTTTACTGCTTTCCGAAGACACCTTATACTGTTCTTTCCTGGTTGTACTGCATTGCCGTCGATAGATCGCTTGGTCTCATGGCTCTGAAAGTGGATCCTAAGGGTTCCCGAAGTCCTGCTAGGAAAGTTGTTAAAGCTTGTTTCTGGAAAAAGCTCTTCTTACTTACCTTTATGTTAATATCGCCGTTGTGAAGTGCTATGTAGATAGATATTGTTTTTAGCAGACCAATTACTTTCTAGTAGTACTGCCGTGGAGTTTCATAGGGTCCTTGATGTAGATTTACTATGTCTATTGGGAGTGAATTCCCATTACGTTGGTCGGCGAAGTTTTGGATCAAAGTTTCTTTGGTATGTTCCCCTTCTGTACATCCGAAGACTGAGATGACTTCCTTATTTCTTCCTGTCAGTTTACTCAGGATTCTCTGGAATAGGAGGTTTTGTTATTGTCCCACAAATGGCTTAAGATTAGGGTAGTAGAAATAATGAAGCTGTACAGCTCGTTGGGATTTCCATCGTATGGGGGTAGGATGACTAGGTGCTTTGGATTAAATTCAGGCATGATGTTGATTTGAGTCTAGGTACGTTTAAATTCGGGACTGATAGTCGTAGTATTGATTGAGAGGTATGAGGAGTATTTGCTTGAGGTGTATCTGACATATAGGTTAAAAAAAGGAAGAATTATAGTTTCTTACAGGCTAAAGATGATGCTGAGGTGCAATTCGGATACTAGTTTCGTTTTCTTCTTGTTTCTTTACTTCTATAGCTTTTGGATGATCTTCACTTACTTTCCTTCTTCTTCTGACACTTTTGGACGAACATCAACGTTTACCAAACGATCTTGAAGTGGATAAACGTTAGAAAACGGAGAGTATCACTAAGGGCTCTTTCACTATACTAATGACTGCGCCAATTAAGGGTTACTGCCCTAACAATCAGTTTTTAAAAAGATTATTTATTGACAAACACTACTTAATAACAAAATACACTATATCTAACATAATCAATTAATCGAACTTATATACAAAAATAAATACTTCTATAAACTAAAAATATGCAATTCTGCAAAAGCATCAGTTGTTTGTTGAAACGTTTATCAACGTCTGCGAGTTGTAACGGAAGCTCGAAGTTCAATACCATGCATGAACCGTGGGTCAGCGAACTATAACTCGATTATTCATGCTTGTAAAGTATCTCATAACGTTCATCGAAAGGCTCTGTGAAAAGTAGATTTTCTAGCGAGTTGCGAGGAAGGCCGGACCAATACAGTTCTTTGACGAGTCAGATCAGCGAGACTTCATGTTCTACCCCTGTTTTCTACATCTACTACATAGTTTCTTCATGTCTTGAAAATTGTAGTAAGATTGTAAAGTATGGTACAGTGGAACAATAAATGGTTTGAAAATGGGTGAATTATTTTCACAGCCGTCGAAGCATTCAAATAAATTGAAATAAACTGTAGAATATCTTGATCTTATAATTATGGATAACCATTTCGCGTAGTCCATTTACAATGTCTACATTTTTGTTGGACCAATGATATAAAAATCATTCCGTTGCTGCTGCATCCCGTACATAGAGAACAACCACATGTGTATTCGTATTCTTAGAAAAACTACATCCATAATGTTTGTCAAAAAATCACATGTGGAAATAGATATCTGATGTTTCTGAAGCTCAATATACAGTTTCATTCTCATAAATATGTATGTAGAGAGGCTTCAAACTACTGCCATTTAATCTATGGATAAGATCATTATTCAAAAGGAAGGAGACATTGTTGAGATACCATAGGTAAGCACACGACCCAATTCTCCTACTGCCAGTGAAAAGCTGTGTATAATTCAACATGTTACAACATTAATCAGTTCGAGGGATCACGAGATACTGGTAGTCAACCATTTTATTGAATCGATGAGCCTTTATACTCCACAAATTCCAGTGATGATCAGTTCACGGGATCATGTAATGCTGATAATCAACAATGAGATCAAATGAAATACACCACAGTTCCCAGATTAACCGATACTATTCTGGATAGTACAAATGATAGAAAATAAATTTTCAAATTAAAGTTGTTAAGTTATGACTGAATACTGTTAATATTTTATTAAAATTCCTGTAGCGTGCAAATTTGGGGGATACAAGAAAACATTCACTTTTTTATTGGGATACACTGTTCAAGGTTTAAGAATTATATTTTTTCCTAATTTCAAGAATAAATCTTTGTCTTATAATTTGTACATATATTGGAACTCTATCTATATTACGGTAAACCATTTTGGTTATTTCATCAAAAAAATGTTAATTATCAAACATGTTAGTGATCATTTTCATATCTTACTTCATAATGTTAACTTTTTAGTAGTTACAGATTTAGTAGAGATGTTTTGACCTGTTGAGGCACATAGTCTGAGGTGATGGGGTCGTCTATAGAACATTCGTCGTCTGTAGGGATTATTAGTCTGTCAGTGCAGATTATGTGGTCGATAATGAAAGAGCCGAGAAACTTACAAGGGTTGGATTATTATTTTTAATCCGGAAAATGGGAAGGGGGACTAACTGGTCGGCGAGTACTCTACCGTTTTGATTGGTGACTGATAGGGTGGATGCATATTCAAGGTGGTCGATTGAGAGGGCTTGCCTTGGGTGTTTGTAATAGGAAAATAAACTAGTCATGGTATTATTCCACGATATATCAATGGCTACGCATTCCAAGTTCTGTTGAGACAGAAGTGCGGGTAGTGGGTGAAGGGACCCGGGGAGTTCGTTTCGGACGAAAAGTCCGTTGCCGCGATAGTAGATGTTCCTGTATAGGTGGAAAGTGGTGTATATTCTGGGAGTGGAGGAGTTGTTTAATAAGATGTCGTTTACAGGCTAGACCTTACTAATTAACGGTTCCGATCGTGAAGTCTATTACTTCTTAATTATGTCGCTTGGACGTGAATGCAAAGTGGACGCGGTTACTCACGCCACTAGTTATGGTACAGTTGCAACCGTCGATAGAGAGGATTAGATGTTGAAGGGTCTCGGCTATTAGACCGCTGGAAATAGGAATGGCATTCATGATATTCGTGGCCAGGATCTCGATGAGTATTTCGAATCGTGGTGAATTCGTATGAGGTGTGGGGTTTTCCGAAGGTCATAGGGGTCATGGGAGTGATTTCCTGTGGGGTTTAGGAGGTTTCAAACTCTTGGGGCATCGGGGGTGATGAGCGGGGTGTGAATCACCTCAATTTTTACGAAAGGAAGTGTTAGCCTTAGGACAATTTACACATTTGTGGTCAGATGCACCACAGGAAGAATAGACCGGCTTGGCCTTGCATGTTTCAGCAAGGTGGCCTGTCCTGGAGCATCTATTGCACTATTATGATTCTGCAGGGAGTGGGTTGGAGGTGTTGGAAGCCTTACACTGATGCGAGAGGCCGTGAAGTTTGATGCCCTTAGCTAGGGCGATGTGGGACATTTCAAATTCCGAAACATCGATGTGGGCCTATTGGTAGATTTGGCAATAATTCGCCAGAATTTGGAAAGGAGGAAGTTGAGGTCTTTGAGGATTTCCTCAAATTCCTCGTCAGAAATGGATTGGTCTACATTCCTGCAGACCACGAAAAAGGTGGGTTTCCGGGATTTTGAAACGGATCTGGGTTGGGAACAGTGACTTAAAGGAATTTTGGTGACATTCTCGTTACCGGTGGCATTTCGTATTTTTTTGGTCAGGAATATTGGATGAAATTTTCAGAAGGGAGGTTCTGCCTAGGTCCGCCTTCAAGAAGGATATATATCTCCCCTATCAGCTCATTGGTGTTGAGGAGGTTGAATCACACTGGGAAACATTTTTGTGTGGAAGGTTTCGGATATTTAGGGTTTGGATTTGGGAGGTCGAGGTTGTAGGGTATTTCGGAATTGTTATTGGGTATTCTGGGTTGGTTGCTGTTGGGTTGTGGATGCGGGGGTGACGGGTTGTAATTTCTCGGGTTCTTTTAGGTTTCGTTAATTTCAGTCATGTAAACGGATGAGGATTAGCTATGGAGTCAATAAACTGACGTTCTATTCCGTTCTGCAACTCTTGGCGCGAATTAACCTCTATTGCATGAATTTTCCATCAGAATAATGTTCACCTCTATAACTCAATGAATTTGAATCGCATGACTGAGGGCTCTGATGAATCGGGGTCTCCATACATCTACCAATTCATTTACCCTAATTCAAGTACCACGCCTTTTGACAGAGTACCAGTGAGATCTCTGGTTCTGCAATTGATAATCTAAAATTAGTACTGAATGATCCCCTACGAATTCAAAAAATATATGGTAACCAATTATTTTGTTACCCCTGTCGATATTTATATAATTATATAGATACCCATAACACAAGTAGTGTATATTGTATAGTTGAATATTTCTTGACACGTAAAGGTGGGCCATTGGTGAGAAGCATGCACTTTGTGAAATAATGATTGAGAACTGTCCTTAATTCTAACGTACAACAGAAACTTCAACCTGTAGATGGTCTTGAAAGAGCTCCTTGATTTGTTTGGATATAGGAGTGCTCTTTGAGTATCTTGCAAGTAGTTTTAGAAAACATATCTGTCGCGATTTGTTTTTGAAGCTAATTGTTGAATACTGATCAACTAAAAATGGGAGATGTAACGTTTTAAAAACCGTTCTCATTTTACTCGGCACTTCCTTCGTTTCAAATTCTCAGTTTCTCGACATCAATGTTTGTATAACTTCGTCGTGACTCAAGTTATAAGAAGAACTAAAATTATATTAATAACTGTTTTTACCATAAAAGTTATAGCGTTTTCTAACATGACATGCGTATGATATAATGATGTCACTACAAACTGATAACATATGATACAGTTTCATCATGAATCAACCAACCAACGTATTTATTAACAATAGAATGTAATTGACGCTACATTCTTTATTTTCAGTGAATGTAAGTTTGCCATGACTGCCTCAGAAAATTCTGTGACAAACCGTAAGCTTTCACAACTCTGATTGACGGTGTCATAATTGGTTGATTAACCATATTCTAGATCGTGAAAGCTAACGACATTTTTAACTTTCACTCTGACTGATTGAGTATCTTCTAGTTATTTTCTGTTCAAATAATAATTTTGTTATTACTTTATATCAGCAACAGTTTTTTTTATTTAAACATATACTACCCGGCAACAACTACTAATAGTTATTAGCAGGGGGGACATTTACAAAAATTTAATTTTAGATGTTAAGTTTATGTCTTTGAGATAAGATGTCATTTTGTTTCCAGTTGAAGCAAGAATTGATTTTAAAGTGTTTCCTAAATTGTGGCGTCTTCTTTGTTGTTATTTTTTTGGGCATTCAAATAACAGATGCCCAGAATACTGACAGTTGAGTCTGACATGTTTGACATAAAGGTTTGGTTTCTTTTGTTAAGTGATGTTGGTGTGGTAGGCGTGCATGTCCAATTCTTAAAGGGTTAATATAACTTGTTCCCTTCTTTTATTGGGTAGTGGGAGTTTGGTTTCAATTTCGGGCATTATTTGTCTCAGATTTGTTTGAGTGTCTTCCCAGATGGATTGCCATTTTTGTTATATGTATTTTTTTATTGAGTATCTGTGATCGGTGTGGGGAAATTTTGTAAAGAGGGGTAAATTATCAGTAGAAGTTAATTTTAGGGCTAGTGAGTCGACTTCCTCGTTACCATTTATTCCCATGTGTGATGGTACCCATAAAAACGAGATGCTTTTATGTCGCAAGTTATAAAGTTCCTTTTAATGAGTTCATTATTTAGGTGCGAAGGAATTTTCAGATCTGTTAGGCTATTTATTAGGTCAGAGATAATTTGATGTTTTGCACATTTTGAGGGCATAGAATATAGCAAAAGCCTCTCAGGTGTATATACTTGAATTTTGTGGTAGACGCAGAGCAAATTTAGTTCTCTACATATGTAAACTGCAGCATTTGTTTTGGATGCATCGGTGTAAATGAAAGAGAAATTGGAAAATTTTGATACTAATTAATTGAAAGAATTTTGTATCTGGGAGGGAGTGGTGGTCTGTTTTTGATATAATATTAGGGATGTTTCTATATATGGTATTTGAATTATTCATGGAGAGATATTTCATTTTGATATCAGAGAGCGTTTAAATTGTTCATTGTCGCAACTTATATTTTTGATCCTTTGGTAGAAAGGTAATTTTTTTGAGGGTTTGTTTCTAGCAAAGTTTAAGGTGATATTTTTAAATGTGGAAGAATATGATAAGTTGGAGATGTTTGCTAATATTCTAGCGGCAAAGTTTAGAGAGCATTTGACGGCGCACATGCAGTGGTGGCTCATTTGCTAATGCTAGAAGACCCTTTTCCATATATTAAACGCATGCTTGGGCTATATTTTAGTTCCACCAAGTTACTGGATGTTTTTGTATAATTTTGGTTTTTCCGATTTGAGAATATGCCGCGTTTAAAATTATATTATCAAGATTTCTAACATTTTCATTTACGTCATTGACATACACAAAGGTTGTGATATTATTTTCTATTTCGTTTTGATATTGACTTCAGTCTTCGGTTTTTATTTTCCATGTTTGGTAAGGGAGGCTTGTTGGAGGTTATTTTTCTACTAAATATATTTTAATGGGGAAATGATCGCTATCATGGAAATATTTTATAATTTCCCCTTTAAAGCAGGATTTTATTGAGGGAGAACAAAAGGAATGGTCTATAACTGAGAGGGTACCATTGAATGAATTGAATCTTGAGGGTTCACCGGTGTTTAATAAAGTTAAATTTGAAGTATTTATATTATTTTCCAGAATATTTCCATTCTAACCGGTTTTATTTCTACCCCAGGCCACGTTATGGCAATTCATGTCACCAACAATAATTTTAGGAGGTCGAATGTGATATATTAGGTTATTTAATTCAACTAGGTCGGTCTGATTGTGAATAACCGATACTGCAATCGCTTCTTAGTTTTTATTTATTACAATTTCATTTGATATCTGACAAATATTGCCACTCCATCGCTAACAAACACGGAGTTCCTATTTTTTTAGTAGACCGTGTAATCTTTTAGGCAAATTATTGTTTGAGTTTTGAGATTTGTTTCTTGAAGGCAAAGTTTTTTAGGGGATATATTATTTAGGAGTATTTTCAATTGTTCTTGGTGTCACAAAAATCCGTTTAAATTCCATTGAAGAATCAAATAATTCATCACAGATATATATTAGGTGATTTATTTAATATTGAGATAATTTGTCATGGTGATATAATTTTTTAAGGTTTCATTTCTCATGTTTTTATAGATGAAATTGAGAACTTCAAGTAATTCAGATGGTTCTTTGGAATAATCTGGTGCGAGCATGTCAGGGTTTGTAGCATTAATAGTGTTTTGTGGAAAGTTACAGATCTCATTGAAATTTAAAAAAAAAGGTGGGCTTCGACTTTCAATCCGTTCTTTAATTGACTCTAGTAGGGAAGGAATATCTTCATTAGTTTATTTATATTTTTTTTTGTAATTTTTTGTTTTGGATAGCTTTATAGGTTGAGCGAAGGTGATATAGGGGGTTCCTAATCATTCACAGGTGATGTTGAATATTATCTTTCCATAGTGAGAGAGGTGTTTGATTGTTGTGGATTCTGCGTAGATGTGGGCTTGGAAAATTTGACGAAGCCGTTAATGTGGAAGTTTGAGGTTTGTGGTTGGTACGATTGGGGACGTTCCTGATGATTCAGCCAAGGAACTTTCAGCTGCAGTCTTTGTTTTGGTTTCTGTTGTGTTGCCTGTTTCTTCATTAGAATTTGTTTGTAAAGTATTTGTTTGGTCAGGGTTATTTCCGATATCCATTTCTTCCACATATGTGCGTGTGTCTCTTTTTGTTTTAAACAGGCGGATTCTTCGTGACCTATGGCTTTACACATTGAACAATTTAATGAATACTGGAATAGATTTATTTTCAAGTGGAGAGATGGAAATTTGTCTGCGAAAACTTAATATGTGACTATAATCTGCTTCAGGCATTCCTACTCTTAGGAATGTCATTTGCCATACTGTTTTTATTTTCATTATTTGGATTTCTTCTTTGATTTGTGAATTTGGTATTGTTGAGCATACGTTTGATATTACGAGATATTCAGTATCGATTCAATTTATTCTAATTGATTTATGTTGATCAATCAGGTTATCAACTGTTGTTTCGGAGAAAACGTAGATACAAATTCTGTTGTTTGTGATCCGAGATGCATATAAAACAGTTTTCGGCTGGACTATGGATCCAACACCCACGACGAAGTCGTGAATCTTGGCCCCATCAATTGAGGTAAGGATGATGGCTTGTTCCTTTGTAGGGTATTTATGTGTAGCTGTTATGTTGGAGTAGGTTTGTTGTGATGGATTTATTCCATCGATTGAGATTTTATCTGTCATCTGCAAATGCTTTAGACAATATTCTGAGGTAAACCGTGCCGCAGGTTAATTTACTGTAATTAACACTGGTTCCGAAATACCTGTCGAGAACTTCCCAACAACAAAAACCCGATTAAAGAGTAATAAGTGTGTTTAATGAGTTGATCTAGTACTCACTGTGATTGTCTGGGACCAGTGGATGGGCATTACCACTTTTAAATTATGATACACTAGAGTATTTGTTTCAATTCTAATGAAAACTGCTTATTTTATTAAAGTAAAACAAGACCGAAATAAACGTGGTATTGTCAACCAAATTCAGGACCAGTTATTGCTCCAAAATTTTCAAATAATGAAATTCCGAGAATGCTGCAAAGTTTTCCCAACAGTAATTGTCTTGTAAAACATTGAATGATGTTTGAGATCACTAACAATTTGGATTTGAAAATCTTAACTCAAGAAAGTTATTTTTGAATCTACGCGGTACTAAACGTGTAACCGACTCCGTTTATGAGAGTAAGATATAAAAACAATTTCGTGGATTCAGCTTCTAACACATATTCAATACATGTCACTTATTCTCTAGTGCTTCAATAGGGTTATTAAACCCAATATGTAAAGTAAAGTAAGTAAAATCCTATTCTTTTGATATTGAAGAATTTGAAAAGGTTCGTCATAAAGGTTTATTTAGTATAATTAGAACTTTTCGTACCTCTTAAAAATTGGTCTGATTCACCTGCAGCCTTGATTTGTAATACACTTCGGCTGTGACAGCCTTTTTGAATTATCAGTTTTCAGGTTTGTTTGAATATTTGACAATCGATGTAAATTGGTATATAAGTCGGATACATTAATTAAATATGATCCGTATCGGAAATTATAGATGTTATAAGGTCGTACCAAGATATTATGTATATAAGCGGTGTCGCAGATCACGCTGTTCTCGAAGAAGTAACGTTCAGATAATTTTATATTCTACATATCACTTACTGCATCGAGACACACTAATAATAATTAACCACAATGAGTCTTGAGTGGAATTTAAACGTAACTCAATGTGGTAATGTCAATTTATCAATTCATTTAGCTAGATCATGAGCTTTAAAAAGCAGTCACGAAAGCTTCTTTCCAATTTTCTCCCATTCAATTTGTAGACGGTATGAATAACAAATTTTTTATCCCGGAAAGGGGCCATTCATTAAATACGTGAGGATAATGTTCACAATTTTTGACCCCCCTACCTCCATGATTCTATCCCGGTTTCAAAGTAATAAAAGTGTCTGTTACACTAAAACTACAAATGAAAATATTGTTTTTTGTTTTCCAAATAATCAAAATAAGATAATTAGACGGAAAAATGTACTGAAATTATTAGTTATAACATTTGAAATGGAGAAATATCAACACATTTAATATTTTAAAATTTTATTAAACAATAAGTGTACATCATTGAATGAAGAAAACCATTTTGCATCTAATGTGGAACTGATTTTTTGATAACAAATATTACGTAGAAATTAGTTTTACCCCCCTTCTCACCAGGATAAGCACACGAAGATATTTTTAATCACTCATCCCCTCGGGAACCTTCCGCAATTAATGAATGGCCCAAAAGTATGGAAGTATTTGTCAAAAAATCTTGGTACGATCTCATACAATAACTGATGAAAATGTGTTTGAATGAAGTTTAGCTAATTTACACCATTTTTTTCTGTGGAACTCATTTTAAATTATTTATTATGTAGAACTTTCTTTGTATCAACTAGTACATTTCAATTATAATGCTACTATGGTAATTTCATCAACATCTGATCATCAAAAAGTATCCAAAAATAAATTGCTCAATATTCTATTAAAACAAGTACTAATGGATGTGATAAAATAAGCATGGAAGCGTTGTAATAAACGATCTTGGGTCATTTTGGAATAAAGAGAAAAATGTTTACTTTCTCGGAACCATTATACTGGCACTAACTAGGTACGAACACTATTGATATCTTGACTAAGACTCACTGACTAAACTAAATGTCGTTAGATGCCTAACTACCTGATAATATGATTATGGAATATTCGATTATATTGATTACCTAATTTGAGTATATTGTAATGTTTTTCTTATTTATTTAAACAATAAACGGGTGGGATGAACGTTAAATACACGGTATAGCTACTTACTTAATTTATTTATTCAATACACTATTCACTACTTATATACACAGTATATTCACTTAAACTAATTTATATAAACACTAAACTATTTTATATTCTCTTATTTACTGATTGCTATTTCGGTGTATTCTTGTTTATTTCACGAGATCACTTTATCAACTAAACTGAACTTATCCGCTGGTCGGTCCTATATATATATATATATATATATATATATATATATATATATATATATGTGCCTTTTCTACTAGAGAATTCTAGATTGCGGCTTATACAAGAACAATTGGCTCTCCCATTTTCTAGATAAGACTGGTCACAAAAACAACGTCTAGATAAGATAGTCACAATCGTAAACAATTCTAAGAAATACCTACGCATCCGCCATAATTTCAACTTTAATACATGGCTTAGGCAGAGTCGGATTCAGCGATTCAGTGTGATGTTTCGTAACATTACCCCCTCCTTAAATGGCAGTTCCTCCTGGAACTTTTGTGTAGTCGAGACTGGATGTTTGAATCGGTAACTGGCCCCATTTTTACACTCTCCGATCTTATTGAAATAGCAGGGCACCGTCTTCATCGGATACTGATAACGGGGGTTGTACCTGCAAACTAATATCTGGACAACGGTATCTCGAAAGATAATCTCTACCATGTTCCTAATAACTCGCCAATCCAACTGGTTACTTACTATCTTAGGCATATTCAGTTTCTTCACGCTGGATTCTAACACATGGTCTCGGAGGTTTCGAAGTGCTTCCCACACATTGCGGTTAGTAGATCGATCTTGAAATTCATTTTTACTTACCACGTAGAAGACGTACCGCGAATTATGTTTCAGTGTCTTGTCAGGGGCTGGAATCTGATCTTCAAGTTTTTCTAATTGCCCGAACTTCTTTCGAAAGACGGTTGCCAACCCCTGTGCGTTCTTGATACGGGCGGAGATGTTGTGTGCCATTGAATAATCATCCGGGACAGTGAATAAATCTTGTCGTTGTTCTGAAGTGACTCCATATCTAGCTTTCCTGGTACCTCCATACGACACATCTCGAATATGGTTCACTCCTTTCTCTAGGTTATGGTCTCCTTCGAATGGCGCTAGTCGGTTTTGGTGAACTACTTTTGGTTTTCCGTTGAGGATCTTGCTTTTTCGATATATAACATCATTGATCCTTTTTTTGATGAAGTATGGACCTTTCCAGGATTTTTGTAATTTTGAGGAAAATCCTTTTTTCTTCGTTGGGTTGTGTAACCATACTTTGTCTTCTTCTTTAAAACCGCCTAATGTGGCCTGCGTGTCGTACCGACTTTTCATTCTGTCGCTGGCAACTTGAAGATTTGTTCGAACTAATTCATGAATATCGTCCAGCCTTCTTCTCAATTGATTCACGTAGTCTTCTCCTGCTAAATCTTCTCCAGACCGACAGCCAAATTCCAGGTCACAAGGAAGCCTCATTTCACGTCCAAACAGGATTTTCGCAGGTGTTTCACCCGTGGACTCATTAACAGCAGATCGATAAGCCAATGCGAATAGGGAAAGATACTGGTCCCAATCTCTCTATGGATGGACACTACTTTGGACAGGTACTTTCCAATAGCCCTGTTCATTCTCTTGACCATTCCATCTGACTGTGGATGTAATGCTGTGGTCCTGGTCTTCTTCATTCCAGGCTTCTCGCAAATCTCCTGGAATAGATAGCTTTCAAAATTTCTTCCCTGGTCACTGTGGACTTCCAAGGGCCCTCCATATTGGCTGATAAATTCTTTCACCAATACATCCGCGACAGTTGTGGCCTCTTGGTTCATGATTCCGTAAATTTCCACCAACTTTGTGAAATAATCCATTACAACCAGTATGTATTTGCCACCATTTGCTGTCGTCGGAAATGGTCCAGCGATATCTAAAGCAATCCTTTCGAAAGGGCTTCCAACATTGTACTGTTTCATAGGTGCCTTTCTCTTTCGATGTGTGCCATTACTCGTAGCACAAGTCGTACATTTCTTACACCAGTCCTTCACATCATCGGAGCTGTCCATCCAACTAAACCCCACACGGATTCGCTGGAGGGTTTTCTTCACTCCCAGATGACTTCCCGATGGACTGTCGTGTAACTTCTTTAGTACTTCAGCTACTCTTATTCTCGGGATAACTAGCTGTCTCCTCATCTCGGAACCATCATCGTTTTCAAGGACTCTTTTCAACAGCCCTTTTTCCAGGACAAGGGAGTCCCACTGAGCCCAATACGCCTTGAGTTTCGTTGAAAATTTTGACACTTCTTGCCAGGTAGGTCGCCGATTTTCTTCCTTCCACTGCCGAATCTTCATTAGGTATGGATCATTCTCCTGATCTTCTCCGATCCTGGTGGGTGACCATTCTTCATTGACTACCGTAGTTCTTGAAACTGCAGCTTTCCTAGATTCCGCCTTGTTGCCCTGGGAGCAGTCTGTTGGGTACGGCCGTCTGGACAGGGAGTCGGCATTTAGGTGACTCACACCAGCTCGATGTTCGATGTTGAAATCTTACTCTTGAAGTCGTTCAATCCATCTAGCGATCTGACCCTCGGGATTCTTGAACTGCATCAACCACTTGAGTGCTGCATGATCAGTCCGGACTAAAAACTTCCCACCATAGAGATACTGGTAAAAGTGTTACACGGACCTCACTACCACGAAAAGTTCTCTTCTTGTGACGCAGTAGTTTCGTTCTGGTTTGGAGAGGACTTTACTGAAATATCCCAGCACTCTTTCTTGCCCTCCTCGGATCTGTGAGAACACTCCACCAATTCCTACGTTACTTGCGTCAGTGTCAAGAATAAAGTATCTCTCTGGTAATGTATATCCTAATATCGGCGCCGAGGTTAAATGCCTCTTCAAGGTTTCAGAAGCCGTTTGACAGTCTTCGTCCCATTGGAAAGCTCTTGCTTCTTCTGTAAGTCGAGTTAGAGGCTTGGCAATATCTCCAAACTTCCTGATAAATCTTCTATAATACGTGCAAAGTCTTCAGTTGTCACAATCGTAAACAATTCTAAGAAATCCCTGCACATCCGCCATAATTTCATTATTCTTACATGGCTTAGACAGAGTCGGATTCAGGGACTATACCAGTGTGCTGTTTCGTAACAATATGAATATATCTGTGATTATATTTATTATTATCTCTTGGTGAGTAGCAATCTATATTTATAGTACAATGCCGACCTAATTATTAATATACAAATAATAACTAACCTTACATGCTCATGTAAGTGACCATCAAACTATACCTCGTCCAAACAAAGTTGACTTTTTAGCATTTATATAAGGATTTTAAACAATAACTTGCTTGAACAAACTCTAGTGCTTCTTGACACGTTTTGAAAAATAAATAATATTGAATCAATAATTGACATAAATAAGAAAAAAACAATCGATTTATTAATTTCTGTCTCAAATCGTGATAATTTCTCTATTTTCTTAAACTAACTTTGTCAGGATGAATGAAGTTTTCCTAGATATAAACTGGGACTTGGTGCTCTAGAAGATTTTTCATTAATGTGCTCCACTTTTCACAACATTATAATCCAATGAATAAGCAGTAACACAACCTAGCGCCGAATTCATAGAAACAAACTAAAAGCTTGGATAAACTGGAATACCTTACAAATGATCAAGCATGAACGAAACTTGCGGATTATAAATACTCTTCCTCTCACAAAGAACATTCTCCGACACATTAAAACAACAGCTCTTTAAGCTAAGACGAACTTACTAAGACGAAAATGCCAACTTCAACAACAGTTCGCACATCTCTTTCCTATAAAGTTGTATACCCAGCCCTTCCAAAATCTGATGGAACCATTTCAATAATTTCATCCTTAATGCTAGTACTATAAATTTTAGTTTTGACAATAGTATTGAATGGGAAAAACGATATTATTAACCAAGTTTTTATGTGTGTGAACATAGCATAACCTAACCTAACCTAACCAGCATTTAAACTTGAAAATTGTAAGTAGAAAATACTACAAACTTTTCGAATTACTTTCATTTACTTCGAATTATATACCAGTTTCCAATCTACGGAATTTTTAAAAAGTACACTAAGTACACTTGTTTTCTTTTACAATTAAGCAGCAACTGAAAATTAAACGTCGTTTGCACCATAAGACTTGGAATTATGACTGAACAGTTGACTGCAAAAGATAACTTATCAGTCAACGATCTTTATCATTTACTAATAGATGCAAATCAAAAGCAATCCGAGGAAATTACAACGACTGTTGATTCCTGTATTTTTCTATTGGCTGGAAAACTCGAGGAAGCCACTCAAAAGATGGATAAATTGGAAACCAGAGTAATCGCACTAGAAAGAAAATTACAACGTAATAATATTTCAGTATTTGGCGTGAAAGGTGATACTACGCAGTTAAACAGTGTGGAATTTGGGATTAATGAAATACTAAAATTGTTGAGTACCGACATAGAAGTGAGTGATATAAATTTTGTCAGAGGCCTAAAGCAAGATAACTCTAAGACACCGGTGATTATAGAATTTATCTCACTGTACAGAAAACAAATTTTTTTCCAGAATATCCAAAAATTGAAAGGTGCGGAAGTATCGGTGTTCAATGAAATGTGCGCGGAAGATATAATTCAACGGAAAATATTGGTTAAACACTTGGGACTCGCTAATGAACAAAAACGAGGTGCCAAGATAAAAGGGAACATTTCAGAAATTGATGGTGACCCTTAGACAATAGTCCAGTTAAAAGCATTGGATGAAGGAGATGTTGAATCGGAAGATAAGAATAGTGTGTCAGAAGCGGTTAGGTCAAATAAATGAACGAAAACTGAATATTGTCCCACTCAAACTACTAGAATTTATCGAAAAACAAAAAAACTATAAATAATATTTCCATTTTTTTCTCATAGACTTAAGAATTGTTAACTCCAACTTGTGTTGTGTCATAATTCAATTTTTTCTTTCTTTCAAATTTACAAGGAACAAAGATATAATGGAACGATATTTGAAAGTTTGTCACGTTAATACCTGCTCCTTAACAAAAGTTTTTACAGATTTCAAAGAAAAAGTAGGTAACGTAGAGGTAAATAAATTCTTTGTGAATCACTTATCACTCTAATGCAAATTATGGCTATGGAGTATACGGGCCCTACATTCCACATCTTAATAGTTCTACACTACAACGATTACAAAACTGTTTTGTGCGTTTCATTTCCGGCATAAGATAGCCTACGACTAGATATCTCCGACAATTAGGCTTATATAATTCCAGGAGAGGATCTACCAAATTTGTGAAAAATGGTCTCCGTCCAAAGAAGGAAAAGGAGAAACTCGCAAGAGGCTAAGGGGTAGGCAGGAAAACACCACTTCGGATACAAATGACGAGGATGAGGGCATGACGACTGACGGGACAACTACCTCAGTCAATACACTCGCGTCAAGTGCAGATTCTCCCAGCTCGTTGAAGCAAAGGAAAAAAAAGAGTAAATGGATTCCTTCACAAGAAGTCAGGAGACAAGAGGCTGTGAAAGTCAAGTAGAAAGAGCTAGAGATACATAAGAAAGAAAGAGTCAAGAAGAGAGAGCCAAGAAACGAACAGAGGAAGCTAAAAAGCGAGCGGATGAGCGCGAAATGAATAGGAATGAAGTTTATGAAAAAAAAGATTCAAGATGAGGGCAGGAAGAAGAATCAGAAGCCTAAAGGGAACAGGAGACGAAGGCAGCGGCCAGACGCCTTAGTTATTGAGGTTTCGCAAGATCTCTCTTACTCAGCCATGCTCAAGAAACTGAAGGAAGGCGTGGACCCCTCAATCACTAACACCGAGATCCGAACAAATAAAAAAACTGCAAAAGGAGATGTTATGATTGAAGTGACTGGACCTTACTCCTAGGGAGTCCATAGAAGTGAGGTATCTGGACTGCCTGACCACAACGGACCAAGTCAGGAAGGCGATAAGTGAGAAGCTAGGTAAACCAACGGGTGATGTCTAGATGAACTTGACCAAACCGAACACAGCCGGTCTAAAATGCTGGCTATCGTTGAGATCTCCAGCAGGGATGATAATACTCTTATGATAAAGCGAAAACTCAGAGTTAGCTTAGTTAATTGCAGATTCAGGAGACGTGTAGAAGTAGAAGGATATGGGCCCATTGCAAGGCGATGTACAGGTCAGGACCGTACAAAGACGTATTCCAAATGCCAGGAACCTATAGGGAAGGGGCACTCTGGAGCCAAATGTATATCAGAGCCTAAATGCCCATTGTGCACCGATATTGGAGAAGCATCAACCCATGTGGCAGGACGAAAAGGGTGTGAAGCCTATCGGTGATCATTGGACCAGGAGCCTTTGAAAAGTTGAATCAACTTTCATGAAGGTCCTTCAAATAAACCTTAATAGGATCAGGACAGCGCCTTAAAAGAACAAATTGCCCGTGAGAAAGGAGCGGATATTACGCGTATCAGTTAGCCCCACAACTATGACGACAAGAGAGATGGATGGATCGTGGACCCATCAGGTACAGCAGCCATATGGGTGGTTGATAGAACTGCGGTGCCAATAGAAGCCAAGGGATCAGGCCCAGGTTATGCATGGATCAGAAGTAGGGGGACGTCCTACTTAAGCTGTCACCTTACACCCAATGAGGCGATTGCCGACTTTGAGGCGAGATTGTCAGGCATAGAAGATGAAGTCCGCAGTTTGAGGGGTGTTTGAGGGCTGAATGGGGTGAGCCAGCACCTAACGGTAGGGGGCGAAGAGTCACGGGATTGCAAGACTTGGGTGGGTGATTATCAACATGCGAGAGGTGCCAACTTTCCGAAGAGCTGGATGCTCATGCACAATACCGGATATCACAATGGGATCGGAGAGGATCGCATGTCAGATAATTGGATGGCAGGTGCTGGAGGACTACTCCACCAGTATATAGAGTATCAGATAGGGGACCCACATCCAAAACAAGTGTCGACCCCTCCCCCACGGTGGAACGTAGAAAAGCTGGATAGAAGTGTCTTTGACACTATGATCCAGGTGCGTAAAGGAACTCTTCGAAAAGTAAAAAGAGGAGAAATGAGGAGACAGTCTTCAACGCTGCTGGTAACGGCGACCATCAGCCTGCTCACCGGGGCATGTGAGAGCTCCATGCCAAAGAAGTCAGCTAGGAAAGATCGACTTTCGGCTTACTGGCGGAACTCAGGGATAGCCGACCTAAGGAAAAATTGTTTCCGACTCAGGAGGCTAGCACACAAGGCCAAGAGGAATACCTCTGACTTTGATCCGAAAACTAATCAGTACAAAATAGCTAGGCTAGCCCTAAGTATGGAGATAGCCAAGAGCAAAGTCAGGAAGTGGAAGGAACTCTGTGACAACGTGGAGGGTGACCCTTGGGGACTGGGGTACAAACTTGTGCTTCAGAAACTCAGAGGTACTGACTCCACTTCTTAGATGACGACTGAGGTCAAAGAGCGTATAGTGGAGGAGCTCTTCCCAATACATGTCGTGGAGGAAGGAGTACCAGTTCATGTATTAACAGGCGAGATACCCTTTTTTACTGAAGAGGAATTTCAGAAAGCGGCAACGGGAAAGGTAAGGGAGACCCAAACACGGCATCAGCCCACCGGCCTTTGTGTATTCTTGATACAGCTGGTAAACTCTACGAGAAGCTTCTGAAGCGAAAAACCCTGGATGCTGTTGCAGAAGCAGGAGGGTTGTCATCAAGACAGTATGGCTTTACCACGGGGAGGTCGACTGTGGATGTGATAAACGGAGTAGTGGAATCAGCAAAGGCAGTGAAGACTGGGAATCACTGGTAACGGGACCTCTGCATGACAGTCACTCTCGACGTCAAGAATGCGCTTAACTCAGCCAGATGGAAAGATATTCTGAATGTCCTTTCGGATGATTTTCAGGTACCGGCGTACCTTTATCGAGTCCTGCAGGACTATCTGTCCGAACGGTGGTTTACGTTTGACACCCGAGAAGGAAAACGCTAAAAACGGATAACCTCAGGAGCGGTTCAAGGTTCAGTTCTGGGGGCGGACCTGTGAAACATAAACTACGACAGGATCCTACGCATAGTAATGCCTGACGGGGTGCTTTTGGTGGGATATGCAGATGACGTGGTCGTTGTGATCACTGCAGGCATGGTAGAGTTACTTCAGCTCAAGCTATACCAAGTAATGAGGAGGATAATGAAATGGATGGAAACCAAACCATGTGTCTGACTGTCCAGAAAACAGAAATCGTACTCCTTACCACAAAGCACATACATAAAGGCATAACCATGTACGTTGGAGACCAGCCCAGTGAATCGACAGAGGCAGTAAGGTACCAGGGAGTTATGCTTGATGGCAAACTGACCTTCTGGAATCACATCTGCGGAGCAGCAGATAAAGCAGCTAAAGTGGTGGTAAACTTGAGCCGACTTATGGCTAATATTTGGGGCCCAAGTTCGGTAAGAAGGAGACTTATTATGCGAACAGCAGATGCCATTATGCTGTATGGAGCCGATGTTTGGGCAAAAGCATTGTGGTTCCAAAAATACAGGGAAAGGATGGACGCGGTACAAAGGCAAGGGTGCCTAAAGATTTGCATTGCGTATAGAACGGTGTCAGGTGCGGATGCTCAGGCGATTGCAGGAGTCATCCCGATCGATATACTGGCAGACGAGCGTCAACGAATATACATTCGCAGGTGGAAAAATTCACCGCACACCATCAAAAGAGAAGAACAGAATCGAAATCTACAGGACTGGCAGAAAAGTGATGTTTGGAAAATAAAACCGGCACCTTCTTTATATCTATTATTATATATATCTTTTAAACAACATAATATCTAGACTCGCTACATCGCTATTTTTATACATACACTACTTCTTCTTTTTTAACAGATTTACTAACATAAGTAGAACCATAGACATAAACTATTTTAGTATATATTCACAACACCCCTCCTCTCTAAAATGTTCTAAAATCTTCTACTCTAAATTCTTAACACCTAAATCATCTCTGAATTTAACAAAAGAAACATGCTTCAAACCTTTTATTAGTATATCTGCTAATTGCCTATCATTTGGGATATACAAAATTTTTATGACATTATTATTCATATATTCTGAAACAAAATTATATTTAATGTCAATATGCTTGACCCTTCTGTTATTTGCAGGGTTGTTCAATATGGATATACATCCTTGATTGTCCTCATAAATCAACATAGGTTTTACATCAATTTTAAAATCTTGCAAAAGTGTAATAAACCATAAACCTTCTGAAACTGCCTTACAGATAGCAATTAGTTCAGCCTCTGAGCTAGATAAGAAAATACAGTGTTGCTTTCGAGTAGCCACATCAAGGTATTGTTAGAAAGTTTAAAAACAAATCCAGACACAGACTTGCGATCACTCGGGTCGCCTCCCCAGTCTGAATCTACAAAACACATTAATTGGAAACTATTTTCTTCACGAATATATTCAAATCCAAAATTTTGTGTACCTTTAAGATATCTAACTATTGTTTTTAAATTGTTCCAAGCATAATCAGAAGCCTTGTCTTGCAACCTACTAAAAACGTTTAGAGCAAAACAAATGTCTGGCCTGCTACCCAACATCAAATACATCATGCAACCCAACAATTCACGATATGGCTTACTCGTAATATCTTCTACATTTTTACATGCTTTAATATACAATTTTGGTTCTATTGGAATAAGTGAACATTTACAATCTTCCATTTTGAATCTCTTAATAAGTTTAGAAATATAATGTTCCTGATTTATACTCAATATACCTTTGTCTCTATCATATTTAATTTCCAATCCCAAAAAATATTTGAGTTTTCCTTTATCTACAATTTTGAAATCTGTCATCAGCTGGATCTCTATTTTATTTATTAAAACTAAGTCTGGTCTTGATAAAATTATGTCATCTACATACAACAATAAGTAAACTTTAGAATCTGTTTTATTCATGACATATAAACAATAATCATTATTAGATCTTTCAAAACCAATATCCAATAAATAAGATTTAATTTCACTATTCCAACATCTACTAGATTGTTTCAGTCCGTACAGTGATTTTTTTAGTTTGAATATCTCATTTGGATTACACTGAACACCTTCTGGAGGATAAATGAATACATCATCATCAATAATACCGTTTAAAGAAGCACTTTTTACATCCAATTGTGTAAAATAAAATTTCAACTGATTTCCAACTATTGAATGTAAACGAATGGTTGACATTTTTGCTACTGGTGAATAAATAGTATCATAATCAATATTTTATTTCTTGTAAAAATCCTCTTACCACCAACCTTGCACCTTGTGTCCAAAATCTTGTTATTTCTAGGAATTTCTACTCCTTCCCAGGTTTCGTTTTCATAAACTGAATCCAATTCCTTATTTATCGCGCCTATCCCAAAAATTTTTGTCAGATCGATTTTTAATTTCAGAAAAATTTTGAGGTACCTCATCTTAATATTCTGTTGCATTAAATGCCATATGAAGTTCGTAATCTTCATACTTCTTAGGAATTTTTGTTGTTATTTTCTCTTATATCATTTGACCTTTCATAATAATTCTCATTACCGCTTGCTTCTGTATTTGTAAGATCATAAAATTCAATTTCACCATCATGTTGTTCTGTTACCTTTAAATCTTCATTCACATCTGAATCTAGACATACCTGAATATTTTTCTTTTCAAACCAATATTCGTTTTCATTAAACTTAACATCCCTAGCTATTATGATTTTTTCTTTGTTTACATTCCAGAGTCTATATCCTGTAGGAGCATATCCAATCATCACACATTCCTCAGTAGTAGGATCAAACTTACCACTAAATTGTTTCTGAACATGACTATTCGCGGTACATCCAAAGATTCTTAGGTTACTTACATCAGGTTTGTAACCATTCCATATCTCTGCAGGTGTGACATTTATATTTGCAGCGATACCTCTGTTCATTACATAATTCACTGTTCTTACTGCTTCATTCCAGAACTCCTTGGGCATTCTTGATTCTTCTAATATTGCTCTACTTCTTTCGACTAAACTACGGTTCTTTCTTTCTGCCTTGCCATTTTGTTGTGGCGTATATGGCGTGGTGAAATCAATTATTATCCCTTTTTCTAAACATAACCTCTTTATTTCATTTTAAACATACTCACCTCCGTTATCACTTCTAAGCTTTGAGATTTTACAAGTAAATTTTGCCTCTACCATATTAATGTATTCTAAGAACTTCTCATAAACTTCTGACTTATTTTTCAACATGTAAACTGCAGTAAAGTTGGAAAAATCGTCTATACATGTTAAAAAATATCTACTGCCATCAACTACTTGTGGTGTAATGGCGCCACATAGGTCTGTGTGTATTATTTCTAATAACCTTTTACTTCTAGTACGCAAACCAAATGTATACAGAGTCATTTTCCCTTTTACACATGGCTCGCAAAAATCTATATCATGCAATTTTATATTACCATCGATCCCCTTAGCCATGTCACCTTTAATAATCTGTTTTAAACCACTAAAACCCACATGAGCATATCTCCTATGCCATTTCAAATAATCGGAATCATAACATTCTACATTATGACACTCTCATAAATACAACTGGAAACAAATTTCATATAAACTACCTCTCTTACCAATTCCTAAAATTTCGTTTTTATCATTAAGTAATTTGACCTGACCCTTTTCAAATAATACCTCAATATTGGACATATCAAGTTTTTTTACAGAAAGTAGGTTTTTCCTCAAATCCGGAGTATAAAAAACATTGTTAATAGTGCATTTTACCTCTTTACTGCCTACTTTGCTAGGAACTCCTATATTCCCTACTCCCACTGGTAACAAAAAACTACATTCCTTTGCAACTGCAGTATTGGTTCCTTCAACATTAACAAACTGGAGAAATAGCTTTTATCGTTAACCATGTGATCTGTACAGCCTGAATCAATGTAGAATTTAAGAATATTTGAATCTACTCTACCATTACAAAAATCAGAATTACTATCGCTCATAAAACAGACATTATTTGATAGACTATCATTATTGTTATTACAACTACTTTCATCATTTTGAACATTTCCTTGCATTTCTACCTGATTACTATGATAATTACTATTAAATCTACTCCTACCTATGAATCTTCTATTTGTGCTTCTGTTTCTTCTGAACCCTGATCGATTACCTCTGTAATTCCCTCTGTTGAATCCATCATCTGATTGTATCATTCGATTGAAGTTTTGATTTCCGGACCCTCGTTCTCCACCACGTTTTTGAGGATAGTCTCTTTTGTAATGACTTATTTGACCACATTTAAAGCAACCTCGCAGTGATGTGAATGCTGTAGGTGTTTTCACTATATCATCTTTTTCATTACTCATTTTTCGTTTCTCAACTTCTGCTAATAATTTGGATTTGACAGTTTCATAAGTTACATCAGACAAATTTTCAATAACAGTAACAAATGTGTCATAAAAGCGGGTAAACTCAATAACAGATCACATATTTAATCTTGATCTTCTAACTTAACGTCTGCAGCTTTCAGTTGTCTCACCGTGTTCTCAAACTCTTCTAGAAATATTATAGGACATTCATTTTCTTTCAATTTTATACTCAGAAGTCTCTTTCTCAAAAATAATTGGCCAGAATCTCATTTCTTCTCATATTTTGCCTTGAGTACGTTCCACATTAGAAAAGCTGTTTTACAATCTCTTAGACTCCCTATCTCTGTATCCTCTACACATTGTACCCAGATAGATATTGCTTTGTTATTCTTTTTTTGTTCTGCTGGTACTGTTGCATTCACTTCGGAAGTAATCATTGTAGAGACATCATATTCTGCCAACAACATTTCAACTCTGAACATCCAGTTATGATAGTTTCTACCATTAAGTGGCTCTATATTCAACTTTTTATCCATTTTAATTGTTCTTATTTTGCTCATCCACCACCAGAAAACTATTGAAACCTTCGTATAATCTTTCAACTTTCCACGTGCCTTTTCCCGGCTTTTTCTGTATATCACTTTTAGCTTGTATTCATTAAACTTTCAACGTACTGCACAGTTTCCTGGTACCTGGGCCCATAACCTGATGTTTTGAAAATAAAACCGGCACCTTCTTTATATCTTTTATTATATATATCTTTTAAACAACATAATATCTAGACTCGCAAAATGGCCATTTTCACATACATACACTACTTCTTCTTTTTTAACAGATTTACATAAGTAAAACCATAGACATAAACTATTTTATTGCATATTCACAACAAAAAGATGGACTCAGGAAACCAGAGGAAGATGGACTGCCACCCTGATTTTAAATGTGAGATAATGGATGGAGAGGAAAAACGGCGATGTTGGCTATTACCTGACACAATTCCCACAATTCCTGACAGGACACGGCTACTACCGTTCATACTTGAAAAAGATAGAGGAGGTAAATGAGGCCACATGTAATTATTGCCACACGGAGGATGAGGACGCAAGGCACACCTTCTTCGCATGTCCAAAATGGGAGCACCTCAGACAAGAAGTTACGAAGATGACCGAAGAACTTAGCCCGGAGACAGCCGTTGCCAATATGCTTCAAACGGGGGAGAACTGAAGTACCGTCACCACGTACATCACTCAAGTTCTCAAACAAAAGGAGGTGAACCGAGAATGGGAAAATAAATGAACCAAATTAGGCGATAAACAGGTGCACAATGAGGAAGAAGGCCTGAAAAGGCTGGAAAAGGTTTGTTCCGAAGTAATACCAAAAGGAAGTTCCGGGTCAGAACCAAAACAAGAAGAGAGGAAGGGTGTTTCAGTCGCTAAGAGTCCGACAAAAAGGGCAGTCACCGACTCGTTGTCAGTCCATGAAGGATTTCACCTACCTATAATAAAATATTATTAATATTATTATTTTTATTATTATTATTATCTGTTTCCTTCTTCAAACCTCTTAATGTGGATTCTTACCGGAACCGGATAATAATCTTCCTCTGTTACGATGTCGTAGACCCTCAGGTCCCATTAGCAATATTTTCTTCTCTCAGTAACACTTGCTAAAGCTGAAAAATAACTGATCTCCGGGAATTGATAAAATCTCGTCTTTCTTTCTAAAAAACTGTGCACATTCAACATCTCATCCAGTGGTAATAATAATGAACTGTTCCGTTACTCAAGGTTGTTTTTCCCGCTATTGGAATTCCACTTTGGTTTCTCATGTATTTAAAAAAGGTTACAAATTAAATGCTCATAACTACCGTTCAATTAGCTTATTAACCATTGTATTTAAAGTTATGGAATCCATAGTCGCCGAAGCGTTTCTGATCAATGATTATCTTATCCCTCATCAGCAACTCGGCTTTGTCAAAGGACGTTCGACATTAAGTGACCTCGCACTTTACGTTAACGATTGGATCAAGCCTTTTGACCATAATGAGCCTACTAATCTCATCTACCTCGACTTCTACAAAGCCTTCGATAGGGTAGCTAGGCGGCAACTTATCTATAAATTGGATCATCTGGGGGTTAGAGGTTAGACTTATCAAGTGGATTTCTTATTTTCCTAACGAACATAAATTTCAAAGTCACGGTAGATCAGCTTTTTTCGGCAGTATCAAGTGGGTTCCTCAAGAATCTGTCCTTAGTCTGCTGCACTTTGTCCTGTATGCTAGTTAATTCCAATATTATGTTTCTTATACAGGCGATACAAAACTGCACTGAAATCCTGTCATCAGCCAAGCATATCTTTGAAAAATCTAGATAACGTGCAGAATTAGTATTCAGAGTGGCTACTACCCTTAATATTGATAATTGTGCTGTTTTCAATGAAGGACTCCCTAGTCTTTTATACAATTATCGGTCAATCCTTAATCCCGATGTCGTTAGACAATGACTTAGGAGTTACAGTTAACTCGACCCTTACGTGGGTGAACACCTCTCCACGATCGCGAGAGTCCTCACTACACTCATTTAAAAATAATTTCCATGTATGTAGGTAACTACTTCCTGCAAACTATTCAAAACAAATCCGTTCGATTTTACAATATGCAAGTTCGGTGTGACAGATTTAGTCCGCAATCAAAACTTATTTGAAAAAGTTCAATGTTACGCTACAAGACTGATTTGTTAACGTCACACCCACTTGTGAACACCGTTTAACTTCAGGAAATATTTTGATCATCAAAAGTCGACATCATCGATAGAACCGTTTCTGACTAATCAGATTAACCGTACGCCTAATTATTTTGAGAGGCTTTGTGTTACTCATTCGTTTGTTTGTACTGCGATGTTATTGGTTGTTGTTTTCGTAATGTACCAGATAGTTTCATCCATATTTCACTCCAGTTACTCATCTGTATTTGCCTTATCATCATAAGATGGTTCAAATATTACAGTTGTTTAGATAAAAAGTTTGGTCGTATTGTTCTTCTTTCCAACGTTCAAATCTACCGAGAAAATTGCACGACTTTTTGATTTCAATGATATACATTACTTTCAATTATTTTCTGGCCAGTTCAATGAAAAGGTTACATCAGAGCTAGTAAGAAGCTTTCGTTCTTATATTGATAGAATTCAATTTTCCTCTCTTGTATCACTTCTATATTTTTTGTATGAGCGCGCATTCAATTTTCTGCTTTTGCGAGACTATAATATGAATATATTTCTGTTAAACGTGGGGCTATTTATGTCTTGACATTTGTGAGTTATTTGAGAATTTGATCGAAGATATTTATTTTAGTTCTTTGACCCCTTTTCAGATATTTCAATTTCATAATATTTCAACTTGAAATATTTGATATACACGAAATATGTTCTAAACTTTCTTTTCCTTTGGAATGTTGGTATTTTTGTTGGATTCTTGAGATTTTTGTGTGTTGAGCTTTGACATAGGAATTCTTTATTCTGCATGGTTTTTTATATTCACTGTGTGAGTGGTGGAGATGTGATGTATATGTGACTCGTTAGAATGCATCGCGGAGAAGCGAGAATTCGATATTGAAGGTTGAATTTGATTTCGGTGTTGTGATGATGAAGAACCAGATCAATTAGACACGGTCCGTCGGACATAACTGTGGCTGTATTATTTCTTGCCGTCGGCCATTTGGCTGATAGACAAGTATACCAGGTTAGACGAAAACTGCAGTAAACTTGCAACACCGACGGGTGAATGGAGTTTCGCTGGGATTCTAGGGGGAAGTGCTATCATCTCTGATGGGAGTGAAAACCAACTGAACGCTTCTGCTTATGCTGGCGATAGTGCAGTTGTATCTGTAGAAGGATGCAATAAGGTGACGAAAGGCTGCGGCTACTATTTCTCTGGAGGAACGGATGGCATTCATAATTGTATTGGCTATGATTTCCATTAATATTTTTTTATCTGTGTATTTGTTGCCACTGTTACAGTTACTATAGAATGTGCATGTAACAGGTAATATTCCAAAATACTGGCTCACCTCCGTATTTATTCCCCTCCCTAAGAAATCAAAATTCAAGAAATGTGATGACTTAAGTCTGATAAGCTTGATGAGCCAAGTGCTTAAGATCCGACTTAAAATTATACAAGCTAGAATCTACTACAAATGTGAAGCCGATCATAGCGATACTCAATTTGGATTTCGTGAAGTTCTAGGAACAAGGGAAGCGCTAGCCAGCTTATTAATGCTCCTCCAGAAATGTCGTGACATGAGGAAATATGTTGAATTATCTTCAACTTCACAATTGATACAGCTTGGGTCATATTCATTGGATTGTTTCCTTTAAGTCCCTACCAACTCGTTGTTTACAGTGGCAGAATTACCCAAAGACTATCCCTGAGATGATTTGTCGTGTATTTAATTTTCTTTAATCCCTATCAACTAAAGGTAATAACAAAAAATGGCGCCTCAACTGGTAAATAATGATGAAAGTGGTTGCTAACTTCGCTATTGCAGGCTAGACTCTATTTTAGTAATGAGTATTATTTAATTTCATTTGCAGAAAACACAGGTCTAATTAGGTTATTTGTTCACATTCTATTGTCACTGATAATAGGACGGGTAATAAGAAGACAAAACACAAATTAGGTTGGCTATAGGTATTAAAAATAAACGGGTACCATAGATAATTGTTTTAATAATATATTATAATTTACTTAAAGTAAGTTCACTGCCATAAATTTCGAAGCTGTCTGTCAGGTTGTTAACCGATCAGTATCATTCACATTTTTAATTGTAAGATAGGAAGTAAAATAGATTTATTGCAACATATTGGTGTACCAAAAGAGAGAGAGAGAGAGAGAGAGAGGATACATGATTTAATTCTTTAGTAACAGGAGCTTTGTCAAGTAGTATTTAGTGATGTTTGGGTTTTTCAAACGTAATTAAGGTTTTAATTCATTTTCCCAAGACTGAGTATACGTTTTACAGTATTTATAGATTAGTATATGTACAGATAGGGAATATTCCTACTTGATACATGGGTATTGGATAGGTATTTCAGCATTGTACGAATGGTGTATAGCGTTGCATACATAGGAGTTGTTTGAAATTTGGCACCGCGGAGCATAGGCGTGCAAAGAATTTTTTAATTTTGAAAACTATTTTGTAGGAAGTCATAATTTTAAAACATAGATTGTTCACAGGTATGGTTTTATGCATCCTCTCTGTATGTAAGTTGAGGGGGGGTTTATAGTATCAGCGTTAACAATTTGGGACATACGTATTTTATTATAAGTAATATAATGAAATTAACTATCTCGACCCTTACTTCGTGGAATCTGCTCATATTAGTGTTTTAAATGAAACTCGCGGTTTCTAGTTATTTCCACAATATAATAAAAATTGTTGGAAATTCTAAAAAATTGACAATTGTTTCGATGATATTGATTTATATAGTTTCATTTAAAACACTAATATAAGTAATATAGTTTGAATTAGGGAAGAATGGAGATTATTAGGCTATTGGGTGACGAGGTATCTTACGAATTAAAAATTAGGGGTTACCCTATAGACTCAACAGTTCAAAATAATCGAGCATCATTAAGGGAAGCTCTTAGAGTGGAACGCTCAGGCGAACCGATGGTTATCAGCCTTTCGGACATTGACACATATTCAGAAATTCTAACTTGCGAACTTAAACTTGGTGATTTAGGTGAGGATATTCAAACCTCTAATGCTGAAAATGGGAAAAATGAATTTAAGAGGATTAACTCGCGTTTACTACATTTGGAAAGTCGACTGGGTCGGTTGGAAAATACTACAATAATCACTATAAGAGACAGTTTATTGTTAACATGCAGGAAATTGAAGTCAGAAATTATACTGTGTTACGGAAAACATGATTGGAGTTCTGCGGATCTTGATGTATCACTAATTGACGATCCCATTCCTCTAGTTCCTGAAATTGTACATAGGGGGTCGGTAACATTAATTGTTGATATCGAGAATGAGGTAGCGATTCAACAACATCAAGGCTCTACCGATTTAGGTACCACAGGTGATTCGGTTGTAGAAGTAAATAAGTCTCCGCTTGATAATGCTTTTCGTCTTCCATCAACTCTTACTAATTGGGTCACTCGTAATTCCCCACCAAAGCATACTCCGGTGGCTCGCTTACGAGACATTTTTGAGACTAACCCTCGTGGGCAACAGCAATCTAGATGGATCGCTAATTAGGAAATGAAGAATCGCAACAGTAATTTAGATAAATTTCGATCATTATCCTAAGAACGTTCTGAATTACGAGCAGACAACCCTGTGAGAGATCTGAATGTGTTTCCTAAGCCTGGTCTTCACAAGCAAAGTGCAATGTCATTACTATATAACATTCCTAATAATAACTCGAATTCCCAACAGAGGGGGGAGAAGGAAAAAAATTCTTTTTGATTGTAAAAAGTTGCATACTCACAGTGCAGTGAATTGTCACCTGTTTCATAAAGGTAATTCTCTTTTGTGAATTTAATAGAGATGCGGGATAAAACCAATGCAACCAGACGCATATTACTTTTCCGCCTAACCTATCTAATATGCGAGAAAATTATTGGTTTACACCAAAAAAAGTTGGAATTTTGAAAAAAGATTTTCAGTTATTTTTACGTTTTCTATCAAGAACAGCACGAAAAAATGGTTTTTGAAAAAACATCCTGTGTGTATGTCGTCGTCCTTCCGCTGTCGGTATTAGCTTTCAATACCAATCCTTACCACACTCAATCCTAAAATGTCCTCCCGACAACGCCGCAGCAGCAGAAAAACACCCAAATCATCCATCAGACAAATTTACGACGAACCCCTTCAACACACACCCTACAGACAAAAAGACGATCCCATTCAATACTGTCCTGACACCCAACAATTCATACTCAGATCCCAACAACTTGCTGAACGCCCTCAGTGGCTTCTCGATTCACACACCAGTCTCGATGCTTACACTCCTCCGAAACCGAAAACATCCAACCTCTGCGAGAAAGAATTCCCTCTTCTCTCACCAGTTACTTCCAGCACCACCTCACACGCTTCCAACAAAACCCACCACTCCTCAACACCTTCCCCTCAGAACCCACCAAACACAATACCACGCTACCCACAAAACACAGACTACACAACACCACGCTACCAACGAAACACAGACTATAACCCACAAACCCCATACACATCCTCAAGAAGGTCTTACGCTTCCTCCGTAAGATCCCAATCCCCAACACCTACACTCACACGACAACCAACTGCCTCCGACGAGGATGGCTTCACCCTCGTCGGTAAAACCAAAACCCGACTACCAACACCCACACCTACCAACATTCCTGCACCAACTCACACCATCAACGACACACCAATTCAAACCCTGTACCTCCGAAACCTCCCAACCCAATACGCCACTCAAAAAGCCCTTTTCACCCTACTCAACACCTTCGAACTCCTACACGGCCACGTCCTCTTTCTCAAGGTAAATTTCAACCGCACCGCCCTTCTCAAAACGTCCTCCCCAAAGTCAGTCTCAACTATTCTGAGACAAATCCATAACTCCACTGGTGACAAAAACATCATCATCAACGTTCTTAACTCAACAGAACGTCCACCACGTCCAGCCAACAAAACCCTCATACCCACCTACTCTTTTGTCTGCAGGAATGTCGACACCACTGTCAGCCCCGAAGAATTTGAAGAAATTCTTCACAATAAACAAATCCCCTTTCTCAAACCTTGGCGAATCGTGGTCAAAGCCACCAACAAACCCACTTCGATGCTTCGCATCGTTACCACCTCCGAAGCCCACTACCACCAGGCCCTAACCTCCGGCCTCTCTTTTCACGGCCTTCCACATCGATGCGAGCCATCGAACACAAATCCACTCCCCCCAGTGCCCAAATATTGCAGTCGATGCACCCAAACCGGACACTCCTCCAAATCTTGTCGGTCTAAACCGATATGCCCCTCTTGCGGCCAAACAGGCCACCGAACCGAAAATTGCCCCAAGTCCAGCACTCCTGAATGTACCAATTGCGGTGGTCCACACCCCGCTTTCCACCCTTGCTGCCCCCACAGGCTATCGACACCTAAAACCCCCCAAGAGACCGCACCAGTCACCCTCGAAAAGCCACCCACACCTTACGACCTCTCAACCGACTCTAAAATCCTCATCGTAGTTGTAGTTGAATCACTGGATGAAGGGGAACAGGTTGATGTGGTATATACAGATTTCGCGAAGGCTTTTGATAAAGTAAACCACGATTTACTTTTGAGAAAGTTGAATTTACTGGGAAGGAGCTATCCTTTACTAAAACTTCATGATGCAACTGATCTTAGTGATAGGTGGCAATATGTGTCTTTCATGGGTCTGAGGCATTTATGACGGAATCTGCTGTACCACAGGGATCTAATCTAGGACCATTACATTTTATGATTTTTATGCCTTCCTTAATTACATCTGAGTGTTTATTGTTTGCGGACGATTTAAAAATGTATACAAAAGTTAATAACTCAAATGATCATCTACAATTACAGCACGACATAGATAAAATATATAATTGGTCGCTAACTAATAAATTACCATTTAACACTAGCAAATGTGTTGTTTTGACATTCGGTCGCCAAAAAAACCCTAACCATTTTTATTATACAATGGGGGATGCTCGATTAACGAGAGTAAAGGAGATAACAACAGACATTGGTATTTTATTCACTGGTAAGTTTAACTTTAACATTGTTTCTCAATCATATAAATAACTTGGGTTTATAAAACGTACTATCCATGCTTTTACTAATGTTTAGTCAATCAGAAGTATTTTTAATTCGCTTATAAGAAGCAAGTTCGAGTTTGGTAGCATCATCTGGAGTTCACTTATTAATATAAGCCTGAGCCGCCAAATTGAAGCTTTACAAAATAAGTATGTGAAATTTATCTATTTTAAAAAACACAAGAAGTCCCCTAAATATGAGTCTTATGATCCATTAGGGACAGAGTTTAGTATTGATAAATTAGTCTGCAGGAGAATATGTCAGCTATACAATAGCGTAAGTGAAAATCTCGACACTGGACTACTAGGAATTAAACTGTGTAAATTTAAAATATCTATTGCAGATCTAATATTAGAGAATTAACCTTATGTGTACATTCAGTCGTTTTTGTCGCATAAACTATATGCGTGCGTTGCAGTATTAGTACTAATTTGTAATCACAGTTGCATAGAATAAGAGAAACCTGTTTGCTTCTTTAAATAAATAAATAAATATATATATATATATATATATATATATATATAAATGAATGAATAATATACTTAACACAAATAATAACAGTTAACCATGACCATCATCCACATGTCGATGACCAGAGTTACACTTACGAGTAAGAAATGCAACTAATGTGTACTATAAATAATTTATACATGCTGAATCAATATTCTTCAGTCCGTTAACACTGTTTACATTGACTGTATTAACCTTGTCCGAGTTGATTGTTTTACAATTTCTTAGCGTTCTATTCTGAACGTATTTTAATAATCACCCAAATAAACGAATTCCCTAAAGAATCGTGGTTCACTTGTACTGACTACCCTTACTGAGTTTATAAGTGACCTTCTACAAGAACCGTCACAATTGGGTGAACAATCGATATTAAATTGGACGCCACCAGTTTTTTAAGCAATAATAACTTTAATTGAACAAAATAATTAAAAAGCTTAAAAATTGGAACACCTTATATTTAACTTAACTCAACGCGATAGTCCAAGTTAAAATAAATTGCTGAAAATCAAATATCAAAGGTTTTAGCAAATTGTATGTATTCATAAATCAATAAGATAACAGCTGATCAGCTCTCCTCGGAGAAAAAAGAAATTCGACGAATTACTTTTTCATAAACATAAACTGTCAACGAAGAATAGTAGCCCAAACATCAATATTCTGGTGATCAGCAAAAGAAGAAAATGTGCTTACATATTAAAAACAAAACAAAATGAAAACAAACGAGAAAATGGAAAAGGAAAGATAAGAGCAATGAAAATATAAGAAAAAAAATGAAAAGAAAAAAGAGAAAACAAATTTAATTGATGTAAAGAATCGTTGCCCTATTTGGTTCGGAGCTACGACTTGAAATTGAAAGCAAAATGCAGTAGGCTCCAAAATGTATATACAGGAGCGTATACCTATTAGCGATAACAAACAATTGCAAATGAACTGCAATTAAGATTAAAAAATTGAAACAAAATGCAGTAAGCAATTATAATAGGAGCTCATTCCTATCGAGAAAAATTATCAAAAATTAAATAAATTCAATTATTGCTACCGTATAGAGATTCTAAAATATCAAAAAAAAATTATTATAGGGGTAGCCTCTACCAAAAAATGAGATGATGTATGCTTCAGCAAAATATCCAAAAAAATTAGATGGGTAAGCTCTACTAACATATGAAATGCTAACATCTCAACGATAATACAAGAGGACAATTACATACCTCATCGACAAAAAAAATCACTAAGTGTGATATAGGTTGGTTAAGATGTCAGGTACACTAAACCCAAAAGAAAAAATCTAAATCAACTAAAAAAGTAGGAATGAAAAAGTATTAGAAGAGCAAGATTCACTCAGAGTCATAAATGGATGAGAGCATCAACCCCGCAGAAAAGACCTCGTGAGATATTATAGGAAAAAAATACAAGGTAAGGGACAGAAATCTACTGAGAAAATTTTCTAACGTTCCCAAATTCTACGACCCGGGCGGAATAGAAATTTCAGCACTGTTATTGGATTCTGCAATACTTTTCACGTAATTGACGTACTCTCTCCTCATAACGATAAAATTCATATTTCTCCAGATATTTCAAATTAACCATGAAGCTGCACAATTTTTTAAGTTATGATGTGTGATAATTATGAAATATAAAACTGATATCACTTTTGCAAAACATTATTTTAACAAATTTTTGATAATACTAAAACCGTTATAAAAAATATGTTCAATGAATGAAGTTGAGTTAGGAACTAATGCCCCGCGCTGCTTCTCCTGTGTTGATACCAATGCGATCTTTCTGAATTCCCACAAAAAGTTGAATGGGGGAAACTATGCTGTGGATTGTGAGATACGCAGCGTCAGCATCTTCTTATGGGAAACTATGTAGGGTGACGACAAAATTCCTCCCCCTATAGTCTCGGCTTGTAAGGGTTGAAGTGGAAGGTGAACATCGTGGTGGTCCATCTGTGGGGGTGTTGAAGTTGGATATCTACTGATGAGCTTCTTGTAAACGAGGTAGCAACTAGGAGTCCTTATTTGATGATCGTCCAGGCACAGGGGACGTAAAGACGATTCTTGAAATGAAGATTCGTTTGATGTTCGATCACTTCCAAGTCAATGCTAATGTTGACTTTTGGGGACATCACTTCGCCATGGCGGGGTCTGTGTCAAGGTAGAGGATCGGCTGGTTCGGATTTGTGTTCATTAGTTATAGTCGCATTTTAATTTTATGATTGATTCGCACGGATGAATCCAATCCATTGGTTGGATGCGTCCAGCTAATTTAACAGTGGTGGTATTTTGACTTCTCTTAGTTCTTGTTTGTCGCAAATATACCATCGAGGAAGAATTTCGTAGCAAGAGTTACTCAGAAATGCAAAGTACATTTGATTTTTTATTAAGAATTCATTTTTCGGAAAGATTATCTTAAATTCACCCTCATAATATATTTGAACCGAATAAAAGTGATATAATTCAAAATCAAAAGTAGTTGGAGAATATAAGATATATGTGACATCATTATTTAGTATGTAGCTATTGATTTAATTAGTTTCTTTTGGTATTCAATACTATTGGCATTTACTGCGAATAGTGGATACTTTAATTCAGTTTGATTATTCATTTTTATTAGTTCTATGGATAGTTCATTTATTGAAATGATGCTCGGGTGCATGATTTGCAATTTTGAAAGAGTAATTCAATTGTCGAAGTCTTGTAAGATTGAATTAGTGATTTCGTACATATTTATTATTTGATTGAGAACATCTCTTATCGACATTGAATTTTCTCTATTTGTGTGGCTTTCAACTATTAATCTAATTTGGTTTAATTTGTTCATTATGATTAATTTTTTGAATTTTTTCATGCAATTTATGTAGGAATAGAGATTATTGTTTTCCCATATTTGACACTATTTTTTTTTGATACGAAGATGTTAATTACCGGGTTATTTTTGCCGACTAGAGGACAAGTCGAGTGATTTATATTTAATTGTGGGTTGTCTTACACATACATATTTGTACGGAACACTTGATACTGAAGAAATAATATAATTAACATTAAATAATTACACAGTAGTAATGAGTAATAGGAAATAACAAAAATGGCGAACTTTTTGTAAATGACAATTGACAATATCTGGTCTTCTTCTATTTTATCTTCTGCTGTCAGAGGCCTCGTCAACTAATCGTTACATTTTTGGTTTCACTTTAACTGGGAAATTAATTTTCATAGTGTTGACCATCATTAGCATGTAGATTTACGGTGATGGATTTAACCTTCCAGTAGTCGCGGGTGCTGCTCAACAAAAATGGTCGCGGATGTATCCGACGGATACATAACTTTTATTATTGAAATACAATTCCAATTTTTAAAACGGTAAATTTTGTGTGCTAGTAAATAATAGAGAACAATGATTAAATTCGTTAACATATGTATTTTCAGTAAAAAGATGATTACATAAATCAATAATTCTTAAAATATATAAAAAATTAAATAGTTTGCTGTTATTTGCATAAGTTGCGTATTGTGAGCCATTAATCCACGTATCTTAATCTTCTAGTCTACTTTTCTTGGTAGGCACTCCACAATTGTTTAGACAAACGACACTAGAGTGTTGGAGACAAAGATGTCTTTGGCAGGAGGAGCATTGGAATTTTGTTAACCTGGTGCGTTTTTCTCGCTGGCATGGCACACAACGTTTACGTTTTTGCTCATTGTTTTGATCATTTGGTTGCTGCACTTTTTCTTCTTCTTGTCCGACTACTCCTTTGAGTCTGGTTGATAGTTCGCGAGATAGACCAGTATTGGAGATACTACGTCTTTGGAGGTGTGGTTTGATTAGTTCGTCTCCTAGTTTTCGCAAAAAATGCCGCCGACTTTTTGTTTCATTTCCGTTCCCTATATGAATTACTTTATTCCTTTCACATTAAGCATCGAAAAAAATACAACCATCGGCCAACGTCTTGTATTCCTGGCAACACTGTAAAAGGAACATAATTTATCTACAACGTCGACACCTCCTTTGGTTTCGTTATAGAAAGTAATTATTTCGGGTTTCATATGATCCCCAGTAGTATCGTCAATTTTGTCCTCAAAGTGTAAACTAGAAATTAGAACAACATGTTTGTTTTTTTTGGGAACGTAGGACACTATTGTTCCTTCTTTTCTGAAACCAAAGATACTTGATTTTACAGGATATTCTTTCAAAACTTTCAACGTTGTTGGAATTTGCCACTTGTTTTTTTCTAATGTTCCCACCATGGACAACTTATGGTTTATAGCTAAATCTTGGAGTAATGAAACATCGCTAAACCAATTGTCCATAGTGACGTTATGTCCAGTGTTGTGTATGGGTAAGATCATCCTTTTTACAACATCAACGCTTTTGTTGCTGATAGAATAGGGGCCATCTGGTTGTGTTCCAACAAAAATTTCCATATTACTGGTGTAATATGTTTTAGCATCAACCAGCGCAAAGATCTTAATACCGTACTTGGCCGGTTTTGATGGCATACATTGAATAAAGTTACAACTGCCTCGAAACGCTTCTAGTTTTTCATCGGTTGTTACATTATCTCCTAGTGAATAAGATGTTTTACTGTTTTCAACAAACATCTCAAATATTTCTCGCACGGCAGTTAACCGATCAATTTTTTTCTCTCATCTCTAGACTGTCGGTTATCAAACCTGATACAGCGCATCAGGAATCTAAAACGAATTAAACTCATCGTCAATCTGAATATTTCAACACCGTTCCCTGTTGCTTCCCACAGCTCTTCTAAGTTCAATCGGCCCCCTTTATAAAGTCCAGCCAAGTAAAGTAGGCCTAGAAATGCATGGATTTCGATCATATCAGTAATACGTGCGTCTCTTTCTCTGCTGAAATTGGGTTGTACACTTATTATATGCTGATTCGTGTAAGTGACTATGAGGTTTAGAATACGGTCATCGAATAGACACTTCCACGCTTCAAAGCATCCTGTAACTTGGCGAGCGTTGCCAATAACTCCTGGAAGACTTGCAAGTATGTTTTGCTTCTCTAATCTTCTCTTTCTGTTATAGGGTGTTTTTTTCCATGAATATTTGTCAACGATTTTTCCGTTCTTTTTTCTAACTGCAACATAACAATTTTCATTTTCATCATCTGATTATATACTTGCATCCGTATCGTCTTGTTCACTATCTGAATCCTCTTTTCTTTCTTCAATGGCTCCGGAACAGTCAGTATCATAATCTTCTAAGACGTCTTCAACTGCGTCATGATCATCGTCTTCAAGAAGGAGTCGTTGGAGCTCTAATACGTCTGCGTCATTATTGAAGCTATACATTCTCTTGGAAGCCATAATTCACTGCAAAAACAACAAAAATCCTCAATAGTTAGAACAATAATTTAGAACAGGCAAGAATGCTCGCGGGTATCTCACAGATACAAGTTTATTTTTTTCATGTCTTTTAGTAGCTAAGTATAAAATATTAACAGATGGTCCACTTGAAAAAAAAAGGACTGCGCTTACATAAATTAAATAAATATACAAGCAAATCAGCAAAACTTACATGAATAATCGCAGTGTATCTCTCAAATACAAGTGGCACTTTTTTTACAAAATGTTCACTCTACAAAGTTGGCACCAATACTAACCTCAAAACTTCCCTCGAGCAGGTAGGTAGACGAGAGCTCATCCCAACCGAGATATATGAGAAAAAAGTATCGGTATGTATATCTCAGTTACGCGCAACTACTGGAAGGTTAAATATTGAACCCAGTCGGTTGATTAATCCTCGTTTACGGATAATATGATGTGGCAGAATATTTTTCAGTTTTGATTCAACTTTGTCTTCAGTGAATTGTAAGATTTCTAGATAATTTGATGTATTGAAAGAATAGTATTTATTGGTAAGTATGAATTCGTTTACATTATGAGATTTAAATCCTAATTTGTAGACGTCTCTAATGATGGGATTCATATCGTAATAGTGAATAAGTGTATGTATTGTTCGACTTTGCGAATTCAAGTTCAACTGGAACAAAGCCGATGTTTTTTTCTAGTTTTTGAAGCAGACTTTTTTCCTGGAGTCCGAGGGTGTCCGAGAGTCTGAAATAACCGAAACGAACGTTTAACCTTTTGAAAATATCGGTTTGTTTAAGTAGACGTTTTATATTCTCCATATGTATTTTTGTGTGTGTGTTGGGGTTGAAGTGGTTTTTGATCCGTTGTTTACCGATGTTAGTCGAGTAGATTTGTCAAATTTGTTTGCTTGTTTATATCCGATCTGTTTCATCATGAATCTTTTTGTTCTTGCTGAAATATTTCAGGATACCTCGATTAACATTGGATTTTTGTATAATCTTGGATTTTAGAGGGAATAATATCTGAGTTACTTTTCGAGTAGAGTAATTTTGATTTCTCTCTATTATCATTTATATAGTAATTTATCAGTATCTGATCAAAATCATATTAAAAGGGTTATTGTCTGTTATTTGTCCGTTTATAATGTCAATAGGTTTTAATTCCAATGCAGAGTGCAGTGAATGATTATAGGCCAAAGTTGCATAAGTGATTTTATTTTTGATTGGGGTCTTTAAGATCCTTTTGTGTTCAATATTCTGATGTGCTCGATTATTGTTAAGTGGAACCTCTCGACGATTTCGTTTGACTGAGTATGATTTGTACTACAAAAGTGAGTATACATTTTGTGAAGTTTCAGTAATTCGGTAAGGACAGAGTTTTTGAATTTCGAGCCGTTGTCAACTACTATTTGTTTAGGCGTGCCGTGATGTGAAAAGAATTTAATTAAATTATCAACGATATCAGTTTCACAGATTGAAGTCAAATGATATGCTTCAGCGTATTTGGAAAACATATCCACAATTGTTAGAAATTTTGATTGTTCGAGAGTAAAGGTATATAAATGAATTATTTCAAACGGTTTTAATGCTGTTGGAGTAATATTCATTTCCATTCGTAAGGGGTGTCGCTCGCATTCACTTTGCTGACAAATTTCGCAGTTATTAATTTACGTTTGAACAGATTCTCTGATATTTGGCCAATAGTATTTTTCTTTGATTCTGTTTACTGTCTCGTCGTTTCAGCGGTGGTTTGATTCACTTTCATGATAATTCGTTATCAATTGTTCAATGTCATTTTTGTCAGTCACGACAATTAAGAATTTGTTACATCTTCTAAATTTAATAGCAGGCCGTCTTATTATTTTTTCTAAAACTACAGAAAATGTCTCGTAAATATTTGGGTTTTGGAAATAGAGATAATACTGAGCATTTCGCGCTATATATTTATTCTCTGATAAAATTGATATCATTTTCGAAATTGTTTTCGGATATTCGGGTTTTGATACGCTGTTTTCTTTCGAATAAAATTATGGGAATGTGGTACTGTTGATATAATAATTTGATTTGGACCTAAACAGGTGAATCTTATTTTGAATTACCTACAACAGGATTTTGGTCGGCATTGAAATGCATAGTCTCGTTATTTTCTTTGTAAATTTCTTGTTCTACGTTTTTATTAGATTCATCTACTTGTATCTGCATAGACATGTCGTTTATGTATCGTTGTTTATATTCATCACGTGATTCGAAGATTCCCGTAATTATTTGTTCATTTTCACGACTATTGGGATGATGTTTTATGTTTCAAATTCAGTCTTCAATTTCGTCGGAAACTGTTTTAGTGTGTATTTCTACGCGCGAAAGTGCGTCGGCAGTTGAATTCAATTCACCTTTTTCATATTTAATATTATAGTCGTACTCCTCTAATTTTTTTGCCATCTTATTAATTTGGAGTAGGGGTCTTCAATAAAGAAAAGCCAGCCTAGAGTTTTATGGTCAGTTTTGATATCGAATTTTATACCAAACAAGTCGAAAATATTTTGTAGTTCTTTCTCGATAGTTGAGTACTTCTGTTCCGAGTCATTCAAGGTTCGAGAAACGTAAGCAATAGGTAGATCGCTACGAATCGGATCTTGGAAGAAGACAGCGCCCAAAACAATGTTTCTGGCGTCCGTCATAAATCAAAAGATCTAGAAAAATCCGGACACTGTGGTATTGGCTCGTTAATTAGAAGATTTTTACGAGTGATAAAACAATCTAGAAATTCTTGGTTTTGTTCAATATTCGCGACATTTTTAAACACTTTGTGAGAGGTTTGTTGATTTTTGCAAAGTTATTTATAAACCTACGATAATATTCTAGACACCCTAAGACACCTTTCATCTTTTCAGTACTATTTGGTGTTGGAAATTGCTTGATTATTTATATTTTATCAGGGTTGGGTTTTACACCCTTAGAGGTTACAACGTGATCTAAGTATGCGACTCATTTCCGCAAAAACTCGGATTTATTGTGTTGAATCTCGAAATAAGAACATGAAGTCTTTGGACAACACATCTAAGCCTTTGTATATGTTCTTGTAACGATGAAGAAGAAATCATTATATCATCTAAGTAGACTAAACATTTATCATTTTGGATTCCACGTAATATGTTGTTCATAATTCTCTGAAAAGTTGCGGGAGCATTTTTTAACACAGAGGGTATGCGCAAATATTCATAACGCTCATTTTCCGTATTGAAAGCTATTTTTTATACGTCTTTTTCATCCATCTCGATTTGGTAAAAGCCGCTAGCCAGGTCGAGAGTGGTGAAATATTGACATCTTCCAAGTTTTTCGAGAAGGTCTGTTGTGGTAGGAAGTAGGTACCTATCACTAATCGTTTTCTGTTGAGCTTCCGATAATTTACCACACCTCACCATTTTTGCTTTCCAGAAGCGTCGGACTTTTTCGGAACAATCTATATATGAGTAGATCATGGAGAACTATTAGGTATTATGATGTTTCGAACTAGCATTTTTTTAATTTGCTTTTCTACTTCTTGTTTGTAAATAAATGTATAATCATAAGATTTTGTGTAAACTGTTAATTCATCTACGGTTTATATTTGATGTTTAGTAGACGTAGTAAAAGTTAAAGGATCTTCTTCGTTTCAAAATATGTCTGAAAATTATTTACACAACTCAAGTACATCGTTACTTTCCTCATTTTTTAATGTGTTCTACTCTTATTTTTGTTGTATCCAAAGATTCGTTAGGAAACTCGTCAAAATGATTTAGTACATGTTTGCGGTACAACTATTCTACAATTGAAGTTTCAGAAAAATCTAATGTTACATTATCTGGTGTATTATTCAAAATAGTTGTCAAAGCTTGTCCATTTTTTGCAATTGTAAGATATTTCGGTATTTCACAGTGTAATAAATCCTGTCTCCAGATGTAATAACCGTTATCACCAGGGTAACAAATCGACCCAGTAACACTGTCACCAACAAAAAAAATGATATAACTGAGCGTGAAAGAGAAGAAAGTCCGAATTAGGCGGGAATCTCCTGGTCTTAAAACGGGTAATTCCTTTGCCAGGACAGGGTTGATGTTTTTATCCAGCCTTGTATCAAATGAACTGCTCACTCTAAAGGGAAAATCGAGGTAGGGAACTGAATAAATTTCGGTACCAACTAATGATAAAAAAAAAATATATGTTTCACTAAATAAATATGACACACATGCTATACACTTATATCCATAATTTTAGATATTTGAATGGACCCCTATGATTCCGTCTCCTGCTATTTTCGCTGAAACTTATAACGTCTACGGTTTGTGTGACCTGTCGCAATATAGGAAAACGTGTCTATTTACAGAATACTATTCGACCGGCGCTAATTTCTTATATCGTCGCATGCCATTGTACTCTATTCAAAATAAAATTGGAAAAAGAATATAATTCTGCTGATTTGATAATCTTAGCGATAAGCATTTCTGTACGTACTACAAACTGCAATTTTTCTTCCGCGCCAAAAAAATAAATAAATTCTTTCTAGTTGTTAGCGAGGATTAAATGATACGGCCGTGTCTACAAGAAAATTTATTTAAATGCTGTGAAAATTGAACGATAACCGGGTTACGGAGACAGAATCATACGTTCCCGGTAACTGCTATAAATTTACAACTGGCCTCGCTTCAAATTTCACTTGCCACATGTCTACGGGGTGGGCGAGAACTGTGTGACAAAAGAAAATCATCTAAATCATGTTAATTTACATATACAAAAAACTGTAATATCACCCAAAATGAAAACATATCTATAAAATGATGGGTGCACAAAATCTGAGCCAGGACCTACAGATTAAACTGAACTTATGAAATCGTTTCCTCTGATTTGCACTTTCCCAGTCCCTTTTTCCTGGGCGAGTATATAGAAAATTTTCCAATAACAAAATCAAAAACAATTGTATATTCTATCAATATAAACATATATACATATATATCAAAGTTAGAGCAGCGCACACAAAAAAATAAAATTTCCCAATTAAACGTATTCAAAAACTTACGGCGTGGAGTCTTCCTTCCTCCAGTCTCTTGCTGCTGGCTGATTTCGATATAACGTTCTCGAGAAAAATTAGCTAGAACGACGGCGACGCTAGGTTTCTCACACACGGTTTCGGGGTATGTTGGTTAACGACTGGGGAGAGTATGCTCCGTGTTTTTTTTTCAGGGGGACAGTTTTCAATGTCAAGGATACCTGAGTATCACTTTGGCACCCTGAACACAACGGAGAGAGAAATTTTCCCGATAAACCCGCGAACACCCAAAATGAACTAGCACCCGACACCGTGCTTTTTTTTTTTTTTTTTTTTTTTTTTTTTTTTATTGAAACATGTCGCATCCACCAAAAGGTTATTAGCGACAATACAATAATATAATAACATTAGATCTTATACAATAAGTTTATAGATTCTAAATAGTCTATGATTCGCCTATGATATTGACAGTCTTTTCCGAGGAGAACTTCCAAACTGTTCGGAAAATTATTTGTTGCTCGTTCGACTGTGTATTTTGGACATGTAATAAGGACATGTTTTATGCTATCTACGACATTACACGTTGTACACATCGGGGGTTCACTATTTGTGAATAAATAGGAATGAGTATATCTTGAGTGACCTAGTCGAAGCCGCGTTAATACAACTTGTATTTTCCTATTTTTAGTAGTAGGTTGCCATGGAGATATATTACTCTTTACTTCCCTTAGTTTTGAACTGGAATTCGACCACTCGCGATCCCACGCACTATACACTTTCATTTTAAAGAATGCTTTTAAATCACTAGCAACGCTTCGACACTCACTTTCCGAATTAATATTAAAGATCGCATCACGCGCACTAGCGTCTGCTTTGTCGTTGCCTTCGATTCCAATATGCGATGGTATCCATATAAACTTAACGCTTCTAGAATTCAACTCGGCTTCCAGTAATTCAGCCTTTATTAGTTTTCCAATAGGGTTTTGTTGGTATATTTGCTGCAAACTTTTTAAAGCACTGAGGGAGTCGCTAAGAATGAGGCTGTTTGAAAATGTCAGCGAGTTTGCGAGTTGGAGAGCTTTGTATAAAGCAAAAAGTTCAGCAGAGAAAATACTGAGGCTGGGAGGAAGTCTGTATTGGGAAATATTCCCCGAATTTACAATGGCAGCCCCTACCCCTGTTTCACATTTTGATGCATCAGTGTATATTTTATTGCAATCACTGTATTGTTGTTCCAAAATTAAATTAAATTTATCCCTTAATGTTGCTGAGTTTACTTCGTTTTTGTTAAATATACTTAGTGTTGTATTAACACTAGGGGTTTTGATGGTCCAGGGTGGAGGATGATCCAAGTCCACAGGAAATACAGGAGGAAATTGAATGTCCAAATTATTTAGGAATATTCTTATCCTTTCGTAGTAAAGTTTAGCTGTTTGGGGCTTATTGCTGAAGTGATGTAGATATTTATTGGTGAATGTGTTATTATAAAGGGGCTTGTTTTTATTCGATGCAATTGAGGTAGCATGTGATAGTGTTAGATACATTCTTCGATAATGTAGAGGAGGTTCACCCGTTTCACTATGAATACTATCAACAGGAGTTGTTCTAAAAGCTCCAAGAGCAATTCTAAGCCCATGATTGTGAACAGTATCAAGTAATTTTAATGTTGTTTTAGATGCAGAGGCGTAAGCAATTGATCCATAGTCTATTTTAGATCTTATTAAACTTTTGTAGATATTTAACAGCATATTATAATCAGATCCCCAGTGTTTGTTACTTAATGTCTTCATTATGTTTAGCCTTTTATGACATGATAATATGGTTTGCTTTATATGTTCTTTCCAAGAAAGTTTTTGGTCCAACCACATTCCGAGAAATTTAACAGATGGCTTGAATGAAATAACTTCATCGTATAGAATGAGTTTTGGATAAGATTCTGGAATCCTTTTAGAAAATAGTACTCCGTTTGTTTTTGAAACTGAGAATTTGAAGCCGGTGTGCTGAGACCATTGTTCTAATTGTGTGAGAAAGGATTGAAATATATTTGTCATCAAAGTGGTATTTTTGCCTTTACAATAAACTACCAGGTCATCTGCGTATAAGCGAGCCTTGAGAGGTTTTGGCATATCTTTGATAATCTTATTTATAGCTATTAGAAACAGTGTTGGGCTAAGTACGGAGCCTTGAGGAGTTCCGTTTTCTTCAATTTGACTTTCGGAATAAGAATTATGGACTCTTACTTGAAATGATCTGTCTTTAAGAAAATTACTAATAAATCTGAGGCACTTACCACGAATATTCCATGAGTAGAGTTCTTTTATTATATTAAATCTCCAACATGTGTTAAATGCTCTTTTCAAATCAAAAAATATAGATATACATGATTGTTTAATCGACAGTGCTTCATGGATATCACTTTCCAGTTCGAGAATATTATCGATGCCGGATCGATTTTGTCTAAAACCATTTTGTTCGGATATTAGACATTTTGATGTTTCCAAGGTCCACATTAATCTGTAATTAGCCATTTTCTCCATTAACTTGCACATTGAACAGGTTAAACTTATAGGTCGATACGAGTCAGGTTCCAGACTTGACTTTTGGTTTTTCAGGAAAGGTAGAACGTATGCCGTTGACCATATTGAAGGAAATTTATTATGTTCCCAGACACAGTTGAATAGTTGGAGAAGGAGGGTTTTCGCAGATTCAGGAAGGTGTTTTAAAAATGTGACTGGGATATCATCTGGTCCAGGACTAGCATCTTTCATGCTATAAAGTGCATTTTCAAGTTCCTCCATAGAGAAGGGTAAGTTTAGTGGAGAGTTTTCGTCTTCGTCTTGAAGTAGCTCTGAATTTTCCACCACTAATCTGTTTTCAAGGAAGGTATTATCATAATTACGGTTTGAAGACAAACTTTTGAAGTGATTGGCTAAAGCGTCGGCCATTAGCTGTGGAGAGGTTGTGACTGCATCGTTAATCTTTATTCGAGATAATACTGGTGTGTACTTTAGTCCTGAAACTTTTCTTATTCTTTTCCATACTTCACTGATGGGAGTGGCGCTGTTTATTTCGGAAACATATTTTGACCATGATGTTTTCTTAGCTGTTTTGATGATAAGCTGTGCCTTCGCTTTGAGCCTTTTGAAATCTAATTTATTTTCGATTGTCTTGTGCCTCTTGTACTTATTGAGTGCTGTTTTGGCGGCACGAATAGACGTATGGCATTCCGTATTCCACCATGGTACAGGTGTTCGTTTTTTGTTTGTCCTCATAGTTTTACCTATGAAGAGTTCTGCGCTTTTTAGAATAATGCTGTTGAAATTATTTAAGGATTCATCAATGTCATCGGTCATCGTATATTCCAGCATTTCGTGGTTGATGTGGGATTCAAATTCTGTCCAGTTTGCAGATCCTATTTTCCATTTCGGAACAAAACTTTCGTGAGTCAGGGCTGCTGAGTTCTTGATAAGAATAGGATGGTGATCACTGCCGTATGTGTACTGAAGGGCTTCCCAAAAAAGGCGAGGAGTAAGTTGGGGGTCGCACAAACTTAAATCAATTACTGATGAGTTCCCAGTGTTGACGTTAAATCTTGTTGGAGAGCCATCGTTAAGAAAGTTAAGCTGAAGGTCCGATATGATTTTTTCTACAATATTCCCTCTAGCATCAGTATGAAACGAGCCCCATATAATGTTGTGACTATTAAAATCTCCTACTATAATGCGAGGAGCCGGTATCTGGCTAAACAAATCTTTTAGTTCGTTGTACGTTGTAGGAGTGCTTGACGGTAGGTAAAGATTACAAATAAAATAAACATTGTCTGATTTAATTTTAACAACTATGGCTTCCAAGTTAGTTGTTACGGGAAATAAACTTGCTTCTAATGTGTCCTTAACTAATGTTGCTACGCCACCACTCGATATATTGTTGGTTGCGACTCTATCTTTTCGAAAGCATTTGAATGATACAGAGTTGTATATTTTTTGAGGGTTTAAGTTGGTTTCTTGCAGACATACTATGTCCGTAGTTTGTTCAGCAATAATGAGTTGAAGCATAGCAAGGCGATGGAAAAATCCATCAATATTCCATTGTAGTATTGATGTGAATTTAAGGAAATAATTTGTATATGTTAGTTCTGGCTTAACTGAGAGGCGTCGCTTTCGTCATCTGAGAAATTACCACCGAGCTGAGCGAAAATTTTCTTTTTAAGTAAAGTTAGTTTGCGCTTCGTTGATTTGTCTTTTACGTGAGGATATATTAGACGTAGCATACTAGTCAGTGCTAAAATATCTGTAGTGTACTCTTTTATAATACTAATGGGATCTGAAGATCCGCTTAGACTGCTTAGCAAAAGAGTTAGTTGATCGAAATTGAGCACAAATGGAGGAGACTGGTTTTCGATAAATGTTTTGGCTGGTTCAAGTGATTGTATTATGTTTGAGTTGTTATCTTCATTTTTTGAGTTAGAGTTGAACTTTGGCTTCTTTGCTTTTAACTTATTTTTTGGGACAGGGAATTCTTTGCACTGTGTGATGGGTGGACTCACTTCAGGTGAAACGATTTCGTCAAAATTTCGTTTTGATTGGCTTATATCGACGATTGCTTGAGAAGTTTCCATAGTTGTAAGTATTTGTGGATTATCAGAGACAGCTTCTGTATTTGTTGGTTGCGTTATTGTATTTGTTTGAGACGGTGCTGAAGGAATTTCATTTGGAAGTAGTGTAGGTTGTATTATAGGTTCAGAACATTGAGATGCTATGTGGCCTTGTTTTTTGCAATTGTAGCAGACTATATTGTCTTGAGAAATGAATATTCTGTATGAAGTGTTGTCGAAATCAAGTATAAATGAATCTGGAAGCTGTAAGTTGTGTGGGCTGACGAATACTTGTCTTCTGAAACTCAATATGTGAGTATATTCCGGTAGAGATGCACCGATTCTCAGGAATGTCATGGGTGAAACAGGGGCTAAACCAATTTTTTGTAATTCATTAATCAGTATATCATGAGGTATAGATGGGCACACATTTGAGAGAACGATTCTTTCTGCTGGTGATACTAGTTTTCTAGCACTGACTACCATTCCATTAACTTCTATTTGTCCATAGTTATTCATGAAAGTTTCTACTAGTTGTTTATTGGACAGATACATGCATATCCGGTTGTTTGATAACCGGGATGAAAAGATTATGTTTTTTGGCTGGATTATACTACCCAGAGGAATTAGGTAATCTTGAAGACGAGTGTTTTCTAATGCGCTGAAGACGATTGCTTGTTCTTTTGAAGGGAAGATGGGGCTTGAAGCTGCTGATGAATAGGTTCGGGAAATATCTGATCTAGACTGAGAATGTGGAAGAGTTGAAACATTTTGGTTGGGGTTCATGATGAAGTGTCCGAAAAATAATAATACGGCCCTGTCACCTGATAAAACAGGTGTATGGGCCTGCGATAGTAATTATCCAGCTAATGAGACCGGTTTCTTATCAATAACAATATAAAATGTATGAAACTGAAATTGTTTAATACACAGATATCGTACACTTTGTTGTCAATAATTTAATTTTGAAGATACCAGCAAATGCACTTACTGTTGTAAAAGTATCCCTGCACAAAATTCACAATTATTACTTTGTTAACACTTAGCAACTTTGGAAATAATCAGAGCCCACATTGAACACAGATTCTCTGTATTCGGTCAGGGCCGAACCGACACCGTGCTTTGTCTGCTCTGAACTAACTTTTTATCATTCCCCCAAATTTTACGGGATTTTCTACTGATTTGCAAAAGGTTGCGTATTGTGTTTTAGAATGGACTCGATTGTTTTAACTAACCGTTTGTGTTAACAACAATAGTTAATATTTAACCTAGATTCGTTATTTACATTGTTGCAATGTTATGATCCTGCCTCATTTTTGTTAAACAAGAAGTATGTTGAGTTCTAGTTTTTTTATTTGAAATAAAACATATATTTCACCGTGTGTTATGAAAGTTACTGATGTAATTTTCCCTTTTTAATACACGCATTTATTACAACATGAAATTTGTGATGCGGAATAATTATTTCGTCATTATTTATGGACGTTTTTGCTTTAATAACTTCTTCTGATCTGGCATTAACATTTATTAAGTTTAAGTCTGCTTATGTTTTTTGGAAAGCAGTTTTATTTTGGTATGTAGTGTACTTAAATATCCTTCATCTAAATCAGTAGTAGCTTCATCTAGTCCAATCAATCCTCTGAAGACTTAAATAGATAGAATTTCACTATATCATTTTTAAGCAATTTAAATAATTTTGAAACAGGAATGCAGGCACTAAATTTATGTGCTGAGTTTTGAAATACTGTTAATACAACAAATGGTTCATGTCTGATCAAATTAGGGCAGAACTTATTAGTTATATCTAGGTCAATGAACGATTTTGTCAAAACAGAGTCAAGTACAACTTTTATATTATATTCATAACATATGGTAATTCACTTACATCTGTTGTGTTAAATAGAGTGATACCTCATACTAAATTGCGTTCGTGTTGCAAAACGTTTTCTGAAAATTTTGGTTTGTTCTGTGTTATACAATTCTTCTGAAACAAAATTCCATCTAGATTGCATTGATTGATCAAATCATCATCAATTTGAATAATTTTGATTATTTTGGTGGTGGTCTTAAAGTATTTCTTGTATTCACACTCATTGGCAAGGCCCTAAATTTCTTTCTAGTACTTATGATCATAGCGTTTCTTTTAGGTCTTTCCAGTTAGTTGCTAATTGAATATTTACAACTAATCTAACATTGCACATGAGTTTAGAAATGAGAGAAATTAATAGGTGCACGTTATGGAAACTAGCTGGTTTTTCAAAATCGTAAAAATTTTTAATAATCTGGTTACAAATGGATATGTATCGATTTAATTCATATGGATTCCCGTTGAATTTGGGAATACAGTTTAAATATTCTGATTTTAATTCAGCCATTATAGATTTATTTCCTGAAAAATTAACTCTTCTACCAATAATTTGAGAGTCAGTTAGAGAGCCACTCAAATAAAATTGTATATGTGATAGATTCTCGATAGATATTCAAATGTACTTACAAGAATGATATAGTTACTTCAAGCTAATCCTTCCTATCAGGTATAAGTTTGAGTCCGGGATTTGCGATTTTTGTCTCTTCCAGAAGTATTGATACTTGCACAAATGGAAAATATAGGGTTCCAATTTTTGATGTTCCGTTAGCGAAGAGCTTCAGACGGGTCACCTCACAACGAATCAACTATGTAGGGTGACAACATAATTTATGTCTATGTGTTGGGCCAGTGGACTACATTTAATATGCAAATGTAACTTTAATCGGTGATAACAATAACGAACACAACTATTAAATGAACGGATGAATTAAAAACAAATTGTGGTTATGAAAATGTAATCCAAATTAAAGTACCTATTATTTCATATATATATATATATATATATATATATATATATATATATATTATCAGAAACCCAATTACCATAGTATATGGTGTAGGGTATACTTTTACAATTATACTTATTTCAATTACATCGCATTATACTTAAGACATTTATTCATTTTTTTTCATTGATGCTTTGGTCCAGATAGAATTTTATTCGTGTACAAATTTAGCCCATTGTTGTTTATCTCTTGCCATTGTTTTTGCCTCTGTCCATGTGTTGGAATTTAGACTAATTCCAACTGTTCTAATTATATATTTCGAGACACCCTGTACATATGTATTGGCGTAGATGTCGCTGGGTGTCTAGCAGTAACAAATCTCTGCGCGCGCAACAGTTTGAGAGAGCTTTATGATTTTTTTCAGTCTCAAAGTAATTACGACACGATTCGTGAGTTTTTGTCCCAAAATGAAACTGAATGGAGTTTCATACCACCTCGCTCACACCATTGGGGGGGATTGTGGGAGGCTGCGGTCAAAAGCACTAAGTATCACCTCGTACGAATTTTTGGGTGATACTCGGGTCACTTACGAAGAGTTTTCCACGATTCTTGCTCAAGTGGAGGCAATCTTAAACTCCAGGCCTTTGTGTGCTCTTTCTAACGACCCATCGGATCTTCAATCGCTTACTCCAGGGCGTTTTTTGATAGGAGCCCCTTTAACTGCATTCCCCGAAAAAGATTTAACTCAAACCCCAGATAACAAACTCTCATTTTGGAAACTCTGCTCCAAAATGCAGCAAGGTTTTTGGAAACGGTGTACGGTAGACTATCTCCACAGATTACATCAAAGACCTAAATGGTCACGTCCCTCAGCCAACCTAGAAGTTGATCAAGTGGTATTAATCAAAGGTGAAGATACACCCCCCTTAAAAAGGCCCTTAGCTCGTATTGTTGAGGTAATAAAAGGCAAAGATGGTAAGGTGCGGGTAGCACGTCTTAAAACTCATGATGGTGAGGTGACTAGACCTATTGCCAAGTTATGTCCTCTCCCATCTGCCTCTAAGGTAGATAATACTGCGTGAATTCACACTGGTGGAATTCACCGACTTTTCACACAGTTTTATTTCATATTATTTTTTAATTTTTTTGTTGTTGTTTCGACTTTCGATAATAAATAAACACTTGTTGTTGTTAGGTTAAGTAATGACCTTAAAGTTTGGTTTGATCTCTTAGAGAGTCCTTTCACTCTGTCGCGCGGGCAGGATGTTGGAATTTAGACTAATTCCAACTGTTCTAATTATATATTTCGAGACACCCTGTACATATGTATTGGCGTAGATGTCGCTGGGTGTCTAGCAGTAACAAATCTCTGCGCGCGCAATTTCATTTCAAAAGAGAACAGTAGTAACTTTCGTCGGAAGCACACCGAATGTATGTGTATCTACACGCTGTGACAACCCGATGTTCAAATTTAGTGTTAAGTTCAGTTTTTAGTCGCTCTACATCCAATCACAATTGCATCAGTCGCACGTTGTTAATGATGTATAGTTTTTATTTTAGTGTGATAATTATTTCATGTTAATCGCCAAAATCACAATGTTGCCAAATATTGGCAAGAACAATTTTTGTGGATAATTTTTCACATATTTATTTATTTTGTCTTATATGGTCTTTCCACTTTCTAAGTGGTATCATTAAAGATCAGTTGAAATTAAAGTGACTTTTTATTGGTATTGTTCAACCTTTCGTGGTCAGCGGAGACAGGATAGTGCACTTAAACGTCAACAACCACAGCAACAAAAAATACTACAGTCCACTTAGCTTACTGCCCGTCTTCGCTCTTCCTTTTTCTTGCAATATGCCTACCATAACACCATCCCATGTTTGTTTTGGTCTTCCCTTTTTCGTCCTTTTTTGTATTTTCGATTGCCATACTTTTTTAACTGGTCTTGTATCGTTCATTCTTTGTAAATGTCCCCACCAGCTTAATTGTCTCTTTTCAATAAATTTAAGTGTTGATTCTATTTCAAGGTCTTCTCTTATTTCCGTACTTCTTAGTTTGTCTTTCTTTGTGACTCCTTTAACTCGCCTAAGATACTTCATCTCAACTGCTTGTATTCGGCTCTTTTGTCTCTTTGTTAATACCCAAGATTCACATCCGAATGTTAATATTGGCCGGTAAATTGTTTTAAATACGTTTAACTTCGTTTTCTTGGAAATTTCCTTTTTATGTATGAATGTCGAGTTCATCGTGTGATGAAGTTTCATCGTTTTTTGTACTCTATTGTTAATTTCGACTTCCTGTGTTCCATTTTCTTCTATTTCTACTCCCAAGTATTTATATCTTCTAACTTGCTCAATTTGTATTCCCTCTAACTGTATATTTAGATGTTTTTGTTTCGGTCCTATAACCATAACTTTGGTTTTACTTTGATTCACTGTCATTCCAAATTCATCCGATACCGTGCTCCATATTCTTTTGTAAATCCTTCTCTTTCCCTGCCATAATTATTAAATCATTTGCAAAAGCTGCTTCTGATATATCCACTCTTCCTAAATGTCTGTATCCAATGTGTAGTTTTGCCATTTTGGTTGACGATTTTTTAATTATTTCATCAATAAAAATTGTAAATAATAATGGACTTAGTCCCCCTCCTTGCCTTAATCCTTCTTGTGTTGAAAATGGTTCTGATGTTTTATTCCTGTATATTACACAATTTCTATTATTTTTGTAAATGTTTTTGATTATATCTATTATTTTGTAATTTACTCCCCTTCCTTCTAGTACTTTCCATAACTTCTCCCTTGGTACTTTGTCAAAAGCTTTTTCCATGTCTATAAATCCCATATATATCTCTTTTTCTTGTTGTGAGAACTTCTCAATTGTCTGTTTCACTGTGAATATGTGGTCTTGGATGCTTCGCCCTCTTCTAAATCCACTTTGCGATTCTTCGAGAGTATTTTCTATCCCTGGTCTTATCTTACTGTCTATAATCTTCTCGTAGACTTTCATAGCTGTACTAAGTAGATTTATTCCTCTATAATTATTGCAGTCTTGTCTATCCCCCTTTTTATATATTGGAACTATTAAGGCTGTCTTCCAATCTTCTGGAATCTGTTCTTCACTCCACGCCCTGTTGTATATGGTCAATAATATTTTTGATCCTGTTTCCCCTAAATTTTTGAACATTTCTGCTGTTAATTTATCAATTCCTGGAGATTTTCCATTTTTCAATTCATGTATTATTTCCTGTAATTCTTTTAGAGTTACAATGTCTTTATTTTCTATTATTGCATCCTATTTTTTGTTAATGTCCTGAATTCTGTTGTCTGCTCCTAGTAATTCCTCAAAATACTCTTTCCACCTATCAATTACTTCGTTTTCATTTCTTAGTATATCTCCTTTTTTATTTTTTATCCATGTTTTTTCTTGTGGTTTTTCCTTTCTTAATGACTTCAATGTTTTGTAAAACAGTTTTTGATTTGATTTACTATTGCTTTCCATTTTTTCGCCAAATTCTTTCCACTGATTTCTTTTAGCTACTGTTACCATCTCTTTCACCTTTTTCCTCTTCTCTTTGTACACTTCATAGTTTTCCGTTGTTTTGTTATTTATATATATTTTCCACGCTTCTTTTTTTAATTTTACTTTTATTTTAATTTCATCCGTCCACCAAGCTGTTTGTTTTTTCTTATTAGTTTTCGTGCTACAACCACATATTTCTTTAGCGGTTTCCAAAACGGTTTTTTTTAAATAATCCCACATTTCTTCTAAATTTCCATTTTTCATTATATCACAATTATTTAAGAACTTTCCTGATAATGCCGTTTTGTATTTCTCTGTCATATCTTTGTTTTGAAGTTTGTATGATCTGACCGATTCATATTCTATTCTTTTTTCTACTTTTTGCCTATTATGATTTGTAATTTCTACTTGTTCTCTCATTTTTGTTACAAGTTAATAGTGGTCACTTCCCATTTTTGGTCCTCTTATAACTTTGGTATTCAATACTTCCTTTCTATTTCTCTTTTCCACTAATATGTAATCTATTATGGACCTTTCATTTCTGCTTTCCATCACACGTGTATATTTATGTATGTCTTTATGTTGGAAAAATGTATTAGTTACAATAAAATTGTGTAATATGAAAAAATCCAACAGCCGTTCTCCATTATTATTCCTAAATGCTTCACCATGTTTTCCTATCACTGTTCTGTAAATGTCATCTTTTGTTCCCACTCTGCTATTCAAATCTCCAAGTATAATTATTTTCCCTTTTGCATTTTCTGTAGCCATAGTTACATCTTCCCAAAACCTATCTTTATTTCCTACTGTATCGTCTTCATTTGGTCCATATACAATTATTATAGTTTTTGTGTCCATATTTTTATTTTTCATTTCCATCACCAGTAATCTTTCCGACCATCCCGTCCATCCAGTAATTTGTTCTTCTAAGTTTTTATGTATTATGCATGCAACTCCTGCTGCCGCTCTTTTCTCATTTTCAATGCCACTATATATGAGTATATGACCATTATCCATTTTCACTATCCCTTGTCCTTTTTTCTTTGTCTCTGTTATAGCTAATATTCTCAAGTTTGTATTTTCAAACGCTTCTTCTAATTCTTTTTCTTTTCCTAAAATACTTCTAGCATTCCATGTTCCAATTCTCCACATTTCCGGTGCTAATTTTACTTTATTCTGATCAAATTCCGTTACCGTGTCTTTTTCTCTATTACCATGAATATCAGGTTCTTTATTTAGTTTTTTGGATGTATTTTTTCCAGTATTTTCATTCTATTTGTTCCTTTATCCAATCTCCATTCTTGCCCATTTACTGTTACCTTATTGTATCCCATTTTTACTTCTTTTCCCTTATGATTTTCTAATTTTGCAAACATCCTTATCTCTTTTTGTTTTTCTCTTTCCTTCTTGGTCATATCATTATTTATAAAAACTCTTTCTTCTTTCCTCTCCTTTAATTTAGCTTTATTTGCCATAATTTTTTCTTTATCAGCTTCTTTTTGACATTCCACTATACACATTTTCTCCCCTATCTTGTTAACTGCTTTAGGCTCGATATTTATTTTTAGTTGTTGACTCAAAAAGTTTCTGACATTTTCCACCAATTTCGACGGCTCATTAGTATCAAGTTTCAATCCATTTATCATCCCATTATTTTTTCTTCTCTCTTTATCTATAATTTCCATTGTTTTTTTCATCTCTTCCATTTCTGTTTTCATTTCTGCATTTTCTTTTTTAATTGCTTGGTTTTCTTTTCTCAATACTTCGTTTTCAACTTTCAACTTTAATATTTCCTCGTTAAACAGAGCCTGTTGATCTTTAGTTTCTTTGATCTCGTTTTTAATTAGTGGTTGTTCCCATTTCATAACCTTTTGATCTGCAAACATTTCCTTCATTAACGCTAAGATTTCATCTAACTTTTCATCTTTTTTACTTTTAGGTGGGGTTCTGTTAGTCCTCTTGCTAACTTCAAATAATCCATCCATTTTTCTTTTCTTTGAATCTTCTGTAGAATAATCATCACTATCCATTTTGTTTATATTTTGTATTCAACTACTATTTGATTATATTATTCTCGTGGTAGCGTAAGACCAAGGTACCCAGATCAACTCTTCGGAGATACTTAATCTATCCAACCACTTATTATATATATCTAGTTTCTTTCTTTATTTTGTCCTTCATTTTTTAAATTTGACAACGTCGCGAATTATATCGTTTTGGACTCGCCTTAAATCAATTGCTTTTTATTTCAGTAACTTAATTCTAACCTATTTATTTAATTGTTTTTACAAAATCTAACGTTTTTCTTTGTTTTTTTTTGTAGCACTACGTACTTTACCTTTTGTTGACACAATTCAAATTCTAGTTACTTAATTTTCGCTGCACTTTCCGATATATCGAAATAAATGCAGGCGAATTTTATAAACACTTTATTATTTCCACACACCGTTGCCACTTCCCTATTATTTCATAAAACTAATATACCAGAAACAAACAGTGAACACGTTTAATAGCAAATGTTCTAAGTGACTCCCGTTTACCTAAATAATCTTATTCATTCTTTGACTAAATTATCTTCTATCTTTGAAAAATATGTGGGACGGATTGGCAATAAAATTAGGCAAGTTTTAAATTTGCTGCCATCGCTTATGACCAGTGTTTATTTCTTGTGAGTATACTAATGATTTGATATGGCCTCGAAAATAAAAATGTAGGGGATTACGTTCGGGAGTTCTAGACGGCCACGGAAATTCACTACCTCCTCCAATCTAATAATGAGGAAATTGGTAATCGAGATAAATCCACACTCCAAAAATTAGGTGGTGTTTCATCCTGAATGAACCACGTGTATCTTCTTCGATTAAGTGGGAATTCCTCGATATGATCGAAGATAGTTGTTTGTAAAAATTGTGAATAAGAATTACCATTCAAATTTGCTGGTAATTCATATGGACCCAACAAACTATCTCCAAAGATACCGCATTATACATTTATATTAAATTCGTGCGGAAATAGTATATTGTGCAACTAGTGCGAAAAATAGGATATTTCGTACGAGTCATCTCGTCACACGAGTACGAAATATCCACCTTCCGCACGAGTTGCACACTATACTTTTCCGACGACCTACAAAACAAAATTTATCGGATTTTAAAAATATGTTTGAACCACTAATATTACAAGTTTTCACTCATAAACATTTTTAAGTGAATTGCATTATTAAGAAAGATATATTAGAACAGAGATAAAGGTCAAATTTTATTGTACATTCAACATACATATTTAGGTACATTTTGGTCTGTATTCAGGTATTATTAGAATAGTAATTATTAATTGTTATATTGGAACAATTGTTTAACACCAATGGAATATGACCATTTTCTTCAATTACACTTTGAACTACCTGAGCTTTCATTCCTGTCACATTATTAGTTTTAAATACTGTACTCGAAGTTGATAATCTCACAGTGACTGATTATAATTCCGAATTGGTTTTGCACCGATGTAAAATGGTGAGACCGTAAATTTTCCTTTTTTGAAATTCGTAAAACTGAAGATTAGCTTACTCCAATCACTGATGCCAAACATCGATTGCTTGGTTCCGGATTATTAGCAGCTCGCACTAAAATATCATCCTCCTGATCCACAGTTTTTATTTTTGGTTGATCCATACTAGCGTTACGCCTAAATTTTCCAGTTTCTCCTAATCAACGAAAAATATTGCTGAAAGTTTGCCTCTTGGGTTGAACTCTGTTTGGATACAGGAGCAGCAGCAACACAGGAATAATTTTCGTATACATAAACACAAAGCATGTCTCGCATTTCAAGATTATTAAAATTGTTGTGTCGAGGCATTTTCACTCAACCGACTCGAGCACTTCGAAACAATCAAGTCAAATCAGAGCCAACTACACAAAACAATGGATATTGAAAAAGATTCATCAAATGATACTCATCTGATTGTAATTAAAAATATAGATAAGTTTTTTTTATTTACAAACATGTCGCATCCACCAAAAGGTTATTAGCGACAATTCGATAATATAATACCATTAGATCTTATACAATAAGTTTATTGATTTTGGATAGTCTATGAGTCGCCTATGATATTGGCCATCTTTTCCGAGGACAACTTCCAAATTGTTTGGAAAATTATTTGTTGATTGTTCGACTGTGTATTTTGGACATGCGATAAGGATATGTTTTTTGCTATCTACGACATCACACGTTGTACACATCAGGGGCTCACTATTTGTGAATAAATAGGAATGGGTATATCTGGAGTGTCCCAATCGAAGACGCGTCAATATAACTTGTATTTTCCTATTATTAGTAGTAGGTTACCATGGAGACATATTACTCATTACCTCACTTAGCTTTGATCTGAAATTCGACCACTCTCGTTCCCAGGCACTATACACTTTCATTTTAAATAATCCTATTGAATCACTAGCAACGCTTCGACACTCACTTACCAAATTAATATTAAAGATCGCATTACGCGCAATAGCGTCTGCTTTGTCGTTGCCTTCGATTCCAACATGCAATTGTATCCATATAAACTTAACGTTTCTAGAATTCAACTCAGCTTCCAGTAATTCAGCATTCATTGGTGTTCCAATAGGATTTTGTTGTTATATTTGCTACAAACTTTTTAAAGCACTGAAGGAGTCGCTAAGAATGAGCCTGTTTCAAAATGTCTGCGAGTTTACGAGTTGGAGAACTTTGTATAAAGCAAAAAGTTCAGCAGAGAAGATACTGAGGCTGGAAGGGGAAATATTCCCCGAGTTTACAATGGCAGCCCCTATTCCTGTTTCACATTTTGATGCATCAGTGTATATTTTATTGCAGTCACTGTATTGTTGTTCCAAAATTAAATTGAATTTATCTCTTAATATTGCCGAGTTTACTTCGTGTTTGTTAAATATACTTAGTGTAGTATTAACACTAGAGGTTTTGATGGTCCAGGGTGGAAGATGATCCAAGTCTACAGGAAATACAGGAGGAAATTAAATGTCCAAATTATTTAGGAATATTCTTATCCTTTCGTAGTAAGGTTAAGCTGTTGCTGCAGCGCTGTAGATATTTATTGGTGAAGGTGTTATTATAAAGGGGCTTGTTTCTATTCGATGCAATTGAGGTAGCCTGTCACAATGTTAGATAAAGTCTTCGATAATGTAAAGGAGGTTCACCCGTTTCACTATGAATAATATCGACAGGTGTTGTTCTAAAAGCTCCAAGATCAATTCTAAGCTCATGGCTATGAACAGTATCAAGTAATTTTAATGTTGATTTAGATCCATAGTCCATTTTAGATCTTATTTAACTTTTGTAAATAGTTAGCAGCATAGTATAATCAGACCCCCAATGTTTGTAACTTAATGTCTTCATTATGTTTAGCCTTTTATGAGATGATAATATGGTTTGCTTTATATGTTCTTTCCAAGAAAGTTTTTGGTCCAACCACATTCCGAGAAATTTAACTGATGCCTTGAACGAGATCACTTCATCATATAGAATGAGTTCTGGAAAAGATTCTGAAATCCGTTTACAAAATAGTACTCCTTTTGTTTTTGATACTGAGAATTTGAAGCCGGTGTGCTGAGACCATTGTTCTAATTGTGTGAGAAAACATTGGAATATATTTGTCATTAGAGTGATATTTTTGCCTTTACAATAAACTACCAGGGGATCTGCGTATAAGCGAGCCTTAAGAGGCTTTGGTATATCTTCAATAATCTTATTTGTCTCGCCGATGGACAAACTACCCGTTATTCCCGGCCTAGACGGTTCAAATAATACACCTACGGCACTTTTCTGGACCTTTTAATCAAAAATATATCAGACCAATATCGATAAAAACTCTTAATTTTCTCACAATTAATATTCTGACAAATACTGTCATTCTTTCAATACTAATACCGACTACGATCATTTTTTCGGTTACATATACATATTAAAATCAAAGTAATAAAAGAAATGTGTGGAAACCAAGCTCTTTGTCTAAAATTTCTAACACAAAGTATCTAAAAGTCAAATTATCTCAAGATAAGGATATGAAGGGAAGGTGGTATTTCCGACATTATTTATAGATATTAGAAACAGTGTTGGGCTAAGGACTGAGCCTGGAGGAGTTCCGTTTCCTTCAGTTTGACTTTCGGAATATGAATTATGGTTTATTACTTGAAATTATCTGTCTTTAAGGAAATTACTAATAAATCTGAGGCAGCTACAACTAATATTCCATGAGTGGAATTCTTTTATTACGTTAAATCTCCAGCATCTGTTAAATACTCTTTTCAAATAAAAAAATATAGATATACACTGTTTATTTGTTTATTTACATTTTTGTAAAGAAATACGTTCTACATTTTCTATCTGTTTATTGTAATGTATTTTTTCTTGCTGTTTATACATTTGTTTTAACAGTTTTGTAATTCTAATATATTATCTTTTTGGTGATTTGTAATTATTTGTAAATAAACATATACAATACAATGATTGTCTAGTCGACAGTGCTTCGTGGATATCACTTTCCAGTTCAAGAATATTATCGATGCCGGACAGATTTTGTCTAAATTCATTTTGTTCGGATATTAAACGTTTTGATGTTTGCAAGGTGGAATAGGTCGTTAATAAAAAATTTCGGATTTTTTGTGCTATTATTTTAAATTGAAATAAGTGGTCGGAAATGGTTTTTACCATGCCTATCATCGATTTTAGATAGATTTCATAGACCCACGGTGGCTACCATTAGAAATTCGGTTTTTTAAAAATATACAAAAATTTTACTATTTTCATTTCATGAGGAAAGCGTGTGAAAAACTAATTTATTATGACAATATTTAAATTTCACTTCATTTCATTTGTTTCATGGACAAAATGTGAGAAAAATTGATTTTTACCTAACTATCAAAATTTCACTTAATTTCATTCGTTTCAGGGACAAGATGTGAGAAAAATAGATTTTTTGTGAAGATATCAAAATGTCACTTAATTTCATTCGTTTCATGGACGATATGTGAGAAAATTCGATTTTTTGTGAAAATATCAAAAATCCACTCAATTTTTTTCGTTTCTTGGACAAAATGTAAGATGTTTCAGCTTGCAAAAAGAAATAAAACGGAAATGTTAAAACTTAAATTCTGTAGCCGGTACCCGAAAACATTGTACAGAATACACAAAAATAAATGGAATTGCGTTATTTACCCAAAAACCGAAAATAAATTAAGAGAACGCAAATAAGTGATTTTTTTTCAAATGAAAAAGTATGGTGGCATGAATATCGATATTGCAAAAAAATCTCCGATCATTTGTTTCCACTTAAGATAGTTGAAAAAGCATAAAAAACAGAAAAGAAACAGAAATATTGAAAAAGTTGTATTCGAAATTTGAATACTACTAATTCAAAAAAGAAGGCAGCAGCATCGTCAAAGAATAAAATTTATTTCTATTCAGAAGTATATAAACGTTGCTAATATAGAACGTAAAACATATTAAACGGTTTACATTACAATACGCGGTGAATTCACATACGCATACGCATACACACTACATAATTTTTGGAGGAATAAAAATGATGGACCTGGCATTGCAACACATAATACACGAGGAATGCTAAAGCCAACTCAATGACGACTTGTTATGGTGTTCCCGCAACCGAAAGGATATTGACATATGAGATATTTAAAAACAGTCTATAAAAAAATATACTTTTCGGTTACATTTTACTCTCTAAACATAAGTAAGGGAATTTTCATTTACTCAAGTGATAATTGTACCACTTAATTCAAAATATGGTATCCATAGCATTATTGAATAGCTACTGATTTAAGTAAACATTCACCTATTCATGTTCAGAGAGTAAACTTATTCGTAAAATCATTGAATTTACTTACCGATTACTAGAATTGGTCACTGTTTGTTATTATGAAAGCTTTTGTTTATTGACAGATGAAACGTTTGATGCTAATTTAATTACGTGTATGTAAACAAAAGTATCCGCTCCATACGTTATAAAGATTGATGCACGTCATAATATTTTATCTTCAATTTAATTCTAATTCTTATTCAGGATAGGAGATTCATTATATTAAAAAGTATAATGTTGGGGAAAGTATTTGGATCACTTAAAACCACAACTGACAACAATTGTTGTGAAAACTTGTCATAAAATTAATTAAAAATAAAAGACGTAACGTAGACGTAAAGTTTATTTTATTTCCTTCTAATACCACAATGACTAATGACAGTATTGACATTGACACTAAACTGGTACCAAAGATAAAAGATGCAAAGAATGTGCATTTGATAAGGAATAATAGAGTTAAGTTACTACAATGAGATACCTAAGTATATTTAATAATCTACAGGGTGTTTTCAAATGACACAACGTTTGCATGTAGACACCTCTCGTAAAATTGTACTACAAGATGATAAAGGGTTTGAGGGGTCCAACCCATTCACTTTTCGAAATACAGGGTGTTGAAGTTATGAAAAATATAATGTTTGAATTTTATAACTTTAAAATGGATGATCTGACATTTGGCAGGTTCTTTTTAAATGTAAAAAGGCATATTTTGATGGAAAAACATGTTTGAATTCTTGATCCAGTGGTGTACATTTGGAAGAATATGTCACCTTTCGCCTCCCATTTTTTACGCCACTGGCAGTTGAAGTTATTTTTATTTGATTTTGTATTCCTCAATAGTTTTCACGCGAAAAACGCATAACCATTACATATCAAAAATTTTGTAGTTTTCAAGATATTCAATGTTTTTGTGAAGTCTGCAAGATCACTTTCTAATAAAAAAATTAAAAAAATATTTTTCTTGAATTTTTTTCAATAACTACCAAACTACTAATGGTTAGAATATGTAACAGGAACTAATTTGTGAAACAGCAATGCATATAGAACATTGAGAGAGGATTGTTGAAAATACTTTTCCAAACTTGTGATTTTATTACCAAAAGAATTAATGACAATAAAAAATAAGTTAATTACAAAGTTAAATAATATCACATTCAAACATAATTTTTAACTAAGCAGCCAACAAACTACAAAAGATGGTCAAAATTTTGTCCATTTACATTTACACATAATCTGCAACGTTTTCTCATTGAAAATCGCATACCTTGGAAAGACTGGCGATTGCCGGAAATAATTTCTGTAACTGCATGGATTCTTGCTACCAGTGCCTCCTCCGTATAGTAGTAGGCTATGGATGTCAATAATGAAATGGTAAATGTCATTTTGTTTAATGTCAAAACGAAAATGAATTATTTGTAATTAAATTGGTTTGTGCAACTTTCACATTTTTTGTTATAATGGATTATACTTTTGAAGAAATTGCTGATATGCAACTAATATAGCTAGAAAGAATGGTAGACGTTCCGAGCGCTTGTATAGAGAAGAATATCCAAACCGACCTAGACTTCCATGTCAAACAACATTTTCTCAAGTTGACAGGAGATTGCGAGAATTTGGACAATTCAATTCAAAATTACAAGGTAGCGGTATAAAACGAACTGTGCAATTAGAGGAGGCTGTTCTAGACCGTATTGAAAATAGACCCGATTTAAGCACTCGCACCATTGGCAAATCTTTAAATGTAAGTAACTCAACTATGTGGAATATTTTAAATGGACAGCAGTTGTATCATTATAAGTATACCCAGGTTCAGGCCCTAAAACTGACAGATTGTCCTCAAAGAGTGGAGTTTGCCAATTGGTACACCCAAACATGTTTAGAAAATAAAAATTCTACCAAATTTGTTTTACTTACTGATGAAGCCAAGTTCACACGTGAAGGAATTTTTAATTCAAGAAATAGCCACGTGTGGGAAGACAAAAATCCATATGTTATTCGACAACGTGGATTTCAGGAAAAATTCTTGCTCAACGTGTGGACAGGCATTCTTGGAGACTGTATAGTGGGTCCATGTTTATTACCTAATAAACTCAATTGTGATATTTATTGTAATTTTTTTAGAGGAACCCTGCCTGATTTATTAAACGACGTTGTACCATTAAATATGAGGGCGAGTATGGAAAATGTATGTTTTCAGCACGATAGGGCATCTGTATATTATTCTCTAGCGGCCAGACAACTTATAACCCAATAATACGGAAACAACTGGATAGGCCGAGGTGGACCCAATATGTGGCCTACGAGGTCACCGGATTTAAATCCAATCGATATCATTATGTGAGATTACATGAAGTCTCTAGTCTACGATACACTAGTAGAAACGGATGAGCAACCGATAGCAAGAATCCATGCAGCTACAGAAATTATTTCCGGCAATCGCCAGTATTTCCAAGGTATGCGATTTTCAATGAGAAAACGTTGCAGATTATATGTAAATGTTAATGGACAAAATTTTGAACGTCTTTTGTAATTTGTTGGCAGCTTAGTTGAAAATTATGTTTGAATGGTATATTATTTAATTTTGTAATTATCTTATTTTTTATTGTCATTAATTCTTTTGTTAATAAAATCACAAGTTTGGTAAAGTATTTTCAACGATCCTCTCTTAATGTTTTATATGCATTGCTGTCTTACAAGTTAGTTCCTGTTACATATTCTAACCATTAGTAGTTTGGTAGTTATTAAAAAACATTCAAGAAAAACATTTTTTTTATTTTTTTAATAAAAAGTGATCTTGCAGACTTCATAAAAACATTAAATATCTTGAAAACTAAAATTTTTTTAATATGTAAAGGTTATGCGTTTTTCACGTGAAAACTATTGAGGATTAAAAATAGCTTCAAATGCCAGTGGCGTAAAAAATGGGAGGGGAAAGGTGAATTATTCTTCCGAATGTACACCACTGGATCAAGAATTGAAACATGTTTTTCCATCAAAATATGGCCTTTTACATTTAAAAACAACCTGCCAAATGTCAGATCAATATATTCATTCATTTTGAAGTCATCAAATTAAAACATTGTATTTTTCATAACTTTAACACCCTGTATTTCGAAAAGTAAATGGGTTGGACCCTTCAATCCCTATATCATCTTGTCAAATTTTACGAGAGGTATCTACATGCAAACGTTATAAGTGACCTTTGAAAACACCCTGTATACTTTTTAATGGAATAAATCTCTTTTCATGAATTAGATTTACACGTAAAAAATGTATTTTTCCATAGACCCTCCTCTATAACCTCTTTTTTCGAATCAAATGACGAGTGTACCACTAAGTCTGAAAAGAAGCAGTCACTTTAATTTATTAAGAATTGATTGGAGTTTTAGGTACACGATAAATGATAAACATAAACTTACCTTGCCAAAAACGTTTTTACATGTCTACATGCTTTCATAGCTAGTAGAACGCAATAAAATTGGAAAACAAGTCGAAAGTTCTACATAATACAATTAAAAAATATATTTTTGTCAAGACATTGTAATTATCAATAATTTTGGCTATCCTTGTGCTAGAAACGACGATTTGGAGTTTTGTGTTTTATTTTCCACTGTCTATTGGTAATTATTATATATTTCGTGAGAAAAGCTGAAAATTTATATTTAAAATTGATGATTAACCTCATTATGAAAAATGATTTCATTGTTATATTTGTAGTTGAATTATATTTCGAAATTCTAAACAAATTGTGATTAAATATTTGTAAACCGTTTGTTTGATTGATTGGAATTATTTATTTGTGTTGTGTTATTGAAAATAAATTTTCTCATATTGATGTGCGTTTGACTTTATTCACCACTCTCAAGTTTACAGAATACACAAAAGGCTATAGTCCTCTAGAAGATTGCATTACTCTGCTACAAGATAGTGAGTTGTACTTCCAAAATTCTCGGATATACTCTGTTTCGATTGCAAAAACGTGTTTAACAATATGCTGAAATACGTTTATTGGGGCAACAGCAATACAAGAAAATTGACGGTATTACAAATAAAAATACCAAATGAATCCAACGCAAGGAAGAAGTTTATAAATAACATTATTTCTTTATGCAGCTTTAATTGCCTCCCTGTTAACCAAAGAAAAGGAGAACAGAGACAATGTTCGATATATACCACAGTGTTACATTAATGCTCGAGAGACATACTTTTCTAGGTCCAGTATTATTTTTTCTACTATACCGGAAGATATCGACATACAGGACGCTGGACTAATCTCTACAGATAATTTAGTTGTACGTGTTTTAAGGAAAAGAACCAATAAAACAAACGAACTTTTTCCTTATAATATTAAAGAAATCAACCTTCTGTCGCAAGCTTACATTACATCGACCATAAAACGGAAACAGGAAATGGATGAGCTAGACACAAAGAGAGGCGGAAGCTTGATTTTCTCGGAAAGACAACTACAATAAAGGAAGAATATAGAAGTCTACTGGAGAGAGGAAGGAAGATAACACAATTGAGGGAGAGATTAGAAAACTATTTTTATAGCCATTGGGCAAACCTAGACCCAGCAGGTGTGTATAACGTGTCAGCGTTTATTATGGCCAATAAAAGCAAATATACTTATGTTGGTGTGCTAGCGGAAAAGGATGGCATGAAAAATGTCTACTACTTAAAGGGTTACTACAAAAATATATTTCTAAGTGTTTACAACAATAGACCAGCTCTTGTTGCAGATGGTTATATTACAATACTTAATAATAATGGTGTGGAGATAATATGTTTGCCTACAAAAGAAACGGTTGTAACATTTACTAAATGGTATTACGTCTTATGCGGTCACGGAGTGACACACCAAGCATCGATCTTTCCATCCTACGTTGGGCTACTCTAAGCTTCCTAGCGGATGTGGCTGTCAGAGTCAAAGTTTCGGCTCCGTAGGTCATAACTGGTAGAACGCACTGACCGCATAAGAAATGAAGACCTAAAGGCGAGAACAGGAGTCACGGATGTTATCTATCAGGTGGCAAAACTCAAATGGAACTGGGCTGGACATGTGGCCCGCATGACAGATGGACGATGGACAAAAAGGCTGCTCGAGTGGAGACCAAGGACTGACAAAAGAAACAAGGGAAGACCTCCCACGCGATGGACGGACGATATCAGAAGAATGACTACAAACTGGATGCAGAGCGCTCAAGACAGAAGACAGTGGGCAGAAATGAAGGAGGCCTATATCCTGCAGTGGATGCGACAGGCTGATTGATGATGATGATGATGATTACGTCTTACCAAGGCTCGCATTCGCCAAGATAGACAATTTAAAGTTTTACACGCAGGTATGGAAGAATATCCCTTTTACCCAAGAAAATATGACTCAAATTAAAAACATTGCCATGCAGAAGAGAAAAGATCGTATTAAATTTAGATATTGCCAACGCTAAGAATAAGTTGCCGAAGGAACAGAAATGGTAATTGCCGCTTTAAAGGAAGTTAAATACAGGGAGAGACTTCGTTACATATTAAAGGTTGAAATTTCAGAAATCTTCTTTTGCTTGAACTATTGGTTGGAAGAAGAATTTGCAGAAATGGACCTAAGTTATAGAATTAAGAAAAAAATAGATAAAAGTAAACATGCGCCTAATAGAAAAAAGGAAAGAGTTGTATTTAGTGTGCAATAATTGTTTGAATTATACTCAACATTCTATTTTTGTAAATAAAAACTATTGGAAAAAAATAGGGTTCTGTTACTGTTTTGTTTATCCCCACCAGTGTTGTTATTTTCCTATTTCCTAAAGATATAGGTGGAGGGACGTGGTGCGTCACACATGACAGAAGACACACACCACAGGGTTAGCAGAAGGTTAGTAGACACTCGCACACCACGGAATAGAAGAAGGTTATAGGTGACACAGAACATAAGTTTTCTTACCGTTGGCTGGATAAACGACACATAGCAATTGACACACGTGACAGATGACGCACCCCATACCACTCATGACGTCACACAACACATGTTTTCGTGGGGTCTGCTGTTAGGTTACTCCACTTGCGCGCAATGGGTAGACATTTTTTATACCATCCTTTTCCGCTAACACACCAACATAAATATATTTGTTTTTATTGTTTATGGTAAATGCTGATACCTTATACACACCTGCTGGGTGTAGGTTTGCCCAGTAGCTATAAAAATGGTTTTCTGATCTCTCCGTCAATTGAGTTATCTTCTTTTCTTCCTCCAGTAGACTTCTATATTCTTGGTGTTTTTAAATGAAACTCAGGGTCTCTAGTTAATTCCACAATATAATACAAGTTATTGAAAATTCTAAAAAATTGACAATTGTTTCGATAAATCAATATCATCGTCAGAATGACAGAAGTTACATTTCATTTTATGCCTACCTGATGTTTAGTAGTTAATTTTGGCTAGACCAAGAAGTAACCTAACTTGTGATTGGCTTAATATATGTTTATAGAAAAAAGAAGGAGATGTGATATTACAAATATTGAAGCTTAGATATTATTAGCCCTATGGTGATATCCTGGATATCATTTTTCCAATTAAGATCAGTATAATTGTGCAATGATATAGAAAACCAGGAAAACTATATCTGCTGATCTTTGCAATTATCACTTAAGAAGACAGTTTATTAGTGGAGAATTCCCTAGATTTAACTGTTCATTGACAACTTCATATTGTGGGTTTCTTAAATATCTTCTAATTTCCAGTTCTTCAAGGAAATCCAGTTCTTGTTTCTTTTCACAAATATGCAGTACTTCTAGTTCTGTGTTAGGTGTCAATGAATGATTGGTGTCAAGTAGATGTTTTGCGTAGTGGGATTTATCTGGTTGTTTCAATCTGTATGCTCGTAAGTGCTCACTGTATCGTATTTCAAAATTCCTAAGGGTCTGACCCAAATAGACAGCATTACATTCTGGACATTTGAGTTTATATATACCTGACTTTTTTAATAGTGGTATTTTTGTTTTTACATTTAACAATTTTGTACTAACGTTACTTTCTGTTTTATAAGAAATTGTTGTATTCGTTGCTGAAGATATTATCTTTGAAATATTATTAGAAATATTTCCTGCATATGTGATGGTTTTATAAGTTTTAATTTCATCAGCTTGTTTAGGATATATTAGTTGTAATGCCACTTTTTCCTCTTTTTTACTAATAAGCTTATTTATCATATCTAATGGATAACCGTTAGATGTTGCTATTTGTCTAATTGTATTAATCTCTTTATCAAAATTACATTTGTTCATAGGAACTGAAAAAGCTCTATGTATCATTGAATTATATGCTGCTAGTCTGTGTGACACAGGGTGGTTAGAATTGAATGGAATTGTTACATCAGTTTGTGTTGGTTTTCGGTAAATTGAATAATCAAGTACATTATTAACTCTTTGAATTTTTAAATCAAGAAAATTGATTGACCTATTTTCTTCAATTTCTAGTGTAAATTTGATTTTCGGGTCTAAATTATTGATGTGGTTGAGAAATACATCTAATTGTCGTTCACTACCCATAAAACAAGCTTATATGTCATCTACATATCTATACTAGAATAAAATATTTTTCGAAATATTACTTTCAAAGATCTTCCTTTCTAAATTGTCCATAAAAATGTTTGCTAGAATAGGTGATATAGGGCTTCCCATTGGTAAACCTTCATTTTGAATATATATCTTATTGTCAAAAGTGAAATAATTCTGATTAATGCATACATCAAATAAATTAAGTATATCTGATATTATTCCTGGATTAATCAATTTTTTGATTTAAAAATTCAAAGAGTTAATAATGTACTTGATTATTCAATTTACCGAAAACCAACACAAACTGATGTAACAATTCCATTCAATTCTAACCACCATGTGTCACACAGACTAGCAGCATATAATTCAATGATACATAGAGCTTTTTCAGTTCCTATGAACAAATGTAATTTTGATAGAGAGATTAATACAATTAGACAAATAGCAACATCCAACGGTTATCCATTAGATATGATAAATAAGCTAATTAGTAAAAAAGAGGAAAAGTGGCATTACAACTAATATATCCTAAACAAGCTGATGAAATTTAAACTCATAAAACCATCACATATGCAGGAAATATTTCTAATAATATTTCAAAGATAATATCTTCAGCAACGAATACAACAATTTCTTATAAAACAGAAAGTAACGTTAGTACAAAATTGTTAAATGTAAAAACAAAAATACCACTATTAAAGAAGTCAGGTATATATAAACTCAAATGTCCAGAATGTAATGCTGTCTATTTTGGTCAGACCCTTAGGAATTTTGAAATACGATACAGTGAGCACTTACGAGCATTCAGATGGAAACAACCAGATAAATCCCACTACGCAAAACATCCACTTGACACCAACAATTCATTGACACCTAACACAGAACTAGAAGTACTGCATATTTGTGAAAAGAAACAAGAACTGGATTTCCTTGAAGAACTGGAAATTAGAAGACATTTAAGAAACCCACAATATGAAGTTGTCAATGAACAGTTAAATCTAGGGAATTCTCCACTAATAAACTGTCTTCTTAAGTGCTAATTGTAAAGATCAGCAGATATAGTTTTCCTGGTTTTCTATATCATTGCACAGTTATACTGATCTTAATTGGAAAAATGATATCCAGGATATCACCATAGGGCTAATAATATCTAAGCTTCAATATTTGTAATATCACATCTTCTTCTTTTTTCTATAAACATATATTAAGCCAATCACAAGTTAGGTTACTTCTTGGTCTAGCCAAAAATAACTACTAAACATCAGGTAGGCATAAAATGAAATGTAACTTCTGTCATTCTGACGATGATATTGATTTGTCGAAACAATTGTCATTTTTTTAGAATTTTTAATAACTTGTATTATATTGTGGAATTAACTAGAGACCTTGAGTTTCATTTAAAAACACTAATATGAGCATATTCCACGAAGTAAGGGTCGAGACAGTCAATTTCATTCTATATTCTTCCTTTATTGCAGTTGTCTTTTCGAGAAAATCCAGCTTCCGCCTCTTGGTATCTAGTTCATTTATTTCCTGTTTCCGTTACTTGTCGATGTAATGAAGCTTGCGACAGTGGGTTGATTTCTTCAATATAATAAGGAGAAAGATTGTTTGTTTTATTGGTTCTCTTTATTAAAACACCTGCAACCAAATTATCTGTGGAGATTTTTCCAGCACCCTGTATGTCGATAACTTTATAACCTTCTTCCTTGCGTCGGATTCTTTTGGTAAATTGATTTGTAATCCCGTCAATTTTCTTGTAGACTCTGGGAAAAGTTTGTCCACATTTTTGCAATCGAACCAGAGTATATCGGAGAATTTTGGAAGTACAAATCACTATCTTAAAGCAAAGTTATGCAATCTTCTAGAGGACTGTAGCCTTCTGCATGGGAATTTCCAATTGAATAGTTATATATCGTAGCTTCCAATTTGGTAATACCATGCTTCTTGGACAATGCAGAAGGAAAAGTTCCCTTTTTAATCTTGCGTCTGAGCAATTGACTAAATCCATAATATGGTTTCCATTGCTCTTGTTAACTCCAGGACTGGTTACTTGACAAATAAATGTGTTATATATTTTAACCTTTGGGTTAGATGTGGACCAGGTAAGGCAATCTATGCCAACTGTTTTATCATTGTTTACAATAACGTTGCACCTTTCCTTGTACTCTCGTTGGATACAAAAGTTAGAGTTGTTAGTTAAATAAATAATAATTGCCTATTTGTTAGAAACTCCTGCAAAATCCTGCGTTATGTCAAAGTCCATTAGGTAGTAATCTTCCTTCCGGAGCTCCTCCAATGAGTTTGGTGTTTCTTTAAGTACCCTGTCGAGATTAACGTCCGCCAATTCTACTTTGTATGGAATGCACACAGGCTCTTTATGTTACCTTTTAATAATTTCCAAATCTCATCCGACTATTTCTCTTGTTCCAATGACGAGCGAGTTGTTACTTAATGAGAGGAAAGACAGCTTAGCTTAATCTCCATGTTTTGCAGAAACCAATTCACCAAACTTTCCACGTATATAACAATCAATTGATTAATTAATATATATAACTATCAATTAATTACTTAATAAGTTTAGTATTTCCATCGCAGTCCTCTAAGTCGCATACAAGTATTATGTTGTCGCAAAATGATTCTGTAATTCGTATTAGTCCATCTCCCAGTGGGTGTTCGCCCTCCGTGTAATTAATATTTCCATTATCTGTAACCATATTGTTACTTTCCAAATTTTCCAACAGGTGCCACAATCCAAATCTCTCATCGGTCGGTTTGACTTTCCTGCCATCAAGTTGGGAAACACGAAACATTTTGGAGCTTGCCATGTTAACAGTTCCAGCGAAAATCGAATACTAAGCGTTAAAAATGTTACTTCCCGTATTTATGCTATTGCAGAAAGGCGTGCGTCAAGGGGTGCGGGTTTTCTTACCTATATGAAGTTCCTGCCATGTAAATATTCTATCTTCTTAAAATTTATATATTATATCTTTATGTGAATTAAAATTAATGTTAAATAAGCTTACTACTTTGATTTAATACACTTTTCAATTTTATATACTATTATGCAATAAAATGTTTGTTTATTCAATTGTTCTTTATTCTCATATATACCCCATTTTTCTAAATACATATAACGATATTAATTAATTGAGCAGGGGTGACGTCATCAGCATACATGGAACAAGGTGGATGATATGCGCACACGGTACAAGATGACTAGCGTCTTAATTGACGCATGCGCTGATCGAATTGAGCCAAAAATTACCACGATTCACCTTGGCAATTTCCCATGTTATTTTACATAAGGAATGGTCCAAAATCAGTGCTGCTCCTTTACTATACTGAATTAGTATTGGTCAATTTATTACTAATATATAGAACATTTCGCTTATTCATCATCTCATAACTTTTAAATGTCGTGAAATGGGGTGAACTTGCACAATTCTGAACTTTGAATCCATTTTTCTTTAATATATAGTTGTATTTTTCATGAATCTTATATACGCAACAAGTGGCAGTGAGGGCAATGCTTTAATAATTTTCTTTTGGCTATTAAAAATTATTTACAAAAAATAAAACAACGGGGTGGCAAAGTCAGTTAGCCAAATTGGGTGACTTTGCCCATCTTCGTTTATTTTTATTGATATATTAAAGCCACCTCATTTAAAAGTATATTTAATTCCTTCAAAATAAAGTTAGTTAAATTGAACACAAATGCAACATTTTTCGATAGTTCAAAAATAGTCATAGGCAGTTAGCAATTTTATTTATCTAAAAGAACTGAAAAACACCAAGGGAGCGAAATGCCGCGTTCGTGGCGAGTTCGAGCTTGAGGCCCGTGCGTAGCGAGGGCGCTTAATTCGTACGAGCAACAAATGCTTCATCGCTCCCGCGGTGCATATACTATATTTTGTCACGAAGAACGCTATTAATAACATTATTTTTGTTTATATTGATCATTATAAACTATAGAATTGAAAAGAAAGATTTTGTTGAGCATGATTCATTCAGAAAACAATTTTCATGTAATTTATTCATAAGAAAAATGTAACGAACAGGAGTTGGACAATGGAGAACTTATTGCAATAATTATGCTACATGAAATATTTGACATAAAACTATAGTTAAATTGATTTATCAGAACCAACGAAATATTTTATTCTTCAATTTTTTTGAATGTTGATTTTTTTAAAGCTTATTGATAGCAAATCATTACAAAAATGTAGCGTATGTTTTTATTAGATAACAATACAAGTGATATTTATATTCAAAACACAAGATCGCGTGTGGATTTAGTCCGATGCACGACACTGAACAAGACTCACTTGTCTCAAAACGATTGTAGTCGTGTGTACAGCTAAATATAAGTTAATGAAATTGACTGTCTCGACCCTTACTTCGTGGAATATGCTCATATTATTGTTTTTAAATTAAACTCAAGGTCTCTAGTTAATTCCACAATATAATACAAGTTATTGAAACAATTGTCAATTTTTTAGAATTTTCTATAACTTGTATTATATTGTGGAATTAACTAGAGACCTTGAGTTTCATGTAAAAACACTAATTATAAGTTCTTCGTTTCTTTTGTTTCCATCCACTCACTCGCTTCGCGCCGCCGCCGGTGTCACTCGACTTTCTCTCACTACCTCTGTATCGAGCACGCGCTTTCACTGTAGCTATAATATATCTACTATGTATGTGTGATATGGATAACACGAGGAAGGAAATATATGACTTTCGCGCCATAGGGACAGAAACGCTTATGTCGCGGTCTCGTTTTGACACGCAAAATAATCGTTTTGCGTCCTGAGGGACAAAAAGTATTTTCTCGTTTAATTTACATTTGATAGTTCTTGAAATCTAATTCAAACACAATTCTTCCAGCTTCCAGGCGCAGGAAGAATACCAACAATATCTTCAAAATTTACATTAGAGATGTAAGGTTAGTTCTCTTGTTCACTTCCAGGAGACTAAAAAACAATAAGGGACACATATTTTCTTAGGGGAATAGACATTTTCTTTGGGCGGCCTCTGATAAGTATCTCTTCCCTTTTCTGCAAGATTAAAGATAATTGAGAAGTACGTCACTCACTATTGCTGGAGCATAATCGTGAACATGTAGGGGCATACATAGTATTTTTTTAGCACCTCGTGGCGGTTCAGTGGAACAATACCACATATCCTGAAGCCAGATTTGATGATCTCTATAATTCATGGCTTAATATCGTGAACTAGTCTTTTCAATAGTCCTGGACAAATCGAATTGTCCAGGCCTACACTGTGTGAATGTTACATTTTTGGTTCTTTAGGTGGTAATACTAATTCCGTGTTCAAGTCTCTTGTCTATATAATAAACAATTCCAAGGATACTGGTCTTGCACTCAATTTCTGGAAATGCGAGTTATTTTTCTTAGAATCACCAAATAATCTAACCATTGATAAATTTAATTCTGTAGCACCAGGCATAACAAATACCAACAGACAAAATTTATTTCTATTAGGTGCTCCTTTATCAAACGAATCATTTCTATCAGCTTTCAATGAAAAAATAACATTTTTTAAAAAAATGTCATCTCGTTTATCCTGGTTACCGACACATATTGCTTATTACCTTCTCAAGAATTCCCTATTAATTCCAAAATTAACATATATCTTAAGATGTAGTCCGACATGGTTACACAATGATATCCTAATCAATTTTGACAATGCCATTCGTCATTCATTAGTCATTAATTAACATTAAATTAGAGGACCTTTCTTGGAAACAAGCTTCATCACCTGTTTCATATGGTGGTTTAGGAATTCGCTCAATCGTTTCAGTAGCTCTTCCTTCTTTTTTGTCATCATTAAATAGTTCAAAAAATTTCATTGATTACATTCTGCCTATATTTTTCCACCCACAAGACCCTTTATTATTGGAGGCAGAAAATATTTGGTCATTAAAGTCTAACAAAGTTGTACCCGATGATTATAAATCCTTTCAAAAATCCTGGGATATTCCTTTGTTGAACATTGAAAAAGAAAATCTGCTTCAGGAAGCTATCAATTTACCAGACAAGGCTCGTTTGAATGCAGCATTTTCAAAGGAATTAGGAGCATGGTTGAACGCTTTACCGTCGGCCCCATTAGGTACGCTTTTAGATGACGAAAGTTTCCGTATTTCTATTGGTCTCCGTTTAGGTTGTCAAATTTGTGTAAAACATCGCTGTCGTTACGGAGCTGATGTTGATGAATATGGTAGACACGGCCTAAGCTGCAAATTAAGTGCCGGCCGTTTTTCACGTCATTCTGCAGTAAATGACCTAATCAAACGAGGCATGGCATCTGCAAAGATTCCCTGTTCGTTGGAACCATTAGGTACTTGCCGCGACGACGGTAAACGTCCAGATGGTATGACCCTCATTCCATGGCAACGCGGCAGGCCAGTTATATGGGATTTCACTTGCACTGACACTTGGGCTCCGTCCCATGTCCGATCCACATCTACTTCCGCAGGCGCTGCAGCTTTACAAGGCGAAACTTTTAAAATCAATAAATACAATAATTTGGAGAGCATTTACATTTTTATTCCTGTAGCAATTGAAACCTCTGGTGTGTTCGGTCATGAAGCTTTAAAATTCATTAAAGAAATCGGTAAAAAAATATCAATAGAAACTAATCATTCTAGAGCAACTTTGTTCTTTATACAACAAATAAGTATTGCAATTCAAAGAGGAAACGCTTCATCTTTTCTCGGTACGTTTCCCCGTTCTAAACCTCTAGAAGAACTTTTTATGAAACCTAATCATAAGAAACGGAATTCTTCTACAACTTTCAAACTTTCTCACATTACAGACCCTAAAACATGTGATCTTTCCTTTTTCCGACATTCTTATTTAACCTTTATGTGACTGAATAGGTACCCGGGTACCTATTCAGATTTTAGATATAAATACGTTTTTTGTTTAAATTCTTTGAAGTGTGTGATTTCGTGACATTTCTAATCTAGGTTTTTTCTACACAATGTTACAATAGAAATAATATTTTTACGCTATTTTAGAAATAAATAAGGTCCAAAGTTTTTTCACCCAGAAATAACGGTGTAGGTACCTGGGTACCTCTATCAGTTTTAAATGCAAATAGATATTTTTTATAGCCAGAATGAAAACGCGAAGTTTATCTGCATATATTTATTTATATAAATGGTAACAAAAAAACAAAAAAATCTTACATATAAGGTCAGTTGGTTTTTTGGCAACATTTTTTACATATAGTTTGATCTACAGAGTGTTCATTACAAACTGGCTTACAGCAGGATTTACACGCTTTACGAGTCTTCCTTTGTTTGAGCTTTAATTCTCGACAAATTTGGCAGCTACCAACAACCATAACACGCCCAGAAGCATCCCGTCTTGGTTGTTCTCCGGCTGGAGTAACAATGGGCTCGATTATTTGTCGACCAAGAACCATTTCTAGCGACTGACGTGTGAAATAATTACCAACAACTTTTGGAATAAGGGATCGCATTTGTATAGCGGGCAAGCACATGTCATGAGCAAGATCTTTTAGAAATCTTCGACGTTGATCAGTTGCTCTAAAATTTGGATTGTGTTCCTTGTAAATACAATAAGAAGCCAAGCCACCAACATCTATTGTGTTGAAAAAAAATGCCAATGGCCAACGATTTGTTCTACGTTTTACTGTATACTCGCCTAGCATCTTATCCATGGTGTCAACGCCTCCTTTTGTTTGATTATAATATTTTATTATTTCAGGCTTCGCCACGGTAGTATCATCTACTTGGCCTGTAGTGTGCATCGTTGATAAAAGAATAACAGATTTGTTTTTCTTTGGAACATAGGAACATATTGTTGCATCGTTGTTGAATGCGAAAATGGTTGAGTATATAGGCCTGTCTTTAGATGCCTGCATATTTGGTGGTAAAAATGCCTTATTTTTCCTGAGAGTCCCTACCAAAGTCATCTTCCATGAATTCAAAGTACGGGCCAATTGCAGACTTGTAAAAAAATTATCCGTTGTTACATTTCTTCCCGAACCCTTATACTTTGCCACTAGATCCAAAACTGTACGCTCACCGACATTTACCTGTCGTTCACCATCTAATGGTTTTCCAGTGTATAGTTGACCTTGTAAAGGATAAGCATTTGCCGCATCGCAAGCCCAAAAAATTTTTATTCCATATTTTGCGGGTTTCGATGGAATGTATTGGGTAAATTTAGTATGTCCCCTGTAAGGAAACAATTGTTCGTCTACTGTTATACACCCTTTTGGCTTGTAGTTCTTTGCCAAATTTGAATTTAGCATAGTCCAAATATCTCGAATTGGGGCAGCTTTATCATTTTTGGCACGTTCGGCACGTGTGTTCTGATCATCAAAGCGAATAAATCTGAGAAACATTTTGAACCGATCTCGAGACATGGCCGCTCGAAATAGAGGTAAGGACTCTAGTTTCCACATTTCAGATACGTGTTCCCTATTAGACCTGTGTACGCCAGCAGCAATAAGAACTCCTAAAAATGCATCTAATTCTACTTCAGTAAATGGAATGAATACTTTCGGGCTTGGTGTGTTGGGAGGTGGATATTTATCTGCCAATTTTCGGTTCCATTCGTCCGTTACTTTTCTACCTTCTTTGTTAGAATGCCTTAGAATTAAGGTACACATTTCTGGAGATATAATAGACTTGAAAATTTCTCGAGCCGTGTATGAACGACTAAAGGATGATGCGCCACTTTTTTCGTGCAGAATATTACGACCTATTGTTTGCCTTTGTATTGATGATGTGTCACTCCACTGAGTGCCATCCTTGCCAGCCCAAGTTGTTTTTGTAGGCGCTTCTTCTTCGTCAACGTTTTCATCGGAATCAGTATATTCTTGCTCCACTACAGGCTCCTTTTCTATATCAGATTCCTCGGATTCTCCACCTGATAACAATTGTGGAATATATTCGTCTTCATCGGACGCAACAAATGGCTCTTCATCAGACAAATGTTCTACCGCTTCTCGTAATTCTGCAGAGGTCAGCCTGAAATAACATATTTCGAATTACCTTTATTAGTATAATTATTGTTCTTGTTTCTTTGTAAGATAAAAAAAACTTCCACTCCACTGCGGCTCCTACACACATAGACCACAGGTAAGCAAAATAACATGACAGTTTCCATTATTCATACACTACTAAAATCAAAGAATCGTCTTATTTCTTACCTTTTATTTCGCCATCTTGGTTTCGCAATATTGGCTTGGCTTGAACCAGCCTTACTATCAGACATTCTAAAACAAAATTTAACAAATACGCTTAATCACCCGCAGTTGTTTATTCGACAAAATCAAACATGCAACTGACCTGTAACTAGGAATAAATTCAGTTGATGTCGCTGCGCTGTTGCCATTTAAACAAAGTCTTATTTTGTCAAATACAGATAAGTTAGAAATTCATAAATCACGTATTGTGTACCTATAAATACATATATGGAGTTTTTTGATAAAAACAGGTATTTTGCGTTTATATTCCAAATTATTATACAGTAGGTACCCAGGTACCTACGCCGTCGTAAGAAGGTGTTTTTCTTCCCAGTCACATAAAGGTTAACATCTTCATTCTCTTCTTCAGAATGTGTACCTTCTGATAATACATGAGTTGACAATTTAATAAATTATGCCCCCAACAAGCTTTTGAGACTAAGTGTACCAAAAAATTCAGATAACCACCAGCCAGATGATGTCCCATTCATAGGAATACTGAAGAAGATGACTATGCTAGAGAATGATGCGATTCCTATACGCAATAGATTATCTCTAACCAAAACAGTTTTCAAATCCGTAATATCTACATCCAATTCAGTAGCAAACATCATCAGTTCAGATTCCTTATCACGCCGATCAAGTGAGAAAGACAATAATTGAATCCGAGATTATTCGTACAATGATAGTAGTTGCGAAAGAGCTTTTAACAATATTTCCACATTCAGATCCATAAAGGGTATTCCCCAAGATTCTTTGGGTCTCAAAGGTCTCAAAAATATTGGTAACACATGTTTCATGAATAGTATTATCCAATGCCTATCAAACACAAGGTGGCTATTAGAATATCTAAAGAAAGACGCATACAAAAGAGATATTAACATAAACATATCTAGCATGAAAGGAACACTAATTGAAGCATTTGCTGAAGTTATTCAAGAACTTTGGTCTGAAGACGGTTCAGACAGAGTGGTTAATACAGTATCATTGAAAAGTAAGATTCAGCGATTTACTTCAAGGTTCATGGGATACACTCAACATGATGCACATGAGTTTCTTCGTTACCTATTAGCAGGACTTCACGACGATGTCAACAAGGTATATGAAAAACCAAAGCCCATATTAACTGAAACTGATGACAAATTTAGTGATATCGAGAAAGCACAAGAATTTTGGTTAAAATATGTGAGAATGGACAACTCCAAGATTATGGATAACTTTGTCGGTCAATTAAAATCAACAATCAAGTGCACACACTGTGGTCACTGTTCAGTTACCTACGATCCTTTTTGGGATTTATCCCTTCCGATACCACAAAGAACAGGTCAATTACGACTTTCACAATGTTTAGAGTCGTTTACAAGAGAAGAAACACTCGACGGTGATGAGAAACCAGCTTGTTCGAAATGTAAGGAACGAAGACGATGCATTAAATCATTCTCAATTCATAAATTTCCGAAAATACTGGTTATTCACCTGAAGCGCTTTTCGCAAACAGAAAGTTTTAGTGCAAAACTTAATGATTCAATAGATTTTCCAATAGAAAGGCTTGATATGAACCATTACGCGGCTGATAATGTGGCACCTTGTATGTACAACCTCTACGCTGTATCTAATCACTGTGGAACCACTTATAATGGTCACTACACAGCATTTTGCCGACATCCCTACACGGGACAGTGGCACGAATATAACGATTCAAGAGTGCGATTAATATCGTGGAAATCTTTAGTCAGTGGAGAAGCATATGTTCTCTTCTATGAACAAGATGATACAAAATCCCATCTTTAAGTTTAATAATTTTTTTTATTAGTTTTTAAATTGTACATTTTCATTGTGAATCAATGTCTTATTTTTTTTTCTTTTTCTGCAAAATTTATTTATATATACATTGTATCCGTTCAAATATAAATAAAATACTATTAAAAAAAAAAATTACAATATGTAGAAATGCTTCTCCAAATTTTTTGATCGTTACTTCGTTAGTTCGTCAGTTCGTCTGTTCGTCAGTTCGACAGCTCGACAGCTTGACAGTTCGGCAGTTCGACAGTTCGACAGTTCGACAGTTCGTCATTCGTCAGTTTGTCAGTTCGTCAGTTCGTCAGTTCGTCAGTTCGTCAGTTCGTCAGTTCGTCAGTTCGTCAGTTCGTCAGTTCGTCAGTTCGTCAGTTCGTCAGTTCGTCAGTTCTTCAATTCGTCAGTTCGTCAGTTCGTCAGTTCGTCAGTTCGTCAGTTCGTCAGTTCGTCAGTTCGTCAGTTCGTAAGTTCGTCAGTTCGTAAGTTCGTCAGTTCGTCAGTTCGACAATTCGTCAGTTCGTCAGTTCGACAGTTCGTCATTCGTCAGTTCGTCAGTTCGTCAGTTCGTCAGTTCGTCAGTTCGTCAGTTCGACAGTTCGTCAGTTCGTCAGTTCGTCTGTTCGTCTGTTCGTCTGTTCGTCAGTTCGTCAGTTCGTCAGTTCGTCAGTTTGTCAGTTTGTCAGTTTGTCAGTTTGTCAGTTTGTCAGTTTGTCAGTTCGTCAGTTCGTCAGTTCGTCAGTTCGTCAGTTCGTCAGTTCGTCAGTTCGTTAGTTGTCACTCGCTAGAAGCTCGTTAGTCACTCGTTAGTCGCTCGATAGTCGCTCGTTAGTTGCTCGATAGTCTCTCGATATTCTCTCGATAGTCTCTCGATAGTAGCTCGTTAGTTGCTCGATAGTCACTCTTTAGTTGCTAGTTAGTTGCTTGTTAGTTGCTAGTTAGTTGCTCGTTAGTCGCTCGTTATTTGCTCGTTAGTAGCTCGTCAGTTGCACGTTAGTTGCTCGTTAGTTGCTCGTTAGTTGCTCGTTAGTAGCTCATTAGTTGCACGTTAGATGCTCGTTAGTTGCTCGTTAGTTCGCTCGTTAGTTGCTCGTTAGTTCGCTCGTTAGTTGCTCGTAGTTCGTTCGTTAGTTGCTCGTTAGTTTCTCGTTAGTCGCTCGTCAGTCGCTCGTTAGTCGCTCGTTAGTTGCACGTTAGTTGCTCGTTAGTCGCTCGTCAGTCGCTCGTTAATCGATCGTTAGTCGCTCGAAAGTCGCTCGTCAGTCGCACGTTAGTCGCTCGTTAGTCGCTCGAGAGTCTCGTTAGTTGCTCGTTAGACGATCGTCATTCACTCGTTAGTCGCTCGTTAGTTGCTAGTTAGTTGCTAGTTAGTTGCTAGTTAGTTGCTAGTTGGTTGCTAGTTAGTTGCTAGTTAGTTGCTAGTTAGTTGCTAGTTAGTTGCTAGTTAGTTGCTAGTTAGTTGCTAGTTAGTTGCTAGTTAGTTGCTCGTTAGTCGCTTGTTAGTTGCTACTTAGTAGCTCATTAGTAGCTCATTAGTAGCTCATTAGTAGCTTATTAGTAGCTCGTTAGTTGAGCGTTAGTTGCTCCTTAGTAGCTTGTTAGTTGCTCGTTAGTAGCTTGTTAGTTGTTTGTTAGTTGGTCGTTAGTTGATCTTTAGTTGGTAGTTAGTTGATCGTCAGTCTGACGAACGACTGACGAACGACTGATGAACGACTGACGATCGACTCACAAACGACTGACGTACGACTGACGAGCGACTGACGAGCGACTGACGAATGACTGACGAACGACTGACGTACGACTGACGAACAACTGACGAACGACTGACGAACGACTGACGAATGACTGACGAACGACTGACAAACGACTGACGAACGAATGACGAAGGAATAACGAACGACCGATGAACGACCGACGAATGACCGGTGAACGACCGACGAACGACCGACGTACGACCGACGTACGACTGACGAACGACTGACCAACGACTGACGAACGACTGACGAACGACTGACGCACGACTGACGAACGACTGAACTACGACTGACGAACGAGCGACTAACGACTGAAGAACGACTGACGAACGACCGGTTAACGACTGACGAACGACTGACGAACGACTGACGAACGACTGACGAACGACTGACGAACGACTGAGGAACGACTGACGAACGGTACTGACGAACGACTGACGAACTACTCTCGAACGACCGACGAACGACCGACGAACGACCGACGAACGACCAACGAACCACCGACGTACGACCGACGTACGACTGACCCACGAAAGACGAACGACTGACGAACGACTGACCAACGACCGATGAACGACCGACGAACGACCGATGAACGACCGACGAACGACCGACGAACGACCGACAAACGACTGAAGAACGACTGACGAACAACCGGCGAACGACTGACGAACGACTGACGAACGACTGACGTACGACTGACGAACGACTGACGAACGGTACTGACGAACGACTGACGAACGATTGACGAACGATCGGCTATCGACTGACGAACGACAGATGATTTGATGGGTGTTTTGAGTACCTAATAAGGGTGAAATATCAAGTTATTTTGTTAAAAAAAATTATTGTTTTCTTAAGTAGTAGAAGGCAGTGAAATTCAGAAGTGAATTCGGTCTGCCTTGTATGCCTTTTTCATTTCTGAAAAAGATTGAAAAACAATTCGAAAGTACTACATAATATAATTCAAAAATATATTTTTGTCAAGCCATTGTAATTATGAATATTGGCTATCTTTTTGCTAGAAACGACGTTTCGTGTTGTATTTTTCATTGTAAATGATTAATTGTATATTTCGAATCAATATTATGTGGTTAATCTTATTGCCATCTCAAATCACAGACACAAAAAATTAATATAGGCATTAAAACGTGAAAAAATACTCGTCAAAAATATTTTGATAAACGCAACTTTTAATTAATGTCTGCATTTCATGTTTAACTACACTCCTTTACCCGAATAACCCTGTACTTGAACATATTCCATCTAAGTTAGGACACACGGGAACTAAATTACTAAAGTAGATGACCTCAAGATTTTAATTATATATCCTAATTGACAACAAGAACTTACGAGTATGCTTTGAGTTTAATTAGAGATGTTGTTAAGCTTTTATGTCAATTCTCCTCGCTGTTGTAGGATATACCACAACCTGTTCCTTATTTCCTTATCATAAATTTTACTCCTGTTAGGAAAATGACCAGCTATTGCTCAGGGGGTGAGTGTCGTACCCTTGGGCAGGTCTGACAAAGAGTTCAGATAGGAAGAGTGCAACTGTTGCATCGTTGCCCTCCCGGTTTATTATGCAAATGACAAATTAGCCGTATTAATTCGAGCTGAAACCAAAATTAAAATTCCAAAACAATGGACGTCACCTATCCAAACTCGATGCCTGTCGAATAGAGGTTGTAAAAAGAATAACGCAAGACTTAGCAAAAATATCACAGCTTTTATTTCCTATTTCTCTTTTCAATGATTTGGTTTACAAAGTTTTGATTTCAGATTAGCTTGACGATACTGAAAGGATCAGAAAAGAAAATCACAAAATCAATTATAACAAAAGTTGAAGTCGACAAACTTCGTTGATTCTTACAAAGTTAAAGTTTATTACAAAAGTTAAAGTTGACAAATCTTGTGTATTCGCTTTATCAAATAAACTGACTATTAATCTTTCTTTATTTGAAGAGAGACTAATTTGGTGACTACTTAAAACATTTTTACTTATCTTATAGTCATGAGCCGCTCCTCCTTGGGTTCAGATTCGCTACTGTGTTCTCGGTCACACTTCCGTGGTCTTGGGGTGCTATGGGTACTACTACTACAGGATGAGCTTATCTCAGCTCATGAAGCTCCGTCAGGTTAGGACATGTACTAAGTTCCAGAGGGTAAATGTGCCTAAAACATCATAAACGGGGAGAATCTGATTTGACCCAAAAGCATAGGAATGGTAACACGGTTCTGGTAAAAATGTTTGAATTCGTCACAAACTTAGATCGTAATACAGTTAACAAGAGTCTAAATAAAAAGTGAAGCTACGATTTTAATCAATGAAGTTGATTACAATTCGTATAATAAAGTGATCTGTAAGAATTAGGATTTTAAAGACTGTGCCTAATTATCAATTTAAAAGCAAAAATTATATAAACAAAACAAATGAATGACTGGTTAATTTACTATAAAAGGTAAATTTGGTTTAATTCTCATCACCAGAACTATGCACCAACTAAGTGTGCTTACATTTTATTATACAGAAAGTGAACAATAAAAATAAAAAAAAATTAAGGAAAAGAACTGAGTTATTAACATTTCAAAAAAACTAGCAAAGCAAACTATGAAATATTTATTCCCCGACGTAATTCATTCTCCCTAAATATAAACTAAAATAGTAGCCTTTTCTATCTGAGGGATAGAAGGTCCCAATATATCCAGGTAACTGGAAGAATATTTTAATTTAACGATTTACTCCTCGTGTAAATTCCCAAAAAAAAATTAATCACGGTTATTTTTAATTCCAATCAAAAAATATCACGCTGTCAGAGAGCAAAAACAGTAACAGAACTTATGTTTTTATTAAAATACCTGTCTGTCCTATAGAAATAGGGCTCCCCATCTTCCAGACTTTCGAGTGAAAAGTATGTGTCTCATAAAAACCATGATTCAATAAAAAGCATCAAAACAAACTCGAATATTTGTTTTATCGAAAGTTACTTCACAACTTGATTCCACGAAGAGAATAAATGTTAAGCTGATTGACAAATTATTAAGCAATCGTCAACATAACTTTGATTTTTAGTTATCCTAGGCAATATTTCCAATTTTCAATAGACACATCCTTTTCGTTTCGGGTTGGAAGTTGGAGAGAGCTCCCAAAAATTCATTTTTATTTTCAAGAAACCTCGCTAGGAAGTGTCCCCAGTACTTATACACTTGTCTCTATCTTACTACAGTCACTTAATCGCTTTCTTCCTTCTCGAAAAATCAATAATTACAATAGGTATCTGTCGCGTTTATTGCAAATTAAGCTCGAGGTGGGAAATAGTTCTTTGAGTAATAACTTCAAATAACATGAGTAACTACATTTGTATTCTCAAATACTATTCAAGAGACGATTTATCCTATATGTCGTTACGGACATGAAATGACCGTAACAGTAGTGAATTCTATTTTCAAGAATAAATTATTCCAGATTATCTAATTAAAATAGTTTTGTCATTATAAGAAAGGTTTTTCGCCCAAGCTATGACTATTTCTCATTAGAATTGCAATCATAGTTTTCGAATATCGAGTTGTTTTTTTTTACCAAAATGGTTCAGGTCTATAGCTTTCTGATTTAGTACGCGTCTTGTAATTTAATGATTGTGATTGGAATTGTACCAACTAAGTGATAGTGAAATGATCAACATATGTTTTACACTATCCGTTCATCCATGTTGCTTGTGATTATTAAGTAATTGAATTTTCTCCACTGTTGAAGACGTACTCAACTATATTAGTAATCTTAATCTAACAACGTTAATATCGAAATTAATAGTTTATTATATACAAATTCACAATGAATTGTACAAATGTATTACTGTTTGAACTTCAGTGGTATTAAGATCGGAAGGTAATCACGAACTTAATGATTTCGGAAAAAACTATGTATTTATGAGGTAACCAATGGTAGCGACTGTATATCTCTACTTTGGTGTTACTTGAATACTGACAAAGAAACGGCATGTTTGACTTAGTAACTGAGAAACGATGTGTTTTGACTTGGACTACACCTAGAAATGATGAGTTTCGACCTTGAGTACAAACTTGACTCGAATACTAATTAAAAAAAACGGTATGTTTGACTTAATAATTGAACTTGACGTAGAAACGATGAGTTTCGATTTAAAGTTCCGCTAAAAACGATGAGTTTCGACTTTTAATACACACTTTACTCGAATACTAACTAAGAAACGGTATGTTTGACTTAGTAACTGAGAAACGGTCAGTTTCGACTTGAATTACACGTGTTTGACTTGAATACTAAGAAACGATTTGTTTGACATAATAGCGGTGAATCGATGAGTTCCTACTTGGATTACGCGTGCGTGACTTGAATACTAACTAAGAAACGATGTGTTTGACTTAGTGACTCAACTTGACAAAGAATCGATAAATTTCGACTTCTAGTACCTACTTGACTCGAATACTTACTAAGAAACGATGAGTTTCGACTTGGATTACACGTGCTAGTGCCAGCACGTTCTTTTCAAATATACAAAATTTTACTAATTTAAATTTTCTGTTTACAAGTTACAGGATTAGAATGACAATTATTATTGTGACATACACAAGATGGGCGGTTGTTTTCGGGTTTCTGGACCTTTTGTGGTGGATGACGATCATCTTCGTGGCCTCTTATTCCATACCAGATATAGATAATAATTAAACCTACAAATAGCAATGTTAGACTAGGCGTATTCCAAATTGCGGGGTACACTTTTTCTTTCTCTCAAATTTCGTATGAATGGGATTTCTTTCGAATGTTTTTGATGGATTTGAGATCTACTGATTCTAGTTTTAAAGGTGGATGCCGATTTGTGGTTACTTCAAATTCGGAAGGCAAACGTAATTAAGATTTTTTTATAGATTTCATTGAATTGTGACTGGATTAATAATTGATTTTTATATAAACTAGTGATTGTCTTGTTGTAGTGGTCAAAAAGATTAGTGTTGAGGACAGTTTTAACTCGTGCGAAATCGAATTTTGGTTTTGAATCAATTGCTTTATTTCAGAATTATCTACAATACCATCCCCACTTCTTGCAATTCATTCATTATTTCACTACTGGCGTTTAGTATTGTTGGCCGCAAAAATAATCGTGTTTAGGAATGAATAAGCCCTCTCTATGTTTATTATTACTCTAAGGTTGACATCATATCTTGGCAATTTTCATTTAAGTTTTAGGATCAGTAAGTATGATATGATTAAGTTTGGTCTTGTATTTCATGTAAGAGATACAGAGACTGCTCATAATCGTATTCCATGTAAGGACTAGTTAACAATTAAAAGTAATTTTCATTTTTTCTTGTTACAGTTTTTACTAATTCTACTTACACATGTATGGAAAATGCTTACAACATCTTCTCATTTTTTGTTCAATTTATTTTTATAGTAGAAAGCTTAGTTTTTTGCTATTGGTCGTTCGCACATTATTTTCAATATTTCAGTTTTTGAATTTTTATCTTTTATTCATTGTTTTGGCAATGACGTTTTATTATATTCTAATTTGCTTATTACATAAGAATACAACTTTTTACATTGTTGGGGGGAGAATGTTCAATAAACAATGTTTATTTTACAGATTGAATCCCCTTTTAAAAAATACTTGCACCGCTTATGGATGCACCAGCATGTCAGGTATTTGAAGTGTCGCTTTGAGAGGATATTTAACTCCATTAACCTTGAGTTACATACAGAATTTCAAAAAGATAAGAATGTCTGGTACTTGTCATTAGTCGATAGGGAACGAAAAACAATTTTTTCCTTCCCTAGCCTCCCCGATTGTCTAAAAGACGACAGTAGAGCCAGAACCTCGTGAGACGGAGTACCGTTAACTTATCTGCCTAATTTTGAAGACAAGGTGTTCGATCTCACTTTCTCTTCACCAACGATTAATAATTTCAAGTAATTGCGATATTCTCTTAGTAAGCATCGGGTTACTTATAATACCGTTCCCTCAATATAATTTTAAAATAAAGTAAACGGTTTTTAAATATCTGAACAAACTGTCATTGAATAAATATAGTTTTGTATTAAGTAATGTTCCTTTTAATAGTTAATATAAGTGTTAAGTTTTCACACGAGTTTCATTTGGAGAAGGAAGCTTTCACAATTATGTGGATATTAGTTAACAGTTATTAATCAATATCGTACAGTGGACCCATGTTAAGCGGCTTAAGACATAAAACGTATCACAATTTAATTTTTCTACGCTCATGTCAGTAACGGTCAAAAATCGCACTGTCAACATTCCTTGTAAGTGGCATTTAACAATAACGCACGTAATGAGATAGCATAACATACACTTGCATTCTGATAAGAAAACTTAAACTTCTTGGTTTGCTTTTAGCATTAGCGACATACATTTTAGATTAAAAGAGTAATGCCCCTAAATGTCGGCAACAAATTATGCAATTTCGAGTTTTCTTACCATGCTATGGAAATCCGAACATGTTCTCAGTTTTACCTACGAATATGTTTGTCAGTAGTGAAAGTCATGAATTTATGAGCACTGTGCCGGAGATATATTACGAAAAGCACAAGCACACATAATTTGTTACCGCTAAAATTCAAAGAAACATACGAAATTACCTATCAAAACCTTATGGATTGGCGACACAAGCATAACGTTAAATAGTTGTCGGAGTATGTTTTCCTTGCATATTTTGAAGAAATATCAAAAACTATGAAGCCATCTTCGCTATGGGCCATTTATTCACTGCTGAGAACTATACTAAATATTAATAATACCATTAACATAGCAGATTATTCAAAACGGATGCATTTAGAAGTAAAAATCGAAAATCCTGTCTACAGAACAAATGAGTAAGTTTCTGAAACATGTTTCTGGCGATAAACATTTGTTGTCAAAGGTGAAGAATTAAAATATTGTGAAATCATCATCGCATACATTTTTTTTCAGGTTATCCTCATTATTGGGTTAAGCGAGGCTTGCCGTAAACAGGAACTTAGAAATATAAAGAATTGAACACATTCAGGACAAAGGAAAATCCTTGATAATTGATATTCCAGATTCTAAAACTAAAACGAGACGTTCATTTGTAGTACAAGAAACGTTTTATATCACATGTCAAAAGTAGATAAATTTGCGACCTCCGGAAACTGAACTTCTTTATTGTTAATTACAGAAATGGGAAATGCAAGAAACAGGTTGTGGGGATAAACACAATCGGTAGTACATGACATCAAATTGTTGAATAACTTCAGCTGTCGGAACAAAAGCAATATACCGGCCATTGTTTTAGGAGATCGTCAGCCACCATATTAGTTGATGCAGGAGGTGATATGCTATCATTAGAGCGACTAACGACTCCAGTAATTGTTCAATAGTTATTGACAACTATTATAATAAAGTTTAAATAATTGTTATTCCTTTTTTTTAATAGAAGAAAATAGATGGGCCGAGAAAAAGTATAGTACGTTACACGAGTTGTAAGCATTACGCACTCGTGAATTTTTCACTTCGTACGAAATATTTACTTACAACTCTTGTTACGTAGTATACTATTTCCTACGAGCGTGCGGTAAAGTGTACTCATTTGCGAGCGGTACTTTTCAACACTCATTGCTGAAATAGTTTATTACATTACGAGTGCGGAAAGTGACATTTTTCACACGAGTGTGAATTATCGTAGCACGTGACGTAAGCCGAGTGCGACTATCCCACGAGTTTGAAAAATCACTTTCGAATTTTTTATCAACGTGCTAAAATTAAAGAAATTACGTAATTGGATTGCTGTATGTTTCTATAAATATATATTTTTAAAGTTTTGAAATTGTAACGCGAAAAAGCGCCAGTCCGTCGATAATTTAATATTGGTATGCCTGCCGACGTGGACGGATGACAGACGGTACCATCGAGAAGCGGTTCAGTTCTCCTTAGGTCATCATTGGGTGCGTTTGAGATTGCGATCAGGGCAAACCGAGCACGTTCCGATTGTACATATGCGTTTGACTTTACGCTTAGAGGGAAATATGTTGCGTTCGAGATTGCTCGGAGCGTGTCTTCCGGACACGCTCTCCTTTTCTGGTTTTAATGGATAGGGCATTAAAACGAATAGCGTATTATAACCTAAAATTCGAACACAATAAAAATAAATATTGTCTGCACGTGACATATAATATAATATTTGTATCTTTGGGTTGTGATTGTAACATTTAATTTGGATGAGGATGGAAAATGTGGTATTTGTGGCATTGTTGGTCCTTTATAAGAAATTCAGCAGCACTTCGTGGATACACATGCAGCAATAGAATACCATGAAAACATCCCTGAAAACGTCGATCTTGAGGATTAAGATTGTATTGAAAATAGTAAGTACAAGGTACTAAATTTACAATTGTTATTACTTAGGTACTTATTACCCACGTACTCGTATGTGTAGATGACCACTGAAATGTATTTATTCATTTTTAGCTGAATATAATGAAGAAAATTCGGGAAGAAATGATACTCATTTACGTTGGCCTGCAGAACATGTCCTATTACTTATTAGGTTAGTTTAAAATAAACAGGATATGTTCAATACATCTCTAAAAAAGAATGTGTGGATAAAAATATCAAATGAAATTACAAAAAATATACAAATGAGCAGGTCGACAATAAGTGGTAAGGGCTCAAAAAGACCTACAAGAAAATAAAAGACCACAATAATCCCACCGGAAATGGAAGGAAAATATGGGAATTATATAAGGCCATTGATAGTTTTATGGATAACAAACCCGAAGTAACACCTTTCGTTAATTGCAGTTCTAATAGTGGCTTAGGAGTAAACAGTGGTAAGTTACAACACTCATTATTAAAATTATACTAATAGCGTTTTTGTTTAATCCCAAAGCAGGTTCATCTAGTTGTAATGCTACCGCAAAATATGATTCCGGAGTACTAGAGGATCTAGATATGTAGTGTCAAGCACAGCTACCACTAGCCGGTGATCGTTTACCTCAACATTGATGAAAAAACGGACAAAGAAAGAAGAGTTGGCCGGAAAAAGACACACCGAGAAGCTTGCACGTTACGATGAATTTTTGAAACTATTCAAATTGTCTGTCGAGCCTGAAATTGGGAAAAAAGTTGAATAGAAATTCTCTAATATGTTTAATATGACTGAATTTGTTATTTAATTTCTTTTAGGCTTAATAAGTTTTAGTGTTATGAGAGTTTTATTTGTTGGGTTCGTACTGAACTGAAATTAAAAGTTTTGGCCAAGGCCATCCACACGGTTTTATAAAATTACTCATTGATTGAATTGTAAATGATGAAATTTTATTATAATGAACATTCTACATAATATGAGAAATATACGTGAAAAAAATGTATATTCGAAAGAGATCGAAGAAATTACTTGGAGCTTCACCCTGTACACATTGTATATAGTTTGGTTGAATTACGTTTGCTAAGCACGTTTGTGTGTTCCTTGAAATCTTATTTGCAATCTTGTTGACTTTTCTTCTTGTAAGTGCTAAAATGTTTTCAGCTGTATGTGAAATGTGAATTAGTAGTTCCAGTAGGGCAAAGAACGAGAGTAAAGTTGCTGAAAGTAGATTAGGTAGCTGTCGGCCGCTCTCTCAGGGAATAAGCCTTCAAGGTAATAATTTGTTTTATGAAGGTTAATTTTGAAATAATCAAATTTTGATGCCGTAGGCGGGAGTTTTTGTCACGGGAATGTCATCTTTATTATGAACTGAAACTTATATCAATTTTTTTGTTCAATATAAAAAATTACTGAGAAGAATTTTTTTAATACTTACTGAATAAGACAATGTAGTAATTTTGTTACCTTCCAAGCAATGAAAATAGACTATCTGAGAGAAGTCTATAGGGTGACAATGTAGGATAAATTAACACATTTTGACATAAAAAATGGATTGGAAATATTACACCGGAATGCTATTAGCAAGCACGCTACATATCTCTTTCTTTCATCTGCGAAGTCAAGTAGGAATCTAGATTTGAATTCTTTAAGTTTTATTCGGAAATTTAGAGAAAATTTGATGTAGCAAAAGTGAAATTTACTGAAAATGCATGGTTTTATATACATCCCACTAAACAAGAAACATAACAAGTCTTTTTTGTGATGTTCTTTTTAAAGACTTTTCGTGATGCTTATTTAAAACGTTAATAAGATATCTCCTAGATGTCTTAATTTTATTACCAACCTTTACTAACATCCATGTCATTTAAATAAAATATATATTTGATTTACACAATAATATTTGAATTCGCAGTTACATACACATCCTATGAACTTCTTTTTAGCAACTTCCTATAGGAAACATTCATACGATGCTAATTTGTGTACTTCCCACTAATGTCACATTTAGAACGTTACTGTAATATTACAAATTAACATGTGTAATAGTTATAATAATGATATATATTTATAGTTCTATGTTCGTGCAATGTCACATCCAGAGTAGAGTTGGCAGCACTAACATTAGAACACATATAACGATGTAGTGTGGTAGGTTAGGTCTGTTAATAAACATGTGCCATTACTATATGTATTTTTATTAATAAATACTTGGTACAAATAATACATGGTGTCAGAAGTAAAGAATTAATTATTGATGATTAAGTAGTAAAATAGAAAGCGACATAGATTTTTAAAAGAAAAGCAGAAAGTAACATAAAAGTACTTAAAGTAGAAGTAAGGTTAAAAGTTGAAATGGAATTTCATAAGACAGCGCAAATTCAAATAAAAAGCCATTAAAATATTGAATGGGATAGATGGAAAAAAAGTTTTAACAATTATATGGAAGCATCCGATCTAAGCCAGGCAAGTGATAAGCGCAAGATAGCGATACTTTTAAATCTACTTGGTGAAGATGGTCAGGAGATAATGGACAATTTTACATTCATGCTGATGATGCTGAAAAGTTTGATAAAAATATGGAAAAATTTGAAGAGTTTTGTGTACCTCAAAAGAATTTAACGGTGGAAAGTTTTAACTTTTTTGCTGTCCATCAAAGAGAAAATGAACCATTTGAATCGTTTTTAATGGAGTTACAAACCAAGGCTGCTTCTTGTGAATTTGGTGATTGAAAGATCGTCTCATAAAGGATCGCATTGTTTGTGGAGTACGGGATAGGAACATCCAGCGAAGATTTCTAAGAGAAGGAAATATCACACTGAATGAAGTTGTCAAAATTTGTGTAGCTTCAGAAATTAGTGAGAAACAAGTAAGGATTATACAAGATTCAAGCAATGTAGATCCCATTCAAAAATCGAAAGGAGCGTTTACGAAGAGTTATGGAGCCAGCAGCCGGAGTGAAATCAAAAGCGATATTATTGATTGTACTAAATGTAAGAAAAAGCATGAAATTAGAGAATGCCCTGCATTTGGTAAGCTCTGTTTAAATTGTAAAGGCAGAAATCATTTCGCTGTAGCTAAAAAAAATATCAATTATAGAATTCTTTTGATAAAAATAAAAGTAGATTAGATAATATTGAAAGAGAAAGTAATGACTCTGGCGATGAAGAATTTATTATAAGTGAAATAAATAGTAATGAATATGTAGATATTTGGTATGCCGATATTAAATTTGATGACAAACATTTAATAAAATTTAAGTTAGATACAGGGGCTGAGGTAAACGTAATACCTTATAGTGTTTTTAATAAACTTCATGAAAGTAAAAATAATTTAAAGTTGGAAAATTGTAATACCACATTGGTTTCATACCGAAATTTCAGAACAAAAGCCATTGGTAAGGTTAATTTGAATTGTAATATAAATAACATGAAACAAAATTTAGTTTTTCCAGTATCAGATGTTCAAACACAACCAATATTAGGTTTACAAAGCTGTACTTGTCTAAATCTAGTTCAAAGAATTAATGTTTTAAATGTAAAAGGTTTAAATAAAGACGAGCTTCTAGTTAAATATAGTGATGTATTTACTGGTCTGGGAGAGATTGAATGTGAGTACAGAATCGAAATCTATGGAAATGTTAATCCTGTGATTCACCCTCCAAGGAAAATTCCCTTATGCTTAAAGAACAAACTTCGAAGTTTTCTAAGAGATTTAGGAGAAAAAAAAGTCATACAAAAAGTAGAATATGCAACTGACTGGGTGTAAATAGCTTAATAATTGTACAAAAAAAGAATGGAAGCCTAAGAATCTGTCTTGATGCAAGAGATCTAGATAAAGCTATTAAGAGGCAGCACTTTCAGATTCCAAGACAGGAAGATATAACTTCAGTTATGAATAATAAACAGTACTTCAGTGTAATTGATATGAGTTCAGGTTTCTGGCAAATCAAACTTGACAATAAAAGTTCTGATCTATGTACTTTTAATACACCTGTTACGAAACAGCACATTGGTATAGTCCCTAAAACCGACCCTGTCTAAGCCAGGTATAATAGTTAAAATTATGGCGGTTACGCAGTTATAAAAAACTGTTTACGATTGAGACTTATTGAGATCTTATCTAGAACTGGTTTTTGTGACCAGAGTTATCTAGGAAAGGCCAGAAAAATTATTTGTGTGTATAAGCCGCAGCCCGGAATTCTCTAGTACAAAAGGCACTAGTATATAAGGGGACTGATCAGGAAGAATTAGTTAGTTGATAAAGTGATCTCCAGAAATAAACGAAAATACACCGAACAGTAAAGTGCTAATATAATCAAGTTTGTGTGCATATAAATTAAATTTAGGTGATTAGTTAAGTATATATAAATTAAGTGTTGGTGAGTTAGTGTCTAAATAAATTAGCATGTAGCCATACCGTGTGTTTAACATTTATCCCACCCGTTTATTGTCTAAATAAATAAGAAAAACATTACATTGGTGTCAGGTGTTGGGTAATATAAATAAATTGCTACGTAAAAATGGCCAAGAGACTATGTGATCTGAAAGTCACGAAATTAAGAGCAGAATTGGAAGATCGTGAGTTGGAAACGTCCGGTAAGAAGAGTGAGTTAGTAGAAAGACTCAAAGTGGCACTGGTAAGTGACGGCTTGGATCCAGGAACATTTTTATTCAAAGACGAGGCTTTGACCTTAATCTAGTCCATTTCTGATATGAAGAACGATATTTCTAATATGAAGAACGACATCTCTGCTAACATGGACGAGAAGATTTTTGCCATGGAAGAAAATATTTCCACTAATGTTTAAAACGATATTTCTGCTATAAAGAACGATTTTTCTGCCATGGACGAGAAGATTTCTGCTATGAAGAATGATATTTCTGCAGATATCTTATCATTGAAAAATGACATTGCTGCTGAAGTCGAGAATAAAATTTCGTCTCTAAAATCAGACATGGAGAATAAGATGACAACGATGGAAAATCAGATGGACGAAAAAATTAAGGAGTTGGAGACAAAGATTGCCGATTTAAGAACACAAGACACTTCAGCAGAAGAAAAGCAGATAGAGATCTGCAAGCCAGAAACACAGTTTTACCCGAGTCAAGGCCCCAACGTTCGATGGAAAGATGTCGTGGACTAATTATATAAAACAGTTTGAAGCAGCCGCTAGAGTGAATAATTGGTCCGACAAGGAGGAAGCAGTGGACTTAACTATCGCGCTTCGGGGAGATGCCTAAGATGTACTTCAGACGATACCTCTGGAAGAAACGGACGATTTCGAGCAGCTAAAGAAGAGGTTGGACATGCGGTACGGTCACGAACATCTAGAACATTTGTACCAGTCCCAGCTGAAGAACCGAAGGTAAAAACGTGACGAAGTCCTTCAAGAGTATTGAATATTGCCCGACTCGTTCGATTTGCTTATCCGTCAGCACCAGAGAACATGATGGAATGTCTGGGCATCCAGGCCTTTATTGATGGCTTACGTGACTCCGATATGCAGAGGACGCTTCGTTTAGCCCATCCGAAAACATTAGTCGACGCATTAACAGCTGCCCTTGAATATGAGGCAGCAACGAAGGCTTCAGGATATAACAAAATCAGGACCATCCAAGAAGAAGGTGATGAAGACAGATTTGACCAGTTCGTCAGTTTAATAAAAGGTATGATGGACAAGAAACCGAGAAAAATCAGATGCTGGAATTGTGGCGAGCTGGGGCATGTATGTAGTTCGTGTAAGCGCCCCAAGACTCCTGCAAACCAAGAACCCCAGTCACAGGAAAATTAAAATGGGTCGGCTGCTAGGGGGCAGCACCGACCCATGATCGTTCAAAAGACCCTCTCATACTGATAGCTTCGCTCAGATGTCGCAACGACAGTGTATATGTGGATGGCGAAGTAAATGGCAAGAAATATGCTCTGCTGGTTGACACTGGAGCAACTAGAACCATTATACGACCAGAGATAATAAACCCCAAGAAGAAGCTTCTACCAACGAGACCACGACTGCGGACCGCCACAGGCGAGAGTGACAACTTTCACGGGAAAACACAAATCCAATTGGGAATTGGAGCAGAAAAGTTCACGCGTACGGTAATCGTAGCTGACATTGAAGAAGACGTGATTCTGGGAATGGACGTAATGAATGTACATGGTTTATAATTAGACTTTAGGAACAGAACCATTAAAGTGGGTTCCGAGGAGGTGTTCCTGCATCCATATAAAGGCAACGCGGTGTTGGCAGATGTACAGGAAGATACCGTTCGACCTGCACGAAGCGAAACCATGATAGTAGCACGGCTACAGGGAATCATGGAGGAAGGTACACCGGTTATGATGGAGCAGAGGAACCACGACGGAGAAGTTGGCAAAGGAGTACTAATTGGGAAAGGATTGGTTACGTCGGCGGAGGAGATCCCTGTACGATTAATAAACGTGAACAATTACCCAATTACAATCAAGGAGGAAACCAAGATTGGATCGTGCGTACCAGTGACGTCTATAATTCGTCAAGCAACGACCACTGACAATTCTTATGCCAGATTCAAACAAATGTTATCAGTAGCTGCTCAATCTTTGGATCGAGCTGAAAAAAAGAGGATCAGAGAATTTCTAATGCAGTATTGAGACTTATTCGTACCAAAAGGAGGAAAGACTGGTAGTACATCAGCCGTCTAACACAAAATCGATACTGGTAATGCCAAGCGAATTAGGCAATCACATCGACGACTACCACGAGCGAAGAGAGAGGAAGCTGAGAGAATAATTCGAGAGATGGCTGAAGAAAAAGTAATAGAAACATCAACTAGTCTATGGGTGTCTCCAGTAGTGCTCGTCAAGAAAAAGGATCGAACTACGAGATTCCGCGTGGATTATTGCCAGCTAAACAATGTGACGAAGAAAGACAGCTATCCTATGTCGCGAATTGATCATACGCTAGATACTTTGGCCGGCAGCAAACTGTTTTCTACCTTGGACCTAAAGTCTGGTTATTGGCAAGTGGAAATGAACCCAGAAGACAAAGAGAAGACTGCTTCTACCACCGGATACGGATTATGGCAATTCAACGTCATGCCATTGAAGCTCTGTAATGCGCCTGCGACATTTGAAAGACTCATGGAAAATGTCTTGAGAGGGTTGTCTTGGAAGACATACCTGCTCTATTTGGACGACATCGTAGTACTGGGAAAGACATTTGACGAACACCTGAAGAATTTGGAAGACGTATTCAAACGAATCCAAGCTGCCTAGCTCATGTTAAACCCGAAGAAATGCCAGCTGTTCCAAAACCGTGTCAACTATCTAGGTTATATAGTGAGCAATGAAGGAGTGGCGGTGGATCCAGAGAAAATTGCTTCCATTCAGCAATGGCCGCAACCAACCGACAAACATAAAATAAGGAGTTTCCTTGGACTTTGCACTTATTATAGAAGATTTATCAGGAAGTTTGGAGACATTGCCAAGCCTCTAACTCGACTTACAGAAGAAGCAAGATCTTTCCAATGGGACGAAGATTGTCAAACGGCTTTTGAAACCTTGAAGAGGCATTTAACCTCGGCGCCGATATTAGGATATCCATTAAATTACACACCGTTTGGAAGATTCAAGTTTATGAGAATGCCTTTTGGAATAAAGTCAGCCCCAGAGGTATTTCAAAGAATTATGGTTAAAATTTTTGGATGTATTGAAGGAGTTCAAATAGTATTCGATGATTTAATAATTGCTGCAGAGTCAGAAGATGAACATGATCAGATTTTATTGGAAGTTTTGGAAACTGCAAGAAAGAACAACATAAAGTTTAATAAGCAAAAATTACAATTAGGAGTAAACTCAGTGAAGTTTTTAGGAAATATAATAAGCAAGGAAGGACTTAAAGCAGATCCAGAAAAAGTAAAAGCTATTATTGAAATGGAAACGCCAAAGAATAAGGAAGAAGTGAAAATATTTTTAGGAATGGTTAATTTTATGTCAAAATACATAACAAATTATTCAAAAATGAGTGAACCGTAAAGATTACTTTTAAGAAATGATATTAATTTTCATTGGGAAGCAGATCAGGAAAATGTATTTTCATTGTTAAAGAAAACATTGAGTTCGGCACCAGTTTTAAATTTTTTCAATGAGTCTGAGCAGACAGTTGTTCAAACAGATGCGTCTAAATATGGATTGGATGCATGTATTATGCAAAACTCACAACCAATAGCGTATTCATCACGTTCACTAACTGCAACAGAAAAAAACTATGCGCAAATTGAAAAGGAATTACTTGGAATAGTATTTGGCGTGGAAAAATTTCATCATTATACTTATGGTCGAAAAATTATAATTGAAACGGATCATAAACCACTTATACATATCTTCGAGAAAGATTTATCTAAAATTCCGAGTAGACTTCAGAGAATGATTTTAAAACTTATGAAATATGATCTTGAAGTGAAATACTTACCTGGTAAAGAAATGCATGTAGCTGATGCTTTAAGCCGTGCATATTTAAAAGATCCAGTTAAAGATGACAAAGAATTGGAAAATGTAGTTCATATTATTGAAAAAAATTTAGCAACAACCGAAGCAAGGAAAATAAAATTAGCAGAATCAACAAGAAATGATGAATTTAAAAAAAAAGTGTTATACTTTCACAAAAATGGATGGCCCGAAAAAAGGGAAAATATACAAGAAGAAATTTCACACTATCGGAAGATCAGGTAAAACTTATCTGAATCAGCAGGACTACTTTTTATGGAAGATAGATTGATAATTCCGCAAAGTGACAAGTCAAGTATACTGAAAGATCTTCATTCTGGACACTTTGGAATTGAGAAAACCAAATTAAGAGCAAGATAAGTAGTGTGATGGCCCGGAATAACACGTGATATTGAAAATGAAATCAAACGTTGCAGTGTTTGTGAAAAATTTCAGAAGTGTAATCAAAAGGAACCATCACACCCACATGATATACCGTCAAGAACTTGGGAAAAGGTAGCAAGAGATATTCTAGAATTTCAAAATGTAAATTATTTAATAGTAATAGATTATTATTCAACTTGGTTAGAAATGAAAGAACTGAGAAAAAAAACTAGTTCAGAAGTTATTTCGAAATTAAAGGAAATTTTTCCATCTACCGGAATTCCTATGGAAATTATATCACACAACATGCCATATGGAAGTTTTGGATTTAATGAATTTTGTAAAAACTGGGATATAACCTTAACCACATCTAGTCCAAGATATGCACAATCAAACGGGTTATCAGAAAAGGGTGTATATATATATATATATATATATATGTATATATGTATATATATATATATGTATATATATATATATATATATATATGTATATATATATATATATATATATATATATATATATATATTATTGTGAATATATTATTCTTATTCTATTTCATTTGCCACACGTTGCAGTGACATTTTATTGTGGATAGTATAAATGGTATAAGCCAATAGGTGAGAGAAATTTTAATATTTAAATTTGCATAAATATATTTTTTTTTAATTTGCCCTACGTTGGGCCGACATTTTATTGTGGTTTACTATTTGTGTTTCAAAATCAATAAAATTTTAATTCGATTCGCCCGGTATATTTAAGAAATTATTCTGTTCAACAATAATGCCACACAGTGCACTTACCTTTATCTCTTCTTATTATTAATTTCTATATGAGAACTCAGCTTCTCAGGATCTGGGTTCATGGGCTTTTTATATATAATAAATCTTGTTATTATTATTTTATATGCGCCAAATATTTGATATTAAAAAAATTCTGTTAAATTAAATATTTTTTTTTATAAATCTCTGTAGTGCGGTCCTGTATACTTTATCTCAAGGAAACCTTCAGTGGTGAATGCTGTCTAAACAGTATTGCCAACTTACAAAAGAAAACACTGAATCAAGATTCACAGATATATGATTCTATTTATTTGAGAGAAAAGAATTTTTTATCTCGTAAAAAAAAATCAAAAAATACATTATTCTTCCTTGCATACAATATATAAAGAAAAATAAAACTTATCTATGATGGTCTTTCATACAAAATTCATACCAATGAAATTATACATGTACGTATGCAACTTATTATACGTTTAAGTTGTGTTGGTAATTGTACTCAACAAAAACAAATACATATACAAAATAAACTATTGTGATATGTACATAAGAATATCGGATATAATTCAATACCTAATGTTCCTTTATATTTACAAGTAAGTTTTCATTTAAAAAAAAATTATGAAATACCTTATGTTTTCCACTAATGTTCTATAGAAGAATATTCATTTTCCTTGCCTTTTAGGAAGTTCTGGAAAATTTCTTGGGAAGCTGGATTCACAGTTCATTTGAATCAACTCGTTACTGAAAAGCCTTTTATTGTTTTCTTCTGGGATTGTGTAAAGGATATTTACACTGTATACATGGAATATTTAATTCAGGAATCGTTTTATAAGGTTAGTTTCACTAGTCTTTTTGGGAAGCTGGATTCACAGTTCATTTTTATCACTTCATTACTGAAAAGTATTTCAGTATTTTCTTCTATGATTATGTAAAGGATATTTACACTGTATATATCAAATATTTAGTTCAGGAATCGTTTTAGAAGATTAGTTTCACTATTCACTTTTAAATATTGGTTATAAATTTTACAAGTCTTATAATTATTATGGAAGAAAAATAATGTGTTTCTTTTGGCTTTTCTTAGCACCAACCCTCTACTACTTTGTTTCTTTTCCAAAATCAAAACCTTTCCTTATCTCCCTAAGCAACCACTTTTTTCTAAACAAGAAACCTTATTTTTCATTAGCCCTCTGTTTATTGAAATCATAAAAATATTTGTAACCAATCAAAATTACTCATAGTTCTTTATTCATGGATTTCATTATATGTTTTAAGATATTAACTTTTTAATTATGAAACATAATTTCTTACAATTTTAAACAAACAATTCATATCTATATCATATATATTATTAATTCTTAAAATTTTTAGCTGTTGGCCTTGCTCTACTCAACTGACACATATTTCAAACAGATGTCAAAAATTTTATAACCCTAATATTTTTATTTGGAATTTCAACTTTTGGGTATATTACAAGAAACACCTCCAGGGCTTCCAAATAGTCCGATGGCATCTAATGGGAATTTAAGATATGCACAAACATTTGACGATTTCACCCCGAAGAGTGGACTCATTCATTTCGTAACAGGTGATGTTATTTTTATAAACTTTTCTCTTTAATAGTTTGAAATCTTATATCGGTGTCATGTACATATGTACAAGGTACATTATAAAGTCCAAATAGTTCAATTTAGTTTAATTTAGTTTAAATTTGACTCCCAAATAGTCCTTCCTTCAATAATTTTATACTCGTTAATATCCTAAGTTGCAATTAACTTGTGTTAGATATATGTACAGTGTGTAGCATTATTTTTCACAATAATATATATATATATATATATATATATATATATATATATATATATATTGTTATTGGAGTATAGGTGTACCCCCCTAAAAGATCTAAAAATATCTCCTACGGAATTGATGTTGAACAGAAGACTAAGAACAAGGATACCTATTTTAACAGAGAAATTAAATGCAAAAATTGAAGAAGATGTTAAGGAAAAGAAAGACAAGGCAAGGCATTAGAACACATATAACGATCTAGTGTGGTAGGTTAGGTCTATTAATTAACATGTGCCATTACTACATGTATTTTTAATAATAAATACTTGGTACAAAATAAGGGTTTAATAAACTTTTGAAATATTCTAGTTAGTGAGTATATTTTAAAAACGATTCACAATATTTCAAATCCTAGATATGCGTTATACCCTACAAAAAGCTTAATATTGCAATTGGGTGGATATTATTATTAATAATAGAACGTGCTCATATGTTGGCAGAGATTTCAATCTAGAAGAAAATATTTTCAATGTTCAAGATGTTTCAGAAGCTACTTAGATAAATAAAATGAAAAACAAATGGTTGGTAATTATGTGAAGAAAGGGAAGTAACTATTTCAGATAGTCTCATACAGACATTGTATTAAACAGTACAAAAAATATTGAATCAAGTATCTCTAGTTTTAGTTTTTGTAGTAGTAGTCTTAGCCATCGATATAGTATTGCAGGTTTAGAAAATTTTTACATTAATACTAACAATTCTTGTGAACAATTAGAGACTGTTTAAGACTTTAAAAACAGAAATTTCTGTTTAAAGCTCATTTCCATTTGAAAATTCACTGAATACAATAAATAAGCTGTATATGTCCCTTACAATGGTACCTATATGAATCTAGTTGAAGAATGTGTAACTTATGACACTGAATACTCCAGTCAATGAACAGAATTCAATTAAACGATGAAATAAAACAATATAGTTTGTTTAAATCTTCATATATTTGAACTAATGTTCAATTTAAACTTGTTGACGCGTTTCACTAACACAGTAGCTTTGTCAAAACGAATGAAGGTAAAATATAAAAATGTCTTAATATATACAGTGCTAAATCTATTTACTAAGTTTAACAATGGTATTAAAAGATATTACCTGGAAATTCATTCACTACAAACATTCCTAAACTATCTCCTAGGTAAAGAGGTTCAATAAAGGAGACTGATTGATATCTATTTAGTCGTTAAGGAGATTACCTGAATATTTATTTTTGTTAATCTCTAGGGCTTCTAATGAATTTAAACTAAAGGATTTACCGACTACATGGAGAATTTCAAAATTTGGGTCGGACCCTGTGTTAGTGAAACGCGTCAACAAGTTTAAATTGAACATTAGTTCAAATATATGAAGATTTAAACAAACTATATTGTTTTATTTCATCGTTCAGTATGGATCTTTATTAAGTAAAAGCCTCATCTATTCAATTCAAGAATTCAATTATTTATTATTGTAGAAACACAGCTATTGGATACTCAATTGGATACAATTAATTATAAACTAATTTAACTTGATAATGTGTTCATATCTCTTCTTCATAAGTAGTTTTTTTGTATACAGTGTATCGATAATGCTTGGTTTGCATCAAGTTACAATTCCACGATGTTAATATACAATATGTTCCAGGATGAAAATAACAAGATGGGAATAGTATATTATTTTAGAGAGAAAAGAAGTATGAATTTTCATGGCACACCTCAATTTACCTGCCAAACGGAGTGAGGCATGTATTAGAAGGTAAATCATGGAGAGTCAGTTCTCGAAATAAAATATGTTATAATATTTTGAAGGACCCCGCGTGTCTCTTATGGAAAATGGGTCCCAGTTAATTGGCTGAAAATCAAGTTTGATGTAGTTTATGATGATCGATCAAAGGTCTCCATGGGCACAATTTGATCTAAAGTAATTGTTTTATTAGCTGACGTTTAGAACCCCTTTAAATGTTTCACAGATAAGGATTTTCAGGTGAACGTTATGGAATGGTTGAGGCACTCGAAACAGCGACTCTTGCATGAGAAAAAGTAACTATAAGTAAACGATAGAACTTTCTTTAACCAGATTGGATTTCTGTTGATTTAACGTAATGTTTCATAAAATCTTTATAGTGTAAAATTTTTATTAGGTTTAATATTATTAAAAAACTATACTAATAATTTTTTTGTAAACTAGCTGTAATGTATGTGTATCCGTTAAACTTTATTAATTCAGTTTCAAGGTATGTTACGTTATGACAATTACAGATTAACACACCCTTTTTATTTCTTGCTTTCACTGAATGCGTTAAATAGTTTCCACTTTCCACACTTGTTATGTAATATGCTTACACAATTTTATTTTTTTTAAGTTGGATTCCTGGACAAGATATTTTTTTTGTTCTAATTTGGTAACTGTTTTTTTCAAATTTACTTTACTGTTCATTAATAGTGAATAAACGTTTCAAATCCTTTATTACTTTTTTTGCTATTTTAGAAAAGAATCATGGTACAACTTTCAAAAAAATTACCTTTAGGTACGTGATCCTGAAAAGTTGCTGGAAAATATTTTGCCGTCTCTAAAATATCCGCTAGGGGTGGAATGAACACTCGAAAACATAATACTCCAAAAAAACATACTAAAGGTGTCCTAAAAATAAAATTTTTGAAATCTTGATGTGATTTTGAAAAAATTTAATTGAGGAGACTTTTTGCCATTATTCTTCAAATATTGGGTGGGGAAGGTTCAAACTTATGAACAAATGTATAACTTTTTCGTTTTTAACCGATATTAATGATTTTAGCTGCATGTAAAAGAGTTTTTCTGTTTAATAAAATTGATAACAAAATTAGATAATTTTGTATCCACTCGGAAATTTCAAATGTAAATTGAAGTATTTTTTTACTTTTTATATCTGATATCGTAAATCTTATATCTTGGAACAGATTCCTATTTTTTCAACCCCTTTCCATCAGAATTTAAGAAATGCTACGTTACATTTGAAATTTCAGAGAAAAATGGGAAAATTTTCGACTTTTCCAGATAGCGTTGACAAAATTGTTCAATTTTGTTATTTTTGTTAAGCATATCTTATTAATGAGGAAAAACTCTTCTAAATGACGCCAAAAACATTGATATGGATTAAAAAACAAAGAAGTGTTACGATATTTGTTTTTTAGGCTGAACCTTGGAGGTATTTTTTAAAAGTTGTACCATGACTATTTTTCGAAATATGGCCGACAGCCGGCGTTCTTAGTTGTCACCCTGTATTTGCTGATTAGGCACAGAAGCATTTATAGGATGTAATCTAGAATGTTTGAGGTTCAAGTAATGGCCATACAACATCTAAGAAAATACACTGTATTGTTTATGAAATGTCGCATTAGATCATTGATAAGACGTTAATTTTGAAACATTGCATTAACATCGACAAGATGTTGAAAGGCATTTAAGAATGTAACAGAAATGTTGGTTTTAGTTCGTTCTTTTCTCTTGAGGAAGTTCTAGTAACATCTTAGTAATGTAAAAAGGCAAGCAACATCGCTGAGAAGTTAAGTTGAAACATCACAAAAGTTAACAGCCACAAGCTGGGCTTAAGCGGTTGTATAGATGTGCATGTGATGAAAGCAAGAGGGAAAAAAAGAAGACCATTATCACAATGTGATGTTGAATTAACATAACTGTAATATTTATTTGCATAGTGGAATGATTATTGAATTTATAATATAAATCGCACGTTCTTAAGGCCGGTTCCAGTAATAAACTCTTAAATTTGACTAGCCAAATTATTCAATTATTCAACTCAAAAATATCATTTCTGATATATTTCAGTTATTATTTGAGCAAATAATATATTATTCTAATTCTGTTACCTAATAGTAAAATCAGAACTAAAGATAATTTACGTAATATGCAGGAATCAATTAAAAAAATCAAAAAATATTGATTAAATAACTAATTTTATTCAAGTTTAGGTACATGAATAATAAAATATATAGATTTAAGTAGTTATAGCCCATATAGCACGAGATGTCTTGGGGATGTACATTTTAGGTCCAATTCAGGTCTGAACATCCTGGACCTTTTCAAAACGTTCTGAAAACGTCCATTTTAGGACGTACCCAGTACGTCTCAACACGAGGGTACTGGGTACGTCCAATTTATGGAAGTACCCAGTTGAAACAAGTATGTTTCTTTTGTTCCTCATTGAATAATCTAATTTATCGGGTAATTTGAAAAATAGTCATAGAATATCTTAAATAATACACCCTTGCAGATTTGTCTAGTTAAATCTGGCTAACATGTCCATAAAGCTAAAAAGAGGAGGATTTCGTGCTCTTGGCTATGCCGACGACGGCATCATTGCCGATCGCATGCAATGTGCCTTGAACCTCATAACTACCTGGTGTTCGAAGGAAGGACTTTCAGTCAATCCCAATAAAACGACACTTGTTCCATTCATTAACGGGAGGAAGTTGAGTATACGGACTCCAAGCTTGAATGGTACAACCCTGTTTTTTCGGAAGAGGTTAAGTACCTTGGAGTCATCCTTGATAGAAAACTTACGTGGAAGTCACACCTCGTACACATCACCTCAAAAACAACAAGGGCTCTTTGGACGTGTCGTAGGCTCTTTGGGAAAACTTGAGGTCTAAAACCAAAAATCATCTACTGGTCACATATAACGGTTGTCAGACCTATCATCACCTATGCTGCGCTTGTATGGTGGAGGAAAGCAATGCAACAAAGGGCTACAATAGAGTTGCAAAAATTGCAAAGACTCGCATGTTTAGGAATAACGGGTGTTATGAGATCATGCCCTGGCGCGGCTTTGAAGGTAATGCTAGATCTCCCTCCATTACATTTACATGTAAGGAGGATTGCTCTGCAAAATGCCTATAGGTTAACACAGGGTAAATCTCTAAAACCCGGCGATTTGACAGGACATCTTAAGATACTAAGGGCTGGATCAACCTAATCTATGATGATGCCTAGGGACATAATGCCTGCTAAACAAGATTTCGAAGTTACTCTAGTTGTTATTATTAACGATCGTGAGTTAACACAGGATGCCCTCACATTTTGTACTGATGTGTCAAAAACAAACGAAGGAGTAGGGATAGGGGCTACAGGACCTAATCTTAGGTTATCAGTAGTCCTAGGTAACACTCCCACAATATTCCAAGCGGTAATACTAGCGATAGACTTCTGTGCTCAAGAGTGCCTCAAAAATCGCCTCAACGCAGCCAGAATATTTATTGCCTCCGACAGCCAGGCTGCTTTGAAAGCTCTAAGGTATATGACTTATGAGTCCAAAACAGTCTGAAGCTGCAAACAATCTCTTAAGCTGGCTAGATATAACAAACTATCTTTGTTATGGGTCCCCGGGTACAAGGAAATTGCTGGGAATGAGACTGCCGATGGTCTTGCAAAGGAAGGAGCTAGCACTCCTTTGATTGGACCCAAATCGTTTTGTGGCATTACTAAAAGCCACATTGTGGAAGAAGTTCGGAAATGGGAACAAGAACTTAGTGCAGCCTACTGGAAAATATTCCAGGCCAAAGACAAGCAGAAAGGTTGCTACAACCTTCTGTTCGCTATGCTAAATCGCTCTTCGAGCTTCAGAAGTCTGATCTCAGAGCAATCACAGGAGTCCTTACGGGACACTGCCCACTCAGATATCACCTCTGCAAGATGGGAAAAGTGGATAGAGGAACATGTAGATTCTGCGACAGTGCATATGGAACGGCTGAACATATATTATGCCATTGCGGAGTACTTGTTCGCCAACGCCATAGGTACCTGGAACGGTTGTTCTTGAGACCTAACCAGGTAACAAAAATAGCTCCCAATCGGATGATAGGCTTCCTTAGAAGCCTTGATCTCTGTGACAAAAAATAGAAGAGGGTATACATACAAGAGCTTTTCAGGTCACAGTGTGGAAAGGCCAGCTATTGGCCCATCGACCCCTTTGTTATCTACAATCTACAATTTACAACATGTCCATAATGCAATTTTTCCCCACTCAATACTTTTTAATGGCTGTAATACCAAAGAATACATGTATTCTTTGTTACTGTTATCATCTGGAATCTCGATGGTTGGCGGCGTCAACAACGTTTCAGACAGAGGAAAGGTCAGGCTTTAGATTACTGAAGACTATTATCTAATTGGCTATACCGAACGACAAATTCATTCAATAACCGATCAGAAAAGATTATGCCGACCACCGTAAATGTGAACTTAGTGAACTGTGTCAAATGTTATCGGTGCATAGTTTGATGTGATAAACTCATCTCTCATCTGAAATTGTGCTGTTTTATGTGTACGATGTAGTAAAAGTGCGACTGCAATCAATTTTTAAGAATGTATCAATAGTTGTTCTCTGGCAGACTTATTTGTGAAGCGGAACTGCGTAAATTTAGAAAACTAACATAGAACAGATGCTTGTTCCCAACCGAACCAAACAGATCTTGAAAAGGTAAGTTCATTTCATATAAATTACTACCGTAACATGGGGATACTTTGAATTCTGGGTATACTTTGATCGAAACTGAAAGTAACGAATTTTTGTTTGCGTAGGTAGGAAGTAGCATCGATAGATTCGTTACGTCGACACATCGACAGTCGGTTGCAAACGCCAAATTAGGGAGCATCGTCGCTTCAATCCGTTATTTTGGTTTGCACGTAAATTTTACTATTTATTTTGGCTGCTAAACTTTATATTCACATTGGTGAGTTTTCATATTTGAATTATAAATCTATTTCTTGTGGGTCAAACATATATTTAGAAGTGTTATGCATGCAATACCTACTCTCCATTATAATTAGTTTTTCTACTGTGTGGGATCTCAATTCAGGGGGTATCTTTGATGAAGACTTGGTGTAACATTTATCGAGTGATCAATGTTACCCCATCACATAGATCTCATGAACAATTGAGCATGACATTGTTTTCTTTCATTTCAGAAATGCCACGTAAGCATAATCGATTACTTCGCAGCCGAAAATACCGAGATTTTTTATCTGAGAAATTGGAGGAAGCTCTCCAAGCAGTGCTCGATGGCAGTTTGTCACTGTGTGGGTCATCTAGGCAGTGTGGAGTTCCGTTTGGCACACTCTATAATGAATTTAAAGGAAAACATGGACGAACTCCTGACCGTCCAACGGTTTTCAGTAAACAAGAAGAAGAGGCTATCATTCAAACAGCAGCCAAAGGTTCAGATTGGGGCTTTCCATTGAATCTTATGAACATAAGGATGATGGCAAAGTACTATTTGGACAGAAAAGGGATAACGATAAACATGTTCGTGAATAATGTACCTGGAGTTGACTGGACATACAGTCTTCTAAATAGGCATAAAAACTCGTTTGGACAGAGATTGCCCACCAACATAAAACGAGCGAGGGCCGCAGTATCCAGAGAAACTCTGGGAGTATTTTATGACAACATGGAAAAATCAATTAAGGACTTACCTAGTTCCAACATATTCAATTACGACGAATCAAATTTATCAGATAATCCTGAGAAAAATCGAGAAGTTTATAGACGAGGTGTGAAATATCCAGAGAAAACTATGAATGACTCGAAGAGCTGCACAACTATCATGATATGTGGTTCAGCGGACGGCACATTGTTACCTCCTCACGTTGTATCCAAGAGTATCCACCTTTATGATTCTTGGAAGAAAAATGGTATACGAGGACCTCCTTGCTGCGACAAACCATATTGTGGTTCAGGCACACGGTTCAATCGCACGTCAAGCGGATGGAAGGATGGCCTTACTTTCAGAGACTGGTTTCAAAGCTCTTTCTCAACGCATGCCAAACATTTAGAAGGCCGAAAGGCTCTTATTTGTGACAACCTATCCTCTCATATGGATGTTGACGTAAGAAACATGTGTACGGCAAATGATATAGATTTCATCTGTTTAGTCCCACACTCCACACACATATGCCAGCCGCTGGACGTTGGGATCTTTCGGCCAATGAAAGAAGCTTGGCGCAAAACGCTATCGGAGTGGAAATTACAAAATTTACGATTGTTCACTGTTCCGAAAGATACATTTGCCAGTCTTTTGAAAAAAACTTTAATTGACATGGACGCGATAGCTACAAAAGTTGGTAATCAGCCACGGGAAGACACCTGCAACTCATCGGCAATCAGACAAAACTTGATAAGCTCATTTCGTTTTTCTGATATCTATCCTTTAGATCGTCAGCAAATAATCAAGAAATTACCAAAGAAAACTGAACAAGAAAATCCGACAAATGAGGTTGAAAGTGCACTAATTGCTTTGCTATAAAAGCAACGATTTAGAGGCCCAAGTCGGCCACAGAGGAAGAAAAAAAGGCTGTGTAACACTCCTGTTAGGAAAATGACCAGCTATTACTCAGGGGGTGAGTGTCGTACCCTTGGGCAGGTCTGACAAAGAGTTCAGATAGGAAGAGTGCAGCTGTTGCGTCGCTGCCCTCCCGGTTTATTATCCAAATGACAAAATTAGCCGTATTAATTCGAGCTGAAACCAAAATTAAACTTCCAAAACAATGGGCGCCACGTATCCAAACTCGATGCCTGTCGAATAGAGGTTGTAAAAAGAATAACGCAAGAAAAAATATCACAGGTTTTATTTCCTATTTCTCTTTTCAATGATTTGGTTTACAAAGTTTACAAAGTATTGATTTTAGATTAGCTTGACAATACTGACAAGGTGAGAAAAGAGAATTACAAAATTAATGATAACAAAAGTTGAAGTCGACAAACTTCGTTAATTCTTGCAAAGTTAAAGTTTATTACAAAGGTTAAAGTTGACAAATCTTGTCTATTCGCTTTATCAAATAAACTGACTATTAATCTTTTGTAAGTTCAGGTTATGGAATTATGGTCAATAAAACAATGAAAATATATTATTTTTTCAGCCTACGTTTCGACCTTTATTGGGTCATCTTCAGGGCGTCTACAAGAACATACAAAGAATGTATTTTTTTTGTGTGATACACTAAACACAAAAGTCATAAAATTTGTTAAAATCAAATAAAATCTGTACAATAGTATATGTAAGAAACGACAAAAAATTATAGTTAAAAAATATTGAAAGTTAATTTTTTAAAAGGTTAATTTTTAAAATAACAGTTATGAAAACCACAGGAAAACAGGTGAGATCCTTTAATGTCATTAATTGCGACATGCAGCTAGAGTTTACTAATGAATTATATGATGTTTATTATCCTTCAACGCTCAATATCCGCTAGTTTAAGGTTGTATATTGTTGCTATTATTTGTGTAAGTGTAATCCCCAGTATAGTTCTAAAGGAAGAAGAAGACCAAAGAAAAAAAATAATAAAATCAAATGAAGAAAAGAACTCTTTCCTTCTCCCCACCCCTCAACTCATTGAGAGAACCAAAACCCTTAAAGGAAATTAATATTACGGTACAATTTCTGATCATGAATATGTTTAAAAAGATATACTTTGATTAAATGTGAATCTATTGTTACTAATATTAAGAACAACTTTTTGTGATACTTAAATACCTCACAAAATGACGGAAACCAGATGAAAAAACCTAATCAAAACTATGTTAAACAAACAAAGGCTTACCAAAATTGATTTACTTCTTGTAAAAATTCCCTATCATATCAAGCCTTCCAAAAACCATTTTTTATCAAATAAGGGAATAACATTTCAGTTTATTGTGTGTGTTCATGTTTGGATACGGTGGGAACTGAATGTAAAATGAATTTTATAGATATCAGGTAAGGAACGAGTTCAAAAACCAGTTTAATTGTTTTTCAACGACAACTCTTTGGTTCTATTTATTAATGAAATATAGGATGTGTTCAAATTTTCGACGTCTTTTTTTAAGTTTACTGAAGGGTTATTGACAATGTTAATCATTTCAGAAAACCTTCTTTTATAAAAGTTGGTTTGTTGGTCTAAAATTTTGACATCATCAAAATTAAAAGTGTGGTTTTCTGAGAAAGAATGTTGAGCCAAAGATGAAACTAATGATTTCTTCCTTTCATCCCTTCGGTGTTCATTTATACGTACAGATACATATCTTTTGGTTTCCCCCACGTAGCATTTGTCGCAGTTACTACATGGTATCTTATAAACAACATTTGATTGTGATTCAATTGGTGTTTTAGTTTTTACTTTAGAAAAAAACATTTTTTTAACAGTATTTTCGCCTTTTAGAGCTATTTGCTGTTCCTCGTTGTTTAGAATTTCATACAATTTCTCTGAGAGGCCCTTTACGTATGTCATTTTATGGTAAATTACAGGGTGGTCTTTATTAGTACTAGAGGTATGGTTTGAATGAAATATTATTTTATTTAATAATTTGTTGGGAAAGTTATTTTTTATGAGATACGTTTTGAGTTTTTTCAAATTTTGGTTGATGCATTCATCACTACAAATATTTTCTATTCTAAATTGAAGATTTTTGACAATGTTTATTTTTTGACTCATGGGATGTTGAGAGTGAAAATTTAGGAATCTCTCTGAAAAAGTGGGTTTATGGTACCAATCAATAATAAGTTTGTCTTCAATGTTTCTTGTCACTAAAGTATCTAAAAATGCTAGTCTACTGGAGACGTCTTTTCTAATGTAAACTGAAGTTTGAGGTGGTAAGAGTTAAAATTTAAAAGTATCTCCTCCTCTGTACCCTCAGGAGCAATCAAAAAACGTCATCAACATAACGTTTGTATCTAAAAACTTCAAAAGATAGTTTCCCAAGACACATATCTTGCAATTCTGACATTATAATGTCTGCACATATAGGTGATAGACAGTTGCCCATCCCCAAACCCGAAATTTGTTCAAAAAATTGTTCGTTGAAATTAAAATAACTATTTTTAATACATAGGTTGAAAAGAGTCTCAAAATGGTCAAAGGTGATAGTAGAATTACTGTGAAATTTACTCCAGTTTCGTTCAATAATATTTAATGTTTCATTTACTGGAATATTAGTGAAGAGAGAAATGACATCCAAAGAAAGCAAAACATGATTTGAAGGAATTGTTAAGTTCTTCATTTCATTAGAGAACTCAAAAGAATTCTTAACGTATCTTTCATCTTTGATGAAGAAAGGTGATAAAAGTTCAGATAAAAATTTAGATAAGAAATACAGGGGTGAACCCACATAACTGACTATTGGTCTTGAGGGCAAATCCTGCTTATGTATCTTTAGTAAAAGATACATCTTTGGAAAAACACCAATATTACATTTTAATTTTTTAGCTACATCTTTAGTTAAAATATTCCGTATTGTCAAATTGTCAATTACTTTATTTAGTTTATTTTGAACTTTTTTAGTAGGATCATCAGCAATTATACCATACACAGTTTGATCATTAAGAAGAATGTTTGCTTTTTCCAAAAATGTAGCCTTCTCCGAGATGACAGTAGTATTACCTTTGTCTGCCTTTGTAATAACTATTTCGTCTTTATAATTTTTTAGAAACAATCTGGTTTCTCTTATAGCTTTCAGAATATCTTTATTACTTCTGTTAATTTTAAATAAATTTTGATTTGTTGTGAAGTTAGTTATAATGTTAATAGCTTTGTTTCTGGTATCGTCCCTATCGTGCTCATTTTTATAACCCGATAAAACCGATTCCAGATCAATTAATATTTGTTGTAGAGGAAAGCCTTGTTCATCATAGGGTAAGTTGAACTTGTCGCCTAAACTTAAGATATATTCTACATTATAAGGAATATTTATGTTTGTCTTATTAACTAGCCATTTATTTTCGAAAGATTGATCATTTACTTCTAAAAAATGACTATGTTTCTGAGTGTAATTCAATTTTTGGAACTTTCCTCTCTGCCTTTTACAGATTCTGTGTGATTCTAATTCATGGAAGTTTTCCTGATTCATGCTAAAAGAGTTTATAATGTCGGTAGGTACCATATCTGCAATAATTCTAATTATTTCACACTTTAGAGTCTTAATCTTCCAAAATGCGAATTCAATTTCCACAGATAAAAATTGAGATTGAAAACGTTTTAAAATATTGCTCGCCTTATTTACAAACGGACTATTGCTCGCTAACAAAAAATTTAAAAACTTATCAGATTTAATGATATGGTTTGGTAAAAGGTGTTCCCTTCTGCATCTACACAAGAATTTGCTGTGGTTTTCATAGTTTACAAGTTTTTTATTGTAGTTCCCCCATGCTTTGAAATGTTGCATTGCTTATTGTCCATACATGTCCTTGATATCGCTTGAAAATCCCATTTTTCACATATCCTCTCGCAGTCCAGAGGTCGTATTCAGTGTCCAGTAGAAAAACCCAATTCTAAATTGTTTGTGAAATAGTTTTTTTGACCAAGTCAATGTGTGTAAGTTCAGGTTATGGAATTATGGTCAATAAAACAATGAAAATATATTATTTTTTCAGCCTACGTTTCGACCTTTATTGGGTCATCTTCAGGGCGTCTACAAGAACATACAAAGAATGTATTTTTTTTGTGTGATACACTAAACACAAAAGTCATAAAATTTGTTAAAATCAAATAAAATCTGTACAATAGTATATGTAAGAAACGACAAAAAATTATAGTTAAAAAATATTAAAAGTTAATTTTTTAAAAGGTTAATTTTTAAAATAACAGTTATGAAAACCACAGGAAAACAGGTGAGATCCTTTAATGTCATTAATTGCGACATGCAGCTAGAGTTTACTAATGAATTATATGATGTTTATTATCCTTCAACGCTCAATATCCGCTAGTTTAAGGTTGTATATTGTTGCTATTATTTGTGTAAGTGTAATCCCCAGTATCGTTCTAAAGGAAGAAGAAGACCAGAGAAAAAAAATAATAAAATCAAATGAAGAAAAGAACTCTTTCCTTCTCCCCACCCCTCAACTCATTGAGAGAACCAAAACCCTTACAGGAAAATTAATATTACGGTACAATTTCTGATCATGAATATGTTTAAAAAGATATACTTTGATTAAATGTGAATCTATTGTAACTAATATTAAGAACAACTTTTTGTGATACTTAAATACCTCACAAAATGACGGAAACCAGATAAAAAAACCTAATCAAAACTATGTTAAACAAACAAAGACTTACCAAAATTGATTTTCTTCTTGTAAAAATTCCCTATCATATCAAGCCTTCCAAAAACCATTTTTTATCAAATAAGGGAATAACATTTCAGTTTATTGTGTGTGTTCATGTTTGGATACGGTGGGAACTGAATGTAAAATGAATTTTATAGATATCAGGTAAGGAACGAGTTCAAAAACCAGTTTAATTGTTTTTCAACGACAACTCTTTGGTTCTATTTATTAATGAAATATAATGAAATATAGGATGTGTTCAAATTTTCGACGTCTTTTTTGAAGTTTACTGAAGGGTTATTGACAATGTTAATCATTTCAGAAAACCTTCTTTTATAAAAGTTGGTTTGTTGGTCTAAAATTTTGACATCATCAAAATTAAAAGTGTGGTTTTCTGAGAAAGAATGTTGAGCCAAAGATGAAACTAATGATTTCTTCCTTTCATCCCTTCGGTGTTCATTTATACGTACAGATACATATCTTTTGGTTTCCCCCACGTAGCATTTGTCGCAGTTACTACATGGTATCTTATAAACAACATTTGATTGTAATTCAATTGGTGTTTTAGTTTTTACTTTAGAAAAAAACATTTTTTTAACATTATTTTCGCCTTTTAGAGCTATTTGCTGTTCCTCGTTGCTTAGAATTTTACACAATTTCTCTGAGAGGCCCTTTACGTATGTCATTTTATGGTAGATTACAGGGTGGTCTTTATTAGTACTAGAGGTATGGTTTGAATGAAATATTATTTTATTTAATTATTTGTTGGGAAAGTTATTTTTTATGAGATACGTTTTGAGTTTTTCCAAATTTTGGTGGATGCATTCATCACTACAAATATTTTCTATTCTAAATTTAAGATTTTTGACAATGTTTATTTTTTGACTCATGGGATGTTGAGAGTGAAAATTTAGGAATCTCTCTGAAAAAGTGGGTTTATGGTACCAATCAATGATAAGTTTGTCTTCAATGTTTCTTGTCACTAAAGTATCTAAAAATGCTAGTCTACTGGAGACTTCTTTTTCTAATGTAAACTGAAGTTTGGGGTGGTAAGAGTTAAAATTTAAAAGTATCTCCTCTTCTGTACCCTCAGGAGCAATCAAAAAAACGTCATCAACATAACGTTTGTATCTAAAAACTTCAAAAGATAGTTTCCCAAGACACATATCTTGCAATTCTGACATTATAATGTCTGCACATATAGGTGATAGACAGTTGCCCATCCCCAAACCCGAAATTTGTTCAAAAAATTGTTCGTTGAAATTAAAATAACTATTTTTAATACATAGGTTGAAAAGAGTCTCAAAATGGTCAAAGGTGATAGTAGAATTACTGTGAAATTTACTCCAGTTTCTTCCAATAATATTTAATGTTTCATTTACTGGAATATTAGTGAAGAGAGAAATGACATCCAAAGGAAGCAAAACATGATTTGAAGGAATTGTTAAGTTCTTCATTTCATTAGATAACTCAAAAGAATTCTTAACGTATCTTTCATCTTTGATGAAGAAAGGTGATAAAAGTTCAGATAAAAATTTAGATAAGAAATAAAGGGGTGAACCCACATAACTGACTATTGGTCTTAAGGGCAAATCCTGCTTATGTATCTTTGGTAAAAGATACATCTTTGGAAAAACACCATTATTACATTTTAATTTTTTAGCTACATCTTCAGTTAAAATATTCCGTGTTGTCAAATTGTCAATTACTTTATTTGGTTTATTTTGAACTTTTTTAGTAGGATCATCAGCAATTATACCATACACAGTTTGATCATTAAGAAGAATGTTTGCTTTTTCCAAAAATGTAGCCTTCTCTAAGATGACAGTAGTATTACCTTTGTCTGCCTTTGTAATAACTATTTCGTCTTTATAATTTTTTAGAAACAATCTTGTTTCTCTTATAGCTTTCAGAATATCTTTATTATTTTGTTAATTTTAAATAAATTTTGATTTGTTGTGAAGTTAGTTATAATGTTAATAGCTTTGTTTCTGGTATCGTCCCTATCGTGCTCATTTTTATAACCCGATAAAACCGATTCCAGATCAATTAATATTTGTTGTAGAGGAAAGCCTTGTTCATCATAGGGTAAGTTGAACTTGTCGCCTAAACTCAAGATATATTCTACATTATAAGGAATATTTATGTTTGTCTTATTAACTAGCCATTTATTTTCGAAAGATTGATCATTTACTTCTAAAAAATGACTACGTTTCTGAGTGTAATACAATTTTTGGAACTTTCCTCTCTGCCTTTTACAGATTCTGTGTGTTTCTAATTCATGGAAGTTTTCCTGATTCATGCTAAAAGAGTTTATAATGTTGGTAGGTACCATATCTGCAAGAATGCGTTTAATTCTAATTATTTCACACTTTAGAGTCTTAATCTTCCAAAATGCGGATTCAATTTCCACAGATAAAAATTGAAATTGAAAACGTTTTAAAATATTGCTCGCCTTATTTACAAACGGACTATTGCTCGCTAACAAAAAATTTAAAAAGTTACCAGATTTAATGATATGGTTTGGTAAAAGGTGTTCCCTTCTGCATCTACACAAGAATTTGCTGTGGTTTTCATAGTTTACAAGTTTTTTATTGTAGTTCCCCCATGCTTTGAAATGTTGCATTGCTTCGTGTCCATACATGTCCTTGATATCGCTTAAAAATCCCATTTTTCACATATCCTCTCGGAGTCCAGAGGTCGTATTCAGTGTCCAGTAGAAAAACCCAATTCTAAATTGTTTGTGAAATAGTTTTTTTGACCAAGTCAATGTGTGTAAGTTCAGGTTATGGGATTATGGTCAATAAAACAATGAGAATCTATTATTTTTTCAGCCTACGTTTCGACCTTTATTGGGTCATCTTCAGGGCGTCTACAAGAACATACAAAGAATGTGTTTTTTTTGTGTGATACACTAAACACAAAAGTCATAAAATTTGTTAAAATCAAATAAAATCTGTACAATAGTATATGTAAGAAACGACAAAAAATTATAGTTAAAAAATATCAAAAGTTAATTTTTTAAAAGGTTAATTTTTAAAATAACAGTTATGAAAACCACAGGAAAACAGGTGAGATCCTTTAATGTCATTAATTGCGACATGCAGCCAGAGTTTACTAATGAATTATATGATGTTTATTATCCTTCAACGCTCAATATCCGCTAGTTTAAGGTTGTATATTGTTGCTATTATTTGTGTAAGTGTAATCCCCAGTATAGTTCTAAAGGAAGAAGAAGACCAGAGAAAAAAAATAATAAAATCAAATGAAGAAAAGAACTCTTTCCTTCTCCCCACCCCTCAACTCATTGAGAGAACCAAAACCCTTACAGGAAAATTAATATTACGGTACAATTTCTGATCATGAATATGTTTAAAAAGATATACTTTGATTAAATGTGAATCTATTGTTACTAATATTAAGAACAACATTTTGTGATACTCAAATACCTCACAAAATGACGGAAACCAGATGAAAAAACCTAATCAAAACTATGTTAAACAAACAAAGACTTACCAAAATTGATTTTCTTCTTGTAAAAATTCCCTATCATATCAAGCCTTCCAAAAACCATTTTTTAACAAAAAAGGAAATAACATTTCAGTTTATTGTGTGTGTTCATGTTTGGATACGGTGGGAACTGAATGTAAAATGAATTTTATAGATATCAGGTAAGGAACGAGTTCAAAAACCAGTTTAATTGTTTTTCAACGACAACTCTTTGGTTCTATTTATTAATGAAATATAGGATGTGTTTAAATTTTCGACGTCTTTTTTGAAGTTTACTGAAGGGTTATTGACAATGTTAATAATTTCAGAAAACCTTCTTTTATAAAAGTTGGTTTGTTGGTCTATAATTTTGACGTCATCAAAATTAAAAGTGTGGTTTTCTGAGAAAGAATGTTGAGCCAAAGATGAAACTAATGATTTCTTCCTTTCATCCCTTCGGTGTTCATTTATACGTACAGATACATATCTTTTGGTTTCCCCCACGTAGCGTTTGTCGCAGTTACTACATGGTATCTTATAAACAACATTTGATTGTGATTCAATTGGTGTTTTAGTTTTTACTTTAGAAAAAAACATTTTTTTAACAGTATTTTCGCCTTTTAGAGCTATTTGCTGTTCCTCGTTGTTTAGAATTTTACACAATTTCTCTGAAAGGCCCTTTACGTATGTCATTTCATGGTAATTTACAGGGTGGTCTTTAATAGTACTAGAGGTATGGTTTGAATGAAATATTATTTTATTTAATAATTTGTTGGGAAATCTTTTCTTTATTTGAAGAGAGACTCTAATATGGTGACTACTTAAAACATTTTTACTTATCTTGGAGTCATGAGTCGCACCTCCTTGGGTTCAGATTCGCTACTGTGTTCTCGGCCACACTTCCGTGGTCTTGGGGTGCTATGGGTACTACTACTACAGGATGAGCCTATCTCAGCTCACGGAGCTCCGTCAGGTTAGGACATGTGCCAGAGGATAAATGTGCCTAGAACATCATAAACGGGAGAATCTGATCTGACCCAAAAGCATAGAAATGGTATCACGGTTCTGGTAAAAATGTTTGAATTCGTCACAAACTTAGATCGTAATACAGTGAACAAGAATCTAAATAAAAAAGAGAAAACTGCGATTTCATTCAATGAAGTTGATTACAATTCGTATAATAAAGTTATCTGAACGAATTAGGATTAAAAAACTGTGCCTATTTATCAATTTAAAAGCAATGTTAAAATAAACAAAACAAATGAATGGCTGATTAATTTACTATAAAAAGAAAATTTAGTTTAATTCTCATCATCAGAACTATGCTCCAACTAAGTGTGCTTACTTTTTAATATGAGAAAGTAAACAATAAAAATAAAAAAATTAAGGAGTAACTGTGAGTTATTAACATTTCAAAAAAAATATTAGTAAAACAAACTATGAAATATTTATTCCTCGACGTAATTTATTTTCCCTAAATATTAACTGAAATAGTAACCTTTTCTATCTGAGGGATAGAAGGTTCCAATATATCCAGGTAACTGGAAAAATATTTTAATTAACGATGTACTCATCGTGTAAATTCCCAAGAAAAAATTAATCACGGTTATCTCCAATTCCAATCAAAAACATCACGCTATCAGAGAAAAAAAGTAACAGAACTTATGTTTTTATTAGAATACCTGTCTGTCCTATAGAAAGAGGGCTCTCCACCTTCCAGACTTCCGAACGAAAAGTATGTGTCTCATAAAAACCATTATTCAATAAAAAGCACCAAAATAAACTCGAATATTTGTTCTATCGAAAGTTACTTTACAACTTGATTCCACGAAGAGAATAAATTTCAAGCTGATTGTCAAATTATTCATTTTACTTATCCTAGGCAATATTTCCAATTTTCACTAGACACATCCTTTTCGTTTCAGGTTGGAAGTTGGAGAGAGATCCAAAAATTCATTTTTATTTTCAAGAAACCTCGCTAGGAAGTGTCCCCAGTACTTATACACCTGTCTCTATCTTACTACAGTGACTTAATCGCTTTCTCCCTTCTCGAAAAATCTATAATTACCATAGGTACCTGTCGCGTATATTGCAAATTAAGCTCGAGGTGGGAATTAATTCTTTGAGTAATAACTTGAAATAACATGAGTAACTACATTCCTATTCTCAAATACTATAAAAGAGACGATTTATCCTAGATGTCGTTACGGACATGAAATGACCGTAACAGCTGGCTGTTGCACCCGGATGTAGTATATCGACAGCGGAAGTTGATAATGGGACGACAGATAATAATAATAGTGACGATGTGTTACCCTCCACTTCAACGCAGAATGAAGAGGATCACGCAGCTAGAGAATCTATGCCAGACAGTGAGCTGGAATTTGACAGTGGAGAAGCACATGATAGATTTGAAACTGGTCAGTTTATTCTGACAGAACTTTCTTCACAGCGAGGGAAAAAACATACAAATACATGTGCAAGATTTTAGAAGTGGTAACAGAAATTGTTGTCGTGGGAATGAAATCCATTGGAAAAAATAAAAGAAAATTTAAATTCATTGCCGACGATATCTTCGTGATTTGACGTGAAGATGTAATCAAAATCCAGGCCAATCCTTCAGAGCATATCGACTCTGATGGTAATTCGTTCTATGAATTTGAGACTGACATCCAAGTTCGCGAAGTTTGAAGTGTTATCATGTTTATTTTTTTTTCGTACGTACCTACACATTTGTAGTAATATTTTTTTTTCATGGACTAAAAACTATATATGTGTTAATGTGCCTTAATTGCGTTATTTTTGTAAAGAAGTTTACATTTTGTTTTCACTGAATAAATGAATATTTGACATAACTTATTTGTTTTCATTCGACCAAAGTTCCCCCACTGAATGAATTTGCTTACACAACCTAAAATATCAACCGCAGATTTTGATTGTTTGTTTTTTGGTTCATTCCAGTGGGGTTACTTCAATATTCCATATAAAACGCAATGGCGATCAAAGTATCTCCAATACCAGTATAACTTTGATCACATCATTTTTATTTTTTATCTCAGAAAATACTTATTTTGTTAATGTCATAGCTTCAGGATATGTTAATTGGGTAGAACCGATTAATCATGCTTTTTAGCTCACCTGTATTGATTGATCCAGACAAGTTATTCCCATGCTACGGTATGAATTATTCGAAAATACGTAATCATCTGAAACATGCCAAATAAAAGGTAGCACATTCGAACATCTGTTTCATCAGCAAGACGATTTCCCTGTCTTTTTTGAGAAACCCTCAACGTAAACTTCAAAATTTAATTATTCTGTTTCTGAAACCACTAGTAATAGTTGTCGTAGTAGCCCTCACTTTCTCCTCAATTTAACTTCCAAAACGGAGGATTCAGCTATTTTGAATAAAATCGACAGCGTCAGGCATGCTCCATAGAGTTTAATATTGAACAAAAATAATCTCTGATGAACTTAGTATAACATCAGATATCAGAGTGGCCTTTTGAAGCATAATGTGCCCCATATTGCTGTCAATGATCTGTGTATATTGAATATTGTACAGGTTAGAGAGATTTCCAAACCTGCTGCAACAAGTTCCTACAATTTTTGAAAGTAATTTTCTTGTTGATGTCTAATCAGTTGTCAATTAGTTATTGCTGGGAAGGTTCATTAGTCGTTAAGGTTTCACATTTTTATTTGGTCAGTTTGACAAAATTACTGGGACATATTTAGTTTGGCCAAGAATTTGATACTTCGGGAAATAGACTACATTATCAGTTATATTTTTTTTGTGGTGAATTTTGTAAAAAAAGTCAAACAAATTTTGAAAATAAACTCAAATTTTTACTTATATGAGTATATTTGTTATTTTATTCAAGGTACTACAGTTAAAGGATAGGTGTCAGAGTCACAAAAAGAAATGGAAGCAGCAATTAGTTCATGGTTGAAAAGGGCCAGTAAAAGAGAACAAAAGTATGAGTGAGGCAGCTAACGAAGAATGAACTCCACAGGAAAAATAAAAACAAATACCAGGAGAAGTTTCATTAACTTTTTAGTTTTGTTTCCACATAATTTGTTAATAAAAGCATTAAATAAGGGTAGTGACCTCAATGGTTATGATAACTTGGAGTTGGTTAGGAAAAGGTCCAAATAACTGTTGCTGACGTTTCGACTATTATAAAGTCATCCTCGGGATAATGAACAATTGAAAATGTATGTTAGAAAAAATATTTACTTGTATTTTAATTTCTCTTCCATGTATCTAATGTAAATGAAACATTTAAATTATACAAGCAAGAGGAATTCAAGTGTATCTAAATTTCCTTTGTAACATATATTTTATTACAACAAGGATGACTTTATAAATGTCGATATGCTGGCACTTGATTATTTTGATCTTTCCTCAACCAATTACGAGATACAACTATTATTTTAGTTCTGGGGACGTCCAATTTCCAAGTTTTCGTATGTCCCTAGTACGTCCGTTTTGAGTTCTGGAGTTCCTAAACTGGACGTTTTGGTTACATACTCAAAACGTTCTGTTCAGGTTCTCGATGACTCAAAACGGACATTCTGACGATGATATTTAATATCGAAACAATTGTCAATTTTTTAGACTTTTCAACATTTTTTCAATATGTGGAATTAGCTAGAAACAGTAAGTTCCATTTTAAACACTACCATTATGAACTTTAAGACACTAATATTTATCTACTCTCATTTAACTTCGTATCTATTGTTCTAAGTTTTTTTCATTTTAAAATCTTTTCCTTATGTGACAACCTAAATACAACTTATATATTCTATTAATTTTCAAATTAACCTTTTTAATTGCAAAAACTTTTGTAGCCTTAAGATGTAACAAAATAAAAATTTGTGGCATATGAACATTGAGTTTACTTCAAATTATTGCCAGTCTCATTTTAGGAATGGACGAAATTTTATTTTTCGATATTAATTGTTTCTACGCTTTATTTTGAAATTTGAAAAGTAGTTTTCCTAACTAAATTTTCTATTCGGGTATCAACGGAACAATTTATTTTTTTCAGTCTTTATACACAGTCACGATTACAGGTATGTCACATACAATTCTTCATCCATTTTCCAGAAACAATATATATATTTGGTGGGAAGAGACAGTAATTGAACATCACTAAAATCATGTATAATCCAGGAGCAGTAAAGATTGACATAATTGTGTCGTAACTTAGATATTCTCAATATTGATCGAAAATGATATATACAATCATATTATAAGTATGCGCTAGCTCAGAAAGTTGTGCTATTTGCAAAAAAAATCGACAACTGCAAAAATGCACGTAAACGCCGCTTTTTCTATCACTATTTTCAATATAACTCTGTACGTATACACTTTAGAGAAAATATCATTGCTTCTGTATTTGTTCGTTATGAAATTTTCTACGAGATAGAATTGGTTTAAAAGTCGAATTTATTATATTTTCGTTGCTAGATAGCAATAAATCGGAAAAAAGTGACGAGAATCGTGGTCATTTTGAGGCGGGTAACAACCAGATAAGAAATTGCACAATTATACTATAAATAGAGATTTTAGTACTTTAGAGTATTACAAAATTAAATACCAAAACCCGATCCAAATGTATTTGTCGGTATCTGTATCTGTAAAAGTTGGAAGGGTGGGTAGACCCCACAGCACTAAGGCCACAATTGGCCCATTGTGCATCCTTCTGAGCTTCAAAACTTCCTTCTAGCTCGTCATCCAGCCTACTTCTTTGCCTGAATTAAGTTCCCTCATACTGGCGTGTGTTAGCCTGTGCTCGCCGAATACATGAAACCTAAGATGAGAGAGTGTCTGACATTTGCAAAGAATGTGCTCGACAGTCTCATCTTCTTGCTCACATCCTCTACAAAGTGGGGTGTCAGAGAGACCCAGTCTGTGGAGGTGTTTTCGTAGGTGACAGTGACCATTCAGAATACCCGTGGCTGTTCGTAGGTTCCGCCTGTTCATAGACACGTATTTGTTGGCTACTTTGCTGTCCGGATATTGTAGCAGTTCCTTGGCAAGCCTGCAGCCTTCTGCTTCGTCCCATCTACCCTTAAACTTATTAAGGAAGTGTTTCTTTAATAGGTCGGCCGTCGCTGACGCCGATAGACCAATGAAAGTGCCAGGTCCCAAAAGTCTTTGGGAGGCTGCCTTCCTGGCTAGCGAGTCTGCAATACGGTTTCCTTTCGACTTTTCATGGCCCTTGATGCAGCCTAAGGTGACCGTGTTGTTGTTACAGGCTTCGATTAAGGCCATGTGACATTCTAGTACTAGGCCTAACAGTGGCTTTCCTTTTGGTAATCTCTTTTGCAGCGATGCAGATAGCAGTGAGCTCTGTTTGAGCAACACTTGCATTGCAGCCCATTGCACATTTTATGTTTAGATCCAGGGGTCTGAAGAAAATTCCACATCCTGAGCCCACATTTGATTAAGACCCATCTGTGAAGATGCGGATTGCGTCTTCTTCCGTTGGGTCTTGTACGTTGTTTTTAGAGATTACCTTGTAGGGCCTGTGTTAGGCTTATCGCGGTGGAATCGAGTCCGTATTGGCCTGCAGCAGTAGGACCCCCCTGAGGGCCTCATGCCACAAGTTACGTCTCAGTTTACCGGATCCTACATCAGGTTGTATACCGGTAGATCGTAGACGTGTCATGGTCATCAAAGCAACCTCCTTGATGTCAAGGGGAGTGAGACCGAGAATTATCTCCATGGCTCTTATTGGTGTGGTTCTCATGTCTCCTGATGGGTTGTGGCATGCTGTTCTTTGGATTTGATCCAGTTCACGGACGACTGTCAGCTGGTTTGCTTTAGCTCCCCCAGGCAATCGCGCCGTACATTAGCATAGGTCTGATGATGGCAGTGTAGATCCAGGCAGCAACCCAAGGTGACATTCCCCAGGTGCGGCCGATGGTTCTACGACACAGCTCATAAGAAATATATGTTTTCTAAGTGAGAGTTCCACGATAACTTACTGTCAAAAGTGACCCCTAAATATCTCACCTCTGAAGAGAAATTAAGTTTGGTATCTAGGAGCTTTGGGGCTTGATGTTTTGCAAGCTTCATTTTTCGTGAAAAGAACCATCTCCGTCTTTTTTGGATTTATTGACAGCAAATGATCTCTGCACCATTGTTATATGATATTGAGGGCCTCTTGCATTAAAGAGCAGAGTGTCTCCTCGAATCTTCCTGTTAGCAGAATAAATAGGTCATCTGCGTATGCTATTGTGTAGAAGTTGCTTTCGTTGAGGTGGCTGACCGAGGAGTCTAAGTCTATATTCCACAGTAGTGGCGAGAGCACCCCTCCCCGTGGACAACCTTTTACAACCAAGCCTCTGATGGTTACATAATCCACACTGATTTTTATACTTCGTTTTGAGAGCATGTTATATATCCAGCCATTTATGATTTGGGGGATATTTTTCTGGAAAGTGCATTCGTTATTTTAGGAAAAGTGGTTCTATCAAATGCTCCTTCTATGTCTATGAATACACCCAGGGTGGAGTCCTTATTTTACAACGATCTCTCGATGTTGCCTGCTACGAGATAAAGAGCAGAATCGGTGGAATTCCCTGGAGTGTATGCATGTTGATTTAGATGCAGTGGATTTCGTGTTATCACCACATCTCTTATGGATCGTTCGCACAGCCTCTCCAAAGTCTTCATTGAAAACGATGTGATGCTAATGGGTCGATATACTTTTGGGATGGAATGGTCGATTCTTCCTGGTTTTGGTATGAACACGACTTTGACTTCCCTTCAACCTTTTGGAATGTACCTCAGTACCAGTGAGGATCTGAGGATTCCTACCAGGTGCGGCATTAGGTCATCCAGGCCCCACTGAAGTAGGGCTGGATGAATCCCGTCTGTTCCCGGGGATTTAAAGGGGGAGAAGCCTGAGATGGCCCACCTCAGTCTGTCCGAGTCGACGATCTGTCGTGATATACGCCAGTCGTCGTCCGTCAGGTGGTGATTCTCCTCATCCTCCCAGGCTGCCGAATTTTTGATTTTGGAGTCCGGGAAGTTAGTTTACATCAATAATTGGAGGCTTTCCTTTAGGTTGGCAGTTTTTGTGCCATATTCTCTTGTTAGTATACCGATATGACGGTGGGGATCTTTTGAGAGGGCTTTTTGGAGTCTAGCTGCTTGGGGGAAATCCTCGATTTCTTCGCAATAGATTCTCCATGCTTCTCTTTGTTTTTGTCTAATGACTTTTTTATACTCCTTGAGGTGAGACTTGTATAAGTTCCAATCCTCATCGAGTCTGGTTTTTTTAGCCTTATTAAAGGACTTCCTCGCCGTCCCCCTGAGCTAGTCAATCTCATGGCACCACCACGGAGTGGAGGATCCATCAAGATCGACCCGCCTGAGTGGGCAAGGCATCTTATAGGCATTAATTATGTAGTTTTGGATGGTTTAAGAATACATTTCCAAATATCCTTTATTGTTGGGCAGCACATCCTCGACTCCTCGCAGATCCCCTTTCAAACAGTGGACATATTTTGTCCTGTCCGTTTTCCTGGGATCGCGAGTCATTGTAGAGGTTGTGAGCGCTAGTTTTATTTCGAATTTTATCCAGCGGTGGTCCGACATTGGAATACCGTCAGATAAATGCCAGCCGGAGATTATTTTCGAAGTGTTTATAGTAGATAGGGTAATATCTATTCGCGTTTGACTACGAGAGTTAATAAAAGTTGGTTCAGTACGTCTATTTAGAATACAGATATTCTTGTTAGTTATGTAATCATAAAAAGACTTACCTCTAGTGTTAATATCTCTGCTGCCCTAGCATACATGGTGAGAGTTTGAATCGCAGCCTATTACCAGTTCAAGCTTTTGGGTGAGACAGTGTTCCAAATGGTCCTCCAGCTCCTTAGTTGGTGGCGGTTTAGCTGCGTCTGAGGGGAAGTACGCGGATGCCAGTATTAATACTTTCTTTTGACCTTTCTGTGCATATTCAACCTTCACTACCGTTAGGCCGGAGGACGAAAAATGCGTCAGAGGGTAGGTCTTAAAATTCCTAGGGACATATATGGCCGTCTTAGGTTGCTGATTGCTTGGGAAGCTGAAAATTGAACGTTCTGGATTAACCCATGATTTTAGTTTGTATTATCCAGGGTTATTGGATAAGTGCTATTGTATCCTGCATCACATCCAGGTGGCGGCATAAAGTTGCCGAAGCCACTTTTTTGTGTTGAAGGTTACACTGAATAAATATCACCTCTTCATTGTCCATCTCTGCTTGATGGTGGTGAGAGAGGTTATGATTACTTTTTAGGCCACCTCCATTTCCTCACTTGGAGGCGGGTTGACGTCGCCTGTATCCTGGCTTAGGGCTGATAGTTCCTCCAGGAGACTTTCGGTCGCCATCTTGGAGGATGGCTCGACAGTCTCCGCAGTAGCAACAGCTTCTTGGGGTTCTTCGGATGGAAGAGGGGGATTCGTGCTCGATCTCCTCCGTTCCGGGTCAAGTTTCTTTGTTTTTCCAATCAATGAGGTGAACGCGTAGCTCATCCTCATTGATCGTTTTTTTAGGACTCCCATTTCCTCGTCTCTTATACCAAAGACGAAAAGATATCCTTTGGGATTGACCTTCGCTTCGTGGTGGAAAGAAAACCATGCATCCACCCGAAGGTCTGGGTTTTGTTTGTCCAGCCGGCGCAGCACATCCTCTTTGTCACCCAGGTCAGCGTTAGTCTCGCTAGGGACCCAGAGGGTGGCTTCCGTCAGCTGGGGGAGGTTGTGAACGTGTACCACGTCGAGCTTATCCTCCTTCCATGGTTTCAGTTGTAAAACCGTGTTCCTTAGCCACTCTAGCGTTTCGTCATTATCGCAGGTGATTATTTCGCCAGAGTGCGACCATGACCTAAAGGTAGGTGGCTTTTTCTGACTGCCGGAAGTGGACATGAGGGTTTTGACCAAAGCCTCCATTAGTTGTCGTTTGACAAGCTCTCCATTATTGGTAAATATTTTACCGTATGGATCGGCCTTGTCTATGATAGCTACCCGTAGATGGCTGGTATCTGCTTCGCTATAGCTCTCTGCATTAGCGTCCATCCGTATCCTTTTTCCTCGGGTAGAGTTTTCCTCCGAGGTATTGGAGCAGATGCACTTCTTTTCGTGGGAGGTGACACGTTCGGGGCATCTGCCTTGTATTTTAGGCCGCTGGTGCCAGGTTTAGATAGGGAGGGGCGAGTGGCGCTGATGGTATCTGTAGAGATAACAGCCTACTTCCTCGCTTTCCTCATTCTCTTTGCCTCAGCACCGCAGACTCTTTTACCTCCACGGTGCTTTTGATTTGGAGCAGTGCGTTCTCGCTCATACTCCGGTTTTTGTTTTTTTTGTTCTTTTTGTTGATCCATTTTTGATCCCACGAGTCGCTAGAAAAAGTTTGTCATTCCTGGCAGAGCCCTGCATGCCAGGAAAAGGCTATATTCAAGGGGGTGTCGCCTGGTACCGCCAGGGGGACGTTCACGGTCGCATTCCCTGCGGCCATTCAGCCATCGGCACGTTCCTTACACCTTAGCTTGGGTTTCGTTGGAGTGCCATTTGGTTGGTCAACACTGCTGTCACTGATGATCAACAGTGCTAACGTATCCGGCGGTGCCACGAGGAGGCAGACACTCGATTGTTGCATTTCTCCATTGGACTGCTTAAATCTATTTACAAGCAGACAAGCAAGCGCATGCAAGCAAATAAGCAAACCAACTACTAAGCAATGGCCAACTTACAACCAACCCCGCCCTCATTTGTTGGTTTTGACGTGGTTGATTTGTTGATTTAAGCGAGCAAAAAAAACACTGTTTTTCCGCGTCAATGCTGGGAACAAAATTTTGCATTTTGATTGCTGTCGATTTTTTTACACATTGTTGGGCCCGTTAGCTATCATATAGAATCGATATAAGGTCGATTTTATTTTTTTTAACAACTTTTGGTGCGATTAAAATTTCACAGTTTTGAACCAAATTCTTTTTTTTATTGTTCCACTATGCGTAGTTTTGCAGATAACGTTTGTCAACTTTGGCAGTTAATATCTGAGAACTTATTCGACCAATCTGAACGATTTTTTCAAATTAAGCGTCTTTCCGAGAACTTTCTTTTAGTACCTTAAAATATTTTTCAACGCGTAAAACCGCTTCCCGAAATAATTAGCTAATTAATTAAAAATTTTACAAACTTTCAAAATCGCACCAAAAGTTGTTAAAAAAAGAAAATCGACCTTATATCGTTTGTATATGATAGCCAACAATGTGTAAAAAAATCGACAGCAATCAAAATGCAAAATTTTGTTCCCAGCATTGACGCGGAAAAACAGTGTTTTTTTGCTCGGTTAAATCAACCACGTCAAAACCAACAAATAAATTTGGATTGGGTTTTGGTATTTCATTTTGTAATACTCTATAGTACTTAAATCTCTATTTATAGTATAATTGTGCAATTTCTTACCTGGTTGTTACGCGCCTCAAAATTAGCACGATTTTCGTCACTTTTTTCCGATTTATTGCTATCTAGATACGAAAATATAATAAATTCGACTTTTAAACCAACTCTATCTTGTAGAAAATTTCATATCGAACAAGCTCACTAGTAATGATCTTTTCTCTAAACTGCATACGTACAGAGCTATATTGAAAATAGTAATAGAAAAAGCGGCGTTTAGTGCATTTTTGCAGTTCTCAATTTTTTTTGCAAATAGCACAACTTTCTGAGTTAGCGCATACTTATAATATGATTGTATATATCATTTTCGATCAATCTTGAGAATATCTAAGTTACGTAACGACACAACCAAATATGGTAGGTTTTGAGTCTAATTCTCCTGGATTAGTATATATTCAACGAACCTTAAATCATGGAATCCGAAACACGCATTTATCTTTTTATTGACAGCGAGATTGATACTTATGTTGATAAAATAAAACTCTAAAATACGGAAGTGGGCTAAGAGATGTTGAACACCAATCAGAGAAATTGACGTCACTTTTGATTAAACATGTAAACAAACGTATGGTTCTCTTATTGTATGCATGATTCAATTTTATTTACACCGAATATTGAAGCGAAAGTTCTTTCTTCTAAATAATATGTTTCACATTCTTAAATCAATGTCTTTTTCAGTTTTTCTATAATATATGATCATTCTGATTGACATTGATATATTGTGCGCATACACTCGGGTTTCATACGGATCTGTGACAGATATCCCATCAAATGATATTCCATATAGTTCTCAATAAAATTTAGAATCTGAAATTTCAATGAAATACTTACAAAAACAAAAGTGGTGCAAGGTGAAACCTAACCTCAAAAAGGATTAGAATTGTCTGGGGTATGGTGTACACACTAGATATAAATTGAGTGAATTAAACGACGAGTATTCAGTGTGTATTTATTATGTGTGTGTGTATGTATATATATATATATATATATATATATATATATATATATATATATATATATATATATAACAAGATGTACGAATAGTGCGTGACATATGAACAATAAGCAACGAATAGATTAGTGGGTATTGCACGCAAATGGAAGAAGGGGCTACTGAAAGGAGTGGTAACCGCAGACATGCATGTTTCTAGCTCATTAGCCGTCATCGGTACGGTACAACCAAGAAAAGATGTGAAACATGAGAGCAAAGGTACTGAATTCTGTTATATTTTCTCATGTTTCATTCAACACCTTTGCTCTCATGTTTCACATCTTTTCTTGGTTGTACCGTACCGATGACGGCTAATGAGCTAGAAACATGCATGTCTGCGGTTACCACTCTTTTCAGTAGCCCCTTCTTCCATTTGCGTGTAATACCCACTAATCTATTCGTTGCTTATTATATATATATATATATATATATATATATATATATATATATTAATACATATACTCTATCTAAATTCTAAAGAAAACATTGAAATAAAGAAAAATGTACATATTTGGATGTAATACTAGTGATATACAATGTATTATAAATAATTTAAAAGATTCGATATGCAAATAAAATTTGACATTACAATTTCGAATGACAATAATGCAGAAGATACTTAATGATACATAGATTTTATAAAGATTTTAAAAAAAGAATACAGATGTCGCTGGTAGCAAAATTACAATTAGAATTAAAGAATGAAAATCTCTCTTTGTTATATGAAAACATAAATTTGTAATTTTTTTTTAAAAAAGGAATTCTTTGGTAACCAAAGGAGAAGAGAATTATTTATGGAAAAAGTTTAGTTAGTTGATTTTAAACCCCTCTCGAGAGAACATCTAATATGAGTTCTCTCAAATTTGCTGAATAATATAATAGTAATTGATATATTAAAATAGCATCAGATTATAATAATTAGCATGATAAGATCAGTGCGTGAATAATTCCTTAAATAATTATATTGAAATAGTGTTAGTGATTTTTCCGGGTTCTAAATTATAAATTTAGAAAAGTGGTTCCGGCGATTCTAGAAGACGTGCTTAGAATCAGAACGAGTGATCCTGATACCTAGTTGGTGAGTCCAGTCCAGATTTTATAAATTATTTTTCAAGAATTAACAGGCCTTTAAATAAAATTAAGATAGATGCATATATATCACATTTTTGAATACTGACAAAATTAACGTTAAAGATATATAAAAATTTCACCTGAAGAGAAGAGAAAATTTTTTTTGAATAGACAATTTTATCGCATATAGTTATTTGACATTTATACACGTCAAGTGTAATTTTCGACGATTTGAACGTTTAGAATAAGTAGTTAATTAGGTTGTTCTTCTAGTATATAGGTTGTTTTTTTTAATTTTAAGGTTCGTAGAAAGTACGATTATTGTTCTTTATTATATTTTGGGAATAATAATTCATTTTCACTTGTTATCTGATGGTATATAATATATAATTTTTGATTCCAACTCACTTTGGTATTAATTCAACTCCTATTTCATTGAATTTGAAAAATTTTGGATCCTATAAAACTTTTGATATAATCAGTGACATTTAGTTAATTTTCAGTGACAGAAAAATTGTAGATGTCATTAGATAATTTAATGGTCTCAGAATATATTGAACAAGCAGTCACTATAGATTTGCAATAGTATAATTGACAATTTTGGAATATTCTTTGGAAATTTATAAATTTAAAATTTAAGTTATTAATTTTTTTTAATCTTTAAACCCTCCCTGAGGTGAGAGCGAGTAAGTCGATTTTGTAGTAATTTATCTTTCAGAATATAAAATTTCATATTCATCTGAGCCGGGCATAATAATTTGACAATTCCTGTCAAAATTTCAAATAGGTTATATTCAGTGATAAAGGTGTTTTCACATTAGTGTAGTTACTACCACGATTGTAACAACAGCATCTAATAATCAAATTTCAAATAAAAACATATAATACATAATTATAAAAACAGTAGAACATTAAATATATTATAATATAATATATATATATATATATATATATATATATATATATACATTCACGGCGTGAAGTGGTAACCGTCCATGTTAAACTCGCGGTAGCTGTGGCGTCCGCCGCACTATGACATCCGATATACGGACGTCACAGTGCATCGAGCTCCAAAATATCGCAAACGGTTCAGTGAATGCTTGGAATCTATTGCTGATGAAATCAGCAGGACGTCACTTTGGTCGTTTTTTGTGTAAACCTATACACCAAGGTTCACAGGTTCTCCGTACGCGGCGTTATGGTAGCACACTTATATATTTATTATACATCTGACGCACAAAGTGGCATTCGTCAGTATACATATCGAAGAACGGTATAGTTTGGCGTCTGTATATGTATTTTTCTTGCATAGTGGCATGCTGGCAGTGTTGACGATCTCTCTTTTGGTTATAGAAAGCGTTTAACATTGAATGTTTGTTTGTTTAAAATGTTCTTTATTTGAGTTTGTCATTCCCTGTTTACAAGTTACTAAAAATAAAAGTACAATACAAACTTAAGTGAAATACCATACCGATGGTCTGGCGATTTTTAGTAACGTTGCGTTCGTCTTAGTGGTTATGGTTCCTTGCTCATCGGGCATTATCCATATAGTTTGGCTGTTACAATAACTTTGTCCCTAACATATAGTTTTGACTCCTATCATCTTTCGGCTCAGTTATCCCTGAAAAGCAGCTGAAAAACAGGGTTTCAAAATTGACTCGGGGGTTTAGGTTTCGAGTTGGCAACATGACTGACGTTGTTTTTAAATTGATGTAATTTATTTATTTAGAATCGGGATTGTTAGTAAAAGGAGTTCTGCAGCGCAGTTGCCTGTGTTGCATAGCCCCTTGTGATGAAAATGGGTTCGGAGTTTTAAACAATCATGTTATGTAATTAGTGATCCATGCAGAAGAACATTGAATGTGATTATTTACATCTATTTTAATTTATTGATACCATTGTTGACAGTGCGGAGGATGCTAGTTATTGCAGAATATCTACCGTCATTATTAGAAAAATTATATTTTCGTTCTACAATTCACTTAAATTTGATTTTAAGGCAAAATAAAAAGACTACTGGCGTTAAAAATGAATAATGCTGGCGATAAAATAAACTAGAGAATTCTGAATTTCCGTAAATAAGGGGAAAATGAATTGAATTTTCCAACGTAAATCACGAGATGAAGTAAAATTACTACTATTAGGTTGATTTTCGAACGGGTATATTTTTCTACTTCACTATAATAGCAGAAGTAGTTGTTTTTTGTGAAAATTCCGAAAACTTAAATGCAATCAGATTACTAGGTAGATTGTTAGTAGCTGACCTAGAATATTGAACTTCACAAAAATTTCGGAGACGTTGAAACTCTCTCTGGCATATATAGGGTGTATCAATGATAACTGTATGGACAATAACTGCATCCTTATTTGATCTAAGGCAAAAAATGTCTTGAATTAAAGTTGTAGAAGGCAATAGAAGCTATGTATACACTAGAGTTTTTTTTCCAACACCATAGCGGTTTGGTCTGTTCATTACTACACCACCGGTTCCTAACAGTGCAGAGCAAAAATGAAAGCTATGTTCCAATATATAGGGAGTCTGATAAATGCAAAACTAAAACATGTGCTAATGGTTCTACTGGTGTGATGTCTGTAAACAGGGTGGCCCACACCAAAATACAAATAATCCTACAGTGTGAACTAGTGCTCAAAATAGAGCGATTGAAATCAACATTCCTTTATATGCTCCATCGAGCTGTGTGAGTTTGATGAAGGTTTTTTTTTCATACTTTTGAATAATTCGAAACCCGTGAAAAGTTAGGCTCTGAATTTTGAAGAAAAAATTTGAAACAGAATTCCAAAAAGAAAAGTGTGAACACGAAATTAAAAAAAAACCTTGAATTCACTTGAATTGCTAGACTTAGGTGTAACGCTAATGAATATCATATCGAAAAAATAAGGATTCTGAAGAGATAATGAAGTAGTGAGGAATCCATCATGACTGAGTACAAGTTTTCAGATAAGTATCATCATTAAAGCTCTTTCTATAGTGCGTTTTAGATGGAATATACATAAAAAAATATTTTATGAAACATATACAAATGTCCGTACAAAAAATAAACAGTGCATGTTCCAATTGAACATGTTTTCTATTTATGTATAGTTTGCCAACGAAATTACCAGCCAGCCCGCTATTTTGTTATTAATGGGCGGTCAGTTTGAAATTTGAGTGATTTGTATAGGTACATTGGATGAACATTACAGGTATTTAAACATCTGACTGTCATTTCCGGTTAAATCGGAAACTTAACGAACTTCGTCATTACGAAAGGAGCTCCCTAAATGTTTTCTAAATTTGGATTCTGAGAAAAAGTATGTTAAACATTTATCATATCCTTGACTTATCTTTGACGATGTTTGAGTCGTACATTTTATCCCTTCTAACAAAAAGTGAAAGTATGTGCGAGAAGTCCGATATTATTTTTCAATGTCATTTCATACGTATGATAAGAACAATAACATTCCTCCCGATTCTACAAGAGGTGGTGTTAAATCTGACAGTCAGATGTGGATGACGTCAAATATTTATTTCAAGTGGAAGCCAACTATTGAACCCCATATTCAAAATCTTCCAGAGTGTTCTGGGTCTAAAGTTCCGATTTTCAAAGGTATCATGATGACATTTTCAATGTTGGGATTTTGATTAATATGATGATGAGAATTAATAGCTGCATGAGAATAATTTATAACGTTGAAATTTTCTGAATATGGAACTTGAGTTATTTTCAAAATCAGCATCTGAATATCAGATTTTACAGCATTAGAATTGGAAGGAATGCTTTTAGTACTGGAACATACAAGGCCGCCGAAATGACAATGCAATATATTTAGGATTTCTGGTATAATAGTTTATTTTATTTCAAACTGCTAAAATTGGCGACTCATTTGACATGTCTTGGAATAGTCATAGCTAAAGATAGAGTATGAAGTATAATAGATGTTTCAAGTTTTCAAGAATCCAAATATTAAAAAATATTTAGGTTATTCTATTTGAAAAAAAAAACTTCATTGAATCTCCATTTGAACCCTAAATTATAGTCAGATGTTTGAATACCTGAAATATTAATCTTTATGTCAATATTCATAAATTCAACATGGCGGCTCCAAAATGTCGGACGAGATTTGTGATTATTGTCCAATTGTGTGTTGAGGTTGCGAATTTAGCCGGAGATTGTCAAAATTCAATATCGTGGCTCCACGATGGCAAACCTGTTAATCATAATAGCTCAGAACTCACGGAAAAATTACCTTATAATAATGAAGCTGTAACAAAAATGCATAGACTAACCAGACGTCTAAAAGCATAAAATAAAGTCATAAAAAAACTTTTTAATGACAAACATTTATTCAAATGCGCTAGAAAGTAAAAAATAATTTCTTTAGATGTATACCGTGGATTATTCTGTAGGTTACAGATTGAAAAGCTTTTGTATTCGAACTAAAAAAATTTGCAGCATGCTCTATGTGAAAAAAAATTATATACAAAGTATCGTCAAAATTGTGCCACCCTCATGTTTTTATTTATACGAATCTATATTTTTAATTGCATTGATTCAAATGCCAAGAGTCATGTTTCATATCGGCGTAGTATTTACATCTGAACTACAGTCTGTTTTGGAAATATTAAACTACTACCGGTCAAATTTCAAATCTAGAATAATTAAGCAAGATCTTGTTATATGATCAACTTGGCAATGATCCACTTTTAACTCACTGATATTTTTCAATTACAGCTGTTATGAAATATTAAAAGAGGTTGAAATTGTTCTGATCGTAGTTCAATATACAAAAAGTTGTTATGACAAAGTTTTGGAAAATCCTTGCAAAATAAAAAAATGTAGGCAAAAGAAGAATTTCAAAATTTTCAATTTTTCCGGTATAACTCCAGAACTAAAGAAGCTAGATTGTCTTGAATCAAATAAATTACCTCTAAAATACACAACATTTAACTATCCCTATATATCTTACCGTTACAATGATCCCAATGCATAGACTCGAATTTGAGTAGCATTGTATAAGAAGTGTGGAAAGTGACATATTCCGGACGAGTGCAGGAAATACAATTTCTAACGAGGTATGCACTTTATTTTTCCTACGACCATGAATATACAAATGGTTTGAATGATGAGTAATAAAAATATGAATTCTAAGTATATAATTACTATCATGCGGGGTAACAGAACGTAAAATTTGTTTTTCGTTAGTCCGCATTTTGTCCTCCCTATTGCTCATTTTCCTAATACGACTATTCAATTAATGGACTTCTTGCTTCAGACGGTTTCTGCCGTAAGATGAAGTCCATATTTTCTTTCTTTTTCTTTTAATTATAAATTAATCTAATTTTAATTGCTTCTAATTGCTTCTCTTAATTTCCGACTGACACATCTTGGATTCTGCTGGATGTCACGGGCATGTGACAGGTTTCCTTTTATAATACTTTTCATGTGAATGATATATACATTTAAGCCCTGATGATAGCTCAGTGTGCCGAAACTAGTTGCCCCTGTAACTTGTAATAATATATGCTGTGGTACGTATTTTGCGTTTTACCTACTGCTATTTCCTTGCATAATATATTTGAGATGGATAGTCTTTTTCATTAACATTAATGTAAGTTATAATCTCTGATAAACTACAAATATAAATTGAAAATCATTTTAGATCATTTTGGTTGTGGTAAAAATAAAAAGTCAATTATTTATAAGTAGTTTGTTTGTTTACAGAGCTGATTTCAAGTTTTATTTCGTTGATATAGATGTTAAGTAGCTCTAAATATGATAAAAGAATATATAAAATGAGTAATGTGTCTCTCTCATTTGTAATAAAGTATGCCAATGCACGCACCATTATAGAATCAATCTTTGGTAAGTTACAGCTATTTCTTTTGATCGATCCGGTCTCCATTGTGATAAAAATCACAAATTTTATCGTTGTTCCAGCAAATTATGAAAACAAATAGTTCATATTCATAACTGGGTTAAGAGAAATAAGTTTAATTTAAAACGAATAATAAGTTTTTTAGAATGTTATTTTAGAATTTCTAAAAACTATCTTTTATGTGTAAAATATAGCTTCACATGGATTTGTACCAACCGTCAACATCCCCATTACTAGAAAATATGTTTCATTCTCCTCTCTCAAAAATAAGATAAATACATATTTAAAACTACTGGAAGTCACTTTGAACGCGATCTATATACAATATACAGAACACACCGACTCTTAAAGAAATTCAAATCTACCTACTAATAATCGATCAAGGTCCCAGTGTTGCCAAATAATAGGAAGCCACTCTGTGCGTGATCTCTATGCATTGGGGCTGTTCTATATACATATTGTGTATATCGGAGGATGCTACAGCGCTACAAATCTATACGGACTTCTACCGCTATCGCGATATATATGTATTGTGACGATATTTATTTCTCTGTAATGTAAATTTGAAAAATTAAAATGAAATTTTGATTAATGTCACTGTCAAATTATAATTGTCACACTTGGGCTTTTACAAACACTTTATTATATTAAATTTGAATTTCTGGGCTCCGGCTATATAATAATTTCTACTAGATTTGAATTTTAGTTTTATGTATCTTATTTGAGAACTCTTTGCTTCCGCTCTCTGGGCGTACGGGTTCAATATTTCAACTTTCCAGACTTATGGCCTCCATCTGTGTCAGACTTTCAATATATATCAATGCCCAACAAAACTACTCCAGGAAAACAAACTAATTAATTCCAAAATATGTTTATTAATTAATTAAGTTTGAAATTTTCAAAAAATGGATTACCAAATTTAGGTCAATATAAATATCGATGAGAACATTCAAATAGTTCAATGTTGGACGTAGTAGATTGAATGCATTCTCTCTACGAAAATAAAAGAGGAGAAACTTAACCTATAAATCTACAATGATAAATCTTACAATGAAAAAAACGGAGTTATGTCAAATGAAATCTTTGTACAGTTTCTAATTTCTGTAAACTTGAATGCAAAGCATACAGACTCAACAGCGAGCAAATCGTTAAGGATATTTATCACTGTCTATTCAATAATTTGAAGTTTCCAATCAAGATGATGATTCTCTCCTACAAAATATTTATAAAGATTTGTTACCTTTCAGTCCACTGTCAAACACTCTTTATAAAGGAAATCGTCTTGAATAAATTATTAAACTCCTCACTAATATAGTGTATACGGTATGTACGTTTTACCCTTTTTAACTCCTCTTCAAAATTTTGGAAATTATTTCCTTTTACCATTAAATACAAAACATGTCCACTTCAGCTTGCTTTTCTTTTATCGATAGTATCTGTTTAAAAGATTTCTTTTTTATTAATTATCTCTTTTTTCAGAAAACTTTTTGACTTCTTGACAGCTCTTTCAAAATTTTCTTAATGACACTATTTTATTTATTTTTAGTCCTCTGTATTTGTATCTCTTGGTTACCGCAAACAATCAGAGAGTGATCATTAGACATAGAACAAGTATCCTTTCTCCTTACTCATCACTAACTTCTTTCTATAACCTTAATTTGTTACGATTTGTCACCCGCACTTGACAAATATAAATTTCATAACATACTCTGTATGTTCGGGTAAATTACTATACCTTCTTATAACTAAAATCTTACGTAATATATAAAATAATTTACAATCAATAAATAAAGCTTTGATACTCCTAGACTTTGGTCAATGACTTGTGAAGGTATGTTTCTTTATCACACTGTACCCTTTTGATTTCATTTCAATTTCAAAATATTTACCCAACTTCTGATTAATACTTAGCTACTTTCAAAATTTCTACAGTCTGTGCCAAATTTATCTGATATTTTATAAACCATTTATTGTTATTTGGTAGATTACTCTATCTAAAATTTTCTAAGACAATTTATTTGTCTTAGTATATATATATGATGATGTATTGATGAAATGTAACACAATATCTAGTAGCTCCTTTTTTATATGTACATATTTTTGTTGCGTTTCATTCGAAGCTTTAGATGCATAGCACACTGGCAATCCTTCTTGCGCCTAAATCATTCTTACGTGCATCCACATTCCACACAACATTTTTTATCTCATAATATTGCAATATAGATTTACTTGGTAGTGCCTCCTTTATTTTATCAAAGCAATATTCATGTCTCTGTTCCCACCTCTATTTTACAGTTTTTTAAGTAAATGCCTCAAGTAACTACTTAACTCTAAAAAGTTTGGTATATATCTAGCAACGTTATTTACTTTAACTGCAAACTTACATTTTTTACACTTAAATTTTATATTATATTTCGTTGCTTTGTCTAATATTACAAGTCTACTATCATGCTCGTTATTCAAGTGAAAAGTATTGGAAAATCGAAAAAATGTACAAACATTTCTATTCCGCTAGTGGCGTCCAATTTGGAAACGATTAACCAGTCACTTGCCCTATCGTACACCTCTGGTAGTAGCCAGAAACGTTTCATTAACATAATAAAGTAGGGTGCATAATGTCTACACTTTCTACCAAATATGAAATGGATACGTAAAACAGTTTTAAAGTACTGAGCACAAATCGTTTTTAAATTTTTTAACTCAATAAGCAATTATATTTTGTTTAGGTGCATTATGTTAAATCTTCAGAATTTGAAATCAGGATTCTACTGTTAAATTATTTCCGATTAATAATGAGGTTCGAGATTTAATTCTAGGCGAAGATTCGGTTGGTGAACGACTTTAGTGGTTATCCGCGTATCTATACCTTTCAACACGTAATACTCTCTTCCAATTTTTTATTTCTTATTAACTACCAACTCAATAAATAACCACTAAATGGAACAATGCTGGACGGTATCGAATCAATCGTGCAATCCAAACACAATGATTTATCAACATTTCCTTAACACCCCGATTTGACGAAATAATCTTTATTCGAGTTTAAAACTGAAACTGCCCTAATCAATCACAGCAGGCCATGATTTTACAAATTGTAATCAAAACAATTCCATCGCAAGCTCTATTATTCAAATACTTCTGCAAAGAGAGACCGTTAATTTGGAAAAAGCCGTCGTAATGAAAATTTTGGGATATTTTATACCAATAGAGCGACTTAAGAGTAACAGTTTGGCCTAAGAAAGCTACATTGTATCCCTTCAGTGTGTTAGGAATACGGTTCTTGTTGAGCAGGAATTCGTTTATGTTTTTGAAAGGCAACCTAAATGTTAATACCAACTTTAATAAAAAAATTTACATAGGAGTGGGTTGCATTTAAATTTGACAGCCCTTGAAAATTATTCCAAAATTAAGTTTCAGGAATGCCGCTGATGCTCGAAAATTGAAGGTTATACCGAAATTGTAAGAAAACGCTCTACGTGCATATTTAACGTTAAAATACGATGACGAGAACTAATAAGAACAACTAAAGCAAGATGTAGGGAGGTCATTAGTGGGAATCAAGACAATGAAAATGATTACGTTAAAATCCTTTTGGATACGTTGCGAGAGCACAAGAGGAAAGATAATACTCATCATTAAAATGAAAATGGATGAAGTTGAAGGACAATTGCTTCGCAAATTCTACTAAAATTTAATTGTCAAAATGAGTTTTCACAATTTATTCTCCAGAAATTGGTAAACAGTTACAATGATGCTTGAATATAGCGTTAAGTGATAAATGCTAAAACAACTCTATTGAAACACAAGAAATAAATTATTTTCTAGATCAACCTTGACAGAATTAATTAATATGCCAATTACATAATACCCGAATTACATTTCAAGTACAGAATATATCCAAGATTCTTGCAAATGTCTTGAATTAGAGAGGGAACATCAAATTATTTGAAACATTTCATTGAGAACCTAAACCAGAGAAAAACCGGAAAATTTTTGAATATGGTTAAAATCTGGCGTCATTGTTGACAGGTGTCTGATAACTGACAGTTTTCAAAACCCTAGACAATTTGAAACAAAATATGTGCGTTATTTTCCGCGCAGTTGATTTTTTTGAGCATATTAACTATTCTGTTTGGTCTGAAGTTATGGTGAAATTTGCACTTTTGTAAAGAACGTACGGGTAAACTATTTCCGGCCACAATGGCCACATAACATTTATATGTATATAGAATTTTTTTATTGTTTTTCACTGTCTATTGGTGAATTGCATATTTTTCTCCGCAGTTTTAACAACGGTCTCTTACAAAAATCAACAAAGTGAACTTCTAGCCTTGTTTGGACAAAATTTTAACAGTGATAGTGAACATTTTCTCTTCTCTTTGTGGTGTTTACTGGAAAATGTAGAATATTTTCAAAATTATTTATTTTTTATTAGTGACCCAGGTTTTTCCTATTCAAATAATTTCCGATCAATTAATCTACTAGAAAACTTCTGAATTTGAGATGACTTATCGGTTATTTTAGTCTTTTTTAGCAGATAAGAAAAACAGTTTTATTTCTTTTGATTGCCAACCTGAAATCTTCACTAATACATATGTATATGTAAGGAGCTCTGTCAGTGAATATGGAGGTAAAGAGGGACTCAAAGGTCAAAAGGAACCTATAGGGGGTGTAGCCTATATGAGACATTCTCTGGAATTTCCCGACGATGAGGGAAATTTCTCCACCGTCACTAGAACAATATTTTAACCTATCATAAGTGATAATGAAACCCGACGTGAACCTCAAGATAGGGATATATTTGAATCCCTCAAAGTAATTAAGATGCTCGCTTTAGAGAGCAACAGTAGCAAGCTGACCTTTTCGTTTATTGAAGAAATTATGGAGATAATATTTCACAGAATGACAGAATTTTTTTTTCCGAATACATCCATAGAGGTCGTTGCTTATAATCCTATAATAAATGAAACTACATTAAGCGGTAAATTGGCACACGCAAAAGACCCAGAGATGATGTTCTGATCATAAAAATGGATGGTAAAACATATGCCGAACTACTGAAAAGAGAACTAACCATATATCAATAGGAGTAGACGTGAAGGAAGTACAGAAAACCAAAAAACGTGACCTGATGGTAAAAATTCGTAATGGAACAGGCAAAGCGGGAACATTGAAGAAGGAGATAAATGATAAAATATCCAATGCTATGGTGTCGGTTTAAGTTTCTGAGAAGGTGATTCACACTAAAGGAATGAACGAGGTCACAACTGTACCGGACATAAGGGAAGCAATCTCGATAGTAGTGAATATCGATCAAAACCGACTCGATATACGAGCCTTACGGCCCTCCTATAGAAATAAACACAACGTGACTATAATTACAAGCGAAGAAGATGCAAATAAACTTCTGGAACTGAAATCTATAAGAATCGGTTGGGTAGACTGTCGGATCCTTGAAAGACAAAAAGATAACAGTTGCTACATATATTGGGAGTACGGACACAGTAAAGAAGAGTGCAAAGGACCCAACAGGGAGAATTTGTGCATTACAGGCGACGAATACGGGCACAAACCAGCTATCTGCGATAGAACACCCTTCTGCTTGAATTGCAAGGAAAAAGGCCATCTAACGGAAAGTCGTAGCTGTTCAAAGAAGGCGTTTCTAAGAAAAAACCTAACTTTCAAGAAAACTGAAAAGAAATATAAAATAAACCAAAATAATGCAAATAAATACAAATAGAAGTCTTAGAGCAAAATACATGGCAATTGCTACTGCAAGAGAAGAAAATATGTGCATACTCTTGATTAGTGAACCAAACAAAAATGCCATAAAGGAGAGGATGGACTGGATGTTTGATAGAGAAATTGATACAGCAATAAAAGTACTGAATAGAAATATAGCAGTTAAACATCAGGGACATGGCCAAGGATTTACATATTTTTTAACAAATTCCTTTACTATTAGTGTTTTTAAATGAAACTCAAGGTCTCTAGTTAATTCCACAATATAATATAAGTTATTGAAAATTCTAAAAAATTGACAATTGTTTCGATAAATCAATATCATCGTCTGAATGACAGAAGTTACATTTCATTTTATGCCTACCTGATGTTTAGTAGTTATTTTTGGCTAGACCAAGAAGTAACCTAACTTGTGATTGGCTTAATATATGTTTACAGAAAAAAGATGTGATATTACAAATATTGAAGCTTAGATATTATTAGCCCTATGGTGATATCCTGGATATCATTTTTCCAATTAAGATCAGTATAACTGTGCAATGATATAGAAAACCAGGAAAACTATATCTGCTGATCTTTACAATTATCACTTAAAAAGACAGTTTATTAGTGGAGAATTCCCTAGATTTAACTGTTCATTGACAACTTCATATTGTGGGTTTCTTAAATGTCTTCTAATTTCCAGTTCTTCAAGGAAATCCAGTTCTTGTTTCTTTTCACAAATATGCAGTACTTCTAGTTCTGTGTTAGGTGTGAATGAATGATTGGTGTCAAGTAGATGTTTTGCGTAGTGAGATTTATCTGGTTGTTTTAATCTGTATGCTCGTAAGTGCTCACTGTATCGTATTTCAAAATTCCTAAGGGTCTGACCCAAATAGACAGCATTACATTCTGGACATTTGAGTTTATATATACGAAGTAAGGGTCGAGACAGTCAATTTCATTAAATTCCTTTACAGTATACAGTTGTTACGCCTCCACGAATGAGGAAATAGACGACCTTGAGAGAATTTTAACAGAAATAGGAATACATCTTAGAAGGCAAAAAAAAAATTAATGGAAGACTGTTGAAGACTATGTACACACTTGAATTTTAGAAGTAGAAGAAGGTTGATGGGTGTATTTTCTCAAAAGATGAAAGTGTGTAAATAAATTTTATTAAAAAATTAAGCTAAGCGCTTTCGGCAAATAAACATGCCATCATCGGAGCTTTCGTCAATGGTAAAAAAGATTTTTTGCATACATCGTTGCTCCATTTTTAAAATATAAAAAATGACCTGAGTGAATAATTTCACCCCATAAAAGAGGGGGTTTTTAGTTTCATTTTATTTATTATGTTTGTGAAAAGGTACATCTAACTATTGTGCCTGTGATGCCGATCCCCTTTCATTGTTTCCCTTTTTTAGAGGTATTTTTTACCATTGACGAAAGCTCCGATGATGGTATGTTTATTTGCCAAAAGCGCTTAGCTTAATTTTTTAATAAAATTTATTTACACACTTTCATCTTTTGAGAAAATACACCCATCAACCTTCTTCTACTTCTAAAAAGAAAAAAGTATTATAGTAGGAGACTTCAATGGAAAATCTGCACTATGGGGACTGAGGTATACAGATAGAAGGGGGAAAGCCTTAGTGAAATGGATGGCAGAAAACGACTTGTCTGTCAAAATAATGGAGATAGACCTACGTTGCAGAGAAACCAAAGTTCGTCAATCATCGATATAACGCTACCAACCAATGATATTGTAGTAACAAACTGTATGTGAGTGACAGGCGACACTTAGCGATCATAACTACATTTTGTTTGAGGTACATGAGAACACAAAATCGGACAAACTAAGTGGGAAAGTAGTCAACAATAGGTGAAATCTGAGGAAGCTAGATACTGCAAGCATAAGCTAAATATTTTCTAATATTTCAGTAAATGCACCTACACCACATCCAAAAATTTTTTATGAAATACTCGCGAACATATGCAATGCCTCGATGCCAAAAAGAAGAAGCCACACAAGAGGTAATCCGGTACATTGGTGGTAGCAGGAAATCGCAGACCTGAGAAAGGAATGAACAAGAAAAACAAGAATCTGCACAAGAAACAACAGAAGATATGACCCAGAAGTAAAACAACAATTAGAAGATAAGTACAAAGAATCTAAAAAATAGTTGAGAAATGCTATAAAAGAAGCCAAGCAGGTATGCTGGAACAATATCTGTGCAGGTATAAACTCCGATATATGGGGCAATGGCTATAAAATAGCTATGAAGAGGATCATTGCCTACCCTCCGAAACCCCAACTACCGGCAGATACTATGCATAAACTGGTAACGGCACCTCTTTCCGGTACATGAGGAGGTACATTTCGAATGTAGAAAAACTCCTTACTCCCGAGATTTTACGGTGGAAGAACTAAAAACAGCAAATCAGAAGCTAAAAACAAACAAGGCACCAGGTCCAGGAAATATCCCTGCAGAAATTCTGACATACCTGATTGACAGCAAGACGGACATTGTTCTAAGGTTTTACAACTCACTTGGCGATACAAAATACTTTCCGAAAGAGTGGAAGCAGGCCCGACTGGTACTACTTGACAATGGTAAAAAAGCACCAGATGACCCTTCTTCATATCGACCCGTATTTCTCTTAGATGTGGAAGGGAAAGTATTTGAACACATAATTTTGGCTAGACTTAAGAAGAAACTGGAACGTACAGGCGGCTTTGCTGAAAAACAGTACGGCTTCAGGGAACAAAGGCAAACCGTAGATGCTATCATAGACGTCAGAAGAATTGCAAAACAGGCTTGGGATTTCTCTCCACAAAATAGTAAAATATGCTCTGTGATAACTTTAGACGTAAGTAATGCCTTCAATAGTGTTGCCTGGCAGTTAATCTTGAATAAGCTAAGGAATAGAGGAATTAATGAAGACCTACTTGCGTCGATAGCATCATACCTCTCTGAACGAGAAATCATAATCGGATATGAGGGCATGGAGGAAAATATAGAAATAAATAAAGGTGTTCCGCAGGGTTCGGTTCTTGGCCCTACACTTTGGAATATACTATACGATGGTCTTACCAAAAGACGTTACCCTGATAGGCTTCGCTGACGACAGAGAAAACAGAAGCTGTGCTGCTTACTAGAAGAACTCGAGTGAGTTCTGTATCTTTCAACATTTATGAAAATAAAATCACTCCAAAGGGGTCGGTGAAATATATAGGTGTATGGTTGGACCCCAAAGCTTTCTCACTCAGGACATACACATCGTACGATTGAGAAAGTGGAGAAAACAGTATTTGCCTTGTCCAGTCTTATGCCCAATGTGGGAGGCTCAAAAGGTTCAAGAAGACGAATCTTAGCTTCGGTGGCTCAATCTCAGATCCTCTATGCCGCCCCAGTGTGGTGCGCGATAACGTTTAATAAACGACTCAAAAGAAAACTAGTATATAAATCATTTAAACGTTTGATTAAAATTTATAATTTCACAATCAACTAGTAGTAGTAGTTTCATGTTCCGATAGTGGTAAACAATTTAAGCCTGTTTCCCATTACGTATCCCGTCATGGTCAATAACAGACTCCTGGATAAACTGAACCTCCATCTATTGCTACCCTGGTAACTCTTTACGCTATATTTTCGAGAGTTTGGTGGAGTAAACCACCCCAAAAATCTGGCGCCCGAGTAAATCTAGGAAATACTGAAGCCGTGGGTGCCATAATGACGTCCGTCATTCTTTTGTAGTAAGGAAGTACGTCACAAATAGTATCTCAGTAAATTTTCAAATTAATCCTGACAAGAACTGTTTTTATAATTCAATAAAACAATAACAAGTAACCACGAATGCAAGAAATAACAAAATTGACCTTGTATGTTTTCGAAATTGTTCCATCATACTATATGTCAAAAGTGCTTAGTAAAACCGCCTGCTAACTGATCAATCAGAAATCTACAGAATTGCCAACTCAATTTGAAAACAGTCATCCTAGTAAAGAGTAATTATTGACAGTACAATATTAAAAATATCTATTTGCGTAAATTTAGTAAAATTAGTAAATATAACCTCAAAGAATTGTCATGAGAAAACATGAAGAGTGATTTAAGTTCGTGAACTTCGAATAAAACGCTTAACGATTGTTTTAATTGAAACTAACTGTTTCTAGATAATTCCACAATATATTGATAAAATGTTTAAAATTCTAAAAAATTTGACAATTTTCTCGATACTAAATATCATCATCAGAATGACAAAAGTTACATTTCATGTGATGCCTACCTGATGTTTAGTAGTTATATTTTTGGCTAGACCAAGAAGTTACGTTGTGATTGACTTAATATATATATATATATATATATATATATATATATATATATATATATATATATATATATATATATATATATTAATAGAAAAAAGAAGAAGATGTGATATTACAAATATCAAAGCTTAGATATTATTAGCCCTAAGGGAATGCCCTGGATATCTTTTTCCATTTGAGATCAGATTAACTGTGCAATGATATAGAAAACCAGGAAAACTATGTCTGCTGATCTTTACAATTTTCACTTAAGAAGACAGTTTAAAAGTCGAGCACTCCCTAGATTTATCTGTTCATTGACGACTTCATATTGTGGGTTCCTTAAGTGTCTTCTAATTTCCAATTCTTCAAGGAAATCCAGTTCTTGTTTCTTACCACAAATATGTAGTACTTCTAGTTCTGTGTTAGGTTCAATGAATGTGGTGTCAAGTAGATGTTTTGCGTAGTGGGATTTATCTGGTTGTTTTAATCTGTATGCTCGAAATTGTTCACTGTATCGTGTTTGATCCAAATAGACTGTCAAAAATATCAAGTGACATTAAAAAATAAATGTAAAAATTCAACTTGACATTTTAATTTTGAAAACGCGTGTAACATTTTTTGAATATTACTATTATTGAAACTTATTTACAGAACAGCTCGGATGCTTATTTTCCAACGAACTCATATTTTCTTTATGGTGCCGAAACCAGAGGCCTTTATGGTGTTCGCATTTTAAGCATTTTCCCAATATAGATTTTACCTTCTGCCGTTCTCGAATTATCCAATATTTTTCTCTAGTTTCAGTTAATGTTGCGTTTACGCCTGTGTGCATTACTTCTTCATGACTTTTCCATATTATTTTCTCCGTTAATTCAGAGTTTTTCGGTATTATTGGATAAATACTTTCATATGCTAATGAGAATTCTACTATTCTGCTTCCAAGTCTTATTATACCAGAGACGTCCAAAAATGGATTTAAAAGTAAAATAGAGGATTTATAGCTTATTTGTCGTTTATTCTTCAAGTTTTGGATTTCTTCTTAAAATTCTTCACGTTGCGTATATTTTAGCCAATACTTTTCAGCTTCGATTACTGAAATCTCTACTCCCTCCTCCTAACGCTTGATAAGCACAATTGTCTTCATAATAATAACAATAATAATAATAATAATGATAATATTAATAGTTTTCATTAGTTTCCTACTTGTGTCATCATAGTAGGTGTTCCCCCTTTATTAAAAGATCCATAATAATATTAATAATAATAATAAATAACATCAATAATCACATATTAATTCTCGTTAATGTGAATTTCATTGGAATGATATTTCACAACAGTTCCATAATTTTGGTACCACCCCGGTATTCTCTTGAAACTTTCAATTCGATTGTTTCAGTGTCTCGCGTCATTGCAAAGATCGATTCTTTTCATTCATTTAGTAATGATGAATGCTATAGTTCAGTTTCCGCCATTATGCTCACAAGTCCGCGTGGGTGTGTGGATTTTTAATGTTTTACCTTTTTACTTTTTAATAATGTTTTAAATTTGAAACAGTAGTAGGCAAATGTATTGCCGACTGGACCTATTTCTTAAATGACTTGCTGTTGTACACTTTTCCTGTATTCAAGATCTATGATGCAATCTCGATCAATGTAGAAATGTTTGTAAGAACACTTTTTATAATTTATGTTTTTCTTTCCTTATTGTAGTTCCCTGATGATGTAAATAAAGATTTACGAAAGCTTGGAGAATTGAATAGAGTGTATTTTTCTTCTTTTGCTGCAATCCCCAAAAAGATATTTTTCAATTTGTGTTCTAATTGATCAGCAACGATCACGGCGTTTTTCGCTTTTCAGCTTTATATATATATATATATATATATATATATATATATATATATTTCCAGGGTCGGAAGGTTCAGACGGGAGAGCTATAGACGCCTCCGTGTCTCTGTTGGTTGTTGTCCTGAAAACTCGGGATCTTCCATTTGAAGGCGCAAATGTGCGTTTGGTTATCTTGTTGAAATCCGTTGTTTGTGTTTTCTCATGTTTCAATTAACATCCTTGTTCCCAAGTTGTACTCCTTTTCTTGGTACTGCCGTACCGATGAAGGCTAATGAGCCAGAAACATGCATGTCTGCGGTTACCACTCTTTTCAGTAGCCCCTTCTTCTATTTGCGTGCAATACCCACTGTTCTTTGTTTATTATAATATATATATATATATATATATATATATATATATATATATATATATATATTGAACTTATCATAATGAATATTCAAGAGAATGATACACAAATATGAGAAATTTGTAACTTTGTTGAATAACAAATAGAAATCACTTTCTTCAGACAGATAAAATTACTATTTATATTGACAATTATAACTAAACAATATGTATCATATCAAATCGAACATCTATGAGATTAATTATCCTTTATAATATAGAAATATATTAGCAAGATTAAAATTTGTTACCTTTATTTTCAGATTGTAAATAGTTATGAATCACAAAACCTTAACCCATTTTCTTAGTAAATTATAAATCCAAATTGTTATCAGCAACATAGACAATGAATTGTATATTCTATCTAGAATAACAAAAGAATCTGAAAAAGAACATAAAATTATTATTTAAACGATGATAAACAATATATATAACTGATACTAATATGAATACATGTTATATCATTTGTTGATTCTTATGTAGAAGTGTCAGTAAAAACTTCATGTCATGTAACACAGAATTAACAGAGCAGAAATATTTTCAACCATAGAGATATGTTATGTTCGAAGTATTGATTATTTTCAAAACAGCAGGAGTGTTTAAAGATTGATAACAATAGTAAAGGTTAAGCCAAAGTTTATATAAAAGAATTGTTGAATTACATATAAAAGAGTAATTGAAAGATATTATAAAAGATTTTAAGAAGATTATGATTATAAATTCATAGATATTGTAATTTAAAGTGGGATAAAAATTATTATTGATATAAAAATAAGGCATATTTTGGAATGATATTGTATGTAAATAGATATAATGAATTATTTTAAAATTTTTCACAAATAATTAATAACAATAAAAATACGAGGAAAATAATTATAATTAATGTTAGACAGTAAATAAATTAAACCATGATATCTAGTTACTTGTTAGTTTTTTGTTGGAAATAACAAGGCTAGCAACGGGAGTTTTGTTGATTTGGGGAACAGTAAATTAGGTGTGGTGGTTCAAAAGCAGATGGACATGTAAGAAAATTTTTCTAATAATTTGTTAAATTCTGCGGAAATCTTTAGAAATCAAAAGCAAAATTGAATTTAAATGATAAATAATAATAATAGAGACATTTCTAGAAGAAAATATTTGTAAACATTCATTATTTGTGGAAAATGCAGCTAATCCATATTTTGAGAAGGGATGCTATGTCTGAATTTTATCAAAAGTCCACAATGGAATATTGATTATTAGTTTCAAAGACATTTAGTAAGATAATAAACATTATAAGTTGTATTTACTGAACAATTAAACCAAAATCTCGACTTACCTACAACAAACTATCAAGTTTGTTTTCCTACGATATTCAACAAGAATCCAGCTTCATTCCAGAGAGATGAATCCGAAGCAGAGTGCACAACAGAAACTTTAAAGTGATAGAAACAGGTCAGTGTATAAACAATTTATATGGTATACCATTAAAAATTTCACAAACATTATTAATTGGCCAAAAGTTCACTATTCGTTGTTTTATATGTATTAAAAATTCTAACCATTTCATGTATATTAGTTTATAGTAATAATTTGTTTTAACTGATTTTTCTTCATACCGATAGTGTTTTTCAATTCAATGATGGTTCGTATATATATAAACTAAATTTCATTTCATATGTTTGTTTTTATTTTAACAATTGACATAAATAGTTCCAGAAAATCATCATAGAGGTTCGAATAGGTATGTTCCGCATAGATATTCAAAGCGTTTTCAAAGGAGTTAAAATAATATAATATTTAGTAAATACAAATTTCGCATATTATAATATCTGCCAGAATCTAAAGGGAGTTAAGAGTTCTCATGTTTTCCAATAACACAATAAAGTAAAACAATATAATCAAAATATCCTGAGCTAGCCAATTTACTATATAAATCCATCGACAAAAATAAAAAACATAAAGTAATTAAAAATAATGCAATAGACAAAATTCAAAAATAAATATTGTTTAAATATATTTATTTATAAACTGATAAATACATAAATTTCATATAATAAATGTCACCGCAACGTGGGGCAAATTAAGATTTTTTCGTGATAAGAAGGTTTTAAAAACATTAAAATTTCATATAATAAATGGCACCCAAGAACGTGGGGCGATTTTAAAATATTTGGTAGGTTGTTTTTTGTTAAGGGAATAATTAAAAGTATACAAATATTAGAAATTTTATTGACTATATTATAAATATAAGATGGAAAAGAAAATGATGTTAAGAGACGGAAAACAGGTAGGTACGGATAGTGGATCGGAAGAGGAACGAGAGGAAAGAAGACATGGTAGAGGGGATTTCCAAGTACATTACTTAGAACAGGGACAATCTGGAGAAAATGTACCAGAGGAAGACTCAACAGGAGATTAGGAAGCACAAGAACAAGAAGAGAGGATACAAGAGAGCAGGGAAAAACAAGGAAGAACAAGTACAAATAGAGATGATCAGATGATGGACAGGATGCAACAATTATTTATCAGAATGGAGGAGAGAATAAATGGAAACATAGATACAATGAGAGGAGATATCAACAGGATAGATGGAAAAATGGACCAGATGAGTGGGAACATAGACAAATTGGAAAAGAAAATTGATGATGTGAAATCTGAAAGTATTAAAGAAATCCAGAAAATCAGGGAAGAAAACGAAGTATTTCAAAGAAGAATGGATAAGGTGCAACAAAATATTGAGGAGCAAAATAAAAATTTAAGAACAGAGATTCAAGACGATGGAATCAAAATCCGGGAAGAGATAGAAAAACATGTTGATCAAGAAATTCAAGAATGGGGTAGATGTTTAGAAGAAAATCTAACAGGAACTATTGTAATGGAAATCAACAAACAAAATGAAAATATAATTAGAGAAGTGGAACATATAAAAGTACAAGGACAAACTAATGAAGAAGTAATACAGAAGGTGGATAAAAAATTTCAAGATTTAAATGTGAGACTGGAAGAACAAACAGGAACATATGAAAAAAGGTCGGAAGTCATGGGTAGATCATTTAATAGGGAATTAGAAGAGATGAATAGGAAACTACAAGAAACGGTAGAAGAAATGGAGGATACTGTGAGAAGAAATGGAGGAGGAATCATATACAATGGGAATATGGATGTAGGTGTGAAATTCGATGGGAACATTAATTTAATACACCCAAAAGTTTTTATTAAAATTATAAAAAGTAATTTGAGGGGAATAAAGGATTTGATGGAGAAGAAAATAGCGATAAGAGGTATGTTGTCAGGTCACGCATTACTCTGGTTCTGCAATAAAGAAGAGCAGATCAGAAATATGGAAGAATTTGAAAATCAGTTCTTAAACTATTTTTGGGGGGAATTACAGCAAGCAAATTTTAGGGAAAAATTATACTTTGGTAAATTCGACTATAATAAAGGTAAAAATTTGAATTCATATGCGATGCAGTTGTATAATATGGCACAGTATCTAGAACCGGTGATGAAAGAGGAGGAACTGGTATTATATGTAGGCAGACAATTTAATGCAGAAGTATCGGAGACTATTGCACTTCATAATATCAAGACGATGGATAGTTTGTCATGTTACCTACAGAGAGTGGAGAGGAGTATTGTGAACACAAATGGAATAAATCGATACCAGAATAGGAATGAGGAGATAAGAAATGATCGAACAAGAGAGAATGGAAATGGATTTATCAGAAGGGACAATAATAACAGAAATGAATATAGAAATTATGGAAACAGGAATTTTGAAAACAGAAGAAATACAGGAAATGGAGATAGATATTATGGAAATGGAGACAGAAACAATGGTAGGCAGTATGAAAATAGAGGAAATCAGGCAAATTTCGAAAGAAGAAATTATAATGGAAACAGGAATGGAAATTGGCAACAGAATAGAGGGGAAGGAATAAACAATTATAGTGAAAGAAGAAACTATAATCAAAGGAACCCAGAAAGGAATTATGAACAAGAAAATAATAGAGAGGAAGAGAGAAGACAGGTGAATCATATAACACAAGAACAGGAAGGATCAAGTAATGATCCAAACCAAGAGCAAAGCTTGGTAAGAAATTTTGCGTAAATCGTCCTTACATTCGTAATATTATCTATTCTTCTCATTATCAACATCCAAGAGAATTTATAGATGAAAGTTCACAATGTACTGAAAACATAAAATTAATTTTCATAGAAGGGTATTTATTTGATGTGAAATGTAAAATTTTATTAGATACAGGATCGGAAGTTTCTATAATAAATCAGAATGCAATAGAAAATGTGAAACAAGATGATATTACGGTGATTAATACTAACAAAATATCATTAGTAGGGGCGAATGATAGAAAACTTTATGAAACAAATCAAACTATTATAGTTAATTTAAAAATAAATTCAGAACATATTCCAGTACAATTATTGATAGTTAAAAATTTAAGATATGATATAATATTAGGAAATGATGAATTAAATAGACATAGGATAATTATAGATTATAATCAGGGATGTATTAGATATCAAAATTCAATTATACATTTTATAAAACAATTTTCTAATAATGATATACAAAATTCGAACATAAAGGAAATAAACCAAATTGGTGAAGAGATAAAAGTTTTAGAAGAGTTATGTAACAGAGAATATCAAGATAGGGTGTATGAGCTTTTACAACATCATAAACGATTATTTAACGAGGAAGTACGTGTAGCATCTAGATATGTACATAAATTAGAAGTCACAGAAGAGATAAAAAATTTCAAAATAAAAACATATCCAATACCATACAGGCTGAAGACAGAAGTATATGATGAGATTACAAAGATGCTGAATGATGGAATTATTGAAAGATCAAATTCGCAATACATCAGTGCCATCACATGTGTCAAGAAGAAAACAGGAGAAATTAGGTTATGTTTGGATGCTAGAAATATTAACAGCTATACAAAGAAACAATATGAAAGTCCATTAAATATAGAATGTATTTTTGGTAGAATTACAAAAGCTAATATTTTCTCAAAACTGGATCTCAAACACAGCTTCTGGTTAATTCCTTTAGATCCAAGAAGTAGACCGTACACTGCTTTTATGGTGGATGGAATTGTTTATCAATTTTGTGTAGTACCATTTGGGCTACAAAGTTCTTGTGCTGCGCTGGTACGAACTTTACATACTATCTTGAACCAGTATGAAGATTTCACGTTGCACTATATCGACGATATCCTCATATTTTCTGAAACAGAAGAAAAACATCAGGAACACTTAAAAATTATACTTAAAGAATTGGAAGAAGCAGGTTTGAAATTAAATTTAGATAAATGCCAATTTTATAAAAAGGAGGTAGAATATCTGGGATATATTTTAAGTGATACAGGAGTATCAATGAATCCAGAAAGAGTTAAAGCGATACTGGAATATCAAACACCTAAGAACCTAAAAAAATTTGAGGGGGTTTCTGGGGATTTTAAATTATTTTAAGAGGCTAATTCCAGACTTAAGTAGAAGAGAGATTCCACTAATTGAGTTGTTAAAGAAGGATACAAAATGGAAATGGGATGAAAGACGAGACAAAGCTTTCCAGGAATTAAAAGAAATATTTCTGAAGAAACTCAAAGTTTATCACCCACAATATGATAAACCTTTCATCTTGAAAACAGATGCATCTATGGAAAGATTGGCAGGAGTTTTGGTACAAATTCAAGATGAAGAGGAAGTTCCCATAAGTTTTATATCTAGGGTAACAAAAGCAGCGGAAAGAAAATATTCCATAACTGAGTTAGAAATGGCAAGTGTAGTATTTTGTGTAAGCAAACTAAGATTTTTCTTACTAGGAGCTAAATTTACATTAGAAACAGATCATCTAGCACTAACATCTATATTAAAGAACAGATATGCAAACAATCGAATACATAGATGAATTCTACTTCTACAAGAATATGAGTTTGACATAAAACATGTACCAGGAAAATTAAACATTGTAGCGGATGCCTTAAGTAGAGTTAACGATAATGGAAGCGAACCAAGAAGATTTCAAATAGGAGTAAATACATTACACCAAACTGAAGGAATATTTACTCTAGAAAGAGTAAAAGAAGATCAAAGACAAATAGATAAAATAAATACCAGAGGAGCAGTAAATATAGAAGATGTATGGTATAAACAAATTGAGGATAGAGAAGTATATATCATAACAAGAGATTATGCTAAAGAAATTATTAAACATTTACATATAGAAAATGGACATATAGGAATAAGAAAATTGTGGATGTTATTTAGAGAAAATTATATAGCTAAGAAAGATTTAAGTATTGTAAAAGAAGTATGTAAATATTGTGAGTTTTGTCAAATAGGCAAAGAAAAGAATTATCATAATTATATGACAGCGAAATATATTATAACGAGTAAACCATTGCAAATAGTGGCAGTAGATTTTATTGGTAATTTAATTAAAAGTACAATGGGGAATAAACATTTATTAGTAATGGTTGATGTATATAGTAAATATGTTAAAATATTTCCATGTAGAAAGACAAATGCGAAAGTAGTAATTGATTGTTTTAAAGAATATATAGAAGAGTTTGGAACACCAGAAACAGTGATACTTGATCATGCGACATATTTTGAGAGTAGGAAGTTAAAACAATATACTGACAGTAAACAAATAAAATTACAATTTATAAGTATCAGAAAACCAAGTTCTAATCCAGCAGAACGATATATTAAAGAAATCATTAAATATTTAAGAATGTTATGTCAAGAGAACCATAAAAGATGGGATGAATACTTGGATAGAGTAGAAAAATTCATAAATGAATTACCACATGGTGTAACAGAGGAGAATCCGATTTATATTATGAAAGGAATACAGCCAGAACGCCACTGGATTTTGAACAGAAATTCAACTATGACAAGTGTACTTGAAAAGGTTAATCGGAGAATAATACGAAATGCGGAGAAGTATATTAAAAAACAAGATAAAAAGAAACCTAGGACAACACAGTTTAATAAAGGAGATATGGTGATTGTCAAATCTTTAAGAATGCCAAAGAAAGATGAAGAACAATGTGCGAAATTATTATATCCATTCGAAGGTCCATATATCATAGATACAGAAAACGGTAAAAACAGTTATCGATTAATATATCCAGGTACTAAAATATTAAGGGGTATCTTTAACATAGAACACATTTACAAATATTATTCTTAAGGAATATGTATTGAAAAACGAGGAATAGATAATATTACAAGTAATTTAAAATCATAGGAAATGAGTTGTTTGTAAATAGTAGATTAAGATATGATAAGGATACAACCAAGAATTAGTCTAAGAAGTTTCTAATATTTTTATAGTAAATAGTGAAGGAATGATAAGTTTGTTTGGGAAATTGAAATTTAAACAAAATTAACCATGTTAATATTTATTAAATTTAAATTTGAGGGGATTTGAACTTATCATAATGAATATTCAAGAGAATGATACACAAATATGAGAAATTTGTAACTTTGTTGAATAACAAATAGAAATCACTTTCTTCAGACAGATAAAATTACTATTTATATTGACAATTATAACTAAACAATATGTATCATATCAAATCGAACATCTATGAGATTAATTATCCTTTATAATATAGAAATATATTAGCAAGATTAAAATTTGTTACCTTTATTTTCAGATTGTAAATAGTTATGAATCACAAAACCTTAACCCATTTTCTTAGTAAATTATAAATCCAAATTGTTATCAGCAACATAGACAATGAATTGTATATTCTATCTAGAATAACAAAAGAATCTGAAAAAGAACATAAAATTATTATTTAAACGATGATAAACAATATATATAACTGATACTAATATGAATACATGTTATATCATTTGTTGATTCTTATGTAGAAGTGTCAGTAAAAACTTCATGTCATGTAACACAGAATTAACAGAGCAGAAATATTTTCAACCATAGAGATATGTTATGTTCGAAGTATTGATTATTTTCAAAACAGCAGGAGTGTTTAAAGATTGATAACAATAGTAAAGGTTAAGCCAAAGTTTATATAAAATAATTGTTGAATTACATATAAAAGAGTAATTGAAAGACATTATAAAAGATTTTAAGAAGATTATGATTATAAATTCATAGATATTGTAATTTAAAGTGGGATAAAAATTATTATTGATATAAAAATAAGGCATATTTTGGAATGATATTGTATGTAAATAGATATAATGAATTATTTTAAAATTTTTCACAAATAATTAATAACAATAAAAATACGAGGAAAATAATTATAATTAATGTTAGACAGTAAATAAATTAAACCATGATATCTAGTAACTTGTTAGTTTTTTGTTGGAAATAACAAGGCTAGCAACGGGAGTTTTGTTGATTTGGGGAACAATAAATTAGGTGTGGTGGTTCAAAAGCAGATGGACATGTAAGAAAATTTTTCTAATAATTTGTTAAATTCTGCGGAAATCTTTAGAAATCAAAAGCAAAATTGAATTTAAATGATAAATAATAATAATAGAGACATTTCTAGAAGAAAATATTTGTAAACATTCATTATTTGTGGAAAATGCAGCTAATCCATATTTTGAGAAGGGATGCTATGTCTGAATTTTATCAAAAGTCCACAATGGAATATTGATTATTAGTTTCAAAGACATTTAGTAAGATAATAAACATTATAAGTTGTATTTACTGAACAATTAAACCAAAATCTCGACTTACCTACAACAAACTATCAAGTTTGTTTTCCTACGATATTCAACAAGAATCCAGCTTCATTCCAGAGAGATGAATCCGAAGCAGAGTGCACAACAGAAACTTTAAAGTGATAGAAACAGGTCAGTGTATAAACAATTTATATGGTATACCATTAAAAATTTCACAAACATTATTAATTGGCCAAAAGTTCACTATTCGTTGTTTTATATGTATTAAAAATTCTAACCATTTCATGTATATTAGTTTATAGTAATAATTTGTTTTAACTGATTTTTCTTCATACCGATAGTGTTTTTCAATTCAATGATGGTTCGTATATATATAAACTAAATTTCATTTCATATGTTTGTTTTTATTTTAACAATTGACATAAATAGTTCCAGAAAATCATCATAGAGGTTCGAATAGGTATGTTCCGCATAGATATTCAAAGCGTTTTCAAAGGAGTTAAAATAATATAATATTTAGTAAATACAAATTTCGCATATTATAATATCTGCCAGAATCTAAAGGGAGTTAAGAGTTCTCATGTTTTCCAATAACACAATAAAGTAAAACAATATAATCAAAATATCCTGAGCTAGCCAATTTACTATATAAATCCATCGACAAAAATAAAAAACATAAAGTAATTAAAAATAATGCAATAGACAAAATTCAAAAATAAATATTGTTTAAATATATTTATTTATAAACTGATAAATACATAAATTTCATATAATAATATATATAAATATATATAAATATATATATATATATATATATATATATATATATATATATGTATATGAAGCAAAATGGTATTCTTGACGGTAGATAAATCAAAAATCTCTCAATATCTTAGGGATTCCGTCGTAAGTAGGGCTGAATGAAACTCTTATTTACTACCCAACGTTTCGAAAAATTTTATTTTCTTTTTCAAGGCTGAAATATGGACATGTTGGTACATTTCATTAATTAACAATTTTTTATACTTACGTGTAAAGTGAGTTAATAAATATTAAAATAGTTCATACTCGGAACAACAAAAAAAATATATTTTATGTATAGATAATTTTTAAGTACTAATTCAAAAGAATCTTTTTGATTTGAAGGAACATTATATGTCACAGTTGGAGTGACAGTTTTTTGATTGAGACATAACCTAGTTGATGTGTTCAACTTTATGACTTAAGAGACAGTCTTCATTATTAGTAGCATGACTTGTCACTTAATCATGATCCTATGAACAAAGGAAGTCCTATATATCATATATTCTCCCTTGTCAACGAGCGAAAGGTATAATACTCTCACTAATTACCCCACTCAATCTCACGATAACAAGAGTGAATGTAGTATATACACAACAACTCCGTTATAACTCATTAGTTATATAGATGTTTATATTTATAAGTTAGAAATATCTACAATTTGATTGTTCTTATGTTGTTGGTTAAATGAAAGAAGATACGCATAAGTGTGATTAACATGGTTGCTTTCTCTCTTTTTATTCAATGACTTTTCATCTAAGGCAGTCTCAAACATTTCTAGGCAGGATCTTTTGTGATAGTGCGATTCCGAATGTATAACCATGATGTTATTAAAATTTGGATGATGCCCAGTTTCTATGCTATGTTCAGCCAAAGCGCATGATTGTTTATTAAGTTTTATGTCACTTTTATGTTGGGTCACCCTGTCTTTTAATACTCAGACAAAGGCAACGTAACAGTGATAATGGATAAATCTGAATATATAACCTTATCCTATAACATATTAAATGATGAAAAATATTATAAACAACTCAAAAATGATCCCACTTCTACGTTACAGCAAAAAGCAAACAAATTAGTATCATCACTTAAAAAACAAAAATTTATTTCTGAACAACAAGCCAAAAGTTTAACAACTTATAATCAGACATCTCCTAAGTTTTATGGACTTCCCAAGATACACAAACCCACCCTTTCTTTAAGACCTATTGTTTCATCGATTAATGCACCAAACAGTAATATTACTAAATTCATAACTGATATCCTTACAAATGCATACAATTGTAATAATGACTATTATGTTGAAGATTCTTTTCATTTTTCATCCTTTATAAATGACAAACAGTTACCAAGAGGTTATGTACTTATTAGTCTTGATGTGGTTTCCTTGTTTAGTAATATTCCAATACAACTTTTTAAACAAAGCGTTGCAAAAAGATGGGATCGTATAAAAAATTACACCAATATTCCAAAAAATGACTTTGTTAATTTATTAGACTTTATTTTTGATTCCACTTATTGTAACTTTGAAGGAAAATATTTTAAGCAAATTTTAGGTACACCAATGGGACAATTTATAAGTCCAATAGCTGCACAGTATATTATGGATGATCTACTTGATTCTTGCATAGTGAAACTCAACTTCCAACTTCCTTTTTTAAAAAAATTTGTTGATGACATTATCTGTGCAATACCTAATAACAAACATGATCATATTTTAAACATTTTTAATGCATACAATGAATTCATACAATTTACTATTGAACATGAGGCAGAAAATAGCATTCCTTTTTTAGACACCAGATTGATAAGAAATGAAAATAATATAATACAGTTAGACTGGTATAAAAAACCAATGAGTTCTGAGAGGTACATCAATTATTTCTCAAACCACACAGAAAAGATTAAGATCAATTTAGTACTGACTATGAAAAATAGAATTCAAAAAATCTGCCATCCAACATTACAACAAAAAAACTTAAAAAAATTGTATGAAATTTTCATAAAAAACTCTTATCCACCTCAACTATTAAAAAAATTAATTTTCAACACCAGAGTACAAGAAGAAAGAATCACAAATAATGATAATAAGAATAACCAAGAAACTGAACCTAAAAAATATATAGCGATTCCATATATACAGGATATCTCAACGAATATTTTAAACGTTTTTAAGCATGAAAATCAAATCAAACTAACTTATAAGTATAGATTCACAATTAATAATATTTTAACGAAAACAAAATATAAGGATGAGGTATTGAAAAAATCTAATGTAGTATATAAGATCTCTTGTAACAATTGTGACAAAGTGTATTATGGACAGACATCTAGAGTATTGAAAGACAGGGTGACCCAACATAAAAGTGACATAAAACTTAATAAACAATCATGCGCTTTGGCTGAACATAGCATAGAAACTGGGCATCATCCAAATTTTAATAACATCATGGTTATACATTCGGAATCGCACTATCACAAAAGATCCTGCCTAGAAATGTTTGAGACTGCCTTAGATGAAAAGTCATTGAATAAAAAGAGAGAAAGCAACCATGTTAATCACACTTATGCGTATCTTCTTTCATTTAACCAACAACATAAGAACAATCAAATTGTAGATATTTCTAACTTATAAATATAAACATCTATATAACTAATGAGTTATAACGGAGTTGTTGTGTATATACTACATTCACTCTTGTTATCGTGAGATTGAGTGGGGTAATTAGTGAGAGTATTATACCTTACAACTTTCGCTCGTTGACAAGGGAGAATATATGATATATAGGACTTCCTTTGTTCATAGGATCATGATTAAGTGACAAGTCATGCTACTAATAATGAAGACTGTCTCTTAAGTCATAAAGTTGAACACATCAACTAGGTTATGTCTCAATCAAAAAACTGTCACTCCAACTGTGACATATAATGTTCCTTCAAATCAAAAAGATTCTTTTGAATTAGTACTTAAAAATTATCGATACATAAAATATATTTTTTTTGTTGTTCCGAGTATGAACTATTTTAATATTTATTAACTCACTTTACACGTAAGTATAAAAAATTGTTAATTAATGAAATGTACCAACATGTCCATATTTCAGCCTTGAAAAAAAAAAAAAAAAAAATTTCGAAACGTTGGGTAGTAAATAAGAGTTTCATTCAGCCCTACTTACGACGGAATCCCTAAGATATTGAGAGATTATATATATGTATATATATATATATATATATATATATATATATATATATATATATATATATATATAAATAGTTTTTATTACTGTTTTATATAGATGTTTTATTATTTATTGAATTTGATTTGTGTGTGACTAGCTCAGTAATGATTAATTATATGTTATAATTATTATTAATTATATTATATTCGGAAGCATGAGACTCTTTCTACCCTTCGAGTTCTGGCTTCGTCTGACATACTTTGCTTATGTAAAAAAAAAGATACACAGTACTTTCAATGGTTTAATTTTATAACGAAATTTTTATTTAAATATTTATAAAATAGTTACGCCTATGGAATTACCAAAACATTGTCATAAATGATACCATACATATCCTATGCGCATGCACAACTAAAAACGAATGATTGCGAGACGGATTGAACGTTTCTTACAGACGCTTTGCATCTGAGTGGATATTCGATGTATCATAGAGTCGTTGTCGTTATAATAATGTTGATGGATTTGCATAAAAGAATTTATGTTTTGAAATTATATACATACAAAAGATAAAAATGTTCGGAAGAAATATGTTACTAAATTATATATACAATTGGAAATATCATATTAATGGATTTAAATGCATTTTTCTTATGATTCGAAATGACGTAAGTACAAACATTATTTTATTACAGAATAGGCCTTTTTAAAAAATATTGGAATTTTGTCTACTGAATAAACTACATAAAATCTTTTTCTTTTTTTATAGATCGATCATATAGACGCAAGACTTATTATATACATGGAAATAGTCACTGAATTTATACTCGAGAGTTATTATTCTTATTATTGGCCAATAATATTTAAAGAAGCACTGAACTGATGTCTGGATTCTGGATCTATCCCGTCTGGAAAACAGGAATACGCCTTCCGAAGTTCAAGCTGCGTAATTTCTTGAGAATTTTGGATATTCTCACTGGAAAACTGGATACAAACACATGTGAGTGTTCTAAGTTTTATATTTATTAGGAATCTATAACTTTGTTCATATTTTGTGATTTCACTTGAAATTTCTGGAAAAATTGTTCATCACCTCCTCGCTATTTCGACGCCATAAACCAACTACCAACGCTTCTATTTGATCGTCAATTTCTTTATCAACAAATGATATATTGTTTCTAAGCTCACTGATTTTTAATAAACTTTTGTTTAATTTTAGTTGATCAAAATTTGTCCTGTCATTTTTACACAAATCACATTCTTTCTGGAGCTGTCGAACTATATTCACAATTGCAGCACTTGCTGAAATTTTTGAAAACATATATGAATGTGAATTTCACTTGAAAATTATCTGTTTTCTTTTACTAATTCAACGAATTTCAATAGAACAAGTCTTTTATATCTAGTGAAATTCATTGTTATATTTCGATATGACAATGTCTAATTTTGTTTTGACATTTATGACAACTTGAAAATAATATTTATATTTATGGACATAAATTCTTTTATATAACATATCTATATCTTTTGCTTTGGTTATTTGTACTATTTAAATTCTATAGTAGCTAATATTTCCTTAAATCCATCACCATTTTATCATTGATTGTCTCCATAAATTTGATATAAATTGTGACATATAAATTACCTTTATATCATTGATATTTTTATCTTCTAAGCTCATCTAATTATTTATACTAAATATATATATACATGATTTATATTATTCTGTCTAATTAATACTTATATTAAATTAGATAACTAAAACTTGTTTAATTTCAGATGAAACAGCTGATTCCTTTATGACAAATAAACATCCATATTGGGCAGATTTATTGTTCTCCACTATACTTGTTAAGCGTTTTCAAAATTTAGACAATTATTAAGGTAATTTCTTTATATTTATTGTTGCCCTTATTAATTATTATAAACAAATGGTTTAATATATTATGACTTTATATGCATTTTTACTTATGATAGTGGTTTTTATAATGTGTTTTTAATTACATAGTTTCAATACATTTTAAATACTAAGCAAAATATTCTTAAACAGCTGTTCTTTAATCATAATAATAATAATAATAATAATAATAATAATAATAATAATAATAATAATAATAATAATAATAATAATAATAATAATAATAATGATAATAATAATAATATCTTTATTGCTTCAAATTGATACAAATCAAAGTAGCAAGAAATTCGGAACAGGGTCTATAAATAAATACACAGTTCATGCGGCAAAATCACAATGAAAATAAACAATAAAAGAAGAAGTCAGGATATGCCGAGTGCAGCTCGGTCAATGTTATTTGAAGGCTTTCTAAGATATGCTTAAGCTCAAAACTAGGTTTAAAGTACACAGCACACAATATAAAAGAGAAACTTTCCAGAGAAATCAAGCAGAACAGCCAATGAGGAGAACTGTGAAGTAACCGAACATTGTAGTGTTCTTTTATTAATATAGAGATCCCCCACTGGCCCTGCCCATTGATTTCTCCTTAATAGCGTGAACAGAGTAAATGTTGAGATCAAAGAAATTTAGGATAGAGTAATCACTATCATGGGTAGCCCATGTTTCGCATAAACAAAATATATCAACATCTTGTGAGAAAACGTCATCGAAATTCCCGATGACCTCTGAGTTCCAAAACACAATTTTAATTGTTGGATTTTTTCATATTCATGGTTGCTATGACCTTTGTTCTCAATTTTATTAATGCCCTCACTTTGAATATCGCTCTTAGGACCAGACTTAGAACTAAAATTTACATTACAACTACAACTTACTCTAATACAGTTATTGTGACTACATTTATCATTATATTCAGCTGCTTGGCCGAACCGATGCATTTCCGCAAATTCAAGATACGCATCAGATGTGTGGCTATCTAGTTTCTTGGCAGTCTTTGGTCTGTTCTAGAAGTTTTCATTACTTCTTTATTTTCGTCATCTTCGGTAGGTGATCTCTCACTTGTGGTTCTTGTGCCTGTTTTTCTATGTGGTGTCACGCCGAGGTGTCTCTTCCCGTCTTCAATTTCCTGGCTCCTCATCAAATCCTCTACTGTGTATACAGTTCCATTTAATATGAGTTTGTTGTACCGCATTGTTGCACGCTTTTCTAGTTCTCTTGCCGAGATCAAATGTTTTCTAAGCACTTTACATTGTTCCTGTACATCCCTCGGGAAGTCTTCATTGAAGCTAAATTTAGTTCTCTTAAGTTGTTTACTGGCTTTCAGGATGTCAATTCTTTTATTACCATTTCGAAGTTCTACCATTATCGGTCTGATTTAGTTTTCTTCTTTTTTGCCTATTCTTTTAATATCAACTATATCTTTTTCTGCATCAAACTCTACACCAGTTATTTTCACCACTTCAGCTACTTTATGTTCTTGCATTTTTTGATCCTCGTTATTAGCTTCATCGATTCCAATGATAATAATATTTTTTCTCTTAGATTCTCTCTGTATTTGCTCGATCTGATCATTTTGTATCCTTAACAAACCCATGAGTCGTTCATTCTCCTGTTTTCTTGCTTGATTTTCAGCTTCTTAGACAATTTGGTTTGTATATCATCAATTTTACCTCCAATTCTTATGTTTCTTTCTTCCGCGATCTTAAGTTTATCTAAAATTTCTTTAGCATAATTTTCCATATTCAGAAATCTTTGCACTTCTAAAAATAATCTAAAGCCAACCCTGTTGGCACTCTTGAAAAAGTTCTAATATATCTGCCTACTAATTTACTTGTGTTATCTCAATTTAAAAAACTGGTTTCTTGTATACCGGCTGATTACTGTTTAATAATGGATACTAATTTAATGTGGCATATAACTAACAATATATAAGTAATCTTACTTGACTGGTAGTTAATCTTGCTGCAATTTACAACAGGCACTTATTACACTAAGGTGAATGATTACGTTTAGTTTATAAATTAAAAATATTGCATTAATCCACAAATATCAGAGTATTTTAAGGAGCAGAGCTCAAGCACGCTTACTGAAAATAATGCCAGAGCCGGATATATAGTTCAATATATATATATATATATATATATATATATATATATATATATATATATATATATATATATATATATATATATATATATACTCGTGTATATATATATATATATATATATACTCGTATATATATATATATATATATATATCCGAGGAGAATCACTACCCGACGGATGATGACTGACGTATATCACGACAGATCGTCAACGCTGACAGACTGAGGTGGGCCATCTCTGGCTTCTCTTCCTTTAAATCTCGATGAGCGCACGGCATTTATCCAGCTCTACTTCAGTGGGGCCTGGATGACCTAATGCCGCATCTAGTGGCAATCCTCAGATCCTCACTGGCACTGAGATATATTCCAAAAGGTTGTAGAGAAGTTAAAGTTGTGTTCATAACAAAACCAAGAAGAATGGATCATTCCATTCCAAAAGCATATCGACTCATTAGCCTCACATCGTTTTCAATGAAGACCTTGGAGAGGCTGTGCGAACGATACATAAGAGATGTAGTAGTAACACAAAATCCACTGCAATCCAATCAACATGCATACTCTTCAGGAAAATCTACCGATTCGGCTCTGCATCTTGTGGCGGGACGAATCGAGAGATCGTAGGAAGAAAAAGAGTTCACCCTGGGTATACTCATAGACATAGAAGATGCGTTCGATGAAATCACTTTTCCTAAAATAACAAACACACTTTCCATTAAGAATATCCCCCAAACCATGAATGGCTGTATGTATATAACAAGCTCTCAAAAAGAGCAATAAAAATCAGTATAGATGATGTAACCATCAGAGGCTTGGTTATACACAGTGAGGGGTACCCTCGCCACTACTGTGGAGCATAGTCTTAGACTCCTTGGTTAGCCGCCTTAACGATGGCAACTTCTACACAATAGCATATGCAGATGACCTTCTGATTATGCTAACAGGAAGATTCGAGGAGACAGTTTGCGCTTTAATGTAAGAGGCCCTCAGTATCATAGAACATTGTTGCAAAGACCATTCACTATCAATAAATCCAAAAAAAACGGAGATGGTTATTTTCACGAAAAAAGGGAAGCTTGTAAAATATCAAGCCCCAAAGCTCCTAGATACCAACTTAAATTTTCATCAGGGGTGAAATACTTAAGGGATACCTTTGACAGTAAGTTAACGTGAAACTCTCATTTAGAAAGCAGAGTTAAAAAAGCATATATTTCTTATGAAAAGTGTCGTAGAACCATCGGCTGTATCTGGGGAATATCCCCTAGGGTCGTTGCCTGGATCTACACTGCCATCATCAGACCTATGCTGACGTACGGCGCGATTACATAGGGAGCTAAAGCGAACGAGCTGGCAGTCATCAGAAAACTGGATCAAATCCAAAGAACGGCATGCCTCAACACAACAGGAGGCATGAAAACCACACCAACAAGAGCTATGGAGGTAATCCTTGCTCTCACTCCCCTTGACATATACATCAAGGAGGTTGTTTTGATGACTAAGACACGTCTACGCTCTACTGATATACAACCTGATGTAAGATCCGGTAAACTGAGACGTAATTTGTGGCATGAGGCCCTCAGAGAGGTCCCACTGCTGCAAGTCAATACGGACTCGATTTCACCGCGATATGCCTTTCACAGGCCCTACAAAGTAATCTTTGAAAATAATGCTCAAGACCGAATGGAATAAGACGCAATCCGTATCTTCACAGACCCCTGAATCTAAGCATAGAATGGGCTGCAACGCAAGTGTTGCTCAAACCGAGCTCACTGCCCCGTTTAGAGCTAAGTGCTGCATTATTATCGGCTCAATTGTATGCTAAAACGATTGATTATATCAATATTTCGGTGTCTAGAACAATTTTTTGGTCTGACTCCACAATCGTAATTGCTTGTTTTAATCATGATCCTAGCAAGCTTGAAACATTCGTAGTGAATCGAGTCAATCAGATAAGGGATCTGACAAGGGATTGCGAGTGGAGATACGAACCAACTAAGAAAAATCCTGCTGATCTAGTTTCCCGTGGAGTTGATACTCAAAGATTGATAGAGTCTTCCATTTGGTGGGAGGGTCCATCTTTTCTGACCAAGGATTGGCCTGTTAGTCCATCAGTTTTATCGTCCTTACCTGAAACTAAAAAATTAATTACTTGTATTACCTTGAGTGACTATACTGATTTTCATATTCTGGAAAGATATTCTACTTACCTTAAGTTATTGAAAGTTTCTTCTTACATTTTTCGATTCTTAAATTGTAAAAAACCTCCAAATGAAAGAATATTTGCAGCTATAACTAAATCTTAAATTGATTCTAGCAAGTTAACTTTAATAAAGATGGCACAATATAGGTATTTCCAATCTGAAATTAATAAATTAAAGCAAAAAAAAATCTATGTCTAATAGTAAAATTTTATCATTATCGCCATATTTAGACGATAATGGAATTCTGCGCGTCGGTGGTAGAATTAATAATTCTCAATTAGATTACAATAAAAAACATCCCATTATTTTAGCTTCGAACTGCCATTTCACAAATCTGATAATAAGGTATGAGCATGAGGTCAATCTATATGCTGGAACACAAATAATATTATCCAAATTACAATTTTTGGCCGGTTAAGGGTAGACAGAGTGTAAAAAAGGTAATTAGGCAATGTGTTAAATGTTTCCGAGCGCAACCTGAAACCTTAAACCAAAAAATGTCTGACTTACCCTCATACAGAGTCACTCCTTCTAGAGCCTTTCATACCGTGGGTATATATTATGCGGGACCTTATTTAATAAAGGATAACAAGCTAAGAAATAAAAAAAAATAAAGTCTTATATATGCTTGTTTACACATCGAACTTATTAGCAATTTATCAGCGCAGGGCTGTCTTAATAGTTTGAAAAGATTCATTTCCCGCAGAGGTCTCTGCCAGCATATTTATTCTGATAATGCTCCTTATTTTGTCAAGGTGGAAAAGGAATTACAGTATTTCGCTAAAATGGCTCAGGATAATATTACTCAAAATTATTCAACTAATAATAGGATTACCTGGCATTTTATACCTCTTTTTCTTTCTTTCCCCACATGGAAGGGTTATGGGAAAGATGTAAACGCTCGATAAAGCATCATATTAAACGCATACTTATTGACACTTATTTGACTTATGAAAAGTTTCATAATCTCTTAGTACAAATTGAGAGTATCCTAAATTCCCGTCCCATTTTACCCCTCACAGAGGATCCAGCGGACAAAAATGTATGCAGTCCAGGGATAATGTAATCAAACCTGGTGATTTATTTATCTTGAAGGAGAAAAATATCCCTTCTATGAAATGGATGTTAGGTAGAGTTACGGATATACATCCAGGAAGGGATGGATTGATAAGAGTCGTGTCCTTAAAGAACTGCTCATAGTGATACAAGACGTGCTATCCAGAAAGTGTGTGTGTTACCAGTTTTCTAATTAACTTTCCTTTCTGAAGTTTTGACTTAGTTTTATTGAATATTTGTGTTGCAGGGCAGTGCCTTCCAAGGGGACGCCATGTTGTAAAATAAACCCGTAAGCACGCCTATGAAAGGACGGGTTCGAGAATTTACAATTAAATATGTATGTAGATTATAGGAATATTGATTCTGGATTATAACGGAAAAGACAGTATTTCGTTTTTGTCAATTATAGGAAAATAAAATTACTAGCAGTCCACAAATCGTTGTACTTTTTGTCAACAAACCTTACGGGTATATATAAACTTAAATGTCCAGAATGTAATGCCGTGTATTTGGGTCAAATCGATAGAAATATTGGACAGTGGACACTTACGAGCATACATATTAGAACAACCAGAGAAATCCCACTATGCAAAACATCTACTTGACACCAACCATTCATTGACACCTAACACAGAACTAGAAGTACTACATATTTGTGATAAGAAACAAGAACTGGATTTCCTTGAAGAATTGGAAATTGGAAGACACTTAAGAAACGCACAATATGAGGTCGTCAATGAACAGATAAATCTAGGGAGCCCTCCACTTTCAAACTGTCTTCTTAAATGATAATTGTAATGATCAGCAGATATTATGAGTAGATTCCACGAAGTAAGGGTCGAGACAGTTAATTTCATTAGATATAGTTTTCCTGATTTTCTATATCATTGCACAGTTATACTGGAATTAAATGGGAAAAAAGATGTCTAGGATATCCACATAGGGCTAATAATATCTAAGCTTTGATATTTGGAATATCATATCTTCTTCTTTTTTCTATTAATATATATTAAGTCAATCACAAGGTAGGTCACTCCTTGGTCTAGCCATAAATAATTATTAAACATCAGGCAGGCATCACATGAAATGTAGCTTCTGTCATTCTGAGGATGATATTTAGTATCGAAACCATTGTCAAATTTCTTAGAATTTTTAACATTTTATCAATATATTGTGGAATTATCTAGAAACAGTTAGTTTCATTTAAAACAGTATTATGAGTAGATTCCACAAAGTCCAATTGGACGTAAATCAAAAAACAGAAAAAAATTATTCGCCTCAGTCTCTGTTATATCTCCAACTAACAGTATGCAAAATAATTTCAATGATTAACTTACTGTATTAACGATTGTTCATTTTAATAATTTTTTGTCAATCAAGGCAATTACATTTTTTATTTATATAATCTCAAAGATGCTAATGCGGCTACCCTAATTTAATGTATTAGGACGGAAAGTTCTTCATATACAGAGATGATTATCATCACCACTACCCTCTATAGTTATAAAGACATTGCAATGTAGTTTCTAGGAATAATCCATTTATAATTAGGAATGGTTGAAGGTGTTATGAACTAGAGCGTAATCACCCGTAAGTACATTACTTTTCTTTTGTTGTGCCATGGGAACTATAATTCCTAATTTGTATCACAAACTTTCAGAAAAACCGTATAAGCAAACAGAAATAAAACGAAAAGAGTAATGGAGTAATATCAGTTTTAGTTGGACAACTATAACATGATCAAATTCACAATTGTTACTGGAAAATTAATCAGCCTCACACCTGAGAACTGAATTTATACGCTCTCTTGCATTTGTCTGTACTGGAAAAGGCTGCCACGTTCTACAAACGTCCCTTTATAAGGGGATCTCTCCTGGGAAACGGTGTCCTCTTGAATCTCTGACGGTTCATTTCTACCGTATCCCCCACCTGCAGGTGTGTGTAGTTGGAATATGTCCTGTAACAAAACAAACATTGTGTAATACTGCGGTTTGAGAAACAGTGCATGTAGATATGTTTACTACATACGAAATTTGAAAAACTAGACTTAGTTCACACGGAGAGTCATTTTCATTTATATAATTCGTGATTAATGTATTTTATAAATATTGGCTTTTGTTCATCGAAAAATTCAATTGATGGGGATGTTCAAGGGGATTTTCAATTATTCACTTAGCGGAGGGATCTGCACCAATAAAAAAGTGCAATTCCATAATGGCGAATGCGTTTCGCACTAAAATAATTTATTTGTAGTTTAGAATCTCTCCATGTTATTTTATATAGTTATACTACCAACATTTCAGTTTAGAAGACTCAGCTCTTTTTTAATGATAACGTATTGACATTATAAAAATAAAATTCATTCACTGTCACTCCACAGAAAAACGATCCAATTTAAATAATCACTTATAAACCGCCCCCGTCATAAGCGATAGGATGTATCGAATTTTTTTTCAATGTGTTGAAGAATAAAACACACTTATAAAATTCCAATGCACCACTACAACACCACCAAGCAAAAACGTTGGGTTATCCTACAGTTTAGATTTTTTTTCGAAAATCGTTATTTTGCTGGATTTTTTCGGTTGTAACAGCTCACTAACTAATTGCATGAATGAACCAAAAGATATCAACGATTTGGAGTCATACGCCAAGACAAAATTTTGGTTTTTGATTATGGTGTCAAAACCAAATCCCCATCATTCCAAAGCCAGAAAAACCGCGACCAAAAAACTGCGCCAAGTTCGGGATTACAATAACGTGAGTTCTTATTAAAAGAGCCGAAGCACAATATCGAGTATTTTCTGGAAATTATGTTCGTTTCGTGAAGCAAGGCTAGCTCACACATTTTTACTTGTTCATGATTTACCGGCCAATGACAACAGTGTAATCATGCTTCAGCCACCGTACTCGCCGAACTTATCCCCTAACATTTTCTTTCCACTCCCAAAACTAAAAATATAAATAAAATGGCAGCGATTTCTACGGTTAAGGAAATTAAGACCACACACTGGGATAATTCAAGACTATATATACCAAAAAGCGCAGTTAAGATGTTCTTGGAGAATAAAAAAAAACTGGCACAAGTGAGTGAATATTTTTCAACTAAACCTTATTCGTTGAACACACAACGTATGATCCTATAATTTCCATATTTAGCATGTATACTGTAGTCAAATTAATACGTTTGCTTTATTTTTCCGACTACTTTCAGAATAGTTTTGTTTGTTCCAATATTATTCCTCTTTTCTTATTTCTCGGTTATTTGAGTTCCTTACATTGGAATCTTTCCTTGAGTTTTACTTCATCATATTGCCTGTTTTATTTAGAAGCCGGTCTTGGTAGTGTGTGAATAAGTCGTTTCAATTTTGCTCTGTAATTACACTCAAAATTTCGGGGAATGACGAGTGAAACAAACGGCAGTTCTAGTCGAATCAGAATATCATTAGGTGTAGTGCGAGAAGTGTTAAAAACAACAGAATACAAGTAAGATTAGCAATAGATTTTGAGATATAAATTATTATCCATTCACTTATTCCAATATCCATTAATAGTTGCGAAATAGATAAATGAGGTCACAGAAATAGAACCAAGTGATACATTGTTTTGTTTGAAATATAACTTTGATAAGGGTCGGGTTATGAGCGGCAAGAGAAATTCGATGGAGAAAGCGAATGTAGTTAGCTCTGAGTGAGTTGAAGGTTAAATGAAGCAGATTTTTATCATAATCCAGAAAAGAGACACGAAATTCGTGGCTAATTTTTGTCCCGCGGTCTGTAGTAAAAAATGTACTGGTATTGACAGTATCGAACAAGTGTTCGAAACATTGCAAGGGGACATGAAACAGATGGGAATCTATATCGATAGCATAGCAATCTCCATAGGATATCTACAATAAGAAAATAATAATCTCAAGGAAAACGTAGTAGTTCAGGAAAGTAGAACAGTCCAGTCATAAAGAATGATCATGTCAAAGAATATTGTACTAAAAGGCATGAAGTATGCAGAGAAGAAGAATGGAAAGGAGCTAAATAGAAAGATAGGAATAGTGATTAAAACGATTGGAGTTGAATTATATAGTGCTACAGATATATAAGAGGCTGAATGAATAGTGAAATACTCAAAATAAAGAACCAGACCAATATTAATTGCAGCGACAAAAGGAAAAACAAGAGAAGATTTTTAAAAAAATGTCTGGATTGACGAAGATTTCCCAATGAACATACAAGAAGAAAGAAAAGCACTGGCATCGCAACTCAAAGAAACTAGAAGCAAAGGATACACAGCATATATTAAATATAACTAATATTGAAACCTATACGATAAAAGAAAATAACAGTCAAAAAAGAACAGTGGGTGAAAAATCACCAGATGGAGGAAGCAATGAAAAAAAATTTCAAAAGATAACTAGAATGGAAGGAAAAAACTAAAAACATCAAATAAGACATGGAGGAAACAAAAAGAACTTTCAACGAAAACGGACAATGTAATGGAATAAACATAAAATAAAAAAAAATCAAGAATGAACTGAAATAGAAATAAGAACTGAGAAACTCATGACAGACGAATAAAATGAATAGGGAAATTATGAGAAGGTACACCAAAACGAACTAAAATCTGGAAAAAGTAGGTACATGGAATTAGAAGCATAAACGGAAAAGAACAAGAGTTAATAGAAGAACCTGAAAAAGCGCATCTGGACATATTGGTCAATTAGGCAGACAAAGAAAAAATCCAAGAACAAAAAACGGTAATGAATATCAAAAACGAGATGTTGACCGACGGAGAAACAGTGAAACAAAGGGAAAATAAGAAGAACCAGTATAATATAATGGAAACTATTAATATATGGAAAATAGCGACACTAAATCTTAAAAGTATGACAGGAAAAGAATAGAAGAGTAGAATTAGAAGAATAGTTCGAAAATTTGGGAGATTGACATACTGGGAATAACGGAAACAAAAAAAAGACAAGGAATAATGGAGCTGATGAAAAATAATATATTGATATGTAGTGAACTAAGATAAGACCAGAGAGCAGCAGCTGCAGTTGGATGTTTAATACACATAACAAAATTTGGAGAAATAAATACAAAACTGGACTGCGTGGTGCGAATGTATTTTAACTGTAGAAAATAAAATCACACAGCAATTAAAGATTATTATAGTTGTTTCTGGTCCAAATGAAGACGGCAAAATAAGGAATAAAGAAAAGTCTTGGGATTAACTTGCTGGAATAATAGAACAAGTTAGAGGAAGAGTGAGTATAGGCGATGGCACATATGAAACAATAATTGGAAAACCTGGAAAAACAGATAAAACCAACAATGGAAGACGAATGTTAAACTCCGGTCTCATAAACAATTTAATAATAACCAACACATTCTATGAATTTGAAAGTTGGAATCAATAATCGATTACGTAATCATAGAAAGCAGATACAGAACAACAATAATAGACACAAAAGTAAGAAGCGGGCCGGAAATTGGAAGTGATCACTTTGTAGTAATGGTTAAATTCAAAGAAAATCCATTAAAACTGAACAAACCAAATTTTACATATCAACAATAAAAAACTGGCAACATCAAATCATATAATTCAAGAGGTGAAGAAACTGCAAAAAATATGGAAAAGAGATGAACAAAAGATTGGAAATACAAAATAAAGAAACAAACAATGGAGGCATAAAAGACAACTGAAATTACTTTCAAAATATCTTACTAGAAACTACAGAAGACCGATGTAGCATAAATTAGAAAAATAATAGCAGACAATATACAACCCTGTTGGACGGAAGAAATTAAAAAACAGGAGAATATCATGACAAGTACAAAACAGAAAGGAAGAAAACAAAAGAATTAACAGCCTCTAAAAATGACCAATGAGAAATTTGGGAGAAAAAATGGAAAGAGACTACTCAGAGAATCAGAAACTATTTTACCGAACGCTAAAGTTATTAAGAACAGAATAAAAGCAAAATATGCAATTTATAAATAGCAAAAATGGGGAAATATTAATAGAAGAAAGGGACATTATGGACAGATGGAGAGAGTATTACCAGGATCCTATAAACTGCCTGCATGAACTGGAGGAACACGTACCGGACAATGACGGAGTTGAAACCGACATTAACAAAACAATAGAAAAAGAAGAACTGGAAAAAGTTATAATGGAAATAAAAAATGGAAAAACACCAGGGTTTGACAACATTACTGCAGAAATTATAGAAAACGTGGGACATATTTACAACAGAGTATGGTAAGAAGAGACCTTACCAAAGGATGTGGGGAAAGCACTAATAGTACCCATCTTCAGAAAAGGATACCACAAGGAATGCAACAACTACCGAGGTATTACATTACTTAGTGCAGCCATGAAAATACTGAAAAAGACGATTGGAAAAAGAATCAAAATTAAGAGCGATGAAACAATGAAAGAAGCACAACGCTGATTCAGAAATGGCAGAATTACAGTAGTGTAGCTATGAAAGTTCTGGATCACTACTTCGAAAACGTCCACGGCGCTGTTGGTGGCGCTATTGGAGGCGTTGTTGTTGGTGTATTGTGTGTTGTCTATCTTCCTTTGTGCATCACCCATTTTTATCCTATCGAGTGCTAGATGGGGCTCTGTGACGTGTGTGTTGTCCATTTTTATCCTGTGATTGTAGAATTTATTATATCGAAAAAAAATTAGTCTCCGCGGTGGATTGAACTCGCTATGCATGTTCGTAACTTCTGTATCGCGTGCTTCATATAGGTAAAATTTTAGATTACCTTACCTTCCACGATCCAGTTTCCACGACCCCAATTCCTGTCGTCTCCCCACCCTTTTTGTCATCCTCCCATCCAGATAGATGGTTTAATATTAAATGAGAACAAAGGTGGGAAAATTTGTAAAACAACGATGTGTTTTAAAGTTTTATTAGAATATTTATACAGGTTTAACAAAACTCATACACAAATTACAACTCTTTCTTTGTTTCTGTTGGGTGTATGTTTTAACACCTCAATTTTTATTTTTGTCCTATAGTCTTCTAATTCTTGTTCCAACCAGTAATTCGAAAGGTACAAAACATTTATATTGTCTAGTTTTAATATGTACCGGATTCTACCTCTATGCATAACTTCTTTAATTACAGATATTACCTGTTCTGTACCTTCTGCAAATTTTTCTAGTCGATGACAATCCCTTAATTTTATGTTATCCGCAATTTCTTGCATTGTAACGACGTTAACCCTCTCCACCTCCACTTCGGTAAATGGAACGTCTATATTTTTCCATGCGCCTGTGTAAAATTGCAAGTTTTCGATTTTGGCAAATGTGTTTTCGTTAAAACTCGTATATCCATTTGTAGTAAAGGTAGCAAATGGTTTTTCGGTTGGCAAACATATTAATTCCATTCCATTGTTAAATGGTAATGTGACATAACCGTCTGCAACAAGAGCTTCTCTATCATTGTAAACGCGTAAAAACGTATTTTTGTGGTAACCCTTTAAGTAGTAGAAGTCTCTTCGCCCTTCCTTATCTGCCAAAATTCCTACATAGGTATATTTATTTTTGTTGTTAACGGTGAACGCGGATACGCTGTACTCTCCAGAGGGTTCTAAGTTTTTCCACCTGGTGCAGAAATAATGTTCTAGTCTCTCCTTTAATTCTGCTATCTTCTGTTCTTTCTCCAAAAAATGTTTATATTCGTTTTTAATCGTAGCTGTATTTTCTAAATACTCTATCTTCCTTTTCTTCAATTCTGTTTCCTCCATTTCTCATTTCCGTTTCTTTACAGATAATACAGAAATATGGGAAATTGGTGTTATTTCTTTTAGCACAAAAAGCATTAGTTTACTATTTTTGTTTACCCTCTATCTCAGAACTTTGAGTATAATATTACATGTAGATACCAGGCCAAGCTCCTGGATGTCGATCTTCCGGGATAGTGTTAAACAGTGTGGAAGATCGGGTAAAGAATATAATTCCAGCCTTAATATAACATTTTTGAGAAATTCGAACATTTTTCTCCTTATTACTCGTATCTTCTAAGATCTCTGTATAATTAATAGGTAAGAAATTAAAACTAAATGCAGAAAGACCATAATTTACCACTATTTTTCTTACGTTGGGTTCCATTGGTAAACGTATCGGTAGACCGGTTAATTTCCTTGTATTATTGTTCCCCTAGTATACAAATTGCAGTATATTGTTAAATTCAATACAGCAATTGTTTTGCAGACTTTTTGACAACTTTGTCCACATTTTAGCAAGTGAAATAGAGTATAATGGCGCATTTTGGAAATAAAGTTTGCTATCCTCCAATAAGGTTAGACAGTCTTCTAAGCAATTGTATTCCCCTGTCTTGTTATCGGATATGAAATAATTATATATGGTTGCTTCAAATCTTGTAATTCCATGTTCTCTGGCTAAAGTGTTGGCAAATGTGTCTTTCAATCTCTCATCTGGACAGTTCACGAAATCTATAATATGTTAACACCAGAACTGTTCATTTGACAAATAAATTTGTTGTATATTTTAACCTTCGCGTTAGATGTAAGCCACGTAAGGCAATCAATTCCGACTATATTATTATTATTTATAATTACGTTACAATTCTCCCGATACATCCCATGTTTACGAAAGTTCAAGTTACTTGTTAAGTAGTTTGTCATTTCTTCTTTCTGGAACACCCCACAGAAGTATTGAGTAATATCAAGGACTAGTAGATAATAGTCTTCTTTTTGTAGTTGTTTTAATAATTCGGGTAGTTTTGTTAACAGTGTTTCCACATTTACATCTGCTGTATGTGGTATACATACAGGTTTCTCATATTTTTTCATAATTCTTTCCATACTTTCCCCAAGAACTTCTCGAACACCTTTGGCCATCTCGCAGAAACAAGGTCACCAAATTTCCCTCGAAGGTAACTGTTAAATGAGCCACAAATTTCCTTTTTTACAAGTCTATTTCCTCCATAACACTCTTCCGAACCGCATAACTTTACTACCATTATATTGTCACAAAATGGATCCGCTATCGTTCTAAGTGCATCTCTCAGTAGCTCTTTTCCTTCCCTGTTATCGATATTTCCAATATCCGTAATTAGATTGTCTATATTTTCTGTAAGTAACAATGTTCCGAATCTTTCGTTAGTCGGTTTAACCTTTCTCCCGTATAACTCGCTTACACTGTAAACTCCGTTGGATGACTTGTAACACTTCTACAATCTGACGATCACTAAACTGGATATTGCTTTAGACGCTCTTATTTATAGCAATCGTGGAAAGCAGTTCGGTTATCGTCGCTTATCTTCGGACAGTATTGCGTAACAAAAGTACATAATGTGACAAACTCGCGACTTAAGCTGCGGAAGGTGGCCAAAGGGTGGGGAGTTGACAGGAGTTGGGGTCATTGAAACTCGATCGTGGAAGGTAAGGTAATCTAAAGTTTTAACTATATGAAGATCTATATAGTATTAACGGAGATACTTTTCTAATCATGCCATAAAAATAATAGACACTTTTGATTTCACTCGTATGTCGTGAATGTAGTTCTAAGGTACATATATTATTTAATGTGTCATTCCATCTTTAAAATAAATGCCAAAAATTAGTCAACATCCCTAATCTAATAAATACATACATCAAAGAAATTAAGTATATCTGATTCCTAGATTAATATTTTTATATTCTAATATATCCTAGTAATATTCTTACATTCATTTGGATGAAGTGATAGATAAGATATTTAAAATTTTAAAACGACATTCCCGATCATACCATTTTATTATAGGAGCTTTATGGCGATGTCGGTTAACGAGCACAATAGAGAAATTACATACGCAGAGATCGTGGGTTCAATCCACCACGGAGACTTATTTTTTTCGATTTAATAAAATCTACAATCACAGGATAAAAAATCGACGACACACACGTCACAGCGCGCCATCTAGCACTCGATAGGATAAAAATGGATGATGCACACAGAAATATAGACAATACACCAACAACAGCGCCACCTATCGGACTTTTTTCAAAATAGTGAGTTAGAACTCTCATAGTTATACTACAATTTACACAGGACCACGTATTAACAATGAAACAGATAACTGAAAAAGAAATTAATGAAAAAAGGTGAAAATTTATGACATTTTTGGATCTAGAGAAAGCTTGTAATGCAGCTCCTAGACATATAGTATGGGAAATACTTTCGGATAGAGAAATAAGTAGTAAAATTTCAAGAATAACATAGAAAATGCATAAGAACAATGAAAACTAAATTACAAAAAACAACATGATGTAATAAACATTCACTACAAACACAGGGCAAAAACTAAGGGGTAGCTTAAGTCCGTTACTTTTTATAATATTCATTGATGAAATAATAAAGAAATGTAAACCGATAACACAAAATTATTATGTAGGACATTTACAATTACAAAAACTAAATATAACTGAAGGAGCATTCACAGAAAACGTTATATTAATGGCTGGAAGTGAAAGCGACATAAATTTGTTGTATATAGTAATGATGGAAAATGGAATGATAATAAACAAACATTAAACAAAGGTAATGATGATAGGAGAGGACGGAGAAAAATTAAACAGCTAGATCCATTCAGAAAAAATAGAACAAGTAAATAATTTCCAATATCTAGGGAGAACAGTAGATGAAAGAGGGACACAAGAAGCCGATACTAAGTACGGTCCTGTAACCTTACGTTAACTGTTTTAAAAAATGGCGAGCGCGCCGAACTCTGGGAAGGTCTATTGGGATTTTTTGTGATAGTTTTTTTTCAGATATGTTCTCCGAAGATCTTTCAAGGATTGAGTCGGCATTCGAGAAACATCCCGAAAAAAGAATATTCCAGAAGGCCGACTAGTATATAAAGAGACTGTCTACTTGCCGTAGAGTCAGTTTATGAAGTGATCTCGTGAAATAAACAAGTGAACAAGTAGTGAAGTGTTTATATAAATTAGTTTAAGTGGATATACTGTGTATATATTATAAATTAGTGAATAGTTTAGTGTGTTGCTGCTAAAATGACCTTCTCAATTCATTTTAGTTAAAGTATGCAAAGTTGCTCAGGCCGGCCCTGTTTTAAATTTATTGTCATATCGTCTTTGTCCAAACGGAGTATTAAGAATCAAGTCGAACGACATAGGTAAACGAACATTACCGCTACGCCGAACTCGAATATTTATATCCTACTTATTGTGACTACTTTTGTGAGTGCTCTCCGAGTTTTGGCTAAAAGAGGTATCAGGTGAGTCAGTTTGAGCACTTATAGGTTATTTATATAATCCTTGGCCTCAACGCAACATTTTTTGGTCCTTCGAGTAAAAAACGGGTATAAGGGTGTGTCTTTAACCCATACAACATGGGATATTCATAGAATAATCTTTAAATACTCCAAAAAGTATAAGAATATTCCGAATCAACTAAGAATATTGTTATAATATTAATATTATTTTTGAATATTCTATTAATATTCCTTAGTGAATATTCACAGAACAAGCCTGATGAATATTCTTAAAATATTCATTTTAGAATATTATCAAATTGAATATTCTTAAAACATTCATTTAAGAATATTACCAAACTGAATATTCCTAGCATATTCTTTTAAGCATATTTACTTATGATTAAAGAAAATAATTATTAGTTTTCACATGGGACGAAAGTTGTAGTTCAAACATTTATCCGGATATTCAACCCTACGGATAGGTGTAAATAGTTAAAATAACCTTCATACAAATAATAAATATAATATATCAAATTAAACCATGTATTAAACTCATTGAAGTTCAGATTGAGATTATAAGATAAGAAAAAGTTATAAAAATATCCTGGATATGAACACTACATAAATGGTTGATACGGTGTGGATATAATGTTATTCGTCATATCGTCGTGTGATAAAAAGGGAACAAAGATATAAATGATAATTATAACATTCAGCATAAAGCCAAATCAAGACAGGTACCCAATCGCGTCAACAAAAAGCCGCCAGCCAATTAAAATGCAACTGGCGTTCTCTGTACACACGTTTATTGGTTAATTTCTAATATCATGTGTGGTGGGCTTAAGTCTGGCATGCTAAAAGTCAAGTGTCAATAGGTTCGTTTCTCTTCCGTTTTATCTAATATCAACCTATAAACTGGAGTGGATTGACATACACCCATAGCTTGAATATATTATAAATAAAATATCCACCATTTTAATGTTTAGCCAAGAATACTCCAACACAAACTGGCGAATCTTCGACTTTTAGACAGTTAATTTACTGAATGGGCAGGTGTGACGTGTGATAGACGCCATGTTTCAACTTTCAAACAAGTTATATCAGAGACAACACACCATGTTTAACCAAAAAATATTCTTGTGCTTTAATCAAAGTTTATTTTGATTTTGTTTTCAATAATATCGTGACTAGTGGAACTCTCAGTGAGAAATTATTGTATTTGTTATGGGATGAATAACTTGTGCAGTTCGTGGATGTCTCTCAAGAACAGGAGAAGGAATAATTATGTTTGGATTTCCCAGAGACCCTGTGAGGTAAGAGTTTGTTTCTATATGCAATATATTATAGTTATATATTACTTTTTTAATATTTTACATGAATCTATGCATCGTAAGTTGTGTAATTCTCTATATTTCTGGTTTTTAACGTTGATCTGTCCCTCAGCCTTTAATAACATGAAATAATAATATGTACTACAATAAGCTTTCTGCTGACGAGCCCTGTTCAGCTAAAAATATGTTGAATAATAAATTAGTAGTTAATATAGACATGTGAATAACTACATTTATTTACTTTTTAGGGCACACTTTTGGTTGGAAGATTGTAACTGTGCAGATTTGTTTGGAAAGACTACAGATGCTTTACAATAGAATTATAGGTTGTGTGAACTTCACTGTCAGGAAAAATTTATTTCCAAAGAAGGATATCCCAAGCATTTTTTTCAGCTAGCTGTGCCTACCCTATTTCCATGGTTAAAATGCAAAGGTCACATTTTATTGAATGATCCACCAACAAAAATAGTTACTCAGTCTGGTAAATATTAAATTTAAGTAGACATTATAATCGGCTGTTTTTGATATTCATTTTTGGTCATCTGGCCGCATATAAATAAATTTGTATAAGAGAATATCCTGGTATTGAGATCATGGAAACAAAAAAAATAAAACATTTATATCGGTTTATAAAACTAAGTCAACATTCATTTAAACAAGTAAATTATCTTAAGAACTTGAGGCTGGTAAAAACTTACATGAGAAGAGCATGCAATAATTAATCACCATATGCTTTGGTATTTAAGCGACAGTACAGAATACCAGTGTCAATGTAATGTATTCTGCATAGTGACAAATTTAAGAAAATATCGATATTTTTTATACTCATGTTTGTAAAATTTCTACAAATGATTACTACAATTACTTTCATAATTGCAGATACCACACCATTACAGCAACCGGCACATTCATCTCAGGTCGTCGCAATACATTCTAGTGACTGTGAGGATATAACGCAAGTTTATGAATCCATACGCTGCCAGCTTTTAACACCGCCTTACCCGAACAGGTAAATTGATATATCTGATTGCAAAACGTCAACAATAAGGATATTTTTCAGTTATACCTCAGTTATGTAGCCTTAACCGGACAGTTTTATCCATTTGGGTTTAGCTAAAAGCTCGCAGTGTGTGGGCCCTATAAATATTTATAAATTTTTAATAGAAACAAGTATTTGGTCAATTTTGATTTTTCTTTATTTTTCATTCCTCACAAGAGAATGTAAGTATCTATAAATATTTAATTTTACGAAACTGATGTTCAACAAGTAGATTAATGCTTTATATATTTTGTGAAGCTCTGTCGTTTTGGTTTAAAAACGATAATTATAGTTGAATATTTTTAAATTTTAAAAGTTTATAGAGAGTTATAAAGTTTATGATTGTCTAATAAAAATTTGGACAATTTAATTTTATTTTATTATGCTTAGGTAGTTAAAATATATTTTTTTCTTAGGTGTAACCAGAATTAAGCACTAATGTTATTGGACTCATGTTCTGAATCCAATTTGTGCCTGTGCCACTTTATTCACTTTAGAAGCCACCATCAAGTGAATGGTCGAGTAGCGACTTCCATCAGTTATGAAAATTTATTGATTTACAGAAATTTGAAAAAAGTGCATTTACATGAATCCTATGTACTAACCCTCCCCTCTCCCCCCATTAAATGTATGGTTCTGAACATTCTGAGGATATTCCTGCAATATTCTGAATATACAAAGAATATCCCCTGAATATACAATTTGAAATAATTCTACAAAATTCCAAATGAATCTACCATGAATATTCATAGTATATATTGAATATTCTGGAAACATTCATTGAAGAACATTCTTAGATAATGCTTTTCTCAATATTCTCAAAATAATTCTAGCTTATATATAATACGAAAAAGAATATTCATTTGGGAATATTCTCTGAATATTTAGGATATTCCCATTTTCACTTTCTAGGAATATTCCAAAAAGCATAAAGATGTTCTTGGTATTTTTAGAGAATATTCCAATATGCCAAAATGAATATTCCACGGATATTTAAAGAATATCTAATGTTGTCTGGGAAGGGTATTTTATTTTTTATTTCAATTTTTTTTGGAGTCTTTTGTAACTTAAAGTGAACAACTGGTGTTTTCATATAAATGTATTTTAATGTTCTTATGAATATATTCTTGAGCATAAAATAAATAATTTTGGCTTTTTACTTAAAAAATTTGGAAGAGGGCACAGAAAAAACTATTGAAAACCCAATGTTATTATTGCCTAGTTTGTAAATCGAAAAGTAGTGCTATCGCGATTCTCATGTGTGTCTCTTTCTATCCCCTCTCTCGCTTGTTTTGTATTCTGCGTTGGTTCATAAAACGCGCGCAACTCCGCAGAAACTACATTTTCCTGTAAAGGCCGCCTCGCAGGAGCCAGAAACTGATCGCCTCGTATCTACTTCAAATATTTATTGTTTACTTCGCTTTGTTCACTAATTCCACATTTCGATCGTATTTTTGAAACTGCGCATACCTATAGAGTTTATTCACATCGTATTTTCGGCAAATTGAAAGGTAAATATCGGTTATTCTAAATTTGTTTCGCATATTTTAAAACACATTTAAAACTATTTAAGATGAGTAATGAGGACAAAATTAATAAATATAAGACGCTACGTAATTCGTGCATGAATGAAATTAGTGTAGTCAGTGGCATTGCTGATAGGGTTACAGTTGATGAATCTCTAAGATCATTATTTAGGGTTACATGTGCAGATATTGATGAATTAAAAGATATTTTCTTAAGACATCATACCACTTTATTAAATATATTGTTTGCCACCCCCAATGCAGTACCTACCTGAAGGTGAAGATGTTGTGAAGGAAGCATTTCTTACAGAATATTATGAAATTAAAGCTAGTTACTCAGATTGGTACCGTGCATGTCACCATTAATCAATTAAACGCAACAATGTTACAAAATGATATTTCGCATATTCGCCTGCCTTAAATTGAGTTGAAAAAGTTCGAAGGAGACTATAAAAAATTTCGTTCGTTTATTGATCATTTTAATAATTTAGTGCATAATAAACCTAGTTTGTCCAATGTAGAAAAATTTGATTATTTGATTAGTTCGTTAGGATCTAAGCAGCTGGCTTTAATAAAACACTTACCGCACACAGCAGATAATTATAAAATTGCGTATGATACACTAATTAAACGATATTTTAATGCTAGAAAATGTGCACAACGTTTTGACAAAGCTACTGTATTAGTGAAACGCGTCAACAAGTTTAAATCGAACATTAGTTCAAATAAATGAAGATTTAAACAAACTATATTGTTTTATTTAATCGTTCAATCCTTCTTTTTTTCGGAAGGCAAGTTATTGGCACAACTAACATAACGAACAATGTAATTTTCATGGTAGCCATCGCGTTCCTCAGTTTGCTTAGAGGTCTCAGTTCCAGAGACAGCTTCATGTAGATTTGAAGAACTAATAGAGCCTCCCTCAAAAATACATTCAGATTTTGATGTTCCGACCATTTTATTTTCATCTTAATCACAATGATTGCTTTCACTTCCGCTACTGTCATCATGAACTTTTATCCGATTTAGATATTTTTGACCTAAAATAATAACCTAATATCATTTTTGTTCTTACTCCCTAGTATAAAAATTAGTATAAAAGAACACTACCACGTAATGATAGCTCATATTGTGGCGTGGATATATTATATCTGATGTTAATATTTTTTCTCTAGATTAAAAACACAAAATGAAATCAATAGCACGTATAAAGTGCTGTCTGATCTTTTTTTAGGTTTTTATCTTTAGTCCCATTTGAGATATCAGCTGTTAAAATCGGTGCATTATTGTAATTTTTTATATAACCAGATTATGAGGGGAAAAATATATAAAATTATAATAGTAATGCACAAAATCTGTTGCCAAAGCTAATAGGAATTGTTTCACAGAGATACAGGCAAAGAGTAAAGAGCGATTGGCAATTTTGCAAAGGGCTGCAATTGAATTTTTTTCCAAACGTTGCGATACAAAAACGGCCGAAAATTAAAAAAAAATTATTTTGAGCTAAAATTTACATTAGATATAACATATCTACATTATAAGCTATCATTACATGGTAGTTTTATTTTATTTGGTACTGGGTGAGCAACCAATTTTCAAATTTTTGAACCATTTCTAATGGAATGACTCAAAAGATTTAATTAAAAATTTTGGTAACCAATTTCTTGTATCCATATGGTCTTTTTCGTCTCTTTATTCTGTGGTAAAACTATTGTTGCGGATTTTCCCTCTTGTTTCTCGTGCCTCGCTTTCTATTCGCCGTATGCAACTTCGCACTATGTACTGTACTGTCAGTCTTCGCGCCGGATAGGCAACTAACTATATATAGTCTTTTGAACCTAGAAATTGCGAGAACATTCGCATCGCCGGTTCTCGTATATTCCTCACTTGTATCTCGATTTTCTCGAAGAAAACCTGTGGCGTTTCGTTACACTATTGAATAGGACACTGTCGCTAGACAAGAGCACTTACACACCAACTCAATAGTTGTTATAAGAGTATTTATTTTGATTCTGATGAAGGATTTTGTATTGAACGTTTCAAAATATTTCACACTAAAACTACTTATTCAGTAAATTTATTTTAATTAATTAATAGGATTAAAAAATGTAGTTAAATGGAAACAAAAAGAATGTGACAATTTTTTTACAATTTGTCTCAAAAATGTTCGACTGTTAAGTGGTTGAATCGAACACTAGGGTAAGGTGGGCAAATACCGGTCAGATGAACAATGCCGGTCAGACCTTAAAAATGATTATTACTAGGTTTGGCAACAATGCAATGTGGCCTCAAATATGCCAGCTGATCTACGATTTTCGGCAGCCGATTGATATTCAGTTTGTGTTAAAACTTTGGTTAGTGCAGATCACCACGTGTTTTCGGCAATTCTGATGTAAGATTTACGGTAAGTGAAATAAGGTTTGGAGATAAAATCCTTGTCTCTTTTCATAAAAACTTAGTTGATACATAAAGTTTGATTTTATTTCTTTATGGTCTTATAAAAAGATAGAATAAAAAACATTTTTCTCATAAAAAAATGACCCATAAGAAAAATTGCTACAGGCGGGTAATGCCGGTCAACACAGGTGTGTTACCCACTGTTTATGTTAATGGTTATTTCATTTTTAATTGTCTTTACAGATGTCTCGAAATCGGAAAAGAATAACTGGTAAAGCAAAATGGACCAGAGATAATTTGAAGCGAGCGATAGAAGACATTCAAGCTTCAAAAAAATACGCAATTCCATTTTCAACGCTACAAGAGAGGGTGAAAAATAAAAAAGCCTCATCACCTATAATGGGAAGAAAACCTGTGTTTTCAACTGAACAGGACCTGGAAATTGCTAATCAAATTAAACACTTGGCGTCCATTTTTTACGGTGTTACCACAAAAGATCTAAGAAGGTTTGTTTTTGAGTTCGCTGAGAGAAACCATATTATACATAATTTTAACCCAACACAACGGCTGGCTGGAAAAGACTGGCTTAGAAGTTTCATCAGACGCAATCCCACCATATCAAGGTGAAAAGATGAGGCTACCAGTCTAAATCGTCTGACTGGTTTCAACAAGGAAGAAATAGCTAGATTTTATAAACTGGTGGAAGAAGTGATGTCAAAATATAACTTTTTCCCTAGCAAAATATATAACGCAGAAGAAACGGGAATCACAACTGTCCAGGATCCAGGAAAGATACTCGCAACCAAAGGACAAAAAAGAGTTGGTGTGGTAACTAGCGGCGAAAGAGGCCGAAATATTACCGCCATGTGTGCTATGTATGCTGCAGGGGGATTTATTCCGCCCATGTTTATCTTCCCCAGAAAGAGACTAAGCCCTCTCCTGGAAAAAGGTGGACCTGCAGAAGCTCTTTATAAATGTTCACTGAATGGCTGGATCGATGAAAATATTTTTTGTGACTTGTTAACGCATTTTAGAAATCACGCTAAACCTACGAAAGACGAGCCGGTTTCATTAATTGTAGACAACCACTCCAGCCATATTTCTTTGAAGTCGTACGAGTTTTGCAAAGAAAATCATATTGTTATGGTATCAATTCCACCACACAGTTCACATAAAATACAGCCATAGATGTGATCTTTTACGGGCCCCCGAAAGCCGAATACTGAAATCAGTACAATTTATTTATGAAGACGCAGTTGTTGAAAAGTATCACTCCTTATGATGTAGCGTCTTTATTCAATAAAGCTTATTCAACTGTGGCTACAATTAGCAAAGGAGAAGCTGGTTTCAGAAGCGTTGGTATCTATCCTCTCAACTGCAACGTTTTTATTGAACAAGACTTTTTGCCTTCCCAGTTATTGAATCAGGACGTCATTGCCATACAAGATAACGAAGCTGATATGTCTTTCAGCAATGATATCCAAGCTGTAGCAAGCGATGATGCTCTACCAAAGACTTCTACAAATAAAGAGCAACACGAAATTCCTTCAACATCTCCAGGATTTCTCTCTTTTCAACAAATTCTTCCCGTTCCTAAACTAGCAGAGGAAAAGAAGAGAGCAAGCAGGCAAAACAGCACGCGAAAATACTTACAGCTACACCATTGAAGCAAGAGTTGGAAGAAAAGGAAGCTAAGAAACAGCTAAAGAAAAAGAAGAAATTGAAGGTACAACCTTCTAAAATGAATCTTGATGAAAAAAGAGATAATTTAAGAGATAAGAGAGAGTCCCATAAAAGAAAATTATTTGATGAAAACTCATCAGATTCTGATGTTGATGTTCAATATGATGATAATGAAGATGTCGATGAAGATATATGTTTGATATGTAATGATTATGGAAAGAATAATGAGCAGTGGTACAGATGTACCCTATGCGGAAGATCGGCACATTCTGAATGCAGTGGATGGGACACACCTGCAGGATACACATGTGATTAATACCTTTTTCTTAGATAGTTAGATTGTTTTTGTTTTTATCTTCTTTTTATTTCAATAAACAATATTTTGGTAAAAAATGCTTATTTGAAGTTTACTTAATTAGATTTAAAGCATTTTTCTGCTTGACCGGTATTGCCCGCATAAGTCACCGGAATTCCCCTATCTGTATGAAAATGCAAGTCAAATGCACATTTTTGTTTTTTTTTGTTATCATAAAAGTATAGAAAACATTTTGAAAGATTTTCAGATCAAAATAGTTTTTAAGTGCACTAGTGATTGCTATCTTAAAATTATTTGAAATTACGCCTTATTTTTTTACTTGGAAAAAAAATTTTTCCTAAGTTACCGCCATTTGCCCACTTTACCCTAAAAATTGACGTATCCTGAGAGTAAATCGAACACTCCTTTTTATCCAATTCTGGTGTGCACCAATGCATAGATCAAAAACGCTAATAATATATATTTAGCACTATGTCAGTTTTGCATACAGCTTTGTTTTTTGCTGATAAATTAGTTCCAATGTTAAAATGTCATATACCTGGAAATGTTATTGTCACTTTGACATCGATAAAAAAGGTACATCCTTCATTATCGGATATAAACTTCTCTTCTTCAATATCTAGTAAGCGGACGTCACTTTTACACAATGACAATGAGTCGCAAGTTTGGTTACTTATAATTTCACAGCAATTAAGTGTTGGCCAAAACTGCAAAAACTGTCAATTAGTCTGTCAGATTTTCGAATTTTGAAGATATAGTGCTTTTATTTTGAATTGGTATGGTAATTATTCAACATTGTTGATATATGAACCCAAAAGATGAATCGTTTTTGTGAAGTTTCGACTGAGCAAATTGCGACAAATATCGAGAAATCTATACCGCAATCTACAAAAAACACAAAAGCTTCAATCTGGAAACAATTTATGGAGTTTTGTCAAGTTCGAAAGTATGAATTGTCCGAAATAATTCCATTACACTAAGTAGCAAATATATCAAAGGATTGAGCCTGTAATATAAAAAGAAAAGTGGAGATGATTTTGAAGAGTATGCGGTTAACCGGTAACGGCTACTACTCAAAATACGCAACGTAAATACTACTAGAGGGTCCCAGGGACCCAATCATAAAAAAATTCATGACAATAATGTTTTTTGTCAAAAACTTTATTTCTTACATTTATTTAACCAAGCTATGCTTCTATTATAACATAATAATGAAAAAGAATAATTAAATGCATTTTGGGCACATTGTGGCCGCACATTTTAAACATATGGGAATTTTACGCCTAGCGCAGTAATTAGTTATTTTTCGGTGTTTTCATGGCGGGCAATCGCGGCATCTGGGTCTTTTCGACCTGCAAGGGTTTTCCGAAGGTACAGGTGGTTCCTCCATGACAATTCCTAAAATATCAGCGGCCATCAAACGAAGTTTGCGAGGTACATGCATGTTGTATATTCTAGCCGTCATGTACGGAGTATACAATTCACGTCCTAGCTCTTTGAGGAAATTGTACCTGGAAATTTCTTTTCCTTCTTGGGCGAACTGGTATATGATCCTGCTATTTACTCCAGTAATATTTAGTATGGCGTGTAATAATGACATTCGCCATCTCCGAGTTCTTCTTGACGTTGAATAATTAGCACATTTTTCGTCAAGTGCGTCAACACCTGCTTTAGTGCCATTGTAGTATAAATTTATTTCGGGTTTTGTGCTAACATCATCTACGGAATTATCGTGATGCATACTAGAGACTAGGATAACTGCTTTTCCTCGTTATGGAACATGACAAACAATAGTGGTTTGAGCTGAAAACCCAAATAATGAAGATTGTACATCTCGGTTTCTATTTGGTTGGAACTCTGGAGGGATCTGTCTCTTATTTTTTCGCATTGTGCCCACATATGCTAGATCACTTTTTTCAGTTCATCAATCAACTCAATAGAAGAATACCAGTTGTCTCCCGTAATGTTACGATTACTATTTGCAACGGGTGCAATCAAACGTAACACTAAACCGTGCCAATGACATAGTGAATCGAAATAGTGGCCTTCCGGTTCCATCAGTAGCCCACATAGATTTCAGATCTTCATGACCTGACTTGAAAAGTCCTTGTATGTATAGAAGCCCTATAAAAGCTCTTATTTCCAATTCGTCTGTGTTTAGTACAAACGTAGGCAAAAATGTCTTTCTGCTGTTTCTGCATGTTTTAAATTTACTGTAATGAGCTGTCATTTCGTCGATTTTTAAATTAGTGTTTTCAACAATAATTTGAATCATATTGTCGGTAAAGAGTAACTTCCAAGCTTCCAACGGAGTTGTCAAACGATTTGCACGAGCTGGGCCTTTCAGACCAGGTAACACATTTTTTATAATATTGTGCTGTAAAGTTTTTTTACGAGAAGGAGCTTCTTTGGACCATTTAGTTCTATCCTTTCCGTACCACGCTTTTTGAGGTGGTAAAGCGCTTTAAGTCGAAGCGGTGTTACTATCAGTGGAAGAATCTGTTAGATGTTCTTCTTGGTTATCATCTTCACTTGAATCAGCCTCAACTTCGCTTTCTGAATCATGGTCACTAAAAATGTTGTTATCTTCTTCTTCCTTATCACTTTCGTCGCCGCCACTCAATATTTGACCAAAAGCCCTGTCTTTTTCTTCTTCCGGTATAGGTACGTCTTCAACGTTCTGCGCATTGTTATCATTGCCCATATCTGTCCAAAAAGCGTCATCGTCTAATAATTTCTCCAACTGGCGATCCGAAAGTAGCTCATTGGTTGAGGCGTTCATAACTATAAAAATTAGCAAGTATGAGTATCTTACAATATAATATTGCTTCATTACAACCATACTCAAGAAACTAGTTAGCAATATACATAAATGTACATGCCCACTTACCTAAATTATCCAAGTTTACAAACTAACACTTATGCTACTGTCAGGTCCCACGGACCCAAATATCGTATTGCTTTGAGAGTAAACAATAAAGACAACCACTCACAACAGCATTCGACAAAGAACTACTTGACTGGAGAATAACTGGAAGCACGATTTCCCCACTCTAATATGTCTGGGCTATTCTCAAGAATTTATATGTCGCTGGGTCCTTAGGACCCGATAGTAGTAGTTACGGGTTAAATCAATTTGGAATTCGACTGCGAAGATGGTACAAGAAAAATATTTCTGTGAGTACAATATTAAATTTAATCATTTTGTCGACATAACTTTTAAAGAAGCTCGTGATGCGAGAAATAGTGAACGGAAAGAATTACAAGCTATTCCAGCGAAACGGAAGGTATGCTCTGTAGCATTGGACAAGAAAGATATACTGAAAATGGCAAAATTGTGGAATGCAGAAGAACCAGAAGGACTACAAAAAAGATTTTTTCATATAGCTTCTTATGAATTAGCTTGGAGGGGAGGAGAAGCTGTAAACTGTAAAATATACCATTTTAAAGAAGAAAAAAACGATGGAATTCCAACACATAGATTTGAATATAATTCAATATTTTCGAAGACGGCACAAGGTGGATCGAAAAAATTGACCGACAGCAAATGGTTAGTAAAAAATGAAATGGATGAAAGTATTTGTCCTGTTAGATTATTAAAATTACTCTTACAAAAAAGAAATGAACACATAACATCCGATCGACTTTTTTTAACTCCAAACCCCTTTTGGAAAAACACAAATTCTAAAGGTTGGTATAAAAATGTTCCACTAGGTATCAATATGATTTCTACTTGGACCAAAAATACTGCCACTAAAATTGGACTCGACATCACAAATAATGAAATTACCAATCATTCAAATCGCGCTAGTACAGTGTCTCAATTAACAAAAGCAGGAGTAAGTGACCAACAGCTTATAAAGATAACGGGACACTCATCATCTTCTTCAATTAAACCCTATCTCCAAATTGACCATGAACATCATGAGAACTTATTAGTTCCTTACGATCCTCGAGTCCGAGAAATTAAAATGAATACTCCACATGTGTGAATACCTCAGAAAAAAAGTTTCAAATCAGTACACCAAAGTGAACAATTCATAACAGTTGTGTATTTAATAATTGTACTTTCAAATAATCGAGTTTTATTGTATTAATAAAGATAATTATTGTTGTTGTTCATCCATATATTCTGTAGTTTATTGTATTAATAAAGATAATTATTGTTGTTGTTCATCCATATAATCTGTCGTTAATTTATCTTGCCACAAAACACCAGACCTTTTCTTTTATCAGATAAATTTCTCTTTAACTCAAAGTTTTGCCAATTACTAAATTTGCTCGAAAAACTTACATTAAATAAAATCGCTCCACATTCGGTGTCGCGATGTTATCATGTCAGTTTTTCTCGTAAAATTATTTATTGACAAAACTGTTTGGTAGCAAAGAGAAATGTATGCGATAAAAAAAGCTCTTGTGTTTTTACTGTTGATGATAGTACATTATGTTACTAGGAGTAGAAGGCTATGATTAATGTTGAGCCCAGATTCTTGCACTGCCGAGGTTGGGCAAACTGGGCGAAACATATAATGGATGTTCTGCTCCGAGTGACATATACCACTTTTTCTTCAAGTGTAAATATAATGCAATTCATAAGTAGAAAAAAAATGAATACATTGTTTATATCTCAACTATTTATTAATACAAATATGAAAAAAACAGTTATGGCTTGCATAAGCATTACCTATTTATTAAGTGTAATATTGAAGGTGCAGTTTTGTATACTGCAGTTATTTAAATTTAGGCCACTGCCACCGGTTTCGGTTTCGACATTCACAATCTGCTTATTGGTGTACATGTTATGATTAATAAGATGTTTGTATATATTTATTATGTTAGACATATTGTCATTTGAAAGGTTTCCTGAATGTGAATCTCTCTTGATTCCAGAACACGTACTTGGTTGTTTTTCCCAATGAAGTATTTTTTGTGCAGTTTGTTTCTTGCTGGAAACAGAATCTTCTAAGTACCCTTCAGCAAAACTCGTGGATTTCCATCCACCATGTCGATTTAAAGCAGTAATGTCCCCTCCGTTGTCAACTAAAATAGTTGCTGAAGTCCTACGAAGGCAATGTCCTGTATATTCATGACCATTCGTCAATTTCAAAAACATAGCACCCACTAAACAAGAAACATAACAAGTCTTTTTTGTGATGTTCTTTTTAGAGACTTGTCGTGATGTTTATTTAAAACGTTAATAAGATATCTCCTAGATGTCTTAATTTTATTACCAACTCTATTAACATCCATGTCATGTAAATAAAACATATTTTCATGTACACAGTAATACTTGAATTCGCAGTTACATACACAGTCTATGAACTTTTTTTTAGTAACTTCCTATAGGAAACATTCATACGATGTTAATTTGTATACTTCTCACCAATGTCACATACAGAACGTTACTGTAATATTACAAATTAACATGTCTCTAAGATGATCACATGTTGCAGTTACTTTTACATATTTCGAAATAATTTTTACTAACATCGTACTTATTACGTCTGTACGACGTTAGTTCATAAAACTGTCAATAATATCTCATATTAAACATCCCAATAACATAAAAAAGAAGAAAACAGAAGAACGAAACATAAACATACAGTAGTTATCTGTGGAAATAAAAATGACAAGCATGAAATGGCGGATGGTTTTCAGTTATGTGTTATTTGCAGGAAGCACATATTTTGCAAGTAGTACTTGAATAAAGTGGTCTTCGTTTTCGTTAGTTCCTACTAAGATACAGTTTCTATACTTCCCAGTAAACACACTCGTTATATTTACATAAACACGCCATAAGTTTCAAGTAACAAATCTTATATTTCAAAATACCCTTGATTTGACGGTTATATTACATAAATAATAAGTAACAAAGATATATAACACCTTCTCCCTGGAATTAACATCAATATTCTGTATGAAAGAGTAGTTACTTTTTTATATAGCATAGACTCGTTACATTTACATAAACGCGACGTAAGTTTCAAGTGATAAATATTAAGTTTCAAAATTGACGGTTATGTTATATAAATGGTAAATAATAATAATTCATGACATTTTCTCCCTGGAATGAATATCAATATTCCGTATGGAGTAGTCACTTTTTTATGTAAGATAGACTCCTCAAATTTACATAAATACGCCGTAAGTTTTAGGTACAAATTTCAAAATTCGCGGGGATGTTACATACATTATGACATGTGGCCAATCATCGCTCATCCCACTCTCATCCTCCCCCATGTCCCATGTCAGCCATGTGTCTCATCTTAATTTCATGCTTGCACAGAGTGTATGGTTAATAATAGTGTATAGTTTCATTCAAAAATTCATTATTGATTTCAATATATATATATATATATATATATATATATATATATATATATATATATATATATATATATATATCAGATCGGAGTTTTTATTTTCTTATTTCCGGTAAGTTGATAATTTAGCTACCCGTATTAATATAAAATATATATAGTATCATCATATTATTTACATTATTGAATGCATATATAACATGCCCCGAGATTTTTCTGATCTCTCAGAACGACAAAAACGTCGAATTTTGTTAACTGAAATCATTCCACCTAAAGTTTGCAAAGTGGATAAAGATCAATCCTCGGCCTTGGTTCAGAATGAGATCAATAACCTTCATAACGAGAATTCACTTACTAATGTATGTCAGCCTGCTATTAACGAAAAATCTCTAACCAATAAAGCATATAATTCTTCAAATGTAGACTCAGCCAGTTTGCAGCATATAGACTATGAACAAACTGAATGGTTTAATTCAATCCTTAATTATGATAATTCTTCTGATTCTAGTGATACAAATACTATGTTATTTCGTTTTCCAGATGAACTTAGAGAATGTTTAATTAATCATAATGTATCCCACAATTTTATTAATGATTTGCTCTCAGTTCTAAGGGAACATGGGCATCAATATTTGCCAAAAGATGCCCGAACTTTTATGAAAACTCCTAGATCAGGTAGTTATAACATAATAGAAATTGATGGTGGAAAATATATTCATATGGGAGTGATAAAAAATATCGAAAGGACCATCTTAAAATATGATTACAAAAGTTCTGATTTGAAGCTTAATATTTATATTGATGGTCTTCCAATTTCTAAATCTTCAGGCAGTCAGCTATGGCCAATTTTAGGTGATATAGTAAACAATTGTGTGTGTACGCAACCCTTCACTTTGGGAATTTTTCATGGTATTTCCAAACCAAAAAACTGTAATGAGTTTTTGAAATATTTAGTAGATGAATTGAAAGTTGTAGAAACAAATGGTATCACTGTCAATGGCAAACTTTATCAAATTACAGTAAATAATTTTATTTGTGATGCTCCAGCCCGAGCTTTCATTTTGAATGTTAAAAACCATAATGGGTATTATAGTTGTACGAAGTGTATATGTAAGGGTGAATGGAGGGATAAAGTTGTTTTTCTTTCATTAAATGATGAACAACGATCAGATAGAACATTCAGAGAAAAAACCCATCCAAAACACCATAATGATGGTCATACAGTTTTGGAAGAGTTGAACATTGATATGGTTAAAGGTTTTCCTCTTGATTATATGCACCTTATACTGTTAGGGGTCACCAAACGAATTATCACATTATGGTTGAAAGGTAATAAAGAAGTTCGATTAAATAAAGAAACTATCCAGCAACTCGATAATTCCTTCATGGCAACAATTGGTTATGTAACATCAGATTTTGCACGAAAGCCTAGAAGTTTAAATTATATTGAACGTTGGAAGGCAACAGAATTTCGGTTATTTTTATTGTACTTGGGTCCAGTTATATTAAAAAAAATACTTGATAAGAGGAGTTATTCCCATTTTTTATCACTTTCAGTAGCTATTCGATTGTTATGTGATAAAAAACAAACTTTGGAAGATATTGAATACTCAAATTCACTTCTCACTTATTTTGTTAAAAAGTTTCATTATTTTTTTGGAAAGGAATATATCACATATAATATTCATAATATTTTACATATATCAGAAGATGTTAAGAATTGTGGTCCTTTGGATATGTTTAGTGCTTTCAAAGGTGAAGCAACATTTTCCAAATTCATGAGGAAATTAAAAAATTCTCCTTGTCCATTACAGTCACTTTGTAATCGTATCGAAGAAGAAAACAAATATAATGGTAAAGGAGTTAAAACAGACAGTAATATTCCTCAAATATTTGAAAAAAAAAATTCAATTTTTAAAGTTAAATTATTTAATTTCACATTAAAATTAGCTTTTAATGAAAACTGCTGTTTACTGCAAAATGGGCGTGCTGTTTTAATTGATAAGTTTGTAAAAGAAGATGATAAGTTAATTTGTATTGGAAAGTATTATAATGAGTCTGAGTCTTTTTTCAATAATCCTTGTGATTCCAAAAAAATATTAGGAATTCAAAAGGTTACAAACTTGTCAAATGAATCTATTTCTTTTGATATCAACATGGTGTCAAGAAAATGTCTCAGGTTGCAGTTTGAGGATGGTTTTGTGCTTCTTCCTATACTACATTCTTCAGTTTAATTTTTGTTCCATTTATTGTATATATTGTGTTCATTAGACTTCCAAAAAATCGACAATTGTAAGATCTTTTTTGTAGCATATTAAATTTTCTACAAGAATATGTTTTAATCATTTTGAAATATTATCTCTAACGTGAGTTATAAAATTCCAAAATCCAAGAGAATGTTGTTCTCATATGTTATTTAAATGGGAAATTGAAATTGAAGATGCGGCACCTCCTTTATATTAGTATTAAGACCTCTAACTTTCACAGTATAATATATTTTTTTTCACAATTTCTAACAATATTTTCGATATCATTAGGAAAAAAAAAATTATCGATTTTGTTTAAACATTCTTGTGCTCATTCCACAAATATTTTTTTTATTTCAAATAAAAGGAAATATAATTTCCATTATTTTATTGTTTTAAGTGTATATGATGAAAAAGAATGCGCCTCATACAAGTGTGTATAATTATTGTTGTTTTTGAGTTTACACCCGTGAGAAGATGGAATGGGCAGTAGTATTTTTTACTAAAGATAGTACCTACAGCGAGATTCCAGTTTCTTGGTTAACTGCTGATTGCACACAATGTTGGTGGCCTAAAACATTGAATGCCACACAATACATGACCAGAGGAGATATTCCAGACAAAGGCAAATGGCTACAATATGATGTAATTGTAGAAACATATTGTAGTAAGTACATACATAATATTTTCTTTCTGAGATTAAATGTTTTAAATTATAAATTGCTTCAGTTGTTCTAGATTACATTTTTTTGTATTAAAATAATCAGAATATTAATGCTATATGTATTAAAAATATATAGATAAATTGCAAATTGTAGTTTTAAATATGATCTGATTATATTATTGGTAAAATATGACTTCTGAAATAATAAAGAAAATAATACATATTAAAAAGTCCGAGTTCAATTCTAAATAATTAATTTTCTGTAGATCTGCTTGGGAGCTGATTTTTTTACATTCAGAATAATTTACTTTTGTAGAAACATTTGAAGGTGCTAGAAAAAGAGCTGAACAATCCGACTATTCCAGTACTCAAGAAAAAAATACTGGAAAAGGAAAAAGATTGAAAAAAAATAAAAAATATGATTACTCGTCAGATGAACAATCAGATGAAATAACTCCTCCACCAACACCAAAAAGCAAGGAAGAAACTCTTTTTAATTCCCAACGTAAATATTTGTCCATCATCCAATTCCAACTTGAATAATGAGAAAGTCAGACCTAACTCTGAAATTCTGAAGATGAGAAAACCATAATGGAGAATGAAATTATTATAATTGCATCTGGTGACCCTCCACACTTCACAGAAAATGATGAGTTATTAACAACTCTGGTTGATGATGTGTCAGATGAAGCATCAATATACCCCACGGTTAACATTCTTCAGGAGGAATCTGTAAAAAACCAGTATCCTGCTGATATATTAGGTAAACATTCAAGAGTTTATTTTACTTATTTTTTGTATCAGATATGTTGAGATTTCAATATTTTTTTCTTTTAATTCAATTACAAAACTATCTTTTGAATGTTCCATAATACTTATCAAGTTTGATGTTTTTTCAGCTAACCCTACTTTAGCAAACGTGCATGCTAAGCTAAAATTATATAGGTATAGAAATGTGTCAAGTTTAATGGATAATTGATATGGTTTTTATTTTAGTTTGAATATTCCTTGAATGAATTGAAGTTCATAAAATATTTAAATCTTTGAATATGACAGATAAAATCTATATTCCAACAGGCATATTAGAAAAACATTTTTCTTTGAAATTAAAAATAGAACTTTGACCTTGTATATTTATTTTACATTTATCATTCTTATTTCAGTTCGACTTACAACTGTTTGCTGTTCTATAGAAAAACACTTGAAAGATGTGTCGCAAAATATGCACAGTATGCGTTTGGCTGAAGGAGATAAGGTCACTGACAACTTTATGAATGAAATTCGTCAAAGACTCCTATTAAAATCCGTAGAGGAAATGATTGAATTTGATGACGATATAAAAAAGTCATGCTCACTTCGTAAAACATTGGTAAGATTTGGCAAATTTTTTAAACTATATAGTACTTGATTGTATATACTTACCCCAAACCAATTTTGTTACAGATTAGTTATTTGAAATCAATAGGAGGGAAAGATCTCAAAGACAATGGTAACAGATGTTTAGGTGCTATTATTTCCAATGAACTAGGAGTGCAATGTTCTTGGTTTGGTCAGAGGGGGAATATTAGAGTGGCAGACTTAACCATCATGAGTATAATTGTAGGTGGGTAGCATATGTTTTTACTTTTGTTTAATTTCTCATCCGTTATTTCCAAAGAATGTTTAACTTTCCATTTAATTATCAATATGCCCTTATTATTTTATTATGATTAATTTGAGTTATTTTTTCAGACATTCTAGTGTGCCAATATGCACCATTCCAAGCAAGAATTTGTGATGTTCAAAAGAACATCAATGAGTGGTTCCGATTGTCTAAACAACGTCTTCAAAGAGGGAAAAATTGAATTTTTTTTTTATTTAGAAAATAATAGTTGCATCCACCACTAGGGTTATTAGCAACATAACATAACAGTAACATGAAATAACATTTAGGCTGGTAACGTCACTATAACATACAATAATATTTGAATAGCATCATATCAAAGATAGGAATCAGTAATAAGCAACATGGTAACGAGCTTAGTAATTTACATTTTGTTGACTTAACCTATTTCAGAGAGGAATCCGATTGTGTTTTCAAAATTACAGTACACACCAAGAGTTGATTTTAAATCTGCACTTATACTGTACGTCCGGCGTTGTTCCGCGAACCTCGGACACTCGACCATGAAATGTTTAACTGACATTGGCACCTGACACATATCACAGATTTTGTCTTCTTCTCCTTTCAGCAAGTGTTCATGGGTATACTTTGTATGTCCAATGCGCAAACGGGTGATTATTATTTGGTGTCTTCTTTGGCTAGGGATGTTTCTCCATGGTTTGATATCATCTTTAATTTCTTTAAGTTTCATTCCAGATTCTGCCCAGACAGATGACCAGTAGTTAGAGACCACATATTTTATATATTTTTTCAGATCAGTATACGGTACTCCCTCTTGCTTTTGAAAGATTGGTTCATTCATGGTTTCACGTGCAATTTTATCAACCCGCTCATTGCCAGAGATCCCAACATGTGACGGGACCCACATGAAGACCAATCGTCTGGATTTTTCCCTAATTGTGTGAACATACTCTTTGATGAGCCTTGTCAGGGGATGATCTGAATAAATGAGTTGTATACCTTGTAACGAGCTTAACGAATCTGTAAGAATTAAAGTATTGTGGATATCTTCATGAGCGGCGTATTTGATTGCTTGAAGGATTGCAAAAAGTTCACCACTATAAATGCTGCATTGTGGAGGTAGTTTGAATCCACTGGATGTATTCGGGCTTAAAAAAGCTGATGCTACTCCTTGGTTTGACTTGGACGCGTCTGTGTAGATATGAGTATAATCACAATATTCATTTATTGATGAGAGGAAATGATTGTGAAGCAGACTAGGAATAATTTCAGATTTGAATTTGGAGAGGTATAGGTTGCATGGTGGCAAGGCAATAAGCCAAGGTGGCGTGTCTGAGTTGTTGTTGGGAAGAGTAACTGGGAAAGTCACATTCAATTCGGAACTGAACTTGTTGATCCTCTGATAGAAAGGGTATGTTAGTCTTCTTCGGTTTTCATACAGATTGCGAAAACGGTTTGAAAAGGTGTTATGATATACTGGATGCTGACTATCAGTAGAGACTAAAGCTGCATACGCTAAGCTTAGCTGCTGTCGTCGCAGCTGCAATGATGGCTCCCCAGCTTCACTGTAGAGACTCTCAGCGGGCGTTGTCCTGTATGCTCCAAGGGCCAGCCGTATTGCTGTATTGTGTACCGTATTAACAATTTTCAGAACTGATTTACTTGCTGAGGCATATATTATAGAGCCATAATCGATTTTGGATCTTACTAGAGCTCGATAGAGAAGTAAGAGCGTTTGTCTGTCGGAACCCCAATTTTGGTTTGACAGAATTCTCAGTAGATTGATGCCGCTCTGACATGATGTTCTGAGATGGTTAAGATGGGCATTCCAGTTTAACTTTCTGTCGAAAATCATTCCTAGGTAACGCATCTGTTCCACCACTTGGATATTCCGGCCACATAGTTTCAGATTAGGCAGTGCTAGATCTCTTTTTTTAGTAAAAAACATGCACTTAGTTTTTTCTGGGCACATTTTGAAACCAGTGCATTTTAGCCAACTCTCAATTGAAATCACTGCCTCCTGCAAGTTATTTTGGATTGTGGAAAGATTTTTTCCTCGCGAGTATACCACAAGATCGTCAGCATAAAGGCTAGCTTCTACAGGTTGTTTGATATTCTTCACAGCTTCATTTATCGCAATTAGAAAGAGGGTGACGCTCAAAACCGAACCTTGAGGGGTACCATTCTGTTGCACTCTTTTCCCGGAAAGTGTTCCATTAACTTTAACTCTGAAGAATCTTTCTCCCACGAAGTTTTCAGCAAATTTTAGAAGATTGCCATTTATACCCCAGGAGCTCAGCTTTCTAAGAATGTTATATCTCCAGGTCATGTCATAAGCTTTACTTATATCGAAGAAGATTGCTATGGTGTTTTGTTTGTTAGCATACCCTTCGTGAATATATGATTCTAAGTTAATTAGATTGTCTGATGTTGATCTACCCTTCCTAAAACCACTTTGTTTTGGTGTGAGCAGGTGGTTTTTCTCCAGGAACCAAGTGAGTCGATTGTTAACAGTTTTTTCCATCAGCTTGCACATTGTACAAGTTAAGGATATTGGTCTGTATGATTGAGGATCTGTCTTTGGTTTACCATGTTTTATTAACGGAACTATGGTTGCCTCTGACCACTTCTCAGGAAAGACCCCTTCTGTCCATATCTTATTAAATATTTTCAGGAGAATATGCTTAGCTGTATCTGGCATGTTTTGTAGGAAAATGAACGGGATATCATCAGGTCCTGGGCTGGAGTTTTTGAAAGAAACAAGAGCTTCGAGGAATTCTTCATAGGATATAGGTACATTCAAAGGGTTCATTTCATCTTGGAAAACATCAATACCTTCAGATTCTTCATTATTTTTGTAGTTCAGAAATTCGGGTGTGTAGTTTGCACTGTTAGAATTCTTTTCATAGATGTCTGAGAAAATTTGGGAAATTTCGGTACAACTGGAAGTTGATTTTCCCTGATATTCAATCCGTGAGATTCCATGGTCTGTTTTATTACATTTAATACGTTTCACTTTGTCCCAGATCGTGCTTAGTGGTGTTGAACTGCTAATGGATGATACATATCTTGCCCATGATTCTTTTCTACTTTTTTTCATGATCCATCGAGCTTTTGCCCTCAGACTCTTAAAAGTTATCAGGTTTCCTGGTGTGTGGTGCCTTTTTAGTCTGTTGAAAGCGTGTTTAGAGGATTTTATTGCCTGGTCGCATTCTTGATTCCACCAAGGAACGGGAGTGTGGTTGTTCAGTTGCTTTGTCTTTCCTATTGCTAGTTGGGCTGCATCCGTTACGATTATGGTAATATCACCAACACATTCATCGATACTATCTCGCATGTGGAAGTGACTAACCTTGGTTTCTATAATATTTGCAAAAAGATTCCAGTCAGCTCTTTTTAGTTTCCATTTCTTTGTCACAATAGGTTCTTCTACACCATGCTGTGAACTTGTGAGTAAGATGGGAAAGTGGTCACTGCCATATAGATAGGGAAAGATGGTAAAATTGAATTGAGTGTGGAGTGAGAGGTCGCTAATGCTGAGATCTATAACACTGGAGTTTCCTGAAAACGAGTTGAAACGAGTTTTTTCTCCGTTGTTAAGTAACGTCATATTGTTATCATCGATAACATGTTCTAATATACGACCTCTTGTATGTGTGGAGTCGCATCCCCATAGGGTGTTATGGCAATTGAAGTCTCCTAATAATAATCTCGGTTTGGGTATTTGCTGAAAGAGATCATTCAGCTCCTCGTATGTCACGTCACGATTTGGTGGAATGTAGATATTACAAATATTTATCTCTTTAGGGTACAAAATTTTAATGGCAACTGCTTCAAGGTGGGTTGTTATAGGGATTTCTATTGCACCGTAAGTTTGGTGTATGTAAGTAGCGACGCCACCGCTTGCTATGTTTTGATCTGGTCTGTTTTTATGGAAAAAAAGATAGTTCCTCAGATTTTGTGAGTAGTCTTGTTTAAAATGGGTCTCCTGTAAACATATGATCAAGGGTTTGTTTTCGGAGATAATTAGTTTTAGCATTTCTTGTTGTGTGAAGAACCCATTAAGGTTCCATTGAATGATGGATAGTTCGAAAATTGATATTATTAATGTGTTTCTTGTGACGATGCGTCGCTTTCAGAATCTGAAGTTAGCGATACTTCTGCTAGCAACTGTTTCGATAATTTTTTTTTAATTTTGGTACACCTACTTTTGATACATCTGTCTTTAAAATATGGGTACACACTACTCAGCATATGAATTAGACCATGCACATCGGTTGTGTACTGTTTCGCCACACTCAGAGGGTCATTAGAGCCGTATACGTTTACAAAAAAGTCTTTGAGTTGATTGTAGTTGATTACAAAATTTTCTGAATCAATGTATGCTTTAGTTGGTTGCATGTGTTCTTCGAAACTTGTGGTTTCAGGGCGACTTTTCTTACTTATACTCGACGATGGTTTTCGGAATGGGTCAGATGGTGTATCTTCCGTAGGAGTTAATATTTCTGAGAGGTTCCTCTTATTAGATGAATTAGTTTGGTTGTCTTGGTCCGGCGTGATGGGGGAATCTTCTGGAATTAGGGAGGTTGTAGTATCCTCTGGTGGTTCTTCTGGATTTTCGGGAGGGGGCATTGCAGGGGGTTCATTTAGATGTTCAGGTGTCTCAGTTGTACATTGAGAAGATATATGACCATTTTGTTTGCATTTGAAGCAGGTTAGATTATCTAATGATAAGAATATTCGATAAGAGGTATTTTCATGGTTGACCAACATAGACTCCGGGATAACAATATTTTCGGGAGGATTAATGTAGACTTGCCTTCTGAAACTCATTATATGTGCAAAATCTGGATTGGTCATGTTGACTCTGAGAAAGGATATAGGGGATAATAGGCTGAGGCCAAGTTGTTGTAGGGTTTGCTCTAAATGTGAATGTGGGATTGTTGGGCTCACGTTAGATAGGATCAAACGTTCAGATGGGGTTATCAATCTTCTGGCTCGTATAATTTGGTTGTTGACACCAATTGCACCGTGGTCATTCATAAAAGTAGTTACTAACTCTGGGCTGGCGAGGTATATACAAATTCTATTATTCGAAATTCTAGATGCGAACAGAATGTGTTTAGGGTTGACGAGAATTCCTAAGGCTAGGAGATATTCTTGAATTTTGGTTCCTTCAATCGAAGGAAATATTATAGCTTGGTTCTTCTCTGGAAATTTTGTTGGCTGTTGTTTACTAAGTACTGAAGAATATGACATGTTTCTTTCGGTTTGTTGGTTAGATGTCTCTATTCTGGTATCCATCGTTGTGGCTTGGGGATTCCTGTAGTCAGAAATCCCCGATTTTGGTGGACTCAATTCAATATTTGAAACTTTTGGCACGGGTCATGTGTACCTGAGTACGGTCCTGGCCCGTGCGATTTATCGAGCCTTACGAGTCTCAAATACACACAATGGTGCACTATGATGTTAGGTAGTACACTTTCTCGAATTTATATTCACTTTTATTCAAGAACTTTAAATAAAATTTTTGCCGTGGTGGAATAAATTCGGTATTACAGTAAAAAAAACTGGTCAGCAAATCTGTTGTTATTAAATTATTTAAATGGTTTCCCACAAAAAATGTCAATGGAACAGCTCAAATCTTAGATTTTATTACTTGCCTTTAGCAACAGGAGCATACAGAGGTTCACTGAATACAATGATGCACTTATTAGAATTTTGAAACTGAAAATTCACTGATTTAGATAGACTTTAATCCAGAGCAAATTTAACACTCCACCAAGTAGCAATTCCACCACTAATCGGAAAAATTGAATTAAATTATCCATTATAATGAATTCAATTTTATTGTGAATAAAAAAAAGCATTGATTGAGTATCGATTTTATTTGTTTCTATTGATTTTAAATACCCTATACAATTTTCTGTTGAAAGTCATCAGACTTTCTATTATAGCGAGATTATATATATATTGTGTCAAATATTAATTGTTATGAACTTCTAAATCACTATGACTACAATTCAGATAATATAGTCTGGAGAATGAATTGTTAGTGATTCAGTAAAAGTTGATAGTAAAAAATAGATTTTTCACAGGCTATAAAAGTGGTTTATGACTTAACATAATGGTTACATTATATTTACATACATCTCAGATAACTCCTGTGACATTATAGTAATATGTTAGTTACCTCACAATTACATATTTATGATGTAGTCATTATATCAATAATAATGTAATATCTATCTCGAATTGACATAAAAGTGATATAAGTATAGTCACATAAAATATACGTAAACAAATATGTCACCTGATGCGGACATTATGCACAGTCTACTCATGAGTTTTGAACTTAATTGTTATCTCTTCTGTTACATAAATGATCAACAAAGTTATGTATAACTGAAATAATATTTACATAATTGTGTTTACTGGGTTAGTTATAATTCTTGTTATAATGGACGAACAACAATTGTTATCGGTAAGTACCTATTCCAAAATCATAATTATTAAAACTTAAAACTCATTCAATACTTTAATCGGCTATTATACATTGAAATTCCAGGTGGCGGAATTGTACACTAACATTATACAGGGTGTCCCGGGACTAATGGGAAAAATGTCGGGAGCGTATAATATGAGCTAAAATAATGTTAGTACTTCATCTAATCTTTTTCTATGCAGGCCCTCGTTTTCGAGTTATAGGCCTCCAAAGTTTTAATTTTGAATTTGGTTTTTATTTTTAATTTCTGTACTAGTTATTTGATCTTTATAAAATTTACGGCAAAGATATAATGTATGTGTATGTTTATTTTGGTAAGGTAAACAGATTTACAGTAATGCATTGAAGCCAGGGACGAACTACTTGCAATGGTTAGTGATCCAAAAATTTTGCAGGGATGGCACACCCTGTATGAAATTATCGAATTTCGCTTCCCCACACATTGAGCTAACGAAAAGATACTTTTGTTGGAATTCGATAAAATAAGCCGTTTGGCTAATATTTACAGTTTTATTCATGCACTACGTACCAATTTACGCATTCACCATTTTTATAAGTACACAACGAGGTAAAACGTAACTTATTAATAGATGTCCAAGATGTACCTACAGTACTACAAAAAAATAATAGCAGAAGATGAAAAACATTAACGACTTATTAATTCGAAAGTTGGTAAATACTTTTTATAAGTGTTTTTACCGTTTATCAAGTTACCATAGGATTAGTTGTCAAACGTTGTGTAGAATAGTTCGTAGTCAGTACTTGTCAATCATTCATAAGTCCTTAATTTAACAGTTACAGTGGCAAAATTCGCTTTCATCGAGTACGCAGATATGCATCTAATGTATGGACTGGCTTCTCGAAACTGTTTAGAGGCCAGAAGGCTTTATGAAGAACATTTTGCAAACAGAGCATCGCCAGACAGACGAATGTTTGAGTGTATTGATCTCAGGTTACGAGAAACAGGTATGAATAAGTAAATGTAATTTTCTATGTATACAAAACAAAATTTTTAATTTTAGGAATATTTTTGCCAAAAAAAAGTGGGGAAGGTCCAGTACGAAGCATACGTACTGTGGCAGTTGAACAAGACTTGTTATATGCAGTTGATAATGAACCATCAACGAGTTTTCTAAAAGTATCAAGAGAACGTAACGTCTCGAAATTAGTTGTTCATCGCGTCCTAAAAGAACAGCTGTTATATCCTTTTCACATGAAAAAAGTACACAGTATGACAGTGGCTGATTAGCCTGCACGGCTTGAGTATAGCCAGTGGTTTCTGCGACTAGCCAGTGGTTTCTGCGACAACAACAAGCAGACAATACATTTATTAGTAACGTTCTCTTTACGAACTAATCCAGTTTCACCAGAGATGGAATCATAAATTCTCATAATATGCATTGATGGGATGATGTGAATCCACATGGCATTATCCAAACTAGGAGCCAGCATAGATTCATGGTTAATATTTGGGCAGGAATAGTTGGCAATCATTTGATAGAGCCATATACTTTATTTACGGTACTTTGACTGGTCAGAGATATTTGGAGTTTTTGCAAAATTACTTATGGAACCTGTTTGATGATGTGCTACTACAAACTCGTAGGAATTTATGGTTCATGCATGATGGGGCCCCTCCTCATTTCAGTTTAGATGTACGACAGCATTTACACACAAGGTTTCCTAATAGATGGATTGGTCGTGGAGGCCCTTTTCAATGGCCACCGCGATCAGGAGACGTTAATCCTATGGATTTCTTTCTCTAGGGTTATCTCAAAAGTAAGGTATACGCAACACCTGTGCAAACAAGACAAAATTTAATAGACAGAATTGTGTTACACTGCAATGTTATTAGAAATAATGTGGGATTGCTCATTCAAGTGGAAAGAAACAACCTTCGTAGACTTAGAATGTGCGTGGAAGTGGGAGGAGCTCATATTGAACATTTATTAGAATAACGTTAGTTTTTGTTGTTGTTTAGGAATTAGTATTAGTCTAATGTTTTATAACTTGTGTTTTTTGAGGTTTTCTTAATGGTTTAATAATGTTATGTTCGTAATTTTGATTAAAAGGAAGTAAATCCTGGACATCGTATTAATAAGTTAGTCAGGTAGATTTGTACGTAGTGCATTAATAAAACTGTAAATATTATCTAAACGGCTTATTTTATCGAATTCTAACAAGAGTACCTTTTCGTTAGCTTAATGTGTGGGAAAGTCAATTTCGATGATTTCATGCAGGGTGTGCCATCCCTGCAAATTTTTTGGATCACTAACCATTGCGAGTAGTCCGTCCCTGGCTTCAAGGCAGTACTGTAAATCTGTTTACCTTTCCAAAATAAACATACACGTACAATATAGCTCTGCCGTAAATTTGATAAAGATCAAATAACTAGTACAAGAAATAAAAATAAAAACCAAATTCAAAATTGATACTTTGGAGGCCTATAACTCGAAAACGAGGGCCTCCATAGAAAAAGTTTATATGAAGTACTAACATCATTTTGGCTCAGATTATACGCTCCTGACTTTTTCCCATTAGTCCCGGGACACCCTGTATAATAGAGGTTTTTTCAATTTTTAAAATATTTTGGTTACCTAGTAAGTATATCTTGAAAACGATAAACAATATTTCAAATCCTAGATATGCGTTATACCCTACAAAAAACTTGATATTGCAATAGGGTAGATATTATTATTAATAATAAAACGTGCTCATATGTTGGCAGATATTTAAATCTAGAAGAAAATATCTTTAATGTTCAAGATGTTTCAGAAGCTACTTACACAACTAAAATGAAAAACAAATAGTTGGTAATTATGTAATGAAAGGGGAGTAACTATTTCAGTCTGACATAAACATTGTATTAAACAGTACAAAAAATATTGAATCAAGTATCTCTAGATCTAGTTTTTTTTAGTAGTAGTTTTAGCCATCAATATAGTTTTGCAGGTTTAGAAAATTTCAACATTTTTACTAACAATTCTTGTGAACAATTAGAGACTGTTTAAGACTTTAAAAACAGAAATTTCTGTTAAAATTTGAAAATTCACTGAATACAATAAATAATCTGTAGATGTCCCTTACCATGGTACCTATATTAATCTAGTTGAAGAATATGTAACTTATGATACTGAATGCTCCAGTCAACAAACAGCATGCAATTATTTATTATTGTAGAAACACAGCTATTGGATACTCAATTGGATACAATTAATTATAAACTCATTTAACTTGATAATGTGTTCATATCTCTTCCTCGTAAGTAGTTTTTTTTGTATACAGTGTATTAATAATGCTTAGTTTTCATTAAGTTACAATTCCACGATGTTAATATACAATTTGTTCCAGTATGAAAATAACAAGATGAGAATAGTATATTATTTTATACAGAAAAGAAGTATGAATTTTCATAGCACACCTGAATTTACCTGCCAAATGGAGTGAGGCATGGAATAGAACGTAAATCATGAAAAGTCACTTCTCGAAATAAAATATGTTATTATTCTCTGAAGATCCCCGCACGTATCTTATGGAAAATTGGCCCCAGTCAATTGGCTGAAAATCAAGTTTGATGTAATTTATGATGATCGATCAAAGATCTCCATGGGCACAATTTGATCTAAAGTAATTGTTTTATTAGCTGTTGTTCAGAACATCTTCAAATATTTCACAGATAAGGATTTTAAAGTGTACGTTATGGAATGGTTGAGGTACTCGAAACAGCGACTCTTGCGTGAGAAAAAGTAACCGTAAGTAAACGATAGAATTTTCTTAAATCAGATTGGATTTCTGTTGATGTAACGTAATGTTTCATTAAATCTTTATGGTGTAAAATTTTTATTAGTTTTAATATAATTAAAAAATTATTCTAATAAATTTTCTGTAAACTAGCTGTAATGTATGTGTATCCGTTAAACTTTATTAATTCAGTTTCAAAGTATGGTATGTTATGGTAACTACGGATTAATATACCCTTTTTTATTTCTTGCTTTCACTGAATGTGTTCAATAGTTTCCTCTTTCCAGACTTGTTATGTAATATGCTTACACAATTTTATTTTTTTAGGTTGGATTGCTGGACAAGATATTTTTTTTCCTAATTTTGTATCTGTTTTTTTCAAATTCACTGTACTGATCATTAATAGTGGATAAACGTTCTAAAATCTTTATTGCTATTTTGTTTTAAATGTACAGGATGAACAACTAAGAACGACTGTAGGCCATATCTCAGAAAAGAATCATGGTACAACTTGCAAAAAAATTACCTTTAGGTAGAAGATCCTGAAAAATTTCTGGAAAATATTTTGCAGTCTCTAAAATATCCGTTAAGGGTGCAATGAACACTCGAAAACATAATCACTCCAAAAAAACATACTAAAGGTGTCCTAAAAATACAATTTCGAAATCTTGATGAGATTATGAATAAATTTAATTAAGGAGATTTTTTACCATTATTCTTCAAATAATGGGTGAGGAAAGTTCAAACTTATGAACAAATGTATAACTTTTTCGTTTTTAAACCGATATTAATGATTTTAGCTGCATTTAAAAGTTTTTCTGTTTAATAAGATTGATAACAAAACTAGATAATGTGTTCAATAGTTTCCTCTTTCCAGACTTGTTATGTAATATGCTTACACAATTTTATTTTTTTTAGGTTGGATTGCTGGACAAGATATTTTTTTTTCTAATTTTGTATCTGTTTTTTTCAAATTCACTGTACTGATCATTAATAGTGAATAAACGTTCTAAAATCTTTATTGCTATTTTGTTTTAAATGTACAGGATGAACAACTAAGAACGACTGTAGGCCATATCTCAGAAAAGAATCATGGTACAACTTGCAAAAAAATTACCTTTAGGTAGAAGATCCTGAAAAATTTCTGGAAAATATTTTGCAGTCTCTAAAATATCCGTTAGGGGTGCAATGAACACTCGAAAACATAATCACTCCAAAAAAACATACTAAAGGTGTCCTAAAAATACAATTTCGAAATCTTGATGAGATTATGAATAAATTTAATTAAGGAGATTTTTTACCATTATTCTTCAAATAGTGGGTGAGGAAAGTTCAAACTTATGAACAAATGTATAACTTTTACGTTTTTAAACCGATATTAATGATTTTAGCTGCATTTAAAAGTTTTTCTGTTTAATAAGATTGATAACAAAACTAGATAATTTTGTATCCACTCGGAAATTTCAAATGTAAATTGAAGCATTCTTTTAATGTTTATATCTGATATTGATAAATCTTATATCTTTGAATAGATTCCTATTTTTTTCTCATTTCCATCAGATTTTAAAAATGCCTCATTACATATGAAATTTCCGAGAAAAATGGGAAAATTGTGGACTTTTTCACAAAGCGTTGACAAAATTGTCCAATTTTGTTATTTTTGTTAAGCATTTCTTATTAAAAAGGAAAAACTTTTTCAAACGGAGCCAAAAACATGGATGTCGATTAAAAAAAAGTGTTACGACATTTGTTGTTTGGGTTGAACCTTCCTCCACCCCTTACTTGAAGAATAAAGACAAAAAGTGCCCAACTACGTTTTTTCATAATCTCAACAAAATATCAAACATTGTATTTCTTGGATACGTTAAGTATGTCTTTTTTGGAGATAATTACAGTATTATGTTTTTATGTGTTCATTCCACCCCATAGGAGATATTTTAGGAACCCAAAAATATTTTTCAGGGTCATTTTCCTTGAGGTATTTTTTTAAAGTTGTATTATGACTATTTTTTGAAATATGGCCGACAGCCGGCGTTCTTAGTTGTTCACCCTGTATTTGCTGATTAGGCACAGAAACATCTATAGGATGTCATCCAGAATGTTTGAGGTATATTATTTAGAGGTTTATGTAATGTCCATACAACATCTACGAGAATACACTGTATTGTTTTTGAAATGTCGCATTTAGATCATTGATAAGATGTTATTTTTTAGACATTGCATTAACATCGACTAGATGTTAAAAGGCATTCCAGGATGTAACAGAAATGTTGTTTTTAGTTCGTTATAAAGACTTCCTTTTGAGGAAGTTGTAGTAACATCACAGTAATGTAAAAAGACAGCGCTTTAACATCGCTGAAAAGGTAGGTTGAAACATCACAAATGTTAACAGCCACAAGCTGGTCATAAGCGGTTGTATAGATGTGCATGTGATAAAAAAAAGAGGAAAAAAAGGAAGAACATTATCACAATGTGATGTTGAATTAACATAACTGTAATATTTATTTGCATACTGGGCAACGTCTTTTGGAACGTTTGAAATTTTATGTATACCCATTACCACACGGTGACATTTACCGTTTTGATATTTAATAAAAAATCGCTGCAGATCCATTACATCCGAACGAAGTGCCGTATACTTTCTGACCAAGCTTAAACAAAAATCGCCAAGTATAGTAAATGACCGTTGGTTTTTGTGTTTGTGATATTTACTAAAATTAAATTTCCTATATCTTGGATTTCGCTGTACATCGAATGAACGAGTTCATCGCATCTACAGGCTCATGTGACTCCAAATATTTAATATAACGTAAAAACAAACGTTGAAATAAGAAAAAAAAATCCGCCGGCATTGAGAATCGAACCGCAGACCTCCGAAACGGAACACAAAACCTCTACCGCTGAGCTATCGAGGTATATACGTATTTAGTTCGAAATACCTTAATTGTTGTCAATTTGAATATTAATCTTCTAAAGGATATTATTGCCAACGATTTAATAAGTGTAATAATATTGAAAAAATAAGAAAGTACGTACTTCTGTTGCTAAATAAACATTATTCGGTGCATCCTGAAGAAATTTATCAAATTGGTCTTTTGTTAATACTTTTTATTTTTTCGGGGTACAATTTTTCTCCTTGCGCTTTAAAAATGCAGCTAATAATTTGGTATAATTTTCCATTTTTACATTATGTTTGATGTTTAATTGAGCTTTAATCATTGAATATTGTGCCCATAGTGTCGAACTTTTAAATTTTCTTAACAAATACGTAAAATACGCAAGCATAACATTTTCTGTGTATCTTGGTACACTATTTTCTTTGCACCATTTTATAAATTTTTCATAAGCAAAATCATATACTTTTCGTGACTTCGTCGGAATTAGTGTTTCAATAGTGGAATTAGCTATTTCGACTAATTCCGGAGGTGTACATTGAAATTCTTCAAACATCAAATTAAATAAAAATTAAATGACAGTTCCTGCCTACTTGGTTACAACGCCCATAATAAGACGTTGCTATCGTTTCCCATTATTTTGTTCCTAGTACAATAATGAGCGTTCATTATGTTACTAGTAAAAGAATAGGTTATTTCTACCATCTGTGTTGCCGAAAAGAATATAGATATTATTATACGCTTGAAGGAAAAACATATTTTAGTGACAACGGACACGTGAATAATTTTATTTATTAGAGCTTAATAATTAATTTTAGAATGTTATAATAATAGAAGCAACCAAATGACCACAACAACAAACAAAATATATAAAACAGATAACAAAAAAAATATGCAGAACAGAAAAATATGTATATTTAAGATTTAATTTTGTAGTTTATGAAGAATTAAAAATTATTTAATTTATATTTGCTTCCAGGGGGGATCAGTTGCCCCTTCCTGTCCTTCGCTGGCTACGCTCATGCTCTCGACGATATTCCCCCATTTACAGGACTATTGTGTTCCTTCAGATTTGTGTGGAATACTTAATACTCGCAATTTAAAATAATGCATATTGTCATAATTAATAACGTGCTATAAGTACGATGTGGTATAAATGAAGCAATTCATGAAGCAAAATTTTGATGTAGGTAAGAATTGGAGGAACATCATTTTTTTATGAAAACCTTCAATTTATCTGGTGAGTTTTTGATATCTCTACAATGTCCAATTAACAATTCTAATAAAAAAGTGAAGAAACTTATAATATATCCCAAGACTAGTATTACAAATATTCCAACTAAATCTTTCGATTTTATAATTTCCACTGAAGAATTGACTCTAATTTTCTGTATTTCAGGAGAATCCGTATATTGCCACAAAAATAATAAATTCCTTTTAATGGTATCGAGATAAGGGGAGCTTTTCGTTAGCATATATACGCTATATCCATACATAACAATTTCGCCGACAATATGAAAAACGGTACAGTTTTGATCATCGCTAACATAGTGAGCATAATTTGAAGCAATATCTATTTCTAGCATATAAGCTACATTTGTTTCAGCATTCAGAAGCATATCGTCAATTTTTCCCATATTGAGCGGTATTAATTTGTTTGTTGAACTGAATATATCGAAAATTTCCGGGTTGTCTAAAATGTTATGAGGTCCGACTATATCCAATCCTGACTGTTTAACTTCATTTACCGTATCTATACTGTCAATATAATCATCTTGAATGAATATACTGAAAAGATTCGTTTGAAAAACAATGTTCAATATTAACGTGAAAATGGTCCAAGCTAATAGCGCCAATTTCAAATAAGGTGGGTTTTTCTGTAGATTTGTCACAACAATTTGTAGATATATTTGAAAGCTCTCAAGTAACCAGTAACTGAACGTTTTATTCCTCCCATACGCACTGGATAATACCTTGAATATTAAGCTAAATATCAAAAAGCTGATAAGTATAACTAACCAAGTGGATATATCAAAAATAAAAAAAACCTTTGCTGCATTCATCGTTTCTTTACCTTTAGGTACAATAAGAACAACTTTACCAACTCTACGATAGATATAATCAACCAGACGTAATCTATAGAATGTTTGTACCTTATATTGAAATATTGGAGTCGAAGAAATATCGCTGGCCTCATTGGCTAACATATTTGCAACATCTGTGAATGACAGTAAACTTTCTGTATATTTTGGAGTAGCTTTCAACATTCTCACAACATCTGTCATTGTAGAAACATGACCTCTCTGCCAAGGATCGAAAAATTTCCTCAGATATGGTTCACTTTCAAAAACAATAATTCCTAATGGATATCCGTACATATTTTCAATATAACCAGATATATGGAATTCATTGCAATTACTGATGTTCGTTATTTGATTGTTAAATGGATTGTATTTGAGAATTTCAATTTTTCCTGTAATCACCACAAGAACATAATTCAGAAGACGTTTACTCCATAAAAAATCAAAAATTGAATCTAGATCTGATTCTGCTATATTGTGTACAATAAAATGCGTGTCTCCATCTAGATCCCATAACTGATTATCCATTAAATCTGGTATACATCGCTTCATGTCAATGTTTGATTCAAAGAAGAAGAAATCAGCTCTGGCGTTATTGAATAATAACAATATTCTATCATCTGTTGTTATATTTGTTTCGGTAACTATGAAATTCGAACAATTATTATTCTTTGCAAAGTGAGTAGCCATATCCGTTGCAATATCAGAATCCTTATCAAAATAGACCAAACAGATAGTATAGGAATGTTCAAGCCCTCTTTGATACATATCAATATACTTTTCTATATTTTCAAAAATTATATTCGCTTTATAAACTTCTATAACCAATGCTTGTAAAATGAACATAGCGGGAAGAATCGTCATAGTTTAAGCGTTCTGTAACACTGAGAAATGATTATTAATGACTTTCTTTTTATTATATATGCGCAAAAGTTTTATAGGCTAGGCGGTACAGAAATACGAATGCAAGTTATAGGGCTAGAAAACTCTATAAATAAGTGAGAATATTATATTACAGTAAACAAGATAAGAAATGCAGAGTTAACATATATTTTAATATACAGTGCTATTCAAAAGTCCCCTCCTTCTCGTATCTTTTGAACGGCTACACTTACATTAATAAAATTTGGAGGGTGAAAATAAAGTGTTGTAAACCTCTCTACGAATGGTAACAGGTGACCTAATAGTAATAGATGACGTCACAGTGCCACTCTGGCCAATAATTTTAAATAGGACCTTATGGCAAGTGATATCTCGTTTGAAAGGCATTGACATAGCCATATTAATTTTGTTTGGGTTTAAATTAATTTTGACGGATAAATTAAATAAATACCAAAATTATTGAAATTATTTTTTGAATTTAATTAATCAAATATCAACAATGGATTCTTATAGCAAGATTTCGAAATGTGCTCCGTCTACTTCCTGACAGTAATACAGCCTATTAGTAAACACTTGTCGTACTCGTTCGAATGTGTCAGCTGAAATAGCATTGCATTCTTCAGTAATTCTTTCTTCCAAAACGCCAATGCTATTTGGCGCCGTAGTATAAACCTTGGATTTCAAGTACCCCCATAGAGAAAACTCTAATGGTGTCAGATCTGGTGATCGAGGTGGCCATTCTATAGGACCTCGCCGGCAGATCCATCTACCTCGATATTCTTCATCCAGGTAACGTCTTACTGCACCATAATAATGTGCAGGAGCACCATCTTGTAGAAATTTTATTTCCAGATGGCCGAATTCATCTTGATTATCTTCCAGAATTTCAAGAATTAACGGCTCAATTGAATTTTGTTACATCTCCAGATACACTTCACCGCTTAAATTTGAATTTAGGAAAACAGGACCAACTATGTGGTTTCCCAAAATACCTGCCCAAACATTGACTTTTTCTGGAAATTGGGTATGTTGTTCACGAAAAGTGTGAGGATTTGTGTCACTCCAATACCTTACATTTTGTGTATTCACATTTCCATTGAGGCAAAAAGTACTTTCGTCACTAAAACAAATTGTTTTTGTGTAATGTGGGTTTTGACTAATTTTACTTGTCATACATTCGCTGAACTCGAGTCTTCTGTAGGGGTCGTCATCCGAAAGGTGGTGCACCGTTTTTAACTTGTATGGATGAAATTTATTTTTAGCCAACACTCTCTGTACTGTACTTTTACTTACTTCACAGATAGACGCAACTTTAGTTGAAGAGGAAGTAGGGTTTACTACCATTTCAGCAACTATATCAATTTTTTTATCATCACTAAATGTTGGTCGACCAGATCGTTTGGCATCTTGAACACTACCTGTTGCTTCAAACTTGTGAAGAAGCTCCCTCAAATAAGTTCTCGAGATATGGCGATCTGGGCATCTCTCATTAAATGAACGTTCCGCTTCATGGAGATTCTTTCTAGATTCACCAATTATTAAGATAGCTGCTACTTTGTCGGCTTGAGTACGTACCATTTTGCATAAGTAAACACTTAAACGTCTCGTTAAACAATAATACAATTGAATATTTAAGCTATTTAGAAAAACTTTGCAAAGCAACAAATACTATTAAATTAAAAACGTCAATTTTTTTGACAACTAACCGGAGGCGGACTGAAAAATCTTCAATATTTAAATGTGAAATAATAATTTTGGTATTTATTTAATTTATCCGTCAAAATTGATTTGAACCCAAACAAAATTAATATGGCTATGTACCCAATGTCAATGCCCTTCAAACGGGATATTACTTGCCATAAGGTCCTATCTAAAATCATTGGCCACAGTGGCACTGTGACGTCATCTATTACTATTACGTCACCTGTGACCATTCGTAGAGAAGTTTACAACACTTTATTTTCACCCTCCAGATTTTAGTAATATAAATGTAGCCATTCAAAAGATACGTGAGGGGGAGGGGACTTTTGAATAGCACTGTACTACTATATACATAGAAATGTTGTTCAGATTTATAATAATTAAGATATACAGTAGACATGTCCTCCTAAGTTGGAGTCATTTGGAAAACTCTATTATTATTAATTTTAGGAAAAAAAGTTATTCTTCATAAAAAATTCTGCATTATCTAAAACCTAAAATCCAGTCATCAAATATCAAATTTTTTAGTCGTATACGAGGTTTGTCAAAAATGTGTTTTAGTCAAGAGTAAAGTAACTTTAAACTTGACAATATAGAAAAATGTTACTAAAAAAAGTGGATCAGAATTAAAAATTACGTTTAAATATGTAATTACATTCATTTAAATTGATAAAATCAAAATAGGTGTAGGTAAATGTATTAAAATCCCTAAATTCGTACAAAGTTTTTATTACCTCATGCCAACTAGTTTCGACTTAACAAAGTCATCTTCGGGGCGAGTAAGCTACAATTATGATGGTAAATTTAATATAGCAATTCGGATTCTTCAAAAATAACTGTAACTTATCAGTCAATTAAAAAACTTCACACAGGACGGATAACAGCATGAATTTAAAATAAACAGCAAAAACAAGACAAGACAACAGAACTAGACGAACTAACGTTTTAAATAATTTGATCGTTAACACACTGAAGCGAAGATAATTTTTTATAGAACTTCAATAGTTGATTTTAAATTTAATGATATAGTATTTTCATTATTAATTGATTTAAAAAGCGTTCAGTCTAGTTCCATGTTTACAATCATCCACCACAAAAGAATGGTTATTAAATTGCAAATGTCTGTATAAAACGGAACTATTCCTTGTCAAATTATTAAAAATCGTAATGAAATAAAAAGTTACATAGAGGCATCAGAGGCTAGGCAACAATTTCAATTCGAGGAACTAAGAGAAAAAATAGGGAAGCTTGAGATTGAAAATAACGAATTAAAACTTGAAGTGGAAGAAAGAAAGAAGTTTGAAAATAAAAATAATATTATTTTTGGGCTAACCAAAAGAAGTGAGATAACAGATTGTGACAAGGTTTGCAACGAACTAAATGATCTTTTGAATATTATTATCACGGAGGAAGACATCAATAATTATTACTTTTTGGGAAGAGACGCAAACAGTCCTCTTAAAATTGAATTCTCCAGATTTCTTGTTAAAAAACGAATAAACGAAAATTATTGAAAGGTAAAACAATTTCTATATCAGATGATTTCACTCAAAAACAGCGAAAACAGTACCAATTACTCCGTAAACATCTAATTCTAGCGAAAAAATCAGGAAAAAATCATTGCTACATAAAATATAATAAATTGTATATCGATGAAGAATCGTTCACATATGAAGAAATATTAAAATTAGAAAAAATAGAAGACACATTGCTCAAATATACATTACCGGCCTTCCCATCTAATGGGGATAATATTACTACTGCTACCCATTCTTCACTAGACGTTCTACAAAGGAATCAAGAACCAATAAGCACAAAAGTTGCCTATACACGTTCTCAGCAAATTCAGAGATATAATCCTACTTCTAAAAAATAACTTATAATTCACAGTTCACTTTTGCTTTTATTTTATGTTTAATCTTTTAAATTGTAGTTTTCTATATATTATATTCTTTTAGGTTTTATCATTATCATGAACTTCAGGTGTACATCAGTAAAATTACTATGTTAACCAATTTATTGTCACTTTGATATTAATATTATCATTATTTTAAGTAATTTAACGTTTACTTTTATTAAATTTGTAATTATAGTTTAATTGCGATCTGTTTAAATAATTTAGATATGTTGTTATTTAAGATTTGTCACATTAATGCAAGATCCATATTGGGTAATTTTCCCGAGTTTAAGATCAGTACATGAAAAATATATTATTACCGATCAGAAACATGGATAAATGTAAATATATTGAGCGAGTCGATCTCCCTTACTGGTTATCAGCTTTTTAGGAAAGACAGAAAAGATCAGAGAAGTGGAGGTGTTGGCATTTATATCAAGATAAAATTTATAGCAAAAATAATAAATAATTTATCAGCAAGTAATATTGAACAAGTATGGATTTCATTTAGTCTAAATCATCTAACATATACCATCGGTTCCGTGTACAAACCACCTAAATATTCAGCTGTGAACTTTGTTAGAGGCTTGGAAGAGGTACTGGGAAATCTTACACCTACATTTAATTACCTGATTTCCGCTGGTGACTTAAATATTGATTTCTTGAACGTTGTCTCTAATTCTTACAACTTAATTAGCAACGTCTTGGAAGTCTTGAATTTGAACCAAGTTATTTATCAACCCACGCATATAACAGCTAATTCAAGTACACTCTTGGATGTAATAATTTATTCAAGTAACTTAAAATGTGATAATATTCTTGCTGTTGACTGTCCAACCATTACCAATCATCACTTAGTTACCTGCTCTTTTGGCTCCATAAAAACTCAAGACGACTCTACGTTTTTAAATTTTGTGCTTATCTGATTGCTACCAACTTTAATGATATCTTTCGAAGCAGTACAGATTGAGTCTTTTTCTAAATTATTTTCATACGTCTTTAACCGTCATGCTATTATAAAAACAGTTGAAATAACAAAACCTAAATCACCATGACTCATTTCAAATCTTAAGCTAATGATGTCGTTAAGAAATAAAGCTTTACAAAGATTTAAAAAGACTAAAAACTTGGCCCATTTTAATTATTATAAAGTTCTCAGAAATTTAACAAATAGAACAGTCAAACTAGAAAAAAAAGCTTATCTAGAGTTCAAACTAACTACACAAATGAAATCAAACATCTGGAAACAGTTAAAATCCCTTGACATTTATGATAAAAAAGCTAATTGTGTAATCCCTCCCCTCATGTCTGACATTAATAAAATTAATGATTATTTTGTCAGAATAACTAATACCGTTCAAATACCCGATAATAATCTATTAAACTATTTTAATAGTAATATTAAACATATTGCAGGTAACTTCGCATTTTGTGAAGTAACTGAAGATGATGTATATCACAAATTATTGTTTATTAAGTCTGAAGCTATTGGTGCTGATCATATCAGCTGTAAAATGTTATTATACGGTTGTCCTTTCTTGTTAATCTATTTGAAGCACATTTTTAATTTTATTATTTCTACAAATACTTACCCAACAGTTTGGAAAAAGGCTTTTGTGGTTCCGTTACCTAAGATCTCTTCACATATGGACTTCTCCAATCTACGTCCAATTAGTATTCTCTGTTGTCTATCAAAAGTTTTTGAAAAACTCCTTGACAAGCAAATACGTGACTATTTAAATGCATTTTCGTTACTCCCGCCATGTCAGTCCGGGCTTAGGCCAGATCTTAGTTGTACTACTGCCCTATTAAAGGTCACAGATGATATCCATAGAGCAACTGATAACAATTTGTTAACTGTTTTAATTCTTTTAGATTGTTCCAAGGCATTTGACCTAATTAATCATAATCTCCTTTTAGCTCTTTTAAAGTACATTGGGTTCTCACCTGAAGCAGTGTCGTTGCTCAAAACTACTTACACAACAGATGCCAAGCTGTTATGCCAAATAATACTGTCTCAGGATTTCGTTATATTCAAACTGGAGTACCTCAAGGGTCAATCGTGGGCCCACTCCTATTTGTAATATATACTTCGCCATTTTCCTTATCTCTAAAAGTTTGCATAGTACATACCTACGCTGATGACACTCAACTCTATATTTCTATTCCAGAACAAGACATTGAGGTTTCCTGCAATAGCATTAACAAAGATATTGAATCGTTAATAAATATATGCAGAATGTATTGCTACGGTCCACTTTCATTATTCAGAATAGAACAGAATATAAAGTAGCCTTTAAAACTCCACTAAACATAAGAACTATCTTTTCTCGAACCAAAGACCCAATTTCACAATTTGATAGAAGTGGGGTTTATAAATTTATAAATTGACTTGCAACAATTTCACCGCTGTTTAGGATTTTAGATTATAAAAAATTATTTTCGCTTGAGTGTGTTAACGATCAAATTATTGAAAACGTTAGTTCGTCTAGTTCTGTTGTCTTGTCTTGTTTTTGCTGATTATTTTAAATTCATGCTGCTATCCCTCCTGTGTGAAGTTTTTTAATTGACTGGTAAGTTACAGTTATTTTCATAGAATCCGAATTGCAATATTAAATTTACCATCGTAATTGTAGCGAAAGAAAGTCGTTGTTACAACAAAATACAGTGGCAAGAATTTTAAAACTAAATAAATACAAACCACACAAACCAAGAATCGTACGCACATTAAAAGGAAAGGGATTATGATAGGCGCTTTGATTTTTGCTCATCCAAGGAGAGTTAGAGGAGGACCCTTTTTTCACGAGGCATATAATTTTTTCCGTTGAGGCGACATTTTCGTCAAATGGTACTGTGTCGTCGCAACATTCTCGCTGGTGGTCTGAGGAAAATTCCTATTTTGTATTAAAATCTCATGACCAATATTAGTTTAAGACGAACGTGTGGTGTGGCATTTATAATAACAAATTAATAGGAGTGTTTTTAAATGAAACTCAAGGTCTCTAGTTAATTCCACAATATAATACAAATTATTGAAAAATCTAAAAAATTGACAATTGTTTTGATAAATCAATATCATCGTCAGAGTTAATTCCACAATATAATACAAATTATTGAAAACTCTAAAAAATTGACAATTGTCATTCTGACGATGATATTGATTTATCAAAACAATTGTCAATTTTTTAGATTTTTCAATAATTTGTATTATATTGTGGAATTACCTAGAGACCTTGAGTTTCATTTAAAAACACTAATATGAGCATATTCCACGAAGTAAGGGTCGAGACAGTCAATTAAATTAATAGGACTTTTTTTTCGCGAATCTATGAATGCCGAACGTTACTTACAGTTTTTACAAACTCATATCAATGATTTCATGGACGAACTATCCTTAATAGAGCGTCAATGTGTTCGGTACTGTAATAACTGCTGGTTGTTCGATTATTTGTTCACCTTTATTTTTTTGCAACGTTTGTTGTCACCAGTGCCGTAGGGCACAATAGAAACGGAAATCCCCTGCTTCTGCTTCCTGTTTTCCATTGTTTTGTATATCTACTCCCAGATATTTGAAACTCTTCACTTGTTTTATCGACATTTCATCAATTTCGATATTAAGGTGTTCTTCTTCTTGTCCCACCACCATTATTTTAGTGTTTTCCATATTCATATTCATGTTTTGTAGTTTCAATATATGCTTCCATGTTATTAAATTATGTTTCAGCTCTTTTTCGTTCCTAGCAATACTAAATCGTCGGCAAAAACGCATTCAGATATTCCAACTACTTCCATATTTCTATAACCAGTTTGAATTTGTTTGACTTTTGTTTTTACTTCCTTCAAAATATCATCCATTATCATTATGAATAATGCCGGGCTCAGTACTCCTCTCTGTCTTAATCCTTCTTTTGTTATGAAATCATCGGACTGTTCATTATCTTTCCTTACCCGGTTTCTGGTTGTTTCGTAAATGCATTTAATGTTATTTCTTAGTTTTGATCCAACTCCTCTTTGTTGTAGACTTTTCCATATTTGATTTCTGGGAACGCTGTCAAAGGCTTTTTGAATATTTATGAAACCGAGGTACACGTTTTGATTTGTTCTCAGTTTTTTGTCTATTACTTGTTTCAATGTAAATACGTGGTCTTGGGTACTTCTTCCTTTCCTATAGCCGCTTTGGGATTCTTCCAAATGTTTTTCTATTATTTTCGAGTCGAGTCTCTAAAATACTTTCGTAAACTTTCAATGCCGCGCTCAGCAATGTTATACCTCTATAATTGTTACCCCTTAATTCGACACCTGAGTCCCAGGGACTCATGTGCAAGTTTTGTTCTCGCATAACTCCCACCTTTTTGCCTCGAGCGTGCTCTGCGTTTCAGTAGCTTTCTCCAGTCGTATCGTTAATCGATAGTCGTGCGGGTGTGTCTAAGCAGCGTTGTTTGGGGTAAGTATCACGTGCCAATGAGTCCCTGGGACTCATGGTGTAGGTTTACGTTATAACTTTTATTCATGGTACAGTTTAGTAACACTGTATTTATTTAATTCTAGATCACAATATGGATAGAAATTTACCAGGACCTAGTTCTGTTAAAATTTATGACGATAATTACGAGTCTGTAATTAACGGATGGCTTCAAGAGTTGGAAAAATTAGATGATTCGAACTCAAATAAAAGTATTGAGCAAAAACAGCCAGATGATGATATTGTGTCTGACACTGATGACGCTCCGTATATACCAAGTGATCATGAATCAACATCAGAGTTATCAGGTGATTCAGATACAGACGATTTTGAGAATATAGCGCCATCAGAAACAAATTACTTTTATGGAAAAAATAGGTTCAAGTGGTCGAAAATTGCACCGGCACGTAACGTGCGCACTCCATCGCACAATATCATTCCTCTCCCTTGTGCCAAAGGACAGTTTCGCCAAGAAGATTTACTAAGTCCATGCGAATCATTTCAGCAAATTTTTGATCAGCAAATGCTAGATAATATCCTTACGTGGACTAATAAAAAACTTCAAAATATCAGATTGAAGTATCCTAATGATGTTAGTTTTCGAGAATGCACAATCATTGAGCTAAAAGGATTGCTTGCTCTTTTGATCTATAGTGCAACTTTTTAATCCAATCATGAGAGTATTCTTGCAATTTTCGCTACAGATGGTTCGGGCCGAGAGATATTTAGAGCTTCAATGAATATTAGAAGATTTTGTAGTTTGCTTATAGCCCTAAGATTTGACGACTTTGAAGATCGAGAAGCACGTGAGGAAATAGATCCGGGTTGTGCTGTAACAGAAATTTTGGAATTGTTTAACAAAAATTCACAAAAATCTTACACTATTGGGGCTAATGCAACGGTGGATGAAATGCTTATTGCTTTCCGAGGCAGATGCAAATTTAAAATGTATATGCCTTACAAGCCAGCAAAGTATGGCTTAAAAGTTCAATGCTTGGCCGATGCAAGAACCACCTATGTCTATAACACCTATTTGTATACTGGAAAAGACTCTGACGGAAAACTCTTTCCCAAGAAGATAGAAAAAAACCAATTCCAACACAGGCAGTGATTCGGCTGTGCACACCCATCTTCAATACGAATCGAAACGTAACTACGGATAATTGGTATTCGTCAATGGAGTTATTATCAACATTGAAAGAAAAAGGCCTAACGACGATTGGAACTCTAAGAAAAAACAAAAGAGAAATCCCACAAGAATTTCTTCCACAGAAAAAAAGACCTGTTGGTTCGTCGTTATTTGGGTTTACAAATCAATGCACGATTGTTAGTTACGTACCGAAAAAAAATAAGGATGATATTCTCTATTCATCAATGCACCACGGTGATGAAACTAATGAAGTGACTGGCAAAACTGTAATTATAGATGACTATAACAATACAAAAGGTGGTGTTGACTCTGTCGACCAAAAGTGTTCGGTGTACAGTTCGAGTCGCAGAGCTAACCGTTGGCCCATGGCTATGTTTTATCGAATATTAGATATGATAGATATATACTTTATCAGAGCCAAAAAAATGCTACAAACCTTACAAGGCTTAATTTTTTCAAAGGTTTGGCCTGTGGTCTCAATGAAAACAATATAAAATCACGCCTTTATAATTCAAAACTTCCGCGTCAGTTACGTAATACTATTTCAAATGTTCCCAATACCTACTAATATAGATGAAATACCATGTGATAAACTACCGCGTGACCAAAAAAAATATTGTTTTTTATGTCATTATAAAAAAAGAACAAAAACTGCCTATCTTTGCTGCAAGTGCTCAAAGCCCATTTGCCTATCTTGTTCAAAAAAGGTATGCCTTAGATGCGTTGCTGAAAAATGAGGGCTTAGTAATGTGCTTGCAGGTTTTTTTCTATAACATGTTTATTCAATTTTGATAGTTTTCTTTTAAGTATTGGACTTTTATCTAAGGCTTTTTAAAAAAAAAAGTTTTTCTTTTCTTCTATTTTTTTTATATGCTGTTAATGATGACTGGTGACAGTTTCGCCACTTTTTTTTGTTATTTTTTTTATTTTTGTAAATCTAGGAAATAAATTTTTATTTTGTTTTGTAACCCATAAAATGTTATATATTAAGAATATGTTTTTTATAATAAAGTATTTTGGTTACATAAATTTAATTTAAATTTATTATTATTTTTTTTTAAAATGTGAGTCCGTGGGACTCATAGTGTCGATTTAAAGTTGTACCTTTCACGTGTCGAATTAAGGGTTACAATTAGTTTTGTCTCCTTTTTTGAAAATTGGCAATATGATACCTACTTCCTAATCTTTCGGAATTTTTTCTTCGTTCCATATTCTTTGAAACAATTTAGTTAGCATTTGTATTCCTCTTTCTCCTAGACTTTGTAACATTTCTGCGGTAATAATGTCGTAACCCGCTGCTTTACCTCTTTTTAACTTTTGTATTGCTTGTTTCACTTTTTCTATTTGTATCAATGGTTCATTTTCCTCATTTAACAGTTCCTGATGTCTTTCGTCTTGTAGTTCCACCTGTTCTTTTTTCTCTACATTAAGTAATTCCTCAAAGTATTCTCTCCATTTTTCTATAATTTCCTTATCTTGTCGTATCATAACTCCATTTCTATTTTTTATCTGTTTTACATTGCTCGACTTTCCCTTTCTTAGTATTTTTAGTACCTTGAAGAAGAGTTTCTGATTCTCTTTACTGTCTTCTTCCATCTTTTTGACAAATTCTTTCCACGTCTCTTTTTTAGCTGTTATTGACATGTCTTTAATTCTTTTTCTTTGAATTTCATAATTTTCGTAGTTTTCAGTCGTTTTATTTCGTAGATATTCTTTCCATTTTTAGTTTGGTATGTTCTTGTATATCTTTATTCCACCATCTCGTTTGTTTTTTGTTGCTACCTGTTCTAATAATGCCACACACTTCTGTTGCTGTCTCTAATATTATAGATATGAATTTGTCCCACATTTCCTCTATTGATATACTTTGTATTTTATCTTGACATATTTCCATTTCTTTTTCAGTATGTTCTGTGAATTTTTTGGGTACCTCTATTTCTCTTAACTTATATGATTTCATTAGTTTTTTTAATTTTTGTCCATTTTTCCCATTGTTCGAACTTCCTTTCTGGTTCTCAGTTGCCATCTTCAATTTTGCTCTTAATAAGTAATGATCGCTGTATATTTCTGCACTTTGCATGACCTTGATATCTTTCATAACTTTTCTGTTTCCTTTGTTTATGAGAACATAATCAATGATGGACTTTTCATTTCTGCTGCTAACCTCTCTCGTGTATTCATGTGACTCTTTATGTTGATAAAACGTATTAGTTACTATTAGTTGGTTTGATATACAAAAATTTATTAACCTTACTCCATTGTTATTTCTCTCGTTCTCTCTATATATGCCAATTACGTCATTGCTTTGTTCGTCTTTCTTTCCAACTCTTCCATTGAAATCCCCCGTTATTATTAGTCTGTCTTTAGCATCCTCTATTGTTTCACCTAATGTTTCTCAGAATTCCTCTTTTTCGGTCACTCGTGCATCTTCATTTGGTCCATACTATAATTATCGCTGTGCTTTCTCTTAAATTCAATTCCATTTTGAATATTCTTTCTGTAATTCCTATCCAGTTTTTGATATATTTCTTATGTCCTTTCTTTATTTTCAATAAAACCAATTATAATTCTCATAACGACATGTCGCTCGAATGTATATGACTTCAACATATCGATAAATAAACCGACTTGCACTTTGTATACAGTAAAGAGTCGATTGTGAGATGTATTTAAAAATAATATGAGATAATATAAGCAAAGAACTCTTTTACTCCTGATGTATTTGAAATCTTTATGAAAACGAACATGAAACCAGTTTTTATAAATGTTAGATTAGGTATAATGATATTATTGAATTTGAATTTTATATAGTTATTAGATACAATCAATCCCCACTGAATCACGAATCTCATTTAACTTAATAAACTCAATAATAATTAGTGTTTTTAAATGAAACTCAAGGTCTCTAGTTAATTCCACAATATAATACAAGTTATTGAAAATTCTAAAAAAATGAGCATATTCCACGAAGTAAGGGTCGAGACAGTCAATTTCAATAATAATTATTTACCAATTTATAATCATTTAAACAACAATAATTCATCGAATACAGCACATCGTTTTCACATAACTTCATTTCACAATTCATTTCAGAGCACGGACAGAACCTTACACTTTAACAAAACTGTAGAGTTGGGATTGATCAGGTAACATGATATCATGGTTCCATAATATTAACGTTTACATTTTGTTTTAATTTTTTTCGTATAACAAAAGTTAGAGTCTAATTTAATTATGAGAATTATATCTAAATATTATGCAAAGAATATTATATATCAACATAAGAACTGAATTATTTCTTTCTAATTCATAACAAGGAACATTAGTAACCACGATAAATTTTCTATATTTCATTAAATTGTTTATGCCTGACATTTTGTATTCTTCAAGTATCCCTACCTATGAGATTCCTGTTACTGACGAGCGTCTGGTGCCGGACACATCCCTGAGGTATTAGCAAAGAATAAAAAATTGAATGACACCAAATAAAATTGAATTGGTATTGGTTTCCGACCATACCAGTTCTGGCGCACATAAATAGATAAATTATAATAAAATTGAAAACACTGCGAAAAATTAAATATATATTTCCTTTAAAAACTTGATTTCAGTATATATTTATCAACATAAACAGTTATATTCAATTGTATGTATCAATTGGCTCTCATTTAGGGAACGCTCAATAAGAATACATAACAATATATATATATATATATATATATATATATATATATATATATATATATATATATATATATATCATTACATATACTCTATCTAAATTCTAAAGAAAACATTGAAATAAAGAAAAATGTACATATTTGGATGTAATACTAGTGATATACAATGTATTATAAATAATTTAAAAGATTCAATATGCAAATAAAATTTGACATTACAATTTCGAATGACAACAATGCAGAAGATACTTAATGATACATAGATTTTATAAAGATTTAAAAAAAAAGAATACAGATGTCGCTGGTAGCAAAATTACAATTAGAATTAAAGAATGAAAATCTCTCTTTGTTATATGAAAACATAAATTTGTATTTTTTTTTAAAAAAGGAATTCTTTGGTAACCAAAGGAGAACAGAATTATTTATGGAAAAAGTTTAGTTAGTTGATTTTGAACCCCTCTCGAGAGAACATCTAATATGAGTTCTCTCAAATTTGCTGAATAATATAATAGTAATTGATATATTAAAATAGCATCAGATTATAATAATTAGCATGATAAGATCAGTGCGTGAATAATTCCTTAAATAATTATATTGAAATAGTGTTAGTGATTTTTCCGGGTTCTAAATTATAAATTTAGAAAAGTGGTTCCGGCGATTCTAAAAGACGTGCTTAGAATCAGAACGAGTGATCCTGATACCTAGTTGGTGAGTCCAGTCCAGATTTTATAAATTATTTTTCAAGAATTAACAGGCCTTTAAATAAAATTAAGATAGATGCATCTATATCACATTTTTGAATACTGACAAAATTAACGTTAAAGATATATAAAATTTCACCTGAAGAGAAGAGAAAATTTTTTGAATAGACAATTTTATCGCATATAGTTATTTGACATTTATACACGTCAAGTGTAATTTTCGACGATTTGAACGTTTAGAATAAGTAGTTAATTAGGTTGTTCTTCTAGTATATAGATTGTTTTTTTAATTTTAAGGTTCGTAGAAAGTACGATTATTGTTCTTTATTATATTTTGGGAATAATAATTCATTTTCACTTGTTATCTGATGGTATATAATATATAATTTTTGATTCCAACTCACTTTGGTATTAATTCAACTCCTATTTCATTGAATTTGAAAAATTTTGGATCCCATAAAACTTTTGATATAATCAGTGACATTTAGTTAATTTTCAGTGACAGAAAAATTGTAGATGTCATTAGATAATTTAATGGTCTTAGAATATATTGAACAAGCAGTCACTATAGATTTGCAATAGTATAATTGACAATTTTGGAATATTCTTTGGAAATTTATAAATTTAAAATTTAAATTATTAATTTTTTTTAATCTTTGAACCCTCCCTGAGGTAAGAGCGAGTAAGTCGATTTTGTAGTAATTTATCTTTCAGAATATAAATTTTCATATTCATCTGAGCCGGGCATAATAATTTGACAATTCCTGTCAAAATTTCAAATAGGTTATATTCAGTGATAAAGGTGTTTTCACATTAGTGTAGTTACTACCACGATTGTAACAACAGCATCTAATAATCAAATTTCAAATAAAATCATATAATACATAATTATAAAAACAGTAGAACATTAAATATATTATAATATATATATATATATATATATATATATATATATATATATATATATATTACTATATCATTTATTTTTAATGAGTGAAATTTAATTGTTTATCAGGTCTTTATTAATGTATTGTACTTAATTGTTAGGATGCCAATTTAATCTATTTGTTTTAACGTTACTAAAATTGTTTATTTATACATGTTTTTCCCAGTGAAATTGAATTAATTTTTCTTACCTTAATGTTTTTTTTTATTTTAAATTCCTCTTCTTCTAATGTTATTGAAACCTAATTAATCTCAGGGTGATTATTCTCAAACGGAAATTAGATAGCAATTAAACAAAATTTTTAATTCTAAAATTTTTATAATGTGACGCCTATGAACTCATTTACATAAATCTAATATTTTCTTAAAGCTTCTAAAGAAACACGTGCAGATACAAAAAACCTTTTTTTTATCACAGAAAAACAGTTTTATGTTGGTAAAATTCTATTTAAACGTTCAGTTTGTTTAAAATCGTTTTTCGTAGTGTGTCGGTTTATATTGTTAAATATTTCAGCAAGTAAAAGTGTATATTTATATATTATATGTGAATGTGAAAATAAATTTAGTGACTTATCAAATTATGATTTTTTATAAGACTATTACATATACAAATTACAGTTATTAACCAAATATCTGGTAAGTCATATAATCTTCAAACATTCTTATTTAATATTACACTGATTTTGTTATTCTCAATATTACATACAAATTTTTATTTAATTTAGGTCTTTTAAAATTTCAATTAAGTTTGCAATGAACGATCGTTTAATTCAGTACTTCTTTTTATTACTTATTTTGGCCAAAATAAAATTTTAATATCACCAACCTGTTTTTAACAGCGCTTCACAAAATGTCTGCACTTCTAACGCCGCCTTGGTTCTTGATGCTGATTTACTTGTTTTGAAACTGGATTCAATTATTCACATTCTCGTAATTTGATTTACACTTTATTTTAATTTGTGCACTATATAAAGTTCTTTTTTTAATTTTATTTTACTTAACTGCTACGATATTTCACTTTTATTATCAATTTTATTTACACATCTTAAAACATCTCATCACTCTCGCTTCATGTTTTACTCTCCGCGTCATCCTCCTTTTTCCCAACCCTTTGTTGATAACCGGAAGCTTTATACACTCTAGAAAGTTCCATCAAGTAGTCATTCTGATTGGTCAGCTCAAATTTTGATTGTAAAACAGAAATATTCAGAAGCATATGTTTACAATTTGTTTCACATTTAATTCGTTATTCGCTACAATTTAAAATAACATTTCATTTGTTTTACCATTTTTATAATAAACTTTCTTCATCATTTGTCAATAATCATTAGTAATAATCAGTTGGTCATTCTGTCCCATGTTTTCTTATTCCCTTTTTTATCGACATTATATACAAATACAGATTTCTTAAAATTTTTACGTCGCTAACAAGAATCTTTAATGTCTAATGTCTCGCTTCCGTTAAATTAATTAATTGAGCTTGGTTTCTTTTCAAGGTTCTGTCTTATGTTAACTTGTAACGTGAAATTATCTTATTGATAATTTTTAATGATTTTGATCTGACTTATTTATTTAATTTCGATTACACTATAATGAGATTTAATTTGATATCTTGAGAAATACTTAGAATTTATAAAGTTCAGAGAAATATTATTGACAAATGATTATTTATTTTATATTTTGTAATCAAAAAGATTTTTACATTCTTGTTTATTCTACATACGCTATAATATAAATTTATAATTCTTTCCACATATAATATTTTCCATTATTATTTCTAAATTTTAAATTGAGTGATCTTAATTAAGTTTTGTTTTAATTTTCCTTCAAACTAGAAACTTTATTTATGAAATATTTAGATGTCACATTCATTGAATAGGTTTTATTAAACTAAATATCTTTATCTGAAATATTTTTTTATATAGATATTTCAACCAACAATTTTCCAAATCTATGGACATGACTCATGAGTTCTATAGATTTGATATATTTGACAAACTTTTAGTATGAAACTTTAGATTCCTTAAATTTATGATCTAATCAATAACTTTGTAAATTGAACTTAAATCAACTTAGTATTTTGAAGAAATTTGGCTACTATACTTATACTTTTATATACTACTAATCAAATTGAATTTATATTATATTTGGTATTATATTTAAACCTATTGTTAACTGAATGTTCTAAAAAAACTAAATTTTGTTGTCACATGTTATTTTATAATTGTTTTATCTTATGTTACTACTCTCTGATATCTATAATCTTTATATCTTATTGAATATATCATCTCAATATATATATATATATATATATATATATATATATCTATTCTCATTTATGTTTCGTGTAAATGATGAAGCCCCTTCTCCTATTTCGTATACTCTATGGTAACTGCTTTGGAAGTAGATATATTAAGGAATTTTTTTCCTCCTTCCGTTTCGAAGCCCATTACTTTCAGTTTGCAGTGACCAGTGAGGATTCTTGTAATTATGCATAATGGGTTTTTGCTAATTATATTGTATTTCTCGGATCTCTTCTGGTTTGAATTACCCGAAACTTTCTAAGATGGTTTCTGGTTGTCTGAAATAATTATTCACTCTATTTATTGATTAAGAAGTTGTCACAACTATCCTATACACCCAACATTTTTCATTTCGCTTCTTTACAATGTACATTTCATTTGATATTGACAATATATCTAACAAAGGTTCTGTCCCGATTCACATTGCAAATAAAATGTAGAAGCACTAAAATATTAAAATTTGCACCTAGATTAAATTACTCAAAAAGCCACAAAAAGTAGCTATTCTAGAGGCATTGATTTAAAGAGAGCATATCAACAAATAGAAATAGAGGAAGAATCAAAAGAAATGTTTACAATCAATACACACATGGATTTGTTCAGATATAATAGGTTTACTATAGCATATGAAAAAAAAGTTTGAAACTTTTATTCAAATTCAGTCCCTGTAGGTTTAAATTGACTTGCTTTGTCATTTTTTCAAAACTTGAAGAAGTCTCGAAATATTTGGGGGTGCACCTGTATATCATGGGGGGCCACCTGTATATCATGAAAACATTGATTTACCTACCGTAAAATCAAAATAACAGATAAGGGGCTTTGGAACAGACTGCTTTCATAGAATATATCTAAATTCAAGTGATAAAACGCTTTGAAAACTACTAGATTGCTAAAAATGACATGTTCAGATTTTTAAAAATGACAGTTGTCTCAAGAATTAGTGATATTTATCGGATAATAATAAATAATATGTGCGTGAACACATTTCAAATATTTGGCAAAGGAATAGTCAGTCGACTAAACTATTGCCAAAATCCAACAACTAGGGATGGACTATCTAAACTGCCTTCAAATGCTTTTGACGATAGGGCATTAAATATGCTTGGAAGAGTAACCATTCTGCTTCCGTATACGTTCATACTTGAGCTCTAGCACATCCTTTGACCAACGGAGAGCATTTGTCGAGGATATCGGAGATAGCAATAAGAAAAAGGGTGGTGCTTATTGTAACCCATTCTTCTGTAATTTTTTACCTGATAAGCTTTTATCTATTCTTACTTGGAAATATCTTTCTGTAAGGAAATTGTTATTGATGTATATAATGTTTCCTCTTAGGCCGCATTGGTGTAATTTTGAGGTTATATTGTACCTTAAAACCATATCGTATGCTTTGGTGATGTCCATGAATGCATTTTTGTTTATTGGCCAGTCCTTCGCTGATTTCGGATTCTAGCTCTATCAGATTATCAGCTGTTCACCTATTTTGGCTTCGTTCTTGTATCAATAAGTTATTTTGTTCTAGTACCCAGAGCAGTCTACGATTGATCAATTTTTCCATAATTTTGCATAGAACGTTAGTTAAAGATATAGGCCGATATGAATCTGGTTTTGTTCTTGCTTAGTCGGGTTTGAGAAGTGGAATTATCACGGCTTCGCTCCAGCTTGAAGGAAAGACTTTATTAGTACAAATGTAGTTGTATAGTTTCAATAGGTAACTTTTGGTGATATTTGAAAGTTTTCGTAGAAATACTACAGCTATTTGATCTGGACCAAGAGCAGTATATTTTTGTGATCCCAGAGCTTCATAAAGTTCTGTTTGGCTGAACATGCTGTTGATAGGATTTGTTTCTGTTTCAGTAAAATCTTTCGATTTTTGTTCTTCGATATTTTTTTATATTCTGTATAAATGTTGGATCAACGTTATGTTCATATTGTAAGGCTAATATTTCTGCTATTTCATTTGGATTTGTGATTAGAGTGTTATTTTTAGCTAAGATCGAAATTCTTGGGGAATGTTTTGTTCCAGACATCTTTCGGATATTTTGCCAAAGTGAGGATGGTGGAGTTAAGGATGTTATCGTAGATACGAATTTATTCCATGACTCTTGCCTGCTCTTTTAGGCTAATTTCAGAATGAAATAGGGCTATTGTAGAGAGTAGCATGACGCGACTTCGGAAAAATTTCAATGCAGTTTTTCGTTTTGGGGTTCCCTGATGCCAAAATCACCCCCTGTTCCGAAGGTTATATATATATATATATATATATATATATATATATATATATATTGATTTTGAAATACCATTTTTCTTTAGATATGTGGATGATTGTATCACTGCTGTCCCAGAACAACGGGTTGATAATATTATTAAAAAATTCAATTCGTATCATGGAAAACTTCAATTTACGATCGAAAATGAACAAGATCGTAAAATAAACTTCCTTGATGTCACTCTATACCACATTAATAATAATATTAGGACTGAATGGTATACCAAGGACACTTGGTCATCTAGGTACCTTAATTTTAATTCTCATCATCCAATCAATCAAAAAAAATCTGTTGTTATTGGACTGGCTGACCGTGCAATTCAACTATCAGACCCGGAATACAGAGGTAATGCTATCATCAAAGCCAAAGAAGCCTTAAACCTTAATAGCTATCCTTCAGAATTTGTTAACAAATTATTTAAAAAACGTATAAATAAATTCTATAATTCAATGGAAAATATAAAACAAAATGATAATAGTAATAAAAAATATATCTCCATGCCATTCATAAACGGATTATCACAACAAACTCAAGGGCTTTTTGGTAAACACAATATTACCATATGCCATAAAGCAAATCAAACGCTCTCCAACAATTTTTCAAAATCAAAATCAAAAACTCCGAAAAATAAAAAGAGTAATACAATTTATCAAATTCCGTGTAACTACTGCAGTGATGTTTACATTGGACAAACTAGCCAGTATTTGGAAAATTGAATAAAAGGTCATAAATACGACAAAAAAAATACAACAGCTCTAACTTTCCACGAAATCTCGAAAAAACATACATTTAATTTTGGAGACACAAAAATTATAAGGTCGGAACAAAATACAAAAAAAAAGGGAAATTTTGGAATCAATAGCTATCCAAAAAACCAGCAGGCCATTAACAATAAGAAAGATTTAAACAACCTCAGTAAAATATATCTAGCAGTACTGTAAATAATTTTAATGTGTACAAACGTTGTGGATTCTTTGTTGTGAATGTTGTTTTTAGTAAGAGTGATAAGAATATTTTATGTTCCGACGAAGTTCTTGACTGGACACTTTAATGTATATTGACAACTATTATTCTAAGTTTGGGGTAAGTAAAAAGGATTTTTTGTAGTATTGTATCTCTTAGTGAGAAAATCATTTTATTTTAGATGTAGTATTATTTTGAAAAAGGCTGAATAAGCCGAAACGTAAATAAATGATGGTAATCTCAACATCATAAACCGTCTTTTTATATTTTTAATTTGAAAAATGACCTAAAACCAAGAAAAACTTCAGATATATGTATATATATATATATATATATATATATATATATATATATATATATAGTTTGATAAGTCTTTATTCGAAAATATATTTTAACTAATATATTTGTTTCATTCCACAACCTTTGAACCCAAGAAGATATAATTCTAAATATATATATATATATATATATATATATATAAATATATATATTTATATCCTACTACCTACCGGGCGCCCGTACATTGACAAAATGCTATCTTCCAAGCGTCCGGTTCCTACAGAGCGTCCGTATATGGACGCTCACATATAGAGAATCATTCATACTGGTCCACAGATCTTGTTGACAAGATTTATTTTGACGCTCAGATGATAGCGCAACCTGCCGTTTTATATACAAGGAGTATATTAATAGTTCAATGCATCTACCGATTGAGGTGCCAGCTGCATCTTCTGTATATTCGTCAGGTGTATATAGTACAGTACTTTCAGCTTGTCGATTTCTGAGCGTCGTTGACGTTGAGGAGAATTGACAACGCCGGTTTCTGATAATTATTCCGTATTATTTTCATTATTTGTGTAGTCAAAGCTGAGCGTAACTGTTATTTTCAATTTTTGCGATTATTAGTGTGAATCACAGATTTTTCAGTTTTTTTTGCTGTCATGATAAATCAGGCGGGAATTCTAGATTACTAGATTTTTCAATAAAAATAAACTCAATGTATTCTGCAAACAAACTAATCCTTTTGAACTCTTAGAGTTTTTTTGATATCGTTTGTAACCTAACATTAGCATTGCTTTTTATGAAAGGTCTTGTTGAAAAAAACAGTATACCGTCAGGTATTTCTTTACTCCCAACCAATGAAGTTTTTATATGGTACAGGAAGATTTTCATATTTTAATACTATTTCTGGCACTGTTTGGAACTCTGAATTGTTATTATTTATTATTTCTATTGTAAGATTAGGATAAATTTTGTTTGTGATTAATGAACATAGTGTTGATTTTTTTACGTTCGTCAAATTAAGTGACTTTATTTGCCGTACCTCATAAGTAGGTTAAAATATACAGTCTTCTGAAGATTATTTAAATTTTAAATAAATCAGAAAGTTAGAAGCAAAAATATTTTATTGTCTGACCAATACCCATTAAAGGGAAATAAAAAAATAACATATATCCCATGATAAACAGGTAATAGGCTACAATAACAAGTTAAACATGATCTCAGGGCCCACTTTAGTACTTAAGAGTTTTTGGTAAAACCGGGCGAAAACAGCGCGGGCGCTCATAAATGCTCCGGACGCTCAGTACCCGGTTTGGGCACCTTTGTAGAATGGAGAAGAGTAGTCCAGCAAAAATAATTTGGCTAGTTAGAGGAGTAAGTGAGAGAAAAAGAACATAGATACATTTACATGGTACAACATTCAATATTATTATTGATAATATATCACTGTTACACTCTTATTATTCATAAATATAAATTCTCTTATGTTATTTGTCTAAACTCTTTGCATTATATTATTTATAATAAACTTTAACAAATTACTATTTATTGATTCAATGTTTATTTTATTTACCATATATCATTTGTCTATATGTCATTATTTGTTTATCTATGAAAATCTATTGAATTCTATTCTATTCAATATTTGTATTTGTTTTTATTCTTAAATTAGTGATTATAATGAATTATCTATAATAATATTTGTATTCTAATGTAACTACTTATATCTAAAATTCTCTTGACTTGACTATATAATTATATCTTTTTAGGTGAACAGCTGGTTATAGTATGGAAATATTCTTCGTCTTAGGCAACTTTATTTACATCATTACATTGGTTAGGCAATCTCTATATTTTGTATTATTATTGAGGTAATTCTTTATTTATTATATTGTTATAGGCTATTATTTAATATATCTTTATTTGATATGTTGTTTAAATTAAGAAAAGTGTTTCCTTTTTACTTGTTTTCTTGAATTATATTATTTTCATATATATTTCATACTAGCAACATATCTGGTTCAATATATATATATATATATATATATATATATATATATATATATATATATATATATATATTGAAAATTAATATTTTCATACCATGGACAGCTTAATTCTGAACCTTTTTTAGTCTGGTAATTTTACATCAAACTTGGAATAATCTTATACATGTTTTCAACAATGTTATTTAAAACGTCAAGAGTTTTGGCTATGAATTTTTGCATCAAATTTGACAATTTGGAATTCAGTTCTTGTAATGTCTCATTTAGCGAACAAGTGGATATGTTATTGGTGTTAGGTTATTGTGAAGGAAACTGTAGAAGAAGCGTGGAAGAATAATATCGGAGGAGCTTTCCTAATCGCGTGGTTCCTCACAGAGAAACATTTTCTAATATCAAAAGAGGGGCTCGAGAAACAGGAAACTTTTATAGTGTTAATCGAGAACGGACTATTCAAATGCGTGTGCGAGATGAAGAACTTATTTTGGCTACCATAGACGATCAACGGCATATTAGCACTAGAACTTTACCTAGACAGAGAGGCATGTCAAGATCATCTGTACACCGAACTATTAGACGTAATTTACTCCATCCATATCATGCTTAAAAAGTGCAAGAGGAGTTGTTACCTCAAGACTTGGTTCAGCGAGTTAATTTCTGTCGATTAATTTCACGTTAGGATATTCACTTTCAAAAATAAATTCTTTTTACTGATGAGGCTTACTTTACTCGTAGGGTTATTACTAATATGCATAACTATCATGAGTATTCAGATGAAAACCCCAAAATATAACTCCTCAGGGATCATGGTGTCCATCCTGTCCATCTTTCACACTTCACTACATTTTCCTATTTGTTCCTGATCTATTTCTTGTACTGCCGTATATAATAACGATAAAAATCAAAGTAATGGTAAATGTGAATCATTTTATTCATAGATCATGACAAAATTTGTTCCACCCCATTAGGATTGTCACTTTAATGATATACAAAATTTTATATAATTTATGTTAATGGATATATTTTTTCTACCAAATTACTATATGATGATTGCATCATATGCGAATAAGCTAACGGTAAATAGTGTTTACTGTCGATAAATATGAAGAGATAATAGTAAACCATTTGTTTTTGGAATATAAATTATGGAAGTTGGAGTCGACAAAAAAATAAAAGGTAGTAATGGTGATTATTAGTGTTTAGCAATTAGCAAATCATTGACTTACACAGTAACATCAACAGTGGCAACATTGTGTTGTAGCGAAGTGTTTTTTTTCGTTACTAATTATTTTAAGTTTCCGAATTTACTTTTATTTAATATTATTTATAACCCGTTATATATGTAGAAATTACTTCGATACGATATATTCATTCCAGATGTAACGAAGTTTCTTTCTAGTTATTATTGATTTTGAGTTCTGAATTTACTTTTATTTATTATTATTTATAACCCGTTATATATGTAGAAATCACTTTGATATAAAATATTCATTCCGGATTTTTATTTAAAAATTTCAAATTTTGACCGCGATCCGATGGTAGAGTTTATGCTTACCCCTACTGCGGTATACAGAGTAAAGAGCGCGCAGGTCGAACTAGCGGAGAGAGATGGAAAGCAGTCTGAAATCTGGTAGGTGCTAGTGTCGATAGTCGAGAGAAGAGTTGTATCGAGTCCAGAGTTCCGACCGCCAGCATTAGAACACCACTCCGACTGTAAGCCTTCATTCAATTTGTTAATCGTTTCTTATAGTTGTTTTTAAGTAGTTTTAACAAAAGTTGTAGCGATAACTGTGAAGGTAAGAATATTTGAAATTATAACATAAATGGTCTTTTCAATAGATATTTGAATTTCTATTTGAATTTATTCGAATATTAGATATTTCATTTTAGTATAAGCATTAGTGGTTTTGTGATATAGCAGAAATCGAACTGTTATCCATTTCTTTTGAACGCTTTGAGTAATTTTTTTTAAATGAAAAAGGTTGAAGCGATAACTGTGAAGGTAAGAATATTTGAAAATTATAATAAAAGTGGTCTTTTCAATAGGTATTTGAATTTATTTGAATATTAGACATTTCATTTTTACAGCAAGCGTTAGTGGATTTGTGATATATCAAAAATATAACGAGAAATAGTACATTTAAAATATCGAAAATATTTTATTGAATCCCGTCCCGATTCCCTAATTTGCGTTTCGGTTGAAATATCGAAGACTTCCAGGTGTCTAGCCAGGGCTCTTTTGATATTTTAATTAGAAGGCGTATATTCCGTTCAAATTGAAATCTTGAGGACTTTCAGGTGTCCACTCAGGGCTCCTTGATATTTTAATTCCCGAATCTCAACCGTCAGTATCCCGTCCCGATTCCCTGATTTGCATTTCGGTTGAAATATCGAAGACTTCCAGGTGTCTAGCCAGGGCTCTTCTGATATTTTAATTAGAAGGCGTATATTCCGTTCAAATTGAAATCTTGAGGACTTTCAGGTGTCCACTCAGGGCTCCTTGATATTTTAATTCCCGAATCTCAACCGTCAGTATCCCGTCCCGATTCCCTGATTTGCATTTCGGTTGAAATATCGAAGACTTCCAGGTGTCTAGCCAGGGCTCTTCTGATATTTTAATTAGAAGGCGTATATTCCGTTCAAATTGAAATCTTGAGGACTTCCAGGTGTCTAGCCAGGTCTCCATAATATCTTAATTCCCGGATCCCAACCGTTAATATCTAGTCCCGATTCCCCAAAATTCCCGAAAGTGTTCCCACCACTTGGCCCGAGCTTTCGACAGCTTTATTCAAGAACCATCCCATTTCCGTATTTTCTTTCCCGATCCCTAGAAGCATCGTGTACTCAATACTCACATTTATTCTACATACCTGGTTCATCGAAAGTGATTGGACACTTTGCTAGCATCAATGTAGACTCCGTTTTATTAATTTTAATTTATTGACCTGTATATTGAAAAGACCCGTGAAATAGGAGCTTGCTTTTAACGCTTTCATATTATATCAAACATTGTTTTTGCTGATAAAAACTCTCTCGCTTATGTTCTGCCCGCTTCGTCTCTAATGACCGCATGTTAAATGTATATAGTTCGCTAACATTTCTCTGCTTTTCTGGGGATACCAGAGTATGGGTTACTTTCATGTATGATAAGGTTTTTTTTATATAGATAACGGTTTGAGTAGCTACAGGGCCTGTATATATTGTTAAATAAAGACATTGTTGTAATATAACCTAACCGAACCTCTGTGTTTTACTCACCTACTATAGACTAAAATGATCCTATGGTAGAGTATTTGTTTTGCTGCACGAATTTAGATTCTCCGTAGTGTAGGCCAGGAGAATAACTTTTATTTTACGACCAGTGAGGAAGTTTCTGGATACAATCCTGCCGGATGAGATACAATTAGACCTCTGGAACCGTCCGTACCTCCATCTGAGGCTACCTGGAACTCCTGACGGGTAAAGTCAGGGGGCCGTGGAGATAATTACTATAAAAAACTGGCGCCCGAGCACTAATTCCGAACGTGTTGCATCGAGGGTGTCCAAAGTGACGTGCTGAGGTGGCAAGAGCCGCGTAAGGAGCCAAAGGAAAAAGACGTCACAATGTATATATATGCTTCACAAGATGACACTACATGTCTGAGTAGTAGCGCCAGTCCATCGCCTGAGGAAGGTGATAAATGCCCGAATTGGTCACTGATCCAAACCAATTCAGCGCGACTTCACCGGCACCATGGACGCCTCCACCAGAAGATCAACCAACCCCATGTTCTGCCGAACTTTTCAGTTCGACAGATCACTTAACTACCCTAGGAAGTGTAAATCCAATTCATGAAAATAAAAATTCTGTAATAACTTTGTTTTATTCTAGATCCAAATAAGCCAGCCTCACCAATCAGATGAAGGGACGACATTTAGCACCTAGGGAAGCACTCCTTCCGGCAGTTAGTCCTCTGTCGGTGTTAGCTTTCACCCCCAAATCCTATACCACACTCTCGACCAACAATGTTCTCCAGACACACACGAAGCACCTAAGCTGAAAAATCTTCCACACGCCCTTTGTTACCTAGTCAAATAAACCTCAATCACACTATCAACCCCAGCCACCCCCAATTCGATTTTGATACTTACTATGCAAACCTAGCCTACCTTAACTCCCCCTTCGGCAAAGAAACGCTTTCCCGCTACGAGAAAGAATTTCCCAAATATAAATCAAAATTCATCACACCCTCACCTCATACATCACACAAAACCCACTCTAACTCAACACCATATCCCCAATCTTCAAAACAAACAACCGAACATCAACAAAAACGCACATCATACACATCCCCAACCAGGTCTTACGCTTTCTCCGAAATATTTCAATCACCCACACCCCCAGTCATCCGACAACCCCCCGTCCTCGACAGAGATGGATTCACTTTCGTCGGTAAAGCCAAAACCCGACCTACAACACCAAACCCTATCAACAACTCCCACCAACAACACTACACTTACACAAACTCTCAATCTCCGAAACCTCCACCAATATTCAACACAAAAATTCCTCTTCACCCTTCTAAACACCCTCGAGCTCCTCAACGGACACATCCTCTATCTAAAAGTTAACTTCAACAGCACAGCCCTACTCAAAACGTCCTCTCCAATGTCAGTCTCAACAATTCTGAGACGAATCCACAATTCTACTGGTGATTCTAACGTCACCATCAACATCCTCAACTCCACCGAACGTTCACCTCGTCCAGCAAACAAAACCACCTTCTTTTTCGTCTGCAGGAATGTAGATCAGCCTTTGAATAAATTCTTCACGATCACGAAATTCTATTCCTCATCTCCAAGGCCACCAAGAAACCCGCATCGTTACTACTTCCGAACCCCATTACCACCAGGCCTCTCATTTCATGATCTCCCACATCAGTGCGAGCCATCCAACGCCAATCTGCTGCCACCAGTCCCTAAATTTTGCAATCGATGCACGGAAACCGGACATTCCACTGATTCTTGTCGGTCTAAACCAATTAGCCTTCTTTGCAGCCAAACAGGACACCGTCCCGAAAATTGTTCAAGTCCGGAACTCCCACATGCAGAAATTGCGGTGGTCCCCACCCCGCCTACCACCCTCGCTGCCCCCACAGGCTAATGACACCTAAAACCCCTCAAGAGCCGCCCCAGGCTTACTCGAAAAGCCACCAGTTTCCTTCGAACTCTGTACCGATACTAAAATCTTAATCGAAGTCCTTACAGTCACCCTCATGAATGCCATTCCCAACTCAAGGGACAGCATAGCCGAAACTCTTCGCCACTTAATTTCGTCCATTTATCGACACAACTGCTATATTGCAAACGTAGGCAGGCAAGTTCACTTTGCTTTCATCCCCATCAGGAGCGAAAGCAATTCAACTTGAATCCGCGAGCCCCAACCTCCCCGTCGGTGCTGCAGGCTTTTCACGTTTTTTCCTGTAGCATAGTGAAATTATTCACTAGCCAAATGGACCGACGTATCGACGAGATTTTTGGATTTACTTGATGATGATACCAGCCATTCACTCGATTTCAACATTTTAACCAGTCATTTACTAAAATTTAATTTCAACATTTAACCACCTCACCTAGACAATGAATATTTAACTCACAAATTCCTCTCCTCAATTCGAAAAAAGCAAATCGCCACCACCAGACATCTTCTACGGCCCACGTCTCCTAGTCACTTTTCAAACAGTTTCGAAATAAAAATCCTTAAAATCACTCTAACCCTTCTTATAAACTCTCAAGACATACATTTCCAAAAAAGTTTTTCGGTAATCTACTTCCGCAACGCAACGTGGTTCGTCTTATACTTATCCGAACTTTAATATACACTTCTTAACCCCCTATCCTAGTCAACTTTAAAACCACTTTCTTTCAAAATTACCCAGTTTCGTTGTTAATTGAGCCCAGTCCTCTCTCCGGTTGATTTCTAACAAAAAAACTCAAATCTCCCACAATTAAAAGAAAAACTTTCAATTCTAGTCACTTTTCTTCTCAAGAATCCTATACTTTTTTCCACTACTGAATTTTCAGTCACAATCTTAATTCAAGCCAAAGTCAATTCTCGCACGCAAACCATCAACAAAACACCCCCAACCCAGCCCTGCAGAGAAAATATATCTCATATCAGGACCAAATCTCAACACAAACTACCCCAAATTAAAACAATTATAAACCCCAACTCAAAAAATCATTGACCTTCTCACTCTCTCTCTCTCCCTCTCTCTCTCTATCTCTTTCTCTCTCTTACTACTTGTTAGTTTTTGTTGATATAAGTCATTGGTTACAGATTTATCATACAATTACATTAATTATAATATGGGCTAAGCTACAGAGACTTAAAAAGTGTTAGAAGAAAACCAGACGCGTCATTGTTTGGCGAATAGTTTCATATGATGTAATGAGATGTCGACTTTATTAATCATCGCTTTGTTATTAGCAATTTTATGCAAAAAATCGCTTTTTTTAGTTTTTTGCTCATAAAATTGGAACTGTCAGCCAGAGGCCCCACTCTGGTTTCTGTTACCATGACGTTACAGAGACTCGTTCGTGGCATGATAATATTTACAACGTATTTCCAACGTTTTGGCGTATTTTGTTATTTTCATATAAGATATGTGAATTAAGGTTTATAAATATTTACTATGAGTGATATTAACATAAAGTGTGTATTATTTGGTGAAACTACTTTGCAGAAAACAATTAAATTTACATTAGAAACTTTACAAAAATATATAAATATTTTAGAATATCGTCGGAGCAAACCGGTTCTCCGAAAATCCCGAATAACATACGATAATGTTGAACTTTCGATAGAATCTTCATTAAATGAAATATATCACGCACAGTGCTATAAATTATTCACAGCAATAAAAATACCACAAGATTTTCAGTATTTACAACAGCAAAGTGTAGTCATCATCATCATCACTTAGCGCTACAACTCTGGATGGGTCTTGGCTGACTGCACAACTTTATTCCAGGAGGCCCTGTCTTCCATCCAACCTGTAATCGAGTGGAATGTTCATTTTTTGGAGGTCTGATCTTATGTTGTCTCTCCAACGCATTCTGGGGTGTCCGAGTGGTCTTTTGCCTGTTGGAGTGTCTTCCCATATCAGTTTTACTCTTTGTACGTCTCCTACCCATCTTAAACGCTGGGATTTAATCTCCTGGATAATATCGCTTTCTTTGTATAGTTCTTAGACCTCTGCATGAGTTCTAATGCGATATCGGGTGGTCGTCGAATCGTGGTAGGGTCCAAATATCTTTCTGAGAATCTTTCGTTCGAAGCATCTGAGTTTATCTTCGTTTGCTTTGGTCATTGTCCACGTTTCGCTACCATATGTTATTATGGGTCTGATGATAGTTTTATATATCTTAATTTTTGAAGCCCTTGTTAGACTCTTTAATTTCATAAGGCTATTGAGTGCTGAGACAGCAGGTTTCAGACTGGATTCTGCCTTTGATTTCTCCAGTGACGTCGTTGTCTGCTGAAATTGTGGCACCAAGGTATTTGAAGTGTTCTACTCTTTCGAAGTTGAAATTGTTTATTGTGACGTTTTGTCCTAATCTATCTCTTCGTGCTGTTCTATTTACGCACATGTATTTCGTCTTTTCCTCGTTAATTCTTAGTCCTACTTCGCTTGTTATTTTCTCGATCTTGTTGAAAATGTCCTTTATTGTTACGACAGAATTCCCGATGATGTCGATGTCATCTGCGTATGCTAACAGCAATTTGCGATCTTTCGTTGTGAGCAGTTCAGTTTTTATCTCAAGCTGTTCTCACGGCTTTCTCTAGGAAGAGATTGAACAGTAGTGGCGAGAGGGCATCGCCTTGTTTCAGTCCGTTATCTATTCCAAAGCTGCTGGATAGGTTATTGTTTACCCGTACCTTTGATACTCCTCCCTCTATGCAAAGTGTAGTGGAACGTGACAACGCATCGGAAGTTTCTGGGAATAGCTCCGAATCACATGCTCGTGTTTCTGGAGAGTGCTCCGAGTCACATTTTCCTGTTTCTGGAGAGTGCTCCAAATCACATGCTTCCAACTTTGCATGCGTTCACTGGTTGCGATTTCAACCCGGCATTGTACCGACGAGGCAAAAAGAAACCTTTGCTATTTCTGATGAACTCAGACATTTTCCAACAAGCATTTCTGGGTTTGTGATCAAAGGAGCATAAAGTGCAGGATTCTTTTGACATCATACTGTCATTTACTTGCCACTTGTATGGGTTGAAAAAGTTAGCCGATGTCAATCAAGCCAGGATTGTCACCTTCGATATAACGTATATGGTAAAAGACAAATCACAACCCTTCGCCTTGAGTATCCATAAATACGATGCGTGCAACTTGCTACCCTGTCAATCGGAGTTACTTCAACAATTGTTACGCACAAGATTAATTGCATGCTTATGGAGTAATGCCCATAATGCAAAAATTATTGATCTTTTACCAACGGACTAGGATGTAAAGTTGTTGATGGAATGTTCGGAATTGTCTAGTTTGCAGGTGATCAATTGCCGAAGATGTAGTCATAACACTGATATTCTTGAGGATACTCCAGAATCAGTTACATCTTGTCTCCAATAATTAAAAAACACGTTATTCATGAAAAATATTGTTTAATGTTTTAATAATTTCTTGTTACAGATACGGGATGAAATCGAGCCAGAAGAAGATGAATCTACCAATGAAGTTTATGATTAATTAACCAGTTAATTATAAAAAATTAAATTCGACTATCAGATTAACATACGCACATTATTAAAAATACGTAGGACATGGATGCTATCAATATCTAACACGCTCGAGTATGACCATGCAAGTTATAGAACTTGAAATTTCTGTAAATAAATAAGAATATTATGTTACTGTTAATAACATAGGAAATGCAGAGTTAGCTTTCATTTTAGTATATTATGATAGTTCAAATTATATTAATTTATTTATATGTTGATTTTTAATTTAATTCTATTATAACCTTGATTCAAAAAAAATTGTATTTGCATGGTATATTTAAGAAATATATCAAATTCAATAATGCCACAGAGTGCACTTAACTTTATATCTCTTTTTATCCTTTTTTTTAATGAGCACTCAGCTTCTCAGGATCTTGGGTTCATAAGGATTAATATTTATGTGATTATTTCTAATAAGCGTCAAATCTTTGATATTAAATTTTCAAAAAGAAAATGTGAAATGAAATATTTGTTTTGAATAAATTTTTACAAGACGGTCCTGTGCAGCTTATTCAAGAGAACCTTCGTGGTGTATATTAAGCTCCAAGCATCACTACCTGCCGATAAAAAAAATAAACGCTTTGAATTGCAATCTACAAACAGTATTGTTGATTCTTTCCAAAGAGGAAAGATTTGTTTAAGTTATAGATCATCAAAAAATACATCATTCCTTTCTATTATAAATTGAAAATATGAACTTATCTACAATGGCTTTTCATGCAACACACATTCATACAAATGAACTTATAATAAATATATACAAGTATGCAACTTGTTATACATTTAAGACAAACTGGTAATCATTCGGGATTCGCCACCATTCACGTCAAAAAAAATGGACGATTGCCACACACACGCGTTACCAGAGTTCCAATATCTAACGTATTATACACACAAGTTTTTGTTTGAAATGAAATAGTTTTAAATACCTTTTATCATCCACTAATGTTCAAGAAACGAGTATTCACCTTGTTTTATTTTTTTTGTAGGCTGTTTCTGAATACTTCGGGGGACGCCATGGTTAATTCAAAATATATTCGAATCAATTCATTTTCGATAGTCTTCTAGAATCTATTTTCTTCATGGATCGTGAAAAATGTTATTCCCACGACACGGGATACGTAATTTCTTCTGGGATCGTGAAAAAATTTATTTCCATTATACAGGATATTTATTCTCTTCAGGAATGGTTTTGACTGGTTAGTTTCACAGTTTACACGTTTTTTCACTTATTATTTATTTTACAATTCTTATTAATTTTATCAAAGAATAATGAACATATTTTAATTTTCTAATACTCACGTTCACACTTCCTTTCTTACAATCATCAACTTTTTTTTAACAAATTTTCATTATTTAACAATCAGCCTCCTGCTTATTGGAATCATATAAACATTATTAACCAATCAAAGTAATTTATAGTTGTTCATTTGATAGATTTCAGTATATTCTTCAAAATATTTACTTTTTTAATTATAAAACATCATCTTTTACAATTCTAAATAAACAAATCATATATTTATTTTCCTTTTCATTAATTCTTAAAAATTTTTAGCTGGCAATTACCTCTTTTTACTCTACACCAGTTGACAAGTACTTCCACAAATGTCAAAGATATTATAACTCTAATGTTTTTTATTCTGAATTCTACCCTTGGATATATAACAAGAAATATTTCTAGGGCTTCGAAATAATTTTGATGGTATCTAATAAAAATTTAAGATAATACATAAATATTTGACTATTCCATTTGAAGAGTGGATTCTCTCATTTTATAACAGGTGATGTTTTTCTCTTGAATAGTTGGAATTCATATTATATCTATTTCATGTATGTATGTACAGGGTACATTATAAAGTTTGAATGAATTTCTTAGTTCGATTTATATTAGTTTTAACCCTCAAATAGTTTTCCTTTCATTAATCTTATAGTCATTAATATTTTAAGTTGTAATTAACTCGTGTTAGATATATACAATGTGTGGCATCATTTTTCCAGAATAATATATATTCATATCCATTATTATTCAAGTTGTTGTTGAATATAAGTTGTTGTTTAGGTTGGTTCATTATTAAAGTAGTTGTTAGACGTTGTTGGTCCAATTAGTTAGTTCATTCTTAGCATTATCGATTCATTATTAGCATGTTTTGTAATTTTGATTATATTGTATGAATAAAGTTTCTAAAAATAGTTTTCGGTGTTGAGAAGATATAATTTGCAACAGGTTTTTACATTTTTAAAAATCTATGAAAAGGTATACCTTATATATTTTTTTTTCTTCTTATCATCTAAGCTTTGCAACCCAATAGGACGCTCGAGTAAATCCTCATTTAGCATCGTGGGCTCCCCAACTATAATGATCAAGCAAACCTTGAGGTAGGCTATGGGTAAATGACAGTTGTCAGATAATTAACTCTTTAAGTGATTTCTGTGGTGGTACACTGTGGTTTAAAACATGTAAGAATGAATAGAATTACTACTCGGGAAATATCTGGCCATCACGACATTAGTAAAAAATAGGCTGTAAATATTCTCCACAAATATGAAATGCATCCGTACCATATTCAATTACACCAAAAATTAACAGACGATGATTGTCCTCGCAGGTTAGCTTATTTTCTTTGATTTTTCCCTTTTTGGCGATGAGGCTACTGGTCACAAGAATGGAACGGTGAACAGGCATAATTTTCAATATTACTCCACAAGCAATCCGTACATTGCAGAAACTCATAGTCTAAATAATTGTTCTATAAATGTTTGGGGTGGTATCGTTGAAGACCACGTAATCGGGTCCCATTTCTTTGACAGTGCTGTAAATCTTGATTTTCTTGAGAACCATTTGTCACTATTGCTTCAAAATGATCCACTCAATATTCGGCAAAGAACGTGGTTTTTAAACGATTATGTTCCAATTTATCACACGGCCCTTATCCACTACCACTTAAATGAAAAATTTCATGGAAGGTGAAAATGCAGAAGAGGACTAACCGCTTTGCCAGCTCGATCACCGGGATTATAAAAAATAGATTTTTTATGTGGGACAATATAAAAAACCGTTTGTACGAAGAATCTGCCCAGTGTAGTGAACACATCGCCAGAGGAAGGTTACCTGCAAGAATAGCTCCAGCTGAAAACTTGATCACTGACTCAAACCAAGTATTTCCAGTAGCCCTTGCCGCCGGACTCCACAATCCACTGAGATTTTTATCTTGACCTGTTCTTTATAGGACATTCTATTTACGAAAATCTGCTCTTCCTAGAGCATTCTATTTATGAGAATCTACTCTGATTAGGGCAATTTTATTTATGAAAACGGCTTTCACCACGTGAAAGCGAATCGAAGAAGATCATAATAACCAACCGCCATCCAGCCTAAAAGAATCTAAAGGATTCAGGTGAATATAAATACTAACAAGCAGACAAAAAGGGTCAGGAATCCTTTAACCGGTGAGGAAACTTCCTCCGGCAGTGAGTCCGCTGCCGGCTTTTGTTCGCCACCCACCACCCACTAACAACTCTGTGCGACAGAACGAAGCAACAGTTCGTTTCGTTTCTTTCGACCTATCATGTCTTCAAGCCGCTCCTCCATCCGTACTAGGAGCCAGAAAACTCCCCCACCATCCATCTCTTCCAAAGAAGAATTCCCCGAATTGGTCAGAACCCCGACCAAACCAACCACTAACGAACCAACCAAAGAGGACCTTCTCAAACAGATATCCGACCTATTATACCAACTCGAAAAAGCCATGAATTACATCAAGAAACTTCCAAAATCACCTCAACCATCTCGTAGCCAATCTCCAACATTCTCAGCCAAATCCCACCAACCTCTGGCTTCCAACAGCCGCATCGAACAAGGAAACTTTACTCGCCTAGGTACCCTGCCTCACCGAGAACGCAGAATCCCTACCCCACCATTGCCACAACAACAACCACGACAACAACTTCCAACTCAACCCCAACAGCCCAGACAACCCCGACAACCACAATCTTCTTCAATTCAAACTCTCAACATTCGCAACTTGCCACCTAAATACGTCTCCCAGCGGGAACTCTTCGATCTCCTCAACACCAACGAGCTGTTGAGGGAAGACATATATACCTGAAAGATAATGCTAACAGGACCGCCCTCCTCAAAATACCATCCGGTATCCCCTACGAAGCTTTGTCAAAAAGGCTTGTGACGTGCTTTTTTCCCTTATAAGAATCACGGACGTCACTATGACACCCACGGCTGCGGTACTTCCTAGATTTCCTCGGGCGCCAGATTTTTTGGGGTGGTTTACTCCACCGAACTCTCGAAAATACGGCGTCGAGAGTTACCAAGGTAGCCACAGATGGAGGTTCAGTAATTCCGGGGGTCTGTTGTTATGGACCTTTCCGGATACGTAGTGTGAAAACAGGCTTAATTGCTTACCACTATCAAACAAATGAAAATACTCGCTACTGGAGAAATTATTAATTTTAATTCCACAATTAAATTGAATTTTACATAAATGAGAAATTACAAAAATATCAAAATCTACTACTAAAGATCTACGTTATTAACCAAACCAAAAGCGGACTGACACCAAGCAATAAATATTCTAGCTATTTTACAACGGAGGCGGAAAATAACGTGCAGAATTCTACTAGTACGTAGCATGTGAAAACAATACAAAGTTCCTAGTGATAATATGTCAAAATGCACAGAGAAAGCGTTATGGTTGCACTAACAGAGCGTACTATATCGGTTCCTAATATTTGTGTACTTTTTAAATAAAGCGGAAGAAAATAATCAATTAACTAGTCTCTGCTGCCGGTTTAATCTCAATAGCCACCGGATCTTCTTAGCGATTTCACTAGATTCAACTAAACTAGGTTTTACTGATCAACACAACGGCCTATCGTACGAAATCAAATACTCCAGATAAAGAAAACTACCAGCAGAATGCGAAAACCTCTCTTGGGTATCCCTGCTCGGCAGCGAATACTTTTGAGATTATTTCGTATCCCTTAAATCAAATCTGCCTTAGAGGCCTCCCGAATTGATCCCTGCTCAGCAGCGAATCCAGACGAGATTTTTCTAAGCAAGTGCAAACGAACTAAATTTTATTAACAGTACGACGGCCTATTCAGCGGGATTAAATACTCAGATAAACTAGACTTTAAATTTTCTAACTAAAGTTTTACTGGCAAAACAACAACAGCCTATTGTACGAACTAAACTTTTCAGTTAAAATAGATTGACAGTAGAATCCGAAAACCTCTCCTTCGTATCCCTGCTCAGCAGCGAATACTCTCGAGATTATTTCGTATCTCTTAAATCAAATCTGCCTTAGAGGCCTCTCGAATTGATCCCTGCACAGCAGCGAATCCAGACGAGATTTTTCTAAGCAAATGCAAAAGAAACTAAATTTTTTTAACAGTACAACGGCCTGTTGGGCGGGATTGAATATTCAGATGAAACGGACTCTATATGTTGAATCTAAGGTTTTACTAACAAACAACAGCCTATTGTACGAAATCAAATTCTCAGATAAAATAGATTACAGTAGAATCCGAAAACCTCTCTTTCGTATTCCTGCTCAGCAGCGAATACTCTCGAGATTATTAACTCTTAAATCAAATCTGCCTTAGAGGCCTCTCGAATTGATCCCTGCTCAGCAGCGAATCCAGACGAGATTTTTCTAAGCAAATGCAAAAAAAACTAAATTTTCATAACAGTACAACGGCCTATTGGACGGGATTAAATATTCAGATAAAATAGACTCTATATGTTCTAACTTCGGAATTGTACACAAATACTATGAATTCAAACGTTAAAAATAAAAGCGGCTAAGTGTTGGATGATAATAGCTATTCACAGAACAATTTTATATCCACTTACTTGGTTCACAAAAACCAGTCACAGTATTCGGTGTAAACACAATGTAATTTGCAAGCAGGAAAAGAAAGAAAAAGCCCCGTTTACCTGGATGCTACGTCCTTTTATTAAATTCTCCTACCCAACTTACGAAGTCTCCTCCTTAAAATTTTGAAAATGCGCGCACATTAGCAGACTGGTTTGAGTGAACTTGACAAAAGGATATACCGGATGTCTCAAAAGCAGTACATTTATATAAAAATAAATATTCATAGGTAAATTTCGAAAGAGAGGCGATTTAATTATTAAATAAAATGAAATGTATACTGCTTGGTAGCTGGAAATGAAAACATTAAAAAGTAACATCGTTACAGGCTTCGCAATACTTTCGGTGACGACCAAGTCACCATCATCTCCCTCAGCCCCACCCGCCAGGACCGCCAACGCTCTAGGTCCCGCAAACCCCACTTCTCTTTGGTCTGCAGAAATGTAGACACCACAATTTCCGACAAAGAATTCGAGGACATCCTCACCGCCATCGATTTCCCTGCCCCCAGTTCCTGGCGCATCATGTCTCGCCGCCACGGCAAAATTACTTCAATGTTCCGGATTCTCACTGAATCCGAATCAGCCTACCACCGTACCCTCTCATACGGCATGCACTTCCACGGCCTCTCACATCAGTGTGAGGCTTCCAACCGCGCCAAACCGCTACACGCTGTACCAAAATTCTGCAACCGGTGCTCTAGCACAGGCCACCTTGCCAAATCCTGCAAGGCCAAACCCGTCTGTCCTTTCTGTGGAGCCACCGACCATAAACCCACAAATTGCCCTAAGGCAAACGGCGCACACTGCAAAAATTGCGGCGGTTCACACCCCGCTTTCCGCCCCCTGTACCCCAAGCGGCTGGAAGCACCGAAATCCGCAGCAGAGATTGCGCCCGTAACTCTCAAAAAGTCACAGACCCCCTACGACCTGACCACCGACTCTAAAATCTTAATCAAGATGTTAGCGACGATCATCATGAACGCCGTCCCGACTGCCCGTGGACTAGTGGCCGACACACTTACACATCTCGTCCCCTCCTTCTACGGTTACAATTATACCGTCACAAGTGGCGCAGGTGACCGCGTCCACTTCGCCTTTACGATCAAATGTCAAAATTAAGTCATGGACTTCCTTATCGGGACCGTGAATTGCCAAAGTCTAGCCAGAAAACGACATCTTCTTAAACACCTCTTGCACTCTCAAAATATACAAATACTTTCTATCACCGACACACTCTTAACAAACTCCTCTCGCTTTGCTGGCTATACCACTTTCCACCTAGACAGGAACTTCTACTATCACTGCAACGGACTTCTCGTCCGAAACGGACTCCCCGCGTCACCACACCCACTCCCTGCACTTCTGTCTCGACAGAACCTGGATTGCATAGCCATCGACATATCATGGAATAATACAACGACGGCCTTCTTTTCTTATTACAAACACCCCAATCAACAATTATTAATCGACCTCCTCTAATATGCATCCTCTCTACCACGGGCCATAATAATGGGTGACTTAAACTCACGTAACGTGCTTTTCGGTGCTACACACACCAATCCCAACGGCAGATTACTCGCCGAACAGCTTGTCTCACTTCCCATCTCTTGAATTAGAAACAAAAATCCAACCCTAATAAGTCACCTCGGCTCTTCCATAATCGACCACATAATCTGCACTGACAGGTTACTCAACTGCATAGACGATGAATGCTTTATAGACGACCCCATCACCTCCGACCATGTTCCGGTACTGGTCAAAACCGCACTACACAATTCAATACCACCACCGTCAACTAGTTCCACATTTCGCGATTTTAAAAAGGCTGATTGGGATTCCTTCGTCGACCATGTCTCTACTAATTTACCACACCCCGTCATTCATCAGAGCACTGATGACATATATTATCACGCAGAAGAAATTCAATCCCTCTTAATCAATGCACAAGACATCGCCGTTCCTCTTACCACCGTAAACACCAACTTTCATGCCCTTCCGCGGAGAATTCTGCTCAAAATTCGTCAGAAAAATCAGTTATACAGGTTATACGTCCGCACTCTAGATCCCGCTGTCAAATCACAATGGAACCGTATCAACGCCCAGGTTCCGTACGAAATCAATGCTGAAAAGCACAGAAAATGGAAGGCCGAAACAGCCGGACTGGACTTCGGACAAGGGCGCGTTCCACCGCCTCGTCGGCCTCAAGAGAAAGGTAGAATCACATCTCGAAGTGCAAGGACAGAAGATTTACACCTCCGAAGACAAAGCTATCGCCTTTAAAAATAACATACAAACTGCCTTTTCATCACCTGACAACCCTCGATTTCTCAGTTCTCAGGGACTTGCCGTCGAAACAGACCTCCTGACCCGTATCATCACCCGAAGCCCACACGTCTACATTCCACCAAATGAGAACTCTCCTCTTCTTACACCGTTTACAATCGAAGGAGTTCAGCGGACGTGTCGAGCGGGGAGAAACAGTGCCCCAGGACACGACGGAATCTCGAGGCAGGCTCTTAAAAACCTGCCGGAAGAAATTTTCCCTCCGCTCTGTGCCCTGCTGAACGCCTACCTAGCATTCTCTTACTTTCCTTGTTGTTGGAAATCAGCCAACGTAGTTCTCATCCCCAAACCCGGCAAAGACCCTATAAAGCCTGAATCATACCGCCCCATCTCATTAATCAGCGTCCTAGGCAGTCTTTGAACGCTTGTTGAATGAAATAATCTGGGACTTCTGTACTGAAAATAACTTAATTCCGGCATTTCAATTCGGATTCAGGTTGGGCCTTTCTTGTCAGAACGCCACCACCAACCTTCAAACTATCGTCACCCGAGTTTCAATCAACGACGCTGTTCTGCCGCCATACTCATGGACTTACAAAAGGCTGTCGATCAAGTCTGGCATGCCGGACTAGTGAGAAAGCTACTGAGCATCCGATTGCCAAATCGAATTGTTAAATAATTATCTTCCTATCTCACCGACCGATCGATCAGCGTAAAAGTAGGTTATAGCATATCCGACTCTTTCACGCCCCAAACTGGCGTTCCACAGGGCTCGATACTCGCCCCATTACTATATATAATTTATACTTATGATACACCAATTCCACGACACCCCCAGGATAGCATCCAACTATATGCGGATGACACCGCACTAATCATTTCTGCCACTGACATTCGCTCTCTCAACATTCGATCTCAAAATCTACTGCCTCAATTTTCTAATTGGTGCAGAAGATGGCGGATGACTCTCAATACTCAAAAAACCCAAGCCATCGTATTCAAACACCCTGACACAGTGCCTCCTCCGTATAGTAGGCTATGGATGTTAATAATGAAATGGTCACCGGATTTAAATCCAATCGATTCCTTTCTGTGGGGTTACATGAAGTCCCTAGTCTACGATACAATAGTAGAAACGGAGGAGGAACTGATCCATGGGGCTACAGAAATTATTTCCGACAATCGCCAGTCTTTCTATGGTATGCGATGTTCAATGAGAAAACGTTGAAGATTATGTGTAAATGTAAATGGACAAAATTTTGAACATCTTTCGTAATTTGTTGGCTGCTTAGTTAAAAATTATGTTTGAAAGGGCTATTATTTAACTTTGTAATTATCTTATTTTTTATTGTCATTAATTCTTTTGTTAATAAAATCACAAGTTTGGAAAAGTATTTTCAACAATCCTCTCTCAATGTTTTATATGCATTGCTGTTTCACAAATTAGTTCTTGTTACATATTCTAACCATTAGTAGTTTGGTAGTTATTATAAAACATTCAAGAAAACTATTTTTTTTAATTTTTTTAATAAAAAGTGATCTTGCAGACTTCATAAAAACATTAAATATCTTGAAAACTACAAATTTTTTGGTATGTAAAGGTTATGCGTTTTTCACGTGAAAACTATTGAGGAATACAAAATCAAATAAAAATAGCTTCAAATGCCAGTTGCGTAAAAAATGGGAGGGGAAAGGTGACATATTCTTCCAAATGTACACCACCGGATCAAGATTTAAAACATGTTTTTTCCATCAGAATATGCCCTTTTACATTTAAAAACAACCTGCCAAATGTCAGATCAATATATTCATCCATTTTGAAGTTATCATATTAAAACATTATATTTTTCATAACTTTAACACCCTGTATTTCGAAAAGTAAAGGGGTTGGACCCCTCAATCCCCATATCGTCCTGTTCAATTTTACGAGAGGTATCTACATGCAAACGTTGTAAGTGTCATTTGAAAACACCCTGTACATATAGTTGCTAAAGTACCTATATTAGTTGCTTAGGGAAATTTATAGAGCCAATTAATTACTGTTGTTTTAACCCTCCATCGCTCGCACCGTTAAAAAAAATCTAACAATTTTTAAAAATGTTAAATAATTTTTGCAATTTTGCTTTTTGTTTGTCGTGCGCCCAGGAATACTATGACGACGTGGTCTACTATGCACATGTATAGTGGGGAGGGGAAAAGTATTTGTTTAGATGCTGTAAATACATATTGTTAGTATAAAACTAACAACGCGAGTGAAGGCGTATGTTATTTTTTGTGTTGCGTATGTTATTTTTTTGTATTTTGTAAAAAATTGGTAAGGTTTTTTTTAATTTGAGCGTAATTTTTATTAGTATAAATAAATTTTGTAGTAGTAAAACATGGATGAAAATATTAAAAATAAGTTGCTAAAATGGTATGAAGAGGTTCCGACCGATGAAGAAGCGTTTGATTCTGATGGTGATCTGAGTGACAATGCTTCAGAACATAATGACTATCAGACAGACACAGAGCAATCTGCAGATGAAACGGATGATGTATTACCTGGTCTACAGACCAATCCATGTGATGAGATTCCTATATTTTATGGAAAAGATAAGACCCCTTGGTACAAACATAAACCTCTTGAGCCTAGAGGAAAAGTAAAAGCCCGCAATATAGTTACAAGGTTGCCTGGCATAATAGGTTTTGCAAATCAGGCTAAAAATATATTGGATTGCTGGAAGCTATTTATTTCATAAGAAATGATAAATAACATTGTAAAATATACCAATCAAAAATTAGACTTGATGAGAAACTCGTTTCAGCGCCCACGAGATTGTGCTCCGACTGACTATGAGGAAATATTAGAATTTATTGGTCTACTATATATGGCTGGTGTAAAACAAGGGCAGCATTTGATTACTGATGAACTTTTACGTTAAACCTCAAAATTTATGCAGGTGAGCAACCAGAGGGACCTTTCCAGATCAAAAATGATGGAGCCAGTGTAGTTATGCGACTCATAGAACCTATAAGTAGAACAGGACGAAATGTTACCACGGACAATTATTTCACTTCGGTGCCATTGGCCAATAGTTTGGTGGAAAATTATCGTCTGACTATGATTGGTACTGTTCGAAAGAATAAAACCCAAGTCCCTCCAGAGTTACTACAAGTGAAACAACGACCAGTAAAGAGCAGTATATTTGCGTATGGTGTGAAACCTAATAATTGTCTTCTGGTATCCTATGTACCAAAGCCAAACAAAAACGTGCTGCTTTTGTCCACTATGCATACTGATGGTAATATCGATGAAGAAACAGGTGAAGCTTGTAAGCCCGAAATAATTACGGACTACAATCTTACAAAAGGAGGTGTGGATGTGGTTGACAAAATGAAAGCTGAATATTCCGTAACTAGATTTAGCAATAGATGGCCATTCACCATATTTTGTAGCCTACTAAATATCTCAACTGTCAATAGCCAAATAATATATAGGGAAAACACAAACAAAATTATTTCTCGAAGACAATATATTTCGGAACTTAGCAAAATGCTTATTATTCCACACGTTTGTCGACGTTCTGAAATTCCAACGCTTCCTTACAACCTTCAGGTAAAAATAAGAAATATCACTGGAAAACAACAAGGACCCAATCATGATCGACCTCCTCAGACCAAAGTAAGGTGTGAATTTTGCCATCTGAGAAAAAACAGATTTACTCAGCGTCACTGCTCAAACTGCCAAAACCCTATATGTAAGGAACATACAGCAACTACTACACTGATTTGTCGTCAATGTTTTGGCAATGACGAAGATGCTTAGGGTGCGACTTATTTTTGAAGGTAGCTATTTGCTCTTTATATAATACCATTTCTCAAACTAGTCTTTTTTAGATCCCAACGAGTTTATGGCCAGTTGCTTAGTTCTGTTTTTATGAATAATTGTATTTTTTAGATATTTTTTGTGTTAAAATATGTTTATAAATAGTTACAGTTAAAAGAATGAACCTTTCTGCTTACTATAATACTTTTATTCCAAATTAACTGGATGTTAGATAAAATCTAACACGCGAGCGATGGCGTGAAAAAATGAGTCGCGAGTGATGGAGGGTTAAGAAGTGAGACGATGAAATATGTAGATTTTTTATGATTATTTTTCTAAATACACGAATAAACACTCCAACTCACTCAACTATTTAGGGTTTGGATTTCACAATTAATCATGTGTAATAATAATAAAAAATATTTAATCTAATACATATATTCATTATACAGTGCTTCTCAAAAGTCCCCTCACCTTTCTTTTCTTTTGAATGGTGATACTTAGACAGTTTTGACGTTTTAAAACAACGAATTGTTGAAGAATGTATGGCAATTTCCCTTGACACATTTGATCGAATCCGACAAGAGGTTAATAATAGGATGTTTTACTGCCAGAAAGCAGTTGGAGGACATTTTGACAATTATTATAAGAACCTGTTCTTAAATAATTAATAATTAAAAGCGAAACCAAAATTTTAGTGTTTATTTATTTTAACCATCAAAAACATCGTAAATCCAAAAGTAATTATCATGATTGAATAGGCAGGGGAGAGATGTACAAAACCGGGTAGGTTGATAAAACCGGGTACCCCTTAATTCATCTAACTAACTGCTGCCACCTATCAGACAATGTTAAAATTAGTGTCCCTAAACCACCAACAGTCGCGTGTATCCATTTCTACATCATTTGAGTAACCTGTGCCGGAGCAGTGAGACCTCGCCTGTTTTTTGGGGTAGCAAACTCGATTTTTAAGGTAAGTTTATAGTTTGTTTTTCCTTTACTGAATAACTAATGACCATTTCAAAATTTAATACATGTAACCTAATATATTACCTTTCATTTGGCCAAAAATTTTGAATATCATTTCATAACCTAAAAATTTAAATATTATTCAATGTCTTGTTTATGAGTTGGACAAAATCGGGTAGTCCGAAAATCGACAAAACCGGGTACCCGATTTTATCAGACCTTTTGTTACTTCCAGTTTCTACAGCTGTTCTTTTGCTTTTAGTTAACTACAACATGTCGCATTATAAAAGAAAAACTACTCGTCAGTCATGGGATCAAAAAAGCATGCAAAATGCAATAGTTGAAGTGCTAGAACATAGGATGGGATACAAAAGAGCCTCTCAAAGTTTTAATGTTCCTCAATCCACTTTAGAAGATTGTGTGAAAAAAGTAAGAAATGGTGACTCTGTTGAAGAAGCTAGTAAGAAAGGTAGGAATTACATTTAATTTATTTCTGTTTTCTTATTTAAAGTAAAAATAATTTTAGGTCTCGGTCGGTACAAGCCTGTGTTTAGCGCTACCCAAGAGGATGAGCTAGCTTCGCATATCTTACAAATGAAAAGCAGACTATTCGGATTTACTTTATCTGAACTAAGAATTCTTGCTTATGAACTAGCCGTGCAGAATAACATCAACCACAATTTTAATACAGAAAAGAAAATGGCTGGTAGATGTTTGCTTTATTAGTTTTTGTCACGGCATCCAATTCTTCGATTAAGGACTCCAGACGCTACTTCAATTGGACGAGCTATAGGATTCAACCGAGCAGCAGTAGGGAAGTTTTTCACTCTGTTAACATAAGTTTATAACCAACACAAGTTTCCTCCTGAGCGCATATGGAATGTTGATGAAACGGGAATTACAACTGTCCCCAACAAGCAATCTAAAGTTATTTCTATGAGAGGAAAACGACAAATTGGTGCTCTGGTTTTCGCTGAAAGAGGAACCTTGGTTACCGGCGAAATCTGTATGAGCGCAAGTGGTTCCTATATGCCTACAATGCTGATTTTTCCTAGAAAGCTTCCAAATGCGCAGCTTCTAGACCACGCTCCTCCTGGAACATTTGCTGAGTTCCACCTAAGTGGATGGATCCAAACAGATATTTTTATTAAGTGGTTTAAAAAGTTCATCGAGTTTACTCACCCGACACCAGAAAATGCTGTTCTATTGCTTCTTGATGGACACGCGACCCATACAAAAAGCCTGGAGTTGATAAATCTGGCCAGAGGAAATCACGTTATTATCATATGCTTTCCACCGCATACTACGCACCGGTTACAACCACTTGACGTGTCATTTATGGCTCCCTTGAACACATATTATGGAAGAGAAGTGAGAAAATGGATGCGCTAGCATCCTGGAAGACGTGTTACAATTTATGAAGCAGGAGAACTCTTTGGTGAGGCTTTTGTTAAATCGGCAGTTATGCAAACTGCAATAAATGGTTTCAGGAAGTCTGGAATTTATCCGCTTAATGCTGAAGTTTTTCCTGAGTGGATGTTTGCTCCCTCAGAAACTACAGAGCGAGAACTAAATATACAAGAAGATGAATCTACGACACCCAATTTGAATAAGGATTCAGGCAAAGAACTCGATAAAGATTCTACTTCAACTACAAAGCTGACAGCTACACAATTATTAGCTCCGTTACCTCCACCTATCGATTCTCCCCAACCAAGCTGTAACCGTATCGATTCTCCCCAACCAAACTGTAGCCGTATCAATTCTCCCCATCCAAGCTGTAGCTCCCTAAACTCTCGCACTGCAAATCATACTAACATCTCTTCATCTTCTAAACAAACCACCACTAAACCTGATAGTTTACAAGCACATTACCAAAACCAATATGTGATTTTTCAGTCTCTCCAAAAGAGGTTTTTCCGATCCCTAAGGCAACCAGGAAGCCATCCAACGATAACAGGAGAAGAGGAAAGGCTGCTGTAATAACATCATCTCCTTATAAGACTGAGTTAGAGGCAAATTTTAAAAAATCTCCAGTCGTAAAAAAATTAAAGCAAAATGAACCAGACAAAAAAGGAAAAAGTGTGGTAAAAAAGGCTGCACCAGAAACAAAATTGGTTCCGAAATTAAAGATTGCAGATTCTGATAGTTCGGAGGAAGAAGATAATAATGACGATGCGTGTCTGTATTGCAATGAATTATATTCAAACTCTAAGGCAAAGGAAGGCTGGATAAAATGTTTGTCTTGCAACAAATGGGCTCATGAAGCCTGTAGTGCCTATGATGATGTAGATGAAGTTTTTATTTGCGGCTTCTGTTCATAGATTTTCGATTTTTGTTCACATATTTTCAATAAATATTTTATTTTCTGCCTATCAGTTTTTTTACATGGTAATTGAGTTACTACCCGGTTTTATCATACCGGTTGGACAAAACCGGGTATTTTGCTATATTTTCTTAAAAATAAAAAAAATGAAAAATTTAAGAATATTTATAGAAATTGACATTGGTATATCAACCTTAAGTCATTTGAGAATATTTCTATCTGTAGCAAACGTTTGCTACTCTAACATAGCAGAAGAAGTAGTCAGTTTTTGTACTGGTACCCGGTTTTGTCCAACTCTCCCCTATTCTAAATACCATTCAAACGTGGTGTCACTTGCCATAGGGTCCCATTTAATATTATTGGTTTCAATTGCCTTGTGACGTTACCGATGCCTATTGCGCCACCTATTACCACTAGTAGAGAAGCTTACAATAGTTCATTTTCACGCTCCAAATTTCATCAGTCTAAGTGTCATCGTTCAAAATAAGAGAGGGGGAGGGGAGTTCTCAGAAGCACTGTAAAAGTATGTACAAAAAAGGAAGGCCGCATAGAGTTGTTTTTATATGAGGGGAACTCGCAACAAACGAATCAGACAAATCACAAGCAAATAACACAATTTTCAAGTATACAACAAAATAAAAAGGTCACCACTCCAGTTTCCCTATTCTGCTGATTCACCTGACGCCTCAACGGATGGATCCATTGTGGATCTTCTTACTGAGTATCAAGGCCAGACAGAAAATCAATGTTTATAATAAACAATATATATTATTGTTTTTTATTAAATACACGTAAATCAAAACAGAGCATACGTTACTATTGCTTTTTTAACCTTAATGCCATAGAAGGCCGTTCTTTTGATGGTATGTTCCTACGCAGTTTAGTATGCTTCTTGTTTATTTCACTTTTCAAAATATTATGAAGTTCTGCGAATGATTTTATAGACATTCGATAATAAAAAAAACTTTATTCGATCTTGTAGTGAATCTTGGTGAAGTAAGTTATAAATTCCTTTAGTTTCCCATAATTCTACTATAGGATGAAGCCACACAGTTCGTCTCCTTTTAATTTGTTTCTTTTTGAATATAATATGCCACAACTTCTCAATGTCCATTTTATAAAAAGCACCGTACAGCACTGATATTGTACTGATAAAATTTATTTACAAAACTATATTCTAAAAAAAGTATCTCGACTGTATCTGACCTAAATTCTGTATCTCCCATACAGTATCTCGGATACAGTATCCTAGTCTGAAAGGGCTCTAAATGTTGAGAAATGTAGCGAATTCATTTAAAAATCGCATGAACGTTGTAGGTAGACACTTCGAATATTTAGTTTGAAATTAAACATTTTAAAAAACACACAAGTTCGTATATCTCAAAAACTGCATTTTTTATGAATCGCAATAATTACTCCTGTTTTCCATTCAGTTGGCATATTTTCTTTTATCCATATTTCTTCCACCAGCTTAATAAAAATGTTTGAGCATGGTTCCTCCTTTTTTTATTAATTCTTCATTGATTTCATCAACTACTGCCACTTTATTATCTTTCAACTTTTCTATGACTTCGTTAAATTCGTCATATCGTGGCTATTCAACTACGTCATCATCCTCTTGCTTCATTTCTTCTTCATCTTCGTTGTGAATAGTCTGGTATTCTATTTTTAATAACTTTTCAAAATGGGTTCCCTATTTTTCCAGTTATATGTTTTCTACACTGGTTGTTTTTCTTCTACTTTATATATTTATAAATAATTTGGAATTGTCAATGTAATTCTGCTGAATTTGTTAAATTTTTTTCAATATACATTGTTTTTTTCCTCTTCATCATCTTTACGGCCTCTTTCCTTAATTCTTTGAATATTTCATAGACTGATCTTATCCATTGATGCCTGCCTTTTGTTTTACGTTCACTTATATTTTCACATTCTCCGTCATGGCGGTAATTTCTTCTTGTATTTTCTCGTTGACCCACGTTTTTTCTGTTACGTTTTCAATACTTTTTTATGCTTTCCCAATTTTCTTCTATATTCTCTCCTTCATGAATTCCGCTAATTCCTTCAGTAATTTCCGCCTCATCTTTTTTCCGTTTATTTTAATTTTTCAGCTCATTTATGTTCAACGTTTTCCTACATATTTTCTTGTTATTTTTCATTTCTAGATTCAGCGATCGGTGTCAGCATCTGCCGCTCCTCTATATCAACTGACGTCTTTTATGATATTTTTTATGGGGATTAGTATGATGTATTTGTTTTCCCACGTTTCTTCCAGGTATCATCCACGTAATTTGATTTCTTTCTCATTTGTGATTTCAAGGATTGTATGCTTCCCTGCCACACTCGTTACGAATTCTTCCTTCCCTATTTGAGCGGTCAAGTTGCCAAGTATAAGAAGTTTATCGTGCCTAGGGATTTTATCACATACTTCCTCTAGTTTATCATATAACTTCCGTTTTTCTTCTTCGCTAGCTTCTTCTGTTAGGGCATATGTATTCACTAGTGAAATATTTGCGTTATCTCCTTTTATTCTAATATAAGATGTTCTTCTTCCGAGGCTTCTAAATTCTACCAACTCGTTTCTGATCATCTTGTCTATCATAAATCCCGTTCCTTTATGTCTTTGATTTTATTTTCCTCCATAGAAATATGGATAGCCTTTCATTTTCTGTCCATTTTTATTTGTCTTTTTTGTTTATCGTTCTCATTTATTTCATTGTATTCGGTTATCTTTCCCTCAAGACCTTTTTCGATGCCATGTCCTTTTCCATTTTTGCCCTCATCGGGCGAAGTTAATTTTTTGGTGCATGCTTCTTCACTTTTCTTAGTTGTTCATCTGGACTGCTTGTTTCTGGGGCCTTTCATTAACCTGTCTTTTTCTATCTTTGGATTTACCTTGTTCCTCCTCTAGTTTTGCATTCATAACTCTTGCTGCTTATACATCTTTATCTACAATTAGCTTATTTTATTTAATAGTAGCTTTATAACCCTTGTCTCTTGCCTCTCTTAGCTGCGGATACAACTGTTTCGTCTTTTCAACAACTTCCTGAGGATAGTCCTCATCGCTCCAGATCTTAATGCCTTTGATTTGTTGCTTGAGTATTTCAAATGTTTTGCTTGACGTTGTAGGTTTTCTCATTCTTGTAATTTCGTCAATATCTAGATCGATTTGTATTCCAATTGCCTATATCACTGTAACTACCTTTTCGATTGTTTTCTCGTTTATTTCCTTAATTTTGTTCTCTATGAATATTCAGATTTTTTCCTCATTTCTCTTTCTAGAACTACTATTATTTTTTCATTCTTATCAATTAACCTCTGCTTATTAGCTATTAACTTCGCTTTCATTTTAAATCTGTTTTTACACTTCTGGTTTTTTCACAATTGCAATTCAGACACTTCAACATTACTTTGGGGACACTGAAAGTATATTATTTTACAATGGGAGACTATTATCTAATATATATAACCAAATTATGTTACTGTATCTCACATGGTGGCAAAGATATCTTCATGTTATAATCTAATATCAAATCGGTATGACAAAAAATAATACAAATACAAATAAAATTCACATGTACGTTGCTGGTATAACGCTCTCGACTCATTTCCGAAGTAATCATTCAAATTTCCATCTATTTAATGACCCGTTTTTCCATTATTAAATCCAGTTTTCCCTAATGAGTTTAATTTCTTCATTTATTTAGAACGATCTGGATACGAGTAAATCTGTAGATCAAGTTACTGCTATTATTTCTTATAAACGAGTTTTTCCTGTAAAAAAGCAATACATTTTCTCCTTTACACAGATTATGAAACAATCATGACAAAATATTGCTTCAGTCAAATCAATTATTAATATTTCAAATCCGATACAAGCTCTTGCTCGTCTATAAAGCACGGAAAGGAAAAATAATCCTTTCTCAAGTAAAACTTTTTCGACATGAATAATGCCTTTTGGATGAACATCATCACGTAATCATAATGGAAAACTTATTTTATGAGAAAATATTTCAAAAAGTAAATAATCCTGTTCAGGTTAACCGGCTTTGATGTAAATAGAATACTTAATCAAGTTGATTTTAGAACTTGAAATAGTTGCATGTTGCATCTAAAAATCAAGAGTGCCTCGAATAAAAATGGCTGCCATAACTTGAAATTGTAGCATCTAAAAATCAGAATATTTTTTTCTAAAATCATGGAAGTCAAAATATGAATTTAATATGCTTGAAGATAAGAGATAGGAGTTGGGTGGTTCAGTATATAATTTAAAGTAGACTGTTGACTGAAATGTTTTCTGCTTACTTTATATATATATATATATATATATATATATATATATATATATGTATATATATATATATATTTATATATATTTATATGAACTGTGAACAAAGTAGTTGGGACGCGGTCAATATAGGACTAATTAAACAACTATTTTTTTGACTAGTTTAGCTTTCGGAAATAATTTATTTTCTACATCAGAACATCTACAAATGGACAAAATTTGGATTAATAAAACTGAAAATCTGCTTAGAATACAAAATTACTCCCCAAAATAAGTTTACCATGTATGCATCAAGTACATCAAGATTTACAGGAGCAAGAATATTAATTGACCGAATAACCGAAATGTCACGTTGAAAGTCAAAAACATTAAAACTGCAATATCAAGCAGAAATGTAACAATTATTAACAACCATAACAATCCACACAAAATTAAAATGAATGTTCAATACATTACCCAAGGAGAAAGGCATCCATTTCAAGTCCATATCGGTTTTTTATCAAGAAACAAAAAGAAGACCCCATCATCTAATGAATTTAACAGCACGTGGAGTATCAATTATATTTATATTTATATAGTGAGGATATGAATTGGTATTATTAAAGAATATGAGAGTGATATAAAAACATCAATGCAAAAAATGAAAAACGATTAAAAAAACTCTGTCATTCTACAAAGACAACAGTAAATTTGATCAAGTCCATCAAGATCAGACTTTTTGTTCAAACATTTATTTAAAATTTTGTGTATATGACACATCTCGAGAAAAAGTCTTTTATTATTATTCTTTTTATCAAGTACTTTAACATTACCGTACATACCAGGTTTAACACCAGACCTCCTTAAAGTTTTGAAGGGTACCACTACTGTTAAGGTTGCAACCTATAATATACTTACAATCAACAACCTTTACATTAAAATCAAGTCAAGGTTGGGCATGGGCGAGGTTTCGAACCTTATTCATAGCATTCCTTGTAGTGAATGCAATAAAATATATATAGGCCAGACCTCTAGATGTTTATCTGGCAGATTGACCTCACATAAGAGTGATTGCAATACTGCAAAGCTGTCTTGTGCTTTGGCAGAGCATGTTATAGTTGATAAACATAGCATGATGTTTGATAATGTTAAAGTACTTGACAAAGAAAAAAATTATGATAAAAAACTTTTTCTAGAGATTTGTCATATACACAAAAATTTAAATAACTGTTTGAACAAAAAGTCTGATCTGATGAACTTATTAAAATTTACACCTATCTGTTGTCTTTGTAGAATGGCTGAGTTTTTTTAATCGTTTTCCATTTTTCGCATTGATGTTTTTATATCACTCTCATATTCTTTTATAATACCAATTTATATCCTTACTGTATAAATATAAATATAATTGATACTCCACTTGCTGTTAAATTCATTAGATGATGGGGTCTTCTTTTTGTTTCTTGATAAAAAACCGATATGGACTTGAAATAGATGCCTTTCTCCTTGGGTAATGTATTGAACATTCATTTTAATTGTGTGTGGATTATTGTGGTTGTTAATAATTGTTACATTTCTGCTTGATATTGCAGTTTTAATGTTTTTGACTTTCAACGTGATATTTCGGTTATTCGTTCAATGAATTTTCTTACTCCTGTAAGTCTTGATGTACTTGATGCATACATGTTAAACTTATTTTGGTGAGTAAATTTGTATCCTAAGCAGATTTTCAGTTTTATTAATTCAAATTTTGTCCATTTGTAGATGTTTTGATAAAGTAAATAAATTATTTCCGAAAGCTAAACTAGTCAAAAAATAGTTGTTTAATTAGCCCTATATTGACCGCATCCCAACTACTTTGTTCACAGTTTGTTTACATAACACACACATATATATATATATATATATATATATATATATATTAGTTAACATACAAGGTGGGCTCCTCCCATGTTAAATCTGAGGTATAAGTGAACTCCGCGGTAAAATGAGCTCCGATATACGGAGCCCAGTTTACCAAGTTCTAAAAAAAGCATCAGCTACCTTATATTTATGTCTAGATTGATTTGGCATAGTTTTTAGAAGGAGCTAATTTTGGCCGTTTTCGTGAATATGTATATTTTTGTAGTGCGCGTGTATATTTCTAGATGGCGATATGTTGGAAACTTGATATACATTTTATGTTATATTTCTAGGTCAAAGTAGGATCCGATAACTTTGGCACCACTGCAGTTGAGTACCCCATCACTGTAGCGGTCAGAGTGAGCTCCTTCTAGTATTATTCTACTAAATTGGTAAAGATTTACATCATCGGTTATTTCTTGTTACAGTTAAAGCATTATTCAAGTAAATCAAAGCTTTTTAAATATATATTTAGGAATGAGACACGTATACCATGCAAGGGCTCTCAAGTAATTTGACATTTTAAACGGTTCGGTAACAGGAGACTTGGAGTTGGCTGTTTTTTATTTTAGATATGAATGCAAATTATAATTACTTCAATTCATTTAGATAACATAACTCTGTCATTTTGAATCTAGAAAGTAATTTTAATAAAAATATTCAAAACGTTTCAATTACATTGTAGATCTTATTGACTCGAGGTTATAACAATTTTTATTCTATTGTAAATAGAAAGTGTGAAATTAATAATCTACTTTTTCGGAGTATATTTTTACTGATTTAATAGATAAGTTCTTCTTGAATTTAAAAATGGCTGAGTAATCACGATGTTTATTTCATTCCATTTTTGTTCCTATTCAGGATTGAGTTCAATTAGGCATATTAATTTTTGTTTTTTTTTTCATTATGTTCATAGATTATATCTACCGGCTTTAATTTTATGGCAAGATAGACTGAATGATTATAACCAAATATTACGTTAATTACATATAGAGACTGTTGGACTATACCAAAGAAGAGGGACAATTTCATAAGCTGAAGCCTTCGGGTATCCTAAAAATTTTCGAGGAAATAGGAATAAAGGAAATACTCTAGTTTCACAGACTTTCCTCAGGAACTAAGTAGAAAAAAGGAGTCACAATAGATCTCTTAGGTCTCAGTGAATGTCACCCCAGTAAACATTCATACATACACGATACCAAAAATTATTTACTAAAAATATCTTTTTTGTGTCCTAACAGAGCTAGAGTTTTTTTCCAATTCTAGCTTTTATTTCTTGTACACATACGATGTAAACATCAAATCTCTTTTACGCGATTTTCGTTTCCTTCATATAATTTTCATGCTAGTATTTTAAGTTGGCGTCATGAAATTATGAGAATTTTAAGTGTCCAAACACAACAAAAATTCAAGTTGTTTATAAATACCATAACAAACATTATACTTGTTCAGCCACAGTATATTTTAAGATCTAAAAACTTACCATGCTTCGCTACACTGATTCTTAAAATGGGAAATACTAAGAACAAATTACTTATTTCTGAAGATAAGCATCCAAATTATAGCATGATCTTGATAAACACTCTTCTGTTTTTGTTGATTCGACATAATTTTGGGATAACTAATCTAATTAAAATTACCAGAAAGTTTAATATGAAAAACGAATCAGACGGTGAAATGAATGTTACCCCGCCGAACATAAGGGAAGCAGCACAAATATATAGATTCATTAGCTTGTACCCGCGACATCGGCGACGTAGATCGTCAAATTAAATATTATGCTGATATGTTACTTATATTGGTGCAAAAAATTCGTTGTTTTTTTTTAATTCAAACAAATTCAATATTTAAAACGAAACAAAGTGGAATTTGATTATTATATATTATTGTGAAGTTAAATACATTTTTGCAATTATACATATCCACACATGTAGTACTGTGTGCGCAGCATAGATTTAGTTCAGCTCGTAAGTTTAGAAAAATCCAAAACTGTGTACTTTTTTTAACTTTACTACTCCATATCTAGCAAACTAGGGTGAATATAACATACCAAAGGCCAAAAAAATGGACGCCTCTTTGCATAAAATAGCGCGATATCTTTTCAGTATATATAGCAGTTATTTCGGGCTCTAGTGGAGTACAAACATGTACTGTACAAGGCACGTGGTTAGAAACAATTATTGTATAATTGTTATCTGTATTGTGTGAGAATGTCCACGATGACGTTTCGATTTACGAGATTATTAAATTTGGATTTAAATCAGGTTCCAGATTGTATTTTTACAAAGTGTGTGCTGACAAATAATGTTTATATTATTACTTTTAGAGAATAAGTCAATTTTTCTGAAACATCTTCACATTGTTTTCAAGCTAATCAAAAGCCATCATATAACACATCCACAATGTTTTTGAAAATGTATAATTTTTGTGGAAAATTAAAGTACCATATAAAATCTGCTATTACAAAGCGGGTCAGAATTAAATACATTTATAAAATATCCAATGGAAAACAAAATATTTATTTCTTAAAACTTTTCCATATCGAGTCTACAACTAAGATAGGACGGCTGGCTGTATATGAAGAACCGATAATCGTTGATAGAGAAATTACTGAAAATTGGATTTAAATTAAAGTACTATGTATTATGGAATATCAATAATACCTCTTTTGTTATCATCATTCAATTCAAAATTATTTTGAATAACAAATCCTCAAATAATTGGTGTACGGAAGGACAAAATAAATGAATGATCATAACCCGTTTATTTCAATAGAATTTGACAAAATTGGTTGAATATTTTGCCAAATGAATAACAAATCGGAAAGTTTCAAATCTATTTACGGAGATATCCAACAATTTCATCATTTTATTTCAAAAGGTTTAACAAGGTATTAAATTTCTATAGTGATAAAGTGAAACAGAATTTTAATTTTTCTTACTAGCACGAGATACTTTTAACAAATTATGTTGCATCTGTATATGCTTTTTATGGGGTGTTCCATTTAGAATTGTCCATATGGTAACTGGAGGTACCTACACCTCCTTACCGATACCCAGAAAGTTTTATTATAAATATTATAAAACGATTTAATCCCGTTGTTTTGACACCTTCCAATATTTTTGTGCGTATTTGGCAAACCATTCACATAACGTATGGTCCTAAAGTTTATGAAAATTTTTTAAATTATTTATTTTTGTACCCAATGTCGTTTTATCAAGTTGCCATAGGAACTGAAACGTCACACGTAATCAAGTTTGATTATGACAGTTTAGTTTTGCAAATCGATTGTAGCAAAATGTCTTACAAATTAGATATTCGTCAGGGCATTTACAGTCTTGTTGGACGAATACCTAAACATGATATTGTTGCAATCTACCAAGAGCAAAATATAAGTAAGTCAACCATTTACAACACTATAAGGAATTGTGAAGAGGGTATACCATGCATTAATTTACCCAAAAGCGGTAGACCAAGAATTTTGAGTGTAAGAAGAGAAAGAAGACTGATGGAAGCTGCTAAAGACAAAGTTGGAGTCTCTCAGAGAAAATTAGCCCGGAGATTTGGTATTTCGAAAACCACTGTATTAAGAACAATTGATCGCACAAACTTAGTGTTTAGGGAAAGAAGAAAGGCACCCAAATACACCGCAGACCAGCTAAAAAGAATTCCGCGTGGTTGCCGCGCATTAAGGCGTATCCACTTTGCCAATAAATTGATTGTAACATAACATAGACTTTGTACCTAAGTTGGACAATCCTCCTAATGTACCTCAGGCTAGGCCAATAGAGGAATTTTGGTCAATACTATCGAGGAAAGTGTACGATAAAGGATGGGAAGCTACAAATGGAGATCAATTGCGGCGTCGCATCTTCCAAAAGATTAGAGAAATAGAACCTGCTCTTGTCCAAAGGAAGATGGGACAAGTCCGAAAAAAATTACGACTCATTGAGGATAACGGGCCACTATCCATAATGTAATTTGTAATTATTTTTCGTTATTAGTGTTGTTAATTGTTGCCACATGTGCTTATAAAATTTAAAAAAATTGGAAAATTTATTAGCATTTAAAAATTTTCCAAAAACTTTTGGACCATACGTTATGCATTTAGTGGTAACATATTCCGCTATAACCAGAGGCGTCCAGTGGGATAGAATAAAAATAATAGTTTTTAATGTAAATCATCTTAGAGTGAAAATTTGATAAACAGCAATATGAAAAGATCATTTGAGATGGAATCAACTAAAACTTATAAATTTCATACCCAAATTAGCAAAATAAAATTAGGTATTATAAACATTCCATTTAATCTCGAATAACTTGAAAACTTAGTACTGTATCGCATAGAGACAGGAGGTTAATATTTACGTAGAAAGTAACGGAGTATCGAAAAAACATGCTGAAATCATTTTTACGATATTGGCGTAAATTGTAGGGGGAAAAGAAGTATTTATCCCTACCGCATGCCTCTAGTGATCGAGGAAAATTATATTTTACCACTAATTCAAGTATCCTAATATATAAAAAGTGGAAGGTGTAAAAACAATGGACTACAATATTTATGATATAACACCCTAGATCTCAGTAAGAAGGAATATTTTACTGAAGTGTTCTCGAATCTTCATATTTTGTGCTAAGGTTTCTCCAGTTACTATAGGGACAATTGTTAATGAACCACCCTGTATAAATATGACTGTTATACAAGTGAAAAACACCATTTTTTACAATAACGTCAAAATTTCACTAAATTATGTTAAATCTGACGTTTTTACGTAGATGTGAGAGGTTCTGTGTTTGCTTGTATTTAGTTTATGTAGCTTTAATTACCTAGAACGATCGGAATAACTAATTTAGTAAAAAAAAAATTAAAAACTATTACCTGAACTTTTATAAGTGAGAATGATAAAAAGGTTTATGATAACCCTGAAAAATATGGTGGGTTAAGGGTTGATGTATGCGGTTGGAAAGGAATGAAAAATGGTATTCCTGCTATTTACAGTGAAAGGTAAAGTCGTACAAATAACTATCCAGTGGAATAATTGTAGATACTAAAAAAGTCTACAATTCTTCAAACACATGCTTAAATCTTCATTTTCTGTGTTGTTTTACTTTGTCGTGAAAATAATTCAATGTTGACGAAATTAAGTAAACGAGTATGTACAATATTTCATATCTCGAATGAAATGATTTTAGTGAAAACAATTAATAAGCTTGCGAGATATTTATTTTTTCTGGTCTGAAATACTTTGTTGAAGAAAATTGAACTGTAATATCATGGTACAGAATAACCATAAACATTCGTCTTAAGCGCAACAAAGCGGTGAAATAAGAGGTACTTTGAAGATAGGGCGTAGAAAAATGACTATTAATATACAAATAATAATTATTTTTTATTAAATAATAAAGACAAAAAAGTCTCGAAAACCATTACATTCAGGCATAGGGAAATGTTAAGAATATATGGTTGAAATCTAATATCGAATTGAGGCGACAAAAAAATATTTTGCCATTTAAAAAAACACAGTTATTACTATTATTCATTATCCAAAATTTACGTTAATTATTCTTCACCCTGTAGAAAAAATGAAACACGTTTTTCTAGGATATTATTGAGTTACCTTACAGTGACCTTTATCATAATAAGTTGTTGATAATTATATCAGCAATTTAGAAAGTTAAAAATATACTGGGTGTTTTATTTGGAATAACGAAGTGGACTGCAACATAACTATGAGTATGTGTCAAATAAATCATAATATATTAGGGGTAAGCTGTTTACTTAATAGCCGATAAATATTGAACAGTCTGTTCATAACTATTATAGATGAGAATATTTTCTTGTTTCATACTTTTTTCATTAGTCGGGTTTTAGTTTCTGAATTTACTTTTTACTCCGTATACGATTACATCCTCTAGCGGGAACTTTCAATATACTTTTTTAATTTTGAAATGTAGAGTCATGGATTATCTGTTTACAGAATACAGCAGGCCTCTTTTAAATTTGCACATCGACTAAAGTTGTGCAGATTCATTATAAGTAATTAATCTCGTGTACTGAGAAGAAGTGTGTATATTAAAACAATCGTTGAAATTCTTAAATTTTAAAAATAAATGATTCAAATTGTCGAATTTCATGAAAGACATTGTTTGTTAGCACTGGACAATGTCTCAGTAACACGGAAACATCTGGTTCTGAATATTTACCACCCGAGGAAAGTTTTTTTCCAATAATTCAAACAGAGAAAACAATCTTTTTGACTCATCAGAGCGTATCACGATCCCACAAAATAAGGTGCCGTTGATAAGCTATGCCGTTTTACAAAACTCTTCTTTGGATTTCCACTACAATTTAAAAATTGAAATCGTAACACGTGATTTAACACTGGGAGATTCTACGTTTTAAAAAAATAATGATTCACATTCAGAACAGATGTCGTTTTCATTTGAACTTGATACAGTATGCTCATTCATATCCGAATATAATTCATCACTTAAATAAGTAAAACATACAGCACTGGATAGATCAACAGAAAAAACCAAACCCCTACAAGATGTTCAGAATTTTGGAAGACATTTGATGCGTCATCATTCCGATGAATTTGATGTTCAAAGTTTTTTATCTTTACACAAGGGTTCAAAACAACGAACGAAAACACGCTTTGGATCAAATTCGAGGTCATTGAGATTTTGTAACGATATAATTCCGATTAGCGAAAACAAGAAAAGCAATGTGAACCGTAGTATTTCTTGTAAATTTTGCAAAGGATATTATGCCAATAAGTCTTCCAGGCGGCACGTAAAAAAATGTCCTTCGAATCCTGATCCCAAAAAACCTTTAAGATCACAAAGCGAAGGTGAAACGGTTATGCCTAAATGATCCTCAAGACTGAGCGGAGTATTAAACACGCTGACAGGTGATGTAATTCTCTGATTGCTAAAATAGACCTAACAGTCTGTAGGATACAAGCCGTTAAACTTGGAATGTAGCGGTGTATCGAAAGTACTATTTCGTTTTGGTAAGCCTTTTTATTATTAATATTTTGCAGGGCTGTTAATCCTAACCCATTCGGCATTAGTTTTAGACTGATTTTCGACCCAAAAATATAGATAGTTATAGGGTTAGTGAATAAATATTTGAAATGAAATTCTTAGTAGTTCTTATTTTCTCCTATTTTCTGCAATTCTGCAATACTATTTCATACAGTGTGAGACAAAAAATAAAGGACGGTGAATATTCCGAAATTGCAATTTTATTATAATTGATCCTATATTTAGAAATTTCGTCGGTATATTTCTGCATTTTTGTGTTATTACTGTTTGTTTTGGTACTTGTTAAATTCTTCAGTTTTTGAGATATACATTTTTAAAGTTAGTGCCCATCAGGCTTTATTTGCGTCAAAAATTCCCGTGTAATACAAAATAGATAATATACTTAATTTTTTGTATATTATACAACTGTATATATAAATAAAAAGAGGCATATATTTAAGGAATATTTTTAAAATAACATGCTAAACATGTACAGTGGCTTTTTAATTTTTTATACTATATAAGTGATATTCAATAGCTATGTGTAAAGCAATTTTGCGGAGTTTTTCATTAACGATTTTAGCCACCAATTCTCAAATGTTTCAGTTTTTGACGCAGGAGCTATTGAGAACTTATTTATTCCACTGTTGATCACTCATACAAAGTATACAATTTGAGAAAGCGTTTAATTATTTAATTAATGGATTTGAACCACTGAATATCACTTCAGAAAAAAAATCCTCTGTTATGTGTTGAGCATGTTAATTTAAAAATACCCAATAATTACTTAACTAGTCGGTATACTTGAGAGCACTCTGTATAAATAAGCATATTTTTATATTATTGCGCGATCTACAATAACTGCATCTAAAATATATTTTCTATATTGTATTACACGGGGAATTATCATAACAGAATCTTAATTGTTCATGACTTTAAACATGTATATTTCAAAAACTGATCGTAGGAAAATCTTAAGAATTCAACACTTTCATTGAGTACTAAAACTAGTTACAAAAACTTACAGACATTAACCAAAATTAAGCTGAGCCTATCAGCAATTTAAGTAACTGGATCGAGTACAAATGCATATCAAGTTTTCAAAGAAAGATACCAGTCGCCACTTTTCATAAAAATTGCAGGATCCTTATTCGGATCAACTATTAACACAAAGTAAATTAGGTGTGCATAAAATGGGAGGGAGAAGGTAGCATATTCTTGTAAATGCATCAGTTAAAAATGTAAATGTATATTTCCATAAAAATATATAATATACGCTCGACTATTGAGCTTATTTTGGTCAACAGGTTTTTATATGATATGCAAATATGCTAATTTGTAGTTATTATTAAGTATTCACTCTTTCATGTTATAAACAATCTCAGTTTCTTTAATATAAGTCAATTGTTTGTAATTTCTAATTTTTATTTCTCATAGTTGTTGTTTCAAATTAACAATTTCAGTCTCAGATAAAAATTTCTTACGGAGAAAGCCGATTGCAATCATTTTATACAATGTCAATGCAGAACTGGCAATTATTCTTTTGATTATATGTATTAACTGGCCGATAGTATTTGTGGCAACGCCGCAAGGAGTCCATATTACCTGAAATGTATCATATACGGAGCCTACCTTGCTTTTGAAATATGGAAATATACACCAACGGAGCCTATTGTAACCGCTACATATAACGGAACCCACTACGACGTCAACTTATATAGTGGTATACATGAAATATACGCTAGGAGCCCAAATTGGACTACAGGTATAACGGAGTTCACATTTGCCTGCAACAGTATATATATATATATATATATATATATATATATATATATATATATATATACATATATATACATATATATATTTTAACAGTTCCTCTATTTAAAATGTAAAAAAAACATTAAAACAAGGAAAACTATTCATATTTGTATGCAATACTTTCGATACACACTGTATTATATGTATAATTAAAAATTTTGAAAGATTCGGTATACAAATCAAATTTGACATTTTAATTTTCGGATGACGTTTATGTAGAATATATTCAATAATAGACAGATTATATTACAATTTGGAGAATATATTTGAAATTTTATAATACAGATGTCACTGGTATCAGAATTACAATGGTAATAAAAGAATTCAAATCTCTCTTTGTTATAGGGAAGCATAAATTAGTATTTTTTTTAAAAAAAAGAATTTTTCGTAACCACAGGAGAAGAGATCTATTTATTTGTGAAAAGTTTAGTTAGTTGAATTTGAAAACCCCAAGAGACAACATCGAGATAAGAGTTGTCTCAAATTTTGTTGAGAATTTAATAAAAATTATAACTATACAATCAGATTATAAAGCCAGTGCGTGCATAATTCATAGAAGAATTGCATTGTAGCAAGTGTAAGTGGTATCCAGTTTCTAAATCAAATATTTAGAAAGTTTTGCAGAATTTTAAATACATTTGTCCTATTTGGTGAGTCCACTCCAGTTTAAAATTATTTCTCGAGAATAAACAGGCCTTTTTAAATACTTTTCGAAAATAGATGAATCTATAGAATAATATTAGCCAAACCGAATTAACGTTATACATAAAAGATCTTATATCAAGTGAAAAATTTTGAATAGACAATTTGAAGACAAATTTGCGTTATTTGACATTGATATACGTCAAGGGTATATTAAACGAGTTGAACTTTCGCATGAAAAATTTACAATTAGTCGAGTTTTAGAATAGGTTGTAGTAATATTAAGATTGGTAGAAATTATTATCTTTGTTCCGTTTACAATATTTTGGGAAATATTAAAACTTTTATAATTTGTTATCTAATTATATAATATATAATTTTGATTCCAACTCACTGTGGTATTTATTCAGTACCTATTTTCAACGTATTTAAAATTTTGCATGCTATAGTAATTTTGATTTAATCAGTGACATTTGCTTAATTTCCAGTGACAATTAATTTGTAAATGTCATAAAATAACTCAAGTGCCTTTTATTATATAAAAAAAATAGTTACTCGAGATTCGGAATATAGAATAATATTTGAATGGAATGGAATTTGAAAATTACAAAATTTGAATTATTATTATTTAAAAAATTTTGATCTCACCCTGAGATTAAAGTGATTAAGTATATTGTGAATTTAATTTATCTTTCTAAATCCATAAATTGATATTTATCTTGGCCGGGCATTGTTTGACAACTACTGTCAAAAGTAAATTAGGTTACGTACGCTACTAAAGGTGTGTGTATAAGAGTGTCGCTACAATCACAAATTGTGAAAACGTCGACAAATAATATTTTATATTGTTAAATTCATATATCTACTATATTACAACTATAAATTAGATTGAATATATATAATATATATATATATATATATATCATATAAATATATATATATATATATATATATATATATATATATATATATACTACCAAAGCTGCCATCTACGGATGTCAGTAAAACTTTGCGCCATGTACATGTCTCAAGTGACCCTAGAAAGAATAAAATCTCCAGACTTATACCAAACATTGGGCGAAGTCTTAAAACTTATTTCCTTTTTTTTCTTGCCAAATGATTTTTTCCAAATGAATTTCAGTATATAAATTGAGAATTATTAGGAAGAATGTTTCTTTGTAAGTATCAATTGAAAATAGAAAAAGTTGGATACATTTAATAAACCACATGGTATTTTATGTGATTTCTAAAGACTTTGTGATTTAAATTTAGTTAGATATTTTAATTATTCATTATATGGAAATTTTATTCTTTCTAGAGTCACTTGAGACGTGTACATGGCGCAAAGTTTTGGTAGTATTTTAACGACATAATATTTTTTTATGATAAACAAAACTATTCAAGAAACTAGTACTGTAAATTGAAATGTAATGCAACACAATATTTCAATAATAGAAACAAACAACAGAAGAGATACAAATATTACGTGGTATAAGACAGGGTTGCATACTATCTCCTGTATTTTTCAATCTGTACTCGGAATGCATTTTCAAGGAAGCCCTGCAAGACATTGAAGCTGGAATCCTGCTAAACGGAGAACGACTGAATGATATAAGGTATTCATATGATACCGTTATTTATGCGGATAACCTAGCATCGTTACAATTCCTAATGGACAGTGATACAACATCCAGACGACAATATGGTTTGGAAATAAGCAACAACAAGACAAAGTTCATGATAATCAGTAAGAACCAAAACACCTGCGGTATTATTTTGGTGGACGAAACTCCTTTAGAAATAGTTAACAAATACGCATACTTGGGCACGAACATAAATGATAATTGGGACCATTCTGTGGAGATCAGAACGCGTATTGAAAAAGCCAAAACAGCAATCATCAGGATAAAGAAAGTATTTACCAGTCAAGACTTACAGCTGTCAACGAAAATTCGCCTACTGCGATGTTACGTGTTTTCGATCCTTTTCTATGGGGTCGAATCATGGACGCTTACGGAGGCCTTCTTCAAAAAACTTGGAGCATTTGAAATGTGACTGTACCGAAGAATCCAACGAATATCTTGGACGGAGAAAATAACCAACATGGAAGTACTGAGAACCCGAGTAGCACATAAAATTGGCTAGAGATCGAAACTTTATCGGCTCAATATAAATATATTGGAAATTGGGAAGTCAGGATTGGGCGAATGTTAATAAATGTCTATATTACAATATATATTTAACAGTATTCGGCAAATATATATTTTACAAGATTTAATCGATATAGCAAACAAACGATATTGGATAAATATGTGTGTACATTGGTAATGATACATTCTATATTTTAGTTATATTCAACATTGATACAATATTGGTATTCTGTTATTGATACATATTGAGAGACCAATAATTATCCAATATAGTAATTACAGGCTATTTTTAATGTAAATAATATGAGATTGGGCCAACATTATTAGATGTCGATCATACAATATTGATTTAATATTATTTTACCGATATTGTGCTTACAGGATAGTATTCAAATAATCAACCAATAATATCGGATCAACACTCATATATATTGAGTATACGATATTAAATTTTCACTTCTTAACCAATATTGCTATCATATTGATATAGTTTTATTGATGCATATTACCACACCAACGATAAATCGATATAGAAATTACCGGTAATTTTGAATGTAAAAAAGTTTTGGTTTATAAAAGCAATATTAGATGTTGATAATAGGTACAATGTAGGTTGAACAATAATACGCCGATAATATTTAACCAATGTACAAAAGAAATAATATTGTATTATTATTTATATAATTTGAGAATACTACATTCAATGTTCAATTTATATACAACAATGTTACAATATTGGCATATTCGTATTGATACGTATTCCTAAAATTATAATAATCCAATGTAGAAGTTACGGATTATTTTTAATATCAAATGTTTGAGGTTGGGCCAACATTATTAGATGTAGATTATACATTATTCCTGTACTATTATTTTGCCCATATTGCATTTATGGGATATAATCCATATCATTGGCCACACATCTCTAATCGATATTCACGAGCACGAACGGAGCAGCAGTCGTCACCCCGAATGCTGTAATCGCCATTTTATTTTTATTTTTACTGTGTCTTAAGGAAGGTCTTGTGTCGTTTTTTTAGTGATTGTGGGGTGCTTTTTGTAATCAGTAAGATTCATTCGACAAATATTGATAAAAGTGATTGCATTGCATATAATTATTATTACGTAGATATAATATAAAGTGAATTTACTGACGAGTAAAAGCTGAAGTGAGGTTATTTTTCACAAAATCCACACACGCTTTACTGGTAAATGTTTTATCATAACAAACGATTAGGTATCTTGTTGATTTGGCAGTTACTCTAAAGTTCATTTTGGTTTATAAAGAACTATACAGTGTTCTCACGTTTACTTTCAAACAGGTATTGAAATATCATTGTAAATGAAATTAACTGTCTCGACTCTTACTTCGTGGAATCTACTCATATTAGTGTTTTAAATGAAACTCACGGTTTCTAGTTAATACCACAACATAATAAAAATTGTTGAAAATTCTAAAAAATTGAAAATCAATATCATCACGATAATACTGATTTATCGAATCAATTGTCAATTTTTTAGAATGTTCAACAATTTTTATTATATTGTGGTATTAACTAGAAACTGTGAGCTTCATTTAAAATACAAATATCATTGTTATTATCTAGCGGAATTTTCTTAATTTGTTTGATTTTTCTGGTAAACAATACATACCTATATAACCACTTTCACACTAGAATGTAACTAATAATATAACGAGTACTTAATATGCTGTATCACAAATTATATGAAAAATATAGGTACATGTGGTGATTTACAATACATACCTATCTCATGTTTGTTCTGTTTAGACCTTTTTATTTATCATAAATTTGTAAAATATATTTCACATTATATAGGTTAGTACTTGTACATGTACCAACAAAAATCACATCTAAATGAATAACGGGACATGGTATATTTGTTATTATATTAAAAAAGTTGAATATCTTACTTGTGAATTTTTGTAGATTTGTACTAATTTTAGTAGGAACCTGATAATGTTTCAAAGTGAATAAACCGAAATGTTTTGGTCTCAGGTTGGATTTTTATTATTTATTTTATAACTGAAGATCCAATTTGTATTATAGTATATTGTTGTGGATTTACTAAATTTATCTAATGGTCTAAACAAATGTTAATTTTGAATAATACTGCTTTGTATTCAATACTTGTTTATGAATATGTCCCGTTTCTTCAATTGTTGTTACTTGTACTTTATTCTTGTTATACCTTAAAAACCAATATGTATCTTGATAAAAAGTATATAGAAGATATGTATTTATTTACTGTTGGTGTTCAAGAATTTAGGAGTAAATGTATGTTTATTAAAATTGACAAGTATACTTTTGTATCAGAATTAACTCATAATTGTTGAGATGGAATATTCTTACTTGTTCAGGAAATTCGTAATATATGATTTTTTTTTAAATTAAGCTTATATTTAGATCATAATGGAATTCTTTTGGGACATTGTTATCTAGAATAGAGGAAACAAGTGTGATTTTATACCAAGTACTGGGCGTGTCAATTGTAGGAAAAATATAAATACTACATATTCGGAATATCCAGCGACTTGTATGGCTACTGTAACAGATTTAAAATTAGCTGAATAAATGACATCAAAATTAGAGTATGCATAATCATTTTCCTCGGATTCTGGTAACAGTGAAGGAACAAATAATCTCCCCATAACAACTGATGAATCTTTAAATGTAACTAATATGGCTGGGGATATGACACTTCTGCAATGGCACAGTAAGTAATTCACATTATATATTTAAATATTTTATTTTAAAACTTTTATTCAAATTCATAGTTATTCAAAAAGTATGCTGAATTTTATGAGTTTTTAATATTGTGGGAGATTAATGGAGAATGTAAGAAAACTTGTTGAAGCTTTGGACCTTCACAATATGATATAAAACAAACTAAAACAGATATAATCCAAGTGAATGAACATTTTACTTTGTCAGCTCACAAATATCTTACAAACGTTATGAAGTAACCTAAGTGTAAGCTTCCATTTGATAACGAGTAAGATCTGAATGCCTTTGAAAATAATTTGGAAGATGGTCACTTCTATGAAAGTATAGTATGTAGTTAATCCAAGTGTTCATACATTTTATTTCAAAATTTTTATAACTTTCAGGTAACTATTTTGATTCTTGTATCTGGGGCAACATCTGTTAAAAAAGTAGTAGATTTTTTTTGAATTACACCGAAACTCCAGAAGTAATTAGAATTGGAAGTACTTTTATTTTTATGTTAATATTATTAGTATTCCCAATTTGAATTTTGAAAATAATTTTTTTTCTGAAATAGATGTTTAATTTAATATTCGGCTTTTATTCTACATATTTCAATAAAATTTCAAAAATGGTGCCTAGCAGGTTCTACAACTTTTCTTGTAATATTCCTGAGTAAATATTTAAAATTCATGTATTTTTTATAGTAATTAGTAGGATTGCTTCAAAATAGGTTTTAGCAATTAGCGTTTGTTTTCGCTAGGTTAATTTTCTTGCTTTTGGATGCATATTTTTTTATTGTTTTCAACCAAATCCTAAGTTTGAATAAATGAACTGTAATCGTTATTTTAAAGTCGCTGGTAACGTTTTCGGATTTCACCCAAGTCTCCCAAATAAAAGAACTTGATACTCGTTTAGCATAGTAAAGCTTGATTTATTTGTGTTCCAACACTTTAGGAACACATTTCATACAGTACAAATTTAAGTTTTACACTAATACTCGTACATACATTTATTTGTTTGGCTTATACTATTGTAGAAACAAATACACATTTCTTTTCGTAGCACAATCTTTCTGAGCAGCCACACCCTTTTTACCGGCTGATAACTATTTTTCCCATACACACCTTCGGTGCCTTCGTCTCTGACTGGCCTCGTTGCCGGTGAACATTATTTTTTAAGAATGGGTAATGCACGTTCCCGCGTTGCACACTGATTGGTGGAACGTTGTAACGAATTTCGTTAGGAAATGAAGAGAGAACTTCGCTTGCTACGGGTACCAGGCTAGGGACACTGCAGACCGTGCCATCTATACAGCCTGTCGAGTAACCAAAATCGGTAAATAATTCCAAAAAATTAACGAAAACTTTAACGCCGTTAGTAATCAAATTTTATTGATTTTTATTACTGCGTATGCGCGATGTCATATTGCTCATCCCAACAGGTTATATGTTATACCGTTATCATTTCTTAGTTCAAGTATAGAGGTCATTATACGGTTATGCTATTTTGATGTATTTTTCAATTGCTATAGTGTAATATTTATCTGTTGTTTCGTTGCTTTATTGTTATTATTTTAAAAGACAATGTCAAAGTGTATTCTGAAGGAGTCTATTAACTGGTGTACTGGGTAAGATTTATTAAAAAAATTTGAGCATTTTTTCTTTCACAATTAACAACCATTATCTTTATTTTTATAAAACACAGAATATTTACTAATTTTATTGACAACTTTAGAGATCATGGTTGTGTTTTACATTAGCTAAACTGAAAATTGCTGCATTAATAAAGTAAATATTTCTTTTTACAGTTTTGTTCCTCTAACCCAGGAAGATAGAATTAATATGGCTGAAAATCAGTGGTAATAAATCATTAAATTTGTCGACGAGGAAACGATGGAGGATATAGTCCCTTCATTTTCAAAAACAGTGTTTCGTTAGATTTGAGAAAGACGAAGAGAGGTTATTAAGACAGTTTGATTTGCCTTCCCATATGAGTGGAAATTAACAAAAATTGATGGTAAGTTTTATTGTATTCAATATAGCATGCTATAATTTTGGACCTTTTAAAATGTAAATTGAGTGAAGGAAAAGACAAGTACTGAGTGTTTAATTTTATTAAAATTCCAGCTAAGCGCTTTCAGCCATTAGGCCGTTCTGAAAGCTCTCGTCAAGGAAAAACATACAGAAGGTGTCAAAAAACATCAAACCATGTAACTGCTACATACAATGGAATGAAATGTTTGATGTTACATAATTGTTTGAGAAAAATTTGTTAAAATACTCTATAAAGAGCGTGTACAATTGTAATTCACATAACGAAACGCCTAATTTGAAATTATCAACTAAATGATATGTAACATCAAACATTCTATTTCATTGTACCTGTTGTATGCTTTTCTCTTGTCGACAGCTTTGAGAATGACCTAATGGCTCAAAGCGCTTAGCTGGAATTCTTAATAAAATGACACACTCAGTACTCCTCTTTTCATACACTCAATTTATATCTAGTGTGTACACCATACTCAGACAATTCCATTTTAAAATGTACCCATTGAAGAAATAGTAATCTGGGTTTTATTTTATGTTACAGCTATACCCTCCACCAGCTATGGGATGGAAGGTATTGACCCCTGCCGATTTTCATATATAGCCCATGGTATGACTTAACTTTTGTTGAGGCATTACGTCTAAGTATTTGGTCTAGCGGTAACTAAAAATCCAAAATATCCAATGAAGACCAAAAATAAAAAATCAAAAAATAGTTAAAAACCAAAAAAAACTCAAGAATTCCTGAAAATATCGAAAGCTCCAAAAAAGGAATTCAAAAAAACCAAAAAAATTTAAACATTCAAAAAATTTTCGATATTTTTTTGGATTAGTACAAAAACATGTGTAAACTTATTATTTCAATAGTAAGCGCATTTTGTTTTCTTTTGTTGACATAAATTTTCAAACATATTTGTGTGTTTACTTATTTATTGCTGTTGTTTTGTGTGTTTACTTGTAGAACATCAACCAGAAACAAGAAAGGACTTCCATGAGACGGTGGGATTTTTAAGAGCCCTTAAGAAACATTTTAACAATCATACACTGGCAGGAGCTGAAGAGTAATTTAAACTGCGTTATGCGATGGTTTCATAAGGTCGGAATGCTTTTTAATGTAGAAATATACAAATATGCAATATACTAGGTTAAAGCTTGTGATATAAACCTATTTAATACTTCCAGTAAAAAAATAAAGATGTGTTTTAAGTGGAAATGAAATGTTAGATATATTATTTTAAATGTTGTTCAGTCACAAGTGCTGATTAGCACTCTTATATGTAATTAGTTGGCACCTTGTATTTATAGAGCTGGGCAGTAATTAACACCTTTTCCTTTACAAGTATTTCAATTACTTTTGTTCTAACATTCACAGTAATTATACTCAAATGTTTTCTTTCACAGAAAGTTGCCAAAAATAGTAGTTAGCTACTCATTGCTAACACTTTTTTTGATTAAGTAAGTAGCAGTTATACTTCAGCAGTTTGTCCAGCTCTGTGTGTTTATACGAGTGTAATTATAAATAAATAAATTAATATGAAATTATCATAAATAATTTCCTACTTTTATCTTGATTTAACATCATTTAAAAATCTGATGATACTGTAATCTAGAATGTATGTTGCTCAAATTATTTTTCAAATATTGCATTGTTTTAACAATATAGTTTATTTATTGTCATTCTGTTCGTTAAGAAAAGTACTTTGTGGAAGAAATTATTTGTTGTGTATTTTTATACCAAAATAAATAAACTGTTTATATGATTATTGTTTTATTTTTTCCATTTTAATTAACTATTTATGGTCCATCATTTGATATTTCATTTAATTTAGCTCAACATCTAATCATTATTGAGTTAAATTGAATGAAATGTTAAATGGTGGACTATAAATGTTTATTTGGAAATAAAATAATTGAAATACAGTAATTTTGAATATACCGGCAAAACCTAAAATTACAGAAATCTTTTCAACATCACTCAATTGTTTAGTCGATAGGCTCTTTAGATGGCGCCACAATCAGTGTCTCATCTATCTGTGGGTTATCTGTGACGGGTACGTCTGCGGCATGAGCGTGGAGATGGGTTTTTCCAAAGGTGATTACATAGGCGTAGTTGAAGTAATTAATTAGACTTATATCAGTTATAAAATCATGCATATAGTTCTAGAACAATAATAAATAAACAATGTCAGCACTACATTGGCCAAAAACCTGATTTTCCATATGGAGCCAATATAACAGACAAAGACTTGCACCAAGAAAATCAGGAACCAGATCTCGAAAATCCAAAGCCCGGGACCAGTGGAATTTCATTCCAAACTGATGAACCAACAGTTGACGAAATGTTAATAAGTAAGTTAGTTACCTGAGTATCTTAAAATTATTTTGCAATAATTTGTTTTTCTTAAAATAGGCAACAAAAACACAACTGTGTCAGAACCTGCAAACACAGAACTTCACGACACTCAGCAGCCTGCCCAAATAGCAATTTAAACTTGTTACAAACTTACATCATACTTGACACATCAAACTTCTAAATTCAAAAATTTGTTTTAATTTTATTCAATATCTGCCTATTTGAATTTGATTTAAAAACAAAAATTTGTTGCATATTTTCCCAATTGTCATTTTGATTTGGAGCTCTGGCAGTATTCTCTGTTTCGGATAAAATGGAGTCAACCTTCTACTCCAGTCTGTTTAAGCCTTCTGTTAGGTCAGTCACTAAATGAATAGGGTAGCCAGCTGAACTTGAAGTTTTTTCAATTACAACCTGTAATAAAATAATAAAACTTGTATGACTATATAAACTACTTCAGAAGATTGTCAAATTCATGAAAACTGCTGTTTCCCCATCTCTCTGAATATGTTATATCACTCATCTATATTTGAGATAAATAAATTTATAGTTTTTGAAATGAGATATTACATCTTAGTATCATTTTATTTTGATTGTAATACTTGTACCCAGAAATCAAAAAATTAATAATTATCTATTATAAATAAAAGAAACCCACGTGCTCTATAACTCCTACTCTCCTACTTTATTTAATCAGTAATTGGAAATTGAAGTTAAATAAACACAATTCATATTGATAGACGCATATTCCTACACAAACATTATTTTTATATTTAAAAATAAGATACTTACATCTATACAACGAAAATCACTATATAGAATCGTGATAGAATTTCAGGGTCTCTGGCAACTATTATAACGATATAGAATCACTAACACTAATAACGCGCGAAAACACTCTTTTCTAGATAAAACCACCAAAACTCACCATTAAAATCTTCATCTTTAATGGCGTCTGACCCTCAACGAACAGTTCATTGTGTAAGGTTATGTTAATCTTCTTCTTTTCGTAGTGAAACCCTGATCTTTAAATAAAAGAGTATCCGGTCGCAACGATGATATGTCTAAATTTTATGAATATTTAAACATTATTCTATTACCTAATACATTTTATGTTTTTTGAGCTTATTCGCATATAAGTGATAAAATTGATTACGGTTAAATACAAAAACAATAAAATGTTTTTTTTCAAATTTGCATCAAATTTGCAACAATTTTTCATATTCACCTTTGACATGGGAATTTTGTTGCAAACTTGTTTCACGCTTAATATGACAAATTTGCTTGAGCAACTCAATATCAAAAATCAAGCAAGTTTGCAGCAAACTTGCGTGCTATCTGGGTGGTCCTAGTGGCTCATTCTTAGAAAAAATCCCAAACCATACTCAGCATTCTGGGCCTAAGGAAAGTATATTTGAGTCTCAGATATAAGACCCTTGCCCAAAGCAGGTAAGACTTTTATCAAAATCAGGTGAGGAGACATTTCAAATAACAGTTACCTTAAATTTCAGCTGCAAGAAACAAAGGGTCAAATAGAAAGAAAAGGAAGTCGGCTGTACTAACTGATACGCCAGAGAAAGAGGCTCTTGAGGCGGAGTTTGCTAAGAGAAAAAGTGTTGAAGAAAAATTGAACATGAAATATGAGAGTGTAAAATAATAAGGGGTGTAAGGGGTGACGGTTATGAATTACCGGCCCAAATGTCAGCCTTACCTGCACGTGGTGCACCCTGCTAGACAACTGACAAGGCTCTGGCGACCGAGTCGAGGCGGTATAACCTCCAACGTCATGATAATGGGCAGCAGCTTTATCATCACTGGATTGAAGCTACCGAAGAATTACTTCCTTAAAGGTTCAATACCAGAAACTCCTAGGCGGATATCAAGTTACGATTTAACCGGCTAGGAGACTGCGGTGCAGAAAGCAAGGAGAAACTACTGCACTATTTTCTCAAGAATAACCACTAATGATGAGCACTATTCAATTAATGGCCCCGAGTCCCCGGCGTTCCTTGAATGGAACAGGGGTGCGAAGAATCCCCGGGAGGAAAATTAATATACAGCGCTTAGCAACTTGGAATATGAGAACGCTTCACGAAGCAGGAAAGTTTGATATGGTCATGATGGAAATGCATAGGCTTAATATTCCAATTTTGGGCCTTGCCGAAGTTCGAAGGTCAGGATCGGGATGTTGTACAAAAAATGATATGAGTCTATACTACTCAGGAACAGACAATAATAATCACAGTAAGGGTGTCGGCGTAATCATTAAAAAGGAATTTCAGCAGAGCGTTATCACCTTTATCCCATATAATGAGCGTATGATGCTACTACAGCTAAAAGCACATCCCATTAACATAAACCTTATTCAGGTGTATGTCCCTACATCAGACAGTAACGACCATGTTATAGAACAGTTTTATACAGACTTAGAACAATTAATGAATAATATCAAAAAGCAAGAAGTGATTATAATTATGGGAGACTTTAACGCAAAGATTGGAAGAGGAAAAGTCGAAAAATTCGTTGGCAAATTTGGACTGGGAACGAGAAATGAGAGGGGAGACAGAATGTTACAATTCTGCCAAGAAAATGAGATGATAATTACAAACACCTTTTATGATCTGCCTCCAAGAAGACTATATACCTGGACTTCGCCTCGACACAATGACAGCCGAATAATCAGAAATCAAATAGATTTTATAACCGTTAATAATCGATTTAAAAATGGGATTAAGAGCGTTAAGACGTATCCAAGTGCCGACGGAGGAACAGACCATAACTTATTAGTTGCAAATGTAAACATAAAACTGAGAACCCTAAAACGACATAACAAATCACCTGAAATGAATCTGAATGAAATTAAAAATCGCAAAGAACAACTAAATGAAGAGATAAGGGACAAGCTGAACATCGTATCTCAAAGCGAAGACGTGGACGAGAACTGGAGTACGTTAAAAAATGCCTTGCTGGAATCTGGTAGTAGGGTACTTGGCACGGAAACAAAAGCTAGTAAAAACGAATGGATGACACCTGAAATAATTCAGCTTAAAGACGAAAAAAGAAAATTTAAAAATAAAAACAGGCAAAAATATAAAGAACTAAAGAACAAAATAAAATACGAAATCGACAGAGCCAAAGAGAACTGGATGAAAGAAAACTGTAAAGAATTGGAACAGCTAAATAATAAACACGATACAGCAAACCTTCATAAAAAACTAAAAGATATAACGGGCAACACTAAACACAGAACACCCTGCGTCACTAGGAATAACCAGGGTCAATTAGAAACGGAGGATGGACAGATAAAGAAGGTATGGGAACAATACATTCAAGCTCTTTTCAGCGATACAAGGGAATATGGACAAGAGACGCTAGACGAGGACCAGTACCTTGAAATTTTGGAGTCAGAGGTCGAGCAGGCCATACAAACGGCTAAGAGTAAGAAAACTCCTGGTCCAGACGAAATCCCTACAGAACTACTAAAAGCATTAGATACCGATATAGTGAAAAAGTTTACAGTTATTCTAAATCAGATATACAGGCAAAGTAAAATACCTACGGAATGGCTCAAGTCCACGTTTATTCCCCTGCCAAAGAAGAACAACCCCAAATCATGCGATGACTATCGGTTAATAAGCCTTATGAGCCACTCACTAAAAATACTTTTAAAAATTATACAAAACAGAATACATAAGAAATGTGAAGAAAAATTAGATAAAACTCAGTTTGGCTTTCGTAGGGGCATGGGAACAAGAGAGGCATTGTTTGCCTTAACAGTCCTTTTACAGAAGTGCAGAGAATACAACAAAACCGTATACGCATGCTTTATAGATTTCCAAAAGGCCTTTGACCGAGTACAACACACAAAACTAATAGAAGAACCTGAAAACATCAATTTAGACAAAAAAGATATCGAAATAATAAAGAGCCTGTACTGGAATCAGTCAGCTACAGTGAGAATCAATAATACAGAAACTAATGATATTTCGATTGCACGAGGTGTTAGACAGGGATGTATTCTCTCACCAACATTGTTTAACGTGTACTCTCAGGTTATCTTTGAGAAAGCCTTATGGGAAAGAAGCGAAGGGGTTAAAATCGGCGGCGAAGTAATAAGCACGATAAGATACGCTGACGACACGGTGATCTTGGCAGAGAGTCTGGAGGACCTGCAGATACTTGTAAATGCTGTTAATATGGAATGTCAGAAAATGGGAATAGATATTAACACAAAAAAAAACTTATGATGATCTCTAAAACACCCGCACATAATGATCAATTAATAATAAACGATCAAGCAATAGAAAGGGTAGAAAAGTTTAAATACTTGGGTGCTTTCATTAACTCAGACCTAAATCAGGACCAGGAAATCCGTGTAAGGATTGAAATGGCAAGATCGGCATTTCTAAAATTTAAATCCATTTTTTGCAATAAAAATTTGAATTTAATACTCCGGTTGAGATTTAGGGAGTGCTATGTTTGGTCCCAGCTATTATATGGTGTAGAAACATGGACGTTAAAGGCACAAATAACTAAAAGAATCGAAGCCTTCGAAATGTGGATTTACAGACGTATGCTGAAAGTACCATGGACAGCCCGAATTACTAACGAGGAAATACTACATAGAATTGGTCGTGAACGAAAACTACTAAAAATAATAAAAATACGTAAGACAGCATATCTCGGTCACGTATTACGACATGATAAATACTCTCTGTTACAAGTGATTATGCAGGGCAGAGTTGAAGGAAAGAAGGGAATTGGGAGAAAGAAGAAATCATGGCTGAGGAATATCCGAGAATGGACAGACATAGGCGTTGAGGACAGAGATGCTTTTAAGAGAGTGGTCGCCAACCTCCGTTAAATGGGGACGGCATTCGAAGAAGAAGAAAATAATAAAAATAAAAAGGGAAAAAACCATAAAAGTGCTAAAGAGAAATCCCCTGAAGTATCAGAGGACGAGGATGAAGAAAGTTTTTGTCTTGTCTGCTTGGAACAATTTTCCAATAGTTCACCAAAAGAAGTTTGGGTTCAATGAACTGAGCACTCCCGGTACACTGGTACGTCTGTGAAGATGACGACACTAAATAACAAAATTGGAATAGAGCATAATATAATGTATTATTTGTTCCTTTTTATCTGTATTTTTGAGCTTTTTTAAATAAAATCTAACCTGATATCTGCGTGACTTTTCGCCCTTTTCCGCGAGACAGCGTGCCCCATAATGGGGTCAAGATGTCACACTTGTAACAGTTTATGTTTTGCAAAAAAATTAATAAATTCGCGTTATTTATAAATACATTTTTAGTCACTTTGTATAGTCAAATAACAGAGTGACAAAGTACACCAGAAATAACTTTGCTAGGATTAAAAATGGTTTCACAAAAAGTTAACAACCTAATTTTGTGACATTTAGCCCCGGTCTCCCCTATATATTTTCCGCTATGACAGCTTAAAAAAAGATTTTTTTGTAATATTATATTTATTATGGCAATTTTATCAAGAATCGGTAAAATTCAGAAATTTCAAGGGCCTTGAGGAACCCCTAAATATTAAAATCGGTCAGGAAACTTTTGCCACCTTCTTTTGTTTACTCATACGCATATTTTAAAAACTATGTCACACTACTTGGAGAAAAAAAGTTCTTTGTCCACCCTAATGGGTAGGGCCTCCGAGACCCTCATAAATTTTGTACATATTGTCGCTTCTTCTACCTACGGGACAAGGGCGTTGGTGATCTAATGCGCAGATGTCGGTATTCAATTCAAACAAACATAGAATGTGCTTCATTTCATAGCGAACGTGAATAAGTGACACGTTGTTTATATAAATTCTAAAATTGTTCATTATACGATTTGATTGAATAACATAACATTGGTACGTTTTTCCGTTTTATATAATCATTTTTGCTCTTTTCTCGAGATAGTAATTGTATAATTGATTTAGGAATAAAATCACTTCACATAACCTCACTCATGATACTTATACATAATAAAAATTTTTAAGAACAATGGCATTCAGTAGTAGAAAACGCGGCGTTCGCGGAAATGATCCAAATTTTGAAGAAACACTTTTAAAGTGGTATGAAGAGGCGGATTCAGATGTGTCCAATTCCAGTCTAGTATCTGATGTGACACAATATTCCGATATTGCAATATTAGAATGATGATAATTACCTAATGCCTTCAGACTCATCATCAGAAGATGATGGAGATCAAGAAATAATAGAGTCCAGGGCATGTTCGAATAATACTTTGATAGGTGCTAATGGTTATGAATGGCATAGAACTGCACCTGTTCAAGTAAAGACTAGGTGCCAAAATATTATCCGCTTTGTTCCCGGTCCAGCGAGAAAAAATCAATTATCTTCTTTAAAAGATGCCTGGAGCAGTTATATGACTAAACAAGTATTGGAAGAAATTATTTTGTGCACAAATGTGGAAGCAAGGAAAGAGTTTGATAAGAAAGGAAAGATATGGCAGGATATTGAACTAGATGAAATGAAGGTGTTCATTGGCTTACTTCTATTAGCAGGAGTTGAATAAAGTTGGGATGTTCCTGTAAGGGAGCTATTTCTGGATAAATGTTCAAATCCCATGTTCAAAGCTACTATGTCTGTTGATCGTTTTGAATATATAAGGCGACTTTTGAGGTTCGACGATAAAATAACTAGGCAAACTAGACTTCAAACTTATAAGCTTGCTCCCATAAGATATATTTGGGACCTATTCATAACTCAATGTAAAACTGTAATGATTCCTGATAGAAACGTTACAATTGATGAGCAGCTGCTTGCTTATAGAGGCCGCTGTTGTTTGATACAATATATGCCTAGGAAACCGGCCAAATATGGAATAAAATTCTTCTGGTTATGTGGAAGTAAGAGTGGGTATGCTGTCAATGGAACGATTCATGTGGGTAAGCAACCAGGGGCTGAGGCGCAAAAGAATATGGGAATTCACATTGTAGAGACATTGATTGCGTCATTTAAATATTCGTCAAGAAATTTGACAATAGATAATTTTTTCACAAGTATTAGCTGAGCAATTGCTAGAGATAGGACTAACTACAGTTGGAAATTTACGTAAGAACAAGAGGGAAATTCCACCCCAATTTAAGCCCAATAATGGGAGACAAATATCATCATCCATTTTTGGTTTCAATGAAAATCTTACAATTGTTAGCTTTGTTCCTAAAAAAAAAATCAGTTATATTGCTTAGTTCAATGCATCACGACGCATCAGTAAATGAAGATAACCTCAATAAAAAGCCAGAAATAATAGAAAATTATAAACGATGAAATAAAACAATATAGGTTGTTTAAATCTTCATATATTTGAACTAATGTTCAATTTAAACTTGTTGACGCGTTTCACTAACACAGTAGCTTTGTCAAAACGAATGAAGGTGAAATATAAAAATGTCTTAATATATACAGTGCTAAATCTATTTACTAAGGTTAACAATGGTATTGAAAGAAATTACCTGGAAATTCAGTCACTACAAACATTCCTAAGCTATCTTCTAGGTAAAGAGGTTCAATAAAGGAGACTGATTGATATCTATTTGGTCGTTGGGGAGATTACCTGAATATTTATTTTTGTTAATCTCTAGGGCCTCTAATACATTTAAACTAAAGGATTTACCGACTACATGGAGAATTTCAAAATTTGGGTCGAAAATGTGTTGGTTTTCTAATAAATGATTTGAATAGTTAGAATCTGATTTTTTGTTGTCATAGCTACGTTTGTGTTCTGAAATTCTAGTTTTAAAATTTCTAAATGTTCTACCTAAAGGAAATATTTCCTTTAAAACTGATCACAATTTATCCAAATTCATTAAAAATAATAAATCTGAATCTTCAAAATTAAACAAATCAGGAGTTTATAAATTAAAATGTGGTAATGACAATTGTGATAAAATTTATATCGGTAGAACTTTTAAAAATTTTAAAACTAGAATTTCGGAACACAAACGTAGCTATGACAACAAAAAATTAGATTCTAACTATTCAAATCATTTATTAGAAAACCAATACATTTTCGACCCAAATTTTGAAATTCTCCATGTAGTCGGTAAATCCTTTAGTTTAAATTTATTAGAGGCCCTAGAGATTAACAAAAATAAATATTCAGGTAATCTCCTTAACGACCAAATAGATATCAATCAGTCTCCTTTATTGAACCTCTTTACCTAGAAGATAGCTTAGGAATGTTTGTAGTGAATGAATTTCCAGGTAATTTCTTTCAATACCATTGATAACCTTAGTTAATAGATTTAGCACTGTATATATTGAGACATCTTTATATTTTACCTTCATTCGTTTTGACAAAGCTACTGTGTTAGTGAAACGCGTCAACGAGTTTAAATTGAACATTAGTTCAAATATATGAAGATTTAAACAACTTATATTGTTTTATTTCATCGTTCAGTATGAATCTTCATCAAGTAAAAGCCTCATCTACTCAATTTTAGAAAATTATAATTATACAAAAGGAGGTGGCGATCAAATGGATCAGATGGTTGGCAACTATACATGCAAACGTCAAATAAGACGGTGGCCATTTGCGATTTTTTGCAATATAATTGATGTAGCAGCATTGAATGGCTTTTTGCTATATACATGTGAAAATAAAGACTACCAAGCTGGACGAACACACAAACGTAGGCTTTTCACAAAAGACCTTTGCAAATAATTAGTACTATCTTTTATGAATCGAAGGTCTAAAAATCCTAGACTTTGCCTTGATATAAAAAGGTGTATTGATCTTGTTTTGTTGAGTATTGTTCTGTTTTAGGTTCTATGTATTTTATTGAAACTATATTTATTCCCTTGTAGATTTTATTTGGTTTTTGTTACAACTTTAATTATCTATATAGTTTACAAGCTACCATCTTTCTTCCTGTCCCCTCTTCTTCTTTTGTATCTCCGACAGGACCAAAACTAACACGCACATAACTTGAAACTATGGAACAGAGCTCTTCATTCAAAAAGGAATACTTCCTCTGGACGACGAGCCTGCAGTAAAAAAACGACACTACATTTGTCGTTGCAAATTATCAAGGAAAAGTAAACAAATCTGTAATAAATGTTTGTAAAGAACATAGTCATGCAATTTGTATTAACTGTTAACTAATTTAAGTTTTAGAAAGCAATGCAGTTTTATTGAAATTTATCTTTGTGTATTATTTCATATGAGGGTCCGGCGGACCCATTCTATGTATAGGTGTAAAAAATTTCACGTATGCGTCATAGGGTTAAATTCGAAATATTATACCTTTTAAAGTATCAGCTGTACCGGCGCCGATTCCAATCATCTTTGCTAGTTTTATTACTAGAAAAATATTTCCGTTTTTCCTGGCTTAACTCTGACTGTTTCCATTTGATAGGTAATAAAAGCTCGGCATCTCGTTCTAAAATTCCTTATATAAAGTTTTACGAACAGGTCTCGAACATTAACATTGCCGAAATTTCACAAATTTGTTCTCATTTAAGTCCATTTGTATTCAAGCCAAAAATGGGACTATAGTTTGAAAAATATGATATCGGATACGAAATTAACATTTTTCACCTTATTTAATTACATTATGTTATTCAAACCCAGCGCCATAATATATTAAAAGAAACATTACGACTGTGCCGTTTTATAACTCTGAGCGAATAAGAAGTGTGGATGTGGATATGATAAATAGAATCTATCGGTTAGAATCATCATTTTATCCCCGGTCGTTGTCTTGGCGTTATTTCTGCTCCATAAAAAACAAATTTTTGTATCGTAATTTGAAAAGATTATTTTTCTTATCTTTGGTAATTGTTGTTATTTGATATCAAATCATGTTATCTTTTAGTATCTCGTTTATCCGCGTCATTATCATTTCTATTTCCCTTAAACTAGTACCATCCCGGTGAACAACAGACAATACGTGTTGCGAAAGTTTATGAGCTTTTGTGCTGAAACAACACAAATCAACGTTTTGGCAGAAATATTAATGGACTGGGCATTCAATATACGTAAGCAAAGTGGTGAAGAGTACAATTAATTTACTGTTAGAACTATTTGGAACGTCACCGCAAAATTACTAATGAATAAGTTTTTCACCGAATATAAAATTATTTTTAACCCTTGTACTGACATTGAAGTCAAAACAGCCAGAGATGCGAAAAATGCCAAGAGAAAACAATTACAAACTGATCCAGCGAAAAGAAAGTGCAGTTTCTCGAGAGTACGATGAATTTCACAATATGGATCGTGATTCTGATGAAGACACCCCAGATGGGTTACAAAGGAAGGTATGTTTTGTTTTTGCTTTCGAGTCAGCTTGGCGTGGTGGAGAAGGCTACAAGTGCTTAATATCATACGTTAAAGAAGAAAATAATAACATAGGTGAAAAAACAGGAAGAATTATTTAAGACCCTGTATTTACTAAGACAACGCAAGGAGGGGAAAAACCATGCGCTTCACCGAAATGGCTAATAATGAATAAAATCAATCCTGATTTGTGTCCCATTCGATTATACAAAAAATTCTTAGAAAAACGGGATGGAATAAAGATAAATCGACTTTTTCTTACCATAAATCCCGCTTGGAAGTTGAACAGAAAATGATTTAAAGATGTTCCCGCTGGACGAAATACAGTAAGCAAATGGACTAACATACAAGCCAAAATATCAGGTTTGAATACAGAGAATATCAAACTAACTAACCATTCCTTACGAGCTACGGCTGTCTCCAATCTCGCTAAAAAGTGTGTCGGCGAACAGCAACTTATAAAAATCACTGGCCATTCCAATTCCAAATCAATAACGCCATCATATCTTCAAATGGATGAAAATCACCATGAAGAAATAGTGACAAAAATGCGTGGTAATGGTGTACCACAGCACTTTCAAACATCTTCAGCCGTTAATGTACCGGTATCTGCATTGTCTAATCAAAACACAAAGAGTTATTACACAAAATAATTAAGTACAGAAATTCAGCCCTGGTTGGGACAAAATAAAAGTTAATCGGGGGAGAATGTTCCGGTACAATACACTAGAAATTAACTAGGGAAAAGACGACTTTCATATTCTGGAAGTAGTTTCTCCTTATTATGACAATGTAAAAGATGTCTTGCATATGACTATTCCTGTACGAGGTATGATTACAATTAATATGACTCGGGAAAAATGTCTTCCATAAATCTGAAAGTAGTCTTTCCTGACTATGACATAAATGAAAGATATCTGGCGTATGAATATCCCTGTATAATATAAGAAAGTAACTATCAGCATTAGTGCAAAGAGTCTTTCGAAATCTGAAGGTAACCTGACCTGGTTATGATATAAATAAGATATTTCTTACATATGAATATCCCTGTATAATATAAGAACGTAACTATCAGGATAAGTGCAAAAAGTCTTTCGAAATCTGAAGGTAATCTGACCTGGTTATGATATAAATAAGATATTTCTTACATATGAATATCCCTGTATAATATAAGAAAGTAACTATCAGGATTAGTGCAAAAAGTCTTTCAAAATCTGAAGGTAATCTGACATGGTTATGATATAAATAAGATATTTCTGACATATGAATATCCCTGTATAATATTTAAATTCCCCTGACTAAAATTTAGGGTTCCCCTGGATTATTAAATCGATTGCAAATCGTACTATTTCCTAAATATGTTAGGTGTGGGGCTCAAATGTCAATAGTGCACTTAATATGACCAGGAAATGTATCTTTGGACACCCAGACAAATCAAATAAATGTCGATACGCTATTTGTTCAAAAACAAAATAAATATATTGACAGAGAAAAAACTTACGTTTTATTTCTGAAATATCACAAATCAAAACAACACAATATCACTTGTTTACGTAAATGCCGTCGAAGATGGGGGAGTGTCAGGGCATACGGTACCTGAGCACTCTATGAGGGTTACTTCCTCACTGCCTCTGTTACCAAATTTTCTGCTATTTATTTCAGAAGATTTGGGATATGTTATTTAATTTCCTTCGTGTTGCCCTTGTCTCATATTTTTTATTTTCGTAATTGAAGGTTAATTTTCAATTAATTTCTTTATACTAAGTTGCAAGGTTTGTATATATTTTTAATAAACAAACCATCGTGTGTTTTGTCATCGACCTTGTCGGTTGTGTAAATTGTTTGTTTAAATTCTTTTCTGCTGTAGGTCAACTTTTGTTTTTATATTAAATTGAATTCGACTTATTTTATTATCAAGAAAATTATATCCATATAGGGTGTCCCTAAATTTCCCTTTGTCATATTTCGTGTTTATTACAATAGCAACAACGAAAAACTTGACAGATAACAGATAGCATGGAGCATATAACAAAAGAATTGCCAATCATAATTATCAAGACAACCCCACAATTCTTATGTTGTTTAGAAATAAGCCACAAAACATATTGTGTAAAATAAATGTTTTACATTGAGTAACATTTAGTTTTTCTCTAAAATATTCCATTTTTACAGTAGGTAATATGGTTTTGTAAATATGTTCAGAAGTTGTTGTAACTAATAAAGGGAGATACTGACTATTTTGATGTCAACATTATATACTTAATTACTGTATTTCGGATTATATGAAAAACTAATGACAAAAATTAGAATAATGTCTTCTCGGTCTTGCTTGTCATTTGACAACTATATATCTCCATATGAATTAAAAATAAAGGCTCGGTTACAGAACCCGACAATACACAAACACGCGCCCATCGGACGAATACCACAGAGGTACACACCACAAATAACAATTACTACTGACGGCTGATAGTACGCTCATTTTTTGTCAAAAGTTCTTTATTCTGATTGGTTTAAACATTTGGCAGCATGGCTTATACGAGTACATTCTACCAATTTGCTTCCTTCTCTCGAAGTCGAAGTCAAGGTCTCAAGAATAAGGTTTTAGGTTGCCAATAGAAATGTGACACTTGAAATTTGAAACTAGTATACACTTGGAGTTTACAAATTAAGATTCATAATAATTGTGTAATAAATGTATAGTAGTGTTACATACATTAAAAACTATATTTTTATTTATAAAGAACTGATTTTCAATGGTATATCAGTATATTAAGTACCAAGTAACAAAAAGGTTACTTTAGTCACGAGTTTTACTAGGCGAAGCGGAACGAGTGCCTTGTGAAACGAGTGACTAAAGACATTTTTAACACGAGGTGATAGTAACGGAAGTAGAAAAAATATTATCAACCACACTAAACTTCTAAAGTCAAAAACTGTTATTCTAAGAAAATGTGAAACAGCACAGATCCAATAACTACCAGCTGGTGGAGTGGTAGCTCTAACCATACAAACTGGAACATCGTTATCTAACAAACTGCATAGGAAAATTATATTCAAAAGGAGCATAATAGAGAGGTTTCAGTTACCTATTGTAGAAATTTATAGAGAGGATTTTCTTTAAATTAAATAAATTGAATATCAGATGTATACAGGGGATTATAATAAAAACTCCCAGGCCGGACATTTTGGAAAGTTATAGAGACATTTTTATTCTGTAAAAACTAATTTATAGAGCGTTACTAGAGATACAGGTTTGGATAAATTTTTCTTCAAATAATATGTCAATCTCTAGATGGCGCTGTGCTCCTGAATTTTTTTTCGATGGTAGTACCTTTCAAATGTGTAGCATATCTTGTAGAAAATGAATTTTAAGGTAAATTATTATATGAACTATTTCGGTAAATCTAGCCATACAACGTATCCATGAATTAAGTTCACAATATGAGAAAAATCGTTATCTCATTAGATCAGAAGTACAATATATTAACCCTCTAGCAGGTCGCACCGCCTTTTGGCGGGCTCCATCTCAATCAAGTTATCTCTCTATGGTAAATTTTTATAGGTTTTAACTGGCGGGACAGCCTTTTGTGTGTTTTCATTCGACAGAGAGGTCATGAGTTGAGTGGGATCGTACCGTTCGTTTGAGAGGTACGGTCAGTTGAACACAAGCAATAAAATATTAGAAATATTCATAGTTATTTTCCGGACTTCAAAAAATTATTGGTGAGTAAAAAATTGCTTCTTCTTTGTTACGAACAAATCAGATCATGTATTTTCTAAGAAGTAATGGTCATCAGTGACCCCCAAAAGCAGCCTGCCAAAAGGCAGTCAGGCTGGGATTGACTTAGTTTCTAACATATTCTGTAACTGACCGCTGCTGATTGTAATATTATATTTTATTGTTATAGAAATGTCTTCAAACGGAAAAGACGACAGATTGCCTAGATATCATGTTGTTCGAAACAAAACATGGAATTTCGAAAAGTTATCACAAGCTGAAATTCGGCAAATTATGGAAGAATTATCGAAGAGAAACCAAATTTTGTATTTTGGTACAAGAATTTATTATTAGCAGAGCGCTTTTGGTTCAATGATAAACCATCATCAGTGCCCCCTGTAAAAGTAAGAAAATTGATCTTACATTCTCGGAATAAAATAAAAGGTTAAGAAGGGCCTAAAGCCAAATAGATACAATTCACTCACATTGTCAGGGTGTACTCCAAATCATCACAAATTAGAAGATACATTAAATGAATTAAAATATAGTGCTTGAAACAAAATTTAAACCTGCTAATTCGGTAAGTAACAGCATGCACCTTATTAAGAACTTATCTACGGTTAACTTAAGTGATGATATGACTATGTTATCCTTTGATGTGAGTAATTTATTTACCACCGTCCCTAAACAGGAAACTCTTGATCTGGTAATTGAACTTTTGTATGACTCTAGGATCACTCAACAAAATTCTTATTTCCTTATTGAACTACTTAAATTTTGTCTTTCTCAAGATTTCTTTGTATTCAATAATTTATTTTATCAACAACCAGAAGGTCTAGCAATGGGCAGTTGTCTGCCTCCCTTTTTGGCAGATTTATTTATGGATCATTTAGAAAACAAATTTATTTATAAGAACAGTGAAATATTGCATTGGTCTAGATATGTAGATGATTGTTTAGTTTTCATAAAGGGCGGCCCCCATGTAGCTGATACTTTATTAGACAAAATTAATAACGTACACCATAATAAAAAATTCACTATGGAATTAGGGTCGAATTTTGAAATCAACTTTTTGGACCTACGTATTAATAGAACTAAACAACAAATTTGAATTGGGTATTTGCCGGAAACCCACTGAGACTGACCACCTCATTAATTCTAGTTCTTTCCATCATATACAGTACAAACTAGCGGCTTCCAACAGCTATGTACACCATTTACAAACCATCCCTTTGTCAGCTGATAATTACAATAACGAATACAATATACTAAAACAAATTGCTGTTAATAATGGTTATGAGCCAACTATTGTTGACGATGTCATCAGGCGGAGGGAGGGAAAGTTGCCAATGCATACTGCCTACCCTGCGCTTGCTGATGCCACCAGCAAGTATGTGAGTCTTTCTTCTGTTGACCACAACTTGTGCAACAAATTAAGTCTTTGCATCAAAAAATATTTTCCCGAAACTCAAATTTCTTATAATGTTAAAAACAGTTTTAGTGCTTATCTGGTCAATACCGAGGACAAATTACACAAATTACAGAGGAGTGGGGTTTACAAGCTCTCTTGTTCTGATTGTGATGCCACCTACATTGGTAGGACTGGTAGATCCCTAAAAACTAGAGTTATTGAACATGAAAAAACTCCGGAGAAATCCATATTCGGACATCACTTGAAATTTAACAACCACAATATCGATCACGAGAGCGGGGTAACACTCTTACATAACATAACAAGCAAACATTTTTCAAAACTTGATTTGTACGAGGATATGGAAATCATGAAGGTGTAACGAAGTTACATTTTCAAGGACCGGGCAAAAGCACAATATTCCGTATATGAAATAAAGCGTTCGAACACCGTATTTCTCCGTCCGTATCGATACAATGTAATATAAACATCGGTACAATATAACATAATATAATTTATCAAACCTGCACCGACAGTCGGCGACACTTACGACTTCGCGCCGTATTCCCAACAAGCCATACCGTGAAGCAGAACGATTCTCAGAGTCGTCAGGCCATCCGTAGACTCAGATACTTACCCGCATACGCAGGTGAGAATTAAATCTAAGAGCCTTCATTGTGCTCACAAAACCGTTCTCTTTCAGAAAACCGATTCCGTTAATTCGACCGTACCGTTTACCGAGGTAAGTGATATTCCGAATTTTATACCTTAGGGTATATGGTTCTCGCCGTACAATCCGACCAGGGGAAGTAAAGGGGAACCATTTCCGCTGCTAGAACGTTGAGTTCTCACATCCTAGTAGCGGCCGTGTTTGGGCCTTAAGCCATCCGATCGAGGGGAACCGTGTCCGCTGCTAGAACGTTGAGTTCTCACATCCTAGTAGCGGCCGTGTTTGGGCCTTAAGCCATCCGAACGAGGGGAACCGTGTCCGCTGCTAGAACGTTGAGTTCTCACATCCTAGTAGCGGCTGTGTTTGGGCCTTAAGCCATCCGAACGAGGAGTACCGTGTCCGCCACTAGAAAGTTGAGTTCTCACATTCTAGTGGTGGCCGCCGCGACTCCGAGATTTCGATACCGCGAAAAACCGAGAGCCGTATCCCCCGAAAGTAGAGCTTTGATTAACCTAGAGGGTCGCTTGCAATCCGTAGTAGTTCTGCCCACTTCCGCTAACCGTCCACCGCACCACCCGGCTTCCGCTAACCGTCCACCGCAACCCCGCCCATTTTTTTTTGCTTCCGCTTGCATAGCTTTGTTTTACTCACCGTAGTAGAGACCGTTTTGAACCTGTAGGATAGTAGTTAGTACTAGTGCTTTTGCCCCGCCTACCCTAATTAGAGGACATTAAGTTTAGTTTTCCGTTTAATAAAGACTCTTTGTAGATACGTAACTTTTGGTTTCTCTTCTCTCCAACTCCAACTACCAGTAAACCTCCGTAAATAGGTAAGAACGTTAAGCAGCTAATACCCAGGTTACGAACCCGGGGGCATATTTCAAAACTGCACATTGTTTCGAAACCAGGACCTAAATGCCGCGCTGCCATTGGCTGGCTTTCGACCGACGTCATTTCATAAGCGAATTCGAAGTATTATTCGAACGCAGTAACTCGATTGTATCAGATTCAGATTGTATGAGTTTGGCATTTGACAACAGGTTCTAGCTTCTAGCAAAGAATACAGACACCATTGTTTGCATGTTTGCTTGTAGTTTGTTACTTAATTTTTAATTATTGACAACGCTTTGCTTTTATTCTTATTATTGCGGAACTCAATAATGAATTCACACGTTTTTCCAACTTGTTTTAAAACATGCGAAACAGAAAAAAAGGATGAGAAAACAATTATTGTAAGATGCAATTTAACTTCGATGGAAGATATAAATAAATGGGTTGAAGAATACGGAAGGATAACCTATACGAAATGGTGTGTGCGAAAGTCTGTTCCAAAGGGATCTAAAATACATTGTTCGTAAGTAGAATTACTATTATATTTAAAATATATAATGTTATAATTTCATGTTATGAAAACTGAAATCATTTAACATTTGAATGTATTTTGCAGGAAATATTTTGTTTGTCATCACTCTTCGTATAGAAAAGTTGAACAAGAAAAAAGAAAACAAGGTGCATCAAAAAATACTGCATGTGGAGCATATATAAAAATTTGCATTAAACTGGATACAAATTCTACAAGAAAAACTGATGTATTTGTTAAAGTAAGTGCATTTTGTTAATTGAATACTGTTATTCTAAAATAAAATTACCTATATAGCCAATACTAACTAAACATTGAAAGATAACTTTACAAAGTTGTTAAAAGTCAGACTGCAAAAACTAATATTTTTAAGTAATCTTATTTTTATTTACATTCTATTGGGAGAAAAATTCTGATTGCAAATTTTGGTGGTGACATCTTCACAGATCTGTAATGTTCTTGTTTTTTTAAATTGGATTCAGGGTGACGCTTTTGTCTTTTTACTAAAAAGAATTTATTTCACATTTTATAGTTTCAAATAACGTATTTTTAAATGTATTTTGTTCCTTGTACACTATTAATCCTGCTTTTATGACTTTCAGAAAGGATTACGCGGAGTTATTGAGCTGAATTCAATGCATAATCACAGACTAGAAACTGCTGAGAGCTTTAGACACTTGCCAGCTGATGATTTATGCAAGAAAACATTTTTTGAATATTTTAATGATGGCATGGGTGTTCCAGAAGCTCATAAATACCACCAGCAGTGCTTGATGATGAAATCAGATTTTGAAAATCAGAATCTTGCAAACAGCCGCATTAATCCAATGAAACAAACTTTATATTATTGGTACTCCCAATGGAGAAATACTAATTTAGGTCCCAGAACAGGAGCTGGAATGATAGAAGTAAGTACATACTGTATATGTATATATATAAACATAAATAAAAATATATATATATATATATATATATATATACTAGAGCAATAAATTAAATTGTTTATCGCACCAGAGCAATAAAGAACTAGTTTCTCCACTAAATACAGTTCAATAAAGTTTTGTTTTTTTGCACAAATGTAGAAAAAATGTATTTTTTGCTATTATTATATACTTACTTGGTGTGTTATTTCAGAAACTGAAGGAAAAAATCTCAGCATATGCCGAAAAGGGTGTAACGGTTGCATACAAGGAAGATCCTTTTGCTGTGCTAATTTCAACACCAATAATGAAAAGAGCGCACAAACTTCCTTGTACAGAAGATATAATTTTCATTGATTCAACGAGTTCTTGTGATGCAGAAAGCCATGCTATCACATTTTTACTGACACCATGTTCTGTTGGAGCAGTTCCTATAGGAATTTTCATAACTAAAGGACAAAGTGAAGATGCTTATAAGCAAGGGTTTCAGTTGTTGAAAGAAACCCTTCAAGATTCTGCTTTCAACTTCAAGGGTGCACCTCACATCTTTTTAACTGACCATTCAGAGGCAGAAATCAATGCTCTCCGAAAGACATGGCCAACTAGCAAGAATTTGCTCTGCATTTTTCATGTTGGGCAAGCAGTGTGGAGGTGGTTATGGGATGCAAAGAATTCTATTCCCAAAGAGCACAGAAGACAGCTGATGTTTTCCTTCCAAAATATATTGTATGCATCCAATATAGAACTTGCTACCGCAGCTTACATGAATGCAATAGGGTATGTTGGTACATACTTGCCAACATATAATTCGTGGAATGCATACATAGGGAAATATTGGGAATACGAAGAGTTGTGGTGTCTTGCTTTCAGAGATGAAACTGTCAGAGGACATCACACAAATAACTTCTCAGAAGTTGCTATAAGAATCTTCAAAGATGAAGTTCTATGCAGAGTGAAAGCTTACAATGTGATAACATTAGTAGACTTCTCTGCGACAATTCTTGAAGATTATTATAAAAGAAGGTTGCAAGAATTTGCGAATTCGAGAAATTCTGGACCAAGACTTTTGCTACAAAAAATGAAAAAGAACGCACTTGATGCTGAAAAGCCTATTCTGAAAGAAGATGTCACTGAAATAGGGGAAGAAGGACATGAATTTTATGTCAAAGGAGAAAATGACATTTATTCAGTAAATGTGAAAACTGCTTGCTGCTCCTGTCCATCTGGAATGTTTGGAAGATTCTGCAAACATCAGTTTGCAGTATATTATCACTTTAATATATGTGGAAGGAATTTTCCTCCCATTGAAGCAAAAGATAGGTATGAAATGGCTTATTTAGCTTTGGGAGAGGATGCTCCTCCAGTGGCTTTTTATGAACCACTGCAGCAGGAGCAACCTGAAGTGCATCAGGTTTGTGCCTCTACAAGCTCCAAATCAGCTGATGTAATGGTAGATGATGAAGATGACGACTGTACCGCACCCGTTACCAGAATTGAAAAAGGAGATCTGAAACAGCAGCTTCTGAAAAGATTTGAATCGTTAATGGAGCAGTTTGATCCTTCTGTATCAGGTAAATGTATATCTTAATTATACTTTTAAGTACCATATTGCAGTAATTCAAATTTGACAAATCAGAGGTAACTGATACTTATATTTCTTAAACTAAGACATGTGATTATGTTACATTTTATATAGAAATGTAACCTATATAAAACTAATGATTTCCTCTGAGCCACAGCTTCATACACTTCTACTACTCACAACAACTTTACCTCAATTTTACATAAATGATAAATGGCGGTTAAATGTTTCCATACACAATTTCTAGTAATGGCCGCTATGGCAGCTCTAGTGCTAATTCATTAATTGATTTATCATAACATATGAAAAATAAGTAGAATGATTCATAAAATAATTTGCAGAATCAGAGTTGCATTAATTAAATGTACTTCTTTTTCGTAGGTCTGGAAAAGGCTCTGTTTCGATTAAATAAAATCACATCGGAAGGCCAGATGGAAACAATGTTGCACACATTGGGGCAAAATGCCCCCCTTCACAGAAAACCTCGAGTGGCAATACGAGTGCAGCCTACATCAATTTCAAGGAGGTCAGTTTCAGTGACCAGAGGGAGCAAGAGGCTTCCATCGGGTCGCCCTTCTAACAGTTCTGCTCCCCGAGCCAAAAAACGAAAACATAACCTTACGAGTAGTGTTAAATTAAACCAACTTAATGCAAAGTTGCACTAAATAATTTTCTTTTCATAATATAACCTTTGTTTTTTTGTTTTGATTAAGTGGTAATATAAAATTTTTGATCTGAAGCGAGTGATAACATTGTAACTATTATACTTACTGTAATTATTTTATTTAACTATCAAATAGATTCATCTAATTAATTTAGTATGTTAGTGAATAATTATTTCATTTAGTTATTTTTTTATTCATGTGAACGTTTATAAAATTTAAAACAAAAAATGTACAAAAATTTCATGTGTTATCACCATAAAACCACATTAATAAACAAAATGGTTTACAGCTTCTTACTATTTAAAAAAAAATAATATTACTGTACTTTATTAGTTGGACAATTGATAAAACTATTTGGGTTTTAAAATTTATGACTGAAAGGTTCATCATTAGAATGAAAACTTTAGATTAATTTATCTCAAAACTATACTGTTTTCAGTTAAATTAGTAGTCCATTGAGAGTGTGAATGAGTGATTGTGACTAAAGTAACAAAAAATCTTTGTACAAAATAACTATTTTATTGCATCCTATATCATTGTGTAATTACCATCTTTTGAAGTTGAATTTAAAATATTCATTGCTATTTTTTACAACCTAGGGATGTCAATTTTCTTCAATTTGACTTTACTTTTCATAATAGCATTTTACCAAAAAATGCACTAATACCATGGGATCACCCTCTATAAAAATAACTATAGGAGAAATTTTATCCAAACTAATAGATAATTTAGTCATTTCCTTAAATGGTATTAAGTCGAAGAAGTAAGAAATTCTTATGAGTTAAATGATAAATTATTCTATAACTATATTATTTACAGTTTTCATTTAAAGTTTATATCTTTAAAGGCTTATTTTGGGTTATTTTCTTGTCTACCTTCATGACCGTCAATTAGTTCCTTTCAGCTATCTACTTAGTTAAAAAATTTACATCTACGTATAAAATTTGGATAGCTAGTTTTAAGGTGTTTTGTAGTGTTTGAGAAGGACAATTTTCCTATTTTAAATTGTTATTAGTGGAAAAACCAGATGTTGATGAAACATAAATAGTTTAGCTAAGAGATTATGTGCTACCTTCTGCAATCAGTGTTGTATTTTTTGTAAATAAGTGTAGAACTAAGTTAGCCTTTCATTAATTGTAAGAAATTATATATGTATTTGGAATTATGAATGATTATTTTTAGTAGATGTTGTCTTGTGAAATTGTTTGTATGACCTAAGGGGTTTTATTATCTAGCTTTTTTGGTTTTTGGTAAAAAATAAACTGTTATATAAGGGTTTTATTTTTTTATTGTCCCTAACGTGCCTGACATTTAATGCATTAGAAAAACAGTTATTTTACTCTACAAAATATAAATTTTATTTAATTTTGAAATGTGTACATTACAATACATATTTCTAATATTAACATGAACTTCAGCCTCATTGTTCAAAGATTTTGATCTTATTGACAAAGCTATGTAAACATTTATTACTATATAATAGCACTTAGTACATAAACGTTATACGTATTATGAAGAGACAAGAATTATTATTAATTTAAGTACAAATCAAATTAAAACATTCGGAGAAACATAAATAGTTTAGCTAATAGATGTATTATGTGTTACCTTCTGCGATTAAATCAGTGTTGTATTTTTTGTAAATAAATGTAGAACAAAGTTAGCCTTTCATTAATTATAAGAAATTATATATGTATTTGGAATTATGAATGATTGTTTTTTGCAGATGTTGTCTTGTGAAATTGTTTCTATGACCTTAGGGGTTATATTTTCTAGCTTTTTTGGAAAAAATAAACTGTTATATAAGGATTTTTTTTGTCCCTAACGTGTGCGACATTTAATGCATTAGAAAAATATTTATTTTACACTGCAAAGTATAAATTTTATTTAATTTAGACATGTGTACATTACAATACATATTTCTAATATTAACATGAGTAGAATCAATGAACTTCAGCCTCATTGTTCAAAGATTTTGATCTTATTGACAAAGGTTTGTAAAAATATATAACACCTAGTACATAAACGTTATACGTATTATGAAGAGACAAGAATTATTACTAATTTAAGAACAAATCAAAATAAAACGTTTATTAAATGTTGAGAAATAATAGAAGTTGCGAAGTAATATTTACTAAATGTTTAGCTTCAAAACTAAAACATAAATACTTAAGCATCATATACACCCCAGTCTCCATACATTCCATCAATATCCATGACCTGTTGACAAATTAATTATAATAATTTTCAGCAACTATCAATACATAACATTGCTATTACTAAAAATTAACATTCTTTTTACCAAAATAAAGTGTGCAAAACATGCTCCTAGAGTATCTTTTCTTGAGTTGATATATTTGATAAGAAGCCTACCAGTTAAAGTGTCTACTGCAAACTTTCTGGTGTTTCAATATAGATTCGGTCAGATCGTCTCTCTTTATAGCTGCAATCCATGCAGCCCTGCGAAGTTTTATCAAATCGTTGTTCTCCGTTAAAAACCTGTGTTTTGTCTCTGCGGGAACACGATAAAACGAAACTTCATTACGATTAGAACGGCTTCTACAACCAACTACAATAAATATCGAAGGCATTTCACAAGACAAACATTACACTATTTAAAAACCACAATTTATATCCAAAAAACAGAAAGGGAATCAATGAAACGTAGACTAAACAAACACACTCATAGAGAAATAAACAATTTGTCTATGCACACTCTGCAGTAAATTAATTATTTATTTGACAGTCACAATCATATTGAATTTATTTTAACAGGTCGTTGGATAGCCTAATTTTAAATCTATATCATACCATCATAGAGAATCTGTCTATGTACATCATATCTACTTATCTACATAACTAAACATTTCATTCGAAAATCGATTGTCTCTGCTGCATAAAACAAATTGATGTATCGCATTCGAATAATATCTCGTATTCCCTTATGAGCTACTGGAGACAGGGCACTCTTTTGTCCAGGGGTTGGGAAACTGGCCCCGAAGGCGGATGAGCAGATAACTGCCAACGGCATAAGAATACGAAAGGCAACGGGAAACCATCGTATTAAAGGCTTGAGGCATCCCTAGTATTATCAGCATGGCTAATACAACAAATAGAAAAGTTTTCACTGATCATGGATATCGGAATCCAGGATCCGGCAGGGGAGGAAAAACTAAGGACTGCAAGGCCTCCCAGGTCGTCAACCTGCGAAATCCTTGCAAGATAGCAACGTGGAATGTAAAAACACTATATCAAGCCGGGAAAGTCCATAATGCCATTAAAGAGATGAACAGATTAAATATAAAAATTTTGGGAATTAGTGAGATGAGATGGCCAGGTTCAGGGCAATGTCTGATAGATGAACATCAAGTCTACTATTCAGGAACAAATACAAATGCTCATCAGTATGGAGTAGGTATTATTGTTCACAAAAACGTAGAAAAACACGTCAAAAGTTTTACTCCAATAAGTGAAAGAACCTTGTTATTACAAATCAACGCAAGTCCTGTTCCGATAAACATCATACAGGTATATGCTCCCACAGCTGATAAAACCATAGAGGAAGTTGAAGAATTCTACAGCGAAATAACAAATGTATACAGTAGACTTCCCAAACACCACCTAACGGTGATAATGGGCGATTTCAATGCGAAGATAGGCAACGGAGGTGAGGGAGAATATGTTGGACCTCATGGATTAGGTGAAAGGAACGAGCGTGGCGATCGATTGGCAATATTCGCAGCAGACAAAAAAGCGGCAATACTTAATACGTTTTTTAAACTACCACCAAGAAGGTTATACACATGGAGATCACCACTAGACTCTAAAGAACATATAGTCAGAAATCAAATTGATTATATGTTAGTAAATAAGAGATTCCAGAACGCATTAACATCTGTTAAAACATATCCTGGGGCAGATATAATGTCAGACCATAACCCATTAGTTGGCACCTTAAAGCTAAAACTAAAAGCTGTGAAGAAGACAACAAAGAAAGACCGTTATGACATGCGAAAATTAAAAAACCCGGACACGAAGGAAAAAGTAAGACATCACTTAGCAGAACAACTGCAAGAAACAAATATCAATAATGATGTGAAATTTGAATTAGACAGAATAAAAAACATTGCTACAAGCGTCAGTGAAAAATATTTAAAATCAGATCAAAACATCAAAAGAAAAACATGGATGACAGACGAAATTCTACATATGATGGAACAAAGACGACTTATGAAAGATACACCCGCATATTCAGCAATTCACAAGCAAATACAAAGAAAAATCAAGGATGCCAAAGAAAAGAAATTACAAGAAGATTGCCAGGAAATAGAAGCCCTACAGGAAAAGTATGATAGTTTTAACATGTATAAAAAGGTTAAAGAAACGGCTGGGTTGATCAAGCCCAGAACAATATGTAAACTGACCGACAAACAAGGAAATCTAGTAATAGACAAACAAGACAAGATAAAGGTATGGAGCAACTACATCTCAGAACTATTTAAAGATGCAAGACCGCAGCGGCCACAGATAATAGATAAATCAGGTCCTGCCATCACCGTCGATGAAGTGCAATCAGCGGTGCAACAAATGAAAGATGGAAGAGCTCCTGGACCAGACAACTTTAGATCTGAAATTCTCAAACTTTTCGACGAATCTGGAACCACACAACTAACAGAGATGTTCAATCTCATCTATGAAAAAGGCGAACTACCGAAAGATTGGCTACTGTCGGAATTTGTTATAATACCAAAGAAACCAGGAGCAAAGAGATGCGAAGATCATAGAACTATCAGTCTCATGAGTCATCTATTGAAACTATTCCTGAAAATTATTCACAGAAGAATATACAAAAAGTGTGAAGATTATATGTCGGAAACTCAATTCGGTTTCCGAGATGCGGTAGGTACTAGAGAGGCACTATTCAGTGTACAGGTATTATTCCAGAGATGTAGAGACGTCAACTGCGACGTATATGCTTGTTTTGTAGACTACAGTAAAGCTTTTGATCGAGTACAACATCACAAACTAGTGGAAATATTAAATACTGTTGGGATCGATGGAAGAGACTTGGAAATAATATCGAGACTATATTGGGATCAGTCAGCATATGTGTCCGTAGAAGGAGAAAAATCAGATGCCATAAAGATCGCACGAGGTGTAAGGCAAGGATGCGTATTGTCCCCTCTATTATTTAATGTTTATTCAGAATACATATTTAGAGAGGCTCTCGAGGACGTAGATGAAGGAATATTACTAAATGGTAAAAGATTAAACAACATCAGATACGCTGACGATACAGTGATTATGGCTGGAGACCTCAATGGATTACAACAACTAATGAACAGAGTGTATTCAGTTAGTCTAGAATACGGTCTCGATATAAATGTCAACAAAACGAAGTACATGGTAATCAGCAAAAGTCAGATTCCACAGGAGCACCTCACCCTAAATCAGCTACAAATTGAGAGGGTCGGTAAATACACATATTTAGGAACTACACTCAATGACCAATGGGACCACTCACAAGAAATCCGCTGTAGAATAGAGAAAGCAAGGGCCGTATTTCTCAAAATGGCATCAGTTTTTAAAAGTCGATCTCTGACGTTAACTACCAAAATAAGACTCCTTCGCTGCTACGTTTTCTCCGTCTTACTGTACGGGGTCGAATCATGGACCTTGACCGACGCAACAACAAAAAAACTCGAAAGCTTTGAAATGTGGCTCTATCGTAGAATATTAAGAATCTCATGGACAGACCATGTGTCCAACGTAGAGGTCTGCAGAAAAATGCAGAAAGACACCGAATTAATAAAAACGATAAAGATCCGCAAGCTAGAATATTTCGGTCATATAATGCGAAATGAGAAAAGGTTCAGTCTATTACAAAATATCTTGCAAGGGAAGATCCCTAGTAAACGTGGCCCAGGACGACGGAGAAATTCATGGCTCAAAAATCTCAGGACATGGTTTTCAACAACTACTACAGGACTATTCCGTGCAGCAGCAAATAAAATCATAATAGCCAGAATGATCGCCAACATCCGGACCGGATAGGCACTAGAAGAAGAAGATTCCCTTATGAAATTACGTTGGTCGAAATCCAGCCAATGGCAGCGCAGCATTTAGCTACTGGTTTCGAAAGAATGTGCAGTTTTGAAATATGCAACCCGGGGAGGCAAGTAAAATCTGCCCGACCGGCCGCAACACTTTCGTCACCACCATAAAGTGACCCCTGGAGTATTTTAATTCTTCACTGACGCTGCCCGGTGCGAGTGGAGCATACCACTTTAATAAACTGGCGCTCGAGGCAACCCGTCACCTGTAGTTAAGGCGCCAACCCGTCAAGTAACGACGCAAGAGCGTTACAAAGGAGGTCGATAAAAACAATAAGTGCCTTAATGTACAGACAGAGTTTGACAGAAATTTCACCCCTATACATAGAAAACTTTTTGATGGTGAAATCCTACTTAATGATGATTATAGTTCAAATCAGTTGGGACCAATACAACACGTGACCACAACACCTTAATTCGAGCTACATTTCCAACTTCCATGGCGGGAGGTTTCGTGCTTCTGCGCCTCTCCTATTCGATGCCTCTTCCAGGGGATCGGCCGGTTTGTTGCTGGAGGAATGTAATACAATGCCTGTCGGAGCAAACAGCTCGAGGAGTAGTTGTTTATGCTTTGGAGACTTTCGAGTCACTTCCCTGATTGGGATTCCGGGGTCGGGTGGTGTGCAGGCGGGATTATTCTTGTCTGATTGTGAGTTACTTTTTCATTAAAGTTGTTTTTCATTTTTCCTTTTCTTTCGTGGCTATTACTTTACTTTAAAACCTGAACTATTTTCAGTTATTCTCACCATCACACATTTGTTTTTCTGAGGAGGTCATAAGAACGTAATTTGTAAAGAAATTTACTAATCTTTCAAGTTTTTGTCAACTTTTGCTTCTGTGATTCTCATGACGTCATCAGAGCACCGGTTATTGTTAGCCTACCTTACTAATTAACACCTTCAAAAATTGTTCATTTTGAACTCATCCTTCACAATTATTGTCAAATGTCAAATAGCTGACTCGTAAATGTTGTGTTGAGTTAAATTTTATCCCCTATTTTAGGGATTCATCCATTGTAGAATGAGTTGTGTGTGCTTTTTATTATTATTTTAATTAAATAGTGACTGTGTTTCAAGCACTATATTTTAATTCATTCAATGTATCTTCTAACTTGTGAGGATTTGGAGTACACCCTGACAATGTGGAGTGTATTGTATCTATTTGGCTTTAGGCCCTTCCAAACCTTTTATTTTATTTCGAGAATGTAAGATCAATTTTCTTACTTTTACAGGGGGCACTGATGATGGTTTACCATTGAACCGAAAGCGGTCTGCTAATAATAAATTCTTGTACCAAAATACAAAATTTGGTTTCTCTTCGATAATTGTTTTTCTCTGGTACACTCAGCTGACTTCACTCGTAAATTATGGAAGCATGTAGCGGTGTTGAATCCGAAACAGAGACATATTTGAACGGTGACTTCGATAATGACGATACTGTGGAAGACCCAGATTTTGAAGTATCACGTGAAGATGAGGAACTAATAGAAGAATGTGTAGAGCACATGGATAGATCTACATCTGCTCATTTTCTTAGTTAAAATATCACTGATAAGCTTACGGAACTAGAACAAATAGGTAAATCAATTGAAGAACGAGAATTTGAAGCAGTATTACTCCAAGCAGGACCATCATTTGCAGCAGATACATCACCTCAGGCAGAACCGTCATCTTGAGCGATGGTTACGGAATACCCACGTATGAAAAATCGACGTGTCAAACGACCACGTTCATCATTACCAATGGAAGAGGCAAGGGGGCCAAATATTCCATAAAATTGGGGTGGATTTGTTGGTTACTCCGGCAAAATAATTTACAAATCAAAAGAATTTCAGAATATTATGTGGAGAAAAAAACATTTATAACTTCATCGTAATGCAGTGGTATTTAAAGGTGATGAAAGATTACCCGACAGGTTCAATGAGCTGCATACACCATTTGACTGCTTCAATTATTTTTTTAATGACGAACTATTGACAAAAATAGCCAATTATACCAATCTGGGTGCACGACAACTGGACGTCAACACAAAATTCAAGGTAAGCAGCATAGATATCCCACAATACATCTATATGTATGTATACAGATACCCAAGTTTGGATGAATACTGGGGTGAACATTCGTTCGAAGCTATTCGAACAGTCATAACATCCAAACGTTTTTACGAAATTCGTAAATATAAAAGATTCAACGATTTCTCCACTATGAAAGATCGAACTCAACCCGAACACAATCCACTTTTTGAAATCAGACCATCTCAATGAATGTTTTGATTCCTTACCGAAATTAGCTCGGTTATGCATTGATGAACAGATGTGTTCTACAAAGATGATAAGTTCATTCAGACAATACATGCCGAAGAAACCTCATAAATGGGGAATGAAATTATTTGTACTGTGTGATTCCAGCGGCTTTTCTTATCGGTTTGAAGTTTACTGTGGCAAAAATGATGATGTAGTTTTACCTGGTAGTCCAGACTTCGGAACAACTGGTAACGTGGTTATACGTCCGTCGCAGACAATTACAGACTTCAAAAATCATATAATTTATACAGACAATTTCTACACATTATTATCTCTTTTGGTATATCTAAGTCGTGGTATTTAAGCATTAGGTACAATTCGTGCAGATCATATTCCCAACTGCAAGCTACCGAAGAATAACGCAATGAAGGCAAATAATAGAAGCTATTCGGAAGAGTATGTAGGTACCGCTCTTGGTGTAGATATTACCACTGTAATATGGAAAGATAATAAAAGGTTTGGCTCGCATCTACATACGTTGGTGTAGAGCCGTATCTAATAGCAACAGTTACACCAACACCACCGATAAAAATAAGAAGATATGAAACAAAAAGTTTGTGGAAGTTGATTGCCCACGGATTATCAGGGAATATAACCCTCACATGGGAGGTGTGGATCTTATGGATGGTCTGATTGACCGGTACCATATCCGTCTCAAGACGCAAAGTGCTTCATTGAAGTTATTCTATCATCTCATTGACAAGGCAATGGTTACTGCCTTTTTCACAGACGCATCCATGGAGCAGGAGTAGCACAGGAAGGAGTGACTCCAGAGTTACCTAAATTCCGTTGTCAAGTTGCGAATGGATTATGTTTTTATCAACAGAAACTAGCTAAAAAGCCAGTGGGAAGATCTTCCCTTCTAGCACTGTAACAAGTCCAGCAATTATTGGGTTTAGATGCACGTTATGATGATGTTGGTCATATGCCTGATCAACTAGATCGTAAAATATGTAAACGCACCTGTAAATAGACTGGTTGCAAATCGAAAACACTGATGTATTGTCTCAAATGTAAAGTTAATTTGTGTCTTCCATCGAACAAAAAATGTTTTCAAATTTATCATACCAAACCATAGTGTTAGTCATTTATGTTAACTTTTTTATGAATCACTCGTGATCTCAATTTATAATGTTCCACATGCATACTACTTTCATGAAATACAACATGAAAATACAACACAGCTAATTTGTTTCAGTTTCCATTCCCTGGCTAACCCTCCTTTTGGCGCGCTACCATTTTTCCACCTGGAGTGAAATTATAACGAAACGTTATTTTTCGAAGAAAAAAAAATTGACCTGCTAGAGGGTTAATGAATCATTAAAACATGTGAATGTATCAAGAAAGAAGTACCATTACTCATTATTTAAAGCAAAATGTTTATTAAATGAAGATTATTGTAATTCAAAATAAAGCCCGCACGAAAATATTCAAATCAAAATTTCAATTATCACACTTATTCTATTTAGTTATCATACTACATGAAAGAACTTCGAAACATAAAAATAGTTAATAGTATCTGGTGTTCGAAATTGTTGTCATGTTCAATTATATATATATATATATATATATATATATATATATATATATATATATATATATGTGTGTGTGTGTGTGTGTGTGTTACATCTTCCGATCAGTTATAAAATCTTGAATTATATTGTTTACGATGCTTTGAAAATATGTAAGATATTTGTATGTTACTTTTCGTCATTGTATATATTTAAAGCGTAAATTCATTTTAGTTGCTAACGCTGTAAAAAGATGTTAAAGAATTGATAAGATCTTTTGTATTGTTGTAAATTCAAAGGGTAGTTACACTTTATTCCGAGCTTTTGTTAAATACCTTTAAAATATCATGTTTTGCAATAATAATTGTAAATAGTTTTGTTTGAGCATTGAAATAGCACATTTTTGAAAGTCGACATATTATCGCATTGTGTTTGAAATCCTATAGTTAAGAAGTTAGGAAAATGTCAGGTTTCACACTATTATCTATTGTATTGTAAAAACCCTAAATTTATTGTCACTTGCGCGTGAATTTTTATGGTCGAAGATCGGAAGATTTGTAAGACATGTTTGAATAACATTTCTGAGTAAAAAGGTTACAATTGCTATTGAAGTATTCGATAGAAATTGAAATATCTATTGGGGGCATCCATTGTTGATTCTTGTCGATGAACCCGACGAGTCAAATGATACTGGCCAATAGGAAATATTTATTTTCGTTTGGTCAACCCAATCCACGTGTAAACACGCCCCTTGCAGATTTCTATTTAACACGTCTTACAACGTGAAGAAATCAGTTCTACTACTCATCGACGCGAGTTTTTAAACTTATCGAATCGAGCTCAACGCTCAATAACAAAGTCAGTTTTAATACTCATCGAAGCGAGCTTACAACTCGAAAACGAAATTAGTTCAACACTCAATCGAGTTCATCGAGTCGTCGTTACATATCGAAGTAACTTCAATCCAAGTCAAACAATCAGAGATACTAAGTCTAACACATCGTTACTTAGTTTCTATACGATCCAAGTGAATATTCATCAAATCGACACATAAAAGTGTCTTCCGATCTGAAACCACCGAAGTTCAGCATTCACAACTTTGTACCATTCTTGTAAATTTGTACATAATAAATCATTAATTTCGACATTAATTTTGTCAAATTAAGTTTATTTATCTACTTGAATGTCTACGCCAGTCAACGAAGTTCAGCTAGAAATATAATCAAAAACAACCATCCTTCTAAAATGGCCCCACCAATATAAGTCTGACGATATAACATCAGGAGATCGAGTACTCTTCTGTTACTAATTCTTCTTCTTGGATATGTTTATTTAGACAATTAGTGACGATGTTATGATTATTTGGGCCTGCACCATCTTGGTGAAACCACATTGAATTCAACTGATTTAGTAAATTCTCTGTAACAATCCTAGTAGATAATTTTGCTAAAAATGGAGATAACCTGCACCAATTGAATTTTCTCGATACAGGTGTGGGCCGACAAAAAAGCCATTTATAATTTCGCACCAAACATTTATGCCAACCCTAGTATGAAATCGGTTTTTTCTCGGCCAATTACGATTCTTTTCAGACCAGTACCCACAATTATGTCTGTTTACTACTCCGTTATTGTGTAACCTGGATTCATCACTGCAGATAATTTGCTTTAAAAAATTCAGATTTTCGTCTGAAAGAATGAAAACTTGTACTAAAAAGTCCAACCTACGTTCTCTATCTCCATGTCTCAAGTGATTCAGTAAATGAACTTTGAATGGAAAAATGCGTTCTTCTTTAGAATGCTCAGACAAGTAGGAAGAGAAATATTAGTTTGCTTATTCAATTGGGGTAGTGATGATACGTGAGGATTATTTTTTACCCTTTGTAAAACTGCAGTAATATTTCCATTCGTTGCGGTTCTTTTTCGTCGTGTTAAATGTGGTTTTTAAACGATCCGTAATAACCTAAATTCGCACATAAACTTACAAAAGTTTTGCGACCAGGCAATGGTCTGTGTGGAAAACGTACTCCATATAAACAAACAGTTTTGAAGCATTTTTTGACACTCTCCATAAATCAAAACCATATTCGATTTGTGTGAAAAGCCATTGTGGATAATAAAAACTTGTATAACTTTCGAGAAACTGACAGAACTTCATCGATCAAAAAATGTCAACAATTTTTGTTTCACAGCCACCTGCGATTTTATTTTTATTCAAAATATTTTCCGATTTCAAAGTTTGATCATTTATACTGTTTTTCTTTCTTCAAAATTTTGAAAAAAAAATACAGGTTGTCACAAGCGTAGAGGTGATGTCATTACAAATACAGTATTGTTTCCAATAAAGTACTGAAATTTGTGTTAGTAGAATATTCATAGTGATTTTTTTCGTTTCCCACAACAAAATAGAACGACTGTTTTCATTGAAACTTTTATTTGAAAATTTTTTATTCGGGCCTTATTACTATTAACTTCCATAAACGAATCTAGAATTATTTTCAACTCATTTTGTGTTTCTTCAACAACGGATCTATCTGGAATAGTTATATTAAATTTTTTGAGAATGTGCATGAAAAGTGTAGGTATTAAATGTAAAATTTCGATTTCTAATTTTTCCTTATAACTTTGGAAATCTTCTCTGTGAGGATTTGGTAGGATGCCTTTGGACATTGTTGAATTTGATTGGAAAAAACGTTGATTTTTAATGGTCACCGGAGATATTATTTTACGTTTTTTATAATGTTGGTTTGGTGGGCGAGATGCCCAGTTTTGACTAGTTGAATGGGACTCTGAAGGAGTATCCCTATTATCATTGCTTGGCAAGGTGGGGAAATTTTCTAGATTGTTTAATATGTCAAATCTATTATTACTAACTATTTTGGAATAGCTGGGATTTTGTTCTACATGTTCAGCTTCTTTGAATGGAAGATTTTGTTCAGACATAATTTTTGAAGTGAAACTTTTTATGGGACACTAGCGTTTTGTCATGAGAGTTAACTCGTCGAGCTAACAAAACTGTTAAACTCCTTGTGAGAGAGGCGGAAAAAATTAACGAAGATCCGCACAAAGAGGAGACGCCGAGAATAGTCGCAGGGCATTGTTTATTGATGGCGATCATGTTATTCCGTTTATCAATCCCCACTTCGCTGCGCGAACGATAAAGTGAGAACGCATTCGGGGGGAAAAGGATACCAAAAGCGCTTAATAATTTCTGCCGATATTGGTATAATCCAGTGCGAAATTAATATAGAAATTGTTTACCTTTAAAATTAAGGCGATAAAAACTAGGAAATTTCTATGCATTGTGTATTTATTTGTATTATTTTGAAAAAAATATGTAATAAAACGTAACAAGAGTATTGAAATATATTGAAAAAGGAAATAAACAGGTATACTTGTCCGTACAGATAAGTTCTGTACTCATTAAAGTTTAAGCATAAACTGTGTTATCTCCTACTTTCCGCATTGAGACCAACGCGCATCGTGGGCGTGTCCACTTTCAAACTTTCAGCTATATTTGCTAACCTGTACGTAGAAGAGCAAGTAAGTCTCAGTTCATCAGAGAAAGTCGTTGTAACTAGTGTTACTTTATTTATGGAAATATTTTTTTTTGTAATTGTAATTTAAAATTATTTTTTGATAAATGAAAATGAATGGACAAAAAACTTCAATTTCAGTCGTATATATATATATATATATATATATATATATATATATATATATATATATATATATATGTATATGTTTATTAAATTATTTCATATTAAAAATTCTTTAATATTGTTTTTATTCTCAGTTATTGTCAATGAAGATACAAAAAATGTATGCGTCAGTCCAAAACTAACAGCGTCAAAAGTGAAACTTTTCATGTAATTCAAAAACTGTCAATGAGGGTACAAAAAAATACATTGCAGCAAAGAAAAATTGACTGGAAATTATAATAAAAATGATTTATAATAAAAATCAAGAAAAATCTACAGACTATCCCGAATTCATTACTACGGAAGTTTCACTTGTACGTATATGTATATAGTTTTATGTATATGTAAATAATAGTACGTACAAGTGAAACTTCCGTAGTAATTAATTCGGGATAGTCTGTAGATTTTTCTTGATTTTTATTATAATTCATTTTTATTATAATTTCCAGTCAATTTTTCTTTGCTGCAATGTATTTTTTTGTACACTCATTGACAGTTTTTGAATTACATGAAAAGTTTCACTTTTGACGCTGTTAGTTTTGGACTGACGCAATTTTTTTAATGTTGCGCTGTTGGATATATTTAGGACAATTTTTTGAGACCGATTGATGTCCACTTCGTTCGCAGTTATCATCTTCTTTACATTCGAAGTATTCGGGGTCGTCATGCAGTTGACCGCATTTTTTACACTTGATAATTGTGCTTTTACAATATTTTGCGGTATGTCCATATCGTAGGCACTTTAAACACTACTATAGGATAAATATAAGGCTCCACTATAAACCTAACTAAATTAATTTTAACCCATTGTGGCAAAGAATCACCTAAAAAAGTAACGACAATCATTTGTCGCGGTACATATTGTACTTCATTATCTGAATCAATTGCTTTTCGTTTCATTCTTTGTATATTCACTACCTTTTTATCGCTTTCGATATTGTTTAATATGTATTTTTCGTTTAAGAACGTATCGACCTCTCTAATTATACCTTTTTTGTTGTTAAAAAATGTAGGAATGTGGGCAACTAATTAATTTACTACCAATAAGTTGTGACCTACCATAGAATTAGTAACTTCATAACTTTTAAAAATTATTTTTACCCTGTTTCTTCCTATTAGTTTGATATCAATAATGTCTTTTTTGAATGTTTGATAATTAAAAATGTAATGACCTACTTTAACAGCAGAAATAAGAGTATTTTTATCGCTTGGTTCAACTATGACATAGTACGGTCCGTTATCCGAACTAGAATATAAATTATTTAGATCGTATTGTCTTCCAACGATTTCCATTTGATTTTCATGTTTATCTGGTTGGTTTTTCTTAGGAGGGGGTTCTCCCCCCTCCGAATTAATATTCATTTTGAAGATATCAACAGTTAGCGGTTTACAATGATGTATTATGATTAGTAAACTGACAATTTAAATAATAAATTTACTTAGAATCCATTTGCCTATAACACACTACACGAGCCACGATACGCACCTGTCGAAGTGTCGAGTAATACTGCGTGAACACACTATATCGAAAATTGCTACAATTACCAATTTAGTTCCAAGAACAAAATTTGCTTAAAATGTATTTTCTACAAGGTGTTCTACATTTGAAAGATCCTCTGACATCGAAAAATTTATTGAGCACAGGGCCATCTAAATATTGACATATTTAAATTCAATTTATATCCAAATCTGAAGCTCTCTTAGTGCGCTACAAATTGGCTTTCAGAGAATTGAAATATCTCTATTACTTCCCAAAATATCGGGCCTGGGTGTTTTTATTAAAACACAATGTATAAGATTATCATTATCATAAAAGACTGCATCTTGGAAACGTCTTTACACACGAGAGAGTTGTCGATAACTATATTCCAATCTATTTTAAAAACGATCTTTTACAGTGATAGTTGATACGATCTCTCCAATTGGACGCATTAACAATAAGTGAATGTTCTGACTTCTGACTATAGTTACAGTATTTAACATAAAAATGATATTCCATTGGTAATTTATTTGATGACTCAAAGAACTTCGTCAGTCTAATATTATTCATATTATTTACTTAATATATAAAGCTTACTTTCTCAGTTCTTCATGATAGGTTTGACAGAAGCCGAAAAAAGTATCGTCGAGATAAGAAATTCTCCTTTTAAGATCAATTACACAATTTTCATCTTTTATTTGACATAATCCTATATTTTTCTACACAATCCGACAACTTTTGTCTTTCTTGATTAGCGCGAAACATATTTATAGTAAAATATTAATTGAATCTATGAATGGGCACCTGAGAACCAAAACCCCCTCTATGAGCTAACTCCCTAAATTACTCTCCGTTGAATAACTAGAACGTAGCGGTATAAATCTCTAGTAATATTCTTTGGTAACATGGAGTTTAACACAGAGTTCACAAGCGACAATCTGTTAGAAAGAAGCAAGTATATTCAGTGTATCACATATTTTCTTAAACAGGGTATCATAACATGCGAAAGAAAACTATTATGCTAATATTTGTGTTATAAGTGCAATAATCTACACTGAGACTTAGATTGTTCATCTCTCGATAGCTCTCTCCAACACACCTATAACGCGATATACCTTATGCAGTTTCCCGTTGACTTTGAGACGCTTATCCTTTTACGTTAGAATTAAATGGGGACTGGATTCTGTTATTTTCAATACGGAATGTTTTGTGGCCACTAGCCATTTTAACAAGTGGTCTGAAAATGAAGGCAGGGAATGCATGAAAATAGAAGAATTGCGGTTCTCTAGGAAATCGTTTCTTTAGGAGCGTATGAATGACAAGCAGTCTACAGACCGAGTTTGTTTTTGAATGAGCTATGTTTGTAAGTTGTAAGTCTTGAAATGAGTAGTCTGCAGACACACCAAAAGTGCAAATTATAAAATGGTATTACCAGGGTGATTCAAATCGAGAAAATTTGTTTATTGTAGCATTTGCAAATGGGAATTTTTTGTTCACCCCTATATATCGGTCAAAAAATTCTCCATCCTTTAGTCAAAGATTCAGCTTTGTATGTTTATTTATGAAAGATACATAAACTATTTTGCTGTTAGATTTAACAGTGTTCTTATGGACTTTCCAAATCGAAAAAAACGGTTCTGTAGTAAATCGTTACCCAAACTGTTAAATTGTGTTTCAAATAATCTACAATCATTATAAATATTCTAAAAATAGGTTGAAAATCCCATAATTCCAATTGTTATATGTAACATATCGCTGAGACATGTTTATGTATTCATTAATTATGTTGAAGCGTTAGTTATTCGTCAGCTACTCTGACCTCTAATTTAAAATAATTTTAGTGTTTTTAAATGAAACTCAAGGTCTCTAGTTAATTCCACAAAATAATACAAGTTATTGAAAATTCTAAAAAATTAACAATTGTTTTATGCCTACCAGGTAGGCATAAAATGAAATGTAACTTCTGTCATTCTGACGATGATATTGATTTATCGAAACAATTGTCAATTTTTTAGAATTTTCAATAACTTGTATTTAATTGTGGAATTAACTAGAGACCTTGAGTTTCATTTAAAAACACTAATATGAGCATATTCCACGAAGTAAGGGTCGAGACAGTCAATTTCATTAAAATAATTTTATTTCAGTTTGTTAAGAACGCGTCATATGAACGTTTTTACACTCGTAAAATTTTTATTTAAACGGCGATTCGAGTGGAATCGGTCTCTTTCTCCATTGATCATCGCTAAAAAGCAAGTTAATATTCAGTTATAATAATATTTCGTGGGTGGTTTTAAATTTTCTTGCTGGTAAGTATCTCCATAAGTTTTCAAATTGTAGTTGTGTGCTTACAAATGATTCTATTTCGTTTTTTCTATTTGGTTAAAATATTTCGATGTTTTAAAAAGTTATTTTCTTTTGGTGTTTCGATTTTTTCACCGATATTTTCTTTTCTTAAAAAAGTGGTGGCGTCAAAATTTATTTTATGAAGCGAATTTATAACAGATTCTTTATGGTTATTTCTCACTGATTTAAATTTGCACTTTTTGATTATTTTGGGAACAGGACGGATAAGAATTAACAGATTTCTGTGGTCTTATCTTGAAAATTAATTTAAATTTTTGTATGTATGTATGAACAGTGCAAAGAAGTTAAATTGTTTCTTCTTAATGTCCGCAATAAACCCAGATTCATCAAATTAGAACATTTAATGTTTTTGATAAATGTCATATTACTAGTTTTACTTGCTTGTTGTCTGGGGAAATCAAAATGGATCCCTATATTCGTGATATTCATGATCAAACTTTTGAAACTCTAGAGATCAATAACATGGCTCAACTCAACTGTATAATAACATTTCAAAAGAATGGCAAATTCACAATACTACACCAAAACATTCGAAGTGTTTCCAGGAACATTGACCAATTGCATTAAGCACACTTGCATTCGAATTTTATTGTATAGTTCTAACTGAAACGTTCCAACTCCTGGACAGGGATATTTTTAAACTCAACAATTACCGAAGCTACTATTCTGAAGGCGATATAAATAAAAATGATGGGGTATTAGTCTATTTGAAAAATGAATACAGGTGTAACCAAAAAATAATTTCAATCGATGAGTGTAAAGCTTTAGAGATAAATGTTAAAACAGGGAATCATGTAAATACTCTTATTACTTGCTTCTACAGGCCGCCCTCAACCAATGTCGATAATTTCGTGAGATCTCTAGATCAGTACCTCCAACGAAATAAAAGAAACATGATAAATAATCACATTCTTATTGGGGATATCAATCTAGATCTACTCGAAGAAAACCAAACTGTATTCGACTACCTAGACAACTATAGCACAAGCAATTTTACCTCAGTAATCAATAAATATACTCGTATACAGGGTGATTCCAAGAGTTGCCTAGATCATATATTCGTTAAATCGAAAACAAATAATTTCTAAAAAAATGTCTTGTCGTAGTTATAGATGCCAATATAACCGATCATAAAGCTACAGTAATAAATTTTCCCTCAAAAGAAAATATTGAGAGAAATTCTGCTAAAAAAAACGAAATGTACTATTATGAAGCTATTCAATACGGAAAATTATAAGATGATTTGTTACCAGCTGACTGGAGTGATATCTACAACACTGACGACGTCCAACAACAAATAAAAAGGTTTATGCATGTGCTGGGTACTTTCATTGAACAGAACACTGAATACATAAAAAACCAAAGGAAATAAAACAAAAGGAAAATGTGGATTACTAAAGGATTGGTTGAATCCGTTAATCATAAAAATAATTTATACCGCGAACATAAAAATGACCCCACAAATCCAGGAAAAAAAGAATCATACATTAAATATCGGAAACAAACAGATAAACTTATCAAAATTACCAAAAAATTACCAAATACAAATACTACGATAAACTAATAAACGAAAGCAAGGAAAGTTCCAAACAATTGTGGAAAGTTATGTCAAATCTAACAGGGTCTCTTGAGCTAGATGAAATAAACAAAGTTAATCTTGAAGACCAAACAACTATCACAGACCACGCAGATATAGCCAATGCTTTCAATGATTTTTTCATCAATGTAGGGAAGAATCTCGCAGTAAAAATTACGAAACCAGAAAATCCCCCCAATATACATAAACCACCTACGATACGTTCGCTTTTTTTGAAACCGGTAACTAGAGAAGAAGTACTCAGTATAATAATGGACCTGGAAGTGAATAAATCACCCGGCATAGATCAATTGAAAGCTGAAACACTAAAGGAAATTCGCGAACAAATAATCGATCCCCTAGTTTTCTTGATCAATAAAATATTCAGTACAGGCGTATGTCCTTCTGAATTCAAAATAGCGGTTGTGACATCCATCCACAAAAAAGGGAAATCATGTCTACTGAACAATTATAGACCTATTTCGGTCATATCATCAATGGCAAAAATATTTGAGAAATGCCTCAGGAAAAGGTAGAACGATTTTTTCAACAAACATGATATAATATCTGACCATCAATACGGGTTCAGAGAGGGCCGCTCCACAAATGATGCAATTTCAAAAATAGTGGGTGATATCTACAAATTTGTAGACTCTGGAAAGCCGGTGCTCTGTGTGTTCCTCGACCTGGCCAAGGCCTTTGATACAGTTGATCATTCACAGCTGCTGGAGGAATTGGCTAGAGCGGGCATCCGAGGTGTTGCGCTCGAACTTTTCTCCAGTTACCTAAAAGATCGGAAACAGATCGTCAAAATCAAGGACAAAATAAGTCACGAAAACACAATCAGCCACGGAATACCCCAGGGTACCGTTCTAGGTCCTATATTATTTAACCTTCACATAAATGGCTTACTTACCATGCAAACAACCGGTGAAATTATAAGCTTCGCTGATGATACAGCTGTACTATATTCATCAGACTCTTGGCAGAACCTAAAAAATGTGGTTCAAAATGACTTCAAGAACATAGGGGACTGGTTTCATTCCAAATTATTAACGATAAATTTTGATAAAACACATTTTTCACCCTTCTCTAGCTACAAAAATGAACTACCCGAATTTGATAAATTACTGATATCTAACCAAATTGAAATTAATATAACTGATAAAATTGAGTACCTTGGTATCATAATCGATTCGCACCTAAGGTGGGATCATCAAGTATCTAACATATGCAAAATTATCAGATGTCTATTGACAAAATTCACATTTTTACGAACCGTTATGAATTACACTCACCTTAGAACAATTTATTACTCATTAGTACAGTTACGGCTACAATATGGTATCTTGAGCTGGGGTGGAGTAACTTATAGTCGTCTGAAACAACTGGACGTTCTACAAAAAAAAATATTGAGAGTAATGACCTTCAAAAAATTTACTTACCCGTCAGATGAATTATTTGTAGAGACACGAGTTATGGATGTGAGACAGATGTGTATGTATAATATAATACTATATCTATACAAAAGCAGGAAAATACTTAATCAAGTTGACCACAATTATCCGACGCGTAACAAACTGAAAGATAATCTCAAAATACCGCCAGCCAACAAAACCATAGGCCAGAAATATTATCTGTATTTGTCATCAAGAGTATTTAATGTATTGCCTGATATATACAAAAAATACCTGAAAACCATAAACTCAGATGACCTATTGAAAAAAATATTTAAAACGTATGTCCTTAATCTACCTAGAACCGACGTCAGAAAAATTGTTGAGTGAAGTATCTTTGCTTGGAGTTGGACTAAGTAAAATGGAATAAGGTTGATGGATTGGTACCTAATCCACAACGATTCACCTAGTAAATTCAGTGTTGCTGTTATTATTTTGAATGTTTGGGTGTCATGAACAGAATAGTTCTTACTTTTTTCATCATTGTTTTCCTCCAAATCAATAGCTAATTGATTTTATTTCCTTCTGCACCATTGTTGACCACCATGTATGGCTACCACATTTATTGTTATCACTAACACCACAGTTATATTGTTTTTCTAACTGTTCATGTATATTATATTGTTGCTATTGAGCAGAAAATGTATAACAATGTATTCCAAACCTAAACATGGATAGTTGTAAATGAAAATATGAAGGTGACCCATGTACGACCATTGGTTCTAATGGGCTTACTCTAAATGTTTGTTTACAAGCCTCACTAACCATTTCACGATAATCTGTTACCACCATGTGTTGTTATCACAATCAGTTATATTGTAAATAAACGTGTATGTATTATATAATAAGGTGGTCGTATGTCGTTTTTATATATTTATGGTGTTTTGTAAGTTATTTTTAATTATTTAAAAATATCACGTACAAAAGCGTCTTTGGCGCTTCAGTGATTCTTTGTTTTGTTTATTCATGTATTTTTTAACAATAATTAGTTTTTAAATTATTTCTTATATTGTACACATCTTTTATGTATTATTGTATCAATCTTTCATTGAATAAAATTATTGTAATAAGCTCCTAATCTGTTCATTTTATTTCTCCTTTTCAATTTTTCCTAATGTTTCTCCTGTTTTTTCCCTACAGCTCTGCAGCCCCTACAGTACTCTACTGTATCGTACTATCTTGCACCACACCACTAGGCCGATAGTCACCAGTCCAGACCACCAACGGGATACCGCTGAGAGCTGTACGTCCCGAGTCTCCCCAAGATAAGTCCTCAACTTATTTTCGGTAGATATCAAATCTTTAGTTGAACATATTTATTATAATAACTGATTTTTTATTCGTATTGTATTGTGAATATACGGTTTATGTGAATTTATTTTTTTGGTAAATAAATCCATTTGTCCCGAAATTTTTGTTACTGATTCACCTTATCCCAGTTGAGATAATAAAAAGTAGGGTAACTGAGGCCGAAGTCACCACCTGAGCAGAGTCCCAAGGCCAAGTAAACCTCAGTATAGTGACGTATAATATGAAAAACAATAAATCGACGATAGTTACATTGATCGGCTGTTTTTTGAAATAATTTATTATTGCAACTCAATAATTAAATACTGTACATATTATAAAATAGTAAATATTCAATTCTGAACGATAAGCCGCCTTAAATTCCTAGGCTCCTGATAAAACGATTTCGTCTAGAGCCGTACATCTTCGATTTTTATCTATCCTCTCTCTTCATTTCAAATTTACACGTTGAAAATATAGGTGCCCATACAATATTCTTTTTTAATAATAACACAAATCACTCCTCATTCAATTCTAACGTAAAACAATAATCTCCTCATAGTCAACGGGAAAATGTAAGAGTAACATGGCATTACCAGTATGATAGAGAGAGGCATGGTGAGATAGACAATCTAAAGTCAGCATAGATTATTACGGTTAAAATAAGGATACTTGAATATACGAATTGCGGGTCCACCTCTCGAGGGCGGTAGTTCTGACTAGCTATAGCTCGCATGTTTAACTGTACTGTGATTCTTTAAATGTTTCTGATATCCTATTAATACCTACAATTAATTTATACTTGTTTTCTAACACATTGTCGGCGCTTACACCTATGTACTTTTGCAGGCTTTCCACATTTGCTTGGTTATGACATCCTGTTAGAGAAAAAGAGTAATATACTGAATTTATACTTGTTTCTTCCTAATACATTGTGGCTTATGGACTCTGTTACCAAAGAATATTACTAGTACTGTATATAAACAAGGGTTTGATGCATTACATCGTTCTAAAGTTCATTCATCACTGTTATTATCAGATACTTTTACAATCATTTTCAATTGAATTCAATCCAATTTCACAGATTTCAGAAAATAGGAATCAATTATTCTCCAATAAAATATTGCGATCCCTTCTGTAAATATCGAATGTCAATACTACGAGAATGTCCGTACTGTAAGTATATAACAAAAATGAATATTCGGTTCATGTAACACACATCAATTTAATCAAAAAGTTCTTTTGTTTGTACTCAAATTACGTGACGTGACGATGTTTGTGTTGAGACTAATAAATTATTGAGATGAAGACGAAAATGTTCGCTTAAAACATATAGAATAATAATAGTACGTGCTATAAATTAACCTTAGAAAATATGAACTAAATGCCGTAGTATAAAAATTGTATCCAAATAATATGACGCTGTTTTGTGGAACGCATCCTATTTCCATGATTACATTGACCGACATACTTTTGTAACGTAAAAAGGAGTAACTAACTCATCAGTATAAGAGAGAATATTTATAATTTTTTGAACTCATATTCATTCAAACACGGATAAAATTGCAACTTTGCTACAATAAAGTCAGTTTACACTTAACAAAATACTGGATATGGTTAAATTAAATATGATATATGTATAAAATGTTTTTCTACTGTTAACCTTTGAGTATTGTTACGAAACAGCACACTGGTATAGTCCCTAAATCTGACCCTGTCTAAGCCAGGTATAAAAGTTAAAATTATGGCGGATACGCAGGTTTTTTTTATAACTGTTTACGACTATCTTATCTAAACATTGTTTTTGTTACCAGTCTTATCTAGAAAATGCCAGAAAACCTATTGTTTTTAAGTAAGCCGCAGTCCGGAATTTTCTAGTAAAAAAGGCATTAATATATATAATGGACCGATCAGCGGATAAGTTGAGTTAATAAAGTGATCTCGAGAAATAAACAAAAATACACCGAACAGTGAAGTGCTAATATAAATCAATAATCAAGTTTGTGTGCATATGAATTAAATTTAAGTGATTAGTTAAGTATATATAAACTAAGTGTTAGTGAGTTAGTGTTTAAATAAATTAGTGAGTAGCAATACCGTGTGTTTAAAATTTATCACACCCGTTTATTGTTTAAATAAATTAGAAAATCATTACATTGGTGTCAGAAGTGGGATAATAAAAGTTCATATCTACGTAAAAATGGCCAAGAGATTAAGGGATCTGAAAGTGGCAGAATTAAGAGCAGAATTGGAAAATAATGAGTTGGAAATGTCCGGTAAGAAAAGTGAATTAGTAGAAAGACTTAAAGTGGCACTGGAAAATGACGGCTTTGATCCAGAAACAGTTTATTTAATGACGAGGCTTCCACCTTAATCTCATCAATTTCTGCTAATCTTTCTGCTAACATGGACGAGAAGATTTCTGCCATGGAAGAGAACATGGACGAGAAGATTTCTAGTATGAAGAACGATATTTCGGTCAACATGGACGAGAAGATTCCTGCCATGGAAGAGAATATTTCTTCTATGAAGCACGACATTTTTGCTAATATTTCTGCTAACATGGACGAGAAGATTTCTTCTATGGAAGATAACATGGACAAGAAGATTTCTACTTTGAAGAACGATATATCTGCCGATATCTTATTAATGAAAAACGACATTGCCGCTGACATTGAAAATGAAATTTCGTCCCTAAAATCTGAAATCGAGGATAAGATGTCAACAATAGACGAGAAAATCGATAATAAAATGTCAACGATGGACGAGAAAATCGAAAATAAGATTACAAAGATAGACGAGAAAATCAAGGAGTTACAGGGAAAAGATTGCCGATTCAAGAACGCGAGGCACGCCAAAGGAAGAAACGAAGACCGAGGAAACGAAACCTTGCAAGCCAGAAACACTACCTAAGTTTGAAGACACTGGCAGTTTAACCCGAGTCAAGGCCCCAACGTTCGATAGAAAAATGTCGTGGACCAATTATGTGAAACAATTTGAAGCAGCCACTAGAGTGAATAATTGGTCCGATAGAGAGAAGGCAGTGAACTTAACTATCGCGCTTCGGGTAGATGCCTTAGACGATACCAATCAAAGAAACGGATGACTTCGAGCAGCTGAAGAAGAAGTTGTAGATGCGATATGGCCACGAACATCTAGAGCACTTGTACCAATCCCAGCTGGAGAACCGAAGTCAGAAACATGATGAAGCCCTTCAAGAGTATGAAGTGGACATTGCCCGACTAGTTCGAATTGCTTATCCGTCAGCACCAGAGAACATGTTAGAATGTCTGGGCATCTAGGCCTTTATTGATGGCTTACGTGACCCCGATATGTAGAGGACGCTTCGTATAGCCCATCCGAAAACATTAGTCGACGCATTGACAGCTGCTCTTGAATATGAAGCAGCAACGAAGGCTTCAGGATATAACAAAATTAGGACCATCCAAGAAGAAGGTGACGAAGACAGATTTGACCAGTTCGTCAGTTTCATAAAAGGTATGATGGACAAGAAGCCGAGAAAGATCAGATGCTGGAATTGTTGCGAGCTAGGGCATGTACGTAGTTCGTGTAAGCGCCTCAAGACTGCTGCAAACCAAGAACCCCAGTCACCGAAAAAAGAGAATGGGTCGGCTATGAGGGGGCAGCACCGACCCATGATCGTTCCAAAGACCCTCTCATACTGATAGCTTCGTACAGTTGTCGCAAAGACAGTGTATATGTGGATGGCGAAGTAAATGGCAGGAAATATGCTCTGTGGTTGACACTGGAGGAACTAGAACCATTATACGACCAGAACTAATAAACCCTAAGAAGTAGCTTTCACCAACGAGACTGCGACTGCGGACCGCCACAGGTGAAAGTGCCAACGTTCACGGTGAAACACAAATCCAATTGGGAATTGGCGCAGGAAAGTTCACGCATACAGTGGGTAATCGTAGCTGACATTGAAGAAGTGATTCTGGGAATGGACGTAATGAATGTACATGGCTTCCAATTAGACTTTAGAAACAGAACCATTAAAGTGGGTTCCGAGGAGGTATTCCTTCATCCATATGAAGGCAGCGCGGTGTTGGCAGCTGTGAAGGAAGATACCGTTCTACCTGCACGAAGCGAAACCATGATAGTAGCTTGGCTACAGTGAATCATGGAGGAAGGTACACCGGTTACGATGGAACCAAGGAACCACGACGAGGAGGTTGGCAAAGAAGTACTAATTGGGAAAGGATTGGTTACGTCGGCGAAGGAGATCACTATACGATTGATAATCGTGAACGATTACCCAATTACCATCAAGAAGGAAACCAAAATTGGATTCTGCGTACCAGTGACGTCTATAGTTCGTCAAACAACGACCACTGACAATTCTAATGCCAGATTCGAACAAATATTACCAGTAGCTGGTCATTCTTTGGATCGAGCTGAAAAAAAGAGAATGAGAGATTTTCTCTTGCAGTATCGAGACTTATTCGTACCAAAAGGAGGAAAGATTGGCAGAACATCAGCCGTCAAATACAAAATCGATACTGCTAAGCCAATTAGACAATCAGCTCGAAGACTTCCACGAGCGAAGAGAGAGGAAGCTGAAAGAATAATTCGAAAGATAGCAGAAGAAAAAGTAATAGAACCATCTACTAGTCCATGGGTGTCTCCAGCAGTACTCGTCAAGAAAAAGGATGGAACTACGAGATTCTGCGTGGATTATCGCCAGCTTGACAACGTGACGAAGAAAAACAGCTATTCTCTGCCTCGAATTGACGATACGCTAGACACTTTGGCCGGCAGCAAACTGTTTTCCACCTTGGACCTGAAGTCTTGTTATTGGCAAGTGAAAATGGACCCAGAAGATAAAGAGAAGACTGCTTCTACTACCGGATCTGGATTATGGCAATTCAACGTCATGCCATTCGGGCTCTGTAATGCGCCTGCGACATTTGAAATACTCATGGAAAATGTATTGAGAGGGTTGTCTTGGAAGACATGCCTGGTCTATTTGGACGACATCGTATTACTGGGGAAGACATTTCACGAACATCTGAAGAATTTGAAAGACGTATTCAAACGACTACAAGCTGCCCAGCTCATGTTAAACCCGAAGAAATGTCAGCTGTTCCAAAACCGAGTCAACTATCTAGGTCATGTAGTGAGCAATGAAGGAGTGGCGGTGGATTCAGAGAAAATTGCTTCCATTCAGCAATGGTCGCAACCAACCGACAAACATCAAATTAGGAGTTTCCTTGGACTTTGCACGTATTATAGAAGATTTATCAGGAAGTTTGTAGATATTGCCAAACCTCTAACGCGACTTACAGAAGAAGCAAGAGCTTTCCAATGGGACGAAGACTGTCAAACGGCTTTTGATACCTTGAAGAGGCATTTAACCTCGGCGCCGATATTAAGATATCCATTACCAGAGGAAGACTTTATTCTTGACACTGACGCAAGCAACGTAGGACTTGGTGGACTGCTCTCACAGATCCAAGGAGGGCAAGAAAGAGTACTGGGATATTTCAGTAAAGTCCCCTCCAAACCAGAACGAAGCTACTGCGTCACAAGAAGAGAACTTTTGGCGGTAGTGAAGTCCGTGGAACACTTTTACCAGTATCTCTATGGTAGTAATTTTTTAATCCGGACTGATCATGCAGCACTCAAGTGGTTGATGCAGTTCAAGAATCACGAGGGCCAGATCGCTAGATGGATTGAACGACTTCAAGAGTACGGTTTCAACATCGAACATCGAGCTGGTATGAGTCACCGAAATGCAGACTCCCTGCCCAGACGGCCGTGCCCAACAGACTGCTCCGACTGCAACAAGGCGGTATCTAGGGAAGCTGCAGTTTCCAGAACTACTGTAGTCAAAGAGGAATGGTCACCCACCAGGATCAGAGAAGATCTGGAGAATGATCCTCACCTGAATATGATCCGGCAATGGAAGACTGAAAATCGGCGACCTACCTGGCAAGAAGTGTCAAAATTTTCACCGAACCTCAAGGCGTATTGGTCTCAGTGTGACTCCCTTGTCCCGGAAGAAGGGCTGTTAAAAAGAGTCCTTGAAAACGATGATGGTTCCGAGATGAGGAAACAGCTAGGTATCCCAAGAATAAGAGTAGCTGAAGTACTAAAGAAGTTACACGACAGTCCATCGGAAGGTCATCTGGGAGTGAAGAAAACCCTACAGAGAATCCGTGAGAGGTTTCATTGGATGAACAGATCCGATGATGTGAAGGACTGGTGTAAGAAATGTAGGACTTGTGCTACGAGTAATGGACCACATCGCAAGAGAAAGGTACCCATGAAACAGTACAATGTTAAAAGCCCTTTCGAAAGAATTGCTTTAGATATCGCTGGACCATTTCCGACGACAGAAAATGGTAGCATATACATACAGATTGTAATGGATTATTTCACAAAATGGGTGGAAATTTACGCTATCCCGAACCAAGAGGCCACAACTGTAGCATATGTATCGGTAAAAGAATTTATCAGCCAATATGGAGTGCCCTTGGAAGTCCACGGCGACCAGGGAAGAAATTTCGAAAGTCATCTATTCCAGGAGATTTGCGAGAAACTGGGAATGAAGAAGACCAGGACAACAGCATTACATCAACAGTCAGATGGCATGGTCGAGAGAATGAACAGGACTATTGGAAAATACATGTCCAAAGTAGTATCCAGCCATCAGAGTGAAACAACGGCGAAAATCCTGTTTGGACGTGAAATGAGGCTTCTTTGTGACCTGGAATTTAGCTGTCGGCGTGGAGTAGATCTAGCAGGCGGAGACTACGTGATCCAATTGAAAAGGCTGGACGATATTCATGAATTAGTTCGAACAAATCTTCAAGTTGCCAGCGACAGAATGAAAAGTCGAAAAGTCGGTACGACACGCAGGCCACAGAAGGCGGTTTCAAAGTAGGGGACAAAGTATGGTTACACAACCCGACGAGGAGAAAAAGATTTTCTCCAAAATTACAAAAATCCTGGGAAGGTCCATACTTAATCAAGAAAAGGATCAATGATGTTGTATATCGCATAATCAAGATCCCCAACGGAAAACCAAAAGTAGTTCACCAAAACCGACTAGCGCCATTCGAAGGAGACCATGACCTGGAGGAAGGAGTAAACCTTATTCGAGATGTGTCTGACCCTACCTTCGAGGAATTTATGGGCACGTATGGAGGTATGGAGGTACCGGAAAAGCTAGATATGGAGTCACTTCGGAACAACAACAAGATTTGTTCACTCTCGCGGAAGATTATTCACTGGCATACAACATCCTTGCCCGGATCAAGAACGCACGAGGGTTGGCAACCGTCTTTCGAAAGGAGTTCGGGCAATTAGAAAAACTTGAAGTCCAGATTCCAGCCCCTGGCAAGACACTGAAACTGAAACATAATTCGCGGTACGTCTTCTACGTGGTAACTAAAAATGAACTTCAAGATCGATCTACCTACCGCGATGTGTGGGTGGCACTTCGAAACCTACAAGACCATGTGTTGTAATCCAGCGTGAAGAAACTGGCTATGCCTAAGATAGCGAGTAACCAGTTGGATTGGCGAATCATCAGGAACATGGTGGAGGTTATCTTTCAAGATACCGGTGTCCAGATATTAAGTTGCAGCTACAACCCCCGTTATCAGTATCCGATGACGACGGTGCCCTGCTATTTCCATAAGATCGGAAAGTGTAGAAATGGGGCCAGTTGCCGGTTCAAACATCCAGTCTCGGCTACACAAAAGTTCCAGGAGGAACTTCCATTTAAGGAGGAAGTAATGTTACGAAACAGCACACTGGTATAGTCCCTAAGTCCGACTCTGTATAGGTATAAAAGTTAAATTTATGGCGGATACGCAGGTTTTTTTTATAACTGTTTACGATTATCTTATCTAAACATTGTTTTTGTGACCAGTCTTATCTAGAAAATGCCAAAAAGGCATTTATATATATAATGGACCAATCAGCGGATAAGTTGAGTTAATAAAGTGATCTCGAGAAATAAACAAAAATACACCGAACAGTAAAGTGCTAATATAAATCAATAATCAAGTTTGTGTGCATATAAATTAAATTTAAGTGATTAGTTAAGTATATATAAATTGAGTGTTAGTGAATTAGTGTTTAAATAAATTAATAAGTAGCCATACCGTGTGTTCAAAATTTATCACACCCGTTTATTGTTTAAATAAAATACAAAAACAAAACAGTATTGTCGTGGAACCTGTGATGCCGTGACGGATTGTTAGATTTACCCTCTAACCGCACAGGAAAGATTTCTGATCGATATTAACACGGAACACGAAATCAATCGAAAGGGCCACTCGCAATAGAACAATCAGGATGCGCATTCTGCACGCGCAGTGACAGTCTTTCAAAAATAGAATCACATCATAATCGATGTCGCCATATCCTTTAATATTGTTCTAAAGCAAGCTGTTGTCAAATATTTTTCATTTACCTATTTGTAATAGTGCTAGTATAATTTTTAAATAGTTGTTCAATTCTAAAAGCAATGATTTGTTCTGCAAAAAATTGTAATTTTAATAGCAGTAATTGCAATCTCAGCTTTTTCCGTTTTCCTGTTGATGTGGGAAAATAAGCCATTTCTATAAAAAATATTGTTACTTACTATAATTTACTCTTTATGGCCTAGTTATTTGTTGTTATTGGTTATATGATTGCTTTAGCAAACAACGTTTAGATGAACTATAATTCAGTTCAACAATAAGGGTGATTCATAACTATTGGGACATAGGCTAAGGGTAGATTGTTTGGATCAAGATATGGCGATATGACCAAATATTCCTTAACAAAATATTGCTGTGGAAAAAAGGGCGTTAAAGTAGTTTTTTTTCGTTTTTTGCTAATAATTTTGTATATTGATCGATTGTTATCAAAATCGGTACAGAGGCATAATTTTATACAGGCAATATAATTTTATGTATTATTTGACATTTTGTTACAGGGGGAGCCACGTGAAGGATTTCTGATGATGAAATTGACTGGTAACTTTTTTTGACGAAACTTTTTAGTGATTTTTATTAGAAAATCTGACATAAACCTCATTTCTACGTAATATTGGTACTCTTGTTCAAACACGATATTCTCATTCGTTTTCGAGAAAAACGCAACAAGTATCGGAAGGGGATTCAAATATTATTTCATTTATGAAAAGTGTGCTTTGGACCGTCAGATAATTCTTGCTGGTAAATGACATTTCTTGTCAGTGAATATTTTTTGCTGCGAGTTTATAGTCAAGTGTTGCATTTGTTAATACTATCATATACTTTTTCGATTGAAATGCCTCGTCACAATCATTTCACGAATAAAGAAATGCGGGATATGATTTATGTCTACGCGGGTGCTCTGCATCCTGAAGGTATGAATTGTTATATCCAGGCACAAGGCAACCAAATCACAGAACTTTTTCAAATCTATTTCATCGTTTGGGTGAAACCGGATCATTTCACAATAAAACTCAAGGTGGTCTTCCGAAACAAATTTCACCTAATCAAGAAGATGGAATTTTGGTTCGAATAGATGAAAATCCTACAGTAAGTTCACGTGATTTTTCATCAGCAACAGGAGTAAGTCAGTCGTGTATTATTAGAATTCTAAAAAAAGATAAGTTCCACCCTTATCACTTCACTCCTGTTCAAAATTTGCTTTCAAGAGATCTCCCACGACGGTTACAGTTCTGCCAACGTATTCGCGACAATCATAATGATGACCGAAATTTTATTAAGAATATTATGTTCACCGATGAAGCGACTTTTACCAGACGAGGGGTATTTAATTGGCGAAACAGCCATTATTTGGAAGAAAAAAATCCGCATGCTATGAAAGAATAGTATATTGTGCAACAAGTAGGAAAAGTTCAACTTTTCTCATGAGTGTGGAAGTTTGTGGCACGAGCCAAGGGCGAGTGCCGCAAACACACGAGTGAGAAAAGTACTTTTCCCACATGTTGCACACTATACTTTTTCTACAAATTTGAAGAATAGAAGTAAATAGTTTTATAGAAAAAGTCTAAGCATCGAGGACCACCCACCGAAAACGACTGAGCATCGAGTATAAGTTTCTGAAATTGGCTGGGCATCGAGTGTCCCCTAATGGATTCTCCATATAAATGTATGTAGTGTGGGCAAAGTGCCGTGAGAAATAATATTTCTCACAGTGTGAGAAATATATGGTTTTGAAATTGGGTAAGCTATGAGATATATACTACTTTTCAAAGCAGTTGTATAAAAAGACATTTCCAGCATGAGTTTAAATTGAATATTTGGTGTGGCATTATAGGCGACCAACTACTAGGGCCATATGTTCTACCTCCAAATTTAAATGGAGATTCTTATTTATTTATTTTTTTGCAAAATACTTTTAGTGATATTTTGGATAATCTGTCACTAGCTGTAAGAAATAAAATGTGGTTTATGCAGGATGGAGCTCCACGTCATTTCCCTTTAGTTGTTAGAAATCATATAAATGACATATTTCCTCAACGATGGATTGGTAGAGGAAGTGATTTTGAATGGGCACTAAGAAGCCCTGAGTATAACCCGCTTGATTTTTATGTTTGGGGACATATGAAGTCCTTAGTTTATGTCAATGAAATTAACTCGAGAAACGAACTCTGGAGGAAAATACAAAATGCGGCTAATTTCATAAGGGGACAGAATAATATTTTTTTGTTCGAAAGTCCTTTATTAAAAGAATTAGAAAGGGCATAGAAGCCGGAGGAGGCCACGTAGAACATTTAATTTGAGTTTGCTCTTTTTGCTCTTTTTATGTTTTTAATTATGCTTTATCGTCGAAATATATGCTCTAAGATACAAGTTTTCTTATTGTCCGTTACTTAAAATACCCTTCCGATACTCTGAACTGTTCAATTGTGTTTTCTTGAAAACGAATGAGAATATCATGTTTGAACAAGATTACCAAGATTACGTAAAAATAATGTTTATGTCATATTTTCTAATAAAAATCAATAAAAAGTTTCATCAAAAAAAATTACGAGTCAATTTCATCATCAGAAATCCTCCACGAGGTTCCCTTTGTAACAAAATATCAAATAATACATAAAATAATATTGTCTGTATAAGATTATGCCTCTGTGCCGATTTTGATAACAATCGATAAATATACAGTGAAATGATTATCGAAAAATCGAGAAAAAAAGTCAACTTCAACGCCCTTCATCTTTTTCCATAGGAATATTCTATTGAGGTATATTTGATTCTATCACCATATTTTGGTCCAAACAATCTACCCTTAGTCTATGTCCCAATAGTTAATAATCGCCTCGTATAAGTTGTATAATAAACATCATTGAAATATATTTTTGGATTTTACAAAACCAATACCGACCTATACTCATTTATAATGAAAATGTTAGATATTGCTGAATATCATAGTAGTTTTAATCATATATTTAGCGGGAACACTAAAATTACAAACCATTATTTGATTGGGAAAGTGGGCCAGTGTATAAAACATTGTGTGGTTTCTTTAGATTAATAATGTATTCACTATAAATTAATTGGTAGCTTATTCTATTTTAGAGCTACTGCATGGGTGATTGCTGCTGGTAGAGAAGATGTGTTGGACAAAATTGCGGAACTTTGCAAGGGAAGTTATCGTTTGTGTGAAAATCATTTTTATAAACACACAACGGGATCGAAAACTGCAGAAAGCGCCTTTTGCTAAATGCTCAGCCGACAATGTTTCCAATGCTTGAAGACTCTTCATCAGAAAGTAAACATAGTTATTGCAGTTATGTAGCAGATACCACATTTGGTAAGCAATTAATAGACTACCAAAATTGTTTACAGAATTATTCCCAATTGAGATATGAGTTCAATGAATCATCCTTCTGTCCAGAAGTGAAGTAACTTTATTGAAAACATCACGTTGAAAAATGGTAAGGATCATGCATTGTATTTATGAACCATAAGTTATTAATAAAAAGATCAATCTTACTCTCAGGTTCAACAAAAGTCAATGTTTTTACTCTGATTCATGAATTTTTAACTCTAATGTAGGACTTTAATTAAAGCTGTTGTTGTTGCAACTGATTTGAAACAGGATGTTTCAGTAGATATACTGCCAGAGGATGTAGCTAGATATGGAACACAACAATTATCACCAAGTTTGTCAACCCAAACAAGTGATGTGATTCACTTTCAGCTCAAAAACCCAAAAATATAAAATCAATCAAATATGTGCGCAACTCAAATGCATATTTGAAGAGGAAGCTTGAAGAATGTAGAACTCAACTTAAAAATGTTCAAGTTACTCCAGCACACAATAAACAGTTAACTAAAAAATTTGTAGAGAATGGAAGCTTGGCAAATTTTATAAATGTGCTGGTATTTCAAAATAGGAAGAAACCTAAAAGTAGAAGATATTCCATAGAATGAGAAAATGAATGCGGGCAATGTATTTTATGTCACCAAAACTTTATAAAGATTATTTAACCAAAAAATTCTGCTTACCTTCCTACAGACAATTATTAAAATTCATTCAACATATGAAAATAACCATAGGCTTAAACACTGCTATACTGGATACGTTAAAAAAAGCAAAAACTTTTAGTGATAGAAATAAAATGTGCATTTTATGTGTAGATGAAGTTGCCATAAAAGCAAATCTATTGTACAACATAGGCAATGATGAAATTGTAGGATATGAAGATTGATGTGGTAACAATCGAATTTTTAAGCCAACCATGAATGCCACAGTTTTTATGGTAAGAGGTATAGAAAATAAATGGAACCAACCAATTTGTAATTTCTTGCACCAATCTGTATGTCCAGTAATGCAACTTAAAACGTTTGTATTTGGAATAATACGTAATTTTAAAAAATGGCTTAAAAGTAAGTGCGTTTGTAAGTGACATGGCATCAAATTATACCAGCTTATCAAAAATTTTGGGAGTTACATGTGTAACGATACTGTCGTCTATAATATAACTTAACCACCTCTACACATGATGAACACCAAACATCGGTGACCGGGATACAGACACTACCAAACCAAATTATCACAGTAGACGAAGTTGGGCGCCCAGTACCTAGAGGGCAACACATTCGGCATTTCACGAATACAGTGGCTTCATAATACAACAAAATAGAAGATATGATCTCTAGCCGTTCGAAATAACGTTCGCCGCGCGCATGACGTCACGCAGAGAGTACAATTTAATAACGTGAGCGCGGGCTAATACATTTGATGTAATAGATCTTGCGTATGATACGTTGCTTATGCATTTTCAAGGAAAATGAGAATGGTTCAGGTTGAATGAGATAATATTAGTATTATAATGGCAAAGAGAATTCATGTAAAATTGTTATATAGAATCGGAGAGCCTACCAGAGCAAAACAATAATTCTAATATCTGATTGAAATCTGTTTGCTCACTTCGTAAAGTAAATAATTACTGTACTGATACAAAAAAAAAGATATTATTATACTTTTTGAATTTTTTGACATGATTTTATAAACATTTGAATTTGTAAATAGATATAAGGAATAAAACAATTAGCAAATTTTAATACTTAATCGGTTGTTTATTCCAAAATAAGTATACTACAGAACAACAATAAAGTATAACTCAGGTACTGTGGAGCATTCTTCAAAATAATAATAATAATGAAATTGTTATTGGTAATAACAAAATATCAAATTAAGATTTAAAAATATCATTTGTCAACTTGGATTTAAGAAAAGATTTATTTATTACGGGAAAACCCCTCTAACTGTTACAATACAACAATAAATAATACAATAAGGACAGGTATAAAGACTGACACAGCATAACCAATTAATTTGAAAAACATAACACTTTCCATGTAGCTACAGGTAATAAGCAATACTTATATAAATAAAAAAAATTAAGAACACAACATAATTTAACAAATCACAGCCCTAAGCAATATTTGAACTGGCCCAAAGACGTTCTGAAATTATCAAAATTAAAGCTATTCAAAAAGCACAAATATCTATTTATAGGACTAATAGCCCCATATGTTGTTCTATAGAAGGGCACATGAAAGGTAACTTGATGGCGAAGACCCTGACAAGAAATGCTGATCCCCATATGACTCAGAAGATCCGCACAATTATCCTGCCCATTTAGGAGTTTAAATATAAATATAGCCCCCAACATATCTCTACGATTACCAAGAGGAGCTAGTGACTTTTTTTTTCAATTCCAGCATAATTATATGGTCTAATATTCTATGGTATTAAATTTATCTTCGCGTTTAGACAAACGGATCCACTCCCATACCATTTTTTTGTCTTTTGGAAAGGTAAAAAAGCTGACATCGTGTGCAAAGCCTTTCACGTGATTGTCTGAATCACAACTATACACTACACATCTCACTTTGACTAATTTTTGCTAATTTTCAACAATAAATATGTGAAATTAACCGACATAAACCTATCCAATAATATAACTGGAAACTAATTCAAGGCGTTCACTCTCGGCGTGACGTCAGAGCCAGCATGCGCGAAATTATATCTTCTATTTTATTGTTTCATGCAGTGGCTTTATACAAGACAGTGGCGACAATACGTGGTCAGTGTTTTGATTGGTTAGGCTGAAATCCGCCATTAATCATCAAATTGTATTTGATTACATTTGTGTTTCAGTAGTAATCATGTCGTATTTTGCTAAAGTAAATTGTATATTAAATTTGTTGACTTAACTTCATCAGTTCGTTTGCGAATTTTTCTCCCTGATCAGGATTTTGAACCATACCTATTATAGTTTGCAACTGTTGAAAATAGGAATACCTACCTACGTTGCGGTTATGGGTACGGTTTTGGTATATCTGCACAAATTATACAGCTGCAATTTGTATGTCGCTGTTAACAAATCATCATATTTGTCGATAACAAGGTAGGTGCTAAAAACTACAATTTCAAGTGAATGTACAATATAATATAACTACTGTTACTTGTTTAAGAAGCAGTGACTGGAAGTAAGACGGTTTATTCAGCATTCAACTGCAAGTATTTTTCTACTAAGGGATTTGTAATGAAGTATTTTCCGAAAGATCCCACTCCTAGAAAGGAATGCACTATTAAAAGGAGAAGGGACAACTGGAAACCAATGAATGATTCAGCACTGTGTTAGGTAAAAAGTGTATTGATTTATTTTTATTAAGGAGAAACATCTATTAAAGAGTTATTGTAATTATTATTATTAACATGTAAATTACATATACATACTATTTATGATAAAAATTTAAATCAGTTACCTGATGAAATACTCAATAGTTTTTGAAATGTTTGGAATTTTCTCAATTATTGTCAGTTATTATTACAATATGTAATGAATTACATTTGTATTTATGTTTAAGGTACACTTTGCCCCAGAAATGGGGGAAAAAACTAGGCATGATGGTAGTAGGAAATTAAAATTTACAGCAGTCCCTACAATGTTTACTTTTATCAAAGAAAAATAGGAAAAAAGCTTACTAGAGAAACAATTCCAGAAATTATCTCACTTATAATATAAGTTTATTGACTTTGTAAATTTCATGATAATTATGATCACTATTTTTTAACATATTCAATATTCACCGCCTTAAATTCTGTCTTCCCTAAAATTGTAATTATTAGAAGTATTGTTATACACATCTGAACGTATGCTTTATCTTATGTTTTTCTATCATTTTCTGGTTCTTCGCAGTAATAAAACATAATAAAATGTTACTGTTTTAAATGAAACTAACTGTTTCTAGATAATACCACAATATTTTGATAAAATGTAAAAAATTCTCTAGGAAATTTGACAACTGTTTCGATACTAAAAATATAATTTTTAACATTTTATCAATATATTGTGGAATTATCTAGAAGCAGTTTCATTTGAAACAGTAATATGAGTAGATTCCATAAAGTAAGTGCCGAGACAGTAAATTTCATAATAATATGTAATAGTATAGACGAATTTTGTATTGAAGCCCAACCAATAGCAAACATCATAATATATGTGTTACCTATTCCCTCTTCAAAAATTAACATTTCAATTACAGATTTGAAGACTACAAAATTTGTTTTTTTTTTGTTAAATCAAATTATTTACTCTAGCTATTTTTATCATGGGTCATTTCGAAATATACCTAGGTATTGAAATCGTCTATCTACTTATACCTGTAATACGAATTTACAAATAATTTCAAAATGAGTAATTAATATTACCAAAGAAAAATATTTTTTCATAGTTCAATCAATAGTCATGCCATAGTATGCATTATAATTATATTTTATAACTGATTCACAACCATAAAATAAAATTCAATATCGATATCAATGTAAAATCCCTATTCCGGGGTTTAAATTTTGATGATTAATGGCGGATGGGCGGAGCTTAGGCTCTATTGTCGCCACTGTCTTGTACAAAGGCACTGTATTCACTAACAGCTCGACCGATATTATTACCGCTGAAACATTTCAACATACCAATAAGCTTAATCCTCAAGTGTAGAAACGATAGGAAGCTTCAGCGGTGGATACGATTAACACCCGGCTTGTCGTAGACCCCTTGGAGTGTGTTGATCCCAAGGTTAGACACAAGCAAACCCCGTCATTCGACTGAAACTCTAGAGCGTATTGAGCCTAAAACGGGAGCCAACCGTCCTAGCCGAAGTCCTGGAGCGTGTTGAGCGCAGTACAAAAGCCTTCCCGTCTATCTGAAATCCCGGAGCGTGTTGAGCCCGAGAAGGAAGCGAATTCCCACCTCACTGAGACCACGATGTGTGTTGAACGATTGATCTGGTACCGAATACACCCCGTTTGTTTGAAAGTAACCAAAACGAGGGGGTGAAACGAATATCCCAGGTCGACAAAATTGAGTAAGTTTATATAATAGTACTGATTCATCAATCAATCTTCGTGGTAAAGTCCAAGGGGCGAAGTGCAAACTGATCCAGACTATTTACTACGAGAAGTCGCATAATAAGAAGAGACTTGCGGACGACCCGACCAGACGACCCCCTTCAGAGAAGTCGTAAATAATCGCCGACCAACAATTACATATAATAACTGTAGATAGAATTAGAATTAGAATGAGTAAAGATCTTATTGAATTTTTAGTTTACCAGGTAACATAGATGTTACTATTAGATAAACACATCTAACCAACAGGCCCTTTCTATGTTCTACCCCCTGACTACCCACGGCAATTACAAATTGGCGCCCGAGTAGAAGAATTACAAATTGGCGCCCAAGCTGAAGGTTAGATAAACCAGAGCCGTGAGGGAGATAGGAATATTGACTGTTACAACATGGCAGTAAGTGTTAAAAGTTACAAATCGCCACTCTAAAAGAAACAAAAGAGTGTTGGAATAAAAATTGTGAAAGGGCAAAGTAACAAGACTTTCTAGGAATTAATGACCAGGAAGAATACTCCGGCAAAAGTTTGGAGGTAGCGGACGCAAAAATAGGATGAATATATAAGCTCGAAAAGGAAGATTTAACAACAAAGCTACAACAATTTGAATTAGACATAACCGGTAATTTGAACACATTACGGGCCAGAATGGTACACTTCGTAAGGAAACAGATAGGGTATAATACCATGACCCACGAGAAAGCAGCATACAAGAATCTGAAAAACCTAGAGAAAGGTCGAACACTGCGGAAGACAACGAATCTGAAGATAGAGATAGGAGGTAAAGTTACAAACACGAAGATTGCACAGAACTGGACAAAATAAGAAGATGAGGAATATATTTCCATGGCTCAAAAGACACAATAGAATTCATCGAGAGGTTGTAAGAGCTCAGAACATGTTACCAACTTAACGACAAAATTATACTTAGAGCCCTGCCAGAAGTGCTAAAAAGTAAAGCAATTCTTTGGTACCGGTACAATAGACATCTCTGGGAAACCTGGCAAGATTTCATAGAAGATTTCGAGGCATTTCATGTACCGTTGGATTTATCAACATATTAAGAAGAAATGATAATAGAGAGGAAACAAAGAGCAAATGAACCATTTAAACAATACATCACGGAAATTCAACCATTAATACGGAGACATATGGGATTCCACAATAACCAACAGCTAGAAAGGATATGTAGAAATATGAACTCGAAGTACAAACTTCAGGTCCAAAGAAACGAAATTACATCAATAAGGGACCTCACACGACAAATAGACGAGTTAGAAAATATCCAGAAAGGAATCGAGCAATGCGGCTTACCTTAGGATCCAACCCGATACGATTTACAAGGTCCACAAAGCGGTAACAAGTTACCAAGTTATAACCAACAAGATTGCTGCTGGAGATACGGTAAAAGAGGACACAGAAAATAAACTTGCTACGGGAGACAAATATTATTTTGCCGTCATTGCGGAATCATAGGAACACCATCAAATAAATGCAATTTCCGAAAGTCGGGAAACGCAAGGCAAGACAAGGGCTGATTCTTCGAGAGGCAAGATGACCCCACAATGAAGTCCTCCGCTATAAACAGTTACAGTATATTAGAAGATGAAAGGCCACACCTAATAATTTATACACGCAACCAGCAGGGATTAAACATATTAATCGACACAGGATCACAAACATCATATATAGGAGAAAAAGGCCTTAACAAAATTAAACATTCCGTATAAGAGACTGAATTAGAAAACACATCGGTAACATTAGCAAATGGATATGAAATGAAAATTAGAAAAAGCTTTATTATTCCGTGTACAATAGCTAAACAAGACGGTGAGACAAAAATTTTTCATATACCGAACGTAGAAGCCGAAGCTATTTTAGGAGTAGCAGATATTACAGAAAAAAAATATCATGGGGAAACCTGTTTAAAGAAGATAGCGATCTAACCGCAGAAGAACAAGAAGTTTATAACAAATTAACACAAATAAATCACAACGTACAAAATCCGAAAAAACAACAGAATTTAAGATACACAAACGGAATACAGCAAACAATAAATACAATGAATGAATCAAGTCTAACAAAAAACAATTCCTTATCTCCGAATCCTGTAGATTCCGTTACCGTATTGTCGAGCAAAGATAAGTCAGATTGGTACGAGAGAAGAAAATCAGAAGTAGAAGCGCAACAGCAAAAATATTTCATAATTTCACAATTATAGACAACAAACTGAACAGGAATTTCTGGGATAAATACGTCTTCAAGGAAACAGAGCTGTCAAGCCCGTGGAAGTTGTGCATACCCATAAACAAACAACAAGAAATAATAATTGAAAATCACAGCAGCCATAGGTACATCAGGACACCTGGGAATAGCAAAAACAATAGCCCCACTAGCCAGGAAATACTATTGGCCAGAAATGTTCCGAGACACAGCTAAATTCATAAGTGAATGCCAAAACTGCCAAAAATATAAACCGTCACAACTGCAAACACCGGGTCAAATGCAATCGACCAAAATTCGTCAAGAACAGTGGCACACAGTAAGTTCCGACGTCATAGGACCACTGCCAACCTCAAGTAAGGGTGATAATTAATTGACAGTTTTTCAAGACAGATCTACCAAATGGGTGGAGATAACTCCAGTCCGGAAGATAACCGCAAATGTAATAACTCAGCACTTTAAAGATAAAGTAATAATGCAATTCGGCTGTCCAAAGATAGTGATAACGGACTATGCCAAATAATACTAAAATATAAGTTTCAAAAAATTACTAACCGATTTCAATATAGAAAAACAAGAAATGCCGCCGAACTCTGCACAAAACAACCCCGTAGAAAGCGCAAACAAAGTAATAAAAACCATGATAGCACAATTTTGTGACAACTAACTTTTCCGCATCTGTGACCCCTAACAATATTCTATCATAAAATTGATACTTGTATACACTTCGGGGGATGTATCGTGCTAACAAACCGAAATTTCTCCAAAAATAACCAAAAATTTAGTATATCTGGGTTTATAGGACCTGTCGTACTCGCTCTAGTCAACTGAGAATCAAAAGGGGACATCTGTGAGACACCTTAAACAATATTCAATCATAAAATTGATCAATGGTATACTCTCTGGAGGCTGTATCGTGCTAACAAACTGAAAATTCTCCAAAAATGACAAAAATTTGGTACTCCAGGTACCATAGCACCCGTTGTACTGGCTTTAGTGAGCTGAATATCGATAGGGTTTATCTTTGAGACGCTCTGATTAATATACAATCATAAAATTGATCCCTTGTATATACTCCGGAGGCTGTATCGTGCTAACAAACTGAAACTTCTCCAAAAATATCGTACTTTAAGTACTGTAGCACCTGTTGTATTGGCTCTGGTACGCTAAAAATCAATAGGGTTCATCAGTGAGATGTCCCGGATAATATGCAATCATAAAATTGGTGACTTATTGAACTCCGGAGGCTGTATCGTGCTAACAAACTGAAATTTCTCAAAAAATGACAAAATGTCGTACTTCAAGTACCATAGCACCCGTTGTACTGGCTCTGGTGAGCTGAAAATCACTAGGGTTCATCTTTGACATGTCCTTAACAATATTCTATCATAAAATTGGTGACTTATTGCACTCCGGAGGCTGTATAGTGCTAACAAGACAATGTAAGGAAAAGTGGCCGACGACAACCACGACGACCGACGACGACGACGACAACGACATACACCCAGGATTTTTTTTCTAAAAACCGTTTTTTCGTGTTGTCATTGATGGAAAACGTGAAAATAACTTAAAAAAAAATTTCAAAATTCCAACTTTTTTTGGGGTAAACCAATACTTTTCTCGCATATAGATAGGTTGGGCGAAAAAGTAAAAATAGTCAGTAACATCTACCAAATTAAAACCGACAACAGCAACAGAAGTCATAAAATTCACGTAAAAGATCTGAAACCAGCATAGCCGGAACCCAAAACCGCTTAACCCCACCACCATCACAAAAACCATCAGCCCCACCAACAAGTTACAATGCAATAGCCAAACAAACACAGAACAAAACCAGTCTAAATCAAACCGCGAAGATGGAAGAAGTGCTCGATTTTTACGACGACGTGTGGCAATTTGAAGAAGGAGAGCTAGACCGACCTCTAACCCTCGGGAAGTCGGTAGCGCAAGATTGGAATCAACTAATAAAAAATGAAAAGCCCATCACTACCGGTGGAAATACCATTAATATACCTCCTGTCGGAACAAATAAGAATTGGACCGAAGACAAAGAGAACGAGGTATCAATACCAGCTAGCAAACAGAGAAAGTGTTGATATCCATTACTAGGTCAGAAGCTCCAAAGGGCCTCCCATACATCCGAATATATTCACCAATCCACATACTTTCTCATCTCACTGACGTGGGACCAAAAATTTTGTTCTACTGTACTGCGAATATCTAGCAGCTTTCCTGCATCTATATAATCTACTGTAGATATTATTATCAAAACTAGGTATCACACAGAATATTCTATTTCATTTTTGCAGAATCTATTGGTTCTGGGGAGAAACATTAAGATTAAGGAATGTTTTAGAATAAGCAAGGATTTTAAGTAATATTTTAATTTTATTAAGGCATGTTAATTTTATCCCCTTATAATGAAACAGTAATATTGAAAATATACCGGTGGTTTCTCCTTTGCGAGTGCATGAGTATTATAAAATTTCAAGTTATCATCATTTTCGCATGAATTTAGAAACAATGTATACTGGTAACTTCAACATAAAACATTCTATTCCCCATGTTCCATAAGAGAACATGGTGAATTATATAATTATCCCCAAAATGTTAATATTCAATATTCATGCAAAAAGACATTATGAGGTAGCTGATCCGCTTAGAATGAATATACTCAACCTGCGGCCTACTGGACACACGAGGCCCGCCTGACTTTTCTGGTTAGCCCATCTGACGATACTTTATTATAAACTGATTTGCATTTCGCGTTTATTAGAAAAGATAAATTTCAAGGAAATGTTAAAATATACGCGATGGGTCCGTTCATAGTTGATTAATTCAATCTGTGACAATCGCGAAAAATCTAAAATTTTGTATTTTTTTTGTGGCCCGTAACACCATGACTAACTCTTTTTTGTGGCCCCTATGAAAAAAGGTTGAGTACCACTGCTTATACGATGGAAAAAGAAATTGTTTAGTCTCCATTGAAAATAATTCTGTCAGGAGATTCTAAAAATTTATAAATGTATAACAAAGAGATGGAAAGATTACGACATGAAAGGAGTAAATGGACAGGACAATAGACCCCAATCAGCACCACAAACAGCATAGCCAACTTTGTTTACATGAATGCATTGTAATTAAAACAACAATCAGCTTGAATGGCGATCACAATGATAGGGCAATTTCCAAGTTAAACAATAGAAATTATTAAAAAGTCAACAGTTGTTTGCGTAGTTATATTGAATCATTAAATTCATTCATAGGGTGGCCAGACGTTGTTTAGGTCAACATTTGGCTCAAATTTACCTCGATTCACACCAATATAATATAGTTACGCCTTATAATAGAAACCATGACAAATTGAAAATTCTGTAAATATATTTGATGTTTCTTAAAGAATAAAATGTTCACATTGGTAATTAAATAGTCTCTTCGGGTGCTATTTCACATAAACAAATTATCTTTATATTATAATCACTATAAAATATCCTAGCAAATTGCTGAATATATATATATATATATATATATATATATATATATATATATATATATATATATATATATATTGTAGACATCTTTAGTTATGCAACCATTATTGTACTCTCTTGTATTATGATTTGCCTATGCGGTCGGGCTTCCGTGACTCCGACTCTAGTTTTATGTGTAGTATACTAATATTTGAGAATAGTTATATGATCGGTGACAGTTATGTTCTGCGACTTGACGAGAGCGGAGTGATGTTAGATGGATCAGAGATTTTATGTATTATGTACCATCCTGAATTTTAGTAATATATATTTAATAAAACCCAAAAATATTATTCGCATTGGTCCGAGCTTTTGACCCAGTAGCGCTACAACAATCAGAAGTGGGATAAGAAAGCCCGATGATCAAAAAAATAGTGGATTAAAATACTTGGAAGCATGGCCGAAAACCCGGAAGTAACAATCCCCGCTGAAAACTCAGTTATTGGTGAAGATATCGAAACGACTACACAATTAATCAAACATTGAAGATGTAATACAAGCCACGGTTCGAGCAATTTTTACATATGAACAAAGCAGAAATGATCATAGGGAAGAAAACTAGTCACATGCTACGAATAAGGAATTATCAGCGCGTTTGCCGGAGTTTTATGGGTCCGAAGACAAGCAACAAAATGTTAAAGTGTGGCTATAACGAGTCGATTTAGTCCAAAGAACATACAATGTACCGGACGGAACTCTAAAATTGTTGGCTGTTGGAAAATTGAGAGGACACGCGTTGAAATGGTACCACAGCAAAGCCGACCACGTGGCAATGGAGTGGAGGGCCTTGAAAGCCGAACTACGCAAAATGTATATGCCGATGGTAGATCCAGTCACGTTAAGAAGAATCATGGAAAGAAGACGATGGAAAAAGTTTGAAAGTTTCTCGAGCTATTTCCACGACAAAGTATTATTGGGAAATCAGGCCGAAGTACCGGAGAGTGAGATGCTTTATTATATTATCGATGGATTCGACGACAGAACATTGCAAAACCATGCTAGAATGATGATAAGTTCCACTAATACATTAGAAGATTTATACTCAATTATGAACAACGTGTCAAGAGAAGGCGCTAGTGGAAGCGGAAGGGAAACCCAACATCGGCAAAGTGCTCCAAATTGTGCGAGTGTAAACCGGGAAAGGGTGTCAGTGTCGGTAAAGTGTTTTAATTATGGCCAAGAAGGCCGTAGAGTGAGTGAATGTACGAAACCGAAGCGACCGCGGGGTTCATGCTATCAGTGTGGTTCCCCCGACCACAAAATATCATCGTGTCCAAGAAGGCGAAACCAGGAGGCAGCAGCACCGGATTCAACGACGAGCAGTGGTATTTAGGACAGACCCAGGAACACGAAAAACCTTATTTAGTAGAAGTACAAATTGTAAGTAGAGAATCTAAACTATTAACTGGCATTTTAGATACAGGTAGTCCTATATCTCTAATTAGTGAAAAATTTGTTGAACCCAGTGACATAGTTAGTTATGATAACAACCAAACGTTTTTAGGCATAAACAATTCGCCTTTAGAAATATTGGTGATATTTTACTCCGACATTGTTGTTAATCAAATTAAAATGCATTCAAGGTTCTATGTCATTAAGAAGAGTAGTATTAGTTTTGACCTACTATTAGGCCGCGATTTTATTACTAACGAAAACATTCACGACATAAAGTTTAAAAACAACAATTTAGAAATTATTGGTAAAACTAAGGTTGATGCTAAAAACGATTTTCAGTTTCCTTTTTCTGAGCTTTTATTAATTGAAAATAACAATGAACAAAACATTGATATAGACGAATCTTTGCCGTTTAATGTAAAATCATAAGTGTCTCAGATTATGATTGATAAATATTTTTGTCGAATAAAACCAGATAAACATGCAACAGATTATGAAATGAATCTAACTTTAAAAGATCCATCAGTTTATTTCAGTACCCGACCTAGGAGATTATCTTTTATTGAGAAAAAAGCTGTTGATGAAATTATAGCAGACTTGTTAAAAAATAATATTATTCGTGAAAGTGAATCACCCTATCGTTCAAATATGGTTCTTACCAAGAAAAAGTCAGGAGATTACCGCATGTGCGTAGATTATAGAATATTAAATAAAAATTTAGTTGAAGATCACTTTCCTTTACCTTTAATTGAAGACCAGTTAGACCGGCTTAGAGATAAGAGTTATTTTACTGAGCTGGATTTAAAAAATGCTTTCTATAATGTTTCGCTAGCCGATGAATCTATTAAATATACATCTTTTGTTACGCCTACGGGGTAGTACGAATTTCTGAAGTGCCCATTTGGCCTAAGTAATAGCCCAGCAGCTTTCGCCCGATTTGTTAACAAAATATTCAAACAATTATGTGACAATAATGAATTCTTGATTTATTTTGATGATATTTTGATAGCTACCAGGACAATGCAAGAAAATCTTGAAATATTTAAAGAGGTGTTAGAGTTAATGAACCAAAATGTACTAGAACTCAGATTAGATAAATGTTCAATTCTTGAGTTATTTGACTCATGAAAAGGGGATAAGCCCAAATCCGGCTAATACAGAAGCAATTAGATCGTATCCGGTTCCAGCCAATACTAAAAATGTTCAAAAATTTCTCGGGTTAGCTAGTTTTTTTCGGAAGAAAACTTTTCTATTATTGCTAAACCACTTTATGACCTATTAAAGAAGAATGCAAAATTCACTTTTAATCTGGAGCATTTAACAGCTTTCGAAACTTTGAAAAACTTATTGACTTCCCAACCCATTTTGGCCATTTATAACCCGAAAGCAGAGACGGAGCTGCATTGTGATGCATCTGTACGGTTCAATCTTACTGCAGAAGCAGGCAGATGATAAGTTTCACCCAGTTTTCTTTTTTAGTAAAAGAACCAGTGCTTATGATGCGAACTATCATAGTTATGAATTAGAGTGCCTTGCAGTAATTTATTCTTTAAAACGATTTCATGTATATTTGCAGGTAATCCAATTCAAAATTTTAACTAATTGTGACAGTTTCAGGCTAACTTTAGCCAAAAGAGATATAAACCCACGTATAATGCGTTGGTGCTTGGTCCTACAAAATTATAATTATACTATAGAGCACAGATCTAGTGATCTTATGGAGCATGTAGATGCATTAAGCCGAGTACATTCAATTTAAGTTCTAGAGGGTAATACCTTAGAACAAACGTTAGCCATTAAACAAACCAATGATGACAATATTATTCGCATACGTAGCTTATTAGAAGAATCAGAGCACCCTTTTTATGAATTAAGGAACGGGTTAGTTTATCGAAAACACAAGTTTAGTATACTCTTTTACGTGCCTAAGGACATGGAGAGTCATATTTTACATTTATATCATAATAATATGGGTCACTATGGTGTAGACAAAACCTATGAGTTAATCACACGAACTTATTGGTTTCCCAAAATTAGAACAAAAATTCATGAATTTATTAATAATTGCCTAAAATGTATTGAATACTATCCAAAGTTAGGCAAACGGGAAGGATTTTTGCACAACATTCTTAAGGGCAATTTACCTTTTGAAACCATCCACATAGATCATTATGGACCTCTTTCTTCAGTTAATCGACAAAAATACATATTCGAAATTATCGATGGGTTCACAAAGTATGTCAAGTTTTATAGTTGTAAAAGTATAGATAGCGAGGAAGTAATTAAACATTTGAGAGACTATTTCCAACGTTATTCGGTTCCGAAACAGATTGTATCGGACAGAGGTCCATGTTTTACATCCCAAGCCTTTTCAGAATTTATTAAGGAATATGATATTCGACATATTCTCATAGCCACAGAAAGCCCCAAAGCCAATGGGCAAAAAGAGAGAATAAATAGGTTATTAACTCCCATGTTGGCCAAAATTACAGACGAGCAGCAGACAAATTGGATTGACGCTTTAGGTGATGTAGAATTTAGCATAAATAATACGGTAAATAGGAGCACAGGTGAAACACCTGCTAAAGTAACAATATGGTAGAGATCAGAGGGGTAAAGTCAATGACAATGTTAGGGAAATTCTAGACTTATTGAATGAAAGTGATAGGGATTTAGTTAAAGTTACGCTAGAGGCTGAAGAGCGAATAGGAAATAGTCAGACCCAGAATAAGAATTATTATGATGCTAAACGTAAACAAGCGAATCAATACAAAATAGGGCAATATGTTATGATGACTAATTATGACACTACTCCTGGAGTAAATAAAAAGCTAATAACCAAATACAAAGGTCCTTATGTGATTAGTAAAGTTTTACCAAATGATCGTTATGTAGTTACCGATATAATGGGATTTCGAAACACTCAAATGCCGTACGATGGAGTCATTGAGAATGCCAGATTAAAACCTAATGACCATCTTGTTACTGACACCTAGGATGTTGAATGCATTGACATATAGTGAATGTATTTTATGCTGACTGTATGTTTCTTATGTATCTTATTTATGTATCGATCTTCTTAACCCTTGCATTAATAATGCTTCATGACAAGTTTTAGTTATGATTAAAATTACTTATATGTTAATTTGAAACCTTATGTAAATAGTTACTGAGAATGTTATATTCCATTTTAGTAAGTTAACCTTATGTTATCGTTATGAATATTATGTTTAATGTTTATAAGTCAACTTTATGTATCCAATTATTGTATATGCGATAACTTTATGCAAATAACTGTTGTACATTTTATGTACCACTTTGTAAATCAATCAACTTCATCCAATAATAACAGATGTTATTTACTATAGTTAATTAAGGGGGGATTGATCGAGGGCGATCAAGTGTCAGGATTGACCGAGCTGTAGGCATCTTTAGTTATGCAACCATTATTGTACTCTCATATATTATGATTTGCATATGCGGTCGGGAGTCCGTGACTCCCACTCTAGTTTTATGTGTAGTATACCAATATTTTATATGATCAGTGACAGTTATGTTCTGCGACTTGACGAGAGCAGAGTGAGGTTAGATGGATCAGAGATTTTATGTATTATGTACCATGCTGAATTTTAGTAATATATATTTAATAAAACCCAAAAATATTATTCGCATTGGTCCGAGCTTTTGACCCAGTAGCCCTACAATATATATATATATATATATATATATATATATATATATATATATATATATATATATATATATATATTGTTGTAAATAGAACATATACAGAACCCATATAGAATCCTGATAAAGGATATAAAATTAAAATTTTGTCAATAAAAATAATTTACAAAATGATGTATCAAAATAATAAAATACCTCGTATAACAATATAACTAAGTACGACCAATGGTTATAATCAAAAAGATAGTAAATAAATATAAAAAGAAATCATAAACAAACATCAGAAAAACAGTTGTAAAAATTAATTCTTCAACTTAATAAAAACAACCTTAGACAGAACCTCACAAGTAAACGCAGATCAAGAAATAATATAACGCTGCATGGAATCTTAGACACCCAGAGCATCTGTTTATATTTGAAAAATAAATAGAATCTTCTAACAAATGTAACTAAAACTATAATGATTAAACAATAAAAAGACATTTAGAAGTAATAAAATATATAGAATAAGATATTTAGTTAATAATTAATCATAAAAGTAGGTATAGGAAATATTATAATAAGTAGGAATCTGTAATATGGGCAAGGTCAAATTTATACCAAAATAAAACAGTTGAGACAAACTATACCAACATAAATTATTTTGAATGTGAAAAACAATAATGAAATAAATGATTACCGACATAGTTTATGTATATAGGTGTAATAATATCAAACATAATGAGAAATGAATTGTATATATGTATAATAAGTAAATATGTAGATTGTAGAAAACGTAGAAATAATGAAATTGCATTGACCAATCAAAACAGCGCAAATAAACAGTGATATGGAAAAAGACAATAATAATAAGGTGTGAGTGAATAAGTCAATGACAATAAGTATATTAGGTATAAAAAACTATAGTTTGCAATAAGTTTAAGTCAGAAAAACAATAAAAACAACAATAAACAAAGTGACAGGTGAAATTTTCAATCGAACTTTCGAGAACAAAAACCACTTCCGGTGACAGACGATAAAAAGGGTTGTGTTCGATGTAAAATGCGGGAAATTGGTAGTTGAGAGTCAGTGGTCAGATAGGTAACACTAATAAAGTTATCCTAGTTTTATTTAATGTAACAAATTTATAATTAGTCAAAGGAAAAGTATATAAATCAACATAAAATCTAATCAATTTTAAAATAAATCAAGTGTAACAAACGTTTGTGAGACTACAAGTAGCAGAGGAAGAAAATTATCACCCAGATAATGAAAAGCAAAGGCATTCAACATCAAAGGCGGGAATATCTATTGGGAGCGTCTCCTCCGATGTAGCATCATTTCAGGAAAAAGGAACAAAAGGTCGGTTGTGTGTTTATTAAATATATTTGGTACCAAATAAATGAAACTTTCAAATAAGAACGTATAAATAATAATTTTAAAATAATAATTTCAAGTGATATAAAAATTTTAATAGCTCATATACCTGGTTTAAAGTTCTGTTATCTTTACATGGATATAATATACCAGAGAAAAGTAATATCAAAACTTACCATTATAAAGTGTAGATAAATGTATAATTTCTTTCATGTCGAACTTCACCAAAAATATATATAAAAATTTCCACTAGTAACAGACCACAACTAATTCCAGTTTATATCAATACACAATTATTACCATACAGTAAAATAATATTTAAAAACGTAAATTTTGAATCGATAAAATATCAAATATGTTTCCAAGTGCACGTCCCGAAGAAAACTAAAATTTAACATTTTAAAATCATTTCATAAATCCTCTTAGTTAAAAAAAAGGAAACACTTTAAAAAGTTTTTTGTTTAACATAGAAGCAAAGTTAGAAAGAGCAGGTGTTTGCAAATTTCTAAGAATTTCAACGCTCACAAGATTTCGACCAAGTTATGCAAATGAGCCAGAAAAAGTCGTGGTTAAAAAGAAAGGTATAATTTTTTTGGAATATAAAGAAAGTCATATTCAAAGTGTAAATTTAGATATATATAAAATAACTCATTATTTATGTATAACGTAAGAATTGGTAGAACAAAAAGGTTAATCATTTATTTTATTAATAAATAGTTTCATCAGTCTAACTGTATAATAAGCTGTAACAAATAGTTTGTATATGAATCATTTTTTTATATGTGTTTTCAAAAGTTTTATTTCACAAAATTTTTTATCAGTCACATAAATATATCACATTAATAAGCAAGGTTGATTTTATTATCATAATATGCCCAGAACCCTACTGATTTTAAGAGTCGTAAACGAATAAGAGCAGCCGAGGTAAGAAAACATAAGAATTAAATAAACTACATGTTCATAAATAGCATAATAAAAAAAAGGAAGCATTGAATAAAAAAATATGTAATTTGGCGAACCCAACAATAGTATAAAAAGTTTAAAATTTGCAATAAATATAATATCATTTCATATTCACATATCCATACATTCAAATCATACATTGATATATATATATATATTAATACTTAAAGTCCAATCATATTCAACTTGTATAAAGTATATTAATAAATATAGAGTACTTAAAAAAAAATCAAATCATTACACACATATTTAACTGTACCACAACGTAAAAGACATATATATAGAACGTAAAGGTAAAAGTTAAATCACATATAACTTGCTTACCCCAAAAGTGGGGCTTTATATAAAATAAAGTAGCAATCATATTTAACTGCAACGCCAAAGTGGGGCATATATATATATATATATATATAGTTTAGAAAGAAACAATTCTGAGTCTGTCTTGACTATTTTATGTTTTACACTATAAATAAAACTTTTTAATATTTCATTGTTGGGTTTTTATGTAAATAATACCAAATCATATTCCCGTTCCAGAGATTTGAAATAATTCTCTATTTTCGATAGTAGTATAGTTATAATAATTACGAGTATATTCTCAATTTTTATTTAAAAACTATTTAAAAGTTCAGTTTGTATTTGGTATATTGGTTATCAACTATCTTATTATTATTTCTCATGGGTTATACACATTTATATCTATTACAATAAGTGAGAAACACTTATTCTTATCTAATCGAAATATATAAATATACACTTACCCCTGGTTGTACTGGCACTGCTGTTTTTGGGCCCAAGTTAAAAGTCCTTCCATCGGCTCTGATGAGGAGGTTCATGCCACGACTACCTGGTTCTCCACCTTCGAAAGAAAGCAATTATTCTAGTTTGACACTGTACTTCTAACCGGCTATTTATGAAGATATTCTACTCGTAGGTAAGACACAACACGTTGGACTTCGAACCGGATATTCATAAAGATACTCTAGTAAAGACACAACACATGGTCGTTCTCGTCATTTGAATTACGCTATGGCAAAAGGAAAAGCACAAACAGAATAGAACAATCGAGCTGCTCAGAAGAAGGCAGCAATGATTCATTCTGAGGGTGCAGCTCAATTCGCTAGAAGGTTAAGAGTAGGGTACCTCCACAAAATTGGGAAAAAAGAGTCTGGAGTGTGGGGTACGTCTTTAGATGCTGGAATAACGAGGACGTTTTGAAAATGTTAGAGAAGAGTCTAGGCGAGGCGGTGTATTGGGAGAACATGGTGGAGATAATACTGACGGTGAAGGAGGAATGGATGGAGGGAAGTAGCACAGTGAGGAGCATGATTAGTGCGGGCGATTTTCCGATTTCTGAATTATTAATTTAGAAAGTTGTTCCTGAATTCTAAACACGGTTTGGAATACGAACGAGTTAACCAGTACCTAGTTGGTGAGTCCTGTCCAGTTTATTTACATTATTTCTCGAGAATTATTAGGCCTTTATTAAAAATATAACAAAATTAGATGCATCTTATGGTAAGAAATTCGATAGAAATTACGTTACTCAAATAAAATTCAACGTCAAGCGAAGATAATTTTGGAATAGACAATTTAAACGGAAATTAACGTATTTTGACATTGATATACATCAAGTATATAATCAAACATTTTGAACTTTGATAAATTATTTAGCGAGTAGATTTATAATTATAGGTTGTCTTAATTTCAAGGTTGATAGAAAATTCTACCTTTGTCTTTGCGTTTATAATATTTTTGAGAAGTTCTAATTTTTATAATTTGTTATTTGATAATATATTATATAAATTTGAATTCCAATAACTCTTTGGTAATCATTTCATATTCATTTCTCATTGTATTTGATAATTTTCAGGCTATAGAAATTTTGATATAATAAGTGGCATTTGGTTAATTTCCTGACAGTAAAATCATATATGTCATAATATAATCTAATTGTCTTGTAGTATATTGAACTAATAGTTACTCTAGATTTGGAATAGCGTAATACGTAATTTGGAAAATTCTTTTAAAATTTATTAATTTGAATTATTATTTGAAATCTTTGATCCCTCCCTGAGATAAGAGTGAGTAAGTCGATTGTGTATTGATTTATCTTTCACAATATAAAATTTAATATTCATCTGAGCCGAGCATATTAATTTGACAACTGCTGTCAAAAATTTCAATAGGTTATATTCAGTGGTAAAGGCATATTCACAAGAGTGTAGTTACAATCATAAATTGTGACATCAACTAATAAAATTCATATCCTATAAATTCATAAATTAAACTATTAAATAATTGATAAAACATGGAAATATAATAATTTGTCACCCAAACGTGGGGCAAATATTATTAAAGAATAATAGAACATATATATATATATATATATATATATATATATATATATATATATATATATATATATATAATATTATATAGGTGGGGATAACGGGTATTCCAGTCCAAAGAATCAACGCAAGATCTTTTATTCACAATATGCCGCCAAGCTTTCGTGTCCTTTTGACACTTCTTCAGGGCACTATAATATATATACAAATAAAAATATGATTTAAAAATATAGAAATAAATATAAGTACTTACATGTAAAATATTTTAAGTAAATTCAATATAAATAATCAATAAAAAATTTGTGAATGTAAAAGTTTTTTGAATATAATTATAATATACATGATGTCATATTTCACATAAGACAAATCAATACATAATTTGTTTGTTCGTTACCTAGTTATTTTAATTTTCTTAGGTTACTTTATAATTATTGAATGAAGTTTGAATTTTTGGTTAGATTATAACCTTATAAAATGACATATAATTTGTTTTATATTTTGACGTTAATAGAAAAGGAAATAAGGTTAGATTATAAGCTGTGAAAATAAATTTGACAAATAATTTCTTATATTTTGACCTTAATAGAAATGAATTTATTTTTATGAAATAATCATATAAATAATGGAAAATTATCTATTTTGTTCAATATTCAAAAGGTAGCTATAAATATTACTAAGATTTTCAATGTCACTTTTCTTATTCATACTATTATTTGCCTTGTTGATTTCAACCATTCCAAGAAAATATCTTTTAGAAATATTTTGTTCAGTATGTAGAACTTTAGCTTCATTAAATAACATTTTATGGCCTGTTTCGATGGAAGGCTGTGTTAATGCACATGATTTTTTGTTAAGTTTTATATCACTTTTATGAGATGTGATGCGATTAGTCAAATTTCTAGAGCTGATACCGATGTAGTTAAGATCACAGTCATTGCATTTTATTTCATAGACTACATTTGATTTTTTTAAGTCAGGTGAAGAATCTTTGAATTTACTATTTAAATTTCCAATCGTTTTTATATTTTTCTGTCTAAATATAAAACAAATTATATGTCAAAGTCATTTTATAAGGTTATAATCTAACCAAAAATTCAAACTTCATTAAATAATTACAAAGTAACCTAAAAAAATTGAAAGAACCAAGTAACGAACAAACAAATTATGTATTGATTTGTCTTATGTGAAATATGACATCATGTATATTATAATTATATTTGAAAAACTTTTATATTTACAAATTTTTTAATGATTATTTATATTGAATTTACTTAAAATATTTTACATGTAAGTACTTATATTTATTTCTTTATTTTTAAATCATATTTATATTTGTATATATATTATAGTGCCCTGAAGAAGTGTCAAAAGGACACGAAAGCTTGGCGGCATTTTGTGATTAAAAGATCTTGCGTTGATTCTTTGGACTGAAATCCCCGTTATCCCCACCTATATATATATATATATATATATATATATATATAATTTTTGAGTTTTTCATTGATTTATGTTTAAAAGAGTTTATTATAAAAATTTACAACTATTCCAAAATTCGCTATAGATTTTATCCCTTGATAATGAATGAAAATCATTCGGAAGCTCGGGAATAAATATCTGAAAGAATTTACTCTGGAGTCTTATTGCCACATCCCCACAAAAATATCCATTATATATATATATATACATATATATATATATATATATATATATATATATATATATATATATATATATATATATATATATATATTAAAATTTATTCAATCTAATTTAATTTATTGTTGTATTATAGTTGATATATGAATATAATGATATACAATATTATTTGTCGACGTTTTCACAATTTGTGATTGTAGCGACAACTTTAGTAGCGTACGTAATCTAATTTACTTTTGACAGTAGTTGTCAAACAATGCCCGGCCAAGATAAATATCAATTTTTGAATTTAGAAAGATAAATTAATTCACAATATACTTATTCACTCTAGTCTCTGGGTGGGATCAAAAATTTTTAAATAATGATAATTCAAATTTTGTAATTTTCAAGTATTATTCAAATCAAATATTATTCTATATTCCGAATCTCGAGTAACTGTTTTTTATATGATAAAAGGCACTTGAATTATTTTATGACATTTACAAATTAATTGTCACTGGAAATTAAGCAAATGTCACTGATTAAATCAAAATTACTATAGCATGCAAAATACGTTGAAAATAGATACTGAATAAATACCACAATCAGTTGGAATCAAAATTATATACTATGTAATCAGATAACAAATTATAAAAGTTTTATTATTTCCCAAAATATTGTAAACGAAACAAAGATAATAATTTCTACCAATCTTAATATCACTACAACCTATTCTAAAACTCGACTAATTGTAAATTTTTTATGCAAAAGTTCAACTCGTTTAATATACCTTTGACGTGTATCAATGTTAAATAATGCAAATTTGTCTTCAAATTGTCTATTTTTCACTGGATGTAAGATCTTTTTTGTATAACGTTAATTCGGTTTAGTTAATATTATTCTATAGATGCATCTATTTCCGAAAAGTATTTAAAAAGGGCTATTATTTCTCGAGAAATAATTTTAAACTGGAGTGGACTCACCAAATAAGACAGGAAAACGCGTACGTATTCTAAATGCATTTAGAATTCTGCAAAACTTTCTAAATATCCAATTTAGAAACTGGATACCACTTACACTTGATACGATGCAATTCCTCTATGAATTATGCACGCACTGGCTTTACAACGTATGGCTTTATAATGTGATTTTTTAGTTATAATTTTTATTAAATTCTCAACAAAATTTGAGACAACTCTTATTTCGATGTTGTCTCTTCGGGGTTTCAAATTCAACTAACTGAACTTTTTTCAAATAAATAAATCTCTTCTCCCGTGGTTACGAAAAATTCCTTTTTATAAAACAAATACTAATTTATGTTTCCCTATAACAAAGAGAGATTTGAATTCTTTTATTACCATTGTAATTCTGATAGCAGAGACATCTGTATTTTGAAATTTCAAATATATTCTCCAAATAGTAATATATTCTACATAAACGTCATTCGAAAATTAAAATGTCAAATTTGATTTGTATACCGAATCTTTCAAAATTATTGATTATACATATCATGCAGTGTGTATCGAAAGTATTGCATATAAATATAAATAGTTTTCCTTATTTTAATGTTTCTTTTACATTTTAAATAGAGGAACTGGATTAAATCCCCCTAATAAAAGAATGACGAATCGATTCTTGTATATTATTATAATTTATCTTTCAAAATTGCCAAATATCTTATTAGTATCATAGTAAAACATATTAATATCTTCCAAATGACTATTAACATATTTCTAAAAACTTATCTTCAATCAAATTAAACTATTATCCCTAATTCCCATAAAACTTATTAACTCTACTATATCTATTTTTAAAATTTCATGCAACGTACTGTTATTTGTTATTCTAAAATTTCCTATATACATGTTGATAGTTTTTTTATGATCTCAAATACTTCTAACTCTGTTCTACTCTGTCTAAACCATTTATATGGAACTGGATATGATTTTGCCTAAACATTTCTCAGTGTTCTTCACTTTGATATCATATTTTCATTAAGCAACTTCCGGTTTCTTCGAAATTCCTCTCTCATACATCTTTAATAATTCATTTATAACTTCATAATATTCTTCATTACACTCTGTCCAATTACCATTCCTTTTCATATCTTCCATTTCTTCTATCTCACGCACATAATTATTAGACATTCTAATTTCTTTTTCTATCAATCCTTCATATTTCATTATCAAACTTTCCACTTTCCCTTCATATTCCTTATTTCCATTCAATAATTCCAATTCTTCCATAATTCCATTCCTTTTAATATTCCATAACTTCTTATTATCCTCTTCAATTGTCAATACTCCCATATTCACCTCCTCAAATTTAATTATTTTACCATTTAATTCTATCTATCTCTTCAAAATCAATTATTTCATTATCATTTCTTCTATCAAAGTTTATAAAATCTCTTCTATTCTCCAAATACTTGTTGTCATCAATTCTATCTCCATTTTCATATATTCGTTTTTCAATTCTGTAACTTCTATTTTTATTTCCATAATTCACATCGACATGTCTATCATTTCCTCTATTATCAAACCTTGTTTATATAATTTCTATTTACATATGTTTTTAAATATTAGTTGTTAATCATAAACCTTTTATTTACATATCGTTTTTATATCCATCCCTTACCATGTACAATTCCCTTTCGATTTCTAGATTTCGTTCCTATAATCCTGTCATATAATTCAATTTTATTTTCTGTTTCCAAACTTCGTCTTATTATCTTCTCTTATTGTTTGATTCTCTTTCGGTTTCCTAAATTTGTTCAAATTTTTCACTATGTTCTTTTCAAATTCATTGCTCCATATCTCATTATCTTCATCATATATACTTGTTTCTGTACTTCGTTCCTAAAAATGGATTAGAATTTGCATCTCATATTCTCCCGTATCATTGAAATTATTTTCTCATCCACCGTAATCTCAATTCCTATTATTTCATTTCCAATTATTTTAATAAAAACTCTTGTATCAATTAATTTCATATTTCTATCAAGTTTTACTTTTATTTTGACATTTCCTGTATAAATTGTTCGTTCTTCAATTTGTCTTGTGGTTTCTTCTATCTCTTCCATAGTTTCTTGTAGTATTTTGTTCATTCTCTTCAATTTCCAATTAAGTTGTTTCCCCCTATTATAATTATGATTTTTTTATCATATGTCACGATTTGTTTTACTATATTATCATCTAATTCTTTTATTTTCCAATAAATATTTTTTTCATAAATTTGCATCACTTCTTCACTTCCTAGATTCTGTAAATTAATATATATCATTTCAGTTTCCTTCTCAACTTCTTTAATCTTCATTAAACTATGTATTTTTACTTCGTCAATTTCCTTTTCCATTTTATTACATATTTTCTGTTCTATAGTATCATCATTTATATTTATATTGTCCTTCATATTAACATTCATCTTGTCCTTATTATCTAACATTATATCCGTCTTATCATCAATGTTCTCCCCTACTCGGTTAGAATCTTCCACCAACATGTCCGATTTCCTATCTCCACTTCTTTCATCACACCGCTTTCTCATATCTTCTCTCATACCATTCATAATTCCCCTGAAACCATCAAACATATTATTCATTTTTTCATTTCGTTCGTCCATTTTTTTATTCATGATATTTATATTTCCCTGCATATTCTCCGAACATCTATTCATATCTCTCCTCATATTATTTATACTACTTAATATTTGCGTCAATATGTCATTGGTACATATTACTCCTTGTGTTTCCCGTATTTTATCTTCCTGTTCTTCTGCTTCATCTCCCGTCAAAACTTCTTGTGATTGTTCCCTTCCTTGTTCCAAGTACTGCACCCAGTCTTATTGCCACATCCCCACAAAAATATCCATTATATATATATATATATATATATATATATATTAAAATTTATTCAATCTAATTTAATTTATTGTTGTATTATAGTTGATATATGAATATAATGATATACAATATTATTTGTCGACGTTTTCACAATTTGTGATTGTAGCGACACTCTTGTACACCCACCTTTAATAACGTACGGCCAAGATAAATATTAATTTCTGGATTTAGAAAGATAAATTATTTCACAATAGACTTATTCACTCTAGTCTCAGGGTGGGATCAAAATCTTTTAAATAATAGTAATTCAAATTTTGTAATTTCCAAGTATTATTCAAATCAAATATCATTCTATATTCCGAATCTCGAGTAACTGTTTTTTTATATAATAAAAGGCACTTGAATTATTTTATGTCATTTACAAATTAATTGTCCCTGGAAATTAAGCAAATGTCACTTATTAAATCAAAATTACTATAGCATGCAAAATGATAAATACGTTGAAAATAGATACTGAATAAATACCACCGTGAGTTGCAATCAAAATTATATATTATATAATCAGATAACAAATTATAAAAGTTTTATTATTTCCCAAAATATTGTAAGCGAAACAAAGATAATAATTTCTACCAATCTTAATATTACTACAACCTATTCTAAAACTCGACTAATTGTAAATTTTTATGCAAAAGTTCAGCTCGTTCAATATACCTTAGACGTGTATCAATGTCAAATAACGCAAATTTGTCTTCAAATTGTCTATTCAACATTTTTCACTGGATGTAAGATCTTTTATGTATAACGTTAATTCGGTTCAGTTAATATTATTCTATAGATGCATCTATTTTCGAAAAGTATTTAAAAAGGCCTGTTAATTCTCGAGAAATAATTTCAAACTGGAGTGGACACTCCAAAAAGGACAGTTAAACTCGTACGTATTCTAAATGTATTTAGAATTCTGCAAAACTTTCTAAATATCTTATTTAGAAACTGGATACCACTTACACTTGATACGATGCAATTCCTCTATGAATTATGCACGCACTGGCTTCACAAAGTATGGCTTTATATTCTGATTTTATAGTTATAATTTTCATTCAATTCTCAACAAAATTTGAGATAACTCTTATTTCGATGTTGTCTCTTCGGGGTTTCAAATTCAACTAACTAAACTTTTTACAAATAAATAAATCTCTTCTCCTGTGGTTACGAAAAATTCCTTTTTTTAAAACAAATACTAATTTATGTTTCCCTATAACAAAGAGAGATTTGAATTCTTTGATTACCATTGTAATTCTGCTAGCAGAGACATCTGTATTTTAAAATTTCAAATATATTTTCCATATAGTAATATAATCTGTCTATCATTAAATATATTCTACATTAACGTCATCCTTAAATTAAAATGTCAAATTTGATTTGTGTACCGAATCTTTCAAAATTATTGATTATACATATAATACAGTGTGTATCGAAAGTATTGCATACAAATATAAATAGTTTACCTTATTTTAATGTTTCTTCTACATTTTGAATAGAGGAACTGTATTAATATATGTGTCCGAGCTATTTCATTCTTTGCCTTTTCATTTTCCTTACTATCTCCTCTCCGTCTAGTTCTTGCTCAATTTCATAGTTCAGTCTTTGTCTGTACTCGTTATCTCTCAATTTAATTCGTCCCAATATTGTTCTCATTATCTTTCTTTCTATTATTCTCAAGTCTTCTTCTTCCTTTTTAGTCAGTGTCAATGTTTCAGCAGCATACAACAGGACGGGTCTTATTATCACTTTATAAATATTGATTTTGGTTTGTCTTGAGAGTAGTTTGCTTTTGAAAAGTTTTTTATTGGCATGGTAAGCCCTATTTGCATTAATGATTTTTTCTTCTATTTCCTGTTTCCTGTTTCCAGTGTTTGTTACTGTGACACCTAATTATTCGAATTTCTCCAATTTTTCAAATTCGAAATCTCCGATCTTTATTGCATTGGTTTGATTTATTTTACCAAAAATCATAATTTTTGTTTTATCTGCATTTATTTCTAATCCCATCCTACTTCCTTCACTTGTGATTTCCAGAATCTCCCTTGTCTTCGATATGATTACTATAGCGTCCGCATAGGCAATTATCTGTCTTCCGCTCGTCCTGAGATTGCTTTTTTGTATTCGTCTCATTGCATATTCAAGTGTTAGGTTGAATAATGTTGCAGATAGCGAATCACCTTGTCTTACACCCTTATTTATGTTTATTTCATTAGTTTCTCCTCCTTGTGTTTTTATCGTAGCCCTTGAGTTTTCCATAGTCATCTTGATTAACCTTCTAAATTTATCATTATTGCCTAGTTCTTTCAAAGCAGATAAAAGTTTGCCTCTATGTATTGAATCGAAAGCTTGCCGAAAGTCTACAAATAACATTTCCAGTTCTATTTGATGTTCGTATGCTTTTTCCATTATCTGCTTCAGTGTATATATGGCATCCACCGCTGATCTTCCTTTTACGAATCCACACTGATATCGTCCTATAGTATTTCCTGTAGTGTCTCAAAGCCTTCTGTTTATTGTAGCTGAGAGTATTTTATAAGCAGTATTCAGTAATGTAATACCTCTATAGTTTTGACATTCATGCTGGTCACCTTTTTTGTGGATTGTAATTATCTGGCCTATTCCCATTCTATAGGCATTTGTTCTTCTCTCCATATTTTTATTATAAGTTGGTATACTATATCATGAAGCTTCTCACCTCCGTACTTTATCAGTTCAATATTTATGTTATCTTTTCCAGGAGCTTTTCCGTTTCGGCTGTTGTTAATAATCTACATAATCTCTGCTCTTGTAGGTTCTTCTAATATTTTTTCTTATGATATTTCTTCAATGTATTCTTCAATATCTGAATCTTCTACTAGTAAAGTCCTAAAGTGATCCATCCATATTTGTTTGTATTCATTTTCTTCTTCAATGACTTTGCCATGTTGGTTTTTTATACCTTTCGTTTTGCCCTTATAGGTTCGGCTTCGTTCATTTATATTATTATAAAATTTCTTGGTATTACAATTCTTTCTTTCTCGTTCTATTTCTTTTATATTGTTATCCATCCATTCTCGCTTTGATTTTCTTATCATTTTGTTACATTCATTTCTGCTTTTCATGTATTCTTGCTTCTGCTTTATTTCGTTTGTTCTTATCCATTTTTGTCTTTTTTCCTTTTTTTCCTACTGCTACACGGCAACTATCATTGTACCACTCTTTCTTTTATCTCTATCCAGTTTACCTATGTGTTTTTCCGTTGTTATTTGAATGGATTTTTTATAGCTTCCCATTGTGCGTTAACGTTATCTTCCTTTTTCACTATTTTGCTTAGTGATTCTTCTATCTGTGTTTCATATTATTTTCTTACTTTCTCTCCACTTAGCTTTGTTATGTTCTTTCTAGTGCATTTCTGTCCCTTGTTGCTTTTTTTAATCTTTTGTTTTATCTTGGCAATAACAAGAAAGTGATCGGAGTCTGCACATGCTCCTCTGTATGTTCTCACATCCTTTATTGATGTTTGTTTTCTCCTATTAACTAATATATGGTCTATTTAAGTTGTTGCTTTGTTATCAGGCGACATCCATGTTATTTTATGTGTTTTTGGATGTGGAAATTTTGTGCTGCTTATGTACATATCCGTGCTTGCTGCGAGGTTACACAGTCGCTGCCCATTGTTATTTGTTTTTTCGTGTATAGTTTCCTTTCCTGCTACGCATTTTATGTAGTCTTCTTTACCTATTTGGGCATTAAAATCACCTAATATTATTTTATCCTCCTTTGGTATTACTTCTATTTCTTCTTCTACCTTTTCGTAAAATTTATCCTTTTCTTCATTGCTGTCCTTCTCTGTTGGAGCCTAAATATTTAATAGTGATATGTTGCAAGGTTTTGCTTTCAGTCTTAGGTATGCCATCATTTCATCTATTGGTTTGAATTCAATAATTTTTTGTTTCATTGACTGGAATACCATAAATCCTACTCCCCGGTTTCCTTGCTTTTTGTCTCCAGAATATCTAAAACTATACATGTTCTTATCAATTGCCCCTTGATCATTCCATCTTATTTCTTGCAAAGCCGCTATGTCTATATTGTATCTCATCAATTCATTTCCTACTTCTTGCATTTTCCCAGGTATCAACATTGTTCTTATATTCCAAGTTCCAATTTTTATTTCGTTTTTTCTCCTATTTTTTGGCTTCCTCATTTTTTTTTCATTGTTTCTTTGTATAATCGTATGTCCTTTTTCATTCCGAGTCATTATCCTGTCCATTATTATTTCCTGTGAATCTATTAGTTTTTTGCTTTCCGTTTTTCCAGTGTTTCATTATTTTCGTTCCATCTCCATTCTTCTTCTTTTTCTTGTGCTGCTATTACTTTAATTTGTTTATATTTGTTCCTTTCTTGCTTCGTTAGGTCGTTATTAATAAATATTTGCTGTGAGAGATTCCTAAGTTTCGATTTATTTTTCATAACTTTGTACTTGTCTTCTTCATTTGCCATTTCAATTAGACATGTTTTAGAGGAAAGCTTTGCGGTACTTTTGATTTTGATGTCCACTTTTAAGTTTTTTGAAATAAAGTTTTCTAATGTGGTTTTCATTGTCTCATTGTTAATTTTATCGACATCCAGTCCACTCATCACAAGACTATTTTTCTTCTTATCTTTTTCCGACCACTCCATATTTTTCTTCAAGTCATTCAGATCTTGTTACTTTTCCGCCCAACCTATCTAATATGCGAGAAAATTATTGGTTTACCCCAAAAAAAGTTGGAATTTTGAAAAATTATTTTGAGTTATTTTTACGTTTTCCATCAACAACAACACGAAAAAATGGTTTTTAGAAAAAAAATCCTGTGTGTATGTCGTCGTCGTTGTCGTCGGCCACTTTTTCTTACAGTTCTTGTTAGCACGATACAGCCTCCGGAGTGCAATAATTCACCAATTTTATGATTGAATAATGTGAAGGACATGTCACAGATTAACCCTATTGATTTTCAGCTCACCAGAGTCAGTACAACGGGTGCTATGGTACTTAAAGTACGACATTTTGTCATTTTTTGAGAAATTTCAGTTTGTTAGCACGATACAGCCTCTGGAGTTCAACAAGTTACCAATTTTATGATTGAATATTATTCAGGACATCTCACTGATGGACCCTATTTATTTTCAGCTCACCAGAGCCAATACAACAGGTGCTACAGTACTTTGAATACGATATTTTTGTCATTTTTGGAGAAGTTTCAGTTTGTTAGCACGATACTGCCTCCGGAGTAAATCTAAGTGACCAATTTTATAATTGTATATTATTCAGAACGTCTTAAAGATGAACCCCATTGATATTTAGCTCACTTAACCAGTACAAAGGGTGCTATGGTACTTGAGGTACCGAATTTTGGTCATTTTAGGAGAATTTTTAGTTTATTAGCACGATACAGCCTCCAGAGAGTATACCATTGATCAATTGAATATTGTTGAAGGTGTCTTACAGATGTACCCAATTAATTTTCAGTTGACTAGAGCGAGTACAGCGGGTCCTATAAATCCAAACATTTTTGGTTATTGTTAGAGAAATTTCGGTTTGTTAGGACGATACATCCCCCGAAGTGTATACAAGTAACAATTTTATGATAAAATTAACTGTCTCGAATATGCTCATATTAGTGTTTTTAAATGAAACTCACGGTCTCTAGTTAATTCCACAATATAATAAGTTATTGAAAATTCTAAAAAATTGACAATTGTTTCGATTATATTGATATTCCTACATCTTCTTTGTTATTTACTATGGGTCGGAAGGTTCATGGCGGGGGGGCTATATGCGCCTCCGTGTCGATGTTGGTTGATGTCCTGAAAACTCGGGATCTTCCAATTGAAGACACAAATGAGCGTTTGGTTTCCCTGCTGAAATCCGTTATTTTGTGTTTTCCCATGTTTCGATTAACATCTTTGCTCCCAAATTTCACATCATTATTTGGTTATGCCGTGCTGATGAGGCAAAATGAGCCAGAAACATGCATGTCCACGGTTACCACTCTATTTCAGTAGCCCTTTACTTTGCGTGAATTACCCATGATTCTCTTTGTTGTCGTTATATATATATATATATATATATATATATATACTAAACAATTTTTTCAAAATTGAAACCTAAAATTGATAATAATTATAGATCAAACGTAGTATATCAAGTTGAATGTAATGACTGTCACAAACAATATATAGGGCAAACGAAACAATACATACATAAGCGTTTGTACTCACACTCTTACGACATTAGAAATAACAAAACTAATACCACCGCATTATCAAAACAAGCCATAGAAAATAACCACACCTTTAATTTTGAAAATTTTAAAATATAACAATCATAATCTAATACTAAAAAACGAGAAATTTATGAGATGATATACATTCAGAAGAATAAAAATAGTATTAATTTTAGAAATGATGTAACTAACTTATCCAATTGCTACTACAACCTCATTAATAGTAATAACTGAATAAAAGGAATTTTATAATCCTCTATATTTAAATTATTTTGAAGACATACAATTCTGTCACCTTGTATACGGCTTTGTTGTTTTTATTTCCACCTTAAATGTATTTTAATTGATACCGAGTAAACAGTATACTACTTTCTATCGAGCGAAAGGTGTATACGATGGTTTTTGGCTGAATGATTTGAAATTTATTATCAAATGTATTTTATTGCATTTACTCCTACAGCTTGAGATGTTGAGCGTTGGGTTTTTTACATGTAAGTTTGTTTTGTTTTTTCTGTTATCATTTTGAGTCTCATTAATTTGTATATTGTATTTGTTGACTACCTGAAGATATCTCTTTTAGGTTTTTATCTAACTTTGTACCTACTTGAAAATGGCTTTATGCCGAAACGTGCGTAGTAGTAGTAAAGTATCTTTTATGTTTTTTATATGACATCACCATAGTAATAAATACTTAATGGCCGAATCCCAGGAATTTTATTTGTAAATTGGATATACACGGCCAGGATTAGTGACACAGTAAGTGTTTTTAAAGAATATATATATATATATATATATATATATATATATATATATATATATATATATATATATATGTTGAGACAGTCATATTTAGTTATATTCAACGTAATAATGATCATTATTATTCGTGAAATAAGTCAAATTGATTTTCCCATCTTGTGCTTTATTAGCCATCATTTTAACGAATATTTGTAGAAATGTAAGAAAGACATGCTCAAATCAATTATAGATACAGATAGTAAAAATAGTGAACAAAATCCTCAGTATATTACTGAAGGATTATGTGTCTATAAGCAGTGGTAGTTGTGAAACAATCAATATTTCTAATTGTAATGAGAAATGGGATAGTTTAGTTTCTACATGAATCTGTGAAACTCACGTAAGCTACTGATGAAAGTCGTAAGCAGAGAACGCAATGTTAATCAAATTTCCATTGAATAAAATCCCGGGTTGAGATTTATTTCACACATTTTCAACGTTAGATTCATTAATATTTTTGTAGATGCTGCATTTGTTATGTTAGTGCTTGCCTGAAATTGTTATATTTACGATAAATATGTGTCTCACGTACTGAATATTTATGAGTCTATAGAAAATTGTATTTGTGAAACACAATATTTCTGAGTGTAGCGAGAAATTTGGTAGTGTAGGTCCTACACGAAGCTATGAAACTCGCGTTAACGTCTGACAAAAGTCTTCGGGAATCAGAAATGAGAATTGTGTTAGCTAAAAATTATTATCATTTGAAAAGAAAATGGTATATTCAAAGCAGTTGTGTTATTAGTATTTTATCTATAAATTTCCATTGAATAAAATCCAAGATTGAGATGTTGTGTCCAACATTTTCTACTTTTTCATCACCAAAATTGTTAAATGTAAAAACAAAAATATTACCATTAAAGAAATCTGGTATATACAAACTTAAATGTCCAGAATGTAATGCTGTCTATTTGGGTCAGACCCTTAGAAATTTTGAAATCCGATACAGTGAACACTCACGAGCATACAGATTGAAACAACCAGATAAATACCACTACGCCAGACATCTACTTGACACCAATCATTCATTGACACCTAACAGAAGTACTACATATTTGTGATAAGAAACAAGAACTGGACTTTCTTGAAGAATTGGAAATAAGAAGACACTTGAGAAACCCACAATATGAGGTCGTCAATGAACATATAAATCTAGGGAGTTCTCCACTTTTAAACTGTCTTCTTGAGTGGTAAATGTAAAGATCAGCAAATATAGTTTTCCTGGTTTTCTATATCATTGCACAGTTATACTGATCTTAATTGGGAAAAATAATATCCAGGATATCCCCATAGGGCTAATAATATCTAAGCTTTAATATTTGTAATATCATATCTTCTTCTTTTCTCTATCAACATATATTAAGTCAATCACTTCTTGGACTAGCCAAAAATAATTAAACATAAGGTAGGCATCAAATAAAATGTAACTTCTGTCATTCTGACGATGATATTTAGATAATATCGAAAAAATTGTCAATTTTTTAGAATTTTCAACAAGTTTCAATATACTGTAGAGTTAACTAAAAACAGTAAGTTTCATTTAAAACGCTAATATGAGTAGATTCCACAGAGTAAGGGTCGAGACAGTTAATTTCACAAAAATCTTTTTCTTCATTCCAGCGGGCATGCTTTCGAATCAAACAATGAATTTTTTCAATTAAAAAAAAATTTTTCACTTGAGTAACTCACACTCATCATTCAAGTATAATTTTAAATCAATTCCTAATTATACATTTGTTTCAAATATCGATATTCTTGATTCAATACTACGGTTTCTGATATTAAATGAATATTTGAACAAAATCAATTCTTCATTTTAACAGTCTGGTGTTTAACCAAACAATATGTTTTTAAAATCCAAGTAAATATTTCTTTTATTTGAGTATTTAATGTTCTTGAATATACAAAAATTTTTATTTGCTTGAAGGGTGTCAGATGAAAGTGAAATTATTCTTGCATCAAATAAACCCGAAGAATTGAATGGACGAAATATAAAAATTGACATCATCTAATATTTTCTTCCATCAAACAAATATTGGTCTTGGAATCCAAATAAACTAGCGTTTTCTTTTAAATAATAGGTTTATCTCGCCATATTGAAACAACAAATTTGTTTGACAGAAATGTATTATTTTTGATTCAATACTTTCTTTTTTTTGTGTAGTTCCGTCGCGCCAATGGTTTACAACTATTTTATGGTCCGAACCCCCGATTCGTGCTATCAACTCCATTGGAATAGACTTTTAGTAAAGTTTTTTAATTATTTTAGCCAGGCAAAGGTTAATATCCTTTGAGAAGAGATGCAAAATAAAATTGATTGAAATGTAGTACCGTCTAGTATTTTTCCAGGAATTGAGCACTAAAATATAATTCCATAACAACACTTTACTCTATAAAAAAATAGGGATGAAATATAAATTCAAAATATCTCACCTTCCAATCCATATGGCTCTAATACTCTTCTCTCTGTAAGAACAGATAAAGTAAGAGCTGATCTAAACATCAGTTCTCTCAATACACCATCTCCTCCTCTGAACTTTCCGTTTCCACCGCTATTGGGTCTCAACATAAATTTTCGTACATGCAACGGATATCGTCTTTCTAGAATTTCAATATCCGTAATTCTAGTGTTGGTCATATGTGTGTGGACACCTGAACAACCATGCCAAGTAGGACCCTAAAAAATATGTTTTATTTATAGTGGGAGAGCTTGTGAACCATCCGACTAACCCGTTTTTAAATTGTGTTTTATTATCAGTCAACCCTTAAATTTTTGAAAATGTCACAAAAAATTGTTTCAATCTATTTCCACAAGACTGCAATTTTAATTTGTTGTAATTTGCATATTTTTAAGGGTAAAAAAAAATTAATCATATTTTATTATCATTCATTTACGAAAGTACCGTTCTGACAGGCATCTCGCGGCTGGGTCATCGTCCATTAAATTCTTGAGAATGTAAAAAAATTTAATCTAGTTTCACAAGGCTACAATTTTAACATGTTATAATTTACATATTTTCAAGTGTGAAAAAATGACCACCGATTTTGAAGGATTAAAGTATGTGCCAGACAATAGCAAAGTTGTCGTCGGGATAGTAATTCATAATCTGCTTCGACCAGGTCAAATTTTTGAGTGCATATTCTTTCAATTGTGTCAAAATTTTATGTGTTCAGCCAGAATATTCTAGCGGTTGCAGGTGCCTACCAGACTAGTATATAATAGTCATGACGCTCGATGGAAATGCGAGCGCAACAGACTTCTAATTTCATAAAGAGAGAATACATTTATTGTTCTGTATGTTGTAGATGGATTCTAACGGTATTTTAATGGAAAAGGTAAAGGCGCGTGAGGTGCTCAGGTACGTATATGAGCTAGTGAGATGAAGGAACCGACAAGGCCAACTGATCATTTAAAATGCAGTCAGAAACGGCCAAGTACATAATTTTTCGTCGTAGCATAAAGCTATTTATTGGTCATAGAAAATTATATTTCAAGAATAATTCAATACTTAATAATCTTTACTGCTGGTGTTACTTAGGATAACAGTTAATATCATTTGTGTCACATGCATGCAGACGTGATATTTGCCAAGAAACAATAGAATTTACATCAAAGTCATTGGTGGAATGTCATGATATTTAAAAAATTAGAAAGGTTAATAAATTAAAATAAACAAATGTTCTGCATGAAAATGTAAGTGATACAGCAGGATTTCATGTTTAATGTTTGTGACGGCAATGAAAGAATATTTGAAAATACCATTTCAAGGTAAATATATTCTGTAATGTTTCCATTGCTTTGCCGATAATAGTTAATAAGATCATGTTATAACTTCGACTATCTTAACCATACTTTAATGGAAATTAGTTAATAAAATAAACCATTAATATTTAAATTCAATGTTTAATTAATAAATACTCAACTTATTCTTTGTTACGGTATCAAAATCTCATTAACAAGAACAACTTTGTATTTGTGCAGAAATATTCTATTCGCACAAAATCAATGTTTCTCAAAGATATTTATTCATATTTAATTTCAATCTAAGTACAATCATGTATTGTGGAATGGTTAACATACCAGTCCAATTCATTCAACAGGGCAGTTAAAAGTCAGTCCTAGTTCTGTGTCTGTGGGGGGGCAGGGGGGACTGGCTTGGAAATAAATCCTTCAGCCACAGATTTTTTTGTTTAATGGTAAGCAGAACGTAAGTATTACTTGAATCTACATTTCGACACCGTTACAGATCAAATTTTGTTTGTCTAAAGAACTCCACCAGAGTGTCAAAAACTATTTTATTATTCAGCCCCAATAAATGAACTAGATTTACGGGGAACTGTATGTTTAATTTACTAAGGAACTGAGACCTAGTTCTATTCACATTATTTTCTCATATACAAGTGTAGAGTTTGGTATGGTAAAAACCTTTATAATTTTGAAATAATAAACAGTATAACCAAATCAAGGATTCTCTTTCCTTCCGGCACACTACAATTCCACAATTATGTACTTCATGTGTGAATTAAATTCGTAAAAATAGAAATTACAATTGATATTTTTTTTTAATTTATGTTAGTTATTGTTCAAAGAATTTGCAGTTAAAAATTGGGTATTAATAAATATATACTGATATTAATTTCAGAATCAACGTCAGCTGCAGAATGACCTGATGATCTAGTGGGAACATCCTGTCAAGATGACAACACTTCCGACGATGCTGATTATAGTACTTTTGAAATATCAGTTGATGCTATGCAAAGCACCATAGATAATTTATCAGGACCATCATCTCAAGATGGCGGGGTTGGTTGTAAGATAACCATTGCTTTGTAGTTGATTCGCTTATTTGTTGCTTGCTGCTTGCTTGTCTGCGCGTAGGTAGTGTAATAAACATGAAATATGGCAAAGGGAAATTTAGGGACACCCTATATAGATATAATTTTTTTCATAATAAAATAAGTCGAATTCAATTTAATATAAAAACAAAAGTTGACCTAGAGCAGAAAAGAATTTAAACAAACAATTTACACAACCGACAAGGTCGATGACAGAACACACGATGAATTGTTTATCAGAAAGTAGACAAATCTTGCAACTTAGTATAAAGAAATTAATTGAAAACTAACAAATCGCAAGATCTTAAATACGAATAAGAAGAAGGAGAAGAATTGAAAATTAACCTTCAATTACGAAAATAAAAAATATGAGACAAGGGCAAACCAAAGGAAATTGAGTAACACAACTACAGTTGATGTTTTTAATAACAATCCTCGTCCCAAATCTTCTGATATAAATAGCAGAAAATTTGGTAACAGGGGCAGTGAGAAAGTAATCCTCATAGAGTAATCGGTCGCTCGAGGTTGGCAAACGAAGCTCTGGCGTACGCAAATACTGGGAACATCAGCGTGGAGAGGGATCGCTGTGGGTGGAAAAATGTGGGGCAACCGGACCAATGGCCCGGGGCCCTGCATGCATCAGGAAATAGCGCAAACTCGTGGAAGCCTGCCCAGTATATCTCGTATCAGTAAGTCGGTGGTTGACGAGGACGTGCTTATTGATGTGAGGGCTTGCCTTAATCGGCTAGCCAAGTGGATGGGAACCACCATGAAAATCCCCCTCAAGTCAGTGGTGGAACAGCATAAGCCGAAGACTTAGCGTGGCGTAGAGAATACGCTGCGGGGCTAAGGGGTTGCTTAATCGCTATTATGCGAACTCCGGGTACCAGGCGACACCCAGGTTTCAATAGCCTTCTTCCGGTATGCGGGGCTCTGCCAGAAGCGACCAACCATTCCCTAGCTACTCGTGGGACAAAAAATGGACCAACCAAAAAAAGAAAAAACCCCAGAGGATGAAGATAGCCTCACTCATTCAGGGGGAATGGAACTGGATCATGTTCCAGACCAAAAATCCGAGGATGAGCTCCTAAAAAGTGGCGAAGAGGACCAAATGGAGCCTCAACAAAAAACCAAAAAGGCTCGAGCAAACCTTAGCGGAGCTGCTCGAAAAAGATGTAAGTACTTGTTGAAGCACAGCCTCAGTCATGAAGAGGCACGACAACAGGCACTGAAGCCTATTACAAAGGAGAAGGAGGATACACCCAAGAGTAAGGGCTCCAAAAGAGTCCGATCTGAGGAAAGCACCCCTGAACATCCGAGGAAGAAGGGAGCTCTCATAGTAGGTAAAACTACCGATGAGGGAAACAAACCATCCTACGGACAAATGCTATCAGCAATAAAGGTAGGAATAATGCCCTCCAATTATCCAGAGTTATCTCTTTCAGTGGAACAGTTAGCAGCCATAAAAGAGAAAATTTTGGACAAAATCTTACCGCTAGATCCAAAGGCAAATACCAGGCCTATATTCAGCAACTTGCAATTCAGACCTGGCTGTATTCTGCTGTCCTGTGCTGACGGAGCCACAGTTGAGTGGCTTAGAAGCATAGTTCAGGAGCTGCAGCCACAGGAGGGTGTGTCATTGAGACTCGCAGAGGAAGGTACCATTCCTCACTCAGAGATCTTTGTGACGTACCTTCCTGACAGTCTGAAATATCAAAACGAACAGATACTTCGATTTTTAGAGGTCCAAAACGAAGACCTCAACGCACAAAATTGGAGGATTGTAAAAAGGGCCAAAAAGGCCCCACAGTAGAACTCACCCTATCAGTGGATCCCATATCCGCAGAAAGGGTCAAAAAGAATGGCTATATGGCCAATTATGAATTTGGTCAGGTAAGAATATTACCCCAAAAAAGCCATGCTGAGCAACATAGTGGTCCAGTTGCAGCCTCAACCAGTCGAAGTTGCAAAAAAGAACACAAAAAGGGACCCACAAAAACGGGTCTCCTAAAGGGCAATAAGGGATATAATAAAGATCCCAAGAAACAGTAAAATGGCTCTCTCCAAATCCGTTGGGTTTCTGCAACTAAACCTCCATCATGCAAAAGCTGCAACTAGCGTGCTTAGCAGGAGTTTTAGCAGAAACCTATATGACATCGGGCTCATTCAGGAACCCTGGACTCACGAAGGACTTATCAAAGGCCTATCCATCAATTCATGTAAGTTGATATATTCACAAATACATGACAAACCAAGAGCGGCATTAGTCATCTAAAAAAAACTCAACTTTATTTCTGTTCCAGAGTTTATCACCAGAGACCTTGAAACAGCTGAAGTGGAGTTCCTCACCGAAAGGAGTAAAAGGCAGATTATAATTGCATCTGCTTACTTCCCGGGAGAGGAAGACAAGCCTCCACCAGAGCAAGTCAAAAACCTCATCAGATGGTGCAATAAAAAGAACAGACATCTTATTCTTGGATGTGATGCAAACTCCCACAACATAGTAGCATGGACACGAACAAACGAGGTGAGTATCTCTTAGAGTATTTGGCTAAATCTAATATAGACATTATTAACAGAGGTAACAAAAATAACACACCCACTTTTATCACTGAAACTAGAAAAGAGGTGCTTGATATCACCCTAGCTAGTTGCTTTACAACAAATTTAATACAAAACTGGCATGTTTCCGATGAAGTTTCGAAGTCGGATCACAGGATGATACGATTCGAGGTCGGGACTACGCGGGGACAGACCCAGTGTTGTCGAATACCTCAACAAACGAACTGGGGTTCATATAAGGACATATTAAAGTCGGATGTTCAAGGCACATTATATACGATTGAAACTGTGGAGGAACTTGAAGTAGCCTCTCAATGGATGAATCGCACGATAATTAATTGCTACGAGGAATCTTGTCCCATCAAAACAAAGGCTGTCAATAGGGATGTGCCTTGGTGGAACAATGAACTCGGCAAACTAAAGGTCTTAGCACGCAAAGCGTTTAACAGAGACAAGAGGACAGGAAACTGGGAAGACTACAAAAAGGCTCTAGCTAAATATAACAAAGAACTCAGAAGGTCCAAGAGGAAAACTTGGAGGCAATTCTGCGAAGGGATTTCTAACGTAGCCCCAGCAGTGCGCCTTCAAAAAGTAATCGCTAAGGACCACTCTAACGGTATTGGACTCCTTAAAAAGCCAAATGGAGAGTTCGACGAAACCATAGAGGAAAGCATGAGATGTTTATTAGACGCTCACTTTCCTGGTGCTGCAATTATTGAAGATAACGCAGAGGCAAATCTTGATGAAACCTTCATCAAAGCTTTTAGATCAGCAAAAAGCCTAGCGGGAAAAATCTTCACCAAGAATAGAATTGAATGGGCAATTAACAGCTTCAAGCCCTACAAATCACCTGAAGAGGATGGCATCTTTCCAGCACTTCTACAACAGGGATCCGATATCTTAATTCCCCACTAATGCAAGATATTCAAGATGAACCTCATCTTGGGATACATTCTAAAAGGGTGGAGAGAGGTCAGGGTCTGCTTTATTCCTAAGAGTGGCAAACGTCCTCCAGAGGAACCAAAGTCATATAGACCTTCTTACTCAAAAGTATGGAGAAAATACTCGACACATACATGAGAAGTGAATACTTATCAAATGCACCGCTTCACGAGGAACAATTTGCCTACCAACCTGGAAAATCTACCTTAGATGCCTCACATTTTCTCGTAAGAGACCTAGAAAAGGCAATAGCTGCGAAAGAAGTATCGCTATGTGTATTCGTAGATATAGAGGGAGCTTTTGATAGCACCTCATATGAATGGATTAGCGCTGCTGCAACTGCAAAGGGTATCCCACCTTCCATGATAGAATGGATTCAGTCCATGCTAAATACTAGGAAAATAATCATCTTCATCGGAGACAGTCGACTACTATAAAAGCGGTAAAAGGTTGTCCTCAAGGAGGAGTGCTATCACATCTACTGTGGTCACTAGTGGTTGACGACCTCCTAACAAAGCTAAAAAGAGGAGGATTTCGTGCTCATGGCTATGCCGACGATTTAGTTATAGTGGTCAGAGGTAAGCATGACGGCATCATTGCCGATCGCATGCAATGTGCCTTGAACCTCATAACTACCTGGTGTTCGAAGGAAGGAATTTCAGTCAATGCTAATAAAACGACACTTGTTCTATTCACTAACAGGAGGAAGTTGAGTATACGGACTCCAAGCTTGAATGGTACAACCCTGTTTTTCTCGGAAGAGGTTAAGTACCTTGGAGTCATCCTTGATAGGAAACTTACGTGGAACTCACACCTCGCACACATCACCTCAAAAGCATCAAGGGCTCTTTGGACGTGTCGTAGGCTCTTTGGGAAAACTTGGGGTCTAAAACCAAAAATGGTCTACTGGTCATATATAACGGTTGTCAGACCTATCATCACCTATGCTGCGCTTGTATGGTGGAAGAAAACCACGCAACAAAGGGCAAAAATTGCAAAGACTCGCATGTTGAGGAATAACGGGTGCAATGAGATCATGCCCTGGCGCGGCCTTGGATGTAATGCTAGATCTCCCTCCATTACATTTACATGTGAGGAGGATTGCTCTGCAAAATGCCTATAGGTTAACACAGGCTAAATCTCTAAAACCCGGCGATTTGACAGGACATCTCGAGATACTGAGGGTTGGTCCAACCCAATATATGATGATGCCTAGGGCTATAATGCCTGCTAAACAAGATTTCGAAGTTACTCTAGATGTTATTATTAACGATCGTGAGTTAACACAGAACGAAATCTCAGAAATAACAAGGGGTTCCCGCACATTTTATACTGATGGGTCAAAAACAAACGAAGGAGTAGGAATAGCGGCTACAGGACCTATCTTAGGTTATCAGTAGCACTAGGTAACACTTCCACAATATTCCATGCGGAACCACTAGCGATAGACTTCTGTGCTCAAGAGTGCCTCAAAAAGCGCCTCAACGCAGCCAGAATATATATTTCCTCCGACAGCCAGGCTACTCTGAAAGCTCTAAGATCTATAACTTATGAGTCCAAAACAGTCTGGAGCTGCAAACAATCTCTTAAGCTACTGGCTAGAAATAACAAACTATCTTTGTTATGGGTGCCCAGACACAAGGGAATTGCTGGGAATGAGACTGCCGATGGTCTTGCACTCCTTCCATCGGGCCCGAACCGTTTTGTGGCATGAGTAAAAGCTACATTGTGGAAGAGGTCCGGTACTGGAAAAATGTTCCAGGCCAAAGACAAGCAAAAAGGTTGCTACAACCTTCTGCTCGCTATGCAAAATCGCTCTTAGAGCTTCAGAAGTCTGATCTCAGAGCAATCACAGGACTCCTTACGGGACACTGTCCACTCAGATATCACCTCTGCAAGATGGGAAAAATGGACAGAGGAACATGTAGAATCTGCGACAGTGCAGATGAAACGGCTGAACATATATCATGCCATTGCGGTGTACTTGTTCGCCAACGCCATAGGTACCTGGAACGGTTGTTCTTGAGACCTGACCAGGTAACAAAAATAGCTCCCAATCGGATAATAGGCTTCCTTAGAAGCCTTGATCTCTGGGACAAAAAATAGATGGAGGGTATACACAAAAGATCTTTTCAGGTCGCAGTGTGGAAAGGCCAGCTATAGGCCAATCGACCCCTTTGTAATCCACAATCTAATTCTTTGTTTATACACTACTCCAAGAATTTAACGCACCACCAAAAAATAACCAAAAGTTTAAAGTAAATTTTTGTCTAAACTGCTTGTCGGATTTGAATGAATTTTTTTTTGAATGACAGGTTGACACTTCCAGAGAGTTAGTGTACTACTGTATTTGCATACAAACTTATTTTTGTAAAAATACGGGGTGTTGCAATGACAACCTGATTTTTTCATAAAATTTGTAACACCTTGTGGAGTTCAACAGTAACAATATCAACTTAAAATTAAAATCAAACTGTAGCTTTATCTTTTTGTAACATTTTGTTTTTTGATTTACTCTATTATCTTGGCCACAACAAGAGAAAATCAATTTTATAGCATAACATGTTTTTTATTAAAATTTATTATTCAACTTTAACAACGAAAAACAAAGAAACAAAACGTAAACAAAAGTCAGTAGCGAGTATTTTCGCCTCTGGCCGAAATAACTGCTTGGCACCGACGGCCCATACTTAAAATAAGCGACCGTATATCATTTTGGTCAATTTCTTCCCATATTTCAATCAGTCGCCTCCCCACGTCTTCCAAGGTGTTCAAGTTCCGTTCCTCTCGTAACCTCCTCCCAAGAGTTTCCCAAAGATTCTCTATGGGATTTAAATCAGGGCTTCTAGCTGGCCATGCCATGATATCGATGCCAACTTCCTCTAGATAATTCCTCACAACTCCAGCAACATGAGGCCTGGCATTATCGTGCATCAACATAAATCCTTGCCCTATATATGGCGCATATAGCATTACATGTTGGTCTAAAACCTCCCATATGTACCTTTCAGCTGTAAGGCTTCCATTATTTATGACCACGAGTTCTGTGCGACCAGTCAAAGAAATACCTCCCCAGACCATCACAGATCCTCCTCCAAATAATGTGTTATTTGAGAAATTACACTGAGCATATCGTTCGTTAGGGCGTCGATATACACGTATGCGCCTGTCATTATTGTACAAACAAAATCTTGACTCATCCGTAAATAATACCTGTTGCCATTCCGCTTCTAACCAGTTACGATGTTCCATGGCAAAATTCAGCCTCGCTCTTCGATGATCTCTAGTTAGAGCTGGCCCCCGAGCAGCAATTGTAGGTCTCAAATTGTGTTCTCGTAGTCGCTGACGAGCTGTTTCACCATAAATTTGTACACCAGTAGCATCTCGAAGCCGGGTTTGAAGGGTCCGGGCTGTTACAAAACGTTGTCTTAATGCCGATAATCTTAAAAAACGGTCCTGATTAGGGGTTGTTATTCGATTCCTTTCTTGTCCCGGTCTGCGACCATGACTTCCAGTGTCTCTATATCTTTGTATAACTCGTGAAACGGTTGTATGGTATACATTAAATCGTCTACCAATTCTTCGGTAATTCCAGCCTTCCTCGAACGATATTAATGCTTGAGCACATTCTTCGCCAGTAAGATTTCGTGTTTCACGTTGCATATTAATTAAAATAAAGGTTTTTATAAAAAAACGTAAGGGCTAACACTAAAAATACACTTCTATGAAATACTTTTTGACACCTGTATTTAGCTAATGACAATTTACTGTAACTTATTGTTTTTCATAGCCTGCTACTCACTTTTATTATTATAAATTTTAATAAAAAACATGTTATGCTATAAAATTGATTTTCTCTTGTCGTGGCCAAGATAATAGAGTAAATCAAAAAACAAAATATTACAAAAAGATAAAGCTACAGTTTGATTTTAATTTTAAGTTGATATTGTTACTGTTGAACTCCACAGGGTGTTACAAATTTTATGAAAAAATCAGGTTATCATTGCAACACCCCGTATTTATGCAAAAATAAGTTTGTATGCAAATACAGTAGTACACTAACTCTCTGGAAGTGTCAACCTGTCATTAAAAAAAAAATTCATTCAAATCGGACAAGCAGTTTAGACAAAAATTTACTTTAAATTTTTGGTTATTTTTTGGTGGTGCGTTAAATTCTTGGAGTAGTGTATAATCTACAGTAAATTTCTCTAATTGTACAAACATATAGTATATTTGATTTTCAATTTCAATTATTATTTTTCTTCCTCTCTCAAAAATAATCTTTTTCTTTAAAAATATTGAGCTGACAAGGGAAGATCGTGCCGGAAAGACGTTGAGATTTTGGTATTTTAACGCCTCTCGATCTTTGTTTCCTTCTGTGTAGTGAAGTATATAAAACTCAGTGATAAATGTTTGCGTGCTGTGCAATAAGAGGAGTATAACAAGGTGTTCCTCGAAAAATAAAACTTTTGGATACAGTAGAATGTCACAAATAATCTTCTCTTGGCTTGTTTTCACCTGTCAATAATGTGGAAATTAAGTTTCGCAAATATTTTTTATATCAGAATTCATTTATTGAAGGAAGTTTTGAATCAGTTGAATAATCAAACATATCAAAAATTGGAATTTATACAAATAAAATATTTATAATCTGATGATGGCGATGTGAATACTTCAAAATTTAATTACTACCTATCGTACATAATATAAAGCATCAAATAGACATTTTCGAGTGTATACAAAAACATTTTTTGAGAAATGATCTTCAACAATATTTTCCAGATAAGAAGAATCTCAATTGTTCAACTTATGAAATCACAAGAACTCACTAACGGAAAAATTAAGATAGGATAAAATGTGCACTTAATAACTACTACGAACTATAGTAAAATCGCAGTCGGTGCGGACTAATAAAATTTTATGGGACTTGTTCACCACAAGTGGACTAAACAAAACATGTAATTTTACCCTACCTGCTGTAATGAATGTTGTGAAAACAAGAAATTTATTTGTGCCGACGTGTATTGTAGAAAGACAACAATGACCGAGTCGTATCTTAATACTTTCTAGGGGTATGATAGGTGTAGGATTAGGAACAGTATTAGGGGTTCGTAGGTATATATTGTTAATATTTGTTGTATTGCTTAAGTTTAAAATTATGAAAATACGTAGTTATCCTATTAAATAAGTGTGGTTTATAATGACCGTTAAATTATGGCTCGAATTCTAAATAAAACAATGTTATAATAGGTACTAATTATAATTTTTTACCAAATTAATATGAACATGTCACTTGTAAACTGTTTTAAATAGTTCTTCCCTCATCTTGGTCTAGATTACTAAGTGCAAATGTCTTTAATCACTATCCGAATCACAATCGTCACTTGAGGAGTCATTATATATTGAAATCATTAATGGTGTTACTGTAATGTCTGCATTTAATATTTTGTCCAGATTCCACATGTTTTCTTCCTTTTTCAACCCTTTGGCGACTATCGGGACATATATATCCCAAACAAATTTCTAAACTGTCTGCTGGTAAAAATAGTACCCATTCTGTACAGAATATTTCAAATTCAGTCTTACTACGGCTGCGGCTAAAAAAAGTGGAAGTGTCAACGCAGGCATGACCTTGTTAGCAGACATTTATTCAGTGTTTACCGTTTGTTCAACGTGGTTACTGTGATTTATTGTTAGTTGCTGCTTGTTTATCTACATATTCATTGAAATTGTGCATTTATTTGGAAAAAATACGTGATAATAAAGGTAATAACATATTTATAAATATATTAGGTGTAAGTATATAGCCAAAATTAGAGTGAATATTTTATTGGTTTACATATGTCCCAACAGTATTTTATTTAGGGTCACATTTGTCCCAATAGATATTTTTATCCCAGATGAGCCGAAAGCCGCTTAGTGCAGAAGAACTGGAGGAGGCAGCACAAGCATTGTTTGACAGTGACGGCGAATCGGAAATTGATCCTTTCCATTCCAGTGGCTCAGCAGACTCCGATTATGAACCTTCTGATACCGATATTGAAGAAAATGAACTGAAAACGACATCTGATGGAGCCGAAGAGTCAAGTTCAGATGAAGATGAGTTGAGTAGAGACGAAGAAGAACAAGAGGTTCAGCATGTTGTAGATGAACTAGATCAAGGGGCTAACGAAGGACAGCTGCAAGCAGGCAATCTATGGTTTGTCAATGATGGAAGTTTCATTTCTCGCCTTCAGGTTCCTCAACAACAACAAGTCAATTGTAATCTGAATAGAAATTTGAGTGAAGTAGAAATATTACTAAAAGTTTTTCCAAAGAGCATTATAATGTATATTGCTCATTGTACAAATTTACGTTTACAACAGCTTGAAAAGGACTCCAAAAAAAGAAATTTGACCGATTATCATGAGATTATGGTAATATTAGGGGTCACAATTATAATGTCTTACAACCGTGTTCCTACATTCAACGACTATTGGTCTCAAAATGAATCGCTGGGAAATGCTGCAATCAAAAAAGCTATTTCCAGAGATCGTTGTAAACCTCTGTTATCAAAGATGTATTTCAATGACCCCGTGAAACCTACAAATGCTGGAAAATTGTATTATACTGAAGAAATTGCAACCTTCCAAAGTATATACGAGTCGATGGCAAAATTCAAGGGACGATCTGCTTTCAAACAGTATGAAACCCGTCAAAAGAGTTATAAAGATATGGGTTCATAATGACTCTTGTACTGGTTATGTTTATTATTTTAACGTATATGAGGGCAAGGATACTGGAGGGCAAGGAACTTCAGGAGAAAGGGTGGTAGGAAAATTAATTGGTACCATTAGACACCTACAAGTAGCACTCTGTTTCGATAGATTTTTTACATCTGTTCCCTTGTTTGACACAATGCCATCTCCAGCCGTAGCTACATTGATGAAATATAGAAAGAATGTTCCTAAATTTATAACTAAACTGAATCGACGCGATTTAGGATTTAGGGTAAACAATAACGGTACTATATTCACTAGATGACAGTGTAACGAGTTATTTTTTTTTATTTTTCCGATGGTATTTTTATGTTTAATAAGTGAATATAACTCGTTATCTACTTTCCAACTTTGATTTCTGGTACCGTTTCAGTCCCGTAATATAAATTTAAGTATTTACTTCATTAGTAACTCAAATGCCGTGATTTACCATTTAGAGAAATATGTGAAATGTATTAAATTCCGCTTTTCAAAATTTAAATTATCGAGGACGCCCGGTATATGAACTATTTCAATTAAAACCGGAGCCGTTCAGTACAAGTAGAAATATTTCTTGTTGTAATTAAATCGAATTCCCTCACCACCGTTATCGCCAAAATTTAGGTAGGGAGTAAATTATAAATTCGAGAACCGAGCGTTCAAAAGGCATTAGTTGATATTATTCAGTTATTGATATTAAGTTATTGAGTTTATTAAGTTTTTGAATTGATTGTTAGAGTGAGCTAGAATTTGGCCGTAGACATATAGCGTGAAGTGTACGACCGTCGAGTATTTTCCGAGTAAGTGAAAATTTATTTTGTAAACCCAATAAAAGATTTCACCCGAGTTCCAAAGTTTCATATGTAATTTCAACAAACAATTTAGTAGTTTGGTTATTAAGAATATAATTCCGTATTTTGATAAAGCCGGCAGCTGGTAGTTTTTTTTTCTGAGGCGATAAAAAACAACTTTATTCACAGTTTTTATTATCGCGTTCTGTATATTGTTTCTCTGGAATTAGGGTCTGATTGAAATATCATTTTGATTTCAATTTTACGAATAGTTTCAATAGTTCCGTTATTTGAGAATATAATTCCGTATTTTGATAAGGCTGGTAAGCCGGTATATTTTTTTTGACGATAAAAAACCAAAGTTATTTACAGTTTTTATCACCGCGTTTTGTATATTGTTTCTTTGGAATTCAGATCTGAGCCTTCAATACATTGAAGTAGCATTTTGATTCTAATTTTGCGATACAGATTGTTATACCTAGTGTCCTGTTTCAAATTACCCAAATACATATTAGATTTTCATTTGAATTCTAAGACACAGTTTTATTTTGCTTGTATTTGGGTAACCGCTGTCCTATCCTCCGACCAATATTTTAGAAAAATTTTATCCGATAATTTGAAAAATTTAAAGTGTCAATTCTCCTATAAGAAAATTTAGATTCTCAATCAAGTACGAGGCTGTTACCACTGATTGATTGATAATCTAGTTTAAATTAATTTGAAAATTTAAAGTGTCAATTCACCTATAAAAAATTTAGATTCTCAATCAAGTACGAGGCTGTTACCACTGATTGATTGATAATCTAGTTTAAATTAATTTGAAAATTAAAAGTGTCAATTCTCCTATAAAAAATTTAGATTCTCAATCAAGTACGAGGCTGTTGCCACTGATTGATTGATAATCTAGTTCAAATTAATTTGAAAATTTAAAGTGTCAATTCACCTATAAAAAATTTAGATTCTCAATCAAGTACGAGGCTGTTACCACTGATTGATTGATAATCTAGTTTAAAACAATTTGAAAATTTAAAGTGTCAATTCACCTATAAAAAATTTAGATTCTCAATCAAGTACGAGGCTGTTACCACTGATTGATTGATAATCTAGTTTAAATTAATTTGAAAATTAAAAGTGTCAATTCTCCTATAAAAAATTTAGATTCTCAATCAAGTACGAGGCTGTTGCCACTGATTGATTGATAATCTAGTTTAAATTAATTTGAAAATATAAAGTGTCAATTCACCTATAAAAAATTTAGATTCTCAATCAAGTACGAGGCTGTTACCACTGATTGATTGATAATCTAGTTCAAATTAATTTGAAAATTAAAAGTGTCAATTCTCCTATAAAAAATTTAGATTCTCAATCAAGTACGAGGCTGTTGCCACTGATTGATTGATAATCTAGTTTAAATTAATTTGAAAATTTAAAGTGTCAATTCACCTATGAAAAATTTAGATTCTCAATCAAGTACGAGGCTGTTACCACTGATTGATTGATAATCTAGTTTAAATTAATTTGAAAATTCAAAGTGTCAATTCACCTATAAAAAATTTAGATTCTCAATCAAGTACGAGGCTGTTACCACTGATTGATTGATAATCTAGTTTAAATTAATTTGAAAATTAAAAGTGTCAATTCACCTATAAAAAATTTAGATTCTCAATCAAGTACGAGGCTGTTACCACTGATTGATTGATAATCTAGTTTAAATTAATTTGAAAATTTAAAGTGTCAATTCACCTATAAAAAATTTAGATTCTCAATCAAGTACGAGGCTGTTACCACTGATTGATTGATAATCTAGTTTAAATTAATTTGAAAATTAAAAGTGTCAATTCTCCTATAAAAAATTTAGATTCTCAATCAAGTACGAGGCTGTTGCCACTGATTGATTGATAATCTAGTTTAAATTAATTTGAAAATTTAAAGTGTCAATTCACCTATAAAAAATTTAGATTCTCAATCAAGTACGAGGCTGTTGCCACTGATTGATTGATAATCTAGTTTAAATTAATTTGAAAATTTAAAGTGTCAATTCACCTATAAAAAATTTAGATTCTCAATCAAGTACGAGGCTGTTACCACTGATTGATTGATAATCTAGTTTAAATTAATTTGAAAATTTAAAGTGTCAATTCACCTATAAAAAATTTAGATTCTCAATCAAGTACGAGGCTGTTACCACTGATTGATTGATAATCTAATTTAAATTAATTTGAAAATTAAAAGTGTCAATTCTCCTATAAAAAATTTAGATTCTCAATCAAGTACGAGGCTGTTGCCACTGATTGATTGATAATCTAGTTTAAATTAATTTGAAAATTTAAAGTGTCAATTTTAGATTCTCCATCAAGTACGAGGCTGTTGCCACTGATTGATTGATAATCTAGTTTGAATTGATTTGAAAATTTAAAGTGTCAATTCTCCTATAAAAAATTTAGATTCTCAATCAAGTACGAGGCTGTTGCCACTGATTGATTGATAATCTAGTTTAAATTATTTAGTTTTTTTATTATAAACTGGTCTAGTCACATTTTTCCACCTATCCCGAATAACTATCCCTACCGCGAAGATAGTTTTATCTCGTTGACTACCGTGATAGGTAATTATTGTTTTACTGCTGCTTACCGCATAATTACAAAACTGCTTATACCGCTTCCACTGTTATCTGCTTGCTTACACCTGTTTCATTGTGTCATTGCTCACATTCCTTAATACCGGCAAATTTCGCATGGTGCATAATAACATAAGGCTTGAATACATTTGCTTACTTCATATATTTAACTGATTCGGCACCGATTGAAAATAATCAGAAATTGTTGAATGTTATTTTATATGTATATATTTTAAATAGGTCTTGTAATATACCAATAAATACGATCAGTGTTTTCTTAATATCCCGTAGCATCACCGTCTAAGGTTTATAGGTTTTGTAGGTGTGTTAAATTCAACGAGACCTCTGGAGTTTTCCATCTGAGGCTACCTGGAACTCTTGACGCCGAGGGTCAAGGGGCCGTGGAGTAAACCACGTAAAATAATCTGGCGCCCAAGCATTTGTTTGCAAAAGAACTTTGCATCGAGGGTGTCCAAAGTGACGCATCAGTCGCTAAGAACCTGTGTGAGAAGTGAAGGAAGAAGCAAACGGCAGGAAAGCGCGTCACAGCAGGACACCAAGGACTTACTTGCTATACTGATAACGTAACAACTGTAAATCATACAGGAAAGGATGGTTCTAAAAAAGATATACCTTGTCCTGAAATGCTGGAGTTCTATAACCGATACATGGCTGGAGTAGATTTAGCCGACCAGATTATTAATTTGTATGATTTCGATCGAGAGTCGGCTAAATGGTGAAAGAAAGTTTTCTTCCGACTTTTGATGACATCTCTTCTAAATACTCCCATCTTGTTCAATGACTTACATAGGAAAGACAAATAACGGTTTTTGCCGTTTCTTATTACAGTAGCGGAAGGGTTAATATCATTAGGCAGAAAAAACGCTACAGTTAAAAGAAAATCAGCTGTATCTTTGGGTCGCCCAACAATCAAGAAACGAAAGATGTTTAACGTTGGTGATCATTTACCATTGGAAGGGAAAACCAGGAGAATATTCCAGAGATATTCTGTACAGTTCAAAAAAGAAAAACGAACGACGACTATGTGCTAGTGTTGCAACATACCTTTGTGTAAAACTTGCTTCACACCGTTTCATTTGAAATAAATTATTATGATTTCCTACCTTATCCAGTTTCTTGGAAGCATTTTGTTGGTTTTTGTTGATATTTTGATTTTTTATTTTCATAATAAAATGATTGACTAGGCCTGTTGGGTTAATTCTGTCCCATTATAAATGTCTAACCGGGACATATATATCCCATTCAAAATTGCATTTTTTTTAGTGAAAATTGATGTCAGTATTTTATTCCACAAATACTATCCCTACTAACTATAATGATTTTAAAAATACTTTACCAATTTGATAAAAAAAATCCGACTTCAAAGGGTTTTAATACACGATGAATTCTTTTTTGTCAATTTTCTTTAGTAACTTGTAATAGGGACATGTCTAATAATTCTTGCACATCTTATAGTTTGAATGTAGTATTATGTCGACCTATGAAACTTTTCACTTGTGCCAATATCAGTTCTATCGGATTTAATTGGCAGTGATAGGGGGGAAGTCGCACTACGTCAATACCACGTTTTTTTGCTAGTTCGTCCACTGCATATCGAGTATGAGGCTCATTAAATTTTACAATTTGTAGAAGTTCTGCTTTGACTGATTTTTCAGGAAAGTTAATATTTTTGTCTGTTAGCTATTCAATGACCTCTTGTTTTCTCCATGATGTGTTTGGCACCTTCTCAATGTGACGAGAATGGTAACAAGCGTTTTCTAATACTGTGACTGAACCTTTTGGTACTAGGTCAATCATCTGCTCAAATTATTCCTCAAAAAAGTCGGCGTTCATATATTCATGGTAGTCTCCAGATTTGTTAGATTGGAATATTGAAGAGCCGCCATCTAAAAACCTATTATCACTGCCAATATGTGTTATGATTAGACGTCGTTCCTTACCGGATGGACTCTTCAATTCTGTAGATAATCCTTCCAAAAAAAGCCTGTCGTGAAGATTGATTGTTGGTATCCTGCCACATTTCACTGACAGTGAAGCTTTCATTCATCTAGGTTTCATCCAAGTAAAATATTGGTTTGCCTTCTTCGCGTAATTTAAAAATTGTTCTTAGGTATCTCCGTCTCCAACAAATGATTTCGTCAGTATCAATTAGAATTGCTTTGATATCAGGTTTTGCCCATTTAAATTTTAATTTCTGTAACGTTTCCCGTAGTTTCGTACGGCCCATTTAAGGAAAATATGGACCTTTATTCATTTCATCCGAAATTTTAGCTAGTGTTGGGATTTCTGTCGTAAAATAAAATTTGTGCACTTTTCTTTCTATTGCGTTTTTAATTTCTTCTGTGAATTCAACTTCCTTTTTACCGCCTGCATTTTTCTTTGCGCATTTAATAACTCCACTTTTCGCTTCACTTCTAATTTTGTATATTGTTGATTTGCTTACGACTGTCATATTAGTTATCTTTGCAACAATGTCATCAACTGAACCTGAAGGATTTTCAGTTCTTAAGTAATTGTATACATTGTTTATTATTACTTTCTCGTTCACCGACAACGCCGACTTTTTCGTACGCTTTACAGGTGTAAACCCGGAACCATACTGCAAATTTTCTGCCATTATCACTATTAACCAAAACTAGTAATCACAATAATTACTTTATAAAAGTTATCAAGCGAGCAAGTTCTTTAAAAATTCACTAAATGAATAATTGCTGGCAGTCAGACTGTGACTAACTTTGAAACTGAAATACACAAATTCCAGTCAGGTAGGGGAACTATCTCTGAAATTATAACCCCACCCCTTCTGCCTGAGGTCTTTAAGACTCGCAATAGTTCTTGAAAAGTCGTTTATATGTTCATGAAAAAAATACAACCGAATACATCAAAATAATATAGGCATTCAATAATATTCGTAATAAATATTTCAGTAATCCGAATGTCTCCATACTTTAAACATAATAATAGGTACCCAGCCCTGAAATGACCTGTCCCGACAGTTTTATTACTTCGCACAGATTGCGATTTTACTATAGTATTAAGTCAAGAATTAGTAATTATACCGATCTACCTGCTAAGGATGAGATGAGTCAATTCCAATCCAACAATTATAAAGCGCATGATACATTCTAGAAATTCTGGTGTGCGTTCTATATTCGCATAATTCCTCAAGCATGCAATTAAAGGTTTTGTTATCCGGGCAAAGTATTTGATGCATTTCCCATGATAGCCTATGGAATTTAGTACATGGCCACTAACTCCAGGGAAATAGCCGAGGAGGTCAGGCAAACATCTTGAGGACACTTCTCCCAAGATCATTGTGCGCTATGAAGAATAACACCCTGCCCGAAGTGATTCTGCATAGCAATGACCTCTAAGGCTTTGTTGGAAGAGGCTGTTGTGACATAAACATAACGGATATAAACAAGGCAAAATTCCTCTAATATAAAGGTGAGTTGCAGGGACCTCAGCGTGGATAAGGGAGCATATTTTCCTGCGCGCGGGGGAAGGGGGACTGGATGATCTGACATCCGCAGCACCCTCGGTGCGTCGGAGAAGGGGATCTCTTTATGGAAACCTGCCTTGTCTTAAATAGCCGGAAAAGTAGAAGAGAAATACAATAAAAATCTCTCCAAATCAGAAGTGGAACATCATAATCCTATGACTGCATTGCTAGGGTGTGGAGTAGTCGTTATTATGCGAACTCCAGGGCATCTGGCGCACCCAGGTTTCAACAGCCTTCCTGTGAAATAGGGGGCTCTACCGTAGGTGCCGTTTTTCACTAGGTTCTCGTGAGACCATATATGGAAAACACACAAAAAGTAAAACTCAGGGCGAAGCAGACTCCGCAAAAACTACAAAGAACGAAATTCTCATAGAAACGGGCAGCATCACACAGGACGTTGACTGTCCCGCTCTTCAAACTGCCCTACTCAAATCTGGCAGTGAGAAAAAAACTTATTCAACCTTAGGAGCCCTCTTGAAAGGGAAAGGGAGAACCAAGCTCTCTGGAGAACGAGGTTTGAATACTTTATCTAACAAGGCCTTCCAATAGAAGAGGCCAGACGAAAGGCCATATAACCGTTAGGGAACACATCCACTGACAAATGACTAAAAAGAGTCCGATTAGAGGAAAGGACTTCCGACGATCAATGGAGAAAAAGACAAAATGCAGCAGATAGAGGCAACTGTGCCTAAGCGCTCACCAAATCAAACTCAGGTTACTGTAGGGGTAAAGTGGGTATTCTGCCGAATAATTATCCAGAGGTTCTCCTTAGTGTAGAACAAATAGAAGCCGCTAAGGAGAGCATACTGGACAAAATCAATGAGTTGAGGAAAAAGGTTACAACAAACCCTTACGTCCACTGCTCACATAACAGACTTGGATGGCTAGCACTAATGTGCGCCGATAACGCGACCGTGCAGTTGTTGAAATGTGACACGAAGGTCAACCCCAAAGGACACCTATTCGTCTTTGGCATAAGAGATGAGGAAATGGGAGTCATAAAGAAACGATCAATGAGGATGAGCTACGCGTTCACCTCATTGGTTGTCAAAACAAAGAAACTTGACTCGGAACTCCAAGAAGCTGTTGCTGTTGCGGAGAGTGTCGAGCCATTCTCCAAGATGGCGACCGACAGTCTCCTGGCGGAACTAACGGCTCTAAGCCAGGATACAGGCGACGTCAACCCACCTCCAAGTGAGGAAGTGGAGATGGCCTATAAAGGAATCATAACCCATCTCACCACCATCAAGCAGAGATGGACAATGAAAAGGTAAGATTTATTCAATGTAACCTTCAACACAAAGAAGTGGCTTCGGCAACATTATGCCGCCACCTGGATGTGATGTAGGATACAATAGCACTTATCCAAGAGCCCTGGATAAAACAAACTAAAATCATGGGTCTAAATAATTCAAAAGGTTTAATTTCCAGCTTCCCAAGCAATCAGCAACCTAGGACGGCAATATATGTCACTAGTAATTGTAAGTGAAGGTGGAATATGCAAATAAAGGTCAAAAGAAAGTGTTAATACTGCCATCCGCATACCTCCCCTCAGACGCAGCTAAACCACCACCAACTAAGGAGCTGTACGACCTTGTGGAACACTGTCTCACCCAGAAGCTTGAATTGGTAATAGGCTGCGATTCAAACTCTCACCATGTAAGCTGGGACAGCAAGAATATTAACACTAGAGGTAAGTCTTTTTATGATTACATAACTAACAAAAATCTCTGTATTCTAAATAGAGGTTGAACTGAACCTCTCGTAGTCAAACGCGAATAGATATTTCCCTATGTACTATAAACACTTTGAATATAATCTCCGGCTGGCATGTATCTGACGATATTTCAATGTCGGACCACCGCTGGATGAAATTCGAAATTAAACTGGCGCTCACAACCTCTACAATGACTCGCGACACCAGGAAAACGGACAGGACAAAATATGTCCACTGTTTGAAAGGGTATCTGCGAGGAGTCGAGGATGTGCTGCCTAACAAGAATGGAGATTTGGGAACTTATTCTAAAACCATTCAAAACTCCATAATTAATGTCTATAAGATGTCTTGCCCACTCAGGAGGGTCTCAGGGGGGTCGATATTGATGGAGCCTCCACTCCGTGGTGGTGCCATGAGATTGACCAGCTCAAGGGGACGGCAAGGAAATCTTTTAATAAGGCTAAAAGAACCAGACTCGAAGAGGATTGGAACTTATACAAGTCTCACCTCAAGGAATATAAAAAAGTCATTACACAAACACAGAGAGAAGCATGGAGAATCAATTGCGAGGAAATCGAGGATTTTCCCCAAGCAGCTAGACACCAAAAAGCCCTCTCAAAAGACTCCCACCGTCATATCGGTATACTAACCAGAGACGATGGCACAAAAACTGCCAACCTAAAGGAAAGCCTTCAATTATTGATGTCAACCCACTTCCCGGACTCCAGAACCACAAATACGGCAGCCTGGGAGGATGAGGAGAATCACTACCCAGCGGACGACGACTGGCGTATATCACGACAGATCGTCGACGCGGACAGACTGAGGTTGGTAATTTCAGGCTTCTCCTCCTTTAAATTCCCGGGAACAGACGGCATTTATTATGCCCTACTTCAGTGGGGTCTGGATGACCTAATGCTGCACCAAGTAGGAATCCTCAGATCCTCGCTGGCACTGAGGTATATTCCAAAAGGTTGGAGAGAAGTCAAAGTTGTGTTCATACCAAAACCAGGAAGAATGGACCATTCCCTCCCAAAAGCATATCGACCCATTAGCCTCACATCGTTTTTAATGAAGACCTTAGAGAGGCTGTGCGAACGATACATGAGAGATTTGGTGATAACACGAAATCCACTGCATCCACATCAATATGCATACACTCGAGGGAAATCCACCGATTCATCTCTTCATCTCGTAGCGGGCCGCATCGAGAGATCGTTGAAAAATAAGGAGTCCACCCTGGCTGTATTCATAGACATAGAAGGTGCATTCAATAGAACTACTTTTCCTAAAATAACAAATGCACATTCCAAAAAGAATATCCCCCAAACCATAAATGGCTGGATATATAACATGCTCTCAAATAGAGCAATAAAAATCAGTGTGGATGATGTAACCATCAGAGGCTTGGTTGTAAAAGGTTGTCCACGGGGAGGGGTACTCTAGCCACTACTGTGGACCATGGTCTTAGACTCCTTGGTCAGCCACCTCAACGATTTTGCTAACAGGAAGATTCGAGGAGACACTCGTTGTCAAGAAATCCAAAAAAGACGAAGATGGTTCCTTTCACGAAAAAAAGGAAGCTTGCATAACATCAAGCCCCAAAGCTCTTAGATACCAAACTTAATTTCTTTTCAGAGGTGAAATATTCAGGGGTCACCTTTGACAGTAAGTTAACGTGGAACTCTCACTTATAAAACAGAGTTAAAAAAGCATATATTTCTTATGAGCAGTGTCGTAGAACCATCTGTCGCACCTGGGGAATGTCACCTAGGGTTGCTGCCTGGATCTACACTGCCAACATCAGACCTATGGTAACATACGGCGCGATTGCCTGGGGAACTAAAGAAAACCAGCTGACAATCGTCCGTAAACTGGATCAAATCCAAAGAACAGCATGCCTCAACACAACAGGAGGCATGAGAACCACACCAACAAGACCCATGGAGGTAATCCCTGGTCTCACTCCCCTGGACATATACATCAAGGAGGTTGTTTTGCTGACCATGACATGTCTACGCTCTACCGGTATACAACATGATGTAGGATCCGGTATATTGAGACGTAACATGTGGCATGAGGCCCTCAGAAAGGTCCCACTGCTGCACAGATGGGTCTAAATCAAATGTGGGCTCAGGATGTGGAATTTTCTCCAGATTCCTGAATCTAAACATGAAACGGGCAATGAGCTGCAATGTTGCTGAAACAAAGCTCCCTGCTATCTGCATCACTGCAAAAGAGATTACCAAAAGGAAAGCCACAGGTAATAATATATACATCCTTACGGACAGTAGACAAACACTACTAGCCCTGAACAGACCACGTATTACATCAGGCCTAGTACTAGAATGTCATATGGTCTTAATCGAAACCTGTAACAACAACACAGTCACTTTAGGCTGGATTAAGGGCCATGAGAAATTGGAAGGTAACCGTATTGCAGATTCGCTAGCCAGGAAGGCAGCCTCTCAAAATCTTGGGACCTGGCACTTTCATTGGTCTATCGGCGTCAGTGACGGCCGACCAATTGAAGGAACACTCCCTTAATGAGTTTAAGGGTAGATGGGACGACGCAGAAGGCTGCGGGCTTGCCAAGGAACTGCTACAATATCCGGACAGCAAAGTAGTCAAAAAATACGTGACTATGAACATCCGGAACCTACGAACAGCCACGGGTATTCTGACTGGTCACTGCCACCTACGAAAACACCTCCACAGACTGGCTCTGTCTAACACCCCACTTTGTAGAGTAAATGAACAAGAAGATGAGACTGTAGACACTCTCTCATTTCAGGTTTCATGTATTCGGCGAGCACAGTCTAGCACACGCCAGTATGGGGGAATTTAATTCAGGCGACGTTATCGCCTACTTCAAAGAGGTAGGCTGGATGACGAGATAGAAAGAATTTTTGAATCTCAGAAGGATGCAAAATGGGCCAATTGTCGCCTAAGTGCTGTGGGGTCACTCACCCTTCCAACTTTTACAGATACAGAAGGCCTCCCAATAGAAGAGGCCATACGAAAGGCCATAGAACCGTTAGGGAAAACATCCACTGATATAGGACCAAAAAGAGTCCGATCAGAGGAAAAGACTCCCGACGACAACGGAGAAAAGAACAAAATGCAGCAGACAAAGGCAACAGTGCCTCAACGCCCAACAAACCAACCTCTAGTCAGGTTACTGAAGGGGCAAAAGTCGGTATTCTGCCGACTAATTATCCAGAGATTCTCCTGAGTGTGGGGCAAATAGAAGTCGCTAAGGAAACCATACTGGAGAAAATCAATGAGTTCAGAAAAAATGCTACAACAAACCCTTACGTCCACAGCTCACATAACAGAACTGGATGGCTAGCACTAATGTGCGCCGATAACGCGACCGTGCAGTTGTTGAAATGGGACATTAAGTCCTGGGAGGGCGGTGAAGAGGCAGCAATGCCTCACACAACACAAGTTTTTGCTGGCATACTTGCCAGGCAGCCGTGAATTCACCACGGAAAAAACCCTGGGTTTGGTTGAGGCACAGAACAACGTCCTCAATGCAACCTACTGGATGATATTAAGGAGAACATCAGAAGACCCTCTTGAACTACTTACTCTCTTTGTTGATATAAATCGGTCAAAAGACTAAGGAAAGCAGGGTTTGTCATAATCTACAAGTTTGGACATGCAACTTTCAAGGCAACGAGCGGCAAATCCAAATCAGCCACACTTGACCCCGCGAAATCTGGTACCTCAGGTACCAAAACAGATGCAGTAAGCGCCAAGTAATTCCAAAGGCGTAGAGGAATCTGCAGAAGAAGACAAAACCTGACCACAGGCAAAAAAGTGCATAGGACAAAGGATAGCCTTCATGCCGGCGGATCTATGAAAAAGGATAAACCAAAAGGTCCTCCAAAAACCCCGTCAAAATGAGCAGCCAAAAGATCATATTCATATAGGGCTACTACAAAAGCACTATATTCATGAAGGACGGATACAAGAGAGCCCTAGATTCATGAAGGGCGGATACAAGAACTCAATATCCAATCGTGTAAGTTACTATATAGCACTTCTGTCGAAAAATCACGAGCAGCCATATTCCTCGCACCTAATTCTTTTCTGTTCCAGAGTTCACCACTGGATATTTGGCATTCGATATCGTAGAAGTTCCAGCAGAGGCAGGTGAGATGCACGTAGTCATTGCCTCGGCCTACTTCCCAGAGGATTCAACAACACACTCTCCACCGGAGATACTCCAAGGCCTTATTAGATGGTGTAAGAAAGGAACAGACAATTCATTATGTGCTGTGACGCGAACACTCTCCACTCGAAAAGGGGAAGCACAGACATACATTCACGGGAGTTGTATCACCTCTGCTGTGGTCACTGATTGGTGACAGCCTAATACTGAAACTGCACGAATCGGGTTTTACGACTCAAAGTTATGCTGATCACCTGGTTGTAACTGTCATGGGCAGACATGACGGAGTAATTTCCGATTGTATGCAAGTAGCTCCAAACATAATCGAAAGGTAGTATACAAAGGAAGGACTGAATTTTAATCCTAGTAGTTTTGGTTCCATTCACTAGGAGGCAAAATTACACACTTAAAGCTCTAACTTTGAGTGAAATCCAGCTAACATTTTTCGAAGAAGTTAAATACTTGGGCATCATAATCGACCAAAAACTGACATGTCACAGCCAAATTAACGATATCTTCTCCAGAGTAATTACGGCAAGCTGGAGATGCCGCAGAGACTTTGGTGAGACATGGGGTCTTAAACCAAAAATGATCTACTGAACATATCAAACTATCATTAAACCCATGGTCACCTATACTTCACTGTTATCGAGGGCCAAGCCAAGTTGCTGAAAGTGCAACAATTAGCTTGCCTAGGTATCACAAGAGCAATATCTAGGTGCCCTACTGCGGCTCTAGTGGCAATGCTGAACCTTCCACCACTGCACCTATGTATAGTGGAAGAAACAGCGATCAGTGCCTTAAGACTAAGTCAATCACTAAAACTGAAAGCAGGAAATCTGATCGAACAGCCAAATATTTTGGAACACATTCACCTAGATTCCATGTCTAAAGCGACGGTTAGGTACAACTTTGGAAGACAGTCAACTGGGAAGGAACGCACCAGTTTGGTACACTGATGGATCCAAGATTGATGGAAGGGCTGGAGTGGGCATGTCTAATTTCAGGCTTTCAAAACCACTTTTCAGAGCCCCAACCATATAGTAGGTAGAAGTACATGCTATGCCGCGGCTGGTAAGTTGACCTCTCGCTTCACAAAATGTTATTAACAAATACGTGCATGCCTTCTTGATGGTAATTTGAATCCTCTTTCAATAAACTAATAGATTTGAAAAGTAGTATTGAACATTATAAGTTTTAAAAAACTTTACGCAATCAAAAAAGGTTTCATATTATACAAATCTAATACTTTCTGTTTATAAATATCAGTGTTTTATAAGTATATGATCCTAAATGGAGCAGTAGGTTTCATACAAGCAAAATTTCATACAATAGAGAGAAGACACAACAGACTAAAATGATGTAATAAAATCTGCTGAGACTCACAAAAGCAAAACAAAATGTTTCCGTCAACGCACGCAACGCATATATTAGACCGTATAGAAAAAGGCTCACAATTGATTGTATCAGTTTTTGTGGAATTTGTAGTAATCTTTAAAAAGAGCCGACGTGTTTTTTTTTCGGTTCGTGAATTCATTGAGTCTTACTATACTCTATAAAAGCTGGAGAAAAGGAGGATGAAGTAAATCTACAAACGATACTCACCTAATCAAACGAGGAAAAGTAAGTACAGGTTAGGATTTCATTCGTTAGTGATGTTGTGCTGTGAGGGATCTTTTTATTCACAGATGTTACATTTCGGTGTAGTTGGAAGTTGAGTGAATTATTTTGAAATAAACTGTCTGCATTATGAAAATATAGAATACACCACTAAAATAATTAGAAATACATGAACAAAAGTATGAAAATAAATAATTTAATGAGATAAATTCCCAAATTTAAAAAATTAAAAATATAAATTATTTCAGGAAGATTGTGTACGTAACCGTGAAAGAGCATTCGAAACATCTAGAAATCGGTTGAAAAACATATTGAGAATTTGTATAACTCCGAGTTGATCGTAAAGACTCTTCTATTCCATCAACATATCTTAGGAGAACACAGTCCTATATAGAGGAATATCTAATCAACTCCCACCGACTTTTCCCCACCCCTATCTACGGGGCAAGAAAAGTATTAGTTTACCCCAATTAAAGTTGAAATTTTTGAGTTATTTTTATGTCTTTCAGCAAGGAAAACACAACAGGTTGTTTGGAAAGGCTGGTTATGAGGCTGTATCGTGCTAACATTACCAAATAATTAGTTTAAGAGCCAGTGGGCGGCTACCTGTATGTATTTGACCAGACCTGGGTTTTTGTACATTGAGGCCCCTATACCTACTACACATGAGGTGTGGACCCACTAAGCCCAAAGTGGTGGACCCGGCTAGTGCGCAGGTAGGATAGGTATCGATTTTTGGCGAATTTCAAATGCATTTGACCATGTCTGCCGTTTTTAAATCTTAAAATATATTATTATTATTATCGAAAAATAATAATGGCAGACCTTTATCGGGCGGTTAACATTGTGGCAGACATCTTTGAAAATGCTAAAAAAAATAAAATTTTGAAAGTATTTGACCAGATCTGCCATTGAGATATATTATTCATTATAGTCTTAAAAACATATTGATAACGACAGACGTCTTTATTGAGTACACTCATCAGCAGATAACAAAATCTTAGCTACTACCCGGTCAAATGTATGCATAAACTGCATATGGCTATCTTTTTTTCTTTCTTCTATGTATTACTATTGTAGTCATTCTAGCTTATAGTATTTTCTTTTATATCTACTACCACTCAAATAATATAGGGTTCATATCTGAGACGGCTCTGTTATAGTCCCAATCTAACGGTTTTTGACACATGTTTTCAGTATGTTTGTGAATCTTTATACAGATACCTTGTGTTTCGTAAATTCAATAAAATACATTGTGTTGCTTTATGTTATTTTTTTTATTTGACTATTATTTATTAAATATATTTACTGTGAATGAAACTCAAAGTCAGTGTCACAGAATTATTTAATAGTTAGACAATAAAAGCTACTAGTTTCGGCCTACAAACGGCCATCTTCAGGCTACAAAAACAGATTGTTAAAAAAAGGGGACAAATACAAAAACAAACATCTCCAACATTACCTGACACATAAGAAACAAATTAGTGAATTAACTGAAAAAGAAAAAAAAAAAAAAAAAGAAAAAAAAAAAAAAGAAAAGGCCGAAACTAGTAGCTTTTATTGTCTAACTATTAAATAATTCTGTGACACTGACTTTGAGTTTTATTCACAGTATCACTGTCAGTCACATTTGTGTTATGGATGATATTCTCCTTTTAAATATATTTGACATTATGTCGAGTGAAAAAAAAGAAGTGAATTGTGTTTTTTGTACCACGGCAAAGACTGAGAAGTTATTGATATTTTCAGAAGAGACGATGGATAAATACCGACAGATTTTGAGGTTACGAAAGCTTCATAAATTGAAATACAAAGAAATAATTCTACCGGATGGAATTTTCGAATCTGCATATTATAATAGTAGTTGTTACAAGGTGTTTACAGCTTTAAAAAAATTTTCTTTCGACAGATGTCGACAAAAAAGTTGTATTACAATCCAATACGTCTTCTTCTACAACTGAACAGCCATCAACATCAGCTGATAGCTCAGCAATAGATGATACAGTGGTACTTGATTCTCTTGTAAAAGACGTAAACGTTCCTGAGACAGATGAAGTTGTAGAAAAAGATATTGGCGCTGAATTAAATCAATCGTTGGAGGAAGTACCCTCTGAAGATTCAGCAGAATCATCGACTGTTCAGACTTCTGATACCGTGGCTTCAGCAGAGATAAAATTATGTTTTTTTTTGTAATAAAAAAAGAAGAAACAATATCGATCTAAGTATGAGACATTACGTATTTCAGGAAAGGATCAATTGAAAAATAGTATCTTATCGAATTTTAAGTCAAATACTGACATTTACAAAGAAACTTTGACAAAAATAGAAACTGTTCTCTCTCGTAAAATATATTATCATGATGTTTATCGGCAGAATTTTAAAAATCAGAAAAGATCACTTGTGAAAAGCCCTGTGTGTACTTCATGGCATATCTTGCGAGAAATGCATGAAACTGTTTATAAAGAAATCTGTAGTTTAATCGAAGAGAATGTCACAAATCGAGGACGTTGTTATTTTCTTACATATTTACATAAAGGGTATCTCGAAATGTTTAAAGAATTGAGTGAAGGCTTAGATGCAACATCAATATTCTCCGCACACTATTTAGAAGGAAAGATTCACAAGAAATTTATTGACAAAATTCAAATTATAATATCGAACAAAAAAAAAGTTATTGCTCCTAAGGATGTTTCAACTATTGATGACTCGTTATTTGCGCCCTTAAAAGACCAAGATACTTTGCAAGTAGCCGCTGCCATTTTGAGACAAGAAATTTTAGGCATAAAAAAATGACCTGATTATTTAACTAGTTAACAACTAATAAAAGGTGAATGCTCAACACCACCAATGAATTCCGATTTTTTCGCATCAATTCTTGGAGGTTATAAGCGTAAACGCCGAAATTGCAACAGTTTTCAACGTCACGTGAATTCTCTGTCGCAGGATATAATTTATATGACTTATAACGGCAGCATTAAGACTTCTAAGCATATTTGCTTCGGCATGACATTAAAAAGTCTTACAAGCAGTCGTAAGGTTATCGATATAATAAATCGTAATGGTCATTGTATAAGTTACAATGCTATCGAGGAGCTAGAAAGAGAAGCTATACATATTCATCAGTTTCACGTACCGGAATATGTCCAGAGGCAATGAATAAAGATGAAAATTTGTCAACAGGCATGGCATTTGATAATTTCGACCATTTTGTTGATACCAAGAATGGAAAAGACACTCTCCATGGCTTGGTTGGAATAATATATCAAAACATCGACCACAACCTCGAACACGAAACTGAAGAACAACAAGAAGAAGCTGAAGGCACTACACATAATAAACGTAGAAGACGATATTTCGAAACAATCAAGTATGAATCACCACAGTGTGCTAAGAAACTAAAAAAAAACTACTAATATTCAAAGTGAAAGTGAAGAAGAAGTAAATATAATTATGTATAAGAGTCTTTATGATCGGATTGATAATATTTGGATGGTAAGTCATGCTTTTGGATTAGTTAATACTCCTATGTGGAATGGTTTCAACAGTAAAATAATGATGGATGATACTCAACAACAATTAATTTCATATTTGGCTCCGATTAATGGCTCACCAACAAGCAATGCAGTAGTTTTGGCAACTATGCAACATGCAAGTGACTTACGATTTAGCAATTGCAAAGATTGCACTGCAAATCCAAGCTACGGAAAATAGCACCTTCCAAAAACTATTCATACACTTGGGTGTTTTTCATATAATGATGTCATATTTTAAGGCGATGGGGAAATTCATAAACGATTGTGGTTTAACAATCATCATGGTTGAAAGCGAAATGCTTGCTAGTGCATCGGTTTCAAGTTTCATTGAGGGCAAGCATTTCAATCGATGTAACTGATTACACCCTATGATGGTTTTAGGGTTACAAAAAATGTTTTTCAGATCTTTTGTACAAAATAAAAATATTCAAATTTCTCAAGAGATCGAAGAAGAGATTGAAAGAATACAGAGTTGCCAGACACCTTCATTTTTTATTCACAATGAAAGCTTGAAAGAACTCTATAATGATTATGTTATTTACGAACAACAAACGTTAAATGGTGAATATGGCAAAACGGCACAATTTTATATGATTTACATTAAGCTTGTTTATCGTTACTTACAACTAAGCAAAAGCATTCGTGCTGGTGACTTCCAATTGTATGTTGACATTTTACCGAAAATAACAGATTCATTTTTCGTATCTATCAAAATTATGCGAAATGGACTGTTCAATACCAATACAATCTAACAAAAGTTTCCACAACTCATCCTGGTTTAGAGCAGGACTTCCAGAAAGGATTTTTTGGAATCAAGCGTACCAATAAACCATTCTCAAGGCAGCCTATTGATCTTACATTAGACCAGACCATTAATGCAGATGCTGCGAGAACACTTACTGGTATCTCACGTCTGACTCACTCGATTGCAGCTCGTCAACGGTGGGCGAGAAGTCACGACATCAACTCTACAATAATTACACACGTGTTAGAAGAGTTAGGAATTACCAAGAAGCAAGACATTTCAGCAGAGTTGCAGCCAAATAATATTCAAAAAAGTTGTCAACAACTTAATAAGTTTATAAACTCGTTCGATCAATATGTGAACCCGTTCAGCTTAGATTTATCGCCAGATCAGTTGTTTAACATAGCTTCTGGGAAAGCTGCATCACCCCAAGTAGAAGAGCTTCTTTTAAATATCCAAAAAATCGGTGAAGAGCTACGAACTACTTTTATATCTGAATGTGCAGCTGATCCAAAAAGATTTGGAAAGGCCATCAAAAAAAATACCCTTACATAACTTTACAAGTCTACTTGTAAAGAAAAAGTCCGTAAAAATTGGAGGTAGACATCAAGAGATCAGGATACAGCGAGATTTATTCGGACGTTTGTTGGAAATTTCGATGGATCACGAAATTGATGTTTTAAATTTTTTATCATATCCAATAAGTCCTGTACCTCTTGCTTTATGTCATCTAGATGGTGGTTTCTGTAAAACTGACAAGTCAGTGCTTGTAAAACGCCTTGAACCAAATATTGATCAAGAACCACCACATAATATGGATGTTTTCTTAATTGATGGATTTTTCATTCTCCATTCTATGAAAGAGGTCCCCAAAACATTCGGGAGTATTTCAAAGAAATTTCTGCAAATGGTGTCAAAATATTCCACCCGAAGAATTGATGTAATCTTTGACCAATATTTGCATCCATCAATAAAATATTATGAAAGATGTCTACGACGTGAAGCATCGCTGATTGATTACACCATTTCTGGGCCTAAACAGGTGCGACCGTCGGATTTTGGGAAAGAATTGAAAAATAGAAATTTTAAGGAGGCTTAAGGAGGATTAAGTATGGACCTACCCAGGATTTTTGTAATTTTGGAGAAAATCATTTTCTCCTCGTCGAGTTGTGTAACCATACTTTGTCCCCTTCTTTAAAACCGCCTACTGTGGGCTGCTTGTCGAACCGACATTCCATTCTGTCGCTGGCCGCTTGAAGATTTGTTCGAACTAGTTCATGAATATCGTCCAGCCTTCTCAATTGAATCACGTAGTCTTCGTCTGCTAGATCTTCTCTAGGCCGACAGCCAAATTCCAGGTCACATGGAAGCCTCATTTCACATCCAAACAGGATTTTCGCAGGTGTTCCACCCATGGACTGATTAACGGCAGATCGATAATCCAATGCGAATAGGGAAAGATACTAGTCCCAATCTCTCTGATGGCTGGAAAGTACTTTGGGCAGGTATTTTCCAATAGTACTATTCCTTCTGTCGACCATTCCATCTGACTGTGGATGTAATGCTGTTGTCCTGGTCTTCTTCATTCCCAGCTTGTCGCCAAATCTCCTGGAATAGATGGCTTTCAAAATTTCTTCCCTGGTCACTGAGGAATTCCAAAGGCACTCCATATCGGCTGATAAATTCTTTTACCAATACATCCGCGACAGTTGTGGCCTCTTGGTTCGGGATAGCGTAAATTTCCACCCACTTCGTAAAATAATCCATTACAAACAGTATGTATTTGCCACCATTTTATGTCGTCGGAAATGGTCCAGCGATATCAGCGATCCTCTCGAAAGGGTTTCCAACATTGTACTGTTTCATGGGTGCCTTTCTCATGCGATGTGGTCAATTACTCGTAGCACAAGTCGTACATTTTTTACACAAGTCCTCCACATCGTCGGAGCTGTTCATCCAATAAAACCTTTCACGGACTCGCTGAAAAGTTTCACTCCCAGGTGACCTCCCGATGCAATGTCGTGTAACTTCTTCAGTACATCAGCTACTCTTGTTCTAGGGATAACCAGCTGTCTCCTCATCTCGGAACCATCATCGTTTTCAAGGACTCTTTTCAACAGCCCTTATTCCAGGACAAGGGAGTCCCACTGCGCCCAATATGCCTTGAGTGTCGGTGAAAATCTTGACACTTCTGGCCATGTAGGTCGCTGATTTTCTTGCTTCCATTGCCGGATCATCTTCAGGTGAGGATCATTCTCCTGATCTTCTCTGATCCTGGTGGGGGACCATTCCTCGTTGACTACAGTAGTTCTTGAAACTGCAGCTTCCCTAGATTCCGCCTTGTTGCAGTGGGAGCAGTCTGTTGGGCACGGCCGCCTGGACAGGGTGTCGGCATTTCGATGACTCACACCAGCTCGATGTTCGATGTTTAAATCGTACTCTTGAAGTCGTTCAATCCATCTAGCGATCTAGGAATTCTTGAACTGCATCGACTACTTGAGTGCTGCATGAACAGTCCGGATTAGGAATTTCCTACCATAGAGATGCTGGTAAAAGTGTTCCACGGACTTCACTACCACCAAAAGTTCCCCTCTTGTGACGCAGTAGTTTCGTTCTGGTTTGGAAAGGACTTCACTGACACATCCCAGCACTCTTTCTAGCCCTCTTTGGATCTGTGACAGCACTCCTCCAATTCCTACGTTGCTTGTGTCAGTGTCAAGAATAAAGTCTCCCTCAGGTAATGGGTATCCTAATATCGGCGCCGTGGTTAAATGCCTCTTCAAGGTTTCAAAAGCCGTTGGACAGTCTTCGTCCCATTGGAAAGGTCTTGCTTCTTCTGTAAGTTGCGTTAGAGGTTTGGCAATATCTCTTCCTGATAAATCTTCCATAATATGTGCAATGTCCAAGTAAACTCATAAATTCATGTTTGTCGGTTGGCTGCGGCCATTGCTGTATGGAAGCAATTTTCTCTGGATCCACCGCCACTCCTTCATTGCTCACGATGTTACCTAGATAGTTGACTCGGTTTTGGAACAGCTGATATTTCTTGGGGTTTAATATGAACTGGGCAGCTTGGAGTCGTTTGAATACGTCCTCCAAATTCTTCAGGTGTTCATCAAGTGTCTTTCACAGTACTACGATGTCGTCCAAATAGACCAGACATGTCTTCTAAGACGACCCTCTCAAGTCATTTTTCATGTTTCTTTCAAATGTCGCAGGCGCATTACAGAGCACGAATGGCATGACGTTGAATTGCCATAATTCAGATTCGGAGGTAAAAGCAGTCTTTTCTTTATCTTCTGTGTCAATTTCCACTCGCCAATAACCAGACTTCAGGTCCAAGGTGGAAAACGGTTTGCTGCCGGCCAAAGTATCTAGCGTATCGTCAATAAGAGGCAGAGGATAGCTGTTTATCTTCGTCACGTTGTTTAGCTGGCGATAATCCACGCGGAATCCTGTAGTTCCATCATTTTTCTTGACGAGCACTACTGGAGACATCCATGGTCTAGTAGATATTCTATTACTTTTTCTTCAGCCATCTCTTGAATTATTCTTTCAGCTTCCTCTCTCTTCGCTCGTGAAGGTCTTCGAACTATAGACACGTCACTGGTATGCACGATCCAATCCTAGTTTCCTTCTTGATGGTAACTGGGTAATCATTCACGTGTATCACACGTACTGGCATCTCTTCCGCTGACGTAACCAATCCTTTTCCAATTAGTACTCATTTGCCAACCTCTTCGTCGTGGTTCCTTGGTTCCATCATAACCGTTGTACCTTTCTCCATGATTCCTTGTAGTCGTACTACTATCATGGTTTCGCTTCGTGCATGTAGAACGGTATCTTCCTGTACAGCTGCCAACACCGCGCTGCCTTCATATGGATGGAGGAATACCTCCTAGGAACCCACTTAATCGATTCAGTGTCTACAGTCTAATTGGAAACCATGTACATTCATTACGTCCATTCCCAGAATCACGTATTCTTCAGTGTCAGCTACGATTACCTACTTTATGCGTGAACTTTCCTGCGCCAATTCCCAATTGGATTTGTATCTCACCGTGAACGTTGGCACTATCACCTGTGGCGGTCCGCAGTCGCAGTTTCGATGGTGAAAGCTTCGTCTTGGAGTTTATTATTTCTGGTCGTATAATGGTTCCAGTTGCTCCAGTGTCGACTAGCAGAGTATATCCCTTGCCATTCACATCGTCATCTACATATACACTGTCGTTGCGAAATCTGAGCGAAGCTATCAGTATGAGAGGGTATTTGGAACGATGATGGGTCGGTGCTGCCCCCTCGTAGCCGAGCCGTTCTAGTTTTCCTGTGACTGGGGTTCTTGGTTTGCAGGAGTCTTGGGGCGCTTACATGAACTACGTACATGCCTTAGATCACCACAATTCCAGCATCTGATCTTTCTCGGCTTCTTGTCCATCATACTTTTTATTAAACTGAAGAACTGGTCAAATCTGTCTTCGTCACCTTCTTCTTGGATGGTCATAATTTTGTTATATCCTGTAGACTTCGTTGCTGCTTCATATTCAAGAGGATGGGCTAAACGAAGCGTCCTCTGCATATCGGGGTCACGTGAGCCATCAATAAAGGCCTGGATGCCCAGACGTTCCATCATATTCTCTGGTACTGACGGATAAGCAAATCGAACTAGTCGGTCAATGTCCACTTAATACTCTTGAAGGGATTCATCACGTTTCTGCCTTCGGTTCTTCAGCTGAGATTGGTAAAAATGTTCTAGATGTTCATGACTATATCGCATGTCCAACCTCTTCTTCAGCTGCTCGAAGTCATTCGTTTCTTCCAAAGGTATAGTCTGAAGTACATCTAAGGCGTATCCGCGAAGCGCGATGATTAAGTTTACTGCCTTCTCCTTATCGGACCAATTATTTACTCTTGCGGCTGCTTCAAACTGCTTCACATAATTGGTCCACGACATTTTTCCATCGAACGCTGCGGCCTTTACTCGGGTAAAACTACCAATGTCTTCTAACTTACGGTGTGTTTCTGGCTTGCAAGGTTTTGTTTGCTCGGTCTTCTTTTCTTCCGCTGGCGTATCTTGAGTTCTCATATCTGTCATCTTTCTTTCTAACTCGTTGATTTTCTCGTCCATCGTTGTCATCTTATTCTCGATTTTCTCGTTCATCGTTGACATATTATATATTAGAGACGAAATTTCATTTTCAACGTCAGCGGCAAAGTCGTTTTTCATTAGTAAGATATCGGCAGATGTATCGTTCTTCATAGTAGAAATCGTCTCGTCCATATTAGCAGAAATATCGTTCTTCATACCAGAAATATCGTTCATTATAGCAGAAATATCGCTTTTCATATTCGTTGAAATCTTCTCTTGCATGGCAGAAATATCGTTCTTCATGGATGAAATATCGTTTTTCACATTCGTTGAAAGTGTCTCTGCCATGGCAGAAATCTTCTCGTCCATGTTCTCTTCCAGGGCAGAAATCTTCTCGTCCATTTTAGCAGAAATTGACGAGATTAAGGTGGAAGCCTCGTCATTAAATGAAACTATTTCTGGATCAAAGCCGTCATTTTCCAGTGGCACTTTAAGTCGTTCTCCTAATTCACTTTTCTTACCGAACGTTTCCAACTCACGATCTTCCAATTCTGCTCTTAGTTCCGTCACTTTCAGGGCACATAGTCTCTTGGCCATTTTTACGTAACAATTTATTCATATTATCCCACTTCTGACACCAATGTAATGTTTTTCTTATTTATTCAAATATTTTTATTACGGGTGGGATAAATTTATACACGCACGTTATGTCTACTAACTTAATTTATTTATTCACTACACTATTATCTAATTTATATTATATACACAGTATATGCACTAAAACTAATTTATATAAACACTTCACTAATTTATATTCACTTATTTACTGTTTATCTCACGATGTCAAATTATAAACTAACTTTCTTTCGCTCGTCGGTCCTTTACATATTAGTGCATTTTCTTCTAGATAATTCTAGATTGCGACTTACACAAAATCAATTGGCTTTCTGGCATTTTCTAGATAAGACTAGATAACAAAAACAATGTCTAGATAAGATAGTCACAATCGTAAAGAGTTCTAAGAAATCCCTGCGCATCCGCCATAATTTTAGCTTTCATACATAGCTTAGACAGAGCCGGATTCAGGGATATACCAGTGTGCTGTTTCGTAACAATATTACTTCACAATCGTGAAATTTGTTGTTCTTTAAATAGCGCAGAAAACTGTTAACTTTAATTGTTGAGAAGACACATACCACACCCAAGAGATCTCTAGAATATACTGACGTGAGTTAGTAGGTTTCCTATGAAATATGCGCGAACTTTGACCATGTTCAGTGTCTCCCACTGTCCAAAGTATCCCCACCCTCCCTACTCATTTTCAGTTCACTGGAGCCAGTACAACGAGCGCTATGATACTTGAAAGCTTTGTTCCTACAGTAATCAGAAATAGTCAGTGACAGTCCGGATTCGGTGCAAAAGACTCAGCCGCGTTCCAACAAGGTTTCTGATTGTTGGATTTGTGCTGGGAAACAACCGATGCGCTGTGCCTACACATTTCGCTGATAGTTTGCTAACTGTCAGAACAAATAAAACTAACCTTTCTTATGTGTCACTTTTATAATTATTTCTAAAATATTCTTGTTTTCAAGTGTTTGAAGTGTTTTTTATTAAAAAATGAGTGATTTTGAATCATCCGACGAATCGGAGATTTGAGACTTTTCTGACTCGGATGCGGATTTCGACTTAGAAGATGTATTGGAAGACCGAGTTAGACCAAAAAATCAAAACTTTTTTGAACAAACAGTACCCCAGTTCAATAGAGTTGAGTTTATAGAACATTTCCGTGTTAGCCCCGCCACTGCAAATATAATTGCTGAAAGATTTGCAGCTAGCACTTATTACAAACCACAAAGTGGACCATATGGAAAACTGAGTGCATTACAACATGTATATATTTTTCTGTGGTATGCAGGGCATCAAACATCCAGTTATCAAGATATAGCTGATAGACTTAATATAACCATTAGTGCTTTATTCAGGGTAATTAAAAGAGTAGAATACTTTTTGAGCAATCTTGCTCCTGAAGTCGTTACTTGGCCTAATGTTGTAAAAAAATTGAAATTGAGCAGTTCTTCAGACAGAAAAATGGATTTCCAGGAAACATTGGTGTTATTGATGGAACACATATAGAAATTGACAAACCTGAGGATGATCCTGAATCGTATATAAATAGAAAGGATACTATTCAATTCAGGTATGTTATACTACATATATTATGTATAAATGTTGGTGGTCATAATCATAACTTGATGCATTATTGCCTCTTGATCAATTTGGGATGCCCTACAAATAACAAAATCACAGAAAAGCTTTTTAAACACTCACTTTACGGTTTTCAAAACATAAGAAACTATGGTAAACAACAATATTTCACAAATATATTTTGCAAATTTTTTTTTGGCTCTCATGGTGCATGAGTTTTGAAATGACATGAAATATTAAGTCGCCAATGCTTATTCCATATTTCAAAAGTGAGTGTCAGCCGGTGCTAAAATTTAAATAATTCAATTGAAGTTTACATCTTGTCACAAATGCGTTAAAGAGATGTGATAGTGTAAACATCCAAATGAACATTCATTCCAAATTATTCATTTTTGTTTTGGTTACAGGCTCAACTCGTATGTGATCACACACTTAAAATTAGGGATGTATTCATCGGATATCCAGGATCTGTCCATGATGCTAGAGTTTTCCGAATATCACCGTTATGCGAGACATTAGCTGAAAAGTGTCAAGATAGTTATTTACTAGGAGATAGTGCCTATCCTCTATCGATATATTTATTAACACCCTTTACAGATAGGGGCCTTTTAACTCCCCAGCAAATAAATTATAACATGAAGCATTCTTCAAATAGAATCGTTATAGAGGACTGCAATGGCATACTGAAACAAAAAGGGCGTCAACTGTATCATCTGAAAATGAGAAAAATTCGAAATATTGTACATTTCCTAAGAGCCTGTGGTGTTGTACACAATTTAGCACTGTCTGAAGGAAATATTGAAGTAGATGAGCAAAATAAAGGACATGGAGAAGTGGCAGATAACCCTGAGAATATGGAAAATGAAATGGAAGAGGATCTGAATGGCATTGAGCGAAGAAATTATATTGTTAATATTCTTGGACATTGAAGAAGGAATAATTTTTCAGTTTTAATATTTCAGTATTAGTTGTATGAAAATTTGATATAATAAACAGTTTTAATTCATTCAGTTTATTATTAAAAATAATATTTAACTGGATTGTAATCTAAGTTTTCTGAATACCTACAAATTTTCTGAAAAGTATTTCTTTCTGGTACAGGGCACTTGCTCCTGCTATAATTCAAACAATTAATTGATGGTATTTTTTCCTAATTAACTTGACAAAACTAACAAATCTTAGAAATAGCAACTTAATTAACCTCCTAATTTTTTTCCATTCCTAAGAAAACAGTGTGTCCGTCACAAAGTGGTAGTTGTAATACTATTTTTGGGCAACGTTTCAACACTGAAAAAATTCCACCAGCTCTTATTTTGAACAAAATCTATACAAATCTCTCAGAAATGGTAAAAATCATGAAGGCAGTTAAAATGGAGGGACCTTATTTTTGAAGATGCAATTTCTTTTACATAAAAAGTTGACTGGTGGTTCAACTTTTTTTCTGGAGGCCATCCACAACTGTTTGGAGGATAGTGTGCATTGTACTAAAGATTCAGTCAGTTGCAAATGCTCTCTAAAACACATCCTCAAAAGAATACGTCGAAGAATTATGCACCCTGTGTTTTTAAGTATCAAAATTTATTATAGAAAAAATAACGTATTCATTACTCAGCAACCCATAACATGTAAATAAAACAATATTTTCCAAAATAATTGATTTTTCTTTATAAGCTAATGAACTGCAAACTTTAAAACAAAACAGAAAATTCTAAAACTTAGTAAAGTATTGCATCATAATATATTCTCACACTGAATGAAGAAACCCAATTAAGTTTTGATAATTATTACTTATAAAAAGAAAATGTACCAAAATCATTCTCTATAGTACTAATTCTATCAAAGTAAAATGTAATAATAATTGAAATATTCTGAAAAAAATTAATAAAAATATTCTGCAGAATTAAACTAGTCTATCATAGTGTAATCACAGCGAAGTGTTGATTCTAAATTAAAACTAAAAACATATTCTCAAATAGAAAACAAAAATAACATTCCATAAAAACTATCATTTCTGACACAGTATTTAGAATTAAAACGAAAAAACTAAAAACACAAAAAATATCCTTGAATAATATAATGAACAATAATAATATTCTGTTAAAGAAAGTCTAAGTAAAAAACTATTGAAGAAACTCGTGTGAATTGGCACACACACATTTCCTTTGTTCTAACATCTCATTCCTTTCTTTTAGAAGTGAGTTTCTCTCATAAATTGCATTCAACCTTTCTTTTTGTATTCCTAATTTCTCCCTTTCAATTTTTAATCTTTTTTCCTGATATTCCTTTCTGTCTTTCTTCATTCCTGCTAACGTTTGATTTCTGTTTATAATTGGAGTTCGTTTTCTCTTAAATGAACTACTACTATTTTTTTTATTACATTATGGAAAACAGTTTCTTGATTTTCAGATGTCGAAGGTTCTGGACTTGGCATCAGTTCCACATCTGTTTCACCCTCGGGCATCTGATCAATTGTAGAACTTGAGAATAGTATTGATGGTGCTACATTTCTTCTCCCTTTAAATATTTCATCCATCTCATCAAGGTATTCAAAATATTTTTTGCTTTGTCCAGTTTTGTTTTGGTTGTCGACACATTTTTTATAAGCCAACACCCTCCAACGATTTTCACATTGACTGGGTGTGAAATTAGTAGTCAGCATTATATTTAATTCTTGAGCCAATACTTCCCATAACCTTTTAAAATTCTTTATATGAAGGGTGCCTCCTTTTGATTTGTTTTTCTTACACAAGTCTAAGAATGTTTTTGTATGATTCGTTGTCCAATGAACCTGGGCAATTGGCAACCCTTCTGTTAATGTCTGGCATGGTCCTTGTAAAATGAGAAACTCATTTAGCCCTGAAAAAAATTAATAACAATTTATTTCTATAGTCAGTTTATGCTTCACAGTAAATTAAATTAAAATTTATTCCCTCTTAAAACTGAACTTCTACAAACTTTCGAAGTGACTAAAATAACGTAATTACAATATTAAAAGTTTTTACTACCTTTTTCATAATGTTTAGTTCTTTTTCCCATTATTTTCAGTGAATGATGAGTTTAAAAACAATAATAAATACTGGCTTGTCAAGCACTTCAAAGTGAGGTTATATCATATCACAAATCGCAAGTGTCACAGAGAAATAAAAGCTAAGGGGACGTTGATCGATGTTCCTACGCCTAGTTTCAAACATGTTTGTAATCGATCAAAAACAGACATGCGCATTAAAGTTGGTTTGAAACCTGTGACGGACTTGTTGGGGATTCTTTGTAGGAACAAACCTGAAGTATCACATTGTTGAATTTTTTTTAGAAAATTCAGGTTGTTAACACGATACAGTCTCCGGTGTGTATGCAAGTGACCAATTTAGAGATTGGATATGAAGATTTCAACCCTATTGATTTCCAACTTATTAGAGACAATACAACGGGTCGTATATATCCAGAAATACCACATTTTTGGTCATTTTTGGAGAAACTTCGCTTTATTAGATGCGGAAAAGTTAGTTTTAATGTTTAAAATCGTTTATTTCACATATACTTACACGAGATACTGCAACCAATGCGGTTTTCATTCGTTGAACATTACAACGGATTTTCCAAATACTCGAAAAACTATGATCTGACTGCGCACCAATATAGTCCCTCGTATTCGCTGTGAACCTTCAGAATAATTGGAAAACAGTAATTTATGACTGTTTTAAATGAAACTTACTGTTTCTAGATAATTTCACAATATATTGAAAAAAATGTTAAAAATTCTAAGAAATTTGACAATTGTTTGGATATTAAATATCATCGTCATTCAAAACAGTAATATGAGTAGATTTCACGAATGGCGAGACAGTTGATTTCACTAATTTATGAGGATTATTCCATAAAAATATAATGTGAGAAAATTTTCTCCGCTTATTCTAAAAATATATCTAATAAGATTAAATATGGATGCGAACAACAGCTACGCCATTGTTTGAAACACTCATATTTTACGGTATTGTTCGCTCATATTTCAGGTATCTCAGAGATAATTAACGAACAAGAAATATGATAAACTTCTGCCTAAAAGGTATAAAGTTCTGAATGGTTCCCCTTAAATTAAAATCAACTTTTCATGGTCATTAAAAACTTTGGTATCTATTAAGTGGAGAATAGAGAGAGATATCGAAAGTTGAGATTACGTATATTTTCAATGAATTTCAATTAGAAAGGAATTTCTCAAGACGATGCGAAAAGAGGAATAGTTGTCTTTTTAGGTTTTTCATGAGTAGTGAAATATAACAGTGGATAGTTTTGAAAGCTCTGAATCCATTCATTTGATAGTACAGTCAATATCAATTTTTCAATACCAAATGTTTATTTTCTGGCAACTGAAACGTTCCTTCAGAATCATGTAACTATTCTCTGGAAGCTGTGCCAACGATGTGAAGGAGCGAATTGTACAAGCAGTCAGATATATTACACCTCACATGCTAATAGTCTAAGAGCCAGTGGCCGGTAGACTGTCAGTAGCTGCTAAGCCCAGCGAAGGTAGCTATAACGTCACTTAGGTAAGACAGGTATATAAATCAGTCCAAATTCAAAAGTATTTTCCTCAGTAGCGCCAGTCCATCGCCTGAGGAAGGTGATACAGCAAGAGCGGGTTACTGATACAAACCTGTTCACCGCGATTTCGCCGGCAACGTGGACGCCTCCACCAGAAGACCAACCAACCTCATGTTCTTCCGAACTTTACAGTTCGATAGTTCACTCAATACACTTGGAAGTGTAAAATGTTTCTATCGAAACTACCTCTATTTATGAAAATAATAAACAGTGTTGATCTTGTTTTTATTTCAGCCAACACACAAGTAAGCCACACCATTCGAAGAGGGAAGGACATTTAGCATCCAGGTAAATATAAAACTCCTGAAAGCTAATAAGTCAGGAAACCTTTAACTGGTGAGGCAACTCCCGCCGGCAGTGAGTCCGCTGTCGGTATTAGCTTTCGACCCCATTCCTTAACAAACTCAATCCTAAAATGTCCTCTAGACAACGTCGCAGCAGCAGAGCTGCAAAAACACCCTCCAGACAAACCTACCACGAAATCCAACAATTCCTAGATGAAAACCAACAATACAGACTCAAAACCAAAAAACTCCTTGAAGACTCTCAGAGAACCCTTGACAAAGAATTCCCTCTTCTCTCACCCGTCACATCCAGCACCACCTCCACACACACTTCCAACAAAACCCACCACTCCTCAACACCCTCTCTTCAGAACCGATCAAAAACAACACCACGTTACTCACAAAACACATACGATAACACACGACAACACACACAAACCGCATACACCGCATACACATGCTCAAGAAGGTCTTACGCTTACACCTACACTCACACGACAACCACCTGCCTCCAACGAGGATGGCTTTACCCTCGTCGGTAAAACCAAATCCCGACCTACAACACCGATACCTATCAATAGTCCTACATCAACCCACACCATCAATAACACACCAATTCAAACCCTCAACCTCCGAAACCTCCCAACCCAATACGCCACTCAAAAATCCCTTTTCACCCTGCTTAATACCCTCGAACTCCTACACGGCTATGTCCTTTTTCTAAAGGTAAACTTCAACCGCACCGCCCTTCTCAAAACGTCCTCCAGAAAGTCAGTCTCAACTATTCAGAGACAAATCCATAATTCCACTGGTGACAAAAACATCATCATCAACGCTCTTAACTCAACAGAACGTCCACCACGTCCAGCCAACAAAACCCTCATACGCACCTACTCTTTCGTCTGCAGGAATGTAGACACCACTGTTGTCAGCCCCGAAGAATTTGATGAAATTCTTCACAACAAACAAATCTCGTTCCTCAAAACTTGGCGAATCATGGCTAAGGCCACCAACAAACAAAAATCCATAATTCCACTGGTGACAAAAACATCATCATCAACGTTCTTAACTCAACAGAACGTCCACCACTTCCAGCCAACAAAACCCTCATACCCTCCTACTCTCTCTCGTCTGCAGGAATGTAGACACCACTGTTGTCAGCCCCGAAGAATTTGATGTAATTCTTCACAACAAACAAATCCCGTTCCTCAAAACTTGGCGAATCGTGGCTAAGGCCACCAACAAACCCACTTCGATGTTTCGCATCGTTACCACCTCCGAAACCCACTACCACCAGGGCCTCACCTATGGCCTCTCATTTCACGGCCTTCCACATCGATGCGAGCCATCAAACACAAATCCACTTTCCCCAGTGCCCAAGTATTGCAGTCGATGCACTCAAACCGGACACTCCTCCGAATCTTGTCGGTCTAAACCGATATGCCCCTCTTGCGGCCAAACAGGCCATCGAACCGAAAATTGCCGGCACTCCTAAATGTACCAATTGCAGTTGTCCACACCCCGCTTTCCATCCTCGCCGCACCCACAGGCTATCGACTTCCAAAACCCCTCAAGAGACCGCCCCAGTCACTCTTGAAAAGCCACCAACTCCCTATGATCTTTCAACCGACACCAAAATCATCATTGAATTTCTCACCGTCACCCGCATGAACGCCATTCCCAACTCAAGGGACGTAATAGCCGACACACTTCGCCATCTAATACCTTCCTTCTATCGACACAATTGCTCTATATCGAATATAGGCAGGCGTGCTCACTTTGCTTTCACTCCCATCAGGAGCGAAAGCGATTCAATTTGATCCGCGAGCCCCATCCACCCCGTCGGTGCTACAGGTTTTTCACGTTTTTTCCTGTAGCATAGTGAATTTATTCGCTAGCCAAATGGGCCGACGTACGACGAAGTTTTTGGATTTATTATTATTATTATTCCTCGGTGCCAGCTCACTCATCACAATATTTTAAAACAATCATTTTAAAATCTTCAAATCCAACATTTTGAGAAATAATCACAAAATTTTACTCAATATTCAAAAATTTCTATTTTTTTCAAAATTTCATATTCAAGGTACCACACCGCACATAAACACACCTTTTCAACAAATTCCTCACCTCGAATTCGAGAAAAGCCAGTCGCCACCACCCGACATCATCCACATATCTTTCAATGTCTCCTAGTCACTTTCCCAACAAATTTCAAACTAAACTCAAAAAATTCCAAAATCCATTCCCAACGCTTCTTATCAACTCTCATGACATAGGAGACACAAAACCCCCAAAAACATTTTCATCTTCCAACAATTCAATCACCCATCTCGCCTCTATTAACTATCCGCAACGCAACGTGGTTCGTCTTATTTATTTTCGACCTTTTCTAGACACTTTTAAATTCCCCATTCCCTCATCTTCAAAACCACGTTCGCATAAAAAACATCCAATTTCGACGCTGATTGTTTCTGCCTCTCTCTCCGGTTGAATTCTAGCAAAGACATACAATTCACCCACAAAACCAAACATAACTTCAATTTTCTATACACCTTTTTTCTCAACTCCCCAGACACTTTTTCTAAAACTGAATTTTCAGCCCTACCTCAAACAAGCCAAGTCAATACGCGCACACAAACCACCCACAAAAAACACCCCCAATCAGCCCTGAAGAGGAAACGAATCCTATAACAGGGCTACACTCCAAACAGAAAACAAACCCAAATAAACACTACAAGCCCCAACTTCAAATAAATCCACGAACTTCTCTCTCTCTCTCTCTCGGAAGTATTTTACCAAAGCTGCCGTTTTGTCCCATTGAAGAGTATAATCAATGCAACCAAAAAAACTGGCAGACGATTTTATGAGTTTCAATCTCGTGGCAGACGATTTGAAAATTTGAAAAATAGGTTTTTCAAAAGTATTTTAACAAATTTCATTTTTATATATGTTAATTCTAATAGCTTCTATTAGCTTATTTTTAAAACGGCAGACGTTTTCTCCGGTTGCAATATTCCGGCAGACCACCATATATTACTTACCGTGCGAGTATACACTCGAGCATCAGTTTGTATATAATAGTGTAATGTTTTTCTTATTTATTTAAACAGTAAACGGGTGGGATTAATTTTAAACACACGGTATGGCTACTTACTAATTTATTTAAACACTTAACTAATCACTAACACTTAATTTATATATACTCAACTAGTCACTTAAATTTAATTAATATGCACACAAACTTAATTAATAATTTATATAAACACTTTACTGATAGATATTTCGGTTTATTTATTTCACGAGATCCCTTCATCAACTAAACTCATCCGCTGATCGGTTCTTTATTTATATTGAAGCCCTTTTTACTACAAGATAGTCCTAAACAGTTATAAAAAAACCTTGCGTATCCGCCATAATTTTAACTTTTATACCTGGCTTATACAGAGTCGGATTAAGGGACTATTCCAGTGTGATTTTTCGTAACATTACCCTCTCCTTAAATGGAAGTTCCTCCTGGAACTTTTGTGTAGCCGAGACTGGATGTTTGAATCGGCAACTGGCCCCATTTCTACACTTTCCGATCTTATGGAAATAGCAGGGCACCGTCTTCATCGGATACTGATAACGGGGGTTGTAGCTGCAAATTAATATCTAGACACCGGTATCTTGAAGGATAATCTCTACCATGTTCCTGATGATTCGCCAATCCAACTGGTTACTCGCTATCTTAGGCATAGTCAGTTTCTTCACGTTGGATTCCAACACATGGTCTCGGAGGTTTCGAAGTGCTTCGCACACATCACGGTAGATAGATAGATCTTGGAATTCATTTTTAGTTACCACGTAGAAGACGTACCGCGAATTATGTTTCGGTTTCAGTGTCTTGCCAGTGGCTGGAATCTGGTCTTCAAGTTTTTCTAATTGCCCGAACTTCTTTCGAAAGACGGTTGCCAACCCTCTTCCGGGAGAGTGAACAAATCTTGTTGTTGTTCCGAAGTGATTCCATATCTAGCTTTCCCGGTACCTCCATACGTGCCCATAAATTCATCGTAGGTAGGGTCAGACACATCTCGAATAAGGTTTACTCCTTCCTCCAGGTCATGGTCTCCTTCGAATGGCGCTAGTCGGTTTTGGTGAACTACTTTTGGTTTTCTGGTGGGGATCTTGCTTATGCGATATATAACATCCTTTTCTTGATTAAGTATGGACTTTCCCAGGATTTTTGTAATTTTGGAGAAAATCCTTTTCTCCTCGTCGGGTTGTGTAACCATACTTTGTCCCCTTCTTTAAAACCGCCTTCTGTGGCCTGCGTGTCGTACTGACTTTTCATTCTGTAGCTGGCAACTTGAAAATTTGTTCGGACTAGTTCATGATTATCGTCCAGCCCGTTCCTCAATTGGATCACGTAGTCTTCGCCTGCTAGATCTTCTCCAGACCGGCAGCCAAATTCCAGGTCATAAAGAAGCCTGATTTCACGTCAAAACAGGGTTTTTGCCGGTGTTTCACCCGTGAACTCATTGACGGCAGATCGATAAGCCAATGCGAATAGGGAAAGATATTGGTCCCAATCTCTCTGATGGCTGGATACTACTTTGGACAGGTATTTTCCTCTAGTCCTGTTCATTCTCTCGAGCATTCCATCTGACTGTGGACTGTGGTAATGCTGTTGTCCTGGTCTTCTTCATTCCCAGCTTGTCGCAAATCTCCTGGAATAGATGGCATTCGAAATCTCTTCCCTGGTCACTGTGGACTTCCAAGGGCACTCCATATCGGCTGATGAATTCTTTCACCAATACATCCGCGACAGTTGTGGCCTCTTGATTCGGGATCGCGTAAATTTCCACCCACTTTGTGGAATAATCCATTATAACCAGTATGTATTTGCTATCATTTTCTGTCATAGGAAATGGTCCAGCGATATCTAAAGCAATCCTTTCGAAAGGACTTCCAACATGGTATTGTTTCATAGGTGCCTTTCTCTTGCAATGTGGTCTATTACTCGTATCACAAGTCGTACATTTCTAACACCAGTCCTTCACATCGTCGGAGCTGTTCATCCAACAAAACCTTTCACGGATTCGCTGAAGGGTTTTCTTCACTCCCAGATGACCTCTCGATGGACTGTCGTGTAACTTCTTCAGTACCTCAGCTACTCTTGTTCTCGGGATTACTAGGTGTCTCCTCATCTCAGAACCATCATCGTTTCCAACAGCCCTTCTTCCAGGACAAGGGAGTTCCACTGAGCCCAATACGCCTTGAGTTTCGGTGAAAATCTTGACACTTCTTGCCAGGTAGCTCGCCGATTTTCTTCCTTCCACTGCCGGATCTTCTTCAAGTGAGGGTCATTCTCCTGACCTTCTCTGATCCTGGCGGGTGACCATTCCTCGTTGACTACTGTGATTTTTGAAACTGCAACTTCCTTAGATTTCGACCGGTTGCATTGTGAATAGTCTACAGGGCATGACCGTCTAAGCAAACAGTTGGCTTTTCGGTGATTCACATCAGCTGGATGTTCACCCCTGTCTGATTTCCACTGTGACTGGAATTCTTGGGTTTCAGGAGACTTGTGGCGCTTAGACGGACTGCGTACGTGCTGTAGCTCGCCACACTTCTGGCATTTGATCTTCTTCGGCTTTTTGTCTGCCATACATTTCAACAAGTTGACGATATGGTCAAGTTTGTCATCGTTATCTTCTTCCTGCATGGTCCTACCTCTGTTGTACCGCGAGCCCTTCGTGGCTGCTTTGCATTTAAGAGGTTTTTGGTTTGCAGGAGTCGTAGGAGGCTTACACGAACTGCGTGCCTGCTCTAGCTCGCCACAATTACAGCACCTGATCCTCTTCGGCTTCACGTCTACCATACCTTTCAACAGGTTGACGATCTGGTCAAGTCTGCCATCGTCACCTTTTTCCTGCATGGGCCTACCTTTTCTGTATCCCGAAGCCATCGTGGCTGCTTCATATTCAAGAGCAGCCGTCAACGCATCGACCAATGTTTTAGGATGGGCTAATCGAAGCGTCTTCTCCATATCGTGGTCACATAAGCTGTCAATAAAGGCCTGGATACCTAAACATTCCATCATGTTCTCTGGTGCTGATGGATAAGCAAATCGAAGTAGTCGGGCAATATCCAGTTCATACTCTTGAAGGGTTTCGTCACGTTTCCGCCTTCGGTTCTTCAGCTGGAATGTGTACAAATGGTCCAAATGTTCGTGACCATATCGCATGTCCAACCTCTTCTTCAGCTGCTCAAAGTCATCCGTTTCTTCCAAAAGTATCGTCTGAAGTACATCTAAGGCATCTACCCGAAGCGCGATAGTTAAGTTCACTGCTTTCTCCTTGTCCGACCAATTATTCACTCTAACGGCTGCTTCAAACTGTTTCACGTAATTGGTCCACGACATTTTTTCATCGAACGTTGGGGCCTTGACTCAGGTAAAACTTCCAATGTCTTCAAACTTACATACTGTTTCTGGCTTGCAAGGTTTCGTTTACTCGGTCTTCTTTTCTTCCTCTGCGTGCCTCGCGTACTTGAATCGGCAATCTTTTCCTCTAACTCCTTGATTTTCTCGTCTATCGTTGTAATCTTATTCTCGATTTTCTCGTCCATCGTTGACATTTTATTCTCGATTTTCTCATCCATCGTTGACTTCTTATCCTCGATTTCAGATTTTAGAGACGAAATTTCATTTTTAACGTCAGCGGCAATGTCGTTTTTCGTTAATAAGATATCGCCAGATATATCGTTCTTCATAGCAGAAAAATCGTTCTTCGTAGCCGAAATATCGCTTTTCACATTCGTAGAAATTTTCTCTTCTATGGCAAAAATCTTCTCGTCCATGTTAGCAGAAATATTAGCAGAAATGTTGTCTTCCATGGCAGAAATCTTCTCGTCCATATTAGCAGAAATTGACGAGATTAAGGTGAAAGCCTCGTCATTAAATAAAACTGTTTCTGGATCAAGGCCGTCATTTTCCAGTGCCACTTTAAGTCTTTCTACTAATTCACTTTTCTTACCGGACGTTTCCAACTCACGATCTTCCAATTCTGCTCTTAATTCCGCCACTTTCAGATCCCTTAATCTCTTGGCCCTTTTTACGGAGCAATTTATTTATATTACCCCACACCTGACACCAATGTAATGTTTTTCTTATTTATTTAAACAGTAAACGGGTGGGAATAATTTTAAACACACGGTATGACTACTTACTAATTTATTTAAACACTTAACTAATCACTATCACTTAATTTATATGCACACAAACTTAATTAATAATTTATATAAACACTTTACTGATCGATATTTCGGTTTATATTTTTCACGAGATCACTTTATCAACTAAACTCATCCGCTGATCGGTCCTTTATTTATATTGAAGCCCTTTTTACTAGAAAATTCCGAACTGCGGCTTACACACACAAAAAATAATTGGTTCTGGCCTTTTCTAGATAAGTCTGGTCACAAAAACAATGTTTAGATAAGATAGTCCTAAACAGTTATAAGAAAACCTTGCGTATCCGCCATAATTTCAACTTTTATACCTTGCTTAGACACAGTCGGATTTAGTGACTATACCAGTGTGATGTTTCGTAACAATAGCATATATAATATATAGAGTATAGTGATTTTCATTCCCTCTCTATTCCCCGTGATGCACTACTACTATCCCATTCATTCTTATGTTAAATTTTTTTTTTCACGGTTGCCCTATGGCCATTGCAAGAACTAAAATTTCTATCTGAATGCTACATCACCCCAGATAATAGTACATCTGGCGGAACGGTTATGTTGTCCTATTAGGTTAGGTTAGGTTAAGTTATGTTTTTAGTCGCTTTTAGAACGTTAGTAAAGCAGCATCTCATTTGTTGTTATAAACGTGATTTACAAATATGTCGTCGAACTTGAAATGTGTTTTTTGTGATAAAGAAAAAAATGATAAAGTAAATTTGTTTTCTGAAGAAACAATTAAGACATGTCGTTTCATTTTGCAGCAACGAAAACTTTATAAACTTAAATATCAAAATACTGTTCTACCTAGTGATATTTATGAAGCAGGGTATCATAGCAATTGTTACAGTTCATTTCCAGCATTAAAAAAAATTTTTTTGAACCAAAGAGCAAGTTAGTTTCATCATCATCTCAATCACGTGTTCTACCAGATTCTTCATAGTAAGAGACAACAGTCCACAGCAATTAATTTCCTATCTGACCCCAATTAATGCATCACCAACTGCAATTCCAGTAGTTCTAGCAACGATGGAACAAAGTAACATTCTGAAAGAGTTAAATCAACCATATATGCAACTGACATATGAGTTAGCAATTGCAAAAATTGCACTAAAACTACAAGCTACTGAAAAACACGAAGGGAAATTAAGATTTTCGAAAGTATTCATATATTTATGCTCATTCCATATCATGCTATCGTATTTCAAAGCAATAGGAAAAATTATGGATTGTCTACTATAATGGTGGAGAGTGAGAGTGAGAGTTTTGTGGAAGGTAAACATTTTAATCGATGCAAGAGACAACATCCCATGATGGCTTTAGGGTTGCAAATTCTTCATTTTCGTTCGTTTTTACAACGCGAAAATATTGGAGTAAGTGCTGAAATATCTGAAGAACTTGAAAGATTAATAACTTGCCAAACACCTTTCTTTTTCATTAATGACGAACATCTTAAAGATTTATACGATAAGTACGAGAAGTTTACAGAAAAAACAATCAACGGTGAATTCGGTAAAACGCCTAAATTTTATATGCTTTACGTACAGCTCGTACAGTATTATTTAACTTCGAGTCGAAGTATTCGCGTGGGAGATTTTGAATTATTCAAGTTTATATTGCCAAAAATAACTAACTTGTTTTTCATTTGTAATCACCAAAGCTACGCCAGATGGACTGTCCATTACCATTATAATTTATCAAAGGTGGCAGAAACTCATCCTGGATTGGAAGATGATTTTAAATACGGCTCTTTTGGAATTAAGCGAACTGAAAAGCCGTTTTGAAGGCAGGTAGATTTAACTCTCGAGCAAACTATCAACGCCGATGCGGCTAGAAAGCTTACGGAAATCATCCACCTTACGGATTCAATTCCAGCACGTCAACGCTGGGCTAGGAGTCACGATATTCGCTCTGATATTATCTCTCATGTTTTGAAGCAGATTGGATTGACTAAAGAGCAAGATATTACTGCTGACTTAAAAGCGCACAATATTAAAAAAAGCTCACAGCAACTTGATAAATTTATGAAGACTTTTGATCAATATATAAATCCGTTTAGTCCTGAGTTACCGATAGATCAATTGTTCAATATTGCGTCTCGTAAGGCTGCAACAAGTCAAGTTGAAGATTTTCTTTTGAACGTTGAAAAAATTGGCAATGAACAACGAGAATTATTCTTGGTGGAGTGTTCGTCTGATGTCAATCGATTTCACAAAACAATTAAGAAAACACCTATACATAATATTGCAAGTCAAATTGAAAAACGGAAATCGGTAAAAGTCGTACAGCGAGATTTGTTTGGCCGCATGTTAGGATTATCAATGGATCATAAAGTTGATGTCTTAAAATTTTTGTAATATCCCATAACACCTGTGCCATTTAGATGGTGCAATTTGTAAAACTGATAAATCGGCACTTGCCAAGGTTTTGGAAGCAAATATTGTGCACGATTCACCATGTTTTGCTGATGTTTATATAATTGACGGATTTTCCATATTACACTCTATGAAAGAAGTGCCAAAAACATTTGGTACTATTTCCAAAAAATTCTTACAAATGGTCACGAAATATCCCGGACGTAGAATTGATGTTATCTTCGATCAGTATTGGTCTTGATCAATAAAAGATAATGAAAGATCTTTGCGACATGAGTTTGTTCAAATGCAGTCTATAATTTCAAGACCAGAACAAGTCAGACCAACAGATTTTGCGAAGGAGTTGAAGAACATTCGATTTAAGGAGGCTTTAATAGATTTTTTCACTGTACATTGGGCTAGCTACGAAGTAATTCCGTTCCTTGGCACTAAATTAATACATCTAAACTTTCGCGACTGCTATTCTTATAAAGTGACAGATGAAATAATTGAATGTTGTTGATAATCTTTGCTGTCCGTTGCATGAAGAAGTGGATAGTAAAATAATTTACCATGTATGCAGTATCCCAGATTCGGCAAATATTGTCATTAGAGGCTCTGACATGGATATCTTAATAATAATGCTTGGTAATATGATTCACTTAAAAAATCGGTCGTCTCATATTTGGATGCTTACAGGGACCGGAAACCATGGAAGGTTTATTGATATCACAAAGATTTATGAGCAACACGGTGAATTGCTGACAAAAAGCTTAATTGGTTTTCACGCCTTCACGGGATGTGATTCCAACCCTGCGTTTTTTACTAGAGGAAAAAAAGACCTACATTATTGAAAAAAAATGTCGAAAACAAAAAAGCTTTCGAAAGTTTGGGAAGTGCTGATTTAACTCAGGATATGTTAAAAGATCTGTTTAACGGTTTTCAAGAATTTACATGCAGCATATACAACACGGAGGAATCCAAAGACGTCGATGACAGTCGTTTCCAACTCTTCGTTAGAAATTACAAAGCTTCTGACATAAATGAAGACTTTCATAAAAAAGTGATGAACTTTGATGCCAGCTCAATACCTCCCTGCAAGTCTGAACTGTACCAACAATTTCTGATGGCTCATTATATTTCTAGTATATGGCAAAATGCGTCAAAAAAAATCCTACGGTTTTAAATCCACTAGAATATGGTTGGGAAGAACAAAACAAATCATACGCCTTTAAGTGGTTTGAAGGAGATCAGCTTCCATGTTACGTCAGTGATTTTATTCAAGATGTACCAGGTAATTGTATTATACCAAATTCTATTTAAAATTTTATTAATTTACTTAAGAAAATTATTCTCAATTTTTACACACTGTTCAGATGATAATCAAGATGATGAGCAAGATAATTTTTATAGTACAGATGATTCCGAAGATAAAAATGATGAATAATAACCGATAAACTTATAAATAAATTAAATAATCAATAAAAACATTAATAATTTTTCCATTAATATTAGTTTACCAAATATTGTTATTTCATAAATAATCCACTTTTACCATTCATTGTTATAAACTAGTAAGAATCAATTTTTGTCATATTTTTCAAAATATAACTGTTTGCAGGACGTTTTTATAGAAGTACAAATAATTACCGTAGACAAATATACTCGCAGAGTGAGTAATATATGGTGGTCTGCCGGAATATTGCAACCGTAGAAAAAAATGTTGTAAAAGAGGTTGAAATACTTCATAGTGGGTTGACATACGGAACAGAGCCAACCGATCTGTCAAGGAAGTAATAAAAAATTAGTGAATTTATTGCCAACCTAAATTTGTTAGTTACTAATAGAAGTTTGAATATTAAAGGCAAATTTGGATATAACTTATAGTTTATATATGATTAAAATCGCAAAAATTAAAAAAATTAAAACTAGACAGTTGCATATATATTAATAGATATTTTAGGTTGTAAGTTTTATGTAATTTAATGTAAATAAGAATACCTTAAAAAGGGAAAACTATCAAAATAAGATATTGTTGCAAGTGAAAAAGACATTTTCAAAAAACACTCAAATCAACAATTTTTTTGTAACAGACTTTGGAAAGAAGGCTTTGCATTTTACGATGAAAAAAGTTGTTGATTTGTAAAACATATGAAGGTCGAGCGTGGGTTGTGAAATCGATAGCATCTGAGTGGAAGTCCTCAACAAAATTTTTTTAATAGAATGGAATAAAATTTGATTTTGAAGTTAAAAGTTAAGAAATAATAATATTATAAGTCATTAAAACTGTGTGATAACGAGAGGTGATCAGAAGAAGCATTTCTTTCGCTAAGAAATCTTCAAGAATTCTGCCTTGGGACGGACGGAAAAATACAGGATGTACTTAACTGACGGTACTCTGGTGGATGGAAACGGTGTTTTCTATGGTGCAAGATGTCTCGGATCAATGGAAGCTGTCTTCAACGGTAAAGGTGTCGTAGATGGATGGAAGATAAATGGAAGCTGTCTTCAACGTTAAAGGTGTCGTAGATGGATGGAAGATAACTGCAGGACGTTTTTATAGAAGTACAAATAATTACCGTAGACAAATATACTCGCAGATTAAGTAATATATGGTGGTCTGCCGGAATATTGCAACCGTAGAAAAAAATGTTGTAAAAGAGATTGAAATACTTCATAGTGGGTTGACATACGGAACAGAGCCAACCGATCTGTCAAGGAAGTAATAAAAAATTAGTGAATTTATTGCCAACCTAAATTTGTTAGTTACTAATAGAAGTTTGAATATTAAAGGCAAATTTGGATATAACTTATAGTTTATATATGATTAAAATCGCAAAAATTAAAAAAATTAAAACTAGACAGTTGCATATATATTAATAGATATTTTAGGTTGTAAGTTTTATGTAATTTAATGTAAATAAGAATACCTTAAAAAGGGAAAACTATCAAAATAAGATATTGTTGCAAGTGAAAAAGACATTTTCAAAAAACACTCAAATCAACAATTTTTTTGTAACAGACTTTGAAAAGAAGGCTTTGCATTTTACGATGAAAAAAGTTGTTGATTTGTAAAACATATGAAGGTCGAGCGTGGGTTGTGAAATCGATAGCATCTGAGTGAAAGTCCTCAACAAAATTTTTTTAATAGAATGGAATAAAATTTGATTTTGAAGTTAAAAGTTAAGAAATAATAATATTATAAGTCATTAAAACTGTGTGATAACGAGAGGTGATCAGAAGAAGCATTTCTTTCGCTAAGAAATCTTCAAGAATTCTGCCTTGGGACGGACGGAAAAATACAGGATGTACTTAACTGACGGTACTCTGGTGGATGGAAACGGTGTTTTCTATGGTGCAAGATGTCTCGGATCAATGGAAGCTGTCTTCAACGGTAAAGGTGTCGTAGATGGATGGAAGATAAATGGAAGCTGTCTTCAACGTTAAAGGTGTCGTAGATGGATGGAAGATAACTGCAGGACGTTTTTATAGAAGTACAAATAATTACCGTAGACAAATATACTCGCAGATTAAGTAATATATGGTGGTCTGCCGGAATATTGCAACCGTAGAAAAAAATGTTGTAAAAGAGATTGAAATACTTCATAGTGGGTTGACATACGGAACAGAGCCAACCGATCTGTCAAGGAAGTAATAAAAAATTAGTGAATTTATTGCCAACCTAAATTTGTTAGTTACTAATAGAAGTTTGAATATTAAAGGCAAATTTGGATATAACTTATTGTTTATATATGATTAAAATCTCAAAAATTTAAAACTAGACAGTTGCATATATATATTAATAGATATTTTAGGGTGTAAATTTTATGTAATTTAATGTAAATAAGAATACCTTAAAAAGGGAAAACTATCAAAATAAGATATTGTTGCAAGTGAAAAAGACATTTTCAAAAAACACTCAAATCAACAATTTTTTTGTAACAGACTTTGAAAAGAAGGCTTTGCATTTTACGATGAAAAAAGTTGTTGATTTGTAAAACATATGAAGGTCGAGCGTGGGTTGTGAAATCGATAGCATCTGAGTGAAAGTCCTCAACAAAATTTTTTTAATAGAATGGAATAAAATTTGATTTTGAAGTTAAAAGTTAAGAAATAATAATATTATAAGTCATTAAAACTGTGTGATAACGAGAGGTGATCAGAAGAAGCATTTCTTTCGCTAAGAAATCTTCAAGAATTCTGCCTTGGGACGGACGGAAAAATACAGGATGTACTTAACTGACGGTACTCTGGTGGATGGAAACGGTGTTTTCTATGGTGCAAGATGTCTCGGATCAATGGAAGCTGTCTTCAACGGTAAAGGTGTCGTAGATGGATGGAAGATAAATGGAAGCTGTCTTCAACGTTAAAGGTGTCGTAGATGGATGGAAGATAACTGCAGGACGTTTTTATAGAAGTACAAATAATTACCGTAGACAAATATACTCGCAGATTAAGTAATATATGGTGGTCTGCCGGAATATTGCAACCGGAGTAAAAAATGTTGTAAAAGAGGTTGAAATACTTCATAGTGGGTTGACATACGGAACAGAGCCAACCGATCTGTCAAGGAAGTAATAAAAAATTAGTGAATTTATTGCCAACCTAAATTTGTTAGTTACTAATAGAAGTTTGAATATTAAAGGCAAATTTGGATATAACTTATTGTTTATATATGATTAAAATCTCAAAAATTAAAAAATTTAAAACTAGACAGTTGCATATATATATTAATAGATATTTTAGGGTGTAAATTTTATGTAATTTAATGTAAATAAGAATACCTTAAAAAGGGAAAACTATCAAAATAAGATATTGTTGCAAGTGAAAAAGACATTTTCAAAAAACACTCAAATCAACAATTATTTTGTAACAGACTTTGAAAAGAAGGCTTTGCATTTTACGATGAAAAAAGTTGTTGATTTGTAAAACATATGAAGGTCGAGCGTGGGTTGTGAAATCGATAGCATCTGAGTGAAAGTCCTCAACAAAATTTTTTTAATAGAATGGAATAAAATTTGATTTTGAAGTTAAAAGTTAAGAAATAATAATATTATAAGTCATTAAAACTGTGTGATAACGAGAGGTGATTAGAAGAAGCATTTCTTTCGCTAAGAAATCTTCAAGATTTGGGGAGACGCCAGCAGTAGAAACGTGTATAGCTTTACTGAAGAACAAATTGAGGTCTGTGCTATTTAAATATTAATTTTGGAATTCCAAACAGTGAACAATAAAATATATTTTCAACATATTAATAAAAGTTTTCATGAAAAGGCCTAAGCATTTTAAGATGCAAAATATATCGCATACATGGATATCCATGAATTTCAATCAATAGATATAAAATTGTACTTACTTGTAATAATCAATTTGTTTCGTCATTGTTCACACTGTATGTGAAATATCATTTATCTTCCATTTATTTTTCCTAATGCATGGTTAATTATTTTCTACCTATCACTATTCTAATTTCACATCACTCATATTTCCTTTTTTATATATGCAATTGTATTGGTGGTTTTGAATAGTATATCGATAATTTCAACGTATATATGAACGTTAAAATATCTCGTTAATGTATCATAAACTGTGAATACTGCATTTAGCTTCGCTTTGGATTCGATTGAAGCGCACGCTTCTCATATGCGCCGACGCGGTGGAGTTTATGCTCAATAGCATTCAGTGCGCATGACTGTATAGAATACAGTGGCGGCATCAGGAAATTTGGTGTTATAATTAATTTAAATTTGATCTCAATAATTTTATTAAACTATTTTCTGTAAAGTGTTTTGCATTTTTATTCAATATCCATAATAGATTTATCGAAAATTGCTCGCTTCATTCATTCTGTGGAATAATATCTAGACTCATTAAAGTAAGAGGTGTATATTCATAAAATATTTAATTTCTGTATATAGCGAACTATAAAATTTAATAATTGACTAACCAAAGTTAAAATACATTTATTTATGTGCGTCCTGAACCCAAAGGGGGGAGTCTACATGCCACCCACTCTTAACTATATTAAAAACAATAGTATATAAATATAAATTTAGAGAGCTATATATAAATTCATTTAATTTCTTCAACCATTTGTTTATAATATTGAAAAGTTTAATTTCTTGGGTTCGTAGGTTGTTTGAAATAATTAAAAAAACGATTATATTTCACATTTTTCTATGGAAAATGGATATACATAATGTTAACGTTTCGCTTCTTCTTTGGAAGCATTTTTAAAAACAATACCATTGTATATATATATATATATATATATATATATATATATATATATATATATATATATATATGTATATGTATATATTCAGTTACCACGGTGCGACAGAGAATGGAAACCAATTGCGGTTGGTTTTGAAAGGAACTGGTAGTTCCTGCATTGTGTTGGAGCAGTAGACACAAATATATGCAGATCCTACCACCCCCAAATATGGGTTCATATTATTATAATTATAAAGGCACTCACAGCCTTATGCTTATGGCAATTGCAAACGCTAACTACGAATTTATCATGTGTGATTTCGGAACAAACGGTAGAGAATCTGATGATGGAATGATAGAGAATACAGCTTTTTATCAGAAGTTAATAACACGGTCACTAAATTTACCGTGTACATTTACTTTGCGTACATATTTTTTGAAACCGTTTACTCAGAAACTTTTAACTGAAGAGAGACTACAGACTTTCCAGAGCATGTCGTATAATCGATCTGATATAGTTTTGGATCTGCTGAAAAAGTGGTGATGGCTTGCTGCGCTCCACATCATTTTTTACGGAGGAAACGGGGCGAGAAATACATTCCGTCGGCAGTAGATAAAGACAATTATGCAACTGATCATCTACGTCCACTGGAAAATGGTTTTATAGACTTGCAGATCGGACGGAATCGGGGTGCGTTCGAAACAGCCAAAAATGTTCGAAATGCCTTTATGAATTATTTTAATAATGATGGTGCCGTATCTTGGCATGATCAACATATTAATTTTTTTGAAAGCATAAAAAACTTTACCTACATTCCAATCGCTACTTATTAATTAAATTTAATATCTTCAAAAAATTCTTATTTTCCTTTCAACACCAAACTTTAAGCGGCGTTCGGTTGTATGCAAAAACAAAAACAGTTTAATTCAAAATGATTGACTATTCTGAATTCTTATTAATTAAACAATTCTTATTTCATAATGAAAGTCCAGAAGATGTAAAAATGTTTTAAGTTTCGATAAAATGATAAAGGTATTTTTTATAGCTATACAAAAGATAATGATTCTGGGTAGTATACAGTAAACGTTTCCTATGAAACTTATTATAATGGTTGCACAACTAAAATATAATTGTATTTATACTTGCAATGGCTTCTCCATTAACCACAATATTGCTCTGGCTTTCTCTTGGCATCTCTTGATCTGTAAGGAATAGCAAATACTTCAAATAACACAAGTGTGATGTGTAAATACCATCCGCTCCTGCTCCAGATGTGCGTGATGTCTCAACTTTTTTCATCTCATTTCTAAAAGATCCCTAGTGAGTCAATATTTTTCTTAACATCATTTTTAGAAGCTTCTGGATCTATTTCTTGCAACTTGTTTATCATAAGTTCATACGCTTTGTTATTTTCTATTCTGTCGGAATATTCTGAAGATTTTATTTTCCATAAAATTGGCAACGATTTATTTAACTCCAAAAATTCAATAGTAACATCTTTATTCCACATTCTTATATCGGCCATTTTGCAGAACGGATATGTCTTTTTACGACCGATTTGCATGAATACCACATACACTAGCAGATTTGCATGAACACGTTAGCCCGTACGGGTAAAATCTCAGGTCACTCGGAGATGAAGGACGTCGGTTATCATCGTCGTGATTGGTCCATACACTAGCAATTTTGTACGCGAAATTTTTACTGTTCGGTTGAGATTGTCGTGTTTACCCGTAGTGTATGGGGGCCTTTAGAAAAGTTCGGTAATGTCATTGTTCATTAACTGAAATTACATCGTGTACGGCAGTAAACTTTAATTTATAATCATAAAGCAGTTGTAAATTAGATTAAAAGGAAAATACTACCGAAATAGAACAAGAGTCATTTCTTCTGTTTGATATGTCATAGAGTACGGCAGTGTTTATATGCTTAATAAAAAAAATATTAAATGTTGGAGTTAGAGATATAAGAAAAAAATACACTTACGGCTCCACTGCCTCCTGCAACTGTTTCATAAAAACCCCAAGTTTCATCTCCAAATGTAATATTATTCATACATCCCTGAGAAGCAGCACAGACTTGAAATGCTTTCAGAACAACATCCACAATTCGTTGGGATGTCAAAACGTTTCCTCCTACAACTGCAGCGTTGTCGCTTGGATCCAAAATAGAACCTTTTGGAATATTTATTTTAACGGGAACCAAACAGCCCTGAAAGAATATTTTCTATTAGATGGTACATTACGAATATGATAATGAAATGATAATTTGTTTATATCAATTTAATCAATATTATACAGTCACAGTTAGGTGTAGGTCACTGTAAAAGCCATATACCAGATTATATTTTATAATAAAATCATTCAGTCTCATTTCATAATCATTAAATATTATAGTTCACGTATCTATTCCAAGCATTCATATTCTGTGCTAATTCTCCACTGGATTCCCTGTTTTTCTGCCTCTTCTCGAACTTGGTATTGCCTATTGCCATCTCTGTCGTAGTCTTGTTATTGCCGTGTATTCTGGCTTCATAGACTCTTTTTTTTTTTATTTAGAAAATGATAGTTGCATCCACCATTAGGGTTATTAGCAACATAACATAACAGTAACATGAAATAACATTTAGGCTGGTAACGTCACTATAACATACAATAATATTTGAATAGCATCATGTCAAAGATAGGAATCAGTAATAAGCAACATGGTAACGAGCTTAGTAATTTACATTTTGTTGACTAAACCTATTTCAGAGAGGAATCCGATTGTGTTTTCAAAATTACAGTACACACCAAGAGTTGATTTTAAATCTGCACTTATACTGTACGTCCGGCGTTGTTCCGCGAACCTCGGACACTCGACCATGAAATGTTTAACTGACATTGGCACCTGACATATATCACAGATTTTGTCTTCTTCTCCTTTCAGCAAGTGTTCATGGGTATACTTTGTATGTCCAGTGCGCAAACGGGTGATTATTATTTGGTGTCTTCTTTGGCTAGGGATGTTTCTCCATGGTTTGATATCATCTTTAATTTCTTTAAGTTTCATTCCAGATTCTGCCCAGACAGATGACCAGTAGTTAGAGACCACATATTTTATATATTTTTTCAGATCAGTATACGGTACTCCCTCTTGCTTTTGAAAGATTGGTTCATTCATGGTTTCACGTGCAATTTTATCAACCCGCTCATTGCCAGAGATCCCAACATGTGACGGGACCCACATGAAGACCAATCGTCTGGATTTTTCCCTAATTGTGTGAACATACTCTTTGATGAGCCTTGTCAGGGGATGATCTGAATAAATGAGTTGTATACCTTGTAACGAGCTTAACGAATCTGTAAGAATTAAAGTATTGTGGATATCTTCATGAGCGGCGTATTTGATTGCTTGAAGGATTGCAAAAAGTTCACCACTATAAATGCTGCATTGTGGAGGTAGTTTGAATCCACTGGATGTATTCGGGCTTAAAAAAGCTGATGCTACTCCTTGGTTTGACTTGGACGCGTCTGTGTAGATATGAGTATAATCACAATATTCAGTTATTGATGAGAGGAAATGATTGTGAAGCAGACTAGGAATAATTTCAGATTTGTTGAATTTGGAGAGGTATAGGTTGCATGGTGGCAAGGCAAAGCCAAGGTGGCGTGTCTGAGTTGTTGTTGGGAAGAGTAACTGGGAAAGTCACATTCAATTCGGAACTGAACTTGTTGATCCTCTGATAGAAAGGGTATGTTAGTCTTCTTCGGTTTTCATACAGATTGCGAAAACGGTTTGAAAAGGTGTTATGATATACTGGATGCTGACTATCAGTAGAGACTAAAGCTGCATACGCTAAGCTTAGCTGCTGTCGTCGCAGCTGCAATGATGGCTCTTCAGCTTCACTGTAGAGACTCTCAGCGGGCGTTGTCCTGTATGCTCCAAGGGCCAGCCGTATTGCTGTATTGTGTACCGTATTAACAATTTTCAGAACTGATTTACTTGCTGAGGCATATATTATAGAGCCATAATCGATTTTGGATCTTACTAGAGCTCGATAGAGAAGTAAGAGCGTTTGTCTGTCGGAACCCCAATTTTGGTTTGACAGAATTCTCAGTAGATTGATGCCGCTCTGACATGATGTTCTGAGATGGTTAAGATGGGCATTCCAGTTTAACTTTCTGTCGAAAATCATTCCTAGGTAACGCATCTGTTCCACCACTTGGATATTCCGGCCACATAGTTTCAGATTAGGCAGTGCTAGATCTCTTTTTTTAGTAAAAAACATGCACTTAGTTTTTTCTGGGCACATTTTGAAACCAGTGCATTTTAGCCAACTCTCAATTGAAATCACTGCCTCCTGCAAGTTATTTTGGATTGTGGAAAGATTTTTTCCTCGCGAGTATACCACAAGATCGTCAGCATAAAGGCTAGCTTCTACAGGTTGTTTGATATTCTTCACAGCTTCATTTATCGCAATTAGAAAGAGGGTGACGCTCAAAACCGAACCTTGAGGGGTACCATTCTGTTGCAATCTTTTCCCGGAAAGTGTTCCATTAACTTTAACTCTGAAGAATCTTTCTCCCACGAAGTTTTCAGCAAATTTTAGAAGATTGCCATTTATACCCCAGGAGCTCAGCTTTCTAAGAATGTTATATCTCCAGGTCATGTCATAAGCTTTACTTATATCGAAGAAGATTGCTATGGTGTTTTGTTTGTTAGCATACCCTTCGTGAATATATGATTCTAAGTTAATTAGATTGTCTGATGTTGATCTACCCTTCCTAAAACCACTTTGTTTTGGTGTGAGCTGGTGTTTTTTCTCCAGGAACCAAGTGAGTCGATTGTTAACAGTTTTTTCCATCAGCTTGCACATTGTACAAGTTAAGGATATTGGTCTGTATGATTGAGGATCTGTCTTTGGTTTACCATGTTTTATTAACGGAACTATGGTTGCCTCTGACCACTTCTCAGGAAAGACCCCTTCTGTCCATATCTTATTAAATATTTTCAGGAGAATATGCTTAGCTGTATCTGGCATGTTTTGTAGGAAAATGAACGGGATATCATCAGGTCCTGGGCTGGAGTTTTTGAAAGAAACAAGAGCTTCGAGGAATTCTTCATAGGATATAGGTACATTCAAAGGGTTCATTTCATCTTGGAAAACATCAATACCTTCAGATTCTTCATTATTTTTGTAGTTCAGAAATTCGGGTGTGTAGTTTGCACTGTTAGAATTCTTTTCATAGATGTCTGAGAAAATTTGGGAAATTTCGGTACAACTGGAAGTTGATTTTCCCTGATATTCAATCCGTGAGATTCCATGGTCTGTTTCATTACATTTAATACGTTTCACTTTGTCCCAGATCGTGCTTAGTGGTGTTGAACTGCTAATGGATGATACATATCTTGCCCATGATTCTTTTTTACTTTTTTTCATGATCCATCGAGCTTTTGCCCTCAGACTCTTAAAAGTTATCAGGTTTCCTGGTGTGTGGTGCCTTTTTAGTCTGTTGAAAGCGTGTTTAGAGGATTTTATTGCCTGGTCGCATTCTTGATTCCACCAAGGAACGGGAGTGTGGTTGTTCAGTTGCTTTGTCTTTCCTATTGCTAGTTGGGCTGCATCCGTTACGATTATGGTAATATCATCAACACATTCATCGATACTATCTCGCATGTGGAAGTGACTAACCTTGGCTTCTATAATATTTGCAAAAAGATTCCAGTCAGCTCTTTTTAGTTTCCATTTCTTTGTCACAATAGGTTCTTCTACACCATGCTGTGAACTTGTGAGTAAGATGGGAAAGTGGTCACTGCCATATAGATAGGGAAAGATGGTAAAATTGAATTGAGTGTGGAGTGAGAGGTCGCTAATGCTGAGATCTATAACACTGGAGTTTCCTGAAAACGAGTTGAAACGAGTTTTTTCTCCGTTGTTAAGTAACGTCATATTGTTATCATCGATAACATGTTCTAATATACGACCTCTTGTATGTGTGGAGTCGCATCCCCATAGGGTGTTATGGCAATTGAAGTCTCCTAATAATAATCTCGGTTTGGGTATTTGCTGAAAGAGATCATTCAGCTCCTCGTATGTCACGTCACGATTTGGTGGAATGTAGATATTACAAATATTTATCTCTTTAGGGTCCAAAATTTTAATGGCAACTGCTTCAAGGTGGGTTGTTATAGGGATTTCTATTGCACCGTAAGTTTGGTGTATGTAAGTAGCGACGCCACCGCTTGCTATGTTTTGATCTGGTCTGTTTTTATGGAAACAAAGATAGTTCCTCAGATTTTGTGAGTAGTCTTGTTTAAAATGGGTCTCCTGTAAACATATGATCGAGGGTTTGTTTTCGGAGATAATTAGTTTTAGCATTTCTTGTTGTGTGAAGAACCCATTAAGGTTCCATTGAATGATGGATAGTTCGAAAATTGATATTATTAATGTGTTTCTTGTGACGATGCGTCGCTTTCAGAATCTGAAGTTAGCGATACTTCTGCTAGCAACTGTTTCGATAATTTTTTTTTTAATTTTGGTACACCTACTTTTGATACATCTGTCTTTAAAATATGGGTACACACTACTCAGCATATGAATTAGACCATGCACATCGGTTGTGTACTGTTTCGCCACACTCAGAGGGTCATTAGAGCCGTATACGTTTTCAAAAAAGTCTTTGAGTTGATTGTAGTTGATTACAAAATTTTCTGAATCAATGTATGCTTTAGTTGGTTGCATGTGTTCTTCGAAACTTGTGGTTTCAGGGCGACTTTTCTTACTTATACTCGACGATGGTTTTCGGAATGGGTCAGATGGTGTATCTTCCGTAGGAGTTAATATTTCTGAGAGGTTCCTCTTATTAGATGAATTAGTTTGGTTGTCTTGGTCCGGCGTGATGGGGGAATCTTCTGGAATTAGGGAGGTTGTAGTATCCTCTGGTGGTTCTTCTGGATTTTCGGGAGGGGGCATTGCAGGGGGTTCATTTAGATGTTCAGGTGTCTCAGTTGTACATTGAGAAGATATATGACCATTTTGTTTGCATTTGAAGCAGGTTAGATTATCTAATGATAAGAATATTCGATAAGAGGTATTTTCATGGTTGACCAACACAGACTCCGGGATAACAATATTTTCGGGAGGATTAATGTAGACTTGCCTTCTGAAACTCATTATATGTGCAAAATCTGGATTGGTCATGTTGACTCTGAGAAAGGATATAGGGGATAATAGGCTGAGGCCAAGTTGTTGTAGGGCTTGCTCTAAATGTGAATGTGGGATTGTTGGGCTCACGTTAGATAGGATCAAACGTTCAGATGGGGTTATCAATCTTCTGGCTCGTATAATTTGGTTGTTGACACCAATTGCACCGTGGTCATTCATAAAAGTAGTTACTAACTCTGGGCTGGCGAGGTATATACAAATTCTATTATTCGAAATTCTAGATGCGAACAGAATGTGTTTAGGGTTGACGAGTATTCCTAAGGCTAGGAGATATTCTTGAATTTTGGTTCCTTCAATCGCAGGAAATATTATAGCTTGGTTCTTCTCTGGAAATATTGTTGGCTGTTGTTTACTAAGTACTGAAGAATATGACATGTTTCTTTCGGTTTGTTGGTTAGATGTCTCTATTCTGGTATCCATCGTTGTGGCTTGGGGATTCCTGTAGTCAGAAATCCCCGATTTTGGTGGACTCATTTCAATATTTGAAACTTTTGGCACGGGTCATGTGTACCTGAGTACGGTCCTGGCCCGTGCGATTTATCGAGCCCCACGAGTCTCAAATACACACAATGGTGCACTATGATGTTAGGTAGTACACTTTCTCGAATTTATATTCACTTTTATTCAAGAACTTTAAATAAAATTTTTGCCGTGGTGGAATAAATTCGGTATTACAGTAAAAAAAACTGGTCAGCAAATCTGTTGTTATTAAATTATTTAAATGGTTTCCCACAAAAAATGTCAATGGAACAGCTCAAATCTTAGATTTTATTACTTGCCTTTAGCAACAGGAGCATACAGAGGTTCACTGAATACAATGATGCACTTATTAGAATTTTAAAACTGAAAATTCACTGATTTAGATAGACTTTAATCCAGAGCAAATTTAACACTCCACCAAGTAGCAATTCCACCACTAATCCCTTCATAGACTCTCTTCATTCTATTTCCGTCAATTCTATGTGTAATATTTGTAAAGCTTTATCGTTCACTTGAACAAAATCCTGGCATGAGACTTCTCAAGGGTGGTCCAACTCCAAGTTAATGACACACTTTGTATAACAGAGGATGATCAGACTGTAAAAGTTCCGGGCGCCACCACCTTTTCAAACGTTTCGAAAGAACACAAGAACAAACTATGGTGATAAAGGTGGAAACACCATGGAAAATAATTTACTTTAAATTAAAATATGATAAAAAATTAATATTAAAAACGTTAAAAATAAAATGTGCTCAAACTTAATCAACCCGAACACGAAACCCTGTGGCTCTCACAGCCAGGTGGATTAGAAATAAAAGAAATTAGATCTAAGAAAAATTAATTTAATTCTGCCTTGGAACGGACGGAAAAATACAGGATGTACTTAACTGACGGTACTCTGGTGGATGGAAACGGTGTTTTCTATGGTGCAAGATGTCTCGGATCATTGGAAGCTGTCTTCAACGGTAAAGGTGTCGTAGATGGATGGAAGATAAATGGAAGCTGTCTTCAACGTTAAAGGTGTCGTAGATGGATGGAAGATAAATGGAAGCTGTCTTCAACGTTAAAGGTGTCGTAGATGGATGGAAGATAAATGGAAGCTGTCTTCAACGTTAAAGGTGTCTTATATAGATGAAAGCTGTTTTGTAGCTCTCACGTAGCTCTGACGTAGCTGCTGTGCTTACCACAGGAAATTAAGAAAACTTTCAGAACAAGAGATAACGTGAGTACGTGTTTTCTCTTCAACGTCGGTATCGGAAAAGGGAGGATTTTCAGCTTGTAGGGAACAGGGTGAAATTGACAAATGTCAATTGTCTCAACGTTCAGTTTTAATTCTATGGTTAGCAGTGGCTAATGAGACGGCAAGCGGAAATTACACGGAATTTATTATATTAGAACGAAACAGGTCGATGGACATGTTACATATTCCTTAACACTTTGGCTGAGTATGGAAAAACGTACGAATAATACACACAAACTATAGATATTAAACTCATAGTTTAATAACAGATAATCACTGGTTAACTACATTCATAAAGGAAACGCGTACATAGGTTATGGCCTATACAATTAGAACTCAGCTGCGGTGTTGACAAATGTAAACACTCAAAAGGCCTTACAATAAATAAACATTTGCAAAGCCCATATACATACATAATATAGGATAGGATACGTTTCGCCGGCAACGTTTCGCCGGTAACGTTTCGCCGGTGTCGATTCGCCGACAGGTCCGTTTCGCCCGGGAATTTTTCGCCGGTAACATTTCGCCAGCAGTGCAGTTATGAAATAACTCATTTCCACACAAGTATTTAATTTGAAAATATCTTAGAAAATATATTATGTACAAAAGTGTTTTTTTTTAATCTTCTTCAGTTCCGAAATGAATTCCAAATTGTTGGGTATTGCGAGCCCAGTTGTGCTTGAATTCTTCTGTGCGCAGTCTCTACTATGTTGTTAGTTTTCTAAAAAAACACATCTTTTATTATTTTTAATAATTTTGGATACATTTTTTTACTACTATTGCATTCAAAACCTGGTTATGCAAGTTCCAAGTTTCTGGTGGAATATTTGGAATACGTCTACCATTTCTCCTCCTATTGCGAACTCCCAAATAATTTGTTTCAAACCAGTTTGCAACAGGCAATAACGCTTCTTCCAGATGATCAGAGAGTAAGTCGAATGAATCACTTAGATTTGGAACAGGCACAAAAGCCAATGCAGTGATCATTCTAGCTTGTAACGCAAAATCGCCATTATTTCGATATTCTCTAAAATAAAACATATATAAATAAAAAAGGTAATTTTTTTTGTTTTTGTAAAGTTACTACAACCCTTGTTAAGTGTTCTTGTCCAATAACTTTTTTCAAATTTTTCACAAGGTGGAAAAAGCATCCGTCAATAGACATTCCTGGAAATATTGCACGGAAAGCATTGTGTATTGCAAGCTCAAAATCGAGTGACACTCTTGATGGATTTAATAAAGGCTCTAACTAGATCAGCATTTGGAGCATTTTTTCATTAGTTTCCTGTCTTTTATCTGGTAAAAGTATATTTACGCAAGGATGGATACTTCCATACTTTTCACTCATTATAACAAACACCTGGGCAAATAACGTCGGTGCAACGCTAAAGGTGCCATCAACATTCCACATAGATGATGTTTTTGAAATGTCAATTCCTCGGTGTATCACAAATATGGATAGGCTTAGTAACTCTGGGTAATTGCCTTCTAGTAAAAAACGTTCTGTTGTGTTGCCACCGTCTGTGGAGTACTCTTTATATTCTTGAGAAATTTCTAGTTCTTCCAAAGAATTAGGTGCAACGGGGGCATGATTGATTACATTCCGTGCTCTTTTTATTTGCATCTTTAGACTTCGATCAGATGGGCAAATTCCGGTTGCAGAAATGGTAAGTGTTTGTTGACAGTTATTTATGATCACAGTAGCAGTTTCTTGGCTTTCAACTGCTCTCTTTTTAAGGAATGTAACCATTTTGGACACCTAAATTTATAAAATAAAGATGAATCAAATTATCTGGTTAAGACTTCATGATAAATCACTTATTTAAAAATGAAAGGATTTTACAAGTAAGTAATAAATTAAATTATATTTACCCCTACTTTGGCGACTGAAGCATCATGTACGTGATGTCCATAGGATACAATAAGGTAACAGTAAATGTGCAACAATGGAGATGGGTTAAACAAACAAATAGAATGAAAATATTGGAAAAAATACATCCAAAAAACTAAATAAAGAAACAGATATTCATGGTAACAGAGAAAAAGGCACGGCAACGGAATTTGATAAGAATAAAGTAAAATTAGCAACGGAAATGTGGAGAATTGGAACATGGAATGTTAGAAGTATTTTAGGAAAAGAAAAAGAATTAGAAGGAGAGTTTGAAAATACAAACTTGAGAATACTAGCTATAACAGAGACAAAAAAAAGGACAGGGGATAGTGAAAATGGATAATGGTCATGTATATATAGTGGTATTGAAATGAGAAAAGAGCGGCAGCAGGAGTTGCATGCATAATACATAGAAACCTAGAAGAACAAATTACTGGATGGACGGGATGGTCGGAAAGATTACTGGTGATGGAAATGAAAAATAAAAATATGGACACAAAAACTATAATAATTGTCTATGGACCAAATGAAGACGATACAGTAGGAAATAAAGATAGGTTTTGGGAAGATCTAACTATGGCTACAGAAAAGGCAAAAGGAAAAATAATTATACTTGGAGATTTGAATAGCAGAGTGGGAACAAAAGATGATATTTTCAGAACAGTTATAGGAAAATATGGTAAGGCATTAAGGAATAATAATGGAGAACGGCTGTTGGATTTTTGCATATTACACAATTTTATTGTAACTAATACATTTTTCCAGCATAAAGACATACATACATATACACGTGTGATGGAAAGTAGTGATGAAAGGTCAATAATAGATTACATATTAGTGGAAAAGAGAAATAGAAAGGAAATATTGGATACCAAAGTTAGAAGAGGACCAGAAATAGGAAGTGACCACTATTGACTTGAAACAAAAATAAGAGAACAATTAGAAATTACAAATCATAATAGACAAAAAAAAGAAAAAAGAATAGAATATGAATCGGTCAGATCATTCAAACTCCAAAACAAAGATATGTTCTTAAATAATTGTGATATAATGAAAACTGGTAATTTAGAAGAAATGTGGGATTATTTCAAAAAAACCGTATTCGAAACCGCTAAAGAAATATGTGGTTGTAGCAAGAAAACTAATAAGAAAAAACAAACTTGGTGGGCGGACGAAATTAAAATAAAAGTAAAATTAAAAAAAGAAGCGTGGAAAATATATATAAATAACAAAACAACAGAAAACTATGGAGTGCACGAAGAGAAGAGGAAAAAGGTAAAAGAGATGGTAACAGTAGCTAAAAGAATCAGTGGAAAGAATTTGGCAAAAAAAATGGAAAGCAATAGTAAATCAAATCAACAACTGTTTTACAAAACATTGAAGTCATTGAGAAAGGAAAAAACACAAGAAATAACATAGATAAAAAATAAAAAAGGAGATATACTAAGAAAAGAAAGGAAGTAATTGATAGATGGAAAGAGTATTTTGATGAATTACTAGGAGCAGACAACAGAATTCAGGACATTAACAAAAGAAAGGATGCAATAATAGAAAATAAAGACATTGTTACACTAAAAGAATTACAGGAAATAATAGATGAATTGAAAAATGGAAAATCTCCAGGATTTGATAAATTAACAGCAGAAATGTTCAAGAATTTAGGGGAAACAGGAACAAAAATATTGAAAATATACAACACGGCGTGGAGTGAAGAACAGATTCCAGAAGATTCCGATATATAAAAAGGGGGATAGACAAGACTGCAATAATTATAGAGGAATAAATCTACTTAGTACAGCTATGAACGTCTACGAGAAGATTATAGACAGTGAGATAAGACCAAGGATAGAAAATGCTCTCGAATAATCGCAAAGTGGATTTAGAAGAAGGCGAAGCATCCAAGACCACATATTCACAGTGAAACAGATAATTGACAAGTTCTCACAACAAGAAAAAGAGGTATATATGGGAATTATAGACATGGAAAAAGCTTTTGACAAAGTACCAAGGGAGAAGTTATGGAAAGTACTAGAAGTAAAACCAACGTTATGGTTATAGGACCTAAACAAAAACATCCACATATTAGTTTAGATGGAATAAAATTGAGCAAGTTATAAGATATAAATACTTGGGAGTGGAAATAGAAGAAAATGGAACAAAGGAAGTCGAAATTAACAATAAAGTACAAAAAACGATGGAATTTTAGCACACGAAGAACTCGACATTCATAAATAAAAGAGAAATTTCCAAGAAAACGAAGCCACCCAAAACCGGCCAAAATTAACATTCAGATGTGAATCTTGGGTATTCACAAAGAGACAAAAGAGCCGAATACAAGCAGTTGAGATGGAGTATCTTAGGCGAGTTAAAGGAGTCACAAAGAAAGACAAACTAAGAAATACGGAAATAAGAGAACACCTTGGAATAGAATCAACACTTAAATTTATTGAAAAAAGACAATTAAGCTGGTGGGGACATTTACAAAGAATGAACGATACAAGACCAGTTAGAAAAGTATGGCAATCGAAAATACAAAAAAGAACAAAAAAGGAAAGACCATAACAAACATGGAATGTTGTTATGGTAGGCATAATGCAAGAGAAAGGAAAAACATGGACAGAGGCAAAAACAATGGCAAGAGATAAACAACAATGAGCTAAATTTGTACATGAATAAAATTCTATCTGGACCAAATCATCGATGAAAAAATGGATATATGTCTTAAGCATAATGCGATGTAGTTGAAATAAGTATAATTGTGAAAGTATACCCTGCACCATATACTATGGTAATTGGGTTTCTGATAATATATATATATATATATATATATATATATATATATATATATTTATATATATATTCATATATATATATATATATATTGAACTATATTTTGATTTGTTTTTACTTACTTATTATTTTTGAGTTTAGATAATTATTATTTTTATATGTAGAAAATTTTGTTTTGTGTGGCTAGCTCAGTTAATCATTTTTATATTATATTTGTGATGTATTATTATTTTATGCGGGAGCATGAAACTCTCTCTACTCTTTGAGTCCTGGCATTTAAAAAATGTATTACCTTTATTTAAATAAAAAGAAACACCTTACTTTAAACAACATTTAATTTTAAAATAAAAATTTTCAATTTAATAATTATACGTTGAGACGCCAATGGTTACCTCTAAATAAATTATCAATTTTATATTTTCTACTGTGCAGTGCTCAAAATCCAGTCATGCGGACTTCAAACGTAAAATGAACATAGTTTTTACAATGCGAGATAGAGCATCAGTGATCTTTAGATGCACATCATATTATCAAATTAGAAATACTTAAATGGTTCAACACATAAAAGAATTTATGTGGAGAATATACATAAAAATATTACAAATAAGTTGTGGAAAAAATAGTATTAGAAGATTTGTATATACATGGAAATATTATAAGATTTATATACAGATGGACATATTACATAAATTTAAGCATCATTCTTATGATGATAAAATGGCGAACGTACGTATTTTTATTTATTTATATTAGGTCTTTTTGATAATGTTAATGATTTATTTTATTAATTCACTAAATAGAGTCCGTTTTCTTTTTTATTTTAGATCGATCATTGCTGTGAATGTTTATCAATTTAACGAAATTAAGCACTTATTTGAGTTTTTTTCTCTTATTATTGGCCAATAATATTTTGAAAGAACACTGACCTGATGCTCTGGAATTGGGATAACGCTTCTGGACCCCAGGAAGACTCCTCTTAAGTTCCAACACCAAATTTGGAGAAATTTGACTGATTTTTGCAGAAAAACTGGATCTGATTATCTGTGAGTACTAATCAGGATTGTTTTTAATAGTATTTCTTAAATTTTATCAAGTTATTTCGGGAACTTCATGAAATTTTCGGGAACACTATAACACAAAGTCCACATATCTCCACGCCAGATTCCAACCTCGTACGCTTCCTTCCAATTCTCAACTTTTTTCAACAAACAAATATTTTGTTTTTTTCAGGTCACTATTTACAAAAGTTTGTTTCTATACTTGTTGATTGAAAATTTGATCTGTCACTTTGTTTCTAACCAATCAAATATTGTCCTATGCAATTGAATTATTTAATTTTGTTTACTTAGTCGAAAAGTTCATACATTTACTATTTCACATTATTAATTCACTTGTAGAGAGTCTTTTGAATTTTTTGCCATACAAATAAATTAAATTGGTCATATACATAGATAGATACTTTTTAAATATTTCAATATCTAATATTGTTATTAACAGTCTATTACTGTTACAATTATATTACCTAGATTCATAAATCCTTTTATGTAATCTCTATCTAATCTTTGTATTAAATTATCTATACTAACTCCTTTAAAAAATTATTATTTATTGATTCTATGTTCATTTTACTGACACTATATCATTTCTATTTATGTTTTTAATAGTTTATCTATGAGAAACTATACTCCCTATTCTACTAAATATTTGTATTTATTTTATAATTTAACTACTTATATTTATAATTATCATGACTTGACTATTCTAATAATTGTTTCTTTTTAGATGAACAGCTGATTACGTTATAGAAGATATTCATCGTGCTAGGCAACTTTATTTACTCCATTACATTTGTTAGGCAATTTCTAAATTTTGTACTATTATTGAGGTAATTTCTTTATTTATTAAATTGTTATTGACTAATTATTTCCTTTTAATTATGTTTACTCAAATTATATTATTTTCATATGTTTTCATATTAGCAACATATTCCTATAGTAGTAATTCTCTTAATATCTATGATATCTGGTTCAATATATATATATATATATATATATATATATATATATATATATATATATATAATAGAAAAAATATGGAGATATGATATAACAATTATCGAAGCAAACATTTATTGACACCTAACACAGAACTAGAAGTACTACATATTTGTGATAAGAAACATGAACTGGACTTCCTTGAAGAATTGGAAATTATAAGACACTTGAGAAACTCACAATACGAAGTCGTCAATGAACAGATAAATCTAGGGAGTTCTCCACTTCTAAACTGTCCTCTTAAGTGATAATTGTTAAGATCAGCAGATATAGTTTTCCCGGGTTTCTATATCATTGCACAGTTATACCGATCTTAAATGGGAAAAAAGATATCCAGGATATCCCCATAGGGCTAATGATATCTAAGCTTTGATATTTGTAATATCATATCTTCATCTCTTTTCTATTAATATATATTAAATCAATCACGAAGTGCACTTCTTGGTCTAGCCAAAAATAATTGTTAAACATCAGGTAGGCATCAAATGATATGTAACTTCTGTCATTCTGACGATGGTATTTTCATCCAGTATTTAGTGCCGTATATTATTGATGGTCTAATCACTTTTTAGTACTCAAGTGTTTTTATTTCATATGATATCTCTTTTTTCTCCAAAAAGAGGGAACTCCGGGTGTTATAGAGTCTTCCGGCTTCTAGAATTCTATATTTTACTTCGTAAATTTTTTCTGATTCTTTTATGAATGTGTCTAGATAATGGAATCTTGTTACCTGTTCTAGTTCTTGCTTTTCTATTCTTATATTGTCTTTTTTGCTTCGAAGATTAAAAACTGCAGGAACCTGTCAATAACTCAAAAACTGTGAGGCATATGAATTTTATTTATCATGCTGATGTAAAAGTGTGATCACTTGTTTTCATTTTTTCGAGGTGTACCTAATTAAAAATCTACAACCACTGAACTAAAATTAATGCTATTCAAAAATTTTCTGTTACTTTCTGAAGCAAATAAAATACACTCGGAGTATATTAAAATGAGACAATTCGAGAAGACAAGCATTCCAAAATAAAGAAGCTAATTAGGTTCACCAACAACCAATACTGCTTGATTATTCCTTCATTTTGGTATGTTAGAACCAGCAACATATTTATAAGAAACGACATTTTCTGGATATAACTAAAGATTCAATTACTCCATGAACACACTGTGTATATTATACCAAAACTTAATTCGATTGATGCAGTAATTTTCCGTATCACTAAGCCTCTTGTAAACTATAAAATTGAGATTTTCTCTACCTTTATCCTCACGACAACACATATTTCAAATATTTCTTTCCTACGCTATAAACAGTCACAAAGTGATTTAGAATAAATTTATAACCCCATTAAGATCATTACATTTATGACTCGCTAGAATGCATGAAGGGATAAATCCAGACGAGTTATAGTACACAAGCTTATAATAATTCTTCTTGTTACCTGGTTCAGTGGCACGTCATGGCCGACCATACATCTCAAACAATAAATTAGTGCCGATAAAGTTATTGCTTTGGGTGCATTGCAGTTGCCCCATACTTCCGATCCTGTGCCTCTGAAAAAGAAATATAGCGATAAGTCAAATGAGTATTGAAACATTGGAGCCAACAAATAAATTCCTGAGCAAGATATCTGAAGTGGACGGTAAACTATACTATCACATTAATTTTTAGAATGTTTCGTAAAGAAAGCACATGATATATAATATTACCTCTGTACTATGATATGAGTATGCAACACTAATGACTCAAAGATGAGAGATAAATAATCATGTGTAATGCCACCAAATTGACGGATATAAGGAGAACTCTTGCTAATTCTTGCTAAGTAAGACGCTTGGGAGGATATTTCGTCAATTTTTACATGAGTTATTGATATTATAAAGATTTCTATTCATTACAATAAATTTTTGTCAGTTTAAGCAGTTAAAATCACACATTTCGTCATTTCATCTCCTTTTGTCTTAGTCATTCCCGTCCATGTATTTTCCAGACGTACATCGAAACTAAAGGTCACAATATGGTTCCATTACTTCTGATTAGGACTTTTGCTTGTATTGGGTCCATCTGGTTGATAGCAAAATATTCATCGTCAGCAAAAATTGAAACCAATTTTCCTAACGCTATGAGCAATGCTGTTTGAGAATAATATTCGACCTTACAATGTTTAAAGTCCAACTAGAAGTTATATGAAACATTCTGCAATTGGAGAATAGCAGACAGCACTAATAACTTATGAAATAGTGATCATAGAATGGCTGAGGGAAATACGTGAAGATGCATGGAAAACGCAGAATATTCCGAATCAGTGGGAAAAAATGTAATACTACCCATATGCAAAAAGGAGAGCAAATATGTTGTAACGTTTTGGTTTTGGGATACGCCACTGTCTTTCGGTAAACCTTATTAGTTTGAATTATTGGTACCTAATAGTTAGGCCACCAATAGTATTGGTTAAGGACAGGGTATATGTTAGTTTGTGGGAGTGGGAAGAGTGATTTTTAATTTATTTGGATAGGATGTTTTTGGAGTGGTCAGAGTAGAATCGAAGAAACGAGAGGTTTTACCTGTACCTGGTGGTCGATTAAAAGCCCTTGATATTCCCAATAATTAGTGATTTGTGTGGAAAATCCTTCTAATAAGGTGAGCAGCCTTCTTAAGATTTCACTTTTCAAATTAGATTTATCCATCCTTTTTTTGTCTTCTCCCAATCAGTAATGTTTTTTGTTTATTGAAAAGAGTATTCTTTTTAGCGTTTTAAGGTAGCTTAAGTTAACCTATGTTGGGCAAGATACGATTTTATGTGTTGTTTTGAGAACTTGAGCTAAATATTAATCTACACTCCACACCCAAGTTGAAAAGGAAATTTATTCGGTGTGCAAGACACGCGAAGGTATTCGCGAGACCGAGAAAGCTTGGAGAAAAACGTACAGTGTTTTCCAGAACGTCGGGGGACCTACTTATAAAGACAATTAGGCCAGATCTTTCTTTAATTTTAATTTCAATACTCCAATTATTATTTGTGAAATTCCGGAGAAATCAATTGTGTTTTTCTTTTTGATTTTTAGTAACGGACATAAATTAAAATCCCTACAGAAATAATTTACGTTCATACAATACAATATGTAAATTTAAATTTTTTTAGAGGTATACTATAGTACTGTAGTGCCGAAAGGTCACAGTATTTATTTTTTTGAATATATCTAAGGTCTTGAATAACTTACCAATTCAGATTGAGTGACTTCAATTTCTTATTTGAATATTTTATCAAGAACCTATTGAGTATTATTCCCATTGTCATAAAAATTACTATATTAAAATCTGTATAAAAGGATGATTTTTGTTTTTTTTAAATAAATTATTTATTGTTTCGCCTCACCTCTTACTTCACATTTCATATGTTTTGCAATTTCGTAAAATCTATATCCTTCAAATTACTTCTTGTTTTCCTCTTTTATTATATAAGACAAAATTTCATGGCGCCACGAGATATGTGATGTATTCCTGATTCACTCCCAACAATACTCTCCGATGAAAAGCTGCCGTTCGCTTGTGTAACTCAAGTTTAAGAAGATAACAAGTAAATTTTTTTGATAAATCTAGTTGTGTTGATAAGGTTGATAAGAGCCAGTTACAAAGTTAGCGCACCAACGCTGAGCCTATGAAAACGTTACATATATTTTTTTTGTAGTTTAATTTTGATTGAAGAACGTAAAGTGGGTGGCCAAACTATTTTTTTGATAGTACAAATTTTCCCTAAACATGATAAATTCTTTTGATTGATCAGTGTATATAGAACAGGTAGTTAAAACTTTTTTGCAATAGTATTAAAAAGCTGTTTTACTATTTCAGGATCTATGTTGAGAACATAATTGAAATTCTGATATTGATTGAAATAATCATTAAGGCTGATATTTAAAACAGGTTTTTTAAGCCCCATAGATAATAGTTATTATACTTACGATTTAGTGTGTTTTTATTTTGGCACTATCACAAGTACGTGGGGACTTGTTTATTTAATTGAATTTGTTCAATAAAATACTTTTCATTCGTAATTCACCAAAAATATTTTTTTAAAAACATAGACATTTCATATTAGAATTTAGAATGGAGGATTACTTTAAAGCGAAACATTTATTAATCGACGAGCTAAATTACGAATTACGAATTCGTGGTGTTATTTCGACTAGAGATCAGAATGAGAAACGTAAAATGTTGACTAAACTTGTAGAACGCGAACGAAATAGAGTCAATTGAAGAAACTCTCAATCAATATCGACCCTTATCAATGATTTTGAAAAGAGTACAGTTGATTCGTTGTTTCAAAGAATTAGGTCTCGACTTTTACATGTTACGCATAGAATTAATTGAATTAAATTATTGGATCGAGATCCAAATATTCTTATTGTCACAGATTTTAAAAATGAGTCACATGCTACTAGTTTACATCTATAAGCTTAATTGTTTTTTCGTACACAACAACCAGATTCTCCTTCAAATGTTTCCACCGCTAGTGCTAGTTTTGTAAATTCCAATTCTAATCCTATCCATCCAGTTTCTGCTGGAAACCATAAGACTATTTCTGTTTATACATTATGAATAAATTCCGACGGTGACCCAAAGAAGTTATTTTCCTTTACAGAACGCATAAAAAAATGGCTGAAGCGAAAGGCATAACAAAGGCGGAACTATTCGCAGCAGCGAGTGATCTCTTTTCCGATAAAGTTATATTTTGGTTACGTCAAGTAAAAAACAATCTAACTGATTGGGACTCCCTAGTTTTAAATCCTTAACATGATTTTCTTAGATCTGATCTCGATGAAGACTTGTGGTATCTGATAAGGTCGCGTCGACAAGGTAACCGCGAATCTGTGGTGCTATATCTGTCATGCATGGAAGGTTTATTTAGCGGGCTTTCGCGACAAGTAGCTGAGGTAACGAAAATAAAGTATATGAGAAATGGCCTACAACCGGAATATCGGAAAAGGTTGGCCCATAGAGAAATTGAACTGGCATGTGACTTAAGTGATCTTGGTAAAAAACTGGAAGAAGCCGATGTCCTTAGTTTAAATTCGTAATCTAATAACCGGTATGTAGCGTCTATTGACCCGGAATTAGCATATGTTAGCGAGAATTCTTCCTCGGTTTCCTCACATTCTCGCGATGCCCCAGATAGTAGTAATACTCGAAAAAGTCGGCCCAGCATAATCATGTACCAAATAGTAGAGAATTTTCTTTTAGCCAAACAATTCCAATTTGGCAACTACTTCAAGTGAACAACCTAAACAGGTTATTTGTTGGCGTTTTGGTCAGTTGAACCACATTCACCGTAACTGTAAATCTTCTAGTGAAATTTTGTTATAAATGCGGTTTAGCGGGGTGTACCGTGTACTTGTGATAGGTGTACAAAAAACTAATCTACGAGTCTAGTGTAGTTCGCTCTCGAGTACTCTCCCATGTGTCTAAGCCAACAATTATTCTGAAACTTTCAGATGTCCCAAAAATTGAAGATTAATGATTGGGAAAACTGGAAGCTTTTGGTAAAAAAATTTTATAAGTCTGGGTACACAAATGTTGCTCATTTTTTCGTTGAAAAACCTTTTGATAATCGTCCTTACATTTCTATATATCTTTATGATTTACCAGTAGTAGCACTTCTCGATAGCGGTGCGAATGTTTCGGTGGTAGGTTCTCATGGTATTGAAATACTAGTAGAGATTTGTAATTAAAAAATTAATGCTTCAAAAGTTTGCTATATATCTACAGTCGTAATCAAGGATATCTGTCAGATTGTTCCTGCATTGGTAGTTTCATCCCTTGCACAATCCTTTATCCTTGGTATAGACTTTTGCAGACTATTCCAAATTAATGTTAATTTTGAGAATAACTCTTGGAAAATCCATTACAATTTAGGTAGGAATTGTTTGAATGTTTCAACTGAAATGAACTCTTTGGTTAAAGAAGAAGTAGGGTTAGGCAATTTAGATGACCAGTCAACAGAAAAAATGTTGAAGGCAGTTGAAGTAATTGGACAGTTTGAAACACTATCTAGTGACGATCGGTTAGGTCGCACTGATAAAATAGCTTTATCTATAGATACTGGGGATGCAACACCATTTAAGCAGCGACAGTATCCCTTCTCACCATATTTGTTGAAAATTCTGATTCAAGAATTGGACCAAATGCTCGGGGTAGTGGAACCTTCAAAAAGTCCCAGGAATAGTCCAGTCCTACTTGTAAATAAGTCTAGTGGTCGATACCGGTTTTGCTTCGATGGTCGACGACTGAATGAAGTGACTACGCACGATTGCTACCCTTTACCACGCATTGATCACATCCTTAACTTGCTGAAAGAGGCTAAATTTATTTCCAGCATAGATCTTTGCAAAGCATTTTGGCAGGTACCCCTTGATAAACAAAGCAAGGAGAAGACGGCTTTCAGCGTACCAGGTAGAGGTCTTTTTCACTTTACGATCGTGCTTTTTGGTTGTTGTAATAGTGCACAGACCCAACAAAGGCTATGCGATGCTTTGTACGGGCCAAAATACGAAAACAATATTTTTTCATATCTGGACGATTTTCTAATTATTCCTTCTACATTTGAGGAACATATCCGTTTGTTGTCAGAAGTCTTGGAAATTTGAAAACAAGCCAAACTTACTATCAACCTGTAAAAATGTGAATTTTTCAAAAAATCCTTGAAATTTCTTGGTTTCGTCATAGATGGTAGGGGACTCAGGACTGATCCCGATAACGTTGAGTCGATGGTTAACTATCCCCGTCCTACTAATGTCACTGAAGTGAAACGATTTATTGGTATGTGTTCTTGGTATAGACGATCTGTTGGAGGGTTTTCTTCTTCAGTTTCTCCTTTAAATGATTTGCTCCGGCTGCAGAAGAAGGATTTATAGCCATAAAGAAAGCTTTGGTGGATGCCTCTATTCTTTCTTCACCGGATTTCGCCCTACCTATCACAATTCATTTTGATGCGAGTGATACAGGTGTAGGAGGTATGTTGACACAACAACAAGGTGACACCGAGTACGTTATAGCGTATGGTCGAGATCACTGTCTCGAGTAGAGCGAAAATATTCTATTACGGAAAAAGAAGTTTTGGGACTGCTGTTTTTTTTTTGGAAAAACTCCGTCCTTATGTAGGAGGAGTCAGATTTCGTGTTATAATTGACCATTATATTCAAATAATATGAAATATAGCACTGGACGTTTAGCACGGTGGACCTTAAAACTAAAACAATACACTTCAACATCATCCTGGGTCTTCGAACGTCATTCCAGACGCCTTATCACGTATTCCTTTAACCGAAACAGGAGCCGCAAATAGTGATTGTCTAATTTCCACAGTTTCCCTCATAGAAATTAAAGGCGTTAATGACGAGTGGTATACTGATTTAAGATATGAAGTTCTAGAAAACCCAGATCTTTAACCCCAATGGAAAGTTGTGGACAGAATGCTGTACAAGTTCGTGCTCAACTATCTTCCTACTAATAGTAACGTATCTGAGTGGAAGCTTTTGATTCCTAGAGCTCAGAGGAACGAGGATATCTCATCCTGTCATGACCCAACGTCCGCTGGTCACTTAGGTTTTTATAAAACCGCTTCGAGAGTTGAGAAGAACTACTACTGGCCTAAAATGAGGAAAGATATTCTCACTCATGTTAGAAGATGTCTAGTTTGTCAGGCTCAGAAGTTCCAAACAAGGCCAGAGCAGGCCTGATGGGAGCTGAAAAAGAGGTTAGTGATCCTTTTCAAATAATAGCGGTTGATCTCATGGGACCATTTCTTCGATACCCATCAGGTAATTGTTTTTTGCTCGCTGTTTCTGATTGGTTCACGAAATATACGCTCTTGCACCTCATGCGGGATGCTACAGCAAAAAATGTTACAACTTTTTTAGAGGCGAGTGTTTCTAGTTTATGGTGTGCCCCAATATATTATTTGTGACAATGGACCACAGTTCGCAGGACACGTTGTTAAAGAAATAACAGACAAGTATCAAGTGCAAAAGATTTGGTTCACTCCTGTATATTCACCTCAGTGCATCTTCGTCGAGAAGTTACGTCACGAAACATACTAATTGGGATAGAGAATTGCCTAGCTTTCAATTTGCTCCTAATTCTGCCAAACATGAAGTGCACAATTTCTCTCTATCTTTCATAGTTTTTAACCGTATTGTTCCGTTGTCAGGAAAGTATTATGGAAAGGTTAGAGATACTAACGGTTATGAGTTGCTACCTGGTGACAGGGCCAACTATTTAAGCGGTCTTTCAAGAATGGCCTCGGTTTTTGAAGAAGTTCATCGAAAACTTCACGATGCTTATGCCAAGAATTGTAAAGAGGTTAGTTTATTCTCTTAAGAATCTCGATGGTTCTCCTTGTGGAAATTGGCACGTCAAAGATCTTAAGCCTTACTTCGGATCAAATTCTGATATTTCGGTGGGTTGAGATTCAGAGGCTAAAATTTAGATTTTTTTAAAAATAGACTTATATACTCAGTAATAGTTTTTTATGCCTTTTGGTTCAGATGGGGTAGAACTTTCCTTATTAAATAATGATCCCGATTAAGGTAAATGTACCAAATTCGCACATATTAAGGAATAGCGTTACTCACTGTTTTGGTAACTTTGTTCGTATTTGTGACACCCGTATGAAAAAAATTAATCTGCTTTCTTGAACAATTCATTTATTTATGTTAAGAACTGGAAACAGTACAGGAAAATAGATTTTTTCTTTAAAAATGAAATATAGAAGTATAAGCCATGATCCTAATTCGGACACAGATATCCAACTAAAGTGCTAAAAAATGACACCCCTAGGTGTAAAAAACGGACAGTGTCGGTATTTTGGACAAAAACTTAACCTAACTGTGACATGGGAGTAAAAATTGTTATAAATAGTTGAAATTATTGTATATTTTTGAACTTTTCGATTGCAGGTACCCTGAATAGACCTCTTTTATTATTGTTTATTAGTAGAGGCTTGCTAATTTTCTCTTCGATATCGTTAAATTTGTACCAAATAACATCTTTTTTAGAAGGCCACTTCCATCTGCTTCCACTTGGGGTCATAGCACTTACGTAAGCCTCCTCTTCGTCACTTATTTCAAGTATTATGCCTGGAAATATTTGGTCAATGTAATTAACAATAACATAATCTCCTTTCATAATTTTTTTCTCTAGGTCTACAATAATTTTGTCTTAATGAGCATTCATTTTTTCGTTGGCTTTCTTTTGATGTGGATCTTTTCCAATGAAATTCGTCTCCTTTAGTTCGGATCCGTTATTCATTTTCAATTTTCTTGGGTTTTTTGGTTTTGCTAATTTTTCTTTTAGCTTTTCCTGGCGCAATTTCTTCATATTTTCTTTTTCCTGTTCTATCTGCTCTTTTGTCCGTTTCTTACCATTATAAAATGCCTTCCACTCTTCTGAACTAGCTACAGCAGGTATTTTAACTAAGACTTTTTTCTTCGCTCCCTCTATTGATTTTTCAGGCCAATATAATATACATTTAAACAGGGACGGTACTATAAATTAACTAAAACTAACTTCTTTTGGGTTTTTGTTATCACTTCCTTCTGTTAAATTAACTTTTACTCCGACTTCTTTCGAGCCATGATTGTTACTTTCTTCTACTGAATTAACTTTCACTTTATTTGGGTCTTGGTAACTTCCCTTTTCTACTTGGATCATTGTTTTGCAACTTTTCCGTTTGTATTACTGATTTCTCCCTTATTTCTATTTCTTTTGGTTCTTTATTGCTTGACTTTATTATTTCTGTCGGTTGTAGCGTATCTCCCTTTATTAGCGGTTCCCGTTTTGTTTATTTTAGTTCATTATTGCTTGACTTCAATATTTCTGTTCCTTGTAGCGTATCATCCTCTATTACTGATTCCAATCTCATTTCTTTTAGTTCTTTATCACTTGATTTCATTCCTTTCCCTTGTAGCATATCTTCCTCCAATAATGATTCCGGTCGTATTTCTTTTTCGCTCGTACCTGTATTGATTAAATTTTCTATTTCTATTCCTTGTTCTTTATCTACTACCAATTCCATCAATATTTCTTCATTAGTTTCAATACTTTCCCCTCCGGCGTCGTTTGCTAACGATCCAGTAATTTCAATGTTCTCGTTAGTTGTATTGAACAAATACTCATCGAACCACTCGGCTTCTAAAACAAAAGAATATTTTGGTACAATGTCTGCAACTTGCAAGTTCTCATTGGTGTACTTTCTATTTTGTATATTATCTGCTGAAGGTTTGTCTTCGACATGCTGTTTTAATTTTTTCCATAAATTATATAGAGAGTCATCTTGTATTGGACCTGATCATTCACTCACAGTGGAAAGAGAAACTTTAAATTTCTCAAGTGTACCTTTGTCAAAAAATTTCTCAATTAAATTCAAATGGTGTGTTATGAATTCAACATTCTCCAGAGTTTGGAGCTTCACTGCATTGCCTGTAATTGTAGTATTTGTTGTAACTTCTGCAGTTACCACCTTACTATAATCTATCGCATCTGCATCAAATGGAAATAGTCCACAAGTTTTAAAGGCATTTTGCACCATTGTAGGTGTAATGACGTCTTTAATTACAGTATCCAATAACGGAGCAAAATTGTCATTTCGAATTTTTTGTTTATTAGTGACTATTCTAAATTTAGCAACCGCTTTCTTTCAGCCAGTTTTGATAGGTTTAAGAGCCCCTACATCCATAGATTGCTGTATATGAGTAGAATTGGGGAACAGACTAATTAAAAGTTGCTAAGATGCAATGTCAAGTGCGACTTGTGCCCATCTACATAAAATATTACAGGCAATGGTATGTTATTTTTAAGACCCCATAGGTCATCTTGAGTTAAGACGGTGTTAAACAACTCGTAAGTCAAAATTTGTTGTCCGATCGGGGGGATTATTGATCAATTCGATTTTGTTTAAATTTAGTCCTCGCTGAAAGGCGTCACGGTATTCTAAAGAATTTAAAAGTTTTTGAACTTTATTAAGCCGAGCCTTGGCTCCAATAAAAGTGGTCCCACAATCAGAATACATCCTTAAATAATTACCTCGACGAGCGTTTAAAGGCTCCTAAAAAGCATTCAGTGGATAATGATGAAGCTAATGTGATAAGCTTTCGTTACGAAACAAATAAACATACAGACATAAGCCTTTGACTTCTTACTCCACATTTGCGAAACATTGTAATGGGATAAGAACCAGTATAATCAGCACCAGTTGTCAAAAAAGCTTTAGTTTGAATAACTCTATCCGAGGGTAAGTCGGACATGATGGGATATAATGGTTTAGGGTTGTTTTCAGAACCGCGATTGCATAACCAAACACGTTTACGCACGATAGTTCTAGCAGACAAAATCCAGTATTTTTGTCCCAAAAAAGATAAAAGCAAATACGAACCAGTATGACAATATCTTTTATGAAAATGATCAATTAAACGTGTAACAAAATTGTCCAATTTGGGTAACAAAATGGGATGCTGGTGATCATATTCTAATAAAGAACTGGTTAATTTTCTACCGACACGCATTATACCGTGTTTATCAATAAATGGTTTGAGGTGGCGAATATTCGGTTTCAGTAACTTTTGCTAGGCAATCGCCTTAAAAATATCTGAAAAATGTTTCGGTTGAACAGTGCGAATTAAATGGATTTCGGCTTGATCCAAATCCTTTGTGTTAATGATAAAAATTTGGGGTAATAATTTTAAAAACTTGAGAAATAAACATTTTATTGAAGGAGGAAAAATTATTTATAATTTTATAAAGAGGTTCTTCAATTGCCGAGATGGTTATTGTGGCAACTAACTCATGAGGCTCATAATTGAATCCTCTTTTATTACTATTACTAATTATTTCTTGTGATGTTTTTATAGGCTATCGCGGTATGTCGTATGACAACCAGGTAGGACTGTGAATCCAGTCCTTTTTTTCATAAATGTAGAGGGATCAAGACCCCGAGAAGCGCAGTCAGCAATATTTTGATTGCCTGGTACAAAGTACCATTTTTCTGAAGGAACCAGTTTCTGGATTAAAGAGATTCTATTAGAAATAAAAATTTTCTATCGTTTAGGATGGGAATGAATCCAATGGAGAGATGTCTGTGAATCTGAAAGCGCAAAAATATTTTCAATAGTTAAACGATGGGCAAAAGTATTTCTAATATGGAATAGGGTTTTAGCGAGTAAAATAGCAGAACATAACGAGGTGAAGTAACAGCTAATTTAGGAGCTACGCGAGCTTGAGAATGTAAAAGAGTACTTTTGACCATATTGGTGGCCTCAGTTCTGGCATAAACCGCAGCGGCATAACCAGACTTATTGGCATCACAAAATCCAACGGAAGTTAAGCTAAAATCATTTACAAAAGAAATATGTGTTGGAATTTCTAGCATTGACAAATTCGGAAGCTGCAATAAGACTGATTGCCATTGTTGACAGATTTTAGTTGGTGCAATTTCATCCCAATCATAACTTGAATCACATAGCGATTTTATCATTAGCTTGATAAAAAGAATGAAGGACGATAAAACGCCTAAGAGGTCAAAGGTTCCAGCGATAGAGGACAGCAATTGCCTTTTAGTGCATACAGAATAATCAGCAGGAGAAAGTTTGAATATGAATGTATATGTGAATGGATTCCATTGCAAACCTAAAATCTTTAAGGAATCGCACTCAAAATTCTCAATTCCCATTAACCTGAGATTTTCTGGAATAATATTAAGTATATGAGATGAATTGGACATCCATTTTACTATTTGGTAACTAGCTGAAGAAAATAAGGCAATCATTTGTGAATGGACGAGTTTAGTAGACTCTAGATGAGGAAAACTACTTATGAAATCGTCCATGAACATATCATTTTGAAGGGGTTTAAAATTTTGGTAAGAGCTTGCTTCCATTAAGTTATCAACTCTTTCGAAATAATCCTTTTTGTCCATTATAACAACCTTGTTACCTTTTTTTATTTCTTTCTCCGCATCGATCTACAAGATCATTAGCGGTTTACATAGTACACATTTCTTAATACAAAATAAATTAACAGTTACATGGTAGATATAAGTACATTAGCGGTATATGGTACATATTTCATAATTAATAGAATCAACAACAGAAAACAGGTGTCTCAGTGCAGTATTAACGTTTACTTTAGGTATAGTGTGTGACGGTAGAATGGTTATATCTTATCTAACATATTCGAACTTTTCAGAAAAGCTATAACACTTGATGGGTCTGAGACATTTCCTAAGATTTCCCTAATATTTCGTGGGATCTTGTAGGTCTTTCGTTGTAGATCATACATAGGGCAATCGTTTAGTAGGTGATGTACACTGATATCTTCATCACAGAAATTTAAAAACGGAGGATCTACCCTTGTTATTAAGTATTCATGCGTGTGTCTGGTGTGTCCTAGACGTAGTCGGGTGATGATTACTTGGTTCCTTCTGTTTTCTGTTGGTATATGCCAAGGTCCGAAGTTAGGTTTTAAGTGTTTTAGTTTAGATTCGGATTCTTGCCAAAAAGTGTTCCAGCGTTCTATGATTTTGTCCTTGAAGTATGATTTCAAATCAGTTGATGTCGATAGATTACAAGCTAGACAGTTTTGATAAGTTGCCGCTTGTGCTTTCTCGTCTGCTTCCTCATTACCTTCGATTCCCACATGCGATGGAATCCAAATGAATTTGATGTCTTGGTTATGGTTGTACAATTGTTCGAACTCTTTTCTTATTAAATTAACTATTGGATGTCTTTCGTGAATTATTCCTAATAATATTAGTGAGTTCAATGAGTCTGTCAAAATGATGAAGTTTTTATCTTGCTGATGTTTGGCATATTCTACTGCTTTGTATATCGCATATAGTTCTCCAGAAAGGATAGTGTATGTGCCTGGTAGTTTGAATATTTCAGAGTTTGTATTTGTTACAATGGCTGCTCCTACATTTTCCCCTTTTCTAGATGCATCTGTATATATCTTTGTGTAACCATGATATTTGCTTGTGATTTCTTTAAATTTTTGATGTATAGTATAAATATTATAGTCATGTTCATTGAGATAGGTTAAGTTAGTATTGATTTCAGGAGAGACACGTGCCCAAGAATGAATGTCGGTTTGAGAGACTCTATTTGAAAAGGTTGATGGAAACGAGACATAGTTGTGGCTTCTTAAATACCTGCGAATTCTTTCATCAAAGGAAGGTTCCAGTATTAACTTTGGAAGCAGGAAGGATATATGTCTGATATGGTATTCTTATACGTTGGGTGTTGGGTGTTCCTGGATAGTTTTGCAGCGTATGATAGGCTCAAAATCTGCCTTCTATCACTTAGATTTGCTTCTCCTGCTTCGAAATTTAAACTATTTACGGGAGTGCTGCGAAATGCTCCTAGTATTGTTCTTAGTGCCTGATTATGGATAACATCAAGGGACCTCAAGATTGACTATTTTGCTGAAGCGTATGCAATGTAACCTTAGTCTATTTTTGACCTAGCTATTGCTCGATATACTATCATCAGTATTTTTCCATCCGTTCCCCAGTGTTTGTTGGCTAGACACTTTAGGAGATTCAAACCTGACTGACATGATAGAAGAAGTTGTTTAATGTGAGCTTTCCAATTTAATTTTTGATCGCAAATTAATCCCAGGAAATTTATTTGTTTTTTACATTCTGTTTTTTTAGATGAAAATTTAAAGCCATTTGCTTTAGGCCATTTCTCTAACTCCTTTATTTGATTTTGTAGTAGGATGTTTACGCTGTGTAAATTTTTTCCTTTCATAAATATAATTTAGTCATGGGCAAATAGCCTAGCTTGGACCGGATTGTGAATTGTTCTGAGTATGTCGTTAATCGCAATTAGAAATAGTGTGGAACTCAATATTGACCCTTGCGGGGTTCCATTCATCTGTTGTTTGGTGCTGAATAATGCACAATTGCTTCTTAGTTGGAAAAGTTGATTTCTCCGAAAGTTTTGGATAAAAGCTAAAATATTGCCTTGATAGTTGCAGTTTTGCAGTTTTAATAAAATTTGATGATGCCATGCAGTATCAAAAGCCTTACTGAGGTCAAAAGACACTGCCACACATTTTTGTTTATTAACAAAAGCTTCATTTATTTGACATTCTAAATATATAATGTTATCTAATGTAAATCTATTTGACCGAAAGGCTGATTGCTCTGCAAGTAATTGGTTGTTTGATTCTAGGCACCATAATAGCCTGCGGTTTATAATTTTTTCAAGGAGCTTACATGTATTGCATGTGAGTGATATTGGTCTATAAGACTCAGGCGATAGAGAAGATTTTCGTGGTTTGAGGATGGGTATTAATATGGCTCGTCTCCAGACTTCTGGAAACTTGTGTTGATTCCAGATCAAGTTAAATATTTCTAGCAAATGCTGTTTTGCAGAGTACGGGAGATTCTTAAAAATACAGTCGGGATATCGTCCGGACCTGGTGAGGTGTCTTTCATAGATTGCAATGCTTCAGAAAACTCTTCTATTTAAATGGGATTGTTGATTTGATCTACGTTTTCCTCAATTGTTATAGGGGAGGATTCAGCTATATTTTCGAGGTTCAAGAAGTCGGCATCATAGTGTTGTTTTTTGTTTTCAACGCAGGGATTTCATTAATTTTATTTTTCCCCGATATTTTTTTCGCCTTTTCCCATACTGACGATAATGGCGTGGAACTATTTATATTTTTCAGGTAGTTGCGCCATGATTATTTTTGACTATTTCGTGTTGTGCGTCTCGCATGTGCTCTTTGTTTTCTGTATTATAATAGGTTCTCATTTGTTTTGTGTCTTTTGAACTTGTTCCATGAATGTTTACTGGCTTTTATTGCAGCATCACAAGCATTATTCCACCAAGATACAGGGTTGTGTTTTTTGAGATAACCAGTTTTCCCAATTTCATCAAATGCAGCAGATAATATTATAGAATTGAAATTATTCAGGGTTTCATTGACGTTGTTGGTTATTTTTAGGTTAGTAGTGTTTTTCCCAATGTAATCTGCGAATTTTTTCCAATTTGCTTTATTTAGTTTCCATCTTTTCAAAGGATTTGTGTTGTTATCATTATATGATTTGTTCGCTAAGTTTTCTGTAATAATTGGAAAATGGTCACTGTTGTATAGATCATCGACCACTCTCTAATTGAAGTCAGTTGTGATGTTCGAAGTGCACAGTGATAAATCTATAGTAGAGAAGTTTTTGGTAACTGCATTGAATCTAGTCATGCTTCTATCATTCAATAGTGAAATATTAATTGTGTCTATCCAGTCTTTTATTTTTCTACCTCGTGTGTTGATGCTCTCTGATCCCCAAGAAAAATTGTGACCATTGAAGTTGCCGACATTAATACATGGATTAGGTAGTAGGTTTGTTAGAAGATCCAACTCGTGTTGGTCTATTGCTTGACTGGAGGGTATGTAAATATTACATATAGTTATCTTGTTAGGAGTCAATAGTTGTACGGCTACGGCTTCAAGTGGGATGTTTATTTATATTGAGGTTGCTGCTAATAGTGATTTAGTGTAGATGGCAACTCAATCACTGGCTACTTCAGAAATTCTATTTTTGAAGAATCCGGTATAGTATATCTTGGTGTTTTGTTTTTGTTTACATGAAAATGTTTTCCTTGCAAACATATTAAATCTGGCGAATATTCTGCAATTAATAGTTGTTACATATTTGGATGGATGTAATATCCATTCAAATTCCATTGTAGAATGGTCTGGAAAGCGAACATTTATTTAGAAACAGCTGTCGGCAGGTGCGTCACTGCTAGGGTCGGTATCTGTTTTATATTTTTTTCCGTAGTTTTGTACATTTTGTTTTTAGGCTTCTATCTTCTATTTTTGGGTGAACTTGTAGCAGCATTTCGATTAAGCTATTTATATTGTTGGTGTAATCTGTGTCTATATTGATAACATCTTGAGCTCCAAGTGAGTGTTCCAGTAATGAAGTGAATTGGTCGGCATTTAATACGAATGGAGGGCTATGTTTATCTATAAAATCTCTAACTTGTTTCATATCTTCTAGTTTGGATAAGTTATTTTGTTGAGAATTTTTCTTCTTTGCCTTTTTAGTTGGCTTTTTTGGATTTTCTGGGAGAGTAAAAGTGAGCTGTTCAGTTGGAGTGGATTGCTGAGAGTGTTCTGGAGTTGATACGGTAACTTCTGAAAAACTTATTTTATTAGTTGTAGTTTGATGTGATAATTGATTGGTTTCCATTGTATCAATTTCTTCATTGGAATTTCGTGATGTTTGTTCATTGATAGTTTTTTCTTGATTCATGTTTGTGATAGGAGATGAAGTGCAGGGCACAGTGTTTGTTCAATTAGCAACAGGCTCTTCTGATGTGGATGCATTTATATTTGTGTTTGAGTGAAGCGTGTTGATTGTTGTGGTTGAGAGATATGTTTGGGAAGAAGTATCCAGTTTGGTATGAGTTGTAGGAGTAGTCTCTGTAGGAATTGGTTGTCTCGATGAAGTGGAAGGTGCTGATGTAGGTATTGAAATATTTGGGCACTGTGCAGATAGATGACCTGGATTTCTACATTTGAAACAGTTTTGATTGTCTCGAGATAAAAAAATACGGAAATTGAGAGTATCGTATTCTAGATAGAAATATTCTGGAATAATTATATTATCTAGAGGCGCAATGTATATTTGCCGTCTAAAACTTGAAATATGGCTGTATTGGAGGTTATGTGAGTTTATTCGGAGAGGGTTTATGGGCGAAAGTAGTTTTAGTCCCAGTGTTTCTAGTTTAGCCGTAAGCAAATCATTAGGTATAACAGGACTTACATTAGATAAAACTAGTCTTTCCGAGGGTGTAATAAATCGTGTTACTTGAATTGTTTCGTTGTTGACATTTATGTGGCCGTAGTTATTGATAAAGTTATCTACTACTATTTTGCTTGATAGGAATATACATAGCCTATTATTAGAAATCCTGGAAATATGTGTAATATTTTTTGGTTCAACTAGAGGACCAGTTTCGTTCAGATAGTCTTGTAATTTCGTGTTTGTTATGGTATTGAGAACAATTGCTTGATTTCGTGATTGATAATGTTGTTGTGAGAATGCGGTAGAATATGACATAGTATTAGCTTGTGAAGAAATATTCATTTTGGTCAGATGTAGGAATTTTAATCATCGTTGAGTGCGGTCCTGTCACTCAATAGTTATTGAGGACAAAAACTGGTAGTATTTAATGTGGTCGATAAAATGTTTGGAATGTTCAAATACTTCATATTGAGATTTCTAGATGTTTATAGATAAAAACAATCAGAAAGTACTCACTGTATTTTCACTATGGTGATAACTAAACTGTATTATACACTTTTATTACCTATGTTTGGTTTTACCAATAAAATTGTAGGTTTATCGGAGCCAAAATTTACAACTGTAAGCTGTTTATCGGTCAGAGCCGGAATCCCCCTTGTTACCTTTGTCGGGTTTGCATAAAAACAATTCTTTCTCCTTGAACTATTGACAATATTTAAGCCTTTCTTGAATACTGATATATTTTTCATATTTATTTCTGATGTTTTTAGATATTTGACTTTTACTCGCTTCCCGGGTGAAACTAATAAAATCTTGAGGAAGATACTGAATAGAATGTTCAATATGTCCAATCATTTCACTGGAAGGCACTGCAAAATTCAAACCTTTATTTAACAAATATATCTTTTTTGTCAAAAGTGTGGGATGAAAGTTTTTCAACAATATTAATAGGCTTTATGAAACTGTTTTTTGCTTTGATTTCAATTCTCTCAATTTTTTAGATAAAATAGACATCTTTTTTTTTAAATTTTAAAACAATAAAAATAAAAGTGTATCGGCATTTAAGAAGGAGTTAAATATTGTCAAAGTATAAGGAGAAAAGATTGTTTATATTTGAAAGCCGACAAATGTAACAAGGTTGTAATAATACACACAAAGGAGTATTTCGAAATAGCAGGCCCTTATACCAAAATTTTGAAATAGCCGCTTAATAAAATGATTACAGCTGTATAAGATACATATGAAAGCTGTAACAACCTTGTCACTGGTCCACTTAAATTAGCTGTTAGTCACACAACAATGTCAAAGCTCTATCGACTTCCCAAGATACACAAACTAACCAGATCGTTTTTCAGTTAAAAATTCTATAGAATTTATTAGTAATTTAAAGGATACAGTACTTTAGGACGGGGAAATTCTAATCTCGTTTGATGTTAGTTCATTATTTCCTAGTACACCGATTCCGCAAACCTTGAGAACTTACTGAACTCCAATAATTTTGGTGCTGATATAACAGCAGAATATTCACCTTTGGCAGGATTCTGCATGGAACAAAATTACTTTCAATATAAAAACCAATTTTATTAACAGTATGAAGGAACAGCTATGGGTAATTGCCTGTCGCCGTTTATATCTAATCTTTTTATGAGTAATTTTGAGTAACAAATTAGTCAGGAGTTTCAGTATTTCCCAAGGGTGTAGTATAGGTATGTGAATGATATTTCCACTTTATTTGATATAAATTGAGCGAATGTAGAGCGAATGACAACTAAATTCAAAATTTCCAAGTATTAAGTTTACTTATACACTGAAACATAATAGAAAATTACCTTTATTCGATACGTTAGTAACTAGAAATAAAAATGGGCTAGAATTTGATATACTGAGTGTCCCACGACGTTTTGACAGTCCAATTTCTCGAAAACTGTGCATATGACATATATGAAATTTGGCAGGTATAAACAGGCGAAACTGATGCTTATATTTATTATAATATGACTTCCGCTTTCCTGTCATTTCGGGTAACGTGACCCCAACATAATTTTTCAAATGGAACAACCGGTATAATATTACAATTTTGGATATGTCATTTAAAAACAAATTGAACGATACCACACATTGCACATCATTGCAATGTGCCGTAATGATAATAAGGGCAATTAAATGAATATCTGTATACATTATTTAATAAGCCCTGACTGGTATCGTCATATTTAGCAACGTATCTGGTATCTTCGGGTCATTTAGGACTCAAAACTTTTAATAATGTTTAGGTATAGAAATCACACTGTACCTTTATACAGCGCCCAGTACTCATTTTCTGCAATGTATACAACATGTTCTTACATATAATAACACAAATTACTGGAAAACTTTTAATTTTAAGACAAACAAATAAATATACACGTTTGCCTTTGTGAACATAAATATCGTAAAAAATATTGAAAATTTTCATAACCTAATCGAACCTATTCGACAAAATAACATTAAGGGCAATTGCTTACGAGATTAAAGATTAATTCGAAAAAAAAAATTGACAATTTATTCTTCTATGATAAAAACGCGCGTTATATTTGGTAACCTGTATATGGTTGAACACTCTAGATGCTGACAGTGGACTTCATTATTTTGTTTATTGCTGACTTGATTATTGTAAATATTTTTATTGCTGATATAGATAGTTTTCCTAATTAAATAACTCATTTATTTATTCAGTCTAATGTTAACTGTTAAATAATAAAGATCATAATAATAAAGTAATATCGTTTAATTAAGATTTTGAGAGTAGTTGTATTAAAGTAATAAAATTGTTTTAAATAATAAGTTCTCAATACGGAGACTTATAAGTGGCGCAGTCAGTAGGATGTGTAGACACTCCATTTGCTTCTCTAGCTATAAATTATTTTTCAAGTAACCGTAAATGTAGCTTTAAGACAAAAATAGAATACCATATAGTAGAATTCTAGTTAAAATTCCTGTATCGACATATAATGGTGATATTTTAATACCAAAGCAAAATATAAAAAAAGTGAAATTCCTTCTATTCTTACAACTGCAAAATATGGATATGCAATTGTGGAAATTTTAGTTAAAACGAGCGAAGACATTATTTTTAATTTAACAGAACCTATAAAATAAGCTGCTTTTGATAAAAATTGTTATGAGTTATTTCACGCTGATGTTAGATACAGTGGTTACACTGAGAAACCTGACATTGAAGCACTATTAAGAACAGATCATTTAAATTTGGAAGAGAGAAATCATATTTTGTAACTTTGCCGTGAATATAATGATATATTTTATAGAGAAGAAGAACCTTTAACTTTCACTAATCAAATTAAACATAGTATAAAAATAAAGACGAACTTCCAATTTGTTAAAATTCTTATAGATACCGTTTGCACGGAAACAAGTAAATCAACTTTAGATCAAAGTATTATAAGGCCAAGTACAAGTGCGTGGCCATCGAATATTTGGGTCGTCCCATAAAAACCAGATGCATCAGGGAAGAAAAAATATAGAATTGTCGTAGATTTTCGTAAGTTAAATGAAAAAACTGTAGATGAAACATACCCTATTCCTTTAATAAGTGACGTAATGGATAAACTAGGTAAATGTAATTATTTCCGTACTTTAGATTTAGCTAGCGGATTTCATCAACTAGAGATGAGCCCTGAAGATATACCAAAAACAGCTTTTAGAGCTGAAAACGGTCATTACGAATATTGTCGCATGCCAATGGGTTTAAAAAAATTCACCCACAACTTTCCAAAGGGTTATGGATAATATTCTCAGAGGATTACAGAACGAAATTTGTTTAGTGTATCTCGATGACATAATAATATTTTCGACTCCACTACAGGAGCACGTAACTAATCTTGATAAAGTTTTTAAACGATTAAGAGAAACAAATGTTAAATTACAATTAGATAAGTGTTAATTTTTAAAAGTCGCTTATGTAGGTCATATAGTAACACCGGAAGGAGTTAAACCCAACCCGGATAAAATTTCAGCTATAAAAAATTATCCAATTCCAAAGACTACCAGAGAAATAATAGCTATTTGTATAACAAGAGAGGAAAGTGCTACTTTTCCTCCCGAGGATGAAGTTGACTGCTCGACGCGTAGCGGAGGGCAGTAATCATTCAAGGGAGGAAAAGGCACTTTACACCCATGTTATACATACGATTTTTCCGCCTCCTCAAACAACAAGACGTTTTTAATAATTTATTTATGAAACTAACGAACAAAATTGATAAATACTACTTAGGATGAACTTTTATGAAACTTGGCTGGAAATCGAAGATGGACTTCTAAAATGCTTGGCTGGGCATCGAGGGCGGACTTCTAAAATACTTGGCGAGGCATCAGGTGTGTACGCTTTTATTTTTACTCCAAATCCCTTAAGATTTTAACTGTTCCTTCATATCCCTTGGGACTAACACAGTTTCTAACATGTGAGACTAAAGTGCCCACTTTAGACTCGAAATTGCAAAAATTATTTCATTGATAACGTTCTATGATGTCACTTTCACTTTTCCTCCTTAGGGAGAAAAAGTACGACTTTGCTCCCTACAATGAGGCCAGGGAATGTATACTTTGGATAAAGGTAGGCAGAAAAATCATTTTTAAGCTTGATTGGATATTATAGAAAATTTATTAAAGATATCGCAAAAATTACTAAACCTCTTACTAAATGTTTAAAATAGGATGCAAAAATTATACATGATGCTGAATTTAAGTGTTGCTTTGAAACTTGTAAAAATCTGTTAGAAAGTGTACCAAATTTACAGTAACCGGATTTTAATAAAGATTCCATCGTAACTACATATACTAGTAATATTGCTCTGAGTGCAATATTATCGCAGGGCGCAGTGGGGAGAGATAGGCCCGTGTCTTATGCTTCTAGGACTCTTAATGAGTCAGAACAAAATTATAGTGCAATACAAAAAGAATTGTTAGCTATTGTGTGGGCTGGAAAGTATTTTAGACCCTACGTATACGGTAGAAAATTTAAAATTATTACTGATCATAAACCATTGAAGTGGCTTATGAATTTGAAGGAGTCAAACTCTAGGTTAGTGAGGTGGCGCCTCAAGCTGGAGGAATTGTATTATGAGATTGAATATAAACGTGGAGTAGCAAACAGCAATGCCGATGCTCTTTCCAGGGTAAAAATTAATTCAAAAGGAATATTTGAATATATGGAAAATTTTAATCAATCTCTTTCAGAAGATCCACGAGATAATGATGAAAATGTGTCTTTAATAGTAAACTTGGATAATAATGACGACAGGGAAAAAACAGACGATCTCACTGTTCATACCAGTAGAGAAGAGCCAATTTTATGAATAACAATTACAATAAAATGTGTAAATTCTCATGACCCTCAAAGCATAATAGATTTTGTTTTACATTCGGCAGCTAAACCAAAAATAGAACAAATTTTCAGAACAAAAAAACGATTACATGTTCAAATTGCATTAAATAAGTTACAACAAGACATTATAAATTTATTTAAAAATTATGTAGATCCAAAATACACTTATGGTGTATATTTCTAGGAAGAAAGACCCATATCACGTATGTTAGGAATATTAAGAGAAACATTCAAAAATTCGGCATATAAGTTAATACACTGTAAGTTAAAATTGACAGATGTAGATGAAAAAGACGAACAGCATGAGATTATTCGATACACTCATGAAGGTGAAACTAATCACTGTGGCATAATTGAGACAGAGACAAGATTAAAAAGAACTTAATATTGGCCTAGTATAAAAAATTAAGTTACAGATTTTATTAACAAATGTGAAATATGCCAAACTAATAAATATGATCGTAACCCTCCTAGACAAAAATAAATGATAACTCCGACGGCATCCAAACCGTTTGAAGTTATTTATGTATGTTGATTGTTTTTCAGCACAAAATCAAAAATTGATACACAGTTAATGGACAATACAACACTTATTAGAAATAAATTAAATTCAAAATTTAATAAAGATAAAATCAAAGAAATTAAAAACACTACTGTAACAACAACAAGAAATGCAACTTTACACAAACAAAATTTAAGACGACCAAAAACTAACACGACAAAACTTTCACAGGATGCCACTAATCCTTATGATCCTGGTCCTACAACCAGTAAAACTCCAGGAAATTCAAATGACGAACCTGAACAATAATCCTGGAATACTTCCTTATCTATTAGGTACCGCTAAAGTTAAATCTAGTATTCATACATTTCTTCATTATTATGATCTTTTACTAATTAGAAATGAAATTCTAATTTTAAAATTAGCTTTCAAAAATGTAACAGAGGCAATTCAAATTGGCCTTAGTTATCCATATCATATAGAATGGTGTTTCTTATCAATTATATAGTGCAGAAAATAAATTAAATTGTTTAATGAGTTCTATTAGAGTCAAACGAGGTCTTTTCAACGGACTTGGCAATGTAATAAAAGTCATTTCCGGAAACTTAGACGCTGATGACGCATTACGATATGATGAAGGGATGTCAACACTACAAAATTCTCAACAGGAAATTGTAAACAATCTAAATCAGCAAATCTCACATACAAGTGATATAATTCAAAACTTTAATGAAACAATGAACTTAATAAAACATAATCAGATATCATTTTTTCAGACAGAAAAAATCAGAAATTCGCATAATACGTTTATTTTTGAATTTGATGATTATTTACAAATGCGAAATATTTTAGATCAGTTAAATTTGAATATAAATATAATTTTACAAATAATAGGGGAAATAGCATTCGTTCGCCTCGGTATACTTCATATAAGTATAATTAAAATTGAAGAAACGGAATCAATTGTATATACAGTTTTAAAATTTCATACAGTGGATGAAATACTTTTTCAAAATTTAGAAAATATTATGGAGTATTAGATGTAGAATCATATTACTCAGACACAAAGATTATTTTTGTAATTCACTTTCCTATAGTATTGCCTGATATATATTCTTATTATCACCTTTATTCCATACTTTCCCCGAATTCTACTACGATTATCCCTCGTGATACCTATCTGATAATGAATAATGATTTCTACCAATACATCCAACAACCCTGCATCAAGCTAGAAACCAGCCACTACTGTCCAGATGGAGGAATGTCCGGGGGAGTGGGGAGCGAAGATTGCGTATTGGAAATACTACAGTTACAGCATCCCAAACCCAAGAGTTGCCAATGAACCCCAATCAAAATTTCAAGAAATCTGGTTCAAAAAATTTATGACGCTCACTACATCGCTATTTTTATTAATCGAACCAAGATAGATGTGGAAGAAATGATTACACATTCCTAAAAGGAAATTTTCTCATCAATGTACCCTATAAATGCGAATTTACTTTAGAAAATGAAGATATTATCAATAAAAAATTTATAACGAAGGCCTCTATTGCTGCCTGAAGTTACCATAGATTATTCAAGAAAGGAAGAGGAACTACCCGAAATACATTTAGAAAATATACCACTAGATGACATCCATTCACTTCAAGAAAAACAAATAAAACCAATGGTCTTGAAACATCTCAACGTAAACCCAGTATCACCCTGGAATATAACGGTGTATATCATAGTAGCCATTTTATTATGGATTTACTTCGCAAGGAAAATTAGAAAATTTTATGAAGCAACCACAGAAGCTTCCATAGAAGAGGTAGAAAATGAAACAGACCATCCTGAGCCAAAACCAAGGGCATTTTTCACTCCTTGAAATATGCCAAACTCTAAGGGCGGAGGTGTTATATTTGGTAACCCCGTATATGGTTGAACACCGTAGATGCTGAGAGCGGACTTCATTATTTTGTTTATTGCTGACTTGATTATTGTACATATTTTTATTACTGATATAAATAGTTTTCCTAATTAAATAATTCATTTATATATTAAGTCTGATGTTAATTGTTGAATAATAAAGATCATAATAATAAAATAACATTGTTTAATTATGTTTTTGAAACTTGTTGTATTAAAGTAATAAAATTGTTTTTAAAAATAAGTTCTCAATATGGAGATTTATAAGTCGCACGAGGAAGTTTGGGTAGGTTTAGTCTAGTCTATTTTGGCAAGTTTCGCATAACAATTTAGTTTCACTATAAGCATGAGCCTTACAGACGTAATTATTACAATTGCTGCAAGTAGTACGATGCTTGTTGTTCAAAATTGAAGGACATAAGTAACATCTACGGCGTTTTCCTACAACGTTCTTGGCAAGCTCCTCTTGCCGTACCTCAATCCCCAGAACTTTCTTGATGATTGATCCAATTTCCCTAGGAAGTGTTGCTTCTATTTGACGTCGCCTTAAATGGGGTTGTATTAATGACTGACCTAACTGAATAACACATTTTCTTCTAGATTAATCACCGTCAGTGCCAGTTTTATACAAAACAAATGAATTTACGGTTGCTATATTCATCATAGCAAACCAAATAACACATGGCCATCTCCTTGTTCGACCCGTGTGGGCACACTTTTGTTCCATTGCATCTACCCCGGCTTTAGTGGAGTTATAATATAGTATCATATCAGGTTTCTTAGAAATTACATCTACTTTCTTGTCGTGAAACACAGAAGATAGTAATAGAACATATATATTTGGTTTTGGTATATAGGAAACCAAAGTTTTATCTTTGGTGAAGAGAAACTTTAGATGTTCATGTTTCAGATTTCTTATTTGGAACAATTGTATGAGGTATTTCTCGCTTGTTTTTTTGGATCGTACCGACATAGGTTAGCTTATTTTTTAGTAATTCATCAACCTAGTGTTTTTAAATGAAACTCGAGGTCTCTAGTTAATTCCACAATATAATACAAGTTATTGAAAATTCTAAAAAATTGACAATTGTTTCGATAAATCAATATCATCGTCAGAATGACAGAAGTTACATTTCATTTTATGCCTACCTGATGTTTAGTAGTTATATTTTTTGGCTAGACCAAGAAGTAACCTAACTTGTGATTGGCTTAATATATGTTTATAGAAAAAGAAGAAGATGTGATATTACAAATATTGAAGTATAGATATTATTAGCCCTATGGTGATATCCTGGATATCATTTTTCCAATTAAGATCAGTATAACTGTGCAATGATATAGAAAACCAGGAAAACTGTATCTGCTGATCTTTACAATTATCACTTAAGAAGACAGTTTATTAGTGGAGAATTCCCTAGATTTAACTGTTCATTGACAACTTCATATTGTGGGTTTCTTAAATGCCTTCTAATTTCCAGTTCTTCAAGGAAATCCAGTTCTTGTTTCTTTTCACAAATATGCAGCACTTCTAGTTCTGTGTTAGGTGTCAATGAATGATTGGTGTCAAGTAGATGTTTTGCGTAGTGGGATTTATCTGGTTGTTTTAATCTGTAAGCTCGTAAGTGCTCACTGTATCGTATTTCAAAATTCCTAAGGGTCTGACCCAAATAGACAGTATTACATTCTGGACATTTGAGTTTATATATACCTGACTTCTTTAATAGTGGTATTTTTGTTTTTACATTTAACAATTTTGTACTAACGTTACTTTCTGTTTTAAAAGAAATTGATGCATTCGTTGCTGAAGATATTATCTTTGAAATATTATTAGAAATATTTTCCTGCATATGTGATGGTTTTATAAGTTTTAATTACATCAGCTTGTTTAGGATATATTAGTTGTAATGCCACTTTTTTCTCTTTTTTACTAATTAGTTTATTTATCATATCTAATGGATAACCGTTAGATGTTGCTATTTGTCTAATTGTATTAATCTCTCTATCAAAATTACATTTGTTCATAGGAACTGAAAAAGCTCTATGTATCATTGAATTATATGCTGCTAGTCTGTGTGAGACAGGGTGGTTAGAATTGAATGGAATTGTCACATCAGTCTGTGTTGGTTTTCGGTAAATTGAATAATCAAGTACATCATTAACTCTTTGAATTTTTAAATCAAGAAAATTGATTGAGCTATTTTCCTCAATTTCTAATGTAAATTTAATTTTCGGGTGTAAATTATTGATGTGGTTGAAAAACACATCTAATTGTCGCTCACTACCCATAAAACAAGCTAATATGTCATCCACATATCTATACCAAAATAAAATATTTTTCGAAATATTACTTTCAAAGATCTTTCTTTCTAAATTGTCCATACAAATGTTTGCTAAAATAGGTGATATAGGGCTTCCCATTGGTAAACCTTCATTTTGAATATATATCTTATTGTCAAAAGTAAAATAATTCTTATTAATGCATACATCAAATAAATTAAGTATATCTGATATTATTCCTGGATTAATATTTTTATCTTCTAGTAATTTTCTTACAAGTATTAGACATTCTTTAGGAGCAATTTTAGTAAACATATTAGTTACATCGAACGATATGAGTTTATAGTTATCTTGCAAGTGGATTGATTTCAACTTTTTGATTAGTTCTATTGAATTTCTAATTGAGTACTGAGATTCATATCCGTAAGTATTGAGTATATTGTTATAGAATCCAGCGATGTAAAAGTTCTTATAGCAGACCCAACAAAGAAGTTTTCTAATAATGTAAGGGATATTGTTAATAATTCAAATTATCTTTTAAATGATTACGAAAAGAGGTCTATCATACATAAGAATCCTCATTGTCCACAATTATATGGAACAGTTAAATTACATAAAATAACGGAACCAATTAGACCTGTAGTCTCTTATGTTAATGCTCCTAATAATATATTGGCAAAAAAGCTCAACAATATACTCAATACTTACGGATATGAATCTCAGTACTCAATTAGAAATTCAATAGAACTAATCAAAAAGTTGAAATCAATCCACCTGCAAGATAACTATAAACTCATATCGTTCGATGTAACTAATATGTTTACTAAAATTCCTCCTAAAGAATGTCTAATACTTGTAAGAAAATTACTAGAAGATAAAAATATTAATCCAGGAATAATATCAGATATACTTAATTTATTTGATGTATGCATTAATCAGAATTATTTCACTTTTGACAATAAGATATATATTCAAAATGAAGGTTTACCAATGGGAAGCCCTATATCACCTATTTTAGCAAACATTTTTATGGACAATTTAGAAAGAAAGATCTTTGAAAGTAATATTTCGAAAAATATTTTATTTTGGTATAGATATGTGGATGACGTATTAGCTTGTTTTATGGGTAGTGAGCGACAATTAGATGTGTTTTTCAATCACATCAATAATTTACACCCGAAAATCAAATTTACATTAGAAATTGAAGAAAATAGCTCAATCAATTTTCTTGATTTAAAAATTCAAAGAGTTATTGATGTACTTGATTATTCAATTTACCGAAAACCAACACAGACTGATGTGACAATTCCATTCAATTCTAACCACCCTGTCTCACACAGACTAGCAGCATATAACTCAATGATACATAGAGCTTTTTCAGTTCCTATGAACGAATGTAATTTTGATAGAGAGATTAATACAATTAGACAAATAGCAACATCTAACGGTTATCCATTAGATATGATAAATAAACTAATTAGTAAAAAGGAGAAAAAAGTGGCATTACAACTAATATATCCTAAACAAGCTGATGTAATTAAAACTTATAAAACCATCACATATGCAGGAAATATTTCTAATAATATTTCAAAGATAATATCTTCAGCAACGAATGCAACAATTTCTTTTAAAACAGAGAGTAACGTTAGTACAAAATTGTTAAATGTAAAAACAAAAATACCACTATTAAAGAAGTCAGGTATATAGAAACTCAAATGTCCAGAATGTAATGCTGTCTATTTGGGTCAGACCCTCAGGAATTATGAAATACGATACAGTGAGCACTTACGAGCTTACAGATTAAAACCACCAGATAAATCCCACTACGCAAAACATCTACTTGACACCAATCATTCATTGACACCTAACACAGAACTAGAAGTGCTGCATATTTGTGAAAAGAAACAAGAACTGGATTTCCTTGAAGAACTGGAAATTAGAAGACATTTAAGAAACCCACAATATGAAGTTGTCAATGAACAGTTAAATCTAGGGAATTCTCCACTAATAAACTGTCTTCTTAAGTGATAATTGTAAAGATCAGCAGATATAGTTTTCCTGGTTTTCTATATCATTGCACAGTTATACTGATCTTAATTGGAAAAATGATATCCAGGATATCACCATAGGGCTAATAATATCTAAGCTTCAATATTTGTAATATCACATCTTCTTTTTCTATAAACATATATTAAGCCAATCACAAGTTAGGTTACTTCTTGGTCTAGCCAAAAAATATAACTACTAAACATCAGGTAGGCATAAAATGAAATGTGACTTCTGTCATTCTGACGATGATATTGATTTATCGAAACAATTGTCAATTTTTTAGAATTTTCAATAACTTGTATTATATTGTGGAATTAACTAGAGACCTTGAGTTTCATTTAAAAACACTAATATGAGCATATTCCACGAAGTAAGGGTCGAGGCAGTCAATTTAATTCATCAACCAGTTTGATGGATGTAAACCAGTTGTCTGCGGTGATATTTCTATTAGTGTTTTTAATCGGATCATCGGAGATAATACTGTCTGGGTAGGTACGAACAATTTACGTGGGTTTGGTTGTTTATCTGATTTGCCCGTATGTACGAAAGCATTTAAACTTGCATCGCAGAGACAAAAATTTTTGTGCCCGTACTTATTAGGTATGCTTTTCATGTATACGCCAAATGTGAATCGTCCTCTAAAACCAACGAGTATTTCATCTATGGTACAGCATTCTCCAGAAATATAGCAACATTTGCAATTTTCGATGGGGGATTCAAAACCTTGACGTATGGGAGAAAATACATCTGCCTTTATTTCATCTCTGTTACTAAGACTATCAAATTGTAATGCAACCGATAAAAATAGAAACCTTTTAATTGACATTGTACCTCGAAAAATATCTCGTTCAGTGCCGTCCGTGGCAAATAGTCCTTCGAAGTCTTCATGATTGGATTTGGAAACCTATGACAAATACAGTAATCCAAATAATGCTTTCATCTATATGATTCACAAATGTTGCTGCTTTTCCATACTTGTGTGACAAATTCGAATTCATTTCATTTGTATACTTCACAATATGGCCAATAATTTTATCATTTATTACAAGTAACCAATAGCATATTGGTTTTTTTTTCAACCGCACTTGTTGCTGCGCCCTTTAGGCGTGGAAAGTGCAGAATAATGTTATGACCCCAAGTATGACCTGTAGTTGGAGGCTGTGTTGACCATTTATATCTATTTTTCCCATAGACATAGTTTGAACGGTATCATTTTCGTCTGAACTACTTATTGATGTTGTTGGACTAGACGTGCGTATTTTCGTTTTCATAATCCTCATTATCAATACTATATTCATTATCCGAATCGTGTCCACTATTGATGGTAGGCGCATCACTGATATCACCATCATCATTCAGAAACAAGTTTGCTATTTCTGTTTACCATCAATAGCAACGTAATCTATTTTTCACGATAATCTCGCAAAAAACGCAATTAATTTTAAACAAAAATCTCACTAAACTGGTATAGTCGGGTCCGCGTTGAACCGAAGAAGCACAACTAGGCAGATACAGTGATTGTTTTGAACTGACACGTGATATGTCGAGAGATACACACCAGTCGAGTAACTAAAATTGGTAGATAATTCCAAAAAATTAACGAAAACTGTAACGTCGTTAGTAATCAAATTTTATTGATTTTCATTACTGCATATGCGCGATGTCATATTGCTCGTCTCCACAGGTTATCTGTTATACTGTTATCGTTTTCTTAGTTTAGGTGTTGAGGTTATTATAAGGTTTCGGTTTTTTGGTGTATTTTTTAGTTGCTATAGTATAATATTTATCTGTTGTTTCGTTGCTTTATTGTTATTCATTGAAAAGACAATGTCAAAGTGTATTCTGAAGTGGTGTACTCGGTTTTATTAAAAAACATTTGAGCATTTTTTGTTTCCCAATTAATAACCATTATCTTAATTTTTATAAAACACGGATATTTACTAATTTAATCGACAACTTTAGAGATCATGGTTGTTTTTTACATTAGCTAAACTGAAAATTGCTGCAGCACTAAAGTAAATACTTCTTTTTGCAGTTGTGTTCCTCCAACCCAGGAAGATAAAATTATTATGGCTGAAAAGCATTGGTAATAAATCATTAAATTTGTCGACGAGGAAACGATGGAGGATATGATCCTTCCATTTTCAAAAACAGTGTTTCTTTATATTTGAGAAAGACGAAGGGAGGTTATTAAGACAGTTTGCCTCCCCATATGAGTGGAAATTAGCAAACATTGATGGTAAGTTTTATTGTATTCAATATAGCATGCTATAATTTTGGACATTTCAAAATGTAAATTGAGTGAATTAAGAGACGAGTACTGAGTGTGTAATTTTATTGAAATTTCAGCTAAGTGCTTTCAGCCATTAGGCCATTCTGAAAGCTCTCTTCAAGAAAAAAACATACAACAGGTGTCAGAATACATAAAACAAATTTTACTTAAATAATGATATAACATCAAACATTTTATTTCATTGTATGTAGCAGTTACAGAGTTTGATGTTTTTTGACACCTGTTGTATGTTTTTCTCTTGTCAACAGCTTTGAGAATGGCTGAAAGCGCTTAGCTGGAATTTTAATCAAATGACACACTCAGTACTAGTCTTTTCATTCACTCAATTTATATCTAGTGTGTACACCATACTCAGTCAATTCCATTTCAAAATGTACCCATTGAAGAAATAATAATCTGGGTTCTATTTTATGTTATTGCTATTCCCTCCACCAGTTATGGGATGGAAGGTATTGACTCCTTGCCAATTTTCATATAGAGCCCATAGTATGCCAACTTATGAGAAATGAAAGTGAGTATTAACTTTTGTTGAAGCATTACGTCAAGTATTTGGTCTAACGGTAACCAAAAAACCAAAATATCCAATAAAGACAAAAAATGAAAAAACAATAAATCAAAAAATAGTTAAAAACCGAAAAAAATCAGGAATTCCAAAAGATTTAAAAAAACGAATTCAAAAAAACCAAAATAATTCAAACATTCAAACGTTTTTTGATATTTTTTTGGCTTAGTACAAAAACATGTGTAAACTTATTATTTCAACAGTAAGCGCATTTTGTTTTCATTTATTGATATAAGTTTTCAAACATATTTGTGTGTTCACTTATTTATTGTTGTTATTTTGTGTGTTTACTTGTAGAACCTCAACCAGAACCGAAAAAGGACTTCCACGAGACGGTGGGATTTTTGAGAGCCCTCAAGAAACATTTTAACAATCATAGGCTGCCAGGAGCTGCAGAGTAACTTAAACTGCCTTATGCGATGGTTTCATAAGAACGGAATGCTTTTAAATGTAGAAATATACAAATATGCAATATAATAGGTTTAAGCTTATGATATAAACCTGTTTAATACTTCCAGTAAAGAAATGAAGATGTGTTTTGAGTGGAAATGAAATGTTAGATATATTATTTTAAATTTTGCACAGTCACAAGTGCTGTTTAGCACTCTTATATGTAATTACTTGGCACCTTGTATTTACAGAGCTGGGCAGTATTTAACAACTTTTCCTTTAAAAATATTTTAATTACTTTTGTTCTAACATTCACATTAATTATACTCAAATGTTTTCTTTCACAGAAAGTTGCCAAAAATATTAGTTAACTACTCATTGCAAACAGTTTTTTTGATTAAGTAAGTAGCAGTTATACTCCAGTAGTTTGTCCAGCTCTATTTTTTTATACGAGTGTAATAATAAATAAATAAATTAAAATGAACTTATCATAAATACTTTTCTACTTTTATCTTGATTTAACATCATTTAAAAATCTAATGATACTCCAATCTAGAATGTATGTTACTCAAATTATTTGTCTATTATTGCATTATTTTCACATTATAGTTTATTTATTGTCATTCCGTTTGTTAAGAAAAGTACTTTGTGAAAGAAATTATTTGTTGTGTATTTTTATACCAAAATAAATAAACTGTTTATATGATTACTGTTTTATTTTTTCCAATTTAATCAACCTTGTAGGGCCCATCATTTGATATTTCATTCAATTTAACTCATAATCTAATTATTGAGATAAATTGAATGAAATGTCAAATGATGGACTATAAATGGTTATTTTGATATAAAATAATAAAAATACAGTTGATTTGAATATACCGCCAAAACCTGAAATTACAGAAATATTTTCAACATCACTCAATTGTTTAGTCGACAGGCTCTTTATATGGCGCCACAATCAGTGTCTGATCTATCTGTGGATTATCTGTGATACACACACCCGCTAGGAAGTCACCAAACCACCTCTCGGTAAACGTGAAAATACGAACTGTGTGTTGAATATTTGAGGCGCCGGCTCAAATATAACCCAACGATACCAGTTAAGGCATAAAAACCTAATATAGGGAACTGAAAAGTACAGGTAATTCAAAAAATTAGAGAAAATGTTCAAATTGATGACCCTGTACATTGACACAATGTTCAAACCTTAGTAAAACATTTCTTGTAAGTGCTGCAGTAATCATTTCGGGTGTTACGATCTGACATGCCTGTTTAATTTTATCCTTTAAATCATATAAATTAATCGGGGGTGTGATATAAACTCGACCTTTCAAGTAACCCCAGAGAAAGAAATCTAATGGTGTAATATCCGAAAACGGGGTGGCCGCAGAATCGCACCATTTCGACCAATCCATTTTTCAGGAAATGTGTTATCAAGATAACTGGCCTAAAAAAGTGAGGAGGGAATATCTTCAAGTAATTCTGGAAGAGTATTTTGAAGAAAATCTAAGTATCTTTGCCCCGTTAATGTTCCTTCATAAAAATAGGGTCCAATGAACAGACCGTTAAATAAACCGCACCAAACGTTGATTTCCCATTTTGTTTGAAAATTGGTTTCGCGCATCCACTTTTGGATTCTCCTGCGACCAATAATAACAAGTATGGCGATTAACAATACCATTGTTATGAAATCTACTTTCATCACTCCATAATATATTTTTTTAAAGAAGGGTCATCATTATTTTGTACTAACATTTCAGCAATACAAAATACAATTTATTCTTCATTCAGGATCTACAGGAACTAAACCTTGTGTTAAATGTATTTTGTAAGCATGGTACTTGTGATTTTTCAATACTCTTTGAATTGAACTTCTACTTATTTGAAATTCTTGTTCCAGAAATCGTATTGAGGAGCGATCTTTTGACGAACTTGATTTTTACCGCTTGGAAAAGAACCAGTTCGTAGCTTTAGTTCGACATAGACAAAAGTACTTTTACTTGGAGTTAATCTATGAGGAAAACGATACAAACTTTCAGCATGAGTTTTGTTTTTTCCATATTCTCCATAAATAAGTAGCATATCAACATATTCATCGTAAGTAAAAATTGAAGGCGTTATTTACTTATTATTACAGTGTCTTTACAATATTGTGTCTAATAATTAATGACAGTTCTTGAATAAACTTCACCTAACAATAATGAATGACAACCTATGCTGTTGCTACTATAGTTATTTGTTTCATATCCACCTAAATCTTTCCGTGCACAATCTTGTTTCAATACATTTAGTAAACATGAACAGCCTTTAATATCATTACTACACAATACAATGATGACAAGTGTAGTATCGTTGAATTTGTTTTTGAATGAAACATCCATAATTGTAATATTATACCGGTTTTCTCATTTGAAAATTATGTTGGGGTCACGTGACCCGAAATGACAGGGCAAATGGAAGTAATTTTATAAAAAATATAAGCATAAGTTTCGACTGTTTATATCTGCCTAATTTCATACATGTCATATTAACAGTTTTCTAGAATTTGCACTGTCAAAACGTCGTGGGACACCCTGTATTTAGAAAAAGCACTGCTACATACAGACATATCCTGGTTGATTATTTCTATTATATCCGGTATAAAATAGCAAGTCTCCATTTTTTAGTACACCGGTTGAAAAAGAAAATCTGCTTCAAAAAGCTATCAATTTACCACACAAGGCTCGTTTGAATGCAACATTTTCAAAGTAATCAGGAGCATGGTTGAACGCTATACCGACGGCCCCATTAGGTACGCTTTTAGATGACGAAAGTTTCCGTACTTCTATTGGTCCCCGTTTAGGTTGTCAAATTTCTGTAAAACATCGCTGTCGTTGCGGAGCTGATGTTGATGAACATGGTAGACACGGCCTAAGCTGCAAATTAAGTGCCGGAAGTTTTTCACGTCATTCTGCAGTAAATGACCTAATCAAACGAGGCCTGTCATCTGCAAAGATTCCCTGTTCGTTGGAACCGTTAGGTACTTGCCGCGACGACGGTAAACGTCCAGATGATATGACCCTCATTCCATGGCAACGCGGAAGACCAGTTATAAGGGATTTCACTTGCACTGACACTTGGGCTCCGTCCTATGTCCGATCCATATCTACTTCCGCAGGCGCTGCAGCTTTACAAGGCGAAACTTTTGAAATCAATAAATACAAAAATTTGGCGAACATTTACATTTTTATTCCTGTAGCAATTGAAAACTCTGGTGTTTTCGGTCATGAAGCTTTAAAATTCATTAAAGAAATCAGTAAAAAAATATCAGTAGAAACCAATGATTCAAGAGCAACTTTATTCTTTATACAACAAATAAGTGTTGCAATTCAAAGAAGAAACGCTTCATCTTTTCTCGGTACGTTTCCCTGTTTTAAGCCTCTAGAAGAACTTTTTATGAAACCTAATCATAAGAAACCTAATTCTTCTACCAATTTCAAACTTTCTCACATTACTGACCCTAAAACATGTGATCTTTCCTTCTTCCGAAATTCTTATTTATCATCTTCATTCTCTTCTTCAGAATGTGTGCCTTCTAATAATATATACGTTGACAATTTCATGAAATATGCCTTCAACAAGCTTTTGGGCCTCTGTGTACTAAAAAATATAGATAACCACCAGCCAGATGATGTCCCATTCAAAGGAATACTGAAGAAGATAACTATGCTAGAGAATGATGCGATTCCTATACGCAATAAATTATCTTTGACCAAAACAAAATATAACACTGATTTACACCCAATAGAGTTGGAGACATCAAATAAAAAGGTGAAGGACCGAATAGAAGTTATTTTTACTAACATTGTGACATACTCTAACAATACTAATATAAACAATTTGTCTGATGAAGATGATAATGGTAATCATGCATCAGTAGCCGATTTGAGTAAAAAGTTGAATGACAAACCCTCCAGAACAGTAAAAAATGGTACTAATCTCGCCAATAATACAACTGAGGTTAGATCCAAAATATCTGATGTGACCAATGGAGTGAAACCACTAAGTACAAAATCAATATCAACCAGAGTTGAAAAATCTAGTAATAATATTTCGGTCACCAAAAAAATGACATTGCCTCCAACAAGTGTCAAAATAACCCCGATATTTTGCAGTCAAAATCAAAATTGGAAGAGAATGAAGACGTAGAAATAAATAATGGGTCAGAAGTCGATAGGGTGGTAGTAACTGAGGAATCAATAAACATCAATTCCCTTTCTAAAAATAATCCTAGAGTTGACAACGTCTCTTCATACATTCCATTTTCGATTAAACATTTCCAGAAAGGGGGTGAAACCCAACAAGAACAAAAGGACACGTCTAAAAATGATGTAGATAACAAGGAATATATTAACAAAGTGAACCAGACCAATGATCTATCGACATCAACCAAACTTTCCAAAACCGCAATATCTACATCCAATTCAATAGCAAACAACATCAATTCAAATTCCTAATCACGCCGATCAAGTGAGAAAGACAATAATAGAATCCGATATTATTCGTACAATGGTATTAGTTGCGAAAGAGCTCTTAACAATATCTCCACAATAAGATCCATAAAGGATATTTCCCAAAAATCTTTGGGTCTCAAAGGCCTCAAAAATATTGGTAACACATGTTTCATGAATTGCATTATCCAAAGCCTACCAAACACAAGGTGGCTATTAGAATATCTAAAGAAAGACGCATACATAAGAGATATTAACATAAACATATCTAGCATGAGAGGAGCACTAATTAAAGCATTTGCTGAAGTTCTCAAGACCTTTGGTCTGAAGATGGTTCAGACAGAGTGGTTAATACAGTATAATTGAAAAGTCAGATTCAGCGATTTACTTCAAGGTTCATGGGATACACTCAACATGATGCCCTGGAGTTTCTTAGTTACCTATTAGCAGAACTTCACGAAGATGTCAATAAGGGATATGAAAAACCAAAGCCAATATTAACAGAAATTGATGACAATCTTAGTGAAATTGGAAAAGCACAAGAATCTTGGTTCAGATATCCGAGAATGGACAACTCCAAGATTGTGGATAACTTTGTCGGTCAATTAAAATCAACAATCAAGTGCACACACTGTGGTCACTGTTCAATTACCTACGATCCCTTTTCGGATTTATCCCTTTCGATACCCCAAAGAACAGGTCAATTACGACTCTCACAATGTTTAGATTCGTTAACAAGAGAAGAAACACTCGGCGGTGATGAGAAACCAACATGTTCGAAATGTAACGAACGAAGACGATGCACTAAATCATTCTCAATTCATGAATTTCCGAAAATATTGGTTATTCACCTGAAGCGCTTTTCGCAAACAGAAAGATTTAGTGGAAAACTTAATGTTGCAATAGATTTTCCAATAAAAGGGCTTGATAAGAGCTATTACTCCACTGATAATGTGGCACCTTGTATGTATAACCTTTACGCTATATCAAATCACTGTGGAACCACTTACAATGGTCACTACACAGCATATTGCCGACATCCCTACACGGGACATTGGCACGAATATAACGAATCGTTAGTTAGTGGAGAAGCATATGTTTTCTTCAATTAACAAGATGACACAAAGTGCCACCTTCAAGTTAAATCATTTTTTTTATTAGCTTTTAAATTGTATATTTTCATTGTGACCCAAAAAATAACTTGATTGCTGTTCTTCTCGGTTATGATAGGAAAATAATAATAATAAATCATCATAGGTTTAAGAAATCTCTTCGTGAGACTAATTTTCTCCAAAATCAGAAAAAATTTGATTCATTACCTTTTGATCCTGCTTATACAAAAGGTTTAAAGAATATTTCCAACAATGGTTTAAATTTAATTCATAAATTAAATAATACTTTGAAAAAATTGTTACGTATCCCTAAGGATAAAATACTGGATTTGTAAAAGAGCGGTATTTATAAAATTAGCTGTTATAATTGTGACGGAAAGTATGTTGGGCAGACAAGGAGATATGTTAACATTCGATCTAAAGAGCATTTAGCTCACTTAAAATATGGGCGTGCAGAGAAATCGAGTATCGCCGAGCATGCTATCAATTATAATCATAACATAAGTTCAGTTGATGTGACATTGTTGAGAGATGTAAAGAACAATTTATTGTTGGATGCATTCGAAAGTATCGAAATAGTTAGATGTAAGAATAGTTTAACCTTTTAACGCTCTCTGCTATGACACCTTTACCAGCACATTATAGGAGTATGCTAAGTAAAGTTTTGCCTCAGTTATGTCAAACTAGTCTATATTCTGTTATTTACTATTATCTCTATCATAGAAAAAAGCGCTTACTCAAAAATATTTGGTCTAAACGTGATATTTCCAGAGAGTAGTATTAAAGTTGTACCAGTCAAGCATTCAGCGAAAGTTTTTGTTTTGTATACAGACAATTCAATAGTTTTTTTGTGATTTTTTTTAGCAGAAGAATAACGATTATAAATACGCAAGTATTTTACTATAATATCTTTTTATTCCATAGTTGTTGTTTTTGAATGTTGATTACTTCAAATAATACGTATTATTGCTACAATTGTTTTAGAAAATGAAAATTATGATTTCTGGGCGGAAAAAGTACATTTATGATAATCTAAAAAAGAATTGACATTTTTACAAAAATATTAACTTTTTATGAAGGGGTTTTGTAGCTCATACATTTGTTTATAACTATTCTCAGTGTCAAGGCTAGATCATCAAGCGCTCAGAAAATATTTGTATTTATACATGATAATGTTATAAAAGTTAGCTATTTACAGTGAGTTATCTCATAAAGAATTCGTTATTTTTATATTTAATTAGACTAAATATGGGTTCCAATAGCTGGTATTGGTGGAAACCCCTTAGTGAAAGAGAGTTAGCTGCAGAGGCAGAGTTGTTGGATTTAGAAATTACTGAAGAACAAGCCAAAAACTCAGATGTATATGGGGATTCAGATGCTAAGGATAATTTACTTGATGATCCTCGAACTCCAGTCTCTACAAGGGCATCTTGTGCATCCGGACTAATAACTCCTTCTTCATCAGGATTCTCGACAGCGACACCCCAATCTACGAGAATAAGAAAATAAATAAATTGTCATGTTTCATTGCTATCGATTTTAGCGATTACAATTCCGATGACTCCATCGCAGACAAAACATAATGAGCCCGGTGAACCACGATTTTTCCAAGTTCCACAGAATAGCGAGGAAGAACAAGACACCCCTAATATTGACGATTTTGCCATCTGTGAAAAAATACCAGTTACTCCACAAAAATACATCGATTTCACTTTCGTTGATGAAATAGGACCAAAAGTTCAGGTAAATAGGTGTAAATTTTTTCAGTCAATCAATATATCAAATATTCCTTGTTCTTATAGGTAGATTCTGAGAAGTGAATAGAGTGTTTTGAAATATTTTTCTCGAGAAATTTCTTGGATAATAATGTTCAACAATCTAATTTGTATGCCACACAAAATCACAAAAGGCTTGATCTTTAATTGGAAGAATTGAAGACTTTTATAGGCGCTTTAATAATAATTGGTTATAATTATTTGCCACAAATGAGAAAATACTGGCCCAGAAGTCAAAATTTCAACAATAAACGTATCTCCAATGGTTTCTCAGTAAAACGATTTTTAAAATATTTACGATTTTTGCATTTGAATAATAACAGTCAAATGCCTTCTCGGGACCGACCAAAATATGACTGACTATATAAAATTCGCCCAGTCATTAACCATTTCAGCGAGGTGTTTCCTGCTTCTGTTACTCCACACATAAGTGTAGTAATAGACGAAAGTATGATTGCTTTAAAAGGGAGAAGTTCACTGAAGCAATATATGCCTATGAAGCCAGATATGGGCTATGGCTTGTTCGATGAGTGGATATTTATTGGCATTTGATGTATACCAAGGTAAAGAAAATTTTCAAAGTGAAAATACTTCAGGGGAACGCGTCCGCGTCGTTCTAAAACTAGCTAATCACTTGGAGGAAAGAGGATGTTGCTTATACTTTGATAACTTTTTTACCATCATTTTATTGATGGAAAAATTGTCCGATAGGAATTTGTTTGGCTGTGGTACAATTCGTCAAACTAGAAAATACTTTAGCAAAAATAAACTCCTAGAAGACAAAAAATAGCAATTGGGCAATCTGATTATACCACATGCAAAGAAATTTCTATTTGCAAACGGAAAGATCGTGGTAAAAAAACAGTAACAGTGTGTAGCAATATGTATAATGCAGCGGAAATTGGACAGGTCTTGCGAGCAATAAAATTGGGGAACGAGAAAATGCCCCTTGTGGAATATTGTGGAATATAATCAGTTTCTGGAAGGTGTTGACAGGTTTGATCAACGAATGGCTGCTTACAGTAAGCAGAAGATGGTGAATAAAACTGTTCCATTACTTTTTTGATACGGGAATCGTGAACTCTTATACAGGGTGGTCCTTAAGTAATTGTACATTGAAGTATGGTAGATTCCTGACTTCAAAATATCACGATTTAAACCAACTTGCTTTAATAAAATGTTGCTAATAAGGAATATACAGGATGTTGAATATTAAATTTTAAAATTTCTTTTTTGCAATAACTTTAACGTTTTTGGATATGTATACATGAAAATTTGGAAATAGAGGTTTTTGGACACGAAAAATCATAATCTGGTACCTACTTCGATGTAACTTGTAGAGGGCGCCACATAGGCCACATTTGTGGCATCAATGTGCCCTTTATTTTTTGCTGTTTAAATTAGCGGTTTTTTTGTAGAAGAATATCAAAGCCACGTTATTTCAATAGAAAAAAGGTATACTTGTTATTAACCTTAAATCTTAACGGTTTACGATATAAACGCATTTTAGGGATCAGCTGCATGATCATATTAAACACCATCATTGGATCAAAAAAACCCGCTGCCCTATTTATTTCTTCCCAAAGTAATAATTATTCATTTCTAAAACTATTAACGTAGTAGGCTGACGTCACAAATGATTTTGACAGCAAAGCATTCAATTTGTTTCAATATTATGTCAGTCTTGTAATATTTAGTTTGTATTTTATTGGTTAATTTAAAAAAAAAAAGCAGAAAATTCCGAAGCATAAAAATTATTCTAATACAGATGTGAGAGATATGGTTGCTATTTATTGTCAGCAAAATTTTAATGGGCGTGCTGCGAAACGAGAATATTTGAGAAGATATCCAAACAGGCAGCAACCTAATCATCAAACATTCAAAAATCTATTTAGGAATTTAGGCGAAAGTGGTTCGTTTCGTCCTAAGCGTGATAACTTAGGCCGACCAAGAATAATTACGCCTTATAAATATGACGAAATAATGGTTCGCATTGAAGATAATCCTCAAGTTAGTACACGGTGTTTATTTGCTGCTTTAGAAAGCAGTAAAACTTCTATTTTAAAAAGACTACACCTCGAAAAGTATCATCCATACCATTTTACTCCGGTAAAAAATTTATTGCCAGCGGATCTACCGTTAATATACCAATTTGCAAGTGCTATCCGGAACAGGCAAAATATTGATCACACCTTCGTCGACACAATATTATTTACCGACGAAGCTACCTTCAGCCGCTGTGGTATTTTTAATTCAAGGAACAATCATCTTTGGGCTATTGAAGATCCCCATGATAAACGAGTGAGCCATTTCCAATATGAATTCAAAATAAGCGTATGGTGCAGTATCATTGGTAACAATTTCATAGGACCATACGAGTGACCTTGTAATTTGAATGGTGAGAACTACTTACATTTTTTGCAAAATGATTCCATTAATCCAGTGGAAGAACTTCCACTGAATATAAGACAAAATATGTGGTTCATGCAAGATGGTGCACCGCCGCATTATACGTGAGCAGTCAAAACATATTTAAATAACAAATTTCCTTAACGCTGGGTTGGTCGTGGTAGCCGTTTTACTTGGCCAGTACGTAGTCCAGACTTGAATCCTCTCGATTTCGATGTATGGGGTGCAAAGAAACAACTTGTTTATTAGGATCTCATAAATACCACCGACCAACTTTGGGAAGAAATAAATAGAGCAGCGGTTATTTTGATCCAATGATGTTGTTTAATATGAGACGATCTTTTATAGAACGTGTAGATAAATGCATCGACGAGAATGGAGGAGATATCGAACATTTAATGTGACACAATTGAAGTTTAGCTTAGTTTTTTTTAATTTGTTTTCTAAATGTTTTCAATAATAATCATGCAGCTGATCTCTAAAATGCGATTATATCGTAAACTGTTAAGTTTTAAGGTTAATAACAAGTATACTTTTTTCTATTAAAATAACGTGGCTTTAATATTCTTTCACAAAAATACCGCTAACTTAAACAGCAAAAAAATTTGGGGCACATTGATGCCACGAATGTAGCCTATGTAGCGCCCTCTACAAATTTTATCGAAGTAGGTACCAGATTATGATTTTTCGTACCCAAAAACGTCTATTTTCAAATTTTTATGTATATATATCCAAAAACGTTGAAGTTATTGCAAAAAATGAATTTTAAAATTTAACCTTTAACATCCTGTAAATTCCTTATTAGCCACATTTTATTGAAGCAAGTTGGTTTAAATCGTAATATTTTAAAGTCAGGAATCTACCATACTTCTATGCACAATTACTTAAGGACGGCGATGTCAACAGTGTTCCAAAAGAAGCAACGTTATGTCTATAGGCTGTGAAGTAGCATTATGTATAGATCGTTTTGTACTATATCATACAAATTAAGTTCATCGTATCTAATACGTTTGTTATTGAATAAATATTTAATAATAGTAGATAAGTTTTAGTTTATCCTTGGTCAGATGAAAGAATAGTTTAAATAAAGACAAGGGACCAATTCCTTACAATCCATTTTATAGTGTGTTAGTTAAAAATTGTATGTAAGATTTCCCGCTGAAACATGTTTTCCCGCGATAAGAGTTGCATTGGCGCCAGAAATTTAGTATCAATGCAGGATAATTAATACTAGATGAGTTTTAGTTTACCCTCAGTCTCTTAAGAGGATAACTTGGTTATCGAAACTCGCGTCAAACAGTTTAATTGTGAATGTTTGGTGTAGTGTTAGGGAATAGTGTGTTCAGTTGTTTATATTATTAGTGTTTTAAATGAAACTCACTATTTCTAGCCAGTTCCACAATATAATGAAAATCGTTGAATATTCTAAAAAATTGACAATTGTTTCGGTAAATCAATATTATCGTCAGAATGACAGTAGTTACATTTCATTTCATGCCTACCTGATGTTTAGTAGTTATTTTTGGCTAGACCAAGAAGTGACCTAACTTGTGATTGACTTAATATATGTTAATAGGAAAGAAAGAAGATGTGATGTTACAAATATTGAAGCTTAGATATTATTAGCCCTATGGTGATATCCTGGACATCATTTTTCCAATTAGGATCAGTATAACTGTGCAATGATATAGAAAACCAGGAAAACTATATCTGCTGATCTTTACAATTATCACTTAAGAAGACAGTTTATTAGTGGAGAACTCCCTAGGTTTATCTGTATTCTAATTTACAATTCTTCGAGGAAATCCAGTTCTTGTTTCTTTTCACAAATATGCAGCACTTCTAGTTCTGTGTTAGGTGTCAATGAATGATTGGTGTCAAGTAGATGTTTTGCGTAGTGGGATTTATCTGGTTGTTTTAATCTGTATGCTCGTAAGTGTTCACTGTATCGTATTTCAAATTTTCTAAGGGTCTGACCCAAATAGACAGCATTACATTCTGGTCATTTTAGTTTATATTTACCTGATTTCTTTAATGGTGTTATTTTTGTTTTTACGTTTAACAATTTTGTACTAACGTTACTTTCTGTTTTCAAAGAAATTGTTGTATTCGTTGCTAAAGATATTATCTTTGAAATATTATTAGAAATATTTCCTGCATATGTGATGGTTTGATAAGTTTTTATTTCATCAGTTTGTTTAGGAAATATTAGTTGTAATGCCACTTTCCTCTTTTTTACTAATTAGCTTATTTATCATATGTAATGGATAACCGTTGGATGTTGCTATTTGTCTAATTGTATTAATTTCTCTATCAAAATTACATTTGTTCATAGGAACTGAAAAAGCTCTATGTATCATTGAATTATATGCCGCTAGTTTATGTGACATGGGGTGATTGGAACTATATGGAATTGTCACATCAGCGTGTGTTGGTTTTCGGTAAATTGAATAATCAAGTACATTAATAACTCTTTGAATTTTTAAATCAAGAAAATTGATTGAGCTATTTTCTTCAATTTCTACTGTAAATAATGATATTGATTTATCGAAACAAAATTTCAACAATTTCCATTATATTGTTGAATTAGCTAGAAACATTTCATTTAAAACACTAATATGAGTAGATTCCACGAAGTAAGGGTCGAGACAGTTAATGTTTATATTATATTTAGCAGTCAAGGCCTTACAATATGATAATCAATATCTTAGCATCGATCTCCGTTAGTCTATGTTAGTCAAATTATTAAGACAACAATAACTTATTTTATTGTTAAAATCTCGGTATATCGAATAAATTGATCTGTAAAATAAACTTGGTGAAAAGAGTTATGTAACTCTATCATCACTGTTCAACCTTACTTTTTCTTACTAATGAACAATCGTCTTCGTGTTTTTGTTCCAATTATACTGGATCTATACATTAAGTGGAAAGTAGGTAACAAAGTGGCTAGGAACTTTCGGGGTATTTTGTGTTGTCATTTACCTCACAGCGGGTTGGCAATTTAACGATGGCGTCAAAGTAATTAAAGCCTATTTCTACTATATAATTCAAGCAAGTCCTCCTTTCAACTCGACCCCAACAATTTCTAGTTTTTCGCTGCGTCACCTTAACTCGTTTGAGGTCGCCTCGCAAAGACACAGTGAAAAATATCTGAAGCCCGCGGCAACAATAGATCACTTTATACGTTCATGAACCGCATGTTTTTACATAATAGTAGCGTTACACATGCACATTCATGTTCTAGAATATTAGTGATCCATTTGATGATTTGATGGTATCGTTAAGTTGGCAACAAAAAATTGCGATGAATTTGCAAATATATGAAATATGCTATGAAAAAATAATATATAGAGAACTTCCAACAAATTTCTAGATAAATGAATTATTAATTTCTCATATAAAAAGGTAATAAATCATGTAACTGTGAAACCCACTATTTTTTTACGCATTCCATGGGTATATGAGGTTAAATTCAAAGCTCGTGCAAAAATAAGATGGGAATATATAAATAAGTATAGCACACTATGATTGAAACTATCTTGAATATCTCAAAAAATCGGAAAATGCAATAATATTATCATGTAGATATGAATCCGTTCCGTATAGGTTCTATAAATGCAGAGTTTTGCTAAGAAAGCGATCACAGCTCAGGTAAAAGCACACGTAATTGATGGACCACTAGAATAAAAGCTCCTTAGGGAAAATGAGAAACATAAATAATTACTGAAGCTGGTAGAAAAATGTATTATTCTATGATGATTTACTACCCACTATGCAAATAAATATTACAGTTATGTCAATTCAACATCACATTGTGATAATGTTCTTCCTTTTTTTTCCTCTTGTTTCCATCACATGCACATCTATACAACCGCTTATGCCCAGCTTGTGGCTGTTAACTTTTGTGATGTTTCAACTTAACTTTTCAGCGATGTTAAAGCGCTGTCTTTTTACATTACTGTGATGTTACTAAAACTCCCTCAAAAGGAAGTCTTTATAACGAACTAAAAACAACATTTCTGTTACATTCTGAAATGCATTTCAACATCTTTTCGATGTTAATGCTATATCTAAAAAATAACATCTTATCAATGATATAAATGCGACATTTCAAAAACAATACAGTGTATTCTCGTAGATGTTGTATGGACATCACATAAACTTCTAAATAATATACCTCAAACATTCTGGATGACATCCTACAGATGTTTCTGAGCCTAATCAGCAAATACAGGGTGAACAACTAAGAACGTCGGCTGTCGGCCATATTTCAAAAAATAGTCATAGTACAACTTAAAAAAATACCTTCAGGAAAATGACCCTGAAAAATCGCTGGAAAATATTTTTGAGTTCCTAAGATATCTCCTATGGGGTGGAATGAACACTTAAAAACATATTACTGTGATTATCTCCAAAAAAGACATACTCAACGTATCCTAGAAATACAATGTTTGATATATTGTTGAGATTATGAAAAAATGTAGTTAGGGACTTTTTGTTTTTATTCTTCAAGTAAGGGGTGGGGGAAGGTTCAGCCCAAACAACAAATGTCTTAACACTTTTTTTAATCGACATCCATGCTTTTGGCTTCATTTGAAAGAGTTTTTCCTTTTTAATAAGATATGCTTAACAAAAATAACAAAATTGGACAATTTTGTCAACGCTTTGTGAAAAAGTCCACAATTTTCCCATCTTTCTCGGAAATTTCAAATGTAATGAGGCATTTTTTAAATTCTGATGAAGAGGAGTAAAAAAATAGGAATCTATTCCAAGATATATGATTTACAATATCAGATATAAAAATTTAAAAAATGCTTCAATTTACATTTGAAATTTCCGATTGGATAAGTTATACATTTGTTCATAAGTTTGAACCTTCCCCACCCATTATTTGAAGAATTATGGCAAAAAATCTCCTTCATTCAATTTATTCATAATCTCATCAAGATTTAAAAAATTGTATTTTAGAACACCATTAGTATGCTTTTTTGGAGTATCATGTTTTCGAGTGTTCATTCCACCCGTAGCGGATATTTTAGAGACTGCAAAATATTTTTCAGCAATTTTTCAGGATCCCTTACCTGACGGTAATTTTTTTGAAAGTTGTGCCATGATTCTTTTCTGAGATATGGCCTACAGTCGTCTTAGTTGTTCATCCTGTACATTTAAAATAAAATAGCAAAAAAGTAATAAAGGATTTAAAACGTTTATTCATTATTAATGAACAGTACAGTAAATTTGAAAAAAACAGGTATAAAATTACAAAAAAAAAATATCTTATCCAGCAATCCAACCTAAAAAAAAAATTGTGTAAGCATATTACATAACAAGTCTGGAAAGTGGAAACTATTGAACACATTCAGTGAAAGCAAGAAATAAAAAAGGGTATATTAATCCGTAGTTACCATAACGTACCATACTTTGAAACTGAATTAATAAAGTTTAACAGCTAGTTTACAGAAAATTTATTAGAATAATTTTTTAATTTTATTAAAACTAATAAAAATTTTACACCATAACGACTTAATGAAACATTACGTTACATCAACAGAAATCCAATCTGATTCAAGAAAATTCTATCGTTTACTTACAGTTACTTTTTCTCACGCAAGAGTCGCTGTTTCGAGTATCTCAACCATTCCATAACGTACACTTCAAAATCCTTATCTGTGAGACATTTAAAGGTGTTCTGAACAACAGCTAATAAAACAATTGCTTTAGATCAAATTGTGCCCATGGAGACCTTTGATCGATCATCATAAATTACATCAAACTTGATTTTCAGCCAATTGACTGGGACCAATTTTCCATAAGATACATGCGGGAATCTTCAAAGGAATAATAACATATTTTATTTCGAGAAGTGCCTTTTCATGATTTACCTTCTATTCCATGCCTCACTCCATTTGGCAGGTAGATTCAGATGTGCTATGGAAATTCATACTTCTTTTCTGTATAAAATAATATACTATTCTCATCTTGTTATTTTCATCCTGGAACAAATTGTATATTAACATCGTGGAATTGTAACTTAATGAAAACTAAGCATAATTAATACACTGTATACAAAAAAAACTACTTATGAGGAAGAGATATGAACACATTATCAAGTTAAATGAGTTTATAATTAATTGTATCCAATTGTGTATCCAATAGCTGTGTTTCTACAATAATAAATAATTGAATGCTGTTTGTTGACTGGAGCATTCAGTATCATAAGTTACATATTCTTTAACTAGATTAACATAGGTACCATTGTAAGGGACATCTACAGATTATTTATTGTATTCAGTGAATTTTCAAATGGAAATGAGCTTTTTAACAGAAATTTCTGTTTTTAAAGTCTTAAACAGTCTCTAATTGTTCACAAGAATTGTTAGTAATAATGTTAAAATTTTCTAAGCCTGCAAAACTATATTGATGGCTAAGATTACTACTGAAAAAACTAGAGCTAGAGATACTTGATTCAATATTTTTTGTACTGTTTAATACAATGTTTGTATCAGACTATCTGAAATAGTTACTCCCCCCTTCATTACATAATTACCAACTATTTGATTTTTATTTTATTTGTGCAAGTAGCTTCTGAAACATCTTGAACATTGAAAACATTTTCTTCTAGATTTAAATATCTGCCAACATATGAGCATGTTTTATTATTATTAATAATTTCTACCCTATTGCAATATCAAGTTTTTTGTAGGGTATAATGCATATCTAGGATTTGAAATATTGTTAATCGTTTTCAAAATATACTTACTAGGTAACTAAAATATTTTAAAAATTGAAAAACCCCTTATTTTGTAAACTCTATTATATAATGTTAGTGTACAATTCCGCCACCTGAAATTTCAATGTATAATAACCGATTAAAGTATTGAATGAGTTTTAAGTTTTAATAATTATGATTTTGGAATAGGTACTTACCGATAACAATTTTTGTTCGTCCATTATAACTAAATATAGAAACTGTAGCTTAGTAGGAACTAACGAAAACGAAGACCACTTTATTCAAAATATAACACATAACTGAAGACCATCCGCCATTTCATGCTTATCATGTTTGTTTCCATTCCACAGATAACTACTGTATGTTTCGTTCATCAGTTCCCCTTCTGTTTTCTTCTTTTTTATGTTACTGTGATGTTTAATATGAGATAATACTGAGAGTTCTATGAACTAACGTCGTACATACGTAATAAGTACGATGTTAATAAAAATTATTTCGACAAATGTAAAAGTAACTGCAACATGTGATCATCTTAGAAACATGTTAATTTGTAATATTGCAGTAACGTTCTGTATGTGACATTAGTGAGAAGTATACGAATTAACATCATATGAATGTTTCCTATAGGAAGTTACTAAAAAGGAGTTCATAGGATGTGTATGTAACTGCGAATTCAAGTATTACCGTGTACATCAAAAATATGTTTTATTCACATGACATGGATGTTAATAGAGTTAGGTAATAAAATTAGGACATCTAGGAGATATATTATTAACGTTTTAAATAAACATCACGAAAAGTCTCTAAAAAGAACATCACAAAAAAGACTTGTTATGTTTCTTGTTTAGTGGGTAGTATTAGAATAAAAAATTATCGCTGTTCTTTTTGAAGAAATCATCCAGTAAATTATTGATATCATTATTTTGGAGACTGTAATAATGCCATCTAATTCCCTTCCCACTACTCAATAAAATGAGGGAAGAATATCAACGTCTTCTTGCAAAAAAGATATGTTAGGTCCTTTTACGTGTACTTTGTTGTCAATGACATCAATTCAAAACCAAATATGAAAATACATTGCTTTCCGCCATATTACTATGAATGAAAGCCCATTGAATTGGAGTGAGCGCAAGAAAAAGGGTTTGTAGCAAGTCATGAGATTACTTTTATAATGAGAGACGTTGAAGATCCCTTGTTAGATAAAAAGACGGGTCAGTGCGTCTAGTATATGTTATTGTGATAGAAGTAAGAATGTCGGAAGCTGGTAACATGCTAAAAACCCTTGTTATTTCACTTCACCCCAATGATAATATTTTATATGACTACTCTGAAAAGGACTGAAATTTGAACCATTTATTGTACTATTTTGAATTGTAGATTTTTTATTCAAATAAATATTTATTAAAATGTAATCATCCTTCTATATAAGTTTTTATCTACTTAGTATTACAATAATTAATTTCTCAAGTATCTATTTATGTCTATAATAATCTATAATAATAATTATTATAATAAACTACACGTAGAAATATCACTGTTAACCCTACGGGCCGGGCGCCCTGAATCTTGACATCAGCCCGGGCGCCTAGTCTCACAGACCCATAGTAAAAAAAATACTTGTGAGATTGTTAGATATGAAATAATGATTCAGTATCAAAGAAATAGGCTTTATTTAAATAAAAAAGTATAATTGAACTAATAATAAAAAATAAATTTTAATGAAATGCATAACATCAAAACAAAAATAGTAACGCACGTTATACTAAAAAATAAAAAAAAAATTTAAAAAAGCTAGAAAATATAATTTTTTCTTCACAGATCACTAGTGATAGTAACAAATATTGTTTCCTATGCGTTTTTTGCATTGTCGGGACATGTGGGACACCAAGCTTTAATGTGTTTAAGACAAACAAACTTTTTGCAATTTTCACAGAAATATTTAGTTTTAGAGTCTTTCTTGCAGAAAAAACATCGTTTTCGTGTTCCGGGTGGAATATCCTGAGGTACAGCCAGAGTAACAGCTACCTCCTGTCTTCTGTTTCTCACAGATGGCGGAATATTTGTTTCCAAAGAACGTCGTTCTAAGTGGTCTTTGGTCAAAGACAAGGCAAGATCCCTTAGGAGCAATCTTCTCTGAATATTGTATATTTTATTATTTGAAGCATAAATGATTGGACAATTAACACCTGCTATATTCATCATTGCAGAAACTGCTACCTGCGGCCATCTTCTAGTATTCCTAGATACATTATAAGTTGCAAATAATCTATCCAGATTGTCCACTCCACCCTTTGTGTGATTATAAAATGTAATAATCTCTGCCTTGCATTTTTCAGCAGTAGATGTGTCGATTACATCATCATGATGCAAACTAGATGCTAATATAACATTTTTGTACTTCTTGGGAATGTATGATACGATTGTGATATTTTCTTGGAACCAATATAGTGAAGAATATTGCGGCCGAGCTCTTGTGTTTGTGAATTCGAGAGGTGACTCTCTTTTTTTTTACAGTTCCTACATATGTAATTTTGTGCTCATTAAATAATTTGTTCACTAAATCTATACTCGTGAACCAATTATCACATATAAGGTTTCGATTTGTTCCTAATATAGGCTCTATTAGCCTAAGAACTATACTAGATGGACGGTTATCGCGTTTATAAGGACCATCAGGCTGTTGTCCAACATAAATTTCGAGATTTGAGGTATAACTTGTTGCAGAATCAACTAACGCAAAGATTTTTATTCCGTATCTATTAGGTTTGCTGGGAATATACTGCTTAAATGAGCATCTTTCTCGAAAAGCTTCGAGCTTTTCATCAATTGTAGCATTTTCTTCAATAGTATATGCCTTTTTACAGTTCTCAACAAAACAATCAAATAGAGTTCGTATTGGAGCCAACTTATCAAACTGCCTCCTCTCTTCTCTTGTATCTATATTGTCAAAACGTAGACATCTGAGAAAAAAGTGAAAACGTTCACGAGACATAACCAACCAAAATCTCTCAATTCCAGTTCCGTTTCTTTCCCATAGTTCTTTGGTATTCAGACGACTACTTTTTAGGGTTCCTGCCAAGTATAATAATCCAAAAAGAGCCTTGATTTCGCAGACGTCAGTAGGCTTGGCTCTCCTTTCTCTTAAATAATTCTCGGCATTTTTGATTTATAGAGGTTCGTGCTATCAACTATTATTTGTAGCATATCGTCTGTGAAAAAAAGAGACCAACATTCAGCAGCTGATTTAGCATTTTTACCATAGGTTTTCACTCCTGGTAAATGGACAATAATATTTTCAGACCTAGTTCTCACTAATTTATTGGGACAATGTTTCTTCCACCTGGAAGTACCATCTTTCCCTATAAAAGTAGGCACTCTTGGAATCTTATTGGGAGGAGCAACATTTTCGATATCGTCTTCTTCATCGCAGTCTTGCTCTGATTCGCTATCCGTATTTCTCTCTTCAGTGAAATCAATTTCACTGGCCAGTTCATCTTCATTATCATTCGGATCTTCTACCGTCTCGACTTCATCCCACAGCCGACGTAGTCTCTCTTGTTCGTCTTCGTAATTCATATCTACAAAAATATGAATAAAATGTATTTGCAAGTACAAAAACATCGATAGTATATTAGATAAAAATATCGAAACATAATTGGTTAGAAAGCTTTGAGATATTATTAATATAAAAAAATTAAATTATTAGTTATTTCATATAAAATATAAAAAAAATAAACTTACCCGAAAAAATCCAATTAACCGATTTGACAAAAATTATAACGGGAGTCGGGGCGCTGGGTCTAACAGAATTATCGACACTTAACTCCTCAAAATTACGACTTGTAATCTCGGGGGAGTCAAGCGGGCGACTCACCCGACGAAGACGATCACGTGACTGCCGCCATCCCTCCAACCGCCATCAGCCATCACTATACTAGCGTCTAGCGAGTTGTAGGGTCACGAATGATCCTAACCAATGGAAATTAAAAAGAATAACCTTGTCGACTATTGAAGAAGCGTTGCCAAATCGAAATCATTATCTGATGGAAGATTATTTCAAGGGGACAGAAAACAATTTTTACAATAATAAAGAAGTTATGGGCAATTTCAAAACTTTTCAAACTATACTCGATTCTCTAATTTATTCATTTTATACTTTTTCAAATATCTCCGAATATTTTTTATTTGTAAAAATTTTGCTATTCTGAGGTTTTTAAGTTTTAGTATACTGGCATTGGCAACAACGTTATCGAACTTTTAAATAATTTTGTAAGGTTTTGCGGAATGTAGAATAGAAATGTTTATCATTGTGCAAGATTATATGTAAATTTTATTTACGTTCCTTAATCATTGTGCAGGTACTATTTTATTTAGTTTTTGTTGCAAAACTATTTTCTCTATTGATTATGAATTCTGAATGCAAGGAGTGCAAGAAATCGCTACCTCTCCAATTATAAATCTTTAGACAATTCAAAATTGTGACATTTTCTCATACAGAGATGGGAGTTTAACTTAAAAAATTATAAATAGTGATACATTGACTAAAAATGTATTAGGAAATCTCTTGCAGCTGACTAAAAAAATGTAAAGGTTCGATTCCACCCCAGAAAAAAATATCTACGCCGCTTATTGGAACTTTTCTGCAGAGTGTAATGTAATATACGTATTTTTCCTTTTTTCATAGTTTTTATGACTTTTCATTTTATTTTTTTAGATGACGAAAATAGTCTTCATATGCACGTAGTCCAAGAAAATTTCATTGAAGAGGACTGCATTCTCAATTAAAGAATTATGTAAAAGAATAGTTCAAATTATTTGAATTTGAAGAGAAAAAAAATGAAATTAAAATAAAGTTTTTGCTAGGCTACAACTTCATTGGGGGAACTTGAGATTGTAGATAAAGCTATTGTCCCCATACCACCAACACAATTGCAGCACTAGTGTGTAAACAACACCTTGTTAATTCTGCTTCTTCGCAAAATATTAATATTCCACACAATAAAAAAATAAATACTCAGAGGAGGTTGTTCTGTACGACAAAGAAGAGAAAAATATCAAAAAGTGGTGTTTGTAAGCCCAGTCATGAAGAAGTCGAAAAAATAGCTTCAAATTTGGCATCTAAGAATGTATAAATAAATTATCATTTATAAGACAATCTCAATAACCTTGGTATTTTTTTTGCCCTGTTATATTCATATTTCCTTATGACAACAGATATAGGTCAAAATAAAACAGTATTTTTCTCGTTTCAACTTTGATCAAAGTAAGAATTAGAATTTTCTTAACCATTCCATTTTTGTAAATCTCAGTTGATCTGCACAATTCGATCACTAAGTCATAACGATATATATGCTGTTAAACGATTTTTTGTTGTTACTATATGAACAATTATTGTTAATATTGCTATAATAGCAAATTGATCGATACAATGAGAAAATAGAAAAGTTAAATTATTTTGTCTCTCCTACTAAACGATTTATATTTTAATTTGAAAAATGAAATACCTATATTAGTTTTTTGATAACTTAAACATAAATGAGTAAATTAACATTCCACAAAAGTTCGTTTAACCGTTAAACAGTTTTTTTTTATTCAAATTTAACAGATTTTCTTAAGTTGAAATAACTGGAAAACAGTTCTCTCACCTTTTCTTTTATCTCAGTGTAGCAATGTCTATATGATTTAGTAAATGCGACCGAATATCAAATAATATCAGTTAATTGCCTAGGAACAACCAATTACGATGCGTTTTAATTAAAATAATTTAATATTTTAGTCAAAAGAAAGCAGCTATTCTTTTTAAACTTTCGCGCCAACGGATCCTAACCTTGGTAAGGATCATCTGTGACTTGAAGCTCGCTAGACGCTAGTTCACTATACTGCCACTCTGTACCATGATACAACAAAATAGAAGATATGATCTCTAGCCGTTTGAAATATCGTTCGCCGCGCGCATGACGTCACGCAGAGAGTACAATTTAAAACCGTGAGCGCGGGCTAATGCATTTAATGTAATAGAACTTGCGTATGATGCGTTGCTAATGCATTTTGAAGGAAAATGAGGATGGTTCAGGTTGAATGAGATATTATTAGTATTATAAAGGCAAATAGAATTCATGTAAAAGTGTTATATGGAATCGGAGAGCCTATCAGAGCAAAACAATAATTCTATTATCTGATTGAAATCTGTTTGCTCACTTCGTAAAGTGAATAATTACCGTATTGATACAAAAAAAGATGTGATTATACTTTTTGGATTTTTTCACATGATTTTATAAACATTTAAATTTGTAAATAAATATAAGGAATAAAACAATTAGCAAATTTTAATTCTTAATCGGTTGAATAGATGAGGCTTTTACTTGATGGAGATCCATACTGAACGATGAAATAAAACAATATAGTTTGTTCAAATCTTCATATATTTGAACTAATGTTCAATTTAAACTTGTTGACGCGTTTCACTAACACAGTAGCTTTGTCAAAACGAATGAAGGTAAAATATAAAAATGTCTTAATATATACAGTGCTAAATCTATTTACTAAGGTTAACAATAGTATTGAAAGATATTACCTGGAAATTCATTCAGTACAAACATTCCTAAGCTATCTTCTAGGTAAAGAGGTTCAATAAAGGAGACTGATTGATATCTATTTGGTCGTTAAGGAGATTACCTGAGTATTTATTTTTGTTAATCTCTAGGGCTTCTAATAAATTTAAACTAAAGGATTTACCGACTACATGGAGAATTTCAAAATTTGGGTCGAAAATGTGTTGGTTTTCTAATAAATGATTTGAATAGTTAGAATCTAATTTGGATAACTTCAACAAACTAGGTATAGAAACAGAAATTAACTTGTATAATATTCCAAATAATTCTAATCTAAAACACAAAGCTTCAGAAATTATTAAAAAAGAATTCGTCGAGTTTAACAAACTCAATTTTGAATTATCAGCCGCCAAATCAATTCAACAAAAATCAATGTCAGATAGTCTTATTTTCACAAAAGCAGATGAAGGAAATACGGTAATAGCATTACCTAAAGAAGATTATTTATTAAAAACCAACTATTTTATTCAGGCAAGCAATTTTGAGACCCTTAAAAAAGACCCAACTAATAAATTTCAGAGAGAAATAAAATTAGCAGTAGATAACGTAAAATCAATAATTAACGATAGAGAAAAATATAAATTATTTTTACCCAATCCGCAACACCCTGAACTTTATTCATTAATTAAACTCCATAAAGAGGGGTACCCTATTAGGCCAGTTGTTTCTTATTTCACAGCACCTTCATTCAAAATTTCAAAGATTCTCATATATGTCTTTTCTAAATATTGTTCATTCATACCTCGTTTTTTAGTTAAAAACTTAACGGAAATAATTAATAATATTCAAGATATAATACTACCCCATAATTCTAAATTCATATCGTTCGATATAACAAATCTATTCCCTAGTATACCTCCTAAAGAAACTATAACTCTTGTTGATAACTTGCTCACATACAATAATGTTAATCCTATAATTCACTCTGATATCATTACTTTATTAAAAGTGTGTTTGAATCAAAATTATTTTCATTTCAATGGAGAGGTTTATAGCAGTAAATATGGTTTGATTATGGGCAACCCTCTCAGCCCCCTACTAGCAGCAATATTCATGGATAATATAGAAAAAATAATTCATGAACACCCCCTTAGTAAAAAAATTATGTACTGGCACCGATATGTGGACGACATTTTAGCTAGCTTCATCGGTACAAATAGACAATTAGAGAGCTTCATTAATTACATAAACTCGATTCACAATAATATCAAATTTACCGTAGAACTTGAACAAAATAAGTCTATAAACTTTCTAGACCTTACAATTTCAAATATAAATAATAAACATGATTTTTTTATATTTCATAAACCATCACATACAGATATTACAATTCATAATAGTTCGGTCCACCCATTCAGTCATAAACTAGCAGCTTTCAATAGTATGAGACACAGACTCTTAACAGTCCCATTAAATATTAATAATTATACCAAAGAATTAAATATCATAACACAAATAGCAGTTAATAATAATTACGATCCAAATTTAATTGACAATATCATAAATAAAAAGATAAAAAAACAGACTTTAGAACAAGTATTCCCTTCAGATAAAAATAATAGACAATTTAAAAGCCTAACATACTTTGGAACACCATCTTTAAAAATTAAATCATTTTTAGAAACTTTAGACATGAATATTTCCTCTAAAACTGATCACAATTTATCCAAATTCATTAAAAATAATAAATCTAAATCTTCAAAATTAAACAAATCAGGAGTTTATAAATTAAAATGTGGTAATGACAATTGTGATAAAATTTATATCGGTAGAACTTTTAGAAATTTTAAAACTAGAATTTTGGAACACAAACGTAGCTATGACAACAAAAAATTAGATTCTAACTATTCAAATCATTTATTAGAAAACCAACACATTTTCGACCCAAATTTTGAAATTCTCCATGTAGTCGGTAAATCCTTTAGTTTAAATTTATTAGAAGCCCTAGAGATTAACAAAAATAAATATTCAGGTAATCTCCTTAACGACCAAATAGATATCAATCAGTCTCCTTTATTGAACCTCTTTACCTAGAAGATAGCTTAGGAATGTTTGTAGTGAATGAATTTCCAGGTAATATCTTTTAATACCATTGTTAACCTTAGTAAATAGATTTAGCACTGTATATATTAAGACATTTTTATATTTTACCTTCATTCGTTTTGACAAAGCTACTGTGTTAGTGAAACGCGTCAACAAGTTTAAATTGAACATTAGTTCAAATATATGAAGATTTAAACAAACTATATTGTATTATTTCATCGTTCACTTAATCGGTTGTTTATTCCAAAATAAGTATACTACAGAACAACAATAAAGTACAACTCAGGTACTGTGGAGCATTCTTCAAAATAATAATAATAATAATTAAATTGTTATTGGTAATAACAAAATATCAAATTAAGATTTAAAAATATTATTGGTCAACTTGGATTTAGGAAAAGATTTATTTATTTATTTATTACGGGAAAACCCCTTCAACTGTTACAATACAACAATAAATAATACAATAAGGACAGGTATAAAGACTGATACAGCATAACCAATTAATTTGAAATACATAACACTTTCCATGTAGTTACAGGTAATAAACAATACTAATATAAATAAAAAAAAATTAAGAACACAACATAACTCAACTAATCACAGCCCTAAGCAATATTTGAACTGGCCCAAAGTCGTATTGAAATTATCAAAATTAAAGCTATTCAAAAAGCACAGATATCTATTTATAGAACTCATAGCACCAGGAAGAAGAAGAAGGACGAAGTAAGGAAACAAGTCAATAAAGCTGCCGCAATATCAGGACACCTTAAATATCCCATATGGAAAAACAAACATTTGAGCATTGAATGTAAGTCGAGAATATACAAAACCTGCATACGACCAGTGATAACATATGGTGGGGAAACCAGAGCTGAAACATCGGTAACTAAGATAATCCTACGAACTACTGAAATGAAGACCTTAAGAATGATAACTGTATACACATTGAGGGACAGACAGAGAAATGTAGACATAAGAGAAAAGTGCCAAACAAACGACGTTGTCAGATGGATACGGCAGAGAAGAAGAAAATGGAACCAGCATGTCAATAGAATGGGCCCTGACAGAATGGCCATAATAATCCGCAACAATGTACCCCATGACAGAAGACCAACTGGATGTGCACATAAACGTTGGCGAGATAGTTGGCAGTCAACCTCGCAAGAGTTGCTTAGACGAGGAGGAAACCGGAACTAAACAGGCGATTTCGTCTTCTAAAGAGGAAGAAGAAGATAGCACCATATGTTGTTCTATGAAAGGGCACATGAAAGGTACCTTAATGGCGAATCCCCATATGACGCAAAAGATCCGCACAATCAACCTGCCCATTTAGGAGTTTAAATATAAGTAAAGCCCCCAACATATATCTACGATTACCAAGAGGAGCTAGTGACATTTGTTTTTCAATTTCAGCTTAATTATATGGTCTAATATTCTATGGTATTAAATTTATCTTCGCGTTTATATAAACGGATCCACTCCCGTATCATTTTTTTGTCTTTTGGAAAGGTAAAAAAGCTGACATCGTGTACAAAGCCTTTCACGTGATCGTCTGAATCACAACCATACACTACACATCTCATTCTGGCCAATTTTTGCTAATTTTCAACAATAAAAATGTAAAATTAACCGACATAAACATATCCAATAATATAACTGGAAACTAATTCAAGGCGTTCACTTTCGGTGTGACGTCAGAGCCAGCATGCGCGAAATCATATCTTCTATTTTATTGTATCATGACTTTGTACTGTGTTGCGTGCTTGTATGTTCAGTAAGAGGTTGTTTTGAAAAAAATCGTGACAAGTTAATCATTCTCTTAGTTTGAGTTGTGAATTTTATGGAGTGTTTTCTTCTTGTTGGCTTCCAAATATTTGTAAAGAACTAAGGTAAGTTTTAAAACATTACATTATAATAATATAATATTAAGGTTACAGGTCGTTAATTAATAGACGTTTCTGTTATACGAACGAGCGAACGGCCCTGCTAATATCTAGATAACAGGAAGAAATATCGTAAAAACAGGTTGCCATTTGCAAACCAACTTCTTCGATTTCACTTATATTATTAATATAATTTGTCAAATAAAACATAAATGATTTATACACAGCTGTTCGGCCGCTATCCACGGGATGCAATGTAGAAATCACATTTTTTTTTCTATCTGGCACTGATCGTTTCATTTTGTTCAGATAATAAAATGAGCCAACCAAAAAAACGCCCATCTGGGGCTGAATGCAGAAAAAGTGCTAAATTAAAATTAGAGGAAAACAAGAAATACTCTGGGACAATAAAGAATTGGCTGTCAAAAGAAGACAAAAATAACCAAACCAAAACAGATGACTGCTTATTTTTAGACTGCGGTACTCCTAGTACTAGTAGCACCTCTGTTCATATGCAGTCTTTTACATCTGGAATAGAATCGAAAGCAGACACAAAATTTGAATCCGAACCACAGGCAGACACTGAGAGCCCCTCCAATAGCGTTGAAAATCCAACACCAATTCAACAGAATTTAGAACGTGAACCTGAAACATTTAGTTTTGATCCTGATCCAGCAAACTGGGTTGTAAATAATGAACTAGGTGATTACGTATCCCAACATGGGTTAATTCAAAACAGAGAAGTCGATTTTTAAAAGACAAAGAAGGAGTATGGTAACCGTTTTTGGAGTATTTCGGGGACTCATTTTTATAGATATTTAGCAAATGGGGAAAAACGAGACAGAGCTTGGCTTGTGTACTCTGAAACTAAATGTGCAGTTTTTTGTGGTCCTTGCCGTCTTCTTAATTCGGAAACACAATCGGAATCTTCTTTTGTGAAAAACGGTTTCAGTGACTGGAAAAATGTTATATCAAGGTTTAAAGAACATGAAAACTCCCTTTTACATAAAAACAACACCATCACACATCACTTTTTTGTTTGGACATACAAAAGTACCGCGGGCAAACTTATGACAATGCTTCCAACATGTCTGGGATCTATTCAGTACTACAGGCTAGGCTCCTTGATGTCAGTACACTTGCATCATATATCCCGTGTGCAGGACACTCCCTAAATCTAGTTGGCACCCACGCAGTACACTCTTGCACTGAGGCTGTGTCATTATTTACTTTACTTCAAGAGCTGTACAATTTTTTTCTAGCTCTACACATAGATGGGTGGTAATAATTAAATACAAAAACACAACACCAACGACAAAAAGCCTTTCCACTACAAGATGGTCTACTAGACATGACGCTTTGAGAACCTTACAAGAAGAATTGCCTGCAATAATCAGAGCTCTACAAACATTGGAAAGCGACATAGTGTATGAGCATGACAAGAGACGTAGGACAACAAGTGAACTTCAAGATTATGAGTCTCGACATGGCGAAGTTTTCCTTTCTAGAAGAGACAATTTTAGAGTAAATAAATTTCTGCCGATAATTGACAAAGTTCAAAAATAACTTACAATGATAATGGATGCCTATGAGGAGTTTATTAGAAAGTTTCGTGCCGTAATAAAACTTTCGGATCTCACAAAAAAAGAACTTGAAGATGAGGTTAAGAACCTTCTTGCTGTTTTTGAAAATGATTTGGAGCCGTCGATTTTTGATGAACTGGTCCATCTTAAATTACACTTAGCAGCAAACAAAATAGGAAATAAAAAGCCGTCGTTTCTGTACAAGTGGCTCACAGGAAATAATTTGCAAGACATATATTCAAATGTAAAAATTTTGCTGCGGATGTTATATTATTAATTATTTAAATGTAAATGATTAAATATTTTTAATGTTAGGTTAGGTTAATTAAACTTGATAATATATTATTCTTTCATAAATTGAAGTATTTATGTTGTAGAGAGTTGCAGAAGCATTACAACTTAGCGTTTCCACTGTTAGCCGTATTGACGCCAAGCATATTAGAGGTGAACAGCCAAAAAGCCCACCTAAAAAGAGACAACGCATAAAACCTACTGTTGAAATTGATAACTTTGATCAAAATGCTTTCCGAAATGTTATATACGAAATGTATGGAAACAGTGAGTATATTGAATTTACTGTTTTATTTTATTCACAATTAACTAACACAATATTTTTTCAGAGGAACACATAACCTTGAAATATTTAAGAGACAAACTCGAGGAGCGAGAACTCTTTAATGGTTGTTTAACATCACTCTGGAAGATAGTGAAAAATATTTGGATTCAAATACCAAAAAGATGATCCTCGTCGTGATTTAATGGAGTTGCTACATATTGCATTGAAACGTGTACACTTTCTACGTGAATATGTCAATTTGTGTTTTTGGATGAGACCTGGATATTTAAAGACAGTACTGTTGGACGTTCTTGGCAAGATTCTAATCATATAAACGTGAAAAAAACCAAAATTGTTGCTCCAAGGTAATTGAATAATAAAATTTAGCAATTAATTTATGATATACCAACATTCCTGCCATTTTAAGACCATTTAAAATATTAACTAGTCACACTATTCTATTTAAATCTATATAATTATTAATAGTTGTTTTAAGCTATGCAGTCTGTCGGGGAGCGAAGGCGGGCAGTAAGCTAAGTGGACTGTATTATTTTTTGGTGCGGTGGTTGTTGACGTTTAAGTGCACTATCCTGTCTTCGCTGACCACGAAAGGTTGAACAATACCAATAAAAAGTCAGTTTAATTTCAACTGATCTTTAATGATACCACTTAGAAAGTAGAAAGACCATATAAGACAAAATAAATAAATATGTGAAAAATTATCCACAAGAATTGTTTTTGCCAATATTTGGCAACACTGTGATTTTGGCGATTAACATGAAATAATTATCACACTAAAATAAAAAATATATCATAAACCTGATCAACGTTTTAATACAGAGCAGGGAGAATTAACAACGTGCGAGTGATGCAATTGTGATTGGATGTAGAGCGACTAAAAACTGAACTAAACACTCAATTTGAACATCGGGTTGTCACAGCGTGTAGATACACATACATTCGGTGTGCTTCCGACGAAAGTTACTATTGTTCTCTTTTAAAATGAAATGGCGCGCGCAGAGATTTGTTACTGCTAGACACCCAGCGACATCTACGCCTGTACAGGGTGTCTCGAAATATATAATTAGAACCGTTGGAATTAGTGTAAATTCCAACATCCTGCCCGCGCGACAGAGTGAAAGGACTCTCTAAGAGATCAAACCAAACTTTAAGGTCATTACTTAACCTAACAACAACAAGTGTTTATTTATTATCGAAAGTCGAAACAACAACAAAAAAATTAAAAAATAATATGAAATAAAACTGTGTGAAAAGTCGGTGAATTCCACCAGTGTGAATTCACGCAGTATTATCTACCTTAGAGTCAGAAGGGAGAGGACATAACTTGGCAATAGGTCTAGTCACCCCACCATCATGAGTTTTAAGACGTGCTACCCGTACCTTACCATCTTTGCCTTTTATTACCTCAACAATACGAGCTAAGGGCCACTTTAAGAGGGGTGTATCTTCACCTTTGATTGATACCACTTGATCAACTTCTAGGTTGGCTGAGGGACGTGACCATTTAGGTCTTTGCTGTAATGTGTGGAGATAGTCTACCGTCCACCGTTTCCAAAAACCTTGCTGCATTTTAGAGCAGAGTTTCCAAAATGAGAGTTTGTTATCTGGGGTTTGAGTTAAATCTTTTTCGGGGAACGCAGTTAAAGGGGCTCTTATCAAAAAATGCCCTGGAGTAAGCGATTGAAGATCCGATGGGTCGTTAGAAAGAGCACACAAGGGCCTGGAGTTTAAGATTGCCTCCACTTGAGCAAGAATCGTGGAGAACTCTTCGTAAGTGACCCGAGTATCACCCAAAATTCGTACGAGGTGATACTTAGTGCTTTTGACCGCAGCCTCCCACAATCCCCCCCAATGGGGTGAGCGAGGTGGTATGAAACTCCATCCAGTTTCATTCTGAGACAAAAACTCACGAATCGTGTCGTAATCACTTTGAGACTGAAAAAAATCATAAAGCTCTCTCAAACTGTTGCGTGCGCCGAGAAAATTCGCGCCATTATCACTGAACATTCGAGTGGGGTTTCCACGTCTGGAAATAAATCCTTTTAGGGTAGCTAAAAAGGCTTCCGAGGATAAACCGGTTACAAATTCAATATGCACCGCCTTGGTGACCATACAAATGAAAAGAGCCACATAACCTTTAATAAGTAGGGATTTCCCCAACCTAGAGGATTTTATTATGAAGGGTCCCGCGAAATCCACGCCCACTTTCTGGAAGGGACGAGCTGCGCAGACGCGATCCTTAGGGAGATCCGCCATGATTCGTTCGGCTACTATTGCGTTAAAGCGATGACAAGTAACACAAGAGTGTATTATACGTTTAACTTCTCTGAGTCCATTTAAAGGCCAAAATCGTAATCTGAAATTCGAGAGTGTATTTTGTGCGCCTGCATGGCCTAACCTAACATGTTCTTGGCGAAGCATGAGTGAAACCACATGAGTCTGAGAGGGTAGCAAAATGGGGTACTTGTGTGATTCAGGAATGTCTGCATATGTGAGCCTACCTCCTACAAGAATAAAACCGCTCTAATCAATAAAGGGTTTAAAAGAAAGAATTTTACTATTATTCAGGGGACGATCTGTCAAGAGGGCATTCATTTCAGTGTAGAAGTCCTCTTTTTGAATAATTTCAATTATAAATTCAAGGGCCGAGGACAGCTCAGACACCGAGAGCGGTCCGATTTTCCTATCAGAATTCTTCAAATTGTGCGAAAAGCGTAATAAGTACGCCACTGTCTTTTGTAATTTTGAGAAATTAGAAAATTTCGAAAAAAGAGATGACCAAAAACTCATTTGTTGTGTATCTATAGTGAGAGCAATTTTCTTTTCGTCTGGGGGATGGTTTACAATGTTGGGGGTAGCTTCAAAAAGCGATAGATTTAAATTGGGGTTTCATAAAAATTCTGACCCATGAAACCATGTGTTCCAGACTTTATAATTGAACATTCCTCTAGACAAGGGATCTGCTGCATTATTCTGAGAGGAAATGTGACGCCACTGGAATTTTTGCAAAAGAGAATTTATTTGGGATTCGCGGTTGGACACAAACGTGGTCCACCTACTTGAATGGCTTCCGATCCAACAAAGAGCAATCGAGGAGTCGGTCCAAAGGTTAATAGAACGAAATTTTATTTTCAAAAATTTGTGAGATTTTTATAACTAATTTCTAGAGTAGAAGCATAGCACAAAGTTCTAGCCGGGATATTGTGATAGTTTTCTTGAGAGGCGTCACACGAGACTTTGCCAAGACAAGTGAGCAAGGAATATTGAACCCTTAGATATACAACGGATCCGAACGCCAATGTGCTGGCGTCCGCGAAACCGTGTAACTCAACGTTGGATATTTCTTTGTTCAAGAACAAATTCCTAGAGATAGTCAAATTTTTTAATTGCAATACATTTTTTACAAATTCTTGCCACAATTCTAAGAGGGATGCATCTAGGATTTGCATATCCCAGTCAAGGTGGGACATCCAAATTTTCTGCATCAAAACCTTACCTGCTACAATGACAGAGTTTACCAAACCTAATGGGTCGAAACATGAGCTAATTACTGATAAAACTTTTCTTTTCGTAAGAGGGTGCATATCTAACACTGAGGGTACTGAAATTCTAAATTCATCAAGCGAGGGATTCCACTTAAGACCTAAAATTTTGCATGCGGATTCATTTAAATTCAAATCTTTTTCTGATGCATTAGTATTAGCGATATCTTTTAAAAATTCTGTAGAGTTGGATTGCCATTTATGCAATTTGAAACCAGAGTTATTTAAAGCTGTGTTAAGCTGCATATAAAGAGTTTTCAAGTCGGAGAGGCTTTGTGCACCCGAAAGAATATCGTCAATATTAGTTTGAGATAATAAGGCTTCTGAGGCTAAAGAGAGATGAGTGTTTTTGTCGGCAATATCTTTGATGACCCGACAAGCTAAAAAAGGGGCAAAGGTTTGCCCAAAGGAAACCGTTTGCAGTTCGATGCATTGGAAAGACTCTTTTGGAGAATTTCTCCACAATATATTTTGTAAGAAATTTTGATTAGGGTTAGTTTTAATCTAACATGTGTCTGATGTCTGTAGTTAAAACAAATTTAGGAACTCGAAAACGACACAAAATGTCATACAGATCAGGCTGTACCGTGTAACCTTTGTACGATATACAATTTAGAGAAAGAGAGGACGATGTCTTGCACGAGAAATCGAATACCACCCTGATTTTGGTGGATGCGCTGTCAGGCCGGACAACGCAGAGATCTGGAACAAAATATTTATTACACCCTTGCCTACTTGACGGTGAAGGTACTGTCCCTTGGGCAGGACTAAGAGAGGGGGTATGCGTAAAAGCCAGGGGTGTCACTTGGGCATGACCTAGAGAAATATATTCATCAATAAACCTTTTATATTCTGTAAACAATTCAGGGTTGTTGTGGAGCCTTTTTTCCAGTGAGAGAAATCTTCGTTGAGCAGTAATAAAAGAATCGCCTAACTCTGAAAATTCAAAGGGGCTGCGCAGGGGCATGTCTACCTGATAAGTACCGTTTTTCAAAATCTTAGTAGTAGATACGAAGAGATTTTCGATGTAATCGCATTCGGGTGAGCATGAAGAGTGCTCTGAATCAGAAATTTCCTCCTGATTCCAAAATTTGTTTAAAAGCGAGTCTAGAGTTGGTGGTTTATCTAGTCATAAACCGTTTACAGAGCCGCGACAGGACTCTGTTGAGCAAAAACACTGTGATTGCGAAAGAGTTTGTTTTTCATTTTCTTGAGCATACGAGGGTATTTCCCCTGCAATTACCCATCCTAAATGACTATTTAAGAGAACAGGGAGACCTTTACCTAGATGTAAAGAACCCTGCGTAAGTAACGCGTAAAACAAATCTGCCCCCACTAAAGTTTCCGGTAGAGAGTGAGTGGAAAAAGACGGATCTGCAAGGTGCTTCAAGATTTCTTGGGGTATCTTTAATTTACGAGGATTAATAGGAATCTGAGGTATTCTTTTTGTTATATTTTCCAACACAGAGCATGAAAGGGAAAAACATTTGTCAGGGTTCACTTTCGAGTGAATAATCAAATTGGTATATTCCTTTGAAACAACGGAATCTTGCGCTGAGATACCTGAAATGTTTAAGTTTTGTTTCCTGGTAGCCAAATTTAAACGCTGAACACAATCGCGAGAAATAAAGCTGCTCTGAGAACCAGAATCCAAAATGGCTTTAGCTACACAAGGGTTACCATCAGAGTCGTAGATTACAACTTGAGCAGTTGCTAACAATGTATGCGAGCTATTGTGTGAAAGGGAGTTCAAGCTTTGAGTTTGTGTACTTGGCGCTTGCGCAGTGGGAGAATCATCATATGAGGAGTGAGAACGAGAAGTACTAGGGATCGGCGTATCGTGGTGAGGGTTGGGAGCGTTCCTAGTTCTAGAGAAATTCGAATACCGATTTTGTTGACGAGTATCCCTATTGAATTGAGTAACGACTCTATTAGAATTTGCATTGGTTTGCGAAACCGGCCGATTATTATTAGGACGCGAATCTAAATGCAATAAACTATGGTGCATACCTTGACATGCGCTACAACGATGCGCAGAAGGGCAACTGGTTACCGCGTAATTCTTTCCTAAACAATTAAAGCTAAGGGCTTTGCTTTTTACGAATCTGTGTCTCTCTTGCGGAAAGAGTGTGCCGAATGCCGAACAAGAGTAAATTCTATGTGATTGCTGACAATAAGCACAACTACTCCTCAGATTTGGTGAACCTGGAGGAAAAACTCGTCGGTTAGAATCGTTAGTCGCGTGCAAATTGACTCGAGTATGGGGCAAGTAGTATTTTTTTTATCCTGATAAGCAGGTTTACGATCCTGCAGCGCATCAAAACTAGATAAGTTTTCCAAAATAATGCTCCTTTGCTCAGCGAAGGTAATAAAATCTTTAAGAGTAGGGATATCGTTGGTAATTCTCTTTTCCTCAGATATTTTACGAGATAGAGGGTCCAATTTTCTTTCAAACATAAAAACTATGAGTGCTTCAGTAAGCACTTTTTCACTGATACCTAAATTATTTAGACACTCTAGCTCCTTAGTAAGAGTATTAGTCAAATCTCTTAAATTCGCTGCGTTGGCTTTAACACTATTGGGGCAACTGAACAGGTTAGCTAAATGCTCATTAACAATAATAGATCTATTTTCAAACATTTTCTTTAGGGTACTTATAGCTACATCATAATTTGAATCAATGACTTTTAAATTCTCTATTATCTGAAGAGCTGAATCTTTAAGCAAAGTGCGCAAATAATACAATTTTTCAGCTTTCCTTAATTTGGGATTTGAACCTATTAGAGCTTCAAATATATCGAAAAAGGGAGCAAAATCGGACGGCTTAGATCCGTCAAAATTGGGTATTTTAATTTCTGGCAATCTAACATTAGATTTGTCACCAGAAAAGGGGCCTGGACCATTGCCAGCGCCGGAGGAAGTAGGTGTAACGCTGATATTTTGTATACAATCTTTGTAATCTGCAAGAGTGTCGTAAAACTTTCCTTCAAACGCTGCTCGGTCTTCAGTCTCAGTAAGAGTGGGGTTAGATGAAATTAAATCTTCAATTTGGTCCTGTACATTGGTGTAATTAGCAAAACTTTCATGAAGGGTGTCTACCCTTGTTTCGAGCTCAGATACTCGCTTAACCGTGGCAAAATGACCTGTAATCCAATCAGGTAATATGTTCAATTGACCCACGCAAGAGTTACGTTTTTTAATTAAATCAGCAAATTGTTTTGCAGCCATTATTACAAAAACAATACAGTATTATATAAAAATATACTAGTGATGCTCTAAAGAGAAACAATAATGTATATGATACAACACCGAACTACTAATTTATAGAGCGATGAAAGTTCAATAACCTATTCAAATTAAAAATCGATAAACACTTTAATCACCAAATAAATATTAAATGAAGTGTCGCAAGTATTGAAAAAAATGTCAATAAACATTTCCTAATTAGACTCATAATATTTACTAATATTTGTAAAAACAGAATACCAAAACATCAGACGGAAATCAATAATTTTTAAATTTGAAATAGTAAACACATTGCTTTAATGTTAGTAAAAACGTGAATTTGTAAAAAACTTCTTACTGAATATCCGTGAAACTTGAAATAGTTGCTATGCTGAATGAGAGGGAGCTGGCTATATGCATGAACCAGCGCTGTAGAGAAAGATGCTAAAAGCTTACTTCTTTTAAATAAATGAAGACGAGTTGGACTTTTGGCGCTGTTGCCACGTCGCTGCAACTTCTTGTAGATAGGGAAATGAGTTGGTTTTTCGTGGAAACCAAAAATTCTTCTTAACACTATAACGATACTTATACGAAAGTTTTGTTTCGCGCACTGTTTTAACGGTACGGCACAAGTTAACGGCGAAAAACCGAGAACACTTGAGAGAAACCATTCATGTGATGACCGGAAAACCTAGTACTAGTTTGTTATTTCCTTATTGTAGGTATATAGTATTGAATGCTGGTTCCTCTTCTGGATTTATTCCTGGGCTGGTTTTTTCTTCCAAAAAACAAGATGGTGATTGCCACGGTGAAATAAACCGAGAAATTTTTTTGCATTGGTTTGAATACCAGATTTTAGTGAACTTGGTAGAACCTGCCACAATTGTAATGGATAATGCAAGTTATCACAGTACAGTGATCAATAAAGTACCAACAACAACTACCAAAAAGGCTGATATACAGAACTGGTTGATACAAAATGATATTCCTTTTGAAAATACTTTCCTCAAAACCCAATTATTGAATTTAGTACAACGGTAAGTTGATATAAACATTTTTCAATATATTATGGTAATAGATAACTTATTTTGTTTAAATATATGCATTTTTGTAGGAATAAACCACCAACAGTATATGAAGCTGACATATTATCTGAAAAATATGGTCACAAAGTGCTTCGACTTCCCCCTTACCACTGCATGTTCAACCCAATTGAACATAATAGGGGCATAGTTAAAATTTTTCATAGAGATCATGTGGGAACTGATGGTTCTTCAACAGAACAAGCAATAGGTATGGAAAGAAGTCTTTAGAAAAAGTGACTCCTGATATTTGACAGACAGTAGAGCACACTGAAAAAATTATGTAAGATGGGTGGGATAGAGAAGTAGTATCTAATAGACAGGATGTGCCTCCACTTATTATTAATTTTGACAGTGACGATGAAGATAGTGATGATTTTGTAGTGGAGTAGTGGATATCTTGTGTTTTATTTTTTGTATATTTTTATCCAATTTGCTTTATTTCCACCTTTTCAAAATCACTAATAATTATTATTGAATTAATTAGGTACATTTATTTTATAATACACAAATTAAAACAACGACCACAGTATCTCTACATAAATAATACTGATAAAATGGGAGATTTTTTATTTTTATATCTTGTAACAAATTTTATTTTGTGTATCCATATTTTTCTTCTCCATTCTTTTTTTATTATAATAAATATAATAGATATTGTATAAAGAAACAATATTTAAATTTGCATGAAGGTGATTACAGCTTGTATTGATTCCTTTTAGCGTAAACCCAGTGCTCTTGAAGATGGCTCTATAGACCATAGGATAAGATATAAGGACCTACAGTTCGTCATTTAACCCTCTTCTATGTAAAATAATTAAATGTTAATTCGAATATAGAATGATTGGTTACTATTTCTCGTATCTTATCCATAGTTTTTCATGAAATAATATTTATATTAAATTAATCAGGCCTATCATACAAGCCTTTTATTTTTAAATAAATATTTTTGACTAACGCCCTCCGAGGCACGAAACAATGGAAAAGAAGAACCGCCAATCTAACATCAGATTGACTTTTCTAGTTTTCGTTAAGTGAAGGAAAAAACTACAGCTTGGCAACATCACAAGATTTTGTTTTGCAACGTCATCGTCTTTTTATCGTAAATAAACTATACCACATTTTTTATCATTTTTGGAGAAATTTCGGTTCATTAGCACGATACAGCCTCTGGAGTGTATAGGAGTGACCAATTTAATGATTGCATATTGTTCATGGCGTCGAATAGATAAACCCTAGTTATTTTCAGCTCGCCACAGCCAGTATAACGGGTACTATGGTACTTAAAGTACCACATCTTTGTTATTTTTGGAAAAAATTCCGTTTATTAGCATGATACTGCCTCCGAAGTGTATTTAAGTGACCAATTCTATAATTGGATACTGTTCAGACCGTCTAATAGATGAACCCTAATGCTTTTCAGCTCGCCAGAGCCAGTACAACAGGGGCTATGGTACATAAAGTACCACATTTTTGTCATTTTTGGAAAAATGTCGGTTTGTCAGCAGTGACCAATTTTATAATTGGTTATTGTTCAGGGTATCTAACAGATGATTTTCATCTCACCAGAGCCAGTACAAGGTGTCCTATAAATCCAGTTATACAACATTTTTGGAGAAATTTCGGTTCGTAAGCACGATATAGCCTCCGAAATGTTTACCAATTTTATGGTAGCATATTGTTCAAGGCATGTTGTATATGCGGAAAAGTTAGTTTTAATCTTTAAACCCGTTTATTTCCACCTGGAGTTGTTCGGTCGGGTGAACAATTCCTGTATAAATCTCTAACACGTCTACTGTTATTTCCACATTCTTCATATATGATACGCATATCGACATACTCGTCGTGAGTGATACGTGAAGGCATGATGAGTTACGTCACAAAACTTTTAACAACAATAATACAGTGAACACTGACGGCTTTTGACTACTAGAATAGCTGTTACTAGTATATGTTTTTCGTATCTCAGCTCTCTATGTTTTTCAAATAAATCGACCTTTATAAAACTTTTTTTATCGTTTCTAAGTACTCACCACAAAATAGTATAAGAGAGACTTTTACAGCAGTGGAACAATATACTCTCATTACATACTCCAATGATACCACGTGACCCGAAATGTGACGTTGTAACAAAGTAGCTCCAACTATCTTTCTCTCTATTGCTCTTTGATGTGTTTTGAGCTTGTTCAAGTTCTTTTTTGTCAACACCCAATTTTCCGATGCATATACAGGGTGTCCCGGGACTAATGGGAAAAAAGTCAGGAGCGTATAATCTGAGCCAAAATAATGTTAGTACTTCATATAAACTTTTTCTATGTAGGCCCTCGTTTTCGAGTTATAGGCCTCCAAAGTTTTAATTTTGAATTTGGTTTTTATTTTTATTTTTTTTTACTAGTTATTTGATCTTTGTAAAATTTACGGTAAAGCTATAATATACGTGTATGTTTATTTTGGAAAGGTAAACAGATTTACAGTAGTGCCTTGAAGCCAGGGACGGACTACTCGCAATGGTTAGTGATCCATAAATTTGCAGGGATGGCACACCCTGTATGAAATTATCGAAATTGACTTCCCCACACATTAAGCTATTGAAAAGGTACTTTTGCTGGAATTCGATAAAATGAGCCGTTTGGCTAATATTTACAGTTTTATTAATGCACTACGTACAAATTTACCTAACTAACTTATTAATACGATGTACTACAAAAAAATAATTTGAAGATAGCAGATGATAAAACCATTAAGAACTTATTTAATGGGAATTAAAAAGGTACACAGACAACGTAATTAGTTGCTTTTAATCAAAATTACGAACACAACATTATTAAACCATTAAGAAAACCTCATAAAACACAAGTTATAAAACAATCGACTGAAACTAATTCCCTAAACAACAAAAACTAACGTTTTTCTAATAAATGTTCAATATGAGCTCCTCCCACTTCCACGCACATTCTAAGTCTACGACGGTTGTTTCTTTGCACTTCTAATAACATTGCAGTGTAACACATTTCTCTTTATTAAATATTGCCTTGTTTGCACAGGTGTTGCGTATACCTTACTTTTGAGATAACCCTAGAGGAAGAAATCCATAGGATTAACATCTCCTGATCGCGGTGGTCATTGAAAAGGGCCTCCACGACCAATCCATCTATTAGGAAACCTTGTGTGTAAATGCTATCGTACATCTAAACTGAAATGAGGAGGGGCCCCATCATGCATGAACCATAAATTCCTACGAGTTTGTATAGCACATCATCAAACAGGTTCCATAACTCATTTTGCAAAAACTCCAAATATCTCTGACCGGTCAAAGTATCGTCAATAAAGTATGGCCCTATCAAATGATTTCCAACTATTCCTGCCCAAACATTAACCATGAATCTATGCTGGCTCGTTGATGGTTCATTATCAACTGCATTTAACAAGTCTTGTTCAACTGCCACAGTACGTACGCTTCGTACTGGATCTTCTCCACCTTTTTTTGGCAAAAAACGTCCTAAAATTTATAACTTTGTTTTGTATACATGGAAAATTATATTTACTTATTCATACCTGTTTCTCGTAACATTCGTCTGTCTGGAAATGCTCTGTTTGCAAAATGTTCTGCATAAAGCCTTCTGGCCTCTCAACAGTTTCGAGAAACCAGTCCATACATTAAATTTATATCTGCGTACTCAATAAAAGTGAATTCTGCCATTGTAACTGTTAAATTAAGGACTTATGAATTATTGACAAGTACTGACTACGAACTATTCTACACAATGTTACTTGATAAACGGTAAAAACACTTTTAAAAAGTTTTTACCAACTTTCCAATTAATAAGTCGTTAATGTTTTTTATCTTCTGCTATCGTTAAATTATTTTTTTGTAGTACTGAAGGTAAATCTTGGACATCGTATTAATAAGTTAGTTTTACCTCGTTGTGTACTTATAAAAATGGTGAATGTACGTAGTGCAATAAAACTGTCAATATTAGCCGAACGGCTTATTTTATCGAATTCTAACAAGAGTACCTTTTCGTTAGCTTAATGTGTGGGGAAGTCAATTTCGATAATTTCATACAGGGTGTGCCATCCCTGCAAATTTTTTGGATCACTAACTATTGCGAGTAGTCCGTCCCTGGCTTCAAGACACTACTGTAAATCTGTTTACCTTACCAAAATAAACATACACGTACATTATAGCTTTGCCGTGAATTTTATAAAGATCAAATAACTAGTACAAAAAATAAAAATAAAAACCAAATTCAAAATTAAAACTTTGGAGGCCTATAACTCGAAAACGAGGACCTGAATAGAAAAAGTTTATATGAAGTACTAACATTATTTTGACTCAGATTATACGCTCCTGACTTTTTTCCCATTAGTCCCGGGACACCCTGTATAGACAATGGCAGGACATATGTATTATATACTTTTGCTTTTAGTTTCATTGGTAGATTGACTGAAATACCTGTTTTAGTTTGCTATATGCTGCCCATCCTAACCGTATTTTCCTATTGAGCTCTGCATTCTGGCATTCGTTACTAATTGTTATTTCTTGGCCTAGATAGATGTACGACGCTACTTTTTCGATTTACTGATTCTCAATGGTTAGTGTATTGGTAATTGTATCTTCGTTTGTCATGAATTTGGTTTTATTTATGTTTATCTCTAGTCCAACCTTGTTTGCCTCATGGTATAGTTCCTGAATCATGCCTATCAGTTCTGCCTAGGTTTGAGCGAATATGACGATGTCATCTGCAAATTTCAAGCTGTTCAGTTTTTCGCCTGCTATGGTGATTCCTCTGTCTTCCCAGTGTAAATTTCGGAATACATCTTCGAGAACTAGCGTGAATAATTTTGGTGATATTACGTCCCCTTGTCTCACTTCTCTTTCAGTCTTCATCTCATTTGTATCTGTTTGCATCCTGATCTTCATTTTAGAGTTTACGTAGATGTGGCTTATGATGTCGATGTATCTTTGATCGATTCTGGCTTCTCTCATTGCTCGGATTACCGCCCAGGATTCCACCGTGCCGAAGGCCTTCCTAAAGTCAACAAATGCCATCCATGTTGTGATGTTGTACTCCGTGGCTTTCTCTATTAATACTCTGATTGTGTGTATGTGTTCTATTGTACTAATATTTTCCCTATTTTTCTTTCGTTAAATATGCCTCAAATTTATTTTCTAATCTATTGGTAATTATTTTCATGAATAGCTTATAGATCTGTGAGAGAAGACTTATTGATCGGTAATTTTCAAGACTGGCCGGATCTCCCTTTTAATAAATAAGGATAACTGTGGAGGTATCCCAGTCTGTTGGAACGGTTCCTTCATTCAGGTATTTGTCATCATCTCCTGCTGCTTTCCGTTTTTGGTTTGTCGCAGTGTTCTATTGATTTCCTCGATCTCGATTTTTGGAAGGTCTTCCGAACCAACATTCATTATTCTTCTCTTTTCCTCGCTTTCTGCCTCCTTTTGTCTCGTGTGTGAGCTGTAGAGTATTGTGTGGAATTCCTCGGTAACCCTCATGTTTTCTTGTCTATGAACGACTATATTTCCCTCCTCATCGGATAGCTTTTGGATCTCTTTCTTGTAGCTGTTTTCTTTATGGAAAATATTCAGTCCCCTATTACGTTCAATGATATTTTCTATTTGTGTCTCTTGGTATTCCCTGATGTCTTGTTTTGCCGATTTTCTGGCCGTTTTGTTTATCTCCTTGTGTTAGTGGTTTTAAATGAAACTCACGGTCTCTAGTTAATTCCACAATATAATACAAGTTATTGAAAATTCTAAAAAATTGATAATTGTTTCGATGATGTTGATTTATCGAAACAATTGTCAATTTTTTAGAATTTTCAATAACTTGTATTTTATTGTGGAATTAACTACAGACCGTGAGTTTCATTTAAAAACACTAATATGAGCATATTACACGAAGTAAGGGTCGAGACAGTCAATTTCATTATCTCCTTGTATTTGTCTTTTCCCTTTTCTGACGAGTTCTCTTCTTTTTTCTAAGAGTTCTTTTGTTTTTGGGGAGAGCTTGTCTTGTTTCTTCTGTTTTGGTTTTATGCATTTTTCTGCCGTGTCTTTTATTATTTCTGTTAGACGCTTATTAATTTTATTTATGTTTTCGTTAGGGTGCGCTGTTTCATTTGTAAACTTTTCCACTAGCTCAGTATTATATCTCGCCTTTTGATCTCTTATGGTGGTTATGTTGAAGTTTTGTTGCTTGCTCTTGAATTTTTTGGCCCTTTCTAGTTTTCCATTTATTGTTACTTTACAACGGACCATTCTATGGTCACTACCCGTGTTGAACGAGTTCAGTACATCGACATTGGATATGATGTGTTTATGATGAGTCAGAATATAGTCAATCTCGTTCTTAGTTTCTCCGTTTGGACTTATCCAGGTCCACTTCTTATTTGTTCTTTTTTTGAAGAAGGTGTTAGTGGCGTATAGTTGCTCTTTTTCTAGGAAGCTGGTTAGCATATTGCCCCGTTCGTTTCTTAATCCAAGACCAAATTTACCGACATACTTTGATCACCATCACCCAGATAGTTGTAGTTATAGTAACACTGAAATACCGGAAAACTAACGAATAGATCAGGAGAACGTCAAAAATCGAAGACATCGAAAGGAGAATAGCCTCACTCAAATGGAACTGGGCTGGGCATATTGCTAGAAACAACAACAGCTTGAGCAGTAAAGTGACTAGATAGAGGCCTTGGGGCGAGAGGAGAAGCGTTGGCAGACGTCAACAGCGTTGGTACGACGATATAAAACGCACAGCAGTTTAAATTCGTATCAGGTTGCACAACACAGGGAAACCTGGAGAACATTGAGAGAGGCCTATATCCAAAGGATAGGAAACGGCTAGAAGGAAGGAAGGAAGAAATGAACAAAGTAGATGCATGCTTAAAATACGTAATACTTTCAACGGTTTATAATTGCCAAATTTCAATATAGTAGTTCAAATGTTTTTCGAGATCCACCCCTTCTTCGACTCGAAGCTAGTCGTCGGCGAGCAAAGATTGTTCTCCGGTGCAATCTATCATCTTAATGAACCCTATGTGGTCTCCGTAGTCTAGTGGAATAGTCCTCTGTCTGCTAACCGGAAGGCCTCGGGATCAAACCCGGGCCTAGTTAACATCATAATTTAAAATTCGGAGAGCCACCTATCGAAAGGCAATGGCAAACTACCGACAGTATTCTGCCTAGTACAATCTCTCAACATAGACGTTCGGATCCATCGTTAAACTGTAGGTCCCTTCTATGTGTGGTAACTGGAGAGCACAACACAGGTAGAAGTGAGAGGTCACCAACATCCGATCACGGATGTGGCACTGTAAGAAGAGAAGAATGTTCACCAGGCTAGGGACACTGCAGTCCGTGCCATCTATAGAGCCTGTCGAGTAACTAAAACCGATAGATAATTCCAAAAAATTAACGAAAACTGTATCGTCGTTAGGAATAAAATTTTATTGATTTTTATTACTGCGTATGCGTGATATCATATTGCTCATCCCCAAAGGTTATCTGATATATACTGTTATCGTTTCTTAGCGTTGAAGTTATTATAAGGTTAGGTATTTTGTTGTATTTTTTAATTGCTATAGTGTAATATTTATCTGTTGTTTCGTTGCTTTATTGTTATTAATTGAAAAGACAATGTCAAAGTGTATTCTGAAGTGGTGTACTCGGTTTTATTAAAAAAAATTTGAGCATTTTTTGTTTCCCAATTAACAACCATTATCTTTATTTCTATAAAACACGGATATTTACTAATTTAATCGACAACTTTAGAGATCATGGTTGTTTTTTACATTAGCTAAACTGAAAATTGCTGCAGCACTAAAGTAAATATTTCTTTTTGCAGTTGTGTTCCTCCAACCCAGGAAGATAAAATTATTATGGCTGAAAAACAGTGGTAATAAATCATTAAATTTGTCAACGAGGAAATGATGGAGGATATGATTCCTTCATTTCCAAAAACAGTGTTTCTTTAGATTCGAGAAGGACGAAGGGGGGTTATTAAGACAGTTCGATTTGCCTTCCCATATGAGTGGAAATTAACAAAAATTGATGGTAAGTTTTATTGTATTCAATATAGCATGCTATAATTTTAGACATTTTGAAATGTAAATTGAGTGAATCAAAAGATGAGAAGTGAGTGTGTAATTTTATTAAAATTCCAGCTAAGCCCTTTCAGCTATTAGGCCATTCTGAAAGCTCTCGTCAAGAAAAAAACGTACAAGTGTCAAAAAACATCAAACCTTGTAACTGCTACGTACAATGAAATAAAATGTTTGATGTTACATCATTATTCGAGTAAAATTTGTTAAAATCACTCTATAAAGAACGTGTACAATTCTAATTCACATAACGAAACGTCTAATTTGGAATTATCAACTAAATGATATGTGTGTACACCCTCTTTATAGGGTAATTTTAACAAATTTTACTTAAATAATGACATAACATCAAACATTTCATTTAATTGTATGTAGCAGTTACAGGGTTTGATGTTTATTGATACATGTTGTATGTTTTTCTCTTGTCAACAGCTTTGATAATGGCCTAATGGTTGAAAGCTCCAAAAAAAGGAATTCAAAAAAACCAAAAAACTTTAACATTCAAACATTTTTTGATATTTTTTTGGCTTAGCACAAAAACATGTGTAAACTGATTATTTCAATAGTAACCGCATTTTGTTGTCTGTCGTTGATATAAATTTTCAAACATATTTGTGTTTTCACTTATTTATTGTTGTTATTTTGTATGTTTACTCGTAGAACCTCAACCAGAAATGAGTAAGGACTTCCACGAAACGGTGGGATTTTTAAGAGTCCTTAAGAAACATTATACCAATCATAGACTGCCAGGAGCTGCAGAGTAACTTAAACTGCCTTATGCGATGGTTTTATAAGAACGGAATGCTTTTAAATGTAGAAATATACAAATATGCAATATACTAGGTTTAAGCTTGTGATATAAACCTATTTAATACTTCCATACTTCCAGTAAAGATATAAAGATGTGTTTTGAGTAGAAATGAAATATTGGATATATTATTTCAAATTTTGTACAGTCACAAGTGCTGTTTAGCACTCTTATATGTAATTACTTGGCACCTTGTATTTGCAGAGCTGGGCAGTATTTAACAACTTTTCCTTCAAAACTATTTCAATTACTTTTGTTCTAACATTCACAGTAATTATACTCAAATGTTTTCTTTCACAGAAAATTGCGAAAATTAGTAGTGAACTACTCATCGCCAACACTTTTTTTGATTAAGTAAGTAGCAGTTATACTCCAGTAGTTTGTCCAGCTCTGTGTGTTTATACGAGTGTAATAATAAATAAATTAATTAAAACAAACTTATCATAAATCATTTTCTACTTTAACTTGCTTTAACATCATTTAAAAATCTAAAGATACTCCAATATAGAATGAATGTGACTCAAATTATTTTTTAATGATTGCATTGTTTTTACATTATAGTTTATTTATTGTCATTTTGTTTGTTAAAAGTACTTTGTGAAAGAAATTATTTGTTGTGTATTTTCATACCAAAATAAATAAACTGTTCATATGATTACTGTTTTATTTTTCCAATTTAATTAACCATTTATGGTCCATCATTTGATATTTCATTTAATTTAACTCAACATCCAATCATTATTGAGTTAAATTGAATGAAATGTCAAATGATGGACTATAAAGGGTTATTTTGAAATAAATTAATTAAAATACAGTAAATTTGAATATATCGCCAAAACCTAAACTTACAGAAATCTTTTCAACATCACTCAATTGTTCAGTCGACAGGCTCTTTAGATGGCGCCACAATCAGGGTCTCATCTATCTGTGGGTTATCTGTGATGTTCACTACATAGGTTTGTTTGATGGTTGGAGTTTTCTCGTTATAATTGGACCCATCGAACTATATTTTCCGGCACAACTTTTGACGTCTCGTATACTTTTTTCACAATACCCCTAGGCGAGGAAATTTGGCACAAAATCGTCAAAACCCAGGAAATGTGTGCAACAATAAAAATTGAAATGCGTTTTTTGCATTTTCTTCGTTAGCTCAATTGAAAATGTATTCGTGCATCGAAAAGTGCATTCTTTTAACTACATATTCTCAAATGGTGGAAAAAATTCATATCTGCCACAAAAAAATCCAGAACTATGCGAAATTTCGTAGGCGAGCAAATTCCTGTTGTGATCGGATTTCATCTCCGTAAACAATGATTTGTAAAACTGTTACTACATTGAAGTTAATGGAAATTATAACACTCACGACTTATAGTGTCAACTTATAATTACAAAACAATTTGCTAAGAAATTCTAATCGATGCATATCATCTAAAAAGAACAATGTTATGGTTTTTGCTTTTCTATTAAAGTTTGAGTATATTGTAATGCATTTTGAGAATATTGTAGCAAATTATGGTGACCAGATGATTCTATTTTTCATGTTAATTTTTGCAATAATCTTGAAACCGATAAAAATTTTGAATAGAGAAACAAAGGAGCTTTCAAACGATATATCACAAGTCTATATTTCGCATTTAAAAAATTGGGTGTTGTACCTGTCATCGAAGAGGATTGAAGGTAGGGATCATAGTTTCACAATAAAGAACCTCAATTAATAATTTAAATCTGACCAGATACGCGATTTTTTATAATTATGTAGTAGTAACCGAAATAATGAATTTATTCCATTTGGATTTTTCACACTGTACCCAGATAGCACTAGATATTTAATGGACGTACTAAAAATATTCGATTTCAGATATTGTAATATTCTATGGGCCCACTTTAAATATTTATATCCTTTCTCGAATATTCTATGGACCACGGAATGGGAAATTTTTTAAATATTCTATGAATATTCTTCAAAAGTTTCCAAGGAATATTCTGAGGATATTTGTTGAATGTATATAGCAAGATAATCCAGAATATTCATAGAACATTCCAATAAGCATATGTCACAAATATCCAAGTAATATTATAAGGATATATGTGGAACATATATAGCAAAATGGATGATACCCTAATTTTCAATTGAAAAAATTTAATCATGGGAAACGTAGACTTCAATTTAATTTATTCATACATAAATATAAGATGTACCTTATAACATAACTGAAACTAACATAATTTTCAAATACTCCATACTTAACGACACTTTTTGAAACCGGTAACCGGTTTCTGCCGTTCTTTACTTAGCCAAGAAAATTTCCTGTTTTCAATTCAACTTCTTTGTTTGTTATGTTCTTGTCCAACTTTTGGACGGCATCAGAAACAATAAAATAGTTTTTTTTTGCTAGTAAGTAATTTCTATTCTACTGTGATTTTTGTGCATGTGTGTATGTATAACAATTTAAAATATAATCTTGAAAATTGAAACTTAAAAGATGAAATTAAACAAACATGTAATGCCAAAAAAAAGTTTTGTGGGAGAAGGAAAAAGCGAAATATTCCAAACAAATTAGTGATTAGAAGTTAGTTGTTTCTTGTACATGCTATATTAAATTAATTTAGATGTACATTCCAAAATAAAATAACATGATTATACCTACTACTGATTCAAAGAGCTTTGTTTTTCCTAAGAATTTTTTCCCTTTATACGCATACATACTGTAGCCCTCCATTAGAAACTCTGTCAGGATTTTTTGCAAGAATCTTTTAATATATTGTTACAAATAAGTACCTTCCAATCTTGCCAGAGGTACAACCTAAAATTATACTAATTTGGAGGTTAATGTCATAAGTTTTAAAAATTGAACAATTACAGTTAATAAGCAAATATATAAGAAACGAACACAAATATGTATACATATGCACGAAACTAGACAATTGACCAACAATTACTGTTATTTACCAAATGTCAGAACTAATTTAACTTTGAATTATAAGATTACCAGTTGTGTAGAGCTTTCAAGTAAATCCCAATTAATGAAATAAATAGAGGTAATTATAAGCAATTTGATTGAGGAACTCATTGTATACATCTCGGTAACATAATTACGTAAAACTACCTGAGAAAATAAAATTTCGTTGTACCTTTAGCAACGAGATCAATTTCTACTCAGTTACAAGCATTCTTTTGCTATTGGGAGTTATGCTATAATTTATATGATAAAAGGAATAATTACAATTGAGAAAATTTATCCAATAATTTTGTTACAAAAATTTAGGAAAACAACAATTATTTTCATGCACTAAAATAATTAAAGTAACACATAAATACTCCAATATTTCGAGGCAGTTTTATTTTGATTTGGATATAATATTGAATGTTCAACTTACAAAAAATTCATAGGATTCTTTGTTCAGCAAAGCTGACTCAACTTCTTCAAACTTTGCCCCATCATTTATTGGAAGTTTTAGCAGCAACTCGGTAATTTTCTAAAATATGCATTGATAAATCAAAAGGCAATAAAAACAGAACAACGAAATGTACCTGATCTGATACGTGAGGTCGTATGTATTATTTCCACCCGTAGCATAGTACACATCGTAGAAACAAATTTGAACAACTTCTCACTGGCAAAAAATTGACTGATTATTTAACGTTCAAAAATAATTAATCATACTATTATTTATTATTTCACGAATAACAATAACATATATGAAACAGGTACCCTACAACATTGCTTACTAGAATGCAATATTCACGAGTCGGCTATATCAAAATTTTATACAATGATTGCAAGCATATTACCTTTGCCTGCTAGTTTGGATACAATATAAGCATCCGAAAAAAATGAGGTGAGAAAACTATTATATAAATTAACAAAAGAAACTAACATAAAATTGTAAATGAAGTAAAATGTTGTAAAATTTCTAACCAATCAAATTTTTGAAAAAAAAAATAAAGGAAAAATCCGAAAAAAAAAATATACAAATAAGATAGTTAAAAAAATACTAAAAAAAAAGAAGAAAAAAGCAAAAGCACAAAAAATGCATAAAAAAATACTTGAACATAATAAAAAAAAACATGAGCCTAAAAAAAGCAAAAGCAAAAAAAATCATATAAAAAAAGCATAAACAAAAAATGCATAAGCAATAAAAAAAACATAGGCAAAACAAAAAAAACCATAAGCATAAAAAAAATATATATGCATAAACATAATAATAAGAATAAAAATATATGTGTATGTAAGCTTATATATGTTCCACAACATTTTATAATCAAATAATAAATTAGACTGGCCTTTTGGTTTACTAAAACCAGTGCCATTAACTTGACACACACACACACACACACACACACACACCGCCAGTTTTCACTGGTCGTTACCGTCAACTGCAACCACAGACTGCAACTACTGACGCATGCGCATGGAACAGAAAGAGCTATTGAATAAAAAACAATAATCATAGAATATTCTTAGAACTATTTGATTCGAATATTCTAAGAAGAATAATCTGAGGATATTCCAACTGGACTTACAATGAATATTCTATGTAGGTGTACTCACAGATATTCTAGATATCATCAGAATAACCCTATAATATTTGGATATATATCTTCCAAATCGAAGACTGTCAGAACATCCCATGGAAATCTGGTGCTATCTGGGTATATATTATGTATTTACAGTTATTTGTCGGTTATGTATATAAGAATGGCAATTAAATGTATAGTATTCAGCCAAATGAATAAGGGTGCGTAGCCAATTAAACAGGTTTAAACAGAGATTATTGAAACTCAATATGCAGTGAATCTAATAAGGATTGAACATAAATGCTTCACGCTGATTGCATAAACAATTTAATAGGGTTGAACGGTTGACGTTCAGTATGCAACCAATCTGGAAAATAATGTTTATCCGTCACACACCTATAAAGGTTTAATTATCGCTTCCAGGCTTACTAGTTGTAACCTAAACCGGTCCAGAGCCAATCTAAACTCAACCCTGTGTGTATCCCGTGTTGTCACGTTCTCTTGTTTGGTTCGTTTGTGAGAAAACCACATATCAATTTAGGATATATATCAATCAGATTTAAAAAAAACTCTTATCGAATTTGATGAAATAGCTGTATTATTGAAATTTACTGTTCCCACCCTTACTGTATGGAATCTACTCATATAACTTTTTTAATTGAAACTAACTTTCTAAATACATCCACAATATAATGAAATTAGTTGATGTACCTAGCACATGACTTCACCTTATGTAACGAGTTTTCACCCAATATAATTTTTCTTTATTAACAAAAATTTCAAAAAACTGACCCAAAAAAGTGGTTTCTTCTTATAAAAATATATGGTACTGCATACTTTTTTCCATACATACACTGTAAATCAAAAAATTTCGCTCAGAAACGCAAAATTTTTTAAAAATTTTCAACACGCTTCCATAAAAAGTTTTATAATTACGGATCAGTGTAATACATCGATTCCTTCCTCATGCCATTCGAGAGAGGAAAGATGCATCTCAATTAATTACTATATTTGAATTCTTCCGATTTATATTTGTAGACAATATACGGGATTAAAGCTGGAGTAGATATGTTTGCAAAAAAGTACCATACAAAAATTTGTAATAACTACGTCTATGCAATGGAAAGAACGAAATTGAAGGAAATCGAAATAGGTGTGTTCGTACTATTATAAAAAAATACAGCAATTTCCCATCAATAATGCAAACCGAGGTATAAAACATCAAAGATCAACTTTTTATTGACAAAACGTTAAATTCCTTTTCTTAAATTCAGACCAGCGTGCAATATCTAGTGGATGTATAGCATATATAATCTGAAATTTGCTCTTTGATATAAAATTATTTAGTGAGGTGCAAAATTTAAAAAGAAACGAATATTATTTGTTGAATGATTCGAATTAATATGGAAAGATTGAATTACCTTCAGATTATAAAGAGAATTATTCTATATGAGCTCATATTGTTAATAGGCGAGTTACTTAGATTATTTCTTATTATCTACAATTAATTAATACAAAATTCATCAAAAATAACTTTTAATATCACCAATAACTCAATTTCTGTCTCTTTACAGTTATATGCCTTCGATACTTCATTGAATTGAATGTTTGTAAGTACGGAAAATGTTCTAAGGATATGCACTTTCAAGATGTGATGTTTAGTATGTTAATAAATGACTCACAGTTTAGTCCTGGTTTAATTGAGGTAGGTTCTGCATGTCTTATATCTTTTTAATCTGTTATTTTATTAATGTATCATGTTTTATTGCTCGTACTCCAAATTTTCAGCTACTCTCCCCGTAACTTCAATATGGTTTCCTCTATTTCAGTTCCTTTTTCATAATTTTTCGCAGCCTTCTTTTTACAAAATCCTTATGACACATGATTTTCTACATATCTCTTTTACGATTCAAAATATAATAAGTCATCTGTCAAATTCGACCCAGGTTTATATAGATCTGTCAAAAAAGCTCACTTGATCTCATAAAGTAAAATGAATTTCCTGTCAATCGCTATGTACCAGGAGGATCAAAAAGTTACATATGAAACTATTGAATTAAATAAAAATATGTCAATAATGAGTAAATTCACTGTAGAGTTCATCATCAATATAAATTATCAACACATTCAAAATTTCTCTAACACTATTATACAATAACTCTTTTAAAATTTATTTACTGTTTGACCAATAACTGTTCGGTTCATTTTAAACAATTACACTCTTATAATTAAATATTAACATTTACAATTCAAGTTTGTTGATTGTTATTGAGTCTCTGAATGTTTGGAATATTTAATGACATATTTATTTGTGAATTCAAATCCATTGAGTGCCACTATGCCCTGACCATATCCTGTCATATCCCATCAATTTTCTTGGCTTTTGTTATAATGAAAGTATAATTTCTACCATTTTGTTCAAGTATTTATTTTGTTTCTTATTTATACTTATCTAGATCTACTTATTTTGGTTCTATTACATAGCTACAATCTATTTCTAATTTTCTATCTTATCTCTGTAATGTTTTATATTATTATTCACTACTTATTGTTTTAAATGCCATGATTTTTTTTTATTTATGAAAGCAAATGATTTATTAGTATTCCTTAGTTATCTCTCTATTTAACCCTAGCAACGTGTGGTTAATATAACTCCACTTGGATTACATCTCAATTTGTTATGTTTACTATTCCGTTTGAGTTTATTTTTATTTTCTTCCCATTAATTATGTTCTTTTTGGATAGAAAACCAGGGAAACTATATCTGCCGATTTTAACAATAATTACTTAAGAAACCAGTTTAATAGTGGAGAGCCCCTTACATTTATCTGCGGAAATGATAGTTGTAATGACACTTTTTTCCCTTTATTATTAAGTTATTTACTATGTTCGGAACACGTCCGGAATATTATTCATTTAAATTTAGATAGGCAAGGCCTGTCAGTCAAAAAATTGAATGATATTAAAAAAAAGAGAAATGTCAGAGTAATGTCAATTAATTATTCCACATACGCAGAGCGTTACTTCCCTTAAAAAAAGAAATTTGTAATTTAATTCCTAGCGCGGATAATTACAGTAGATAATTATTAATAAAATTAAGTGTTCTGAAGTTAGAAAAGCCAATTGTAAGTACTTAATCATTTTAGTTACATTTAGTATTCGAGCTGATCTACCAATTTTCTGATTAAAGCGGCGTGGTAACTTTGTAAATAATTATATTTTTGTCAACTTTAAATAAATCAATCAGTCATCCTTGTCAGAAGTTAATCTTGCACGAATTAGCGTTTTATTTGAAGATTTTCAATCCACTGTCAAAAGGATTATCGAAGAGAAAGTTTGAGAAATTACCGAAAGTGTCAAAGTCAAAACCATCAAAAGGCTGGCTTTATCATATGGTCATTCGAGCCTAGATGCATTAGATATTTTCTGACAAAAATAGTTCCTGTTTGTTCCTGCATTGTATTAAAAAATACAACGACCTTCCAAGTGGTGATTACACATATTTTCTGGGTGAAAATATCTCGTTCCTGTTTCGTTCCTGATTTCCATTAGGCAATTTGGAGAATACAGCTGTTCTGTTTATTTTTAAAATTTGTTTTTTATAATTAGATTAAGTTTCTTACAGATATATTCCTCATTTCAAGGTAGACAGCTCATTAGTAATTAATAATATTGTTCTTTTTAAAGAAATTCCAGGCCCGTATGTTAAATAATTCGAACTCAATGTCCATAAATTAAATAAAAATATAATTTCCTCCATTTAGTTAGTAAATTAATTATTAAAAAAGTTGTAAATATTCCAGAGCCGTACTAAACAATTTTCCATTCCATAGCGACTCATTTGTTTTAAATAATATCGCCTACATACTGTTATTGATTGTTTAATGATATATTTTATTTTGATTTCGATTAGTTTCTTTTAAGAAAGAATAACTTTACTTGTTTAGTGCTTTACATAAGGTCGCTTCAACATTAGTGTCGCATAAGAAGCTTCGATTTCGTGTAGTGAAAGCGAGCGAAAAGTGCATTTTCCACAGAACCCTGCGCGGTTCTTACATTTTTAGAATAGTTGTATAATTTCTAGTTTCAATAGTTTGAGTTTTTCGTTTCAAAATACACAATGCAAGCCTTTCTAAAAGCTAGAAAGAATGATAAATCCGCGATCACACAAACCCAAAATTGGATTATCCCAAATATAGATTCTTAAACAGATATTTTCCTTCTTAAAACTAAATTAGATAAATTGGAGTGCGAGATAGTTAAATATAACGACGCTCAAAATGAAGTTGAGGATTTGGACGTCAATAAAAAAGATACGGAAGATAGAGATTCATATCAAGATAAATTTCATAGATCAATTGCTTGTCTTAAACAAAAAATTCACAGTTTATCTGTACCTCCTACTCCAGCTTCGAATCCTAACCTTAATCAATCCGCTCCAATAACAAATGAGCAAAACTTAGGGGTAAAACTTCCCCAAATTTCTATACCCCACTTTGCCGGTGATTATACTAAGTGGGCCCCGTTTTATCAATTGTTTACAGCCTTGATAAAGAATTAACGTTCAGCTAACAAATGTTCAAAAGTTAATTCCCCTAAAGTCCTATTTGAAAGGAGAACCGTTATCTCTTATTGAATCCTTAGAAATAACCAATGGCAATTTTGAAATTGCAGTCAATAATTTAGAAAGTAGGTACGAAAACAGTTTAGCTATTATAAATTCACATTTAAATTCAATAATAGATAGTCCTAGCATAACTAAATGTACACCATTTACCTTGAGAGAATTTTTAGTAAATGTGCGAAAAATATTAGAATCTTTAAAAAATCTAAAATGTCCAACCCAACATTGTCCTTAACATCCTCAAGAGAAAGCTATACTATGGCTCTAAAAGAGAGTATCAATCCAATAGAGATTCAAAATCAGATCCTACTTTAAAGGAATTTTTCGAGATTATCGAAGCTAGATGCAAGGCCCTAGAATCCCTAAGTACTCCTTCACATTCCGCTTCAAATGAAGTAAAAACCAAAAAAGGTGCCTCAAAGGCAAATTCCAAAACTTCGTTACATGTAAAGAACTTGTCTCCTAGTTCGCCTACGAGTAAACGACGAACTTATTGGCTTTGCAAAATTATTGATCACGATATCTACAAATGTTCCATTTTTTCCAGGCTTAGTACTCATGAAAAATATCAGTTTCTGAAGTCGCAATCCTTATGATTCAATTTTTTGGGGGCAAAGCATTCACTGACTGAGTGTAAGTCTAGAGGTTGTTCCTTATGTGGTAAAAAACACCATACACTCCTTCACCTAACTTCTGTATCAACTAATAGTTCTCCAAATGTTCATAATTCCAATTATAGTCCGAGAGCGTTTTCTAGTCCACAATATAGTACCGGAGCCATTCCTAGGAATGTTCAAAACTCCTATTATAACCAGGATCGGCGAGCACAGTGTTGTCAATCGCCAATTCCTAACTCTGCAGATAACTTTCCGAAATGCCGAGTCTGAAGCTCAAGTTGATGTGTCTCCGCCCTCGGGGCCATTCTCCCTCTTTGTAGATCAAGGTGGTCCCGAAGTTCTATTGGCCACAGCGGTCGTACATGTTCTTTCCGATAATGGTAACCTTGTTAAGGCTAGAATAATTCTAGACAACGGCAGCCAATGTTCTTTCGCTTCTGAAAAATTCGTTAGAAGAATGCATCTCAAAACCTATGATAATCAAATCCAATTCTCCGGCATTAAATGCACTCCTACAATTTCGAACAAAATGATAGACATTCTAATTTTCTCCAATACTGAGGAGGATTATAAACTCAAAGTTTCATGTGCAGTACTTCCTGTAATTACTTCTATGTTGCCTAGAATTCCGTTGAATAGACATAAGTTGAACATTCCTCCAATGTTCAAACTGGCTGATCCAGATTTCCATGTCCCGTCCGATGTGGACATCCTCTTGGGCGCTGATGCTTATTATGAAATTTTACTTCCGCAGATCTATCGACTGGGTCCTAAACTTCCCACTCTCCAGCTGACAAGGTTTGGATGGGTAATTGGAGGATGATTTCCTCCACAAAGTGCTTCTAAAGACAATAAAGTTGCTCTTTTTTGTCAAAATACTTACGAGCATGGTGACTCGTTAGACAAAATTCTTTCAAAGTTCTGGGAAGTCGAAGACCTCTCAGAAGTCAAGTCCTTGTCAGCTGACGAATTATTGGCTGAACAAAGTTTCATTCAAACACACGTACGTTTGGAGGACGGAACTTTCCAAGTGAATTTTCCTTTCAAAGATCCCACCGGTAATAATCCACTCGGTAATTCTTTCCATATTGCAAAAAAGCGATTTTGCAGCTAAGAAAAACGTTTCTAAAATAACCCAGAGTTATTTTCAGATTATAAAAGATTCATTGATGAATATGTTTCTTTGAAACATGCAACCTAGGTTCCATTTGATGCCAACGACAAACCCGTTGAGAACAAATACTTCCTTCCACATCACTGTGTGATCAAACATTCCAGTGAAATCACTAAACTTAGGGTAGTTTTTGATGCTTCCCGCAAAACTTCGACTGGATTTTCCTTGAATGATATCCTACACAAAGGCTACGGAGCTCAGCCGGACCTATATGACACACTATGTCGGTTTCGTTTATACAAGTTTGTCCTGACCTGCGATATCGAGAAAATGTATCGCCAGGTTAGAATGAATCCTTCGCAATTGTGCTTCCAGAATATCTTGTGGAGAAACTCACCGCAAGAGGATCTTAAATGCATCCAACTCTCCACGGTGACTTGGAGTCACTTGTTCGTCATTCCTTGCTACAAGAGTTCTAAAAGAACTCGCTTCCAATTCCACTGAATTTTCTTCTGCGCAAAGAGCCTTGTTACATCAAACGTACGTAGATGATGTACTTCATGGTGTTGATTCAATATCCGAGTTGGAAGAGTCCTATAACCAACTCAATACATTATCAAATTCCGCGGGTTTCCGACTGCTTAAATGGTCATCCAATTGCTCGCAATTTCGACAAAAATATTGTGACTCCTCTAACTCAATTCAACTTGAAATAGAAATGGAAGACACTCCCAACAAGGTTTTGGGGCTATGCTGGAATACGTCCTCGGACGAATTTGCCATCTCCTTACTTAAACTCATTCCTTCAGAAACTCCTTCTAAGCGCAAGGCGTTATCCCTCATAGCTTAGATGTTTGATCCAATCGGATACTTGAGCCCATTCATAGTCGTAGGAAATATTTTCATTCGAAGATTGTGGCTATCAAAGCTTTCCTGGCATGAATCTCTAACTCCTGAACTAGCCCAAGAATGGAAAAAATTCATATCCTCCATTGATTCCTTAAGACGTTTGAAAATTCCTAGATATCTGTTTTCCGATAAATCAATAATAAAGGTTCAAATTCATGGCTTTGCTGATAGTAGCGAGCGAGCTTATGGTTCCTGTTTATATTTCAGAACTTTTTATTCCGACAACACCGTCTCCAACACTTTAGAAAGTTCCAAGTCGAGAGTTACGCCTCTCAAGACGGTTTCACTTCCGCGCCTTGAATTATGTGCAATGGTACTACTTTCTAAGTTAACCCAAAGGATTCTCAAGATATTCGAGAATTGTGTAGAATTCGAATCCATCAATCTGTGGACTGACTCCCAGATAGCCCTCTGCTGGATTCAATCACATCCTTCCCGCTGGCATACATTTGTAGCGAACAGAGTTTCCCAAATTCAAATTTCCTTTCCGCAAGCTAATTGGAGGCATGTTCGCTCTTCTAAAAATCCTGCCGATTTGCTGTCCAGAGGAGTACTCGCTCCCGATCTCTTAAATTCCGAGCTATGGTGGAATGGTCCTTATTTCCTGTCCGAATTAGATGTCGACTTTTCTAAATTCACGTTGAAACCACCGAATGTTGTACCCGAACAAAAGGGCAACAAGCTTCAAGTGTTGGTGGCAACCACCAACTGCGATTTCAAATTTTGGAACCCCATATTTGAAAAGTTTTCTTCGTTCAATAATAAGTTGTTGCATACTATAGCTTATATACTCCGGTTTGTGTCCAATTCCAAGGGCAAGGAACCAAGACTCCACGTCCCCTTGTCCATATCAAAAATAAATTCTGCCTTAGTGCTGGTCCTTCGAAACTTACAGTTCAAATACTTTTCCAATGAGACTTGAATTGAAATCCCTCAAACCCATTTCCGACAAAGGCATATTAGCCCTCAATCCTTTTATCGATGATAAAGGACTCATCTGCGACGGAGGCCGTTTGCGACATGCAGACGTTCCTGAGCCTCATAAGCATCCCGTGCTCCTTCCTGCCATAAACCACGTAGTTTCCCTCCTGCTCAAGAGAGAACATGTCAGATTGGGACACGCTGGCGCCCAATCCGTTCTTGCTAACGTCCGTTTGCAATATTGGCCCCTGAATGGAATCAGGAAAGTAAAAAGTCGTCGCGCCATTTCATTCGCGCGTTGTTCCACCTTTCCTTGCTTTTCCTTCCTATTGAAATCCGAGATTTCAATAGGGCGGGAGTATGTTCGGAACACGTCCGAAATATTATTCATTTAAATTCAGATAGGCAAGGCCTGTCAGTCAAAAAATTGATTGATATTAAATAAAAGAGAAATGTCAAAGTAGTGTCAATTAATTATTCCACATACGCAGTGCGTTACTTCCCTGAAAAAAGGAAATTTGTAATTCCATTCCTAGCTCGTATAATTACATCAGTAGATAATCATTAATAAAATTAAGTGTTTTGAAGTGAAAAAAGCCAATTGTAAGTACTTAATCATTTTAGTTACATTTAGTATTCGAGCTGATCTACCAATTTTCTGATTAAAGCGACGTAGTAACTTTGTAAATAATTATATTTTTGTCAACTTTAAATAAATAAATCAGTCATCCTTGTCAGAAGTTAATCTTGCACGAACTAGCGTTTTATTTGGAGATTTTCAATCCACTGTCAAAAGGATTATCGAAGAGAAAGTTTGAGAAATTACCGAAAGTGTCAAAGTCAAAACCATCAAAAGGCTGGCTTTATCATACTATATGTAATGGATAACCGTTGGATGTTGCTATTTGTTTAATTGTTTTAATTTCTCTATCAAAATAATATTTGTTCATAGAAACTGAAAATGCCCTATGTATCGTTGAATTATATGCTGCTAACTTATGTGACATGGGGTGATTGTAACTATATGGAATAGTCACATCAGTGTGTGTTGGTTTTCTGTAAAATAAATAATCAAGTACATTATTAACTCTTCGAATTTCAAGAATCAAGAAAATTGATTGAGTTATTTTCTTCAATTTCTGATGTGAATTTAATTTCGGATGTAAATTATTAATATGATGGAAAATACATCTAATTTAATCGTTCACTACCTATAAAACAAGATAATATGTCATCTACATATCTATATCAAAATAAGATATTTTCTAAAATATTACATTCAAAGATTTTTCTTTCTAAAAAAGGTGCGTTAAGAAAAATAAAAAAAGACGCACAGAAAGACGCTAGTGGCAGACTCAGTTGTATACTAGTAGGAGTACGGACGGCGGAAATTACTTACTGTTGGATTTAAAATTTCAGGCAACTAGGGGCCTTTACAAAAATTTTACCAGAATGTCCTCAACAAACTTCGAATATTTCATTAATTCAATTGGACCCAAAATAGCACGAAAAGATACTAGATTGGGAACGGCAATTTCCGTCCAAGAAAGTAACAATTCGATTTCTGACGACTGGTGATCCTTACACCAGTATACAATACTTTTTTAAAATTTTTAAACAATCGATAAGTACTATCGTTCCTGAACTGTGCGAAACCATCATAGAAGGATTAAAAGAAAATATACAGGTAAGAAACTTAGAATTTTATTGTTTAATAATTAAAGAAGGATAATAAACACACACTTAAATAAATTATCTAATTCAATGTCGGGCACATTCAATAGTTGATGTGGTAAAGAATTGGCTGGAGTAATGCGATTTAAATGATTCGAAATACTAGAATTATGAAATTGACTGTTTCGACCCTTACTTCGTGGAATATGCTCATATTACTGTTTTTAAATGAAACTCAAGGTCTCTAGTTAATTCCACAATATAATACAAGTTATTGAAAATTCTAAAAAATTGACAATTGTTTCGATAAATCAATATTCTGACGATGATATTGATTTATAGAAACAATTGTCAATTTTTTAGAATTTTCAATAACTTGTATTATATTGTGGAATTAACTAGAGACCTTGAGTTTCATTTAAAAACACTAATACTAGAATTATCATAACTGTAATTGTTGTTGAGTAAAATTGGAAACCTGGGAATCCTGATTGTGTCGAAGTTGAGAAAAATTGGAAACCTGGGAATCCTGCTTGTCTTGAAGTTAAGAATATGTGTCATCAAATTTGGAATGGATGATTGAAGAGTATTAGTAAGGCATGATTCCGAATGATTAAAATTGGTTGAAGTTTGATTGAGATGGATCCTGTCTATTTTAAACAAAACATTCATAATATGTGACGTTCGTTTTGCTCCTGTGGGTTACTAGTTTTTGCTAATGCTTCCGACAGTATTTCAATAGCTGTATCTAATTTATCAGAAGCTTCATTCCTCTTCTGGCGTTTCGTACTAGGTGTAGCTTCACTCACTTTTCTTTTCGGTATATTTTCTATAGTCTCCCGATTCTCTTGTACAGCCGAGTTTTTATTATTACCTGCTAATGTTTCTTCATTACCCGATATTTCTCTTTCACCCTTATCTTCTTCTTCGTCTACAATATAAAATTAAAAATTTAAAATAAGTATTTAGGAACAAGTTTATTTAGAAAATAAAAATATGTCCTATTTTGGGAAGACCGTATAACTTCTTTTAACGGATTTTTTTTCAATTATTACAGATACCGACAACACCAGAAGGATGGTTAGAAGTGGCAAAACAATTTGATGACATCTGGAACTTTCCACATTGTCTGGGTGCTGTAAATGGGAAACATGTTATTCTACAATCACCAATTAAGACCGGAAGCGAGTTCTTTAATTACAAATCAACATTTAGTGTAGTTCTTTTTGCCCTAGTAGATGCTCATTATAACTTTTTGTATGTCGATGCTGGAGGCCAGGGAAGAATTTCAGATGGTGGTATCTTTAAAAACTGCTTGCTTTACAAAAGATTGGAGCGAAATAAATTAAATTTTCCTGAACCAGAAGCTTTATATGGTCAGCAACAGAAAATTCCCTATTTTTTTATTGGAGACGAAGAATTTGCCTTAACTGATTCGTTAATGAAACCGTTTTAGGGAATACATCCTAAAGGATCATTGCAGAGAATGCTTAACTACATATTATCTCACGCACGAAGAACTGTAGAAAATGTGTTTGGCATCGCCTCAGCTGTTTTTAGAGTACTTCGTAAACCGTTACTTGAACCCAGAAAAGCTGAATTGGTTATAATGGCAGTAGCTCTTCTACATAATTTTTTCCACATCTCGTGCTTTGTTTATGCCACATGGAACCTTCGATACCAAAATTAATGAAAAGATTGTAGAAGGAACATATAAAACTATGACTAATCAACCATAATCTTCGTTATTTCCAATCAGAATTATTCCCAGAAGACCAATCGAAAATTCAACACGAATTGAGATGATATTGTCATCGTACTTCCAGAATGAAAATCGACTTTTGTGGCAGGATAAACATACGTAATTCGTAATTCACTACTTACGGTGCTTTGTGTTTCCCTAACCTTGTTTCTGTCCCAAAGGAATTGCAAACTTTCAAAGGCAAACCAACTACTTTCGTACACATCTGAAAGCCCTGTAATGAATAAATATAAAATTTGTTATTGAAAAGTGAATAAACAAATATAGAAAAGAAATTAAAATTCACATATACAAACTTACCTGTACCCGTACCGTGGATCTTTTTAATTGCTGTGCTGACAGAAGAACATTCATCTTTTTTGCATTAATCTACTGTTGTCCAAAATTCTACAGCCAGCTCTTCCGAAGCAGCATGCTTCTATATTTTATTGTAATATCTGGGATGTTTTGTATCCCATAAAATTTCCTTACTACGATAACTGTTTATGAAATTAATGGTAGATCTTTTAGTCCACTCTTCAAATTGAATCAAAGGAAAATAGATCGCGACTGTGTACCGCAGACTTGTCCATATATGATAACAACTGGTGCAACATGTATCATTTCTTTGATGCGGCTGTGAAAAACCGACAACCGATGGGACGCCTCGATGTTACAGTGTTACGCAGTACCGTCCACATTTGTTTCGCGACGGCGTTATGATACTAAGTTTGGTTATATGTCTGTACGCACCTTAAACTGCTCATAAAAATGTTTGCCAAAATTGGTGATATAGGGCTTACCATAGGTAAACCTTCATTTTGTATATATACCTGTTGTCAAAAGTGAAATAATTCTGATTAATACATACATCAAATAAATTAAGTATATCTGATAGTATTCCTGGGTTAATATTTTTATCTTCTAGTAGGTAATTTCCTTACAAGTTTTACACATTCTTTTAGATTAATTATAGTGAACATATTGTTGATAGGTATCAATTGAAATGAATTTAGAGTTATCTTGTAAGTTGAATATTTTAAATTTTTTATTAGTTCTATCGAATTTTCAATTGAGTATTGTTGTGGGATCGTCTATATTTTTAGAATTTCACGTCTTGATTCGTGATACACTACGCAAAATGATGTGATATTAATTTTTATTTAAGAACAGTACAAAAACGTCAGAAAAGTAATAAAATGTGTTCTGTCATAACAAATCTAAAACAAACTGTTCTTGCCGTAATAAATGCATGGACAATTTCTCAAATGAAAATAAACAAGCTATAATCACGACTTTATACAGTGGGCAACCTAAAAATTATAAATATACCTACTTGATGGGTCTGATAGAAAGACATGGCGTTTCTAGGCATCGTCCTACCCAAGCAAACGAACAACAAATCCCTTCTTCTTTTACATAGTTCGCTATGAAAGACAATGTTCGTATTAAAGTATGCCGTAATGCATTCATTAGCTTGCATGCTATATCTAATACAACATTGGCTAGACTGACACATCTGCTGAATGCAAACGAATCACCAAGAGATGGTCGTTGTCAACATTCTAACAGATCACACGCAAAACCTGCCTCTGTTACTGATGAAACACATAATCACATCAAATCATTTCCAACGTACATTTCTCACTATAGTTCTAAGCATATAACTTACTTTGAATCTACGTTGGCAGCTAAGAAAATGTGTAACCTATTCTTGGAAAAATTCCCTCGTTACAAAACAGTACTGAAATATGAATACTACCTCAACTATTTCAAAGATAATTTTAATTAAAAATTTGGCAGACCACAGGTAGATGTTTGTTCTACCTGTGAAGAGTTACATAATAAGATCAAATGATGGCGCAAAACGTGTTGCTGCTGCTGAGCTCATGGTGCATAAACGAACGGCAAAGAAGTTCTATAACAAGTTGAAAAGCTTACAAGAGTTGAGCAAAACTGACCCAAAAGTTAGTGGAATAGTTTTTGACTATATGCAAAATTTGCCTCTGCCCTATATGCCTGTGCAGGAGATGTTTTACCTGAGAAAACTATGGTACTACGTATTCAATATTCAGGACTTTAAAAGTGGAACGTCTATGTTTTATAACTATACGGAAGGAGAATGCAGAAAAGGGCCTAACGAGGTTTGCACTTTTGTGAGGGATTTTATTGAAATTCTTCATGTTTTTTGTGATGCGTGCAGTGGGCAAAACCGTAACCACACTCTTACAAGATTGTTGCTTACTCTGAGAATGAGTGGTCATTTCAAAGAGGTTAACCTTTACTTTCCTGTAAGGGGTCATAGTTTTATGCCGTGTGACAGGACTTTTGGTGTGGTGAAACGTGCAATACATAAATATGACAGAGTTTATTCACCTGGACAGTACACGGAAATTATATGCAATGCTAAAAAAACTCATCCCAAATACATGGTAAGAGATATTAGTCAGGAAGATATAATAGACTTCAAAAACTAGTGGCCTCATTATTTTAAAAAAACCTGTACAAGTATGAATCCTGCAGGAATAGACAGTTTTTGTGCCAACAAATTTAAACTGAGTAAAGTTGACGAGGTACCTCTACCTAGTGCAAGGGCATATATGGGAAAAGTCCCAATAAAAAAGAAAAATCTTGAAGATACTTAAAAAAATTTACAATACATACCTGAAAACTTTCTTCCATTCTTTGAAGAAAAACTCACCTGGCCCACTGCAGAAGGTGACGGTGATGGTGACGACGAGGAAGATTAATGCCAAGTTTCAACGAAAAATGTTTCTAAATATAATTTTACTCTTAAAACAAGTTCTTTTTCGATAAACAATAAAATTTTGTTTGAAACTTTGGTATTTTTATAATATTTTCTTATTTTGAGCGAAAAAGGAATAATATTCCAAATATTAAAACCTCCTTAACTCAGGTAAATAATTTAATAATAAAATCACAAATTTATAACTAAAATTTATATAGTACTATAAGTTAATAATTAATCACTTTCCTATTAAACTAAAAATAAAGCTAAAAAAAGTGTTTTTTTATTTCCGAAAAGTTAAGATTTTGGAATATTATCTTCTTTCCACTGACCGATTCAATTGTAGAGATCAGCAGATATAGTTTTCGTGTTTTCCTATATCACTGCAAAGTTATACTGATCTTAAATGGGGAAAGATATCCAGGATATCCTTTAGGGCAAATAATATCAAGATTTAATAATTGTAATATCACATCTTCTTTCTTTTTCTACACATATATATATTATATATTAAGTCAATCACAAGATCTATCCAAAAATAATTGTTAAAGATCAGGTAGGCATTACATGAAATATAACTTCTGTTGATTATATCGAAACAATTGCCAATTTTTTAGAAGTTTTACCAATTTTTCATTATATTGTGGAATTATCTAGAAACGGTTAGTTTCATTTAAAAAAGTAACCTGTATTATTGACTATTCAATACTTTTCAAGTTTTTGTGACAAGTTCATAAAACTTTTTAATCTTAATAAGCTATCAACTTCATTGCTCCCATCAATCCAGCTATTAGGCAACAAAATGTTTGGACTAATTTTAATGGGATAACTACATTTAAAATTCCAAGTATAAGAATATAAATTTTCAAGCCAACAATGAAGCTTCTAATCACAAAAGCTAACCCTACTCACATCTTATCCGCGCTTCTGCTGAGAGAAAAACAGTTCATTAAAGTGTACTGCGACAAACCCTTTATATTTCGGTAGGGCCGATTTAAAGGTCAAATAAATCTTATTAATTAATCTTCTTTTGGACAACTTAAATTCTATTTCACATAGCAGTGTAAATGTAATGGAATACAAACGGAATCATCATCACGAATTTAGTATTATGAATTAAACAAATTAAAAAAGCCTACGGAAAGTTCTGTGTGATTTTCAAATTTGTAAAAAGAGTTGACAGTTCTGTATACTTCTGATTCATAAGATAACACCACTTTCAACGGATAATCGAGCATTTCTTTTAATACTGTACATTTTCACCTATATTTCTATTTTTGCGTGAGGAACGGTCTTGTTAGTACTAATCGTGAAACTCTCAAAATATAACCTTAGATACGATTCCAAGTACCAGTATATTCCTTCCAAAAGAAGAAAATGTAGTGAATAACATAGTATAATGAATTTCAGCGTTTCATGATTGAAATTCCAAGATTGTTAAGAAAGTTATCCAAAATGGCATGTTTGGATAAGTCTAATGTGAATTTAGCATCGTCTGCTTATTGCACTATTATTCTGTCATTCCAAACATAACATAACTTTTTTTTAACTTTAACATTTTATTTACAATCTGTTAATAGCGTCACCAATAAGTAAATTTCTTGACAATTTTGGATTATGACATGGATTCTCTCCAATGAGAGACTTCCTCTGAAATCTAATTAACGATGTTAATTAGCTTTTTCTTTTATTTATGGGGTAAGTTAGGTATTAGATTGTGAGATAAAGCTTTTTCCTTAATTTATGGGGTGAGTTAAGTGTGAGATCGTGAGAGAAAGCTTTTTTCTTTGATTTATGGGGTAAGTTAGGTATTAGATTGTGAGAGAAAGCTTTTTTCCTTAATTTATGGAGTGAGTTAAGTGTGAGATCGTGAGAGAAAGCTTTTTTCTTTGATTTATGGGGTAAGTTAGGTATTAGATTGTGAGAGAAAGCTTTTTTCCTTAATTTATGGAGTGAGTTAAGTGTGAGATCGTGATAGAAAGCTTTTTTCTTTGATTTATGGGGTAAGTTAGGTATTAGATTGTGAGAGAAAGCTTTTTTCCTTAATTTATGGAGTGAGTTAAGTGTGAGATCGTGATAGAAAGCTTTTTTCTTTGATTTATGGGGTAAGTTAGGTATTAGATTGTGAGAGAAAGCTTTTTCCTTAATTCATGGGGTGAGTTAAGTGTGAGCTACACTTACTTAATTAAATAGTTTTCATGTAAATCTGTCTGTTAAGTCTGTGGGCTTAAAGAGTTTTAGACGGCGCACTTCATAGTTGGTGTAATATAAGTCAGGCTAGTGACACTGCAGACCGTGCCATCTATAGAGCCTGTCGAGTAACTAAAATCGGTAGATAATACCAAAAAAAACTGTAACGTCGTTAGTAATCAAATTTTATTGATTTTTATTACTGCGTATGCGCGATGTCATATTGCTCATCCCAACAGGTTATCTGTTATACTGTTGTCGTTTCTTAGTTGAAGTGTTGAGATTATTATAATGTTTCGGTATTTTGGTGTATTTTTTAATTGCTATAGTGTAATATTTATGATGTTCCGTTGCTTTATTGTTATTAATTGAAAAAACAATGTCAAAGTGTATTCTGAAGGAGTCTAATAAGTGACGTACTCGGTAAGTTTTATAAAAAAAATTTGAGCATTTTCCTTTCTCAATTAACAACCGTTATCTTTATTATTATAAAACACAGAATTTTTACTAATTTAATCAACAACTTTAGAGATCATGGTTGTTTTTTACATTAGCTTAACTGAAAATTGCTACATTAATAAAGTAAATATTTCTTTTTACAGTTTTGTTCCTCCAACCCAGGAAGATAAAATTAATATGGCTGAAAATCAGTGGTAATAAATCATTAAATTTGTCGACGAGGAAACGATGGAGGATATGATTCCTTCATTTCCAAAAACAGTGTTTCTTTAGATTTGAGAAAGACGAAGGAAGGTTATTAACACAGTTTGATTTGCCTTCCCATATGAGTGGAAATTAACAAAAATTGATGGTAAGTTTTATGGTATTCAATATAGCATGCTACAATTTTGGACATTTTAAAATGTAAATTGAGTTAATGAAAAGACGAGTACTGAGTGTAATTTTAATAAAATTCCAGCTGAGCGCTTTCAGCCATTAGGCAATTCTGAAAGCTCTCGTCAATAAAAAAAACATACAACAGGTGTCAGAAAACATCAAACCCTGTAACTGCTACATACAATGAAATAAAATGTTTGATTTTACATCATTATTTAAGTAAAATTTGTTAAAATCACTCAATAAAGAGCGTGTACAATTGTAATTCACATATCGAAACGTCTAATTTGAAATTATCAACTAAATGATATGTGTGTACACCCTCATTATAGGGTAATTTTAACAAATTTTACTAAAATAATGATATAACATCAAACATTTTATTTCATTGTATGTAGCAGTTACACGGTTTGATGTTTTTTGACACCTGTTGTATGTTTGTATCTTGTCAAAAGCTTTGAGAATGGCCTAATGGCTGAAAGCGCTTAGCTGGAATTTTAATAAAATTACAATCAGTACTCGTCTTTTCATTCACTCAATTTATATATAAGTAGTGTGTACACCATACCCATGGTATGACAATTTCTGGGAAATGAAATTGAGTATTAACTTTTGTTGAGTCATTACGTCTAAGTATTTGGTCTAACGGTAACCAAAAATCCAAAATATCCAATAAAGACAAAAATATAAAAAAACAATAAATCAAAAAATAGTTAAAAACCAAAAATATTGAGAATTGCTAAAAAAATCGAAAGCTTTAAAAAAAGGAATTCAAAAAAACCAAAATTTTTTTTGATATTTTTGTGTAAACTTATTATTTCAATAGTAAGCGCATTTTGTTTTCTTTTGTTGATATAAATTTTCAAGCATATTTGTGTGTTTACTCATTTATTGTTGTTATTTTGTGTGTTCACTTTTAGAACCTCGACCAAAAACGAGAAAGGACTTCTTCGAGACGGTGGGATTTTTAAGAGCCCTTAAGAAACATTTTAACAATCATAGACTGCCAGGAGCTGCAGAGTAACTTAAACTGCCTTATGCGATGGTTTCATAAGAACGGAATGCTTTTAAATGTAGAAATATACAAATATTCAATATACTAGGTTTAGCTTGTGATATAAACCTATTGAATACTTACAGTAAAGGAATAAAGATATGTTTTAAGTGGAAATGATATGTTAGATATATTATTTTAAATTTTGTACAGTCACAAGTGCTGTTTAGCACTCTTATATGTAATTACTCGGCACCTTGTATTTACAGAGCTGGGCAGTATTTAACAACTTTTCCTTTAAAAATATTTCAATTACTTTTGGTCTAACATTCACAGTAATTATTGTATAAACCTTATTTCTATATATTTTGTACAATCTGGCAACGGCACTTGTCATGTCCCGTCGATACGATCGACTTCGCTGAGAGAGACCGTTGTTATGTGTTAAGTCAAGCACATGCACCTTGTAAATTGTCTGTTGTTGTTAGTATTATTAAAAGCTGATAAAATCAGTGTGGTGTTTCTCTAAACTCATTTTCACCAGCATGGACGTGTAGAAAAGCCTACACGCACAACAATTATACTCAAATGTTTTCCTTCACAGAAAGTTGCCAAAAATAGTAGTTAACTAAGGTAACTGGGTCCATCATTTGATATTTCATTCAATTTAACTCAACATCTAATCATTATTGAGTTAATGGACTTAAATTGAACGAAATGTCAAACGATGGACTATAAATAGTTATTTTGAAATGCAATAATCATAATACAGTAAATGTGAATATACCGTCAAAACCTATAATTACAGAAATCTTTTCAACATCACTCAATTGTTTAGTCGACCGGGTCTTTAGGTGGCGCCACAATCAGTGTCTCATCTATCTGTTGGTTATCTGTGATATAAGTCACGCATTAGAATGCGCACTAGCTTTGTTTTTGTATTTTTCACTGTACTTTGTGACTTCAGTATTTATAGAAGGAATTTGGAGGTTCTTTTCTATTAAATTGTTTGGTGATTATTCGGAGTGTTTTGCTCTGGAATCGTTGCATGATTTCCAAATTTGAGTTGCTAGCAGATCCCCACAGTTGAATGCCATATGTCCATATTGGTTTTATTATGACTTTGTATATTAACATTTTGTTAGTTAAGTTTAATTACGATTTTCTGCCAATAAACCAGTACACTAGTCGTAGTTTAAAACCCAGTTGCTTTCGTTTTGGAAATATATGCGATTTCCGTCTTCTGTCAAGATGTAAACATAGATATTTAACTTCGTTTTTCTGGGTTAGCGGTTGATTATTTAATTGCACTGATGGACGTGTATCTTTTCTCAGTGTGAAGGTAACATGAATTGATTTGGTCTCATTCACTCGAATTTTCCATTTCCGTAACCATGTCTGAATTTTGTTGAGGCTATCTTGTAGGTTTCTTGAAGTGATCACTAGATCATGGTGAGATGCCAATAGGGCGATGTCCTCTGCGAAAGTAGCTGTTGTTGTGGTTGTTGAGGTCGATACATCTGCAGTGAACAGCTGATAGAGCATCCTGCTTTACTAAAATATAAGTCTGAACCTTCTGATTCAGTATCTGTCACATAAGTAGGATTTTATAAGTACATAGAATTGATGAGGCAGGTTTTTTAGTTTATATAGTAGGCCTTTGTGCCAGACTTTATCAAAGGCCTGGCTTATATCAAGAAATGCCGCTGAACAGTATCTTTTATTTTCGAGATCGCAGTTGATTTGTTTAACTATTCTATGAGCCTGTTCTATTGTTCCATGCTCTTGTCGAAATCCAAATTGAATTCTGGGACGATATTTGAACTGTCTAGTATTGACTGATACGTTTCATTATTAATTTTTATAGGACTTCGGAAAGCACTGGCAATAAACTTATAGGTATATATGATGTTAATTCTTCAAATTTTTTGCCTGGTTTTGGTATCATAATTATAATTGCTGTTTTCAGTTTTTGTGGGAAATGATTTAGGGTAATTATGGCGTTAAAAATTTGTAGTATTGCAGTTATTCATTTCTTCGTTAATTTCTGGAGTATTCAGCCTCTTATCAGATCATAACCAGGGGCTTTCTTTGGATCAATCTCGTTCATTATGACATTTCTAACATCATAAAATTCGAATTTGGTATGGGAAACTCCATTTGAAAAGGTTCCTTTAGAACTCTACTTATTTCCTCCAGCTCTTCAGGTGTAGATTCCAAATTATTAGGTAAGATTTGTTAGAGATAGTCACCAAAGGCGTGTATCTTTTCTGTGTTGTTACTCGCCCACTCCCCATTGTTTTTTCTTATTGGTGGTATTGATCTCTGGGAGCTTTTTAGTTGTCTTGTGGCTTTCCATAGCGAGTAGTCTTTGATTTCTGTTGGCGTAAGCTCTTCTAAACATCTTTGTATGTAGTGAATTTTTATATCAAGTATACATTTTTTTAATTGTCTTGCTGCTTTATTAAATTTGTTTCTGTTGTACATTGTTCTCTTTTGTAGCCATATTCTTTGTAGCCTTCTTTCTCGGAAATCTCTTCATTCACAGTTGGAGGGAATATCAGTTATGATTGTTTGTAGTCTGGTGTTGCTGCCCGAACAGCTTTCTGTATGTTCTTTGTGAGATTAGTTACCACCAAATCGATCTATGAAGATGTTTTATGGTTTTTTAAATCTATTTCTTGGTCCAAAATTTCCTTGAACGTGTCCCAATTTGTGTTTTTGTTGCAAAGAGCACACTCCGAATATAATCTCCGGCTGGCATGTATCTGACGATATTTCAATGTCGGACCACCGCTGGATAAAATTGAAAATAAAACTGGCGCTCACAAACTCTACAATGGCTTCCGACCCCAAGAAAACGGACAGGACAAAATATGTCCACTATTTGAAAGGGGATCTGCGAGGAGTCGAGGATGTGCTGCCTAACAAGAAAGGAGATATAAAAACTTATTCTAAAACCATTCAAAACTCCATAATAAATGCCTATAAGATGTGTTACCCAATCAGGCGTGTCGATATTGATGGAGCCTCCACTCCGTGGTGGTGCCATGAGATTGACTAGCTCAGGGGGACGGCGAGGAAATCTTTTAATGAGGCTAAAAGGACCAGACTCGAAGAGGATTGGAACCTATACAAGTCTCACCTCAAGGAGTATAAAAAAGTCATTAGACAAAAACAAAGAGAAGCATGGGGAATGTATTGCGAGGAAACCTAGGATTTTCCCCAAGTAGCTAGACTCCAAAAAGCCCACTCAAAAGATCCTCACCGTCATATTGGTATACTAAACAGTGAGGATGGCGCAAAAACTGCCGACCTAAAAAAAGCCTTCAATTATTGATGTCATCTCACTTCCCGGACTCCAGAACCACAAATACGGCAGCCTGAGAGGATGAGGAGAATCACTACCCGACGGACGACGACTGGCGTATATCACGACAGATCGTCGACGCGGACAGACTGAGGTGGGCCATCTCAGGCTTTTCCCCCTTCAAATCCCCGGGAACGGACGGCATCTATCCAGCCCTACTTCAATGGGGCCTGGATGACCTAATGCCTCACCTGGTAGGAATCCTCAGATCCTCACTGGCACTGAGGTATATTCCAAAAGGCTGGAGAGAAGTCAAAGTCGTGTTCATACCAAAACCAGGAAGAATGGACCATTCCATCCCAAAAGCATATCGACCCATCAGCCTCACATCGTTTCCAATGAAGACCTTAGAGAGACTGTGCGAACGATACATAAGAGATGTGGTGATAACACGGAATCCACTGCATCCAAATCAACATGCATACACTCCAGGGAAATCCACCGATTCGGCTCTAAATCTCGTAGCGGCCCGCATCGAGAGATAAGGAACTCACCCTGGGTGTATTCATATACATAGAATGCATAGAACCACTTTTCCCAAAATAACAAATGAACTTTCCAACAAGAATATCCTCCAAACCATAAATGTCTGGATATATAACATGCTTTCAAAAAGGGCAATAAAAATCAGTGTGGACGATGTAACCATCATAGGCTTTGTTGTAAAAGGTTGTCCACAGGGAGGGGTGCTCTCGTCACTACTGTGGAACATGGTCTTATACTCCTTGGTCAGCAACCTCAACGATAGCAGCTTCTACACAATAGTATATGCAGATGCAGACACCATTCGTTGTCAATAAATCCAAAAAAGACGGAGATGGTTCTTTTCACGAAAAAAAGGATGCTTGCAAAACATCAAGCTCGAAAGCTCCTAGATACCAAACTTAATTTCTCTTCAGAGGTGAAATATTTAGGAGTCACCTTTGACAGTAAGTTAACGTGGAACTCTCACTTGGAAAACAGATTTAAAAAAGCATATATATCCCATGAGCAGTTTCGTAGAACCATCGGTCGCACCTAGGGAATGTCACCTAGGGTTGCTGCCTGGATTTACACCGCCATCATCAGACCTATGCTAACGTACGGCGCGATTACCTGGGGATCTGAAGCAAACCAGAGCTTACAGTCGTCCGTAAACTGGATCAAATCCAAAGAACAGCATGTCTCAACACAACAGGAGGCATGAGAACCACACCAACAAGAGCCATGGAGATAATCCTTGGTCTCACTCCCCTTGACATATACATCAAGGAGGTTGCTTTGATGACCATGACACGTCTACGCTCTACTGGTATACAACCTGATGTAGGATCCGGTAAACTGAGACGCAAATTGTGGCATGAGGCCCTCAGGGAGGTCCCACTGCTGCAGGCCAATACGGACTCGATTTCACCGGGATATGCCTTTAACAGGCCCTACAATGTAATGTGTAAAAACAACGCACAAGACCCATTAGGAGAAGGCGCAATCCGTATCTTCACAGATGGGTCTAAATCAAATGTAGGCTCACGATGTAGAATTTTCTCCAGATCCCTGAATCTAAACATGAAAAGGGCAATGGGCTGCAATGTAAGTGTTGCTCAACCAGAGCTCACTGCTATTTGCATCGCTGCAAACGATATTACCAAAAGGAAAGCCAGGCTAAGCCGAGCAGTAGAGAAACACTACTAGCCCTGAACACTCCACGTATTACATCAGGCCTAGTACTAGTATATCACATGGCCTTAATCGAAGCCTGTAACAACAATACGTTCACTTTAGGCTGGATTAAGGGCCATGAGAAATCGAAAGGTAACCGTATTGCAGACTCGCTAGCCAGGAAGGCAGCCTCCCACAAAATCTTGTGACCTGGCACTTTCATTGGTATATCAGCGTCAGCGACGACCGATCTATTAATGGAACACTCCCTCAATGAGTTTTAGGGTAGCTTGGACGACGTAGAAGGATGTAGGCTTGCCAAGGAACTGCTACAGTATCTGGACAGCAAAGTAGCCAAAAAATACGTGCCTATGATCAGGCGGAACCCACGAACAGCCACGGGTATTCTGACTGGTCACTGCCACCTACGAAAACACCTCCACAGACTGTGTCTGTCTAACACCCCACTTTGTAGAGGATGTGAACAAGAAGATGAGACTGTCGAACACATTCTTTGCGAATGTCAGACACTCTCTCATTTTAGGTTTCATGTATTCGGCGAGAACAGGCTAAGACACGCCTGTATGAGGGAACTTAATTCAGGCGACGTTATCGTCTACTTCAAAGAGGTAGGCTGGATGACGAGCTAGAAGGAAGTTTTGAACTCCAGAAGGATGCACAATGGGCCAATTGTGGCCTAAATGCTGTGGAGTCACCGACCCTTCCAACTTTTACAGATACAGATTACCCCAAAAAACTTGAAATTTGAAAAAAAATCCTAGTTATTTTCACGTTTTCCATCAAGAAAGACACGATAAAATGGTTTTTAGAAAAAAAATCCTGTGTGTATGTCGTCGTCGTCGTCGTCGTTGTCGTCGGCCACTTTTCGTTACATATCTTGTTAGCACGATTCAGCCTCCGGAGTGCAACAAGTCTCCAATTTTATGATTGAATATTGTTCTGAACATCTCGCAGATGAACCACATTGATTTTAAGCTCACCAGAGCCAGTACAACAGCTGCTATAGTACTTTAAGTACGACATTTTTGTCATTTTATGAGAAATTTGAGATTGTTAGCACGATACAGTAGGAGTATATACAAGTGACCAATTTTATGATTGGATATTATTCAGGGCGTCTCAAAGATGAACCATGTTAATATTTAGCTCACTAAAACCAGTACAACGAGTGCTATTGTACTTGAAGTACCAAATTTTTGTCATATTTAGAGAATTTTCAGTTTGTTACCACGATACAGCCTCCATAGTGTATAAAATTGTCTTTTATGATTGAATATTATTCAGGGCATCTTATAGATGAAGCTTATTGATTCTAAGCTCACCAGAGCGAGTACAACGAGTGTTATGGTACCTGAAGTACCACATTTTTGGTCCTTTTTGGAGAAATTTCGGGTTGTTAGTACGATACAGCCTTCGGAGTGTATACAAGTGACCAATTTTATAATTGGATATTTTTCAAGGTGCCTCACAGATGTACCCTATTGATTTTCAGCTGACTAGAGTGAGTACAGCGGGTCCTATAAATCCAGATATACTACATTTTTGGTTACTTTTGGGGAAATTTCGGTTTGTTAGCACGATACATCCCCCGAAGTGACTAATTTTATGATAGAATATTGTCCAGGGCATCTCACAAATGCAGAAAAGTAAGTTTTAATCTTCAAAACCGTTTATTTTTCAGATATAATTAAAAATATTACCAGCATATGTGATGGTTTTGTTATTTTTTATTTCTTTAGTTTGTTTAAGCAACATTAGTTGTAAAGCCATTTTTCCTCTTTTGTATTAAGTAATATATTAATTACATGTAATGGATAACCGTTGGATGTTACTATTTATTTAATTGTATTAATTTCTCCATCAAAATTATATTTGTTTATAGGAACTAAAAATGCTCTATGTATAAATTGACTGTCTCGACCCTTACTTCGTGGAATATTGATTTATCCAAACAATTGTTAATTTTGTAGAATTTTAAATAACTTTTATTATATTAAAAACGCTCTATGTATAATTGAATTATATGCTGCTAATTTATGTGACATGGGATGATTGGAATTATATGAAATAGTCACATCAGTGTGTGTTGGTTTTCTGTAAATTGAATAATTGAATACATTAATAACTCTGAACTTTCAAATCAAGAAAATTAATTGAGTTATTTTCTTCAACTTCTAATGGAAAGTGAATTTTTGGGTGTAAATTTTTAATATGGTTGAAAAATACATATAATTATCGTTCACTACCTATAAAACAAGCTAATATGTCACCTACATATCTATACCAAGGTAAGATATTTTTTGAAATGTTACATTCAAAGATTTTTCTTTCTAAACTGTCCTAAAAAATGTTTGCCAAAACAGGTGATAGAGGGCTTTCCATTGGTAAATCTTAATTTTGGATGTATACCTTATTTTCAAAATTGAAATAATTATGATTAATACATAAAGATTTTAAAACAACCAGAGAAATCCCACTACGCAAAACAACTACTTGACACCAAACATTCATTAACATCTAACACAGAACTAGTAGGACTCCATATTTGTGATAAGAAACTAGAGCTGAATTCCCTTGAAGGGTTAGAACTTGGAAACCCACAATATGAAGTCGTCCATGAACATATAAATCTAGGGAGTTATCCACTTTTAAACTGTTTTCTTAAGTAATAATTGTAAAGATCAGCATAGGGCTAATAATATCTAAGCTTTGATATTTGTAATATCATATCTTCTTCTTTTTTCTACTCATATATATTAAGTCAATCACAAGGTAGTTCACTTCTTGGACTAGCCAAAAATAATTATTAAATATCAGGTAGGCACCACATGAAATATAACTTCTGTCATCCTAACGATAACAGTAATATCGAAACAATTGACAAGTTTTTAGAAGTTTTACCATTTTTCAATATATTGTAGAATTTGGAAACAGTTGGTTTTATTAAAAAATAATTAGTGTATTCCACAGATTAAGGGTCGAAACAGTAAATTTCAAGATACAGTCAATTTATCGATACAAAATTCCTGAATAATGGTCAAATAAACATATAGGTTAGATACGATGACGAATACTCTTGCAGAACCAATTATCACCTATCTGCAGAGTGATAATGGGGAAGATTCTAATTCCAGTGAATAGTTATTCCTAATATAAATATATGTAATATTTTCCGGGTTAATTTCATAATTTAAAATAAATCAATTTTTAGTGCTTGCCTTTCGGTGGTTCCTTTAAATTGGTCCATCATCATTGAACCAGTAAAGTCTCATTTTAAAAGAATTAACGCGATGATAAAGACTATTTATTTTATTTATCGTATGGCACATACATGGAGCTACTCCCAAGAGTATGAAAATACGTACACAAACATGAACTAGCCAATTCAAATCTAACACAAACATGAAAATACTAAGAAGATACACTGGAAAAAGTGCATGAATGAACGTATAAATATGTAACACAGGTCTTAATTTACAGCGTGACGTCCAGGTTCTTCACCCACTCAACCACTGACGGCGTTAGTTTGATTATATCTAATGGGTTCTCAGCATAGGCCCTGGTTAGACACTCCCAAACTATGTGGCACATGGTTTGACGCGGATTATTACAGTCACACTGAGCAGATGTCAATTTTCCCCATTTATGCAGAAAGTCAGCGATTCTTCCAAGGCCAGTGCGGATTCTGTTAGCAGTCTTCCAGGTCTGTCGCGGTATATCAAATTCGTTAAGGTTTCTGCATGGTAAGGTTAAAATGAATGTCGGGCGTCATAGCCCGTATCCACTCATCTGACCAGGATACTAATAGCCGGTTGCACCAACCTAGGTTAAACTCTGATTAAGATTTAATCGTGGTTATCATTTTAAATTTGTTGAATCACCCACTTAATCACGACTAAACCGACAACTAGTTAATCGACCAAGATTAAGAACTTTTACGATAATCATAACCTTACAAATAATGTTTCAAACATTATGTTTGCATGTTTGGTTTACATAACATTTAGTACATTCATCAATAGTTTACAATCATTGTTAAAAATTTTGAAGCTGGTGAAAAATGGATAATTTCTTTGAATTTGATTTTGTTGTTGACGACGATATTGAAGTGTTAGATTCATTGAAAATGGATTCCCGCGACTAATATATCAAAGGCAAATTTATTTCTATTCTGTTGATGAAACAACGTTTTGAAAACGACTTTAATAGTAATAAGTAAAGCACTACTAATCATATTAGTTTACTTCGAAATACCTTTGAAATTATAAATATATGAATATGAATTTTTTTGTAGAAACAATAGCGTTACTTCCATGAACCAGTTGTTGACTTGTCTTCGGCTATATTCAACGGGGATTACATTACACAAATCTACAGTTTCCGGAATAGTAGTAAGAGTGTCTGAAGCTATTGCTAAACTGTATAGAATATTCATGTTTTTTTCAAACACTGAACAGGCAAAAAGAAACACCCAACAACAGTTTTATAATGTGGCATAATTTCGTCGAGTTCTTGGAATTATTGACTGTACAAACATTAAGAATCAGTCACCAGGAGGTGAATACGCATATATATCGCATTATAATGTTTTATAAATAGAAAATCACAAATAAATTCAACTGCACCCTTAATCACGTAGAAACTAAACACAAATGACCCAAATATTAAAATTTCCTGTTACACAGTGCCAACAAATACAATTATGCCATCATATTTTTTAAGTTAGTTTTGATGATACAGTTCGAAATTGTAAAGGATTCTATTCTCTAGTTCATAGTATGAAGACATACATTGAGTTACTTGTGTCTTTGGAGCAAAGATGGCATCAGGGAACACACTACTTGGTATGTTTCGCGAGAATACGCAGTTGGGCGACAGCTGTAGTTATACCTCAGATTAACAAATAAAATAGATATGTTTGTTTTTACTTTTTCCTGCCCCAAATATTGAATCACATTCTAAGCTCACTTGCGGACACTTCCACTACTTTGCCATATTTACAAATCATCTTTAGTTGCGCGAAAAAAGAAATTAGAAGTTTAATTGAAAATTTGTTAAAAAGTTAGGCAAATAAAAAAAAAGTCATACTAATTTATGCATTTGAGTCGCTACTTTTCAAATTAATTAATAATAAATGAATTTTATTTAATATTCTATATAATATTCTTATATAAATTTTAAACAAGTATTTGTTGTATCCTTAAATATCTTTATGGTTATAACTTAAAGTGGCAACATTGCTCAAAATTTCAGTACCTGTTTAATGTGTCAATAGTAATCTATTTAGTAGTTTTGTCCTTGTTCGTCGTTTGTTTATACGAGCGCCATTACGACTAGAGAGTAAACATTCAGTTCTTTCGTTTTGATGTACTTTTCAAGTGACAAAATAAACTTTTAAGTCAATTAATTTCATATTTTTGGATTATCAGGGTTCGTCGGTTCCAAGTTTGTCAGTTTGTTACCACGGCCATGTATCTGCAATACCATCCCCACTTTTTGTAACTCATTCATTATTTCACTACTGGCGTTTAGAATTGTTGGCCACTAAAATAAACGTGTTTATGAATGAATAGCCCTCTCTATGTTTATTATTACTTTAAGGGTAAAAACATAGTGAAGCATCGCATCAAGCCTCGCCTCGAGCATCGACTCAAACCAGGCATCAGAGGGCACATAGTGGGGCATCTATAAAAGCAGTTGTAAGATTTATGATAGCACAGTCGTAGTGAGGTATTGGAAAGTTGTAAGTAGTTGTTTATATATAAAACATGTTTTCCGATAGTGATTGTGATATATATGCAAGTGCAGCAGTAAAATGGTGGATAACTGGTAATAGTAATGGACGAGAATATAATGTCCATCCGGTGAACGAATTGCGGAGGCAATTTGGCGAATATTATCGATTTTTTACTGAACTAAAACGGTTTTCTGACAAATTTCGAGATACATGAGAATGTTTTTAAAAAGATTTATATATATATTTTAGAGTTAATTCAAGTACGGCATATAAAGACATATTGCAATTTACACCAACAACCCATTGAGATAGAGGAACGGCTTGTTATTACAATAAGGTGAGAAAACTAATCCTTAGCATGATTAACGCTATAAATGATACTAGTTATTGTAACAACTACCTTCCGGGTGCCTCATATATTTTTGTTCAGGTATAATAAAACGAGACGAACTGTTATTATTCATTTACTTGTATTAATTACATTTGTCGGTAAACCTAAGGAAACTGATATAAAGTGTAAGGGATGATACAGTTCCTAATTCCTCCTCTTGGTTATATTCCCTACTATCATCGGCATCATCATCTTCTGTGTGTCCACCCCCTGAGCTTGAAGATGTAACAGACATGCCTTGTGTTTCCAAATTAGTATCAGATTCCCGCGGAGTGAATTGATCCGAGAGAAATAGAAAACTTTTAAAATAAGGCCACTCTGATTCCAAATCATCAGGAGCTGGATTACCACTCCTATACTCCCGAGCTTTGTCAAAATGCTTTTAAAAATATTGTCCTAATACTTTCAACTTCCTTTTCAGTCCGGTGACTGAAACAAATTAAATCGAAAATAGGTATTTGCAGAAAGTTTCATTGTATTTAATGTTTTAGGTATCTTGCTACAGGAAATTCTTTCAAGAGCGTAGGATTCTCTTTTCGTGTTGGAACATCAACAGTGTCTGCAATTGTGAGAGAAATAACCCTATATTTGGGGTTGAGTTTACAACCGCTACACTTGCCACCACCAAGAACTAATGTATTCAGGAAGACTGCCAAAGATTTTCACGAAAAATGAAATTTCCCTAACTGTATTGGTAGTTCCTACTGCAAACATATTAGAGTAAAATGCCCATCACATAGTGGATCTATGTTTTATAATTATAAGAACTACTTTTCTATCATTCTTCACGCCCTTACAGACGCAAACTGAAAGTTTCTCATTATTGATGTCGGAGGATATGGCAAGCAAAGTGACTGATGGAATTTTCGTGCTTCAGAAATGTATCGTTTAATGCAGTAAGCTACATATTCCATCTAATGACTTCCTTCCAAGTTCAGCTTTCAAAGTGCCTTTTGTTTGTATAGCTGATGAAGCTTACCCCTCAATGATACACCTTCTGAAACCTTATGCACGTCAAAACCTTGATGCAGAGAAGGAAGCATTTAACAAACGTTTGTCCAGAGCGAGAAAAACGGCTGAATGTAGCTTTGAAATTATTTTCGCAAAATGGCGAATTCCAGGAAAATGTATAGAAACCAATCCAGATACTGCTGATAGTATTGTAAAAGCTTTTTGTATTTTACATAATACACTAACTGACTAAGAAGGTGAATTAGCAGGTATGCCAATATCGACTAATGCAAATGTCTCGGCAACATCTATACGGCGAGGGAGAGAACATAATGCGACACCAAAGACGCCGATCAAAATACGAGATAATTTGAAAACTTATTTTTCGTTGCACCCAGTTAATATATAATAATTTGTAATCTGTCAAAAATATGAAATTGTTATAATACAGTTTTTCTGTTTTATTTGCATTGTTTTTTTGTAGCGTAGCTGACATATTTGTAACATTGCTTATTTCCGTCCATGTTTTATCCTACACACATCTGTTGTGATGTCTCCTATCTCTTTTATCCCATATTGCAGGCCTAATAAATACTTCCGTTACTAATTTTTTCTTTATCTATTTTAAACACAACAATATGCTTTACCTCTTCTCACGTCTAGTCAACTACGATACTGACAGAAAACAAAATATGGCTAGTGTTGACACGACCTTGAACGCACCAATCATATATCACATTTCAGGCATCAGTCCTGAGAAGAGTCTTGAAAATCAAATTGATTTGATTCCTCGGAAACGGCGATGCTTGATGCGATGCTACTCCATGGTCGATTCTTTACTATGATTGGTTTATATTTAGTACGTGTATAGAGACCGAGAAAGTACAGTGACTATATACGAGACAGTGGCGACAATGCAACTAAACCCCGCCCCTTCCGCCATATTGAGGCAAATTTGAATATCAAATGCATATAATTTAAATGGAAGTCTATGATAAAATAATCAATTTGAAACACAAATACATGAAAATATACATTATATCTCTTTGATTTTGATAGGAAATGGGTATATTTAAATAAAACACGCAATTTTTATATTTTACCTAATAATATTTAGTATATAAGGATAAATAACGAAACAAAAAATAATAAATATTAATTACTTGTAAAGTATAATGGGGGACAAATCTTGAAAAAAATGATATTGCTGTAAGTACAACTGTTATTGTCTTCAAATATAACCATAGATTCAGTTAATTATCAAATAAAATCTATAAAAAACAAACTCAACAACAAAAATATAACATATATTACTTGATCGGTAACCTAAATTACATTTGCATCGTCAGGATTATAAACTATAAAAATTGATATAAATAAAATTTCTGATGTGTAATTTGTTTTTTATTGATTTTATTTGATAATTATGGAAAGCTTTTTTTATTTCATAACAAGTTACCTGCTAATGACTTACTACTATATTTTCTGAGGCGGATTTAAATTTTTTATAACTAATTTTCAACCTGAAAACAGTGAATCTATCAATTATTTTGCTTTTAAGTTGGTGACAATTTGGTAAATTGAAATGTATTTTCGACATTTCCTTTATAAAAAAATCTTTTATGTCTATATTCTGGAGTGAAACAAATCTAAATATTTTAAGAAAACACATTCCATTTCTAAAAAATAATAAAAAACCTCTTCAGTAACAAAAAAAGCGATTGTTCTTTAAACCTTTTGATTAAAGAGAGTTTTGAAAACTTCTTATATATTGATATTTTTGAACCTACTGCACCCACACAGGCAACACAAGTTTTTAAATTTTTCACAATACTTTTTAAAATATATCCTGAAATATTATATAACGAATTAAGTTCGCTCAAATTTAAATTGTATGAGGGAGTCTTTAATTCACTTGGAAGCTTTACTTCATCATATACTGTATTTAAGTCCTTAAGAGAATCCAAGAATCCCCCAAGAAACTCCAGTTCATCTTCTTCGTAACTACTGGTACTTCCACTTTCTAAATACTGTGATACAGATAATAATTTCAAGTTATTTTTAACTTGTACCACATTCGGTACTATTTGTTTGCTTCGTAACACGCTAAATAAATTTTCAAGGCAGTCTTGAGAAAATCGGCTAGTTAAAATGAATTCATAATTTTTTTGTTCCAATAATTCGGACTGTAGTTCTAACATTGATTGTGTTGAGATTAGAACACCCGTTTGTGAAGGTTTCCAAATTTTTTTATAGCCAACCAACATATCTGAAAATAAACTTATGAATCCTTCCAAAAATGATATTGTTTCTTTATAAATGTCAATATTAAATTTGCTTAGAGCACAAGAAGGATGTCTCGGAGTCATTAAATAAAACCATTTTCCTACTGGGTGAATAAACTATGCCGTTGTTAAATATTCTGGTTAATCAAGTTCTTCAGCCAAAAATTTGAGACTGCTACTAACTGAGTGACTAACAACATTAGTTGAAGTTGACACTTTCATTTGAGAAAAAATGTGTAGGAAGGAGATCTTCTGAGAGTTTCGGGGCAAGTTTAAAAAAAGTATCTCTCTGATGATTTAATTTGTCTGGACATGACCATGTTAGAGGGTAGTCCATACTTTAGAACAATATTATTTGGTTGGTAACTGGATGATTTTATTTGTCACTAACATATATTTAATATTTTTAAATAGGTGAGGAACATCTGCAAAGACATATACATTTTTATAATTATTTAATGGGTGCAGAATCTTGCATTTTATAGGACTGTACTTTCCAGCTTTAATATCCCAAGCTTTCCACAAAGCTTGATTACAAGGACCCGTGTCTGATGTAATACTTAAAATATTCAATTTAAGCTGGTCGGCTTTTTTAAATATATCTTTTATTATATTCTTCAGGGCAGCTCCGTTGACAGAGTCACTGGTGAAGTAATAGGCCACAACCTGTTTCCAACGTCCTGTAATACCTCCCAGCATAAAAACTAAGATGTGTGTCGCCAAGCCTGAATGTTCAGGGAGAGTAACATCTCCAAAATATTTATTCAAGGAGGTATCATATGTTTTTCCTGGAGGACTTTCAATTCTAAAAATGAAAACACCTCATTTAGAATACCTGAATCGAACTTCAAGTTCTGGAGTTTTCTCTGTAAAGTTCTGGTTGATGGCAGAGAATATCCTTGTTTTATTAGTTCAGTATATCCACTACTACCACAACTAAATTTTAATTTTAAAGAACTTGTAACGGTGTTGTTGGTCCACTTTATTAGTTTCGTTGTTTTTCCATTTTTTCTCTTTTTCAAAGCGTCTATTTGATCTTCGTTGAATATTTGCTTTAGTAGTTCACATTCCGAAGAATTGGGAGTTTTTTCTCTTTTTTTTATTAGCTTCTTCCGTGACTCTTACAGTTTTTTTGTATCGATAAGCTCTATGTTTTTCTCTTCCGTACAACTTCTAGTACCTGTTTAATTTAAGCTGTAACTGAGCTATTTCACTCATTGGATCATTTTCTGATATTAACGGTGAGGGAGCTGTGCATAAACTGTCTTCACTCAAACTGCTTTTAGATATTGACAATTGTTGACCTGATTCTACATCCAAAGCTAAATTTGAAGTAGATGGTTCCGGTGATTCCTCTGGCACAGTCTCATCTAGAGCTATATTTTCACCTAGAACTAATGATTAAACTATAATTGTAACAAAACACATTTAATAGGACAAAAACTAAGAGTTTTTCATTATTATGTTGGGATCTGTTATAATTACTAACAGATATCTACTTACCTGACAAATGTTTAGGTTTTTTGGAGAATTGAATTTTCCTTTTAGGTTTTGGTTCTACAAAGGAAAATATTGGAGGAACAGCATTTGACTTTAAAATTTTCTTGCCATCTACAAGAGGTCGCTCCCACATTTCAGGAGCAAAATGAATCTTAAACAAAATCTTACATTCAGTTTTATCTCAATAACGACAAACAATAATTTTAAATTAGATATAACAATTATAAGTCGAAAAACAAAGGCTTCTACCTACCTCACATGAACACGAATAGTCTGTTGGAGTCCAATGATCTCTTCAAGTTTTAATAAGCCATTCTTTTCTTCTAGATGGATCTCTAGGAAAACGTTTCATGAGAAACCTTTTTTTAGCAGAATTACTGCAATTTATTGCAGCACAGCCCGGCATTTCAAATGTTATTATCTAGGAAAATCAAAACTTGATAAATAGTATACAATTTCTAGGGTTAACTTACCAAATATCACGAATTTTCCTATTTGAAATAAGATTATTTATAAGTCCAAATACAAGTCCTTCAATTGTCCAAAGGTAAAACACGTCTTTTTCACTGAATGTTCACCAAAAAAGCACAGAACCAATAATTCTAATGACAAATATAACCAGCATTATAAGAAACTTCGTATACACCAAACGTAAACAAAGAGATTTTAGCCTCGATATGGCTGCCAAACTGCCAGCCAATCAAAAACGGGTTACCCTACTGTCGCCACTGTCTCGTATATAGTCACTGTACGAGAAAGATGACGCTTATGCCATCTGCCGTGCAAAAACACAAACAATGTGATGTAAACACTGTGGTAAACCCTATTAGTTTTGTATAATCAAAGTTTTTAAATGTTCATTTTTTAAAACTGATATTAAATATTTGTGATGTCTTCATCAAAAGTATCGTTCTGTATTCATGGCTGTTCAGATATGCCGTATAAAAATACTACGCAGTTGAAATTTTATAGTTTCCCCGAAAGCTCATTGAACACTGCATGAATAACCTTAAAACGTCAAAAATGGATAAATGCAGTAAAAGCCCTTATGTGAGTAAAATGTTCTTATTAAAAAATGTTATTACCTATTCTTTTGTGTATAATCAGTATGATACTACAATTGGCAGCTATTAGAAAAGTTCTAATTTTTTTTACATGAATAAAAGATTATTATCGAGAGAATAAAATGTTGTTTTCGGTACGATTCCATTGATTGGTGTGGGTACACCCTCTTTTAACTCAATTGCCTTCATAATAATATCAGTATCAAAAACGTCAACCATTGTGCTTGCACGAAGATACTCTTCCAACTGTCTGATCCCAATCGTGACGTCGAAATATAGTCGAGACGATTGTACGCTTGTGGCTCGTGTATGGCAGCACCAACTGACTGTTGACGATGAGCACAGCATTTCTTATGGTGAGCTGCAGTTCACCATGGGGAAGCGACTGCAAACTTGTGGCGAGAACGACCACAAAAAGTGATGGTGGAGCTTATCCATTGGGAACGGATTTGGGTCAAAACCTCCAGCAATATAATCATATAATCACCGTATCCATCTGATACAGTTCTGATATAAGGCTGAGCTGTAACATATTCACTCTCAGTACATAAATGTATTCTAAAAATAACCACAATTCTGTCAAAATACACTCATGACTGAAAAAATATGGTGAAAGCTGAGTTTCTAAAGCTTCGCTACAGTCTTTCTTAAAGCAAAGAGACTATTTATCAAGTATATAAATGATGCTAGGTCCAAATACATACACACACAAGTGAAGAACACATTAAGAATGGTTTTAAATTCAAAAGCACACCATAATAAATTAATAGTGATATAATTAAAAAATGAGGCGACAAAAATCGTATACTTACGTAAAATCGCAGTAGGCTGATCCATTTTCCTCATCCAAAGATACTGTTAATTTGATTTTAGATCCATCATCCATGAAATCTTCTGCTGTTAGCACTGATCTTCCCATTCGCAATCTTGCTTCTTTAGCCACATCTTTTAACATATCTCTTACTGCAACCTCCGCATTATTTTGAATGTGAGTCATATAAGCCTGGACTACGTCTGAAAAAAGGAATGATCAAATTATTCATGAGGTTAAATTCTTAAAGATAATATTTAATGAAAGCTAGTCATTGACAGAATGTACTACTAAATTTCATTATATGTCAACTGTCACTGTGGAAGTATTAACAATTACTAATTCATAATATTTGATACAAAAATCAATATAATTATTACATTGTTTACGTTTCTGTATGTATATTTTTAGTAGCACTAGGTCGGTAGCCACAAGAAACAATTCTTCGACTGTTCGACCTGTTCAATGTCCAGTATTACTAAGCTAAGAAAGCTGTTTCCATCTAATCCATCGTTCTCCCTCTATTTTGCCCTGGATAATTAAAGAATTAGCCCTTTTCTATTATAATAGTGTTTATCAATTATCGCTCTTTATGTAGGTATTCTAACAGACTTGCGTTAGATACGTGTGCTATCCATGGAATTTTCGATATAGCACAACTATTATGCTTCTAATGTGATTAGATTCTTGAACTTACAGTGTTCGGGTCTTGCATCCATAATTCATAACAGATCAAATGTAGCGCACTTCAACACTCTTAGATGCATTCAACGAATATTAGAGAATGACAACTAATGAATCTCTCACGTGACAGTTCTATACTCGTCGAGACTTCTTCATCGCCTTGAACCCAACAATAAAACACGCTACCCAATTACCTGAAGCATTCGACTCTGTCCACGATTTAACAATCTAAATTCAATTTGAGAAATGCGACAATAATTTTCCCGACTATCACTCATTTCATTTTCTTTGCATAAATTCTTAAACTCGTATCGTTGCAAGCATTACCTACTTACTGCATTTAATAAGGCTTTCGAGACTCTTTGCTATTATGGTGGGGTATCATCAGCGCATTTGATGTAGTTATTGACTTGTTCGCCAATCTAAATACCTTTATTTTGATATTTCAAGGCGAAAACATCTTCCGAGTAGGCATTAAAATGTATCTATAAATTTTGAAGTGTCTTTCATAGAAATCAATTGAGTGGCCTCATTGATTTCATCATATCGTCACCGCCTACCACGGGAACTATTCCCTTTACCACTGAGTACACCCGAAGTGTCAGAGAAAAAATACAAAAACTCAATGCAAACAAATACGATATATTTAAAAGTGAAAATATCTTAATAAACAATATAGTGGGTGTTAATAAACCAGTAGTTTCCGTCAAAACATCTCCCAAATCATCCAATCATAAAGGTACGTCCAAATTCAAAAAAAAAACGATAAGACGGTATAAACTTTCCGCTAATAAAAAAACGTCAGCACCTGAAAAAAGTGACTGGGAAACCGAAAGCACCGGTGACCCAGGTGATTTACCGGATAACACTTTCAAACCAAATGTAACTTCCTCCAAATACACTGATGAAATAAATAGAATCAAACATGAAACTAGAGAATTAAAAAATAAAAATCATTTCAAATTAGTTTATATCGACGAAGATATTGTAATAACCCTACTTTGGATTTGTATATATATATATGTAATAACCCTTCCTTCCTATACCTTATCAAACTCTTATGGGGAAGCCGCACAGCTGTCACCACTGTATCACTCTCTCAAGTTGTGCACTAAATAATAATGATAATCCGCTGTCACAAATCTAATAAATTCTGTTACCCTTCTTATTTTTTCTCACTGTGTAATAACTCCTCTCCAATGAAATGCTGTGCAATCCGAGCGGGTAAGGCACATCCAGTCCGACTTCTGAGCTAGGTACGCCTGGGCTTAAAACGGAATAATCTCCTTGCCAGGATAGGGTTTGTTCTCTGCGATCGGTTCCCTTTTTCCTAACGTATGTACACCCTCCCGGGGAAGTACGGGATGAGGGATAGGGTGATAAATAAAATTTATGGTAAACACCACACCGCGTATGTAACTAAAGGTATATAATAGCTATATGAAATCAGACCAGTCATATATACATTTGTCAAATACTATACCTATACTAATGCGTGCGTCAAAATTAAATTTACAACTTAACATAATCTGTCTACGCACTGGAGTAGCAACTATAATATATATAAAAAAAAACATTAGACGTACCCTGGTATAAATCTCTCAACTAGTAATTATAGGATATTTATCAGGTTCTCCGGTATAAGCCGGAATTATTCACAAAATAATTAATTTCGGATTCCGCGTATAATATTAGTAGGATGGTAAATGAGAAAAGAGAGAGAAAAAAAAATAGAAAGAAACCCGAGAGACCTAGGGCTTTCCTTTTTATATTTTTCTGTCTAGAATTCCCAGTCATCTGGGTCGCATTCGATTCAGTAAACAAATAAACATAGGCCAACTACCTTGTGACCACAAGCGAAATTTTTAGTTTACGTGTGCTTTATCACCAACGACCTTGGAGTATGACGACATTTGAAGTGGATATTATCCGTAGTGAAACAAAAATTCTTATGTTATAAAATTAAAAATAGTACAATTTTTCCGGTGTCAGCTTTTATAAGCCCCAAGGTTGTCTATCACCTTGAAATAAATGTAAAATGGAATTTAACCAAAATATGGTTTTCTTTTGTTATATATTAAAGTGGTCCCTGCCCACTAGTAAGTGATCCCGGATTAAAAGGAAAAGTCAATTCGCTCTGGCTTAGAACCAAATTTAACTCTGTTATTCTCGATTGCTCTCGCTCTCCTCTTATCTACCACACGAAACAAAAGACACTCTGTGTTAAAAAAAAATGAACCAATAATAACGTAAGAAAAATTCTACGATTCTCAAATCAAGCTTTAACATGCCCGTTTAAATCCATAAATTCTAAATCCTCGGGACACGCGGTAAATCTGGTTTTATTCACAATCTCTACTCTGAAAAAAATAGTGAAATGTCTGAAGTATAGGCACCCCTTACCAATAAGATAACTGATTCACGTCCCACGTTTAGGTTTTTCAGTGAACATAGATCATAATTAAACAATTCGAGCTCGTGCCTCGAACGCTAAGAAATATATGTTATTAAATAAAATAAACTTTTGTTCAAAAACTTACGGTAGAATAACTTCCCTTTTTATATTCTGCAGGAACTGCGTCTGTATCTCTAACTGGGTCGCTGCCCCGAAAATGTGAATATGCCGAGACGTGTTAGGATGATTTCGTGATAGCGTCGAGGGTAATCTCCACCGTTTTGTGCTCTGTTACTGGGGGACAGACTTCACTGTCAAGGAATCACCAAGTATTCCTATTACGCCCTGACACAACGGAGAAATTTTTACCTCGGGTATCACCAACACTAAACCACTATACTCTCGTACTCGGGGAAAACCTTTCCCTTCGCGTGTACGACCCGCACTCTCTCGAGCCCTGAGCCGTTCTTCCTTTTTGTTTTTTTCCATCACCCGACTTTGGGTGTGAGATGTTTTTGTTTTTCGAGTTGCAGTTTTTCTTTGTTTTTGAAGCGTGCAGACTTTTTGTTATCGAAATAATGATATTTTTTTTAAACAACTTTGTTTTGGTTTGACCCAGTAAATGTTTTATTTTTTTTTCTGTTTTGACTTCGTGAAGATTTTGTTAAACAATATGTGGGTCGTATTCTAGTTTCATATTAATTAAATTAAATTTTGTATTTACCGAGTGTTCCGAATTTTTGTACAATAATATATTCATGTGTTTTTCGCATTTATTACAATATTTCTAAGAAAGAAACCAGTACTCTAAATCCATCCAATTCACCGTCTACAACGAAAAATTTCAACATTTCGAAAAAGTATCTCGATAATATCGGTATAAACTTATTATCGAAAGCACTTGACATTTCTAATACACATACTCACAATATCACAATAGAAAAGAGTAAAGAATCAGAAAACAAGTGTCTAGAACTACCAAAAAGCTGTAAAGGATTAGAGAAAAGTGTATAGGACAAATAAAAAAGTGTATAGAAAGTGACAATAAACAGAATCAAGACAATTCTATCACCAAACAGACGAGAACAACAGAGAGAGCCTCTCTCAAATAAGTCCTTCCTTGTCAATTCCCATCTGCTAAGGGTATAATCTGGAAAATACATCAATCCCCGAGCACCCCAAAAATCAATGCAAAGCAAACTTCCAATGGAGAAAGACACCATTGGTCCTCGCACTCAAACAAAATCTTCTCAAGACGAAATAGTCAATGATGAAATAATAATTTCAGCCGAAATTCATAAGCCGGCGAACAAATCATGGGCCCAAGAGAGAGAGTGACGCCTCTGCAATGGCAAACCATCAAATAGCCCAATTTTAATCTCGATACGAAAACACAGTAACCAAAAACAAAAAAATCGCAGGTCTCCAAATGAGCATGAAAAAACGAATACACCCACTTCAGTGCCAGAGGACATTAACTCGATCTCCATTATCCCAATTGACGATCAGATGGAAATTACACCCCCTGAATTTTTAAAACCAAAACGTTACACATCGTTTAATAACATTATAAAACACAATAAAAAACAACCAGCAGTGGAGATCTCCAACAAATTCGACTCAATGTCGGACACGTCAGACGAGGAAACAACACAAACAAATAAAAATGTACAACACAAAAGGAAGAAATTAGAATTCAAGAAATACACAAATGCCGCCACATCCTCAGGAGACGAAATAGATATAACACAAAGAGAAAGAAGGAAAACCCCAAAATTACAAACAACAGCACAAACGCAACATATTCCCCCATCATAATAGATGGCAATGTAGCGGTGCACAGAGAGATGGTCAATCGCCTGAAGGATGAGATTAAAAACAATTTTGAAATCAAATATTCCAACAATTCTTCGATTGTCTTCACTAAGTCAGTCGAAGACTTTGAAAAATTGGAAAACACATTGCGTAAAGAAAAAATTAACCATCATACGTACTCGAGGCGTGAAGACAAAACTCATGCTTTCGTCCTCAGGGGGTTGGCCGAAGGACTCCAAATCAGTGACATCAAAGAGGAGATGGAAAAAATATATAAAATACCAACTAAAGACGTTCACCGAATGAGTACCAAAGGACGACCTCTGTACATTGTGATAACCGATTTTAAGATAACTCTGGACTATTTAAATAAAAATACCAGAGTTATCGAACATACAAGGGTTCAATGGGATCATCGTAGACAAAGTAAACCAATCATACAATACCACATTTGCCAATTGTGGGGACACGCGACAACCAATTGTGGAAGAGCTCCGAGATGCTTAAAGTGTGCAGAACCCCACCTCACCCCGGAGTGCACGAAAGAGCGCACTAAACCTGCCAAATGCGCGAACTGCGATAGTGACCACCCCACCAACGCAGAAGTATGCCTAGAGTATATCAAAAGAAAAGTGTGGCTTGAAGAGAAGTGGGCGATGATCCACAAAACTGAAGTTGCTCCCACAAAATACACCCCAGCCCCTATCCCAGCAGTAAATCCCTGGAATAATAGAACAAACCCTCCCCAAACCAGTCAAACCGATTTCCCGAGTCGTCCCTCAAAACTACCCCTACATAAACCCCGACAAAATACTCCTCTTCCCACGCAACAAAAAGCACAGTCAAACACAACATCCAATGATATTACAAAATTCTCAGAAATCAACAGTATGTTCAAAGGACTCCATAGCCTAGTCAACATGGATGAACTCTCCCGAGCTGTTGCAGACCTAATCCAGGAGATGAGAAAGGTCACAAACAAGATGGAAAAATTCCAAATCTACAACAACGTTGTTGCCGGCATAGATAACTATGACATCTAGGCAGGTAGGTGGTAAAACAAGCTCTCAAAAACGATACAATCTCAAAATCATTTTTTGTTATATTCAAGGAGTTTTTAATAAACTTCATCTAATTCGTCATTTTCTCAATATCCAAAAACTAGATATTTTCTTTTTAATAGAGACACTCCTAAAACAAAATGGTAGGTGCTTATAACCCTCCTACTAACAAACTTAGAGATGTAGATTTTCACAACATTATGCATTCGCACAATGAAGTTTTAATGGTAGGGGATTTAAACTGCAGACACCCTCAATGGGATAAATTCGTACACCACCCAAAATGGAAGTACTCTCCTGAAATTCTTTGACAATTCTGAATCTAATATTTTCAAAATCGATGACCCCACCCATTTTCTTTTCTCAAACCATGCCCCCAGCACTATAGATATGCTGTAGGAAAGAACATAAACAATATCTCGAAAATGAAAACTTTAAAAGACCTTAATTCCGATCATGACCCCGTCCTTATCCACCTAAAACTCCCACATACAATACAACACCCTAAAATACAAATATATGATGACACCACCACTAGTTGGTTAAACTTCAGAAAATACATAAATAATAACATTTACATCACAGATAAAATAGAAAACACAGGACACCTCATCAAAACAATCAAAAACCTTCAGGACACAATTATTGCAGCCAGAAAACACACAACCACCCTAAAATCTAAACCTTCCCCTCATAACACCCTTCCCGACTACATTATTACCCTTATTCAAGACAAAAATAGGATAAGAAAAAGATGGCAACAATCCAGAAGTGAAGAAGATACTGAAATATTATCAGAACACAATAAACTCACTCATTAAGGACTATAAAAACCACAACTGGACGATCTTCCTAACTAAATCTCTCTGGAGAATTGGCAAATATTTCAAAAATCCACTCAAAGAAATATCCACAATAGAAAATAATGGCCATACTTTTACCGATATGACAGAAATAGCGCAGAATTTCGGAGAGTACTTTCAGAACACTTTAATAAATAACTCACCACACACAGATTATCATCAACACATTTTTTAAAAAGTTAAACAACACTTACAGTCACTACAAACCATAAACACAGAAAACCTAGCCTCTTATACAGAAATACCAAACACCATTCAACAATTGAAAAATGAAACAGCTCCAGGACACGATGGCATACCCAATATCCTAATTAAGAACCTACCAAAAAAAGCTATTGTGCAACTGACTCACATTATAAACTCTATAATATGCTCAAGATCGCCAACGTCATACCCATTATTAAAGCCAACGTGTAGATAGCTATCGACCAATTTCATTATTAAACAATATTGCAAAGGTGATCGACAAAATCATTCTTAAAGGAATGCAATCGTTCACTAACAAACATAAATTAATACCCCCCGAGCAATATGGTTTCCGAAGTGGCAAACTATTAAAGTGATAAACTTCATAAGGGAAGGTTTTCGGGAGAAAAACAAAGCCATTATGGTCGCGATCGATGTATAAGAGGGCCTTCGATTCCGTATGGCTCGAGGGGATAATATTTAAACTTATACAACTAAAAATTACTTACTATTTAATAAGATTAATCAATTCTTATGTTACAAACAGGCAATTTCTCATAAAAATGAATTAGCATCTTGCTGGAGCCTACCCAATCCAGGCTGGAGTTCCGCAAGGGTCAGTGCTATCACCTTTGCTTTATTCCCTATTTATCCAGGATCTCGCAACTTCCCCAAACCTATTAACAGCTCGTTGCAATCCCAACTTTGTGTGAACGGACACTTTATTTCCCCGAGCAACACCTTAAAATATCTAGGTTACACAATTCAAGGTAACACAAACGCTAACGCTCACATAAGCAACCAGATACACAAGGCCAAGATTGTAATGAGCAAACTTGACCCTCTTATATGTAAACACAGTCAACTCACCACTCACAATAAACGACTTATTTACAAACAAATCATTAGACCCATATTAACATATTCAGCCCTAGTTTATTACACAGGAACAAAACACAACTTTCACTCTTTGCAGATGATACAAAACAAGGGTCTTAGAATGGCAATACAACATAATACAACCTACCCAAAATTTCCCAGAAATTCAAGTTGCATGACAAAGCCGAAACGCCCACTATCAAAGACTCCATCACTAAAATATCTACAAACTTTTACAACAATTGTCTGCCAAATGATCTTCGAAATGCTCTCAAAGCCGCAAATCGCACAGGAGACATCCGAGATAGTGGGTGTAGACTTCTGCATGGATCGCTAATTACATAATAAGGTTGTTAATCATAAACCCATACTTCAACGAAAAGGTGTACGTTCAGGGCGGCACAAAACCAAATTGACTACCTCCAACTTCCCCAAACATATAACTAACTAAAATCAACGTCTGACATATTACCACCCCAAATCTAAACAACCCCCTGTCAATTATGTAGACCCTGTTTTTCAGATGCTTTTCAGGGAAAACTCGGCCTAAAGATTCTAGGAACCATAGCTACGCCGGGGACAAAGTTAGTTAAATGAACAAAGTTTTTTGGATAATGCTGCTACGGCAAGGAGCCTTAAAACTTCATTCACGACGTACGCTGACAGCATGAAGAAAGCCAGACCACCGGCACTTACATTTCTTCATGCTCTCTGTAATATTTTTATAAAGAACTTTTTAATAATAATAAGTATTGGTGACATAACGCAACCCTGTCTAACACCGCATTTAATATGAACTTGATCTGGAACTACACGTTCCTCTTTCACTTTTAACAGTCTGATTATAGTACCTACAGGTTTTCGAGAAAATTTGCATTATATGAGTCAACACCAATCATATGCATGTATTGAGACAGTGACGTATGCGGTACGTTATCAAAGACCATTTCGAAATCGATGAGACGTAAATATTTTTTTCTACTTCCGCTACTATAACCGCACTTTGAACACGGGTTTAACTCGCACAAAACGACTCTTTAAACACTAGTGTTTAAAATGCGAAAAGTCACATTTCGTTTATCTTTTGTTTTTTAAACGTCAAATCAAGTGTATCTTTTGTATGTTAAATTTCATGTTCCGTGATAATTTTGTTACTCTGCGTCATTTGATTTGTCAGTCAGCTGTCAGCCATCGTCCGTCATGTAAAGAATATAATTCAAATACAATATAATTTTTTCTTTCCCGCGGGCGAAGAAAAAGAATAGTAAGCACCTCGTGTCAAAAAAGTCTTTAGTCACTCGTTTCACAAGGAACTCGTTCCGCTTCGCTCCACTCGTGACTAACGTAACCTTTTTGACCCTTGGACATATACTATTAAGAAATTCAAAGCTCTTTTGTAAAAGTATTCTCATGCATAAAAAACGTCATCACGAGTACGCATACCACTTCGTAAAACTAACTTTTCATTCACATTATCGATATATACGGTGATATTTCCAGAAGTAATGACTCACCAAATTGATGAATCAATAGTAAGGATTCTATTGGTCTTGTTAAAGAAAGACGTAATGACCCTAACAGTCTCGTCCTCTAATAATTTTAGTAGGTATCCCTTTCGGACCTGGAGCCTTTCTTCGCTTTGCTTTGCTTTATTCCTTGCTTTTTGTTCTTCAGAAACTAGAATCGGTGGACTTCTGTCTCTATCGAACATTGTTCTTGCTAGTGGTCTCTTTGGTCGTCTTTGAATAATTCTTTTATATAGATCACTTTATATTCGTCTACTAGAATCTCGGAGGATACCAATAAGTTCTACACCTACCTGTTAATTATCTCAGTTTTTTATGTGTAATTGGAAGCTGTCATGCTCATGGTAAAGTTTTTAAATTTCTAGACAAGATTCATTTAGCCATCGGTCTTTTAATTTTTCAATTATTTTCCGTATTTTCTTGAGTATTCTATTATATTTTTCTCTGTTTCTGGTTTTGTGTTGTCTTCTCGTATCCAATAGCCTGTCCTTTTTAGTACTAGGTGGTTTGAGATGCCATTTTTAAGCTGTAATCATTATTCAGGTTTTTATTTTTCACAGAACACGATAAAATAGGGTCTGAATGATTATCTGCTCCTGCGTAGGTCTTAAGCAACTTCATACAGGTTTTAAATATCTCATTGAGTAATGTACTGATATGAATTTTTATTTTTGAGTGTCTGATTTTTTATGTGTTTTGGGCGTTTTATATTTAATGAATAATTGTTAAGAATCTAATTTTTTATTTTGTTAATTTTAAGGAAAAATATTGTCTATCCAAAATTTTTGTATATTAAAATTTATTTATAATGAGTTTTATTTTGGTATTATTATTATGGGCGCCAGAACTATTTTATTTCAAATTAACCTGCTTGGTAACTATAGCCACTTGCACAGGAGCGGTTAATAGTTATTTATGTAATAAGGATCATAAAGACGATCATTATGGTACAAGTCGTGAATGTTATCGGGCGAGGCGTAGCAGAGTCCGATAACACGGCGTGTGCCATAATGATTGTTTATGATTCGTATTACATACAAAATTTTATCTGATGGCATTTATATCAATACATTTTCAAAAAATTAAAAACTGCATTTTCGACATGTCACAATGACAACTATTTTTAAAGGAGTAAGTATTGTGTAGTTTCAAATATTAGTAGGTGAGTGAACTGTGCTTTGCCATTTCCTTGACAACGTCATCAGGTTGTAACGGCAATATTTATTTATCGCTGTCAAACTCAATAATTATTGTCAGGTAGAATTTAATATAATTTAAAAAATGAGTGATTCTGAAGCTGATAGTTTACCTTCTGATTTGGAAGAAATGTCGAGAAATATCGTGGACTCCCTTTTGCCAGAAAAATCACGGAGTGTATATGAAATGGTGTTTAATCGGTACGAAGAATGGTGTTCTGCTAAAAAAATCAAGAATATCACTCATGAAAAAGTATTGTTGGCTTACTTTGAATGCTTATCTAAGGAAAGAAAACCATCTTCTCTTTGGTCGTATTATTCGATGATAAGAAGTATTTTATCAACAAGAGAAAACGTCGATATTAGTAAGTACCTACAGCTGGTTGTATTACTAAAACGTAAATCAGAAGGTTACAGAGCTAAAAAATCCAAAATTCTCACTAAACAAGATGTTACAAAGTTTTTAACGGAAGCATCAGATGATACATACTTATTTAATAAAGTTGCCATGATAATTGTACTAAGTGGAGCATGCAGAAGAGAGGAATTGACAAATATGCTTGTTGAAAATGTGATAGATGAAGGATCCCTTTTTAGAATTACATTACCGAATACAAAAACAGAGGTAATGCGAGAATTTTTTGTAACTTCGGGGAATATCCCAGGATTGAATATGGTAGAACTTGTCAGACAATATGTGAAAATACGACCTTGCAACACAAACCATCTACGTTTTTTTGTCACTTATAGAAATAAGAAATGCATAAAACAACCCGTTGGAATACATACCTTTGGTAAAATGCCAAAAGTTATTGCCACTTTCTTGAATTTACCTCGCCCTGAAGAATATACCGGACATTGTTTTCGGCGATCGTCTGCTTCATTTTTGGCTGATTCTGGAGCTGATCTCTGTACCGTGAAACGCCATGGCGGATGGAAAAGCCAATACTGTCGCTGAAGGTTACATCGAAAATTCGAAAGAGCAAAAGAAAAAAATATCAGAAGCAATTTTTGGTGCCAACAACCAAACAGGATTACAAGTTTGCCAACAATCATCAACTACTGATGTAAAAACTGTAGAATCCATTGGAATTAATATTACAAATTGTAGTAATTGTTCTTTTACCATTTATAATAAATAGTTTTGTACATAGTTATGCATTTTGAATAAACTTTTTTGATCAAACCATTACATGTTTTCCTTATAGAATTTCATTATGGTACTTAGTACCATAATGAATTCATTATGGTACTTAGTTCCATAATGAATTCATTATGGTACTTAGTCCCATAATGAGCTTCCTTATGTCATCAAAATTGAGTGACATAACGTTGTCATTATGACATGCCATCAGATAAAAAATATTACGTATTACAGTGCAATCATATAATATAAGTAGGTACACAATAATTACACAATTGTTCTACAGTTTATGGTAAAGTTGCACATTTTTGAGGAACTGAAGTTGGTAAGTTATTTGATCCGAGTTGTTTAGAATGTCTTTGTTTAAGCTGAAACTGTTGTGTTTGAACGACATATTTGTGAAACTCAGTCAAAATGTGATTCACAGTTACTATGGAATTACAGCTTGAACAAGTGGGTCTAGGCATAGTAGACATTAGGTATCCATGGGTAAGTCTTGAATGACCTATTCTGATTATTCTTATCACAGCTAAATCTTGCCTTGGGAAACTTACTAAACTACCTGGTTGAGGATGACCCACCGAGTGCTGTATTTGGCGTAAGGATGTGCCGACGGTGTCCCAATTCTGCTGCCATGATACTCTGATTCTTCTCTTGAAGTATGATTTTAAACCCTTACAAATGGCTATATTGTCGGTGACGGAAAATGTAGAAGCAAGTTTTGCCTGTTGGTCTGCATGTTCATTGCCTATGGGAAGGTAACCAAATTATAGTAACTGCTATTTGTTGGGATGTGATAAATTGGTAGGAGTCATGTATAGATTAAACAATAGGATAGTCGGTAAATATATTTTGGATGGATGAAGTTGATGCAAGTGAGTCTGTACCTACATATGGCAACGAGCTTATAAAGTGGGGAGATGAAATTGATGGCCTGGAGTATGCTAAATAGTACGCCTGTGTGAACGTTTCAGTTTGATGCGATTAGGGAAGATTTTATAGAAGTTTGATATGTTGTTACGGCACGGCGTACTCCTGTTCCATTTTTTGATGCATCAGTGTACGAGACTAAGTCATAGTAACTATTAGTTATGATTTCTTGAAAAGCATTTTTCATTAAGTGTTTGAGTGTTGTATGTTTGTCCTATCTCATAAGGGATGTGTTAAATTTAGGAAGGTTGGGAGTCCTTGGAGAAGTTGAGGGAATAGGAAGCTATGATAAAATCATCTAGTAGCTATGATAAAATCAAGGGGACTGGTTTTACTTTTGATATAGTTGAGAAGTTGTGTGAATTGTTAGAAGTTAATATGAATAATGGGTAGACAGGATTGAAGGGGTTAGACGACACGGATAGCATAAGAAAACCGTTGCTGACGTCTGATCCAAAGCAGGGGCTCATTAGCTTCGCAGTAACGACAACGGTTTACTACAGGGCTAGATCGAAAAGCACGTAGACAGAGACGTAAAGCAGTATTATGCACCGAGTTTAAAAGATCAAGATCTGATTTGGTGACAGAGATATATATATGTGACATCCAGAGTCTAATTTTGAAGGAATAAGTGCCCTGTATATTTTTAGAAGAGAATTCTCATCTACCCCGAGAGGGTTTTAATAATGTTTAATCTTTTGCAGTAATCGCTTTTGATTTCTCGAATATGTTGTTTACAGATAAGTCGAGAGTCAAATGTTAGACCTAGTATTTTACAGTGATACGGGAGACGTTACTAATGTAAATACTAGGAGATAGTGTCGCTGGCTATCTACCAAATTTATTAATTTTAGATTTTGTTTGCGATAAAGTTAATCCTAAGTGACCTATATTACTACTTAGGATATTCACTGCTGACTGGATTAGATTGGTTGTAGTTGTAGTTGAAATAGACATGCCGTGGCTGTAAATTATTAGATCGTCTGCATATAAGGGATACTTGATGGGAGGAAGGAGATCAGAACAAAGGCCGTTAAAAGTTAGGTTGAATAGATTGGGGCTTACAATCGACCATTGGGGAATTCCATCACACTGGATATAAGTTGATGAGAAAATACCATTAGCAAAGACTTCGAATGAACTTCAAGATAAGAAATTGTGAATTAAATGACAAATGTTTTCGAAGATATTGAGTAATGTTAGTTTATTTAGAATTGACTGTCTGCTTACAGTATCAAAAGCACCGTCAATATCGAATATTGCTGAAACGACTTCTTGTTTTCTGTTTAGAGCACCAGAAATATGGGATTAGACAAGAACTAGATTGTCTTGAGACGCTCTATTCCGTCGGAATCCCGATTGCTGTATTGAGATAACATTATGTTTATCAAGAAACCAGATGAGCCGCTTATTAACCATCTTTTCTAATAATTTGCACATGGAAGGAGTAATAGGAGTGATCGTTGATGTTCGCCATTGGTTGGTGTTGGAAAGTTTTTTAAGAAATACACACAGGATGTCATCTGGACACGAGGAAATATTTTTGCTCTTATTAAGAGCTGAGCAAAGCTGAAAGAAGGAAAATGAACAGTTAAGAGACGTAATATCTTGGGATTTTGTCACAGAACATGTGAAAGAGCTAAATCCGTATAAGTAGGTGTAAAATTAACTGTACTTTTAAATTGTAATTCAAAGCTTTTAACCAGTTTCAATTCATTTCTCATTTTCACTAACTACAGTATTGTTATAGATGAGACTAGGGATTTTGAAATTGATTTATATAATTTAATTTTATTCCAAAGTTGGGTGGGAGATTTATTCACATTGATGGGAGACACGTAATTTCTTCGTGAACATATTTTACATTGTTTTATAATACGGCTATTTTGAGATTAGTAAGATTTTCTTGTGTTTTATTTAGTGCCATTTTTTGTTGATTCATAGCAGCTGCACAGCTGGAGTTCCACCAAGACACAGTTTTTTCTTTGTGCGAAATAATATTTCTACCAATTTACAGATTCTCTGTATGTTATTGTTCAAATCGCCTGAGCAAGATAATGCAGATAAGTGGTTTCTGATTCAGACGTATAACCACTCCAGTCGGCTATTTTAACTCGCCAATACCATCTGGATACAGTATCATTATGACTGGACATATTGGAGTATATAATGATATGATAGTGGTCGCTATCATAAAGATCATGAGCAGTATGCTATTTTAGTACAGGAGCAAGTTTAGGGTCACTAAAACTAAGATCAATAGAGGAGAAGGTACCGGAGGAGAAGTATATTCGAACCAGTATTTAGCAAACAAGAACCTGTACGATGGATAACATTGTCGACAGTTTTCGATTAGGTTGAGAAGTTATATTTCTTTTAAAGGGTAATTAGGGGGGATATATAAGCTGCAGATAGTGAGTTGAAAATTGAGGTACCCCTACTAGCCCTCGCGTAGTTGGTGCGAACAAAATGGTACCCTTCATAGCTTTTTAGTTTGGGCAGTTGGTGTCTTGTAAACATAAGATTCCAGGTCACCCGACTGATATTATTTGTTGGATTCTTTCCAAACGAGGAAAAAATACATGACAAATCCATTGAATAATTTTGAATGCTGACTTAAGAAATTAGTTCTTGAGAGCATTGTGATGGAGGAAAATTAAGTTCATCTTCGGTTCCATTATCAGAAGATACGCTTTTACTAACAGGAAGGTCCTTTGGATTAGGTTGTCTTAAATTTTTTCTGAAGTCGTGTGACGCGGTTTTTAAGTGATCGTTCTTTTGTTTCGGAGTAAACAAGTGATACATAATTTATTAGTTCTTGGATATTAGAAGTAAATACTAGGGCTTCGTTAAGAGGATCTGAACTACCGTATGAATTTTCTAGAAACGCTGAGAACTGAGTTTCAGAGAGCGTGAGTTTTGACGGATTGTTTTTATAGAGGATCTGTATAGAGGTTTGAGAGTTGGGTGTTAGTTTATGCAGTCCAGGAAAAGTTTTCATAAGGGGTTTAGTTGTGTTAAGGGATGCTGAATAAGAGGGGGAGGCATTCGGTTGTTTGTTGGCAATGGGGATTCTGCGGGAGATAGTTGACCGAGGGTATCAACATTACCGTCACAGGAAGTAGCTCTTTTTGACCATGTAATAAAAGGGGAAAATAAGTTTAGATAATGGTTCAACCTGCGTTTGGTCAGCTGTTGATAGATTATTCGACAGGGATTCAGAAGATAAGAAGGAGGATGAGGGAGAGCCACTGAGTGAAGTAGTAGCTGGTAATTGTGATAGCGAAGAGGAGTCGGAGGATATTTTATTTTGTGGAGACGATGTAGGGTTAGAACAACAGTCGGCAGTATTTCCACTTTTTTTGCTCAGAAAACACACCAACCTGTGAGTAGAGACAAATATTCGTGAGTAATCAGAAATGAGGTTTGTATGCTAAAGTTATCATTATCCGAGACCGAGGATCCAATATAGTTACGTGGTCTGGTCACTGACTGTGGAGAAGCAATGGATGTCCCACAAGTTGGCGCATGTCCAGGGACTAGTGAGCTAGTGAGCTTAGGAGTTACAGGAGCTTTTAGGACAACACCCACCTCAGCGCTTGATGTCCTGCTAGGATTACCGTCTCTGTTCATAGGGAATATTATCAGCACGATGGTGGCCTTCATAACATTGCGGAACAACGGGCACATGAAATGAGGTAGCGAAGACCACACAAAAATAACCAATAGAACAGAATCGGATCTTCCAATTCTAGCTCTTAAAGCTGTTCCAAAAGAAGATAAAGTGAGGACAGATAAGTTCGAAATCATCATTCTGCCAAGAGAGCAGTGGAATGATGAACAAGTTGTACTTCCATTCGGGAGCACCGTGTGTTTTACAAACGGTCCTTTAATCAGAAATATTTGCCATCCTTAAAGCATCAGTGCAAAGAACTTAACGGGATGCATCTAGCATTTACTTGGATAGTTAAGCCACTATTAAAGCTATCTTCAGCCCCCGAACTAGTACGGTACTGATTCAGGAATGCGCAGACACTCTGGATAGCCTGACTTCAGAACGAGAAGTAGCCCTACTGTGGGTACTGGAGCACAACGAGATTGAAGGCAACGAGCGGCCCGATGTAGTTTCCATGCGAGGTTCCAACATGTCCTGCCGTGGACCCGAACCAATAATAGAGTTGAATAAAGCTCATACTTCAACCTTGCTCAAAGAATGGGCCCAGAAAAGAATTGAGAAATACTGGAGAGACTGCAACGGTCTCAGGTGAGACATACAATCGCATGCCCCGATATAACAAAGACACGGTGGCTACTGGATAAACACAGATCACAGCTACGACTCATGAATTGGTGTATTGACTGGCCATTGCGAACTTAGAAGACACTTACATCTGTTAAAAAATATTTCACACCCCTATTGCAGGAAGGAGAAATCTCTCACCACTTTATCGGCACCTGTGAAGTATACACACAGCTAGGAAATGAAATATTTGTTGTGGATTGAACTGAAAAAGAAGACCTACATGATATTTCTCTGAAATACGTCACGGCCTTTATACGTAGGCCGAGGTGTTTTGGAAGGAGACCAAACGAGTGAAGTAAAGGGAGGAGAAACTGGGGAATGGTAAAAAGGGCGAGGCATCAGCCGTCCATTCCATTCATTATATTCAAAAATGTATAAAGAAACTATTACTTAGTTATGTCACAAAAGTATATATTTTCAGAAAAATTGTATATTATGTAACGGGTGCGGAAAGTGACATTTTTCGTGGGAAGTATTGTCTCACGAGGCGCAAGCCGAGTGAGACAATTCCACGAGTGTGAAAAATCACTTTCGCACAAGTTATGTACACTATTTTTCCTACGACCACGCGATATACTTTTACCGAATCAGGCATGTACAATCTTGCGGTTTTTTGTAGATGTGAGTGGTTTGATATATGTGTATTTGTAATTACTTTATATTGTTTTGATTACTTACCTTTGAAAGTGGCCCAGAAAATTGTGATTGTTATGCGATGAAAAAGAGCGCCTTCATAAAAAAGTTAGAATAAATATTGGTACACAAAATATTACGAACATTTATTTTAACTACCAACAACAATTGGAAACAGAACATCAGAAATAAAACTGTTTTTGTTACATAAATATTGCGATTGAGAATTAATTATTTATTTGAATCACTGTAAAAATTAAAAGTAAAATTATTATTAGTGCAATCTATAAATTGCAATGGTGTATGTGCAAGATTGTTTTCGATATTTTCTTGTTCAAACCATGTTCCAAATAATTGAAAACGGATATTTTTTGTTTTAATAACATGAAAGTCCAAGAAATGTCGATGTAAACACACTTTATTTTTAAGAATAAATAAACGGTTGTGTATAATTTCTTAGCGCTATGAGTATCTGTGATAAGAACAGAACGTAACAACGATGGAATGGCCAGGCGGGCTAAGCATCCGTACACTCGATTTCTGACAAACAGTAAGGTGGTTCGAACCCGGGCTCGGTGATTTTTTTTTATTTTATATTAATAAATAGATTATATTATATGGACAAATCAACTTAGGAAATACGCATTTGACATATACATCAATTTGCGGGGTAAATAGACTAGCATTTCAACATTCAATTTAACAGCTTTTTCATCCGTACACGTATGGATAAGTTTTTTTACCTACTCGTATGAATAAAGGCCACTTTCCATAGAACTAGACAGTGCGATATATGTCACTTTCCTATGTGGTCGTAGGAAAAATATATTTTTGTTTGACAAAAACTTCTTTATAGTTTTTTCAGGAACACAGTCAAAGCTATTACTGAAAAACGCATTTATAAAAAAAGGATACATCATTTTAGTTCAAAACAAAGAAAACGGAACATATTTCGGATTAGTACCTGATTATTACCTACTGCTATTATCCTCTGAATCCATATTGTTTTCCGTATCGTCATGGTTGTTTCATGATGATAGGGAATAATAAAATTTACAATTTTCTTTGTTTGTCAGGATGTGAGGAAGTATCTGTAAATCTATAATTTTTAAGGGTTTTACAGGTATAGGTAATCGGTACAAAGGCACCAGCTGGAGCTCAGTAGAAAGATGGTAGTGGTTTCGAATAATGGATTGCCTCCATGATCCCCTGTAGATATCCCTTATTGCTACAAACTTAACTTCCCGCCTCATAGGATACGTCCTTAGAGGTTTGAGCTTTACTGGAGAACGAGGTTCCTTAGCGATGAACTTGACTGTAGACAATTTAAAATCAAACTTTAGCAAATTAAACGGTGTTTCTTCCCGACGTGTTCGAATAATAGCATCCCAGTCTTCGGGAATCTCATCTGCTTCTACTGCCTTTCGTTTCGATATAACAAATTTGAATAGTATACATTATGGTGTGAAATAACTTCAAAAAATGGACCATCAGATACAGGAAATGTATCATAACGTTGTTTTTATTATGTCCTGGACACCCATCACTAAGATGTACCAAATATACCATCATCATGCACTATCATCTTTAAGATTATTTACCCCAAAGGTATACTACCGCAACTGTCTACATCTAACGGCCAAGTTATCCCTCACATGAGGTAGGGGTACATTTTGCATAAAGGCTAAACAAAGCACCATTGCTTCTTCACTCTGAGCTCTTCTCTTCCATTTCTTCTTAAGGTCATAAAACTCCTGGGATTTCCTTTGTAACTCGTTTTTGGAGTTATAAAGCTCCGGTGGCTCTTCGACTGGTGAGCAGTGGTCGCAGGATCTTGCGAGTCACAAGAATCGACAGGAATAGGGCGCCACTTATTTTTTGGTAGTTTTTCAAAAATAAGAAATTACTTACACCACTCCTTTCTTCTCTAAATTCAACGTAACTTTGTAACCATAATGATATTAATAAAAAAAAGAAAACCAGAACCTCACTATATGGTTTTTTCAATGAAATAAGTTCACAGGCACATGTAATCAACTATTTATGATGAAAAAACAAAAATATGCATTAGATGCATTAAATGTAAATAAAAACCATAATAACCCCTAAATACAGCTGTATTTAAGTTCACATTTGGTGAACAGTTTATTTAAATTGAAAACTATATATACAAAGATATAGCAAATGCCTTATACCAAAAAAATAGATATAGCAAGTTACGGAAGATTTGATAACAAATTAATTAAACCCCCGTTGGGAGATATAATAATTAACACATGAATTTAAATTAGGAAAAGTCCAATAAAACACTGTACTATTATAAGAAGGTAGTATCACGTAATAAAGTAGTGGTAATAAGAATATGCCGGTACACTCTCCCAGTGGATTTTGATAAGTTGAAATGAACGCACCGACTCCAGGGTGGCGTATCGCTTAAAACGTCGTTTTCTCGGGCCTCCTCCCTCAAAAGCTTTAGACGGTTTATCAAAGCGTAGATATAGCTACTTCGAAACCCTCAAATATGCCATCTGGTTAAGACTAAAATGACGGCATTCGAACATGTGACTTGCTTTTGAAAAAACTGATACCGTGGACAAAAATTGCTAGGTCGGCGAATCTCGTTGTTAAAGGAAAACCTCTTTCCCCAATTCACAACAGCAGAGAGCAGTTTCTTAACAATGCCCGCAAACGAAAACCTAAAATTCGCTACTCCGTCTCGATATTCCAAAACCGGACCAGTTAACACGAAACTAAACGGACTCCAAATTTTTGTAAACCTTAACGGCCAATCAAGTTCTGATAATCCCTATGATACATTCTTATTTTCGGCTGACCAATGGAATATCTCCAATAAATATAACGAACTCCGAACTCAACCGAGAAGCCTCCAAAGTGTATATAAGTGACCAATTGTATAATTGGATATTTTTCAAGGTGTCTCACAGATATAACCTATTGATTTTCAGCTGACTAGAGCGAGTACAGCGGGTCCTATAAATTCAGATATACTACATTTTTGGTTATTTTTGGAGAAATTTCGGTCTGTTACCACGATACATCCACCTAAGTGTATACAAGTGACACAATTTTATGATAGAATATTGTTCAGGGCATATCACAGATGCGGGAAAGTTAGTTTTAATCTTTGAAACCGTTTATTTCAATTTAGAATATTTATAATTACACTGAAAGAAATTTCCATTAACCGTTAGCAAAAATTGAATAACAGTTATTAGAAACTTGCATGAAATAGGCATCAAGTAAGTTCATGATTATGGTTATTAAAGTCACTTTGTTGGACACCACTGAATAACTGTTAATAGATATAATTTTTAAGAATTTCGTATAACCGTTATCGAGTGCACTTAATAAGTATTATAAGATTTTCTAATAGCAGTCATACTGTCCTATAGTAAACATTACTAGATGTTCAAATAAAAAACAGAATTTCGTCCAACTGTTATCGAGTGCACTTAATAGATATTAGAGGATTTTCTAATAGCAAGCATATTGTCATATAGTGAAGGTTACTAGATTTTCAAATAAAAAATATCATTTCATATAATTGTTATTGATTGCACTTAATAAATATTATCGGCTTTTCTAGTAGCAATTGTACTGGTTATTAGATTTTCAAATAACAAACGGAATTTTGTACAATCGGAATCGAGGGCACTTAATTTAGATTATGGGATTTTCTAGTAACAATTATACTGGTAAAAAGTAAACGTTATTAGATTTTTTTAAGAATGTGATATGTCATATAACCGATATCGAGTGCACTTTTATAAGTATTATAAACTTTTCTAATAGCGGTTAGACTATAATACAATAAATATTATTATATTTTCGAATAATTATCTGATATTTTTAAATAAAACTAAATTTGCTATAAAACATGTATATTATAAAATATTTAAATTAATGGAACTAACTAGAGATAACTACAAAAATACAACATGATAGGTATAAAATCAAATAAACATATTTTCCAGTTAAGTTTAGATATCAAAGCTCCCAAAAATTCTTAGATTGAAGAAGCTTATAAGAAAAATACAACAATTCAAATAAAAATGTTTTCCACAAAATAAACTTAAAGAAGGATGAGAGACGTAATTTTCACATACTTATAAATGTTTTAGTACTTCGATTGATTGGTGTCTAAGAATCGTGAACATAGTCAGATATATAGTCACTTAATCGCCACTGTATTAATAGGTTTTTGAACGCCATTTATGTACTCAACCCAATTTAACACTGTCGGCGTTTTCAACCTAGCCTCGCAGTTAATTGCAAAAACTGCAAATAATCACCTACATCGCACACAAACTTTCAACACTCAACACTCCCAAACCAAATGTGAAAGTACAATTCGCGGCGCGCGGGTGTTCCAAGGTTCCAACCACAAATAACCAATAAGACGGGATCACATCGGTAATGTTCGGACCAGAAAAAACTGCATTTCGATGCTAAACAGCCGTTTCTTTTTAACAAATTACTGGATATCTTAATAACCGTTATATGAGGACTGCATAATTGTAAGCAGGTAATCTATTTTGTTGGTACTGAATAGTATCAAGTGGGTACCTAATTAGGACTAGTAGGTGCTGAATTGAAAAAATTCAATGAGGTCTATAACGAAATGACTATAATAACAGCAATTAGATTTCGAGTTAACTACATCATTTCATCGAATAACTGTTATAAAAATGTTTCAACAAAGTCAACATACTTGTGATAATTATGCACATGCTAGTAATCCCTTGAATTGTTTTAACCACTATTCGATTTTTTGTACCAGTTATTAAGGGCATCTTAAGAAAGAAATCTAATTAGGGCATTTTGCTCAGTGTAATTTAGCGCCTGATAAAAGTCGTAAATAACTATTCGAATTTCTCAAACAATTAAAAAATGGCGATATCATTAATTTTTAAACAAAAACTCTTCTAGCCGTAAGTATGCTACTAGGCAAAAAACAATCACAAAAATAAAATGTTTTAAGGATTAAAACTAACTTTTCCGCATCTGTGAGATGCCCTGAACAATATTCTATCATAAAATTGTCACTTGTATACACATCGGGGGATGTATGGTGCTAACAAACCGAAATTTCTCCAAAAATGTAGTATATCTGGATTAATAGGACCCGCTGTACTCGCTCTAGTCAGCTGAAAATCAATAGGGTACATCTGTGAGACACCTTATAGAAATATCCAATTATAAAATTGGTCACTTGTATACACTCCGGAGGCTGTATCGTGCTAACAACCCGAAATTTCTCCAAAAAGAACCAAACATGTGGCACTTCAAGTACCATAGCACCCGTTGTACTAGCTCTGATGAGCTAAAAATCAATAAGGTTCATCTATAAAACGCCCTGAACAATAATCAATCATAAAATTTGTCACTTGTACACACTCTGGAGGCTGTATCGTGCTAACAAACTGAACATTCTCCAAAATGACAAAAATTTGGTACTTCAAGTACCATAGCACTCGTTGTGCTGGCTTTAGTTAGCTGAATATAAGGACAGTCATCTTTGAGACGCCCTGAATAATATCCAATCATAAAATTGGTCACTTGTATATACTCTGGAGGTTGTATCGTGGTAACAAACTGAAATTTCTCAAAAATGTCGTACTTAAAGTACTATAGCTCCCGTTGTACTGGTTCTTGTGAACTGAAAATCAATAGGGTTTATCTGTGAGATGTCTTGAACAATACTCAATAATAAAATTTGTGACTTGTCGCACTCCGGAGGCTGTATCCTGCTAACAAGACATGTAACGAAAAGTGGCCGACGACAACGACGACGACGACGACGACATACACACAGGATTTTTTTTCTAAAAACCGTTTTTTCGTGTTGTTCTTGATGAAAAACTCAAAATTTTTTTTTTCAAAATTCCAACTTTTTTTGGGGTAAACCAATACTTTTCTCACATATTAGATAGGTTGGGAGGAAAAGTAATATGTTTTAAAACACCAGATTACATGAAAAAATCTTATATATATATATATATATATATATTATAGAAAATCTTATATATATTATAGAAAATACGCTATAAATTTGAATATAGTGGTAGTGAATCGTCAAGAAGAGAAATTGAATGGACGAAGGTGAGATATATTAGAGGAGTGTTGGATGAATAGGAACAATTAGGGAATGATTAGGCATGAAAGCAAATTTTGAAACACTCTCCTATAACGTGCGAAATGTTTATTATTTACAATAGACAACATTTTCTGTAGATGCTGAAGACTGAGTACGAAAAAATGATATCTTAGTTTTTAGATTTAAAATTCGCACCAAAACGATTGTCAGTCTCATGGCGTCGCTATTAACGCCAGCTTTCTGTAAACGAGATGTCTTAAATGCTCGTTAATTAATATAGTCTAAGATCCGAATCAGAAACGATCTTCACCCACCTGTTTAATGGACGAAAATTATTTTATATCAAATTTAGTATGTTCAAAAATATATTACGAGTGGGTTGCCTAACAAAATCCTGGCCAGACCATGTGTAACTCTTTTTTGGAGTAACAAAGCTCCGGTGGCTCTTCGTCTAGTGAGCTGTGGTCGCAGGATCTTGCGAGTCACAAGAATCGACAGGAATAGGGCGCCACTTATTTTTTTGGTAGTTTTTCAAAAATAAGAAATTACATACACCACTCCCTTCTTTTCTAAATTCAACTTAACTTTGTAACCATAATGATATTATTAAAAAAATAAAAATCAGAACCTCACTATATGGTTTTATTAATCAAATAAGTTTACAGGCACATGTAATCAACTATTTATGATGAAAAAACAAAAATATGCATTAGATGCATTAAATGTAAATAAAAACCATAATAACCCCTAAATACAGCTGTATTTAAGTTCACATTTGGTGAACAGTTCATTTAAATTGAAAACTATATATACAAAGATATAGTAAATGCCTTGTTTAAAAAAATAGATATGACAGATTACGAAAGATAAAAAAAAACAAATTAAACTCCCGTTGGTTATTTAATAATTAACGTATGAATTTAAATTACGAAAAGGCCAATCGAACACTGTACTATTATAAGAAGGTAGTATCACGTAAACTAGTGGTAATAAGAATATGCCAGTGCACTCCCCCAGTGGATTTTGATAAGTTGGAATGAACTCACCGACTCCAGGGTGGCGTATCACTTAAAACGTCGTTTTCTCGGGGACCTCCTCCCTCCAAATAACTTTAGACGGTTTATCAAGGCGTAGATGTATGCTACTTCGAAACCATGAAATATGCCATGTGGTTAAGTCCAAAATAGCGGCATCGAACATGTGACTTGCTTTTGAGAAAATCAGATACCGTGATAATAATGGCTAGGTCGGCGAATCTGAAATTAATTTACCACTCAACAACTGTACTATTTTAAGAAAATTGCTTAGTACGCTTACCTCCTTGTTAAAGGAAAACCTCTTTCTCCAATTCACAACAGCAGAGAGCGGCTTCTTAACAATGCCCCCAAACGAAACCCTAATATTCGCTACTCCTCGATATTACAAAACCGGACCAGTTAACCCGAAACTAAACGGACTCCAAGTTTTTGTAAACCTCAACGGCCAATCAAGTTCTGATAATCCCTACGATATATTCTCATTTTCGGCTGACCAATGGAATATCTCCAATAGATATAACGAAATCCGAACTCAACCGAGCTGGCTTAGTGAATTTCAGATTTATGTAGTACCCTAGTACTCAACCTGTTTAGTGAAGTGTCAACGTGAATCTAATCAAAAGTAGTACCTATTATGACTGTCATTGCAAATGACATTAAAAAGAAAACAAAATTCAATAAGGAGTTCGCAATAAAGGTATTACCAAACGACGACTAAAATCAACGACAAACTTTATTTATTTTATGTCTGAAGCCATTCTAAAACTTTGTGTACTCGTTGTATGAACTGTTTACGAAATGTAACCTCATTCAAATATAAACATTATATTGAAAGAAACAGTTTAATGAGTTTTATCATTATCCATTACTGGTAAGTGAACAATAAATTGATCTTTAATTATATATTTAATAAAGGTTTTAATTTCTTTTAGGAACTTGTGTAGCTGTTAACTAAATTACTGTTCAAGATGCAATCACCTGTGTTAATTAATAACAATACTTTGCCTAGATAATTTAGTGACTGTCTAAGCTGATTATAGATTTGAAATAAAATATATTTCAAAGTAGACACACATTCATTTCTTAATGCTTTAGGTAAGTCTGAATGTTACACCTTAACTGAAGTTGCTTTTCCGTTATAAAAGATTGTTTTTATTCAGCGTCTTTGGTTGCAGATATTTCCTGTAACGATGTTGTACACGTATCGGTTCGGGGAGTTCGGGAATTTAGTATGAAAACTTTTCAGTAGTGTTTGTACCTGATTTGAATATAATATTCTTCTAAAAAGGACATGTATAACTTTTGAACACTTAAAATCTCAGGAAGATAGTAGCGTTGAGAATTTTGCCTTAGGGAATAATGAGACCGACTAGGTTTGAACGATTTAATGTGATTTTCGATCAAATATTAAACTTCCAGTGGTAGCGCATTTGGTTTGTTGTCATGCTTTCCACGTTTGTCCGTTAGCGATTTTAGATCAATGCTGATACTTTTTTGCAATCGTCTCAACATTGCAGAAGTTATTCCATGAACGCAAATGAAAACCGTTTTACAAACCGGAAACTGAAGGTAAAGAACTACGTCATTTTGGGTTCGAATTCTATACATGTAACAACCAAAGTATTTTTAGTTGAACACCGTTGCTGTTACATTTACGTCACCGTCTCTGCTTAATTGGCTCCAGTGTTATGAGGTCACAAAGATGTGCATCTGGAAGGTTTTTTGTTCCAATCTTGTGAAAACTTTCTAAAATAACTTCACTTTGTGCCTCTGATAATGCGTCAAAACATTTATAACGTACAGAACTGCAATGATAATTTTGAGGTTATGAACAAGAAATTATTGAAAACGTAAAAACTTACTTGCAATTATCACCAATTTGCCTTTCTGGAACAGGGTTTCCTTTATGATTAACGTGTACAACGTTCTATTCGCGTATAACTTTACTTTTCTTCACTTTTTTGCCTTTTTCAAGGGAACGACGTACGTGCTCCGCGATTTCTATTTTGAAGACTAACAGCAACATTAAGTTTTCGTCTAATACAGCACAACTCTGTGACAACCATGCAAATCGTATTGATGTATGTGCTTTTGGCTATAAATATTATGTAGGGGCTAAGATATAATATTGCTAATAACTCAAAAAGTCAATTACTTGACAAATGTTGTTTTTGCTAGAAACTCTTCATATTTTAGGTAGTAAAAAACGAGGCAAATGTGATGAAATCATCTCCATTGCTCTAGAATATTAAGATTTTATGTATATATATATATATATATATATATATATATATATCAATACATATCCACTTCACGCCGCGAATGTATATATATATATATATATATATATATATATATATTAATACATATCCTCTATCTAAATTCTATGGAAAACATTGAAATAAAGAAAATATGCATATTTAGATGTAATACTAGTAATACACACTGTATTATCAATAATTTGAAAGGTTCAATATACTAATAAAATTTGACATTTCAATTCCATATGACATTACTGCAGAATAGACTTAATGACAGATAGATTTTAAAACGATTTGAAAAAGCAGAATACAGATGTCTCTATTAGCAATTGGCACTTATAAATAAAATAATGAAAATCTCTCTTGGTATATGAAAACGTAAATTTGTAATTTAAAAAAAAAAGAATTCTAGGTAACCAAAGGAGAAGAGAATTATTTATTGGAACATTTTAGTTAGTTGAATTTGAAATCCCCATGAGGCAACATCATAATAAGAGTTGTCTCCAATTTAATTTTGAATATTAGGGAATTTATATAATCGTTATCAGTTCAACATATCATGCCTTTTGTAAAGCCAGTGCGTGTACTATTCTACTATTCATAAAGAATTACCGCTAAAGTGCAATTGTTTTTTTGCGTTTTCTAAATTATTGATTTGGAAACGTTTGTTCCGGAAATTCTAATAATACGTTTTAGAATACGTACTAGATCTTCTAGTATCCAGTTTGGTGAGTCCAGTCCATATTATATATTATTCTCGAGAATTAATAGGCCTTTGATCAAAATTATTTCGAAAATAGATGCATCTTATGATTAAATTATAGTAACGTTACTTATATAAAATTCTACGTCAAGTGCAGACAATTTTGGGAACAGACAATTTACAAGAAAATTTACGTATTTTACATTGACAGATATTAAGTATAAATTTAGACATTTTGAACTTTCGGTTAAACTATTTAGATCGGAAATTTCTAATATAGATTGTTTTTAATATTAAGGTTTGATAGAAAATTCTATCATTGTTTATGCGTTTATGATATTTTTGAAGAGTTTTAATTTTTGTAAGTGTTATTTTGATAATATATTATATAAATTTGAATTCCAAATCTCTTTGGCTCTCTTTTCATATTCATTTTCATTATATTTGATAATTTTTATACTATATAAAATTTAGTATAATAAGTGACATTTAGTTAATCTCCTGACAGTAAATTCATATATGTCATAAGATAATTTAAATTGTCTTATAGTGTATTGGATAAACAGTTACTGTAGATTTGAATAGTGTGATACGTAATTTAGAAAATTATTTGGAAATTTACAAATTTGAATTATTAGTTGAAATCTTTGATCCCTCCCTGAGAAAAGAGTGAGTTGATTGGTGTTGTATTGATTTATCTTTCATTATATAAAATTTAATATTTATTTAGCCGGGCATATTAGTTTGTCATTGAAAATTTTATAGGTTATATTTAGAGGTAAGGGTGTTTTCACAATAGTGTAGTTATTATCGCAAATTGTGATCACAGCTACAAATTAAATTCAGCATCATATAAATTCATATTCATATATAAAATATAATAAAATTAGTAAAACACATTAGATATATTATAATATATATATATATATATATATATATATATATATATATATATATATATATATATATATAAGAATCAAATTTATTTAACACACTATAACTATTAGAAACGTATTATTGACTTATAATTAAATATAAAGCATTTATCTCTGTTAACACTCACCTTGTATTCTATGCAAAATCAATCAAATACATAATTCGATATTTAGTGGTTTAATTCCTCGAAATGTAATTTCAAACTAATAATCGTAACAAACAGCTCGATCTATCCACGATAATTGCCGACTAATCAACAATAACACAGGATAATATCAATAGTTTGTTGGTAATACCCAAATAATCTGTTCCATTATTAGAACAAGTTTCAAGATAATTTTATGTAGACAAATGTCAACCAGCTTGCGTAAAATTGTTGTATATACTTCACAATCGGCATTTGCTAAGACTTTTGCAATCGAACAATTTGATTGTACAATTCGAACGATTATACCATTTTTATACAACTCTAAATTAAAGACATTTTTTTAATAAAAATATGAAATTAATATATACATATATCTTACCTAAACCATATTGATCTATGAGTTCACACACCAAATCAATGCCCTTCTTATTAGCAGCAACTTGGGCTCTTACGTCTGAAATATTATCAGATAGATTTCTTCCTCCGGCACTTTTGATCGCTTTGACGAACTCTTCTTCTTGGAAAATTCCATCTTTAATTAGTAGGAACGATTTGAATGCTGCCCCTTCTTGATCAAGACTTGTAGAATGGGGTGGCATTGACCCTGGTGTTATACCTCCAATATCAGCATGGTGACCTCTGCTTGCAACAAAGAACACTGGTTTCGCACTTTTTCTGGAAAATGAATTTTACATCATAACTTACCACTCAGTAAACATATATGAAGTCTTATCAAAAATTTTTTATTCAAAGGTGACAGTGGTTTCCGTGAAACTACTACTTTTATTGCCTAAACGTACAAACAAAAAAATTGCAGGAGATAGCTGAAAATAAATACATCACAGAAATAAAAATTACCAGGCTTTATTCTGCATGATCATTGGTCTATAAGAAAACTGCTTCCAGTGTGGTGAGTATTAACAGCCGACAAAAACAATTCGATGATTTTAAGCAGTGATGGAACAAAAGGGGATTCACTATTATACGCCATATTAAAATGTGCAGTCAGCTTAGTGGATAATTGCCGATGAACCCCGTCAAAGGAGGTCAAAAGTTCAACAGGTGGTTGTAAAAATTATACCGTTAGATTTTGGAGATGCTCGCGGTATATAGTTTATAAACTACTTTGAAAAAGGCAAGACAGTCAATAGCTTCATGAAATAACTGGTTAGTTTGAATAAGGGAATTTCGAAGATGCAGCCCTATATGCAAGAAATTGATCTTTCAACAAGACATCTTGTCTTTGGCTACGACAGCAAAATTGCACGAATTATACTTGCGAATTGTTTCCACACCTAACATATTTTCCAGATTAGGTCCGCAATGACTTTTAACTAATAACATACATTCAAAAACGCTCGTAGGAGAGAAATGTGGTTCCAATGAGAAGATGATCGTCGAAATCAACACCTATTTTGTGACGAATTGTGAAACTATTTTCAAGGAGTTGTCAAAATTTTAGAGAAGTACTTTCAAAGGGAATTATAATGATTAGTTGAATTGAATTTGATGGAAAAAGTGGTTTTGGGAAAAATTATATCTGCTGATCTTTACAATGATTACTTAAGAAGACAGTTTAATAGTGAAGAACTCTCTGGATTTATCTCTTCATTGACGACTTCATAGTGTGGATCTCTTAAGTGTCTTCGAATTTCTAATTAGTCAAGGAAATCTAGTTCTTGTTGTTTATTAAAAATATGTATTATTTCTAGTTCTGTGTTAGATTCTAATAAATGTTTAGTGTCAAGTAGATATTTTGCGTAATGGGGTTCATCTGGTTGTTTCAATTTGTATACTCGTAAGTGTTCATTCTATCTGATTCCACAATTTTGGCTAGTTTAACCTGTATAGACAGCATTAGATTCTGGACATTCAAGTTTATATATCCCAGACTTTTTTAATAGGGATATTTATGTTTTAACATTTAAGAACTTTGTACTTACATTACTTTCTGTTTCAAAAGAAATTGTTGTATTTGTTTAAAATGACTCAAATATTAATAGAAATATTAACAGCAAATGTGATGGTTTTGTAATTTTGGATGTGGCTATTAGTTTAATTGTATTATTGTTTTTATCAAAATTATATTTGTTCATAGGAACTGAAACTGCTCTATGTATCCTTGAATTGTATGCTGCTGATTTATGTGACATGGGATCATTGGAATTATATGGTATTGGATTTCTGTGTCCTCTTAAATTTTTTCCATGCTCTCTTTTGCTTTCTTTCTTTTAGTGATTTTGATTGGTTTCTGCTCGTATCCTTTCATTACGATCTCTTGTTCTTTTTCCTTGCTTGGTCGTTTGATGTTTCTCTATCTGTTTTGCTCACTTAGTTTGTTTGTATTGTCAGCTCTACTACATTTTTGTCCCACTGTATTCCATCTACTGTAACTTTTTTGTACTTGATTCTGACTGTTTTGCCCTTTTCCTTTTTTCCGCGGCTTTTCCTTTTATTTGATCTTTCCTGTTTAGTTAGATCCTAATTTATGTACATTTGATTAGGTTTAACATTTATCAATGTATGTTTATTTTACAGAATCTTTGTTTTTTCCTCTTCCTTTTTAAGTGTTATTGAACATGTCATTTATCCTACTTTTGTTGCTTCTTCTATTTGGACATATTTTCTTAATTGCTGCGATAATAAATTTTCTATTGTCTGATTTAGAATCATAGGTTCTTCCATATTTATTGAAGACCGACTCATTATTATATTGTTTTCTCTTCTTTCCTTCTCAATAACTTCGATTGTCTGTCTAGTGTCATTTAATTCATTCTTAATTCTGATGTGTTCTTCTTTCATTACTGCATTTTCTTTCTTGTTTCGATCTACTTATTTCTACCACAGTTTTTGTTCGGTGCTCATTTGTTCTTTTTCCATTCTTATGCTATTCTGATGGTTTCATTGTCTTTCATTATTTTTGTTATCCAATCCAATCCAATTTATCTTCCAGATCTCTTTGTTGTTTTGCAGGAGATTTAAATGTTTTCTTAGTTCTAGCAATCGTTTTGCATAATTCTTTTCCCTTTTCTTTCATCAGGTGAGTAATAATGTCTGAGTCAACAGCTGACTGAACTGCTTACTTTTCCTAGCTTCATTTTACTGGATCCTACATTTAATTTTGTCATTGTTCCGTCTTTGTTTCCTTATTTCAAATTAAATTTATATAGATGTTAATTATTCTAGTAATTTTTATCATTGATATCCTTTTCAATCCTTTTATTATGTCTATAATGATTTGTTATTCCTTTGAACTTGTTTTTTATTTTTATATCAATTGAACAGTTATATTATGTCTTTTTTAGTTCTCTGCTTTCTCTTCTCTTGCATATTCCCTGCACCAATTTTTACGGTCATTTCGTGTCCGTAACGACATTTAGGATAAATCGTCTCTTTTATAGTATTTGAGAATAGGAATGTAGTTACTCATGTTATTTCAACTATTGTAATTTTTTGACAATTCCATCTGCACAAGTGCACAATTGTATGTTTTTAGACATCTATACTAACCTTTTTTGGTGACGACTTTAATAATGGCCTAGTGGCTGAAAGCCCTTAGCAAAAATTTTTAATAAACTGCAAACTCGTCGTTTCATTAATTCAATTGTATAGAATGCCAAGTGTTCTATATAATGCCTGACTTTACACTTTGGTGGTAACATATACATAGAACAAGTTCTAGATAGATGGTACAAAAAATACGGACAGATATTTATGTGTCGGAAAACAGGTTGCAGATTTAAACCTGGTGGATATAATTATTAGAAGCTGTCAAACTTTTGAATATTCGAAATCAGGTGTTCACCGAAATGATACTTGTGCAAGGTATATAGAAATAAAAAAGGCGTGAAGAAAAGCAGCTACAAAAACTTTATAAAGAATATTGGTACATCATGAACATTCTTACAATACTAGGAGATATGAGGGGATCGTTTTCCCACGCAGTGGAAAAACTATTGGTCAAAGAAATGCTAACTATATAGCAGCAAGAATTTATGTGTTGTTACCTGATAATATAAAAAGTTCAAAAAGTTACAATGTATGTAAAAAGCGAATTAAGAAGTGGATTATGGAAACAGATAGACAGTTCTTTAGCAATATATTAAATCAAACTCTATCATAATTAAGAGTATCCATTTCGGCAGTTTATGTGTCTAACAATTGATATGGTACCCCCTAAAAATTTACTATAAAACTTGACAATTTACTGGATTTAACTTATTACCGGATTGGACAACTTACTGGACTTGACAATTTACTGGATTTGACAAAAAACTGATTTGTTCATGTTTTCCGGTCACAATACAAGTAGTAATAATAACTACTTCAGTGACCTAAACTGTTTATTCAATTTAGTGTAATTATTTCCTATGTATTAGTGTATCGTTTTATGTATTATTGTATCTATCTTATTGAATAAATATTATTAATGATGTAAAATAAAACAACTCATGAAGTATAGTCCAAAATATAATTTTATATAGAGTAGAAATATGGCGAATGAAAACGACCGTCAGAAACAAAATAAGACCCGTGGAACAAGATATTTTAGATGTTTGAAACTCACAAGGAACCATAGAATAAGAACGGAAGAAATAAGGTCAATAATGGACGTCTATGACAGGGACACTGAAAGATGGAAAATTAAAATGGTTTGGTCACGTGCAAAGGATGCTGGATTCCAGATGGTTGAAAAAGAACTAAAATGGGAGCAACCGGAAAGAGACGAAGTGGCAGATCAGCTCTAAGTTGGGAAACCTACATCGGACAATCAATGGCAGATAAAGGTTAAAGAGAAGAACATTGAAACGTGAGGGAATTGTGGAGGGAAAAAACTTGATAGTGTAGTAAAACGACACAATATGCACAATTAGTCACTGAATGAAATAGTCTCAATAGGGTCGATTGTTGGTAAACGTTTGGTGTGATATGTTAATTGGTCAGATAATTGGACACATTTTTTTACAACGCAATTAATTGGGAACGCTACCCAATGCTTCAAGAAATAAATTACCTTCACTCGTAAGATACGTACCACTAATAATTCATGTCTATTTGTTCCAGCGCGATTCTCTAGATGATGCATACTTTGATATATGTATAGGATGTGAACTTCTATTTTTTAGCCAGCTAGATAACCAGACTTGACTGTCTTAAACTACTGTAATAAATGGCCGTATGTATCTACTGTAACCACTGTCACCACTTGTAATGTGTGAGTAATGATCCTCCTCGTTTTCTCCTTCTATCGTTCCCCTATGTCGAGGGAGAGACCGGACGGTCCTATTGTACTCTCCTGTCGAGAGAACAATGTGTTTGCAGCGGCACAAAAGGGGTAGAACTAGGAGTCCCTCTTTGAGGTTTGTCTCGTGGGAGGGCTGTTCCTAGCTCGAGCGATCAAGGTCGTCGTGGGGCCCCTTGGGCTTATACAGTGTGCCAAGCCCAGGTCCGTACTGCAGATTGAGTCCTTATTCTGTGCCTGTACTGCGGCTGTGAGAGGTAGGGTTAGAGAATTAAACTGTAGAGGATTAACCTAGAATATATACATATATTACAAGAAAAAAACAGTAAATTTCTAACATCAGGTGAGCAAACGTATCTAAACAAAACAAAATTTCTAAATATGCTTTCCAACAATTGGAGTCCACGGTATATTACATAAACAAATCAAATCTATAAATAGATTCCTTAGTAAACATTAATTATGAGATTAGACAACTCAACAAAATTAAGGAACGAACTCGATATTGATTCAGCAAAAGAAATACTTTTATAAACCATACGGTCACTGTAATACTAAATCTATATTCCCTGATATACCATAGTGACGGAAAAAAAACTATGAGTGTAATTTCCGATAAGAGTAGACAATTAGAGAAATTATGTTACAATTTCGGCGAAAATACTTTTATAAATACGTCACTATGATGCTAATTTATAATCCCTGTGCTATGAGAGAAAAATCTTATAAACAAATTTATAACTGCGAGAGAAACAAAAAAAACTTGAATACTTCTGCTAAAATCCACAATATCCGTCTAATACTTATCTAAAAAATGATGAGAGGCGCTGATATATAAAACACATTCGATATGACTGCAAAGAAATAATGATGAAGGAACGATATCCCTTGCTTAATTAATTACCCTTTTGGCAAAAGAATAATTCAACATATAAATTCATCCAACGACAAACAATAAAGTAATTATGGGTTAAAAACTTACGTTTTCGGAAATATTCACAAAACACAAACTGTACACTTTTTCTTCGAGGAAATGAGGGCCTGGGTTTACTACCTAGGTTCCTCACTATGAGAGAGTTACTTTTTCTCTCTCTATTTTCCTCCGAAAAATTCCCAATATTTATTTCAACAATTAACCTTGTTTGAAGGTTAGTTATATAAGTCGTGTTTGTAATTGTTTAATGTTTCAATAATTGAACCTGACCTATGCATAATCTTTCGTTACTAATAACCTTGTAGTAACACATATTGTTGGTTTTGGTTGAGGTCAGTTTATAAATTATGGTGTAAAGAAAAATAATTTTTTTTTATATAGGGTGTTTGAAACTTCCTATGTCATATCTTGTGTTTTATTACATCACTTCCCCTTTTGTAAAAGTGTTGCGACGTTACAGGACCAACACCTTTTTTATACCTTAACTAATGTATTTACATTGTCTGTTTTGCGAGTCCATTAACCTTACCTCGGCTTGCTTACAGTCCAATTTTACGTGTCGCGCACTTGACCGCACTCGCGTTTCCGAATCAACTGTTTTGTCCCTGACCTAGGACACGATTATTTACACTCGCGACACTGCTGCTTAGTAGATCGTTCATGGAGTGATTTCTCTCCGTCCAGTGTTGCGATCTGGGGTGGCTCGTCTCTTGATGCTGTATCTGCTCCATTTCTATCGCCTCTTCGTCTTGTTCCTGGGTTCTGCTGTGGGTATGTATTACCCATGCCATAAGGGAATCCCATATGCTGCATAACATCGCTATCCCACATCCTACAGTCTGCTGGATGCGAATTGCATTCAATATCGTGTCTACCATGTACTTGAGTAGTTGATAAGTGCAGTATATCCCAATTATACCGCTTATTATTGAACCTATCTCCGTGAACCATTCCCAGGTGTGTTTTAGGGTGGATTCGGCTAGGTTTTTGATTTCTTTGGCGTCGAAAATATCTGATACTGTATAACCTTGGCTATTGGCATTTAGGCCGGCTGCTCTGCGAGTGATTATGTTTTCGACCGCTTTTCTCTCGGTTCCGAATGTGAGTGTCCTTTGCGCTGCCTCAATTTCGTCTGGTGTGTATAGACCCTTTGCTCCCAGTGGCTGGATGGGACCAAAGTGGAGGTCCATTTCTTCGTCTGGTTTAATTATTTTAAGCTCGTTTGCTATTGTGAGGTGCGGGTTTAAGCCTAACCATTACCCTTCTATGTAGTATAGTGGTGGTATCATGTTGTTGCAGTCTATTTCTTCTGCGTGGTTTTGGATTATTCTTGTTAATGGTGCCATAAACTTTGTTTCGTTATTGACGTTGATTGGCAGCTCGTTGTAGCGTTTTTCCGTTCTTCTTATGGTGACTGTGGTTGGTGTACACTTCATTATATATAATACTTCGCCTAGAACTCTGCCTATATGGCCGGGTGCGTTCTCCATTAATTGGCTGACTGCATTTGGTAGAGTGTGAGCCATTATTAGTCTGTTTTTTAGTACGTCTTTCTTTATTATGCATCTTCTATGTATTGGGTCTGTATATAGCATGCTTACGTCACGTTTATATGCTTGCTCTATATACAGTAGTTTGCTATTTACATAGTTCATGAGATCGACGTTTTGGGGTAGGATTGGCGTTGTCGGTTGAAGGTTTTGACTGTCTTCAAGGGCAATGACAATCCTTGGGTGCTCTGTTTGCCATACTTCTAGCATTTCGTTACTGTTATTTCGCATGACCATACTTTTCGTAGATCCATCTCGTTCCGTTGAATAGTTTGTATGTCCATTTTTTTCACTCGCGTTTTTTTCTGTTTCCGCGCACTTTTGACTGACTTTTTTCGATATCACTGATACGCGATTAGTTCGTCTGCTATATGTAGCCCGCACATGACGAATGTCACCCAGGTCAGGATAACACTGTATCGTGCCATTGATTCGGTTTATCTTTTCAAAATTTATAAAATTTACAATTGTTAATACAACTTATCTTTCTTACAAACATTCCTAAAATTTCTTTGTTACAAACGTTTTTTGTTACCTACAATTTTTGTCATATTTATATGACGTTTCCTCATTTGACCGAGCTTCACACTTATTTAGGACTGTCAAATGAGCTCTCTTCTTTTGAAGAGAAAAAAAATTCTTGAAACCTATGCCCTGTGAGCTTGTTTCCCCATTATTTACTTCTATATTTAAATACTTCTGTAGTCCCCTTGTATTTTTGAATTGAAAAAGAACTTACTTGTGTGAAATCATTTTAATAATCGTACTACTAGTATCCTTTGTCTATTTGCTTGGTTATGGTGACTTATGGTCTTTTATTTCATTATTCTGTTATGATTCCTAACTTACTTAATTATTCCTATTCCCTTACTTTGAATTAACCTATGAATTGAACCCGTTAATCTGTTTGCATTAATAATATAACCTAATATATACGTGTATACTTGATTGTAACGTATTAGCTACGTTGTTTCAAGCTCATCGCTACCTATCTTGAATAAAGACCTTTATTTGTCCACCTTGTACTTTTTAAAATGAATCTTTATGTAACATAAAATAAATAACCTGACTTTGCTTATCTAAATACTCTTAGTGACCTACTTAATATTTATTGTCGATGTGTTACCTTTAGTAACTTGATTAATCATTATATTATTTCCTTATTTTAATTAACTTATTGGTGAAAAACAAAATTTTATGTGCATACTACGAATTGCGAAAAAAATTAAACTATTTATATGCATTTTAACCTGCAATTTAACTGGGTTATATCTCTGTGTTATACCTCTATTACTTTAAAAAAAATCTATCATATACTCCTAACTAGTTACTTACGATAGTTTCCCCTTTTAGTTACTTGCGACAATTTTGTTTTGGGACTAACTGTGGATCTTACTAGATTGAATATTTATTTTCTTCTTAACTCTGTTATCCTGTTTGTATAGAGTGCTATATTTTATTTTCTTGTCTTTTTCCGTGGTATGTTTTTAATCTGTTGAGGTGTACTATTTGTGTCTTCTTCCCTTTTTGTGAAATGATTTGATATGTAACCGGTCCTACTTTATCTTTTACTTTGAAAGGTTCTGTCCATTGGTTTTGTAATTTCTTTGATTTTCCTACTTTCGTGCTTATATCGAGTAAATATACTAAATCTCCTTGTGCAAATTCTCTTGGTGCTGTTTTTTCTTTGTATTTGGCTATCCTTTCTTCTTTTGCTTTCTCTGTGTTTTGTTGCATCTGTCTACTGTGTTCCTTGTAATTCCTTTGTTTTGTTTTGTACCCTTTGGTAAGTTTTGCTTCCATATTTATTGTCTTTGGCTCTTTTGGCCATTCTATGCTCCATATTTCCATTTTCTTCTGTTTGGCTCCTTTGGCCATTATATCCTCCATAATTCTATTATATACTTTGGCTGCTTTGGCCACTGTACTCTAAATATGCGCACTGCTTCGGTGCGTCTTTATCCTATATACTTTGGCTTCTTTTGGCCACCGTATTCTTCAATATACCTCTCTTGCCGTACATCTTCGGTACGTCTATATACTATATACTTTGGCTTCTTTTGGCCACCGTATTCTTCAATATACCTCTCTTGCCGTACATCTTCGGTACGTCTATATACTATATACTTTGGCTTCTTTTGGCCACCGTATTCTTCAATATACCTCTCTTGCCGTACATCTTTGGTACGTCTATATACTATATACTTTGGCTTATAATATTCGACAATAAACAACACTCGGAAACCGTATCTCCAAACCATGTACAAAACTGACTATCCTTATTATCCTTCAAACACAGCATTGTGCGGTTCAACAAAACTAAATTTTAATTAAACTATAAGTGTAATTTCCGATAAGAGTAGACAATTAGAGAAATTATGTTACAATTTCGGCGAAAATACTTTTATAAATACGTCACTATGATGCTAATTTATAATCCCTGTGCTATGAGAGAAAAATCTTATAAACAAATTTATAACTGCGAGAGAAACAAAAAAAAACTTGAATACTTCTGCTAAAATCCACAATATCCGTCTAATACTTATCTAAAAAATGATGATAGGCGCTGATATATAAAACACATTCGATATGACTGCAAAGAAATAATGATGAAGGAACAATATCCCTGGCTTAATTAATTACCCTTTTGGCAAAAGAATAATTCAACATATAAATTCATCCAACGACAAACAATAAAGTAATTATGGGTTAAAAACTTACGTTTTCGGAAATATTCACAAAACACAAACTGTACACTTTTTCTTCGAGGAAATGAGGGCCTGGGTTTACTACCTAGGTTCCTCACTATGGGAGAGTTACTTTTTCTCTCTCCTTTCCTCCGAAAAATTCCCAATATTTATTTCAACAATTAACCTTGTTTGAAGGTTAGTTATATAAGTCGTGTTTGTAATTGTTTAATGTTTCAATAATTGAACCTGACCTATGCATAATCTTTCGTTACTAATAACCTTGTAGTAACACATATTGTTGGTTTTGGTTGAGGTCAGTTTATAAATTATGGTGTAAAGAAAAATAATTTTTCTTTTATATAGGGTGTTTGAAACTTCCTATGTCATATCTTGTGTTTTATTACACTACTTTGGAAATTTGGGAACTTAGACTTTATTTTTGATACTAGGACTACTATTCGAGATAACATGATCGAAAGAATACTAATTAATGGTATTACGAGAGCTAATATTGAGTTTACGATTAAATCTATTCTTTAAAGAGTGACAATTTTGTCATCACATACAGTAATTTTGATTTTTATTGGTATATTTTAAGAAGTTCTGGTGTTTTCATACATCATATCTTTTGACATTTAGCAAATATTTATTAATTTTTCCCATTTCCGTTTTTATATATTTCCATTTCAGGATTTTTAACGCCGTTTGCCGATTTCAGTACTAGTAATATTGGAACTATTACCAATTGAAAAATGATTTTCGCTTCCCAGTTTCTAATTTGTTGTACTTTCGTAAGCCATCATTGAAATATCACAGGTACCTTTTCTCAATATTTTCCAAAAGAAACTATATTTCTAGAAAAATTAAACAGCATTTACGTTACCTATGAGGTTTTTGAAATCATAACTCTTACATTGGTGAAAAAATATGTTTTCAACAAGACCAAGTTTGGAAAAAGTAGCTCCCTTTAGCGGCCCGGACCCTCGCTCATTGGAGTCCTCTGCAGGGTCTAAGGCAGCCCAAGCTCCTATTGAGGGTTTGGACTGATGAACATGCTGGTGCAGCTGTAGAACTACCAAGGAGTAGGTTAATAAAGATAGCAAGACTCGTAACAGGGCACTGCTGTCTGAGGATACACCTACATAACCTAGGTATAGAGGAAAGTCCCCTATGTAGAGGTTGCGGCGTGGATGACTAAACATCGGCCCATGTTCTCCTAGTGTATCCACATTGGGCTGTTAGGTTAGGTTAGGTTTATAATGAGTGGGTCAATGAGGCCCTCCACTGCGACTCGCGAGAATCTATTGTGGCTCATACCTATTCAAATTTCACCAAACAAATTCAGCTTCTTGACGAAGCCGATTAATTTGCTCAGTGAATGATATTTCAGGTCCGAGGGCAAGAGAGTGGCCCTGCCAAACATCCGATACCTGATTTGCGCCGCGGCGGGGCAGGCACAAATTATATGCTCTGCTGTTTCATCATCTTCCAAACAAAGACGGCAAATCGGATCGTCCGACAGTCCAAGTTTCAGCATATGATGATTCAATCGACAGTGGCCTGTTAAGAGGCCTGTTAGGCACCGTAGATCGTGTCTTTTATAGCCTAACATTTGTTTGGATACATTATTCGAAGGATGTATGAAGGCCTTTGAATGAACCAATCCTGGTATATTATGCCAGAAGTCTAAAACTCTTCTTGCAGTCCAAGTATTTAGTGTATGTTTGACAACACTTGTTGCGATGCCAATTGTAGGTTCTGGTCCGATAAAGTCATGAGCGGCACCCTCTCTTGCAAGAGAGTCAGCCTTCTCATTACCATCCATACCAGAGTGGCCAGGAATCCAAACCAGCGATACCCTGTTGCGTTCTCCTATTGAGGCGAGTCTTTTTTGGCAGTCTAAAACCAATTTTGACGTTACACGGTACGAGCTAAGTGCTTTCAAGGCCGCTTGGCTGTCCGTGAAAATTTTTATTGATCTGTGTGTCAGGTTGGATTGCCCCAAACTCTCCACACATGAAGCAATGGCATAAATTTCTGCCTGAAATACGGTTGCATAGGATCCCAGAGATGTTGAGATTTCTGTCCTAGGTCTTCGACCGTATACATCCGCACCAGAGCCTGAGGGTGTCTTTGATCCATCAGTGTACCAACAGATATCTGCTCTTGAGAGTTCATCCTTGCGGAGGACCCATTCATCTCTATTTGGAAATAGGACGGTATAAGGCAGATTATGGTTTACTGTTGGGGGCATTATATCAGAGGTCATTCCTAGAATACTATGACTTTCGGTAGCCGCTAGCATTCTACTTTGCTCTGTATAAGCCTGTTTCGTTCATTTAGAAATATGCACAATTCTATATGTTGTCCATCTGGCCTCCTTTTCCAGAAGTATGTGGAGAGGAGGAAGGTCCAGGAGGACTTCCATGGCTGCTGACGGTGTGGTGCTGATAGCACCAGTTATAGCCAAACTAGCCTGTCTCTGTATGCCAGAGAGCTTTGCTTGGGCCGTTTTCTGTAAAGATTTTGACCACCAAGCAATGGCTCCGTATGTGATAATTGGTCTAACAATCATCACATATATCCAATGGATTTGTTTGGGACCCAAGCCCCAAGATTTTCCGCAGATCCTGCGACATGTCCACAAGGAAAGTCTGGCCTTATGGATGACTTTTTCCAAGTGAGCGTTCCAAGTAAGTTTTTTATCTAGGATGATCCCCAAATATTTTACTTCCGCTGCAAATGGAATAACCTCACCATTATAGGAAAGGGGCGGAAGGTCCGCCAAATTCCTTCTCCTGGTGAAGGGAACTATTACAGTTTTGCCAGGGTTAACAGACATCTGTTCCCTCTGGCACCAACTGTAGACATCGTCCAAAGTCCTTTGGAGGGTATTATGTGCAACCCGTCCTGACTTGGTTCTTGCCAAAATGACAAGGTCGTCTGCATACGCTTGCAGTTCTACCCCTCTACCCACGAGAGTACCAAGCAGGTCATCCATCAGGAGTGACCACAAAAGGGGAGATAAAACTCCACCCTGCGGGCAGCCCCTGGAAACCTTAAAGCTGATGGCCTCGTCCTGAATAGATGTAGTGGCTGTTCTATTAGTGAGCATGGCATATATCCAGCCGGTAATCGTTGGTTTAATGCCCTTTTCAGTCAAAGCTGAACCAATGGAAGCTGGTAGTGCATTGTCGAATGCTCCTTCGATGTCGAGAAAAATGGCCACCGCAATCTCCTTATTGTTAAGGGATTGTGTGATTTTCTCAACAAGGTTATGTAATGCTAAATCTGTTGATTTGCCTGTTTGATAAGCGTACTGGTGGATGCTCAGGGGGGAGCTGTATAAAGCTACCTGCCTGATATGGCAGTCCAGTACTCTTTCAAGTCCTTTAAGCAGGAAAGATGTTAGGCTGATTGGTCTGACAGATTTAGGGTGTGGGTCAGTGCGGCCCACTTTCGGTATATATACTACCCTAGCTGCCAACCAACTGGGTGGTATATAATTCCACGCCAGACTAGCTCTATACAATTTAATGAGGATGGGTATAAGTAATTCCAGTCCGTTTTGTAGCAGAGCTGGAAAGATGCCATCCTCACCGGGAGATTTGAAGGGCTGAAATGATTTTTTTGCCCATTCAATTGCCGATGCTGTGATAACGTTCTTGGCGACCTCCCAATCATTCTTTTTGGGCCGCCTTGCGCCCTCAAAGTGGGGAGGTCGGTTGTTATCCAGAGTCAAACTTCCAGGAAAGTGGTTTTTAATCAAAAGCTCTAACGTTTCTTTTCTAGAGGTCGTAAAAGTGCCATCTGGTCCTTTCATCGACCCTATCTCGGCAATCGGCTCTTTAGAGAGAATCTTGTGTATTCTAGTACTGCGAGGTATGTCGGATATACTCTCACAGAACTTCTTCCAAGACTCCCGTTTCGCCTTTCTAATTTCTTTGTTATAAGTTGTTAGAGCAGTTCTATAATGTTCCCAGTTGCCTGACTCTTTAGATCGATTGAATAGTCGTCGAACTTCTTTTCTTCGCTTGTCTAGGCTTTTGTTCCACCAAGTAGAGTTGCGATTGTCTCTTTTTGTCTTGAGTGGACAGTTTTCATGATAGGAGAAGATCACTGCTTCCCGAAGCTTGTCCGCCGCATTATCTATCCCATCACAACTGTTTATTGTAGTGAAGCCTTCCTCAATGTACCGTTGAAGGGAATTTCTGTATCCTCTCCAGTCAGTAGCTTTTGAGTCGCGATATTCCACTACTGGCCGTGGACCTATTTCAATGTTGAATTGACATTGGGCTGTACTACGTAGGGGAATCTTCGGAGTCTCTGTTATGGCCCCAGGGGACACAGGCAGGCATCCACTATAGAGGTTTGAGTTCTTCATATAAGGATTCGACTTCATGGATGCATAAGTAGCAGGAATGGCACAAAGGGCCCGCCAGTGGCCTCAGTGCCGAAACGTTGGCATGAGCTTGACTTGGCCGAGATTTGCCTCCACCCACCTAGTAGTAGTGGATAAATAAATAAACCTTGAGGTATCCGAGAGGTGTGTATACACCTCTTTCGTCAAAATACAATTAAAAATAAACGGTTTTAAAGATTAAAATCAACTTTTCGGCATCTGTGGCCCTGAACAATATTCTATCATAAAATTGTTTCTTGTATACACTTCGGGGATGTATCGTGCTAACAAACCGAAATTTCTCCAAAAATAACCAAAAATTCAGTATATCTAGTTTTATAGGACCCGCAGTACTCGCTCTAGTCAACTGAAAATCAATAGGGTACATCTGTGAGATACCTTCAACAATACTTATTCATAAAGTTGATCAATCGTATACTCTCTGGAGGCTGTATCGTACTAACAAACTGAAAATTCTCCAAAAATGACAAAAATTTGGTACTTCAAGTACCACAGCACCCGTTATACTGGCTTAAGTGAGCTCAATATCAATAGGGTTCATCTTTAAGACGCTCTGAATAATATCCAATCATGAGATTCATCACTTGTATATACTCCGGAGGCTGTATCGTGCTAACAAACTGAAACTTCTCCAAAAATGACAAAAATATCGTACTTAAAGTACTGTAGCACCGGTTGTATTGGCTCTGGTGGGCTGAAAATCAATAGGGTTTATCAGTGAGATGCCCTGAATAATATTCAATCATAAAATTGGTGACTTGTTGAACTCCGGAGGCTGTATCGTGCTAACAAACTGAAATTTCTCGAAAAACGACAAAATGTCGTACTTCAAGTACCATAGCACCCGTTGTACTGGCTCTGGTGAGCTGAAAATCAATAGGGTTCATCTGTGAAATGTCCTTAACAATATTCCATCATAAAATTGGTGACTTATTGCACTCCGAAGGCTGTATCGTGCTAACAAGACTTGCAAGGAAAAGTAGCAGACGACAACGACGACGACGACGACATACACACAAGATTTTTTTTCTAAAAACCGTTTTTTCGTGTTGTTGTTGATGGATAACGAAAAAATAACTCAAAAAAAATTTCAAATTTCCAACTTTTTTGTGGGTAAACCAATACTTTTCTGGCATATTAGATAGGTTGGCGGAAAAGTAATACAAGTCAAAGCAAATACACTAAATTTAACATTACTGCATCTTATTGAACAGTTTTGAATAAAATAAATAAAATAAAATTAGGACCAAAGTAAATATATGTATATATGGACAATATTAGATTTAAGCGAACGCAGAAATTTGAGTAAACGTAACTTCCATATTTTTAAAGTTGGTAAAGTAATATGTGTTTACCCCACCATAACAATATGACAGAAATTCCTTGTCTGTTCCAAGAGAAATTGTTTCAATTTTTTTTTGAAAACAATAACACTACTCGTATTCTTGATACTATCCGGAATACAATTATAGATTTCCGGAGCTAGAAATGAAAAAGATCGTTGATAGAAGGACTTTATCATTATCGGAGCAATGTAGTGGTTTTTGTTTCTAGTTACATATCTATGTGCAGGTAAGTTTCTTACATCTTTTATTGTGTGGTATTTTATAGATGCACATAGAAACTACAACTGTTTCAGGTCAAATATTTTGCTTTCCCTATACAATCGATCGAAGAATAGGTATAGGGTATAGACATAGCCTTGCTCTGTTTTTCCCCAGTATGGTTTTATGAAGGTTATTTCAAAGTCTTTAAAATTGTTAATATTTATATCGTTGCACGTGAACCAGAGCAATGCTTGATTGTGCAAATGAGATCTTATTGTCTCCTTCAAGTCCTCTATTTCACTAATATCCTTAGCTTATTTTTGAGTCATCTTAAGAATATTTTGGGATGCATTTTCCTTGTATCCCCATCAGATTTTGAATTACTTTCCCCATGATTGTAAATGTAATTTACCCCTTGTATATTATTATTTTGTTTTGTACTATTTTTCACGTGTTCCATTTCTCTTTCAAACTCCATCATTTTTTTATTGAAATCTTCTTTTATTTCCCTTTCCAATATTGTAAAATCCTGTGTATTTCTATCTTCTTTGATTTGTTTTAGTTTCTTATCCATTTCCCATATTAATTCCTTTTGTGTTTTCAGGTTCATTTCCTCTGCTATTGATAAGTTCAATTGGATACCTTGTTCCACGTCGTGTATCCTTGCATTGGTTTTCATTGTATTCCTTTCCACTCTTTCTATTTGTTCTTTTTCTTCTTTCCGTAATTTAATTCCGATGTCTTCTATCTCCTGTTTTCTAATTATGCCTTCTTGTATTAGGTTTCCATGTAGTTGGCTGATTTTTTCTTCTTGTTCTTTCTTATGTTCTTCAAAATGTTTTCTTATTTCCACTAAATGTTCTGCAAATTTTTCTTCTTGTTTGTCCAATCTTCTATTGATTTCTTCTTTTATTTCATCCTTTGTACTCTTTATGCCTTCCTTTGTGCTTTTAATATCTTCTTTCGCACTCTTCATGTTTTCTTTTGTGCACTTCATGTCTTCTTTTGTGCTTTTAATATCTTCTTTCGCGTTCTTCATGTCTTCTTTTGTGCTTTCAATATCAGCCATTATTATCTTCATCATATTCATCAGTTCTTCGTTTTCACTAGGTCTCTGTTTAGTATAATGGTGAATTTCTTCTACCATACTATCTCCCTTTTCTAGGTCCGCTACTTCTTCATCTTGAATAGCTGTTGGTAATCGTTCCTTTAACGTTTGTTTGTTCCCCTTAGTGTCCATGTTCCTTGATTTTAATTGTTCCTCCAGTTCTTCAACCGTTAATTCTTCAATGTTTATTTTTTTATCGGCCATTATAAGTTTTACCAAAACTTCCCAGATATCTCAAAAATAATGACCTGTTCCCGTCACTGGTTCGTTCAAACTCTTCGTTGGGTCATTCAAAATATTATTGTACGAGCGTTACACTTTGAGCCAGCAAAAATTGACGTACGTGTGCTACACGTTGGGCCAGCCAAACTTGTTGTATATTTATTTTATTGATTTTCCTTTTTTTAAGGAAGAGCCAATTAATAAATTCAGCTTAATAAAATGTATAGTTGTTAAAAGAAATAATAAAATTTAGTTTAATAATTGAGTTAATTTTAATTATAGTTAATTGATTTTATTGTTGTAGTCAGAAGTATAATAGTGAGAGTTGGGATTGTAGTGGTAAATAGTGTGTTCGAGGTGATGATGTTTTTACTCATACTACGTGAATAATCCAAAAACATAAAATTAATTTTGGCCACATTGTGTACATAAGATTGCTTAAAGTGTGTATAGGATTACTGCTACTGCTACTGTCAAATTTTTAACTAAGTTTTGTATATTCATTTAGGAACCAATTCACAAAAACTGATAGATGAACAAGTTTAATTTAAATATTTCAACAAGCAAAAATGCGAATCTTCAGGACGAGTGAATCAACTTTAAGAATCCAATCGACATAATAATATATTTTAGTATACATACTTATAAAATACCGGTGTGATAACAGTGAAATCTGGTAAATGCGATCCACCAGCAGATGGATGGTTGGAAAGAATGACGTCTCCTTCGTTAAACTTTTCCCTGGCTCTCATCTGATATTGAACTGCTTCTTGCATGGCTCCTAAATGAACTGGAATATGTGGAGCATTAGATACCAATCCACCATCGGCTCCAAAAACAGCGCACGAAAAATCTAATCTTTCTTTTATATTGGTAGATATAGATGTACGTTGTAGAATTCTGAAAAAACAAAATGAAATTATATATCTACTGTGTAAAATCCATTATATTATCAATTTCTCAGATTTGGTTTTGAGTATTTCAGCTACCATGTAACTATATATAAACGCTATTTTTAGAGATTAAAACCAACTTTCCAGCACTTATACACTCCTGGGGCTAAGAAACCTAAGTTTCTCCAGAAATGTGGTATATCTGGATTTATAGGACCCGTTATACTGGCTCTGGTGAGCTAAAAATCAATAAGCATATATTGGACCAATGTTCGGAGGTTTCGTAAATATCCGAGAAAATGTGTAAAGAATTAATATTCCCGCCACTTCAATAACTGGAGTTGATATTTAAGAAAATATTGGATGTCTAGCTTGTTTTGTAAACATTAAATCAACAGTAGGTAATTTTAGAACAATTCTAGATTGTTTTGTATTAACAAAAATTACTAGAGCGGCACCGTCAATTTCCTTTTATGAATCAGCAATTGAATTACCATATTATATTATTTCAGCAGAATCCAATTTTAATATTTCGCAAAAAATTTTGGCAATTAATAATCGGCGGCACAGTTCAATTACGTAAAAATAAACAATATTTTCATGAAACTCAGTTCAGCTGAATCGTAATTGGAGACTGTGACCAAAAAAATGCAATTTCTAAATCGGGGATGGTAAAACTTCAATAATTCACAAATTTAGCTGGTAAATACGGTTTACTATGATGTAATAAGCATTCTCAGTGAAAAGCCGAACTTAGCATTGTGTTGTATAATAAACCAAGGATTGGTACTCACCAACATTCACATAACTTTTTGTTAAAAATGTAATAATAATTATAGTATATAGTATTTAAATCAGTCTACGTGACCGTCGTGAAACCTGGTCAGCAGTAATTTTAAACTGAATCAATTAATCCAGAATGAGGACGCCAAATACTTAGATATGCATCTAGACCAAAAACTTCTTTGGAGAACTCACATTTTAATTAAGAGAAAACAGTTAGGCCTATACCAGATAATAGGTCAAAAATCCAAACTGACGTTAGATAACAAGGGCCTAATCTTTAAAACGACACTTAAACGAAATACAGGTCTGGGAGACCGCATCTGCTTCAAATATAGAAACAGTTAGGCCTGTACCAGATAATAGGTCAAAAATCCAAACTGACGTTAGATAACAAGGGCCTAATCTTTAAAACGACACTTAAACGAAATACAGGTCTGGGAGACCGCATCTGCTTCAAATATAGAAACAGTTAGGCCTGTACCAGATAATAGGTCAAAAATCCAAACTGACGTTAGATAACAAGGGCCTAATCTCTAAAACGATACTTAAATCCATATAGAGTTACGAAATACAGGTCTGGGAGACCGCATCTGCATCAAATATAGCAATACTTGAACGGTATCAGATTAGAGGCCTTAGAATTATAACGCATGCCCCATGGTACGTCCCACACAAAATCATAGCTAGAGATCTCCATATACAATTTGCTAACGAAGAGATTACCAACTTCTCAAAAAATATGCACACGATTATTTATTATAATGATGAATAAGATCGTCAAACCAATTAAAACCCAGAGTGAACAACTAAATACAATAATAGGGTACAGAAACTGCTATATGCAGATGGTGTGGTCTTAACAGCAAATTAAAAAAATGCAAAAATTAATAAACAATTGAACTAGAGCATAGATAAAGTGAGCATAGATAAAACCAAAGTAATGGTCGTAAATGGAAAAGAAGAGAAGATAAACAAATGTAAAGACAAACCATTGTAAAGAGTAATAACATTTGAATGATGAATTAACAAAAAAGCCAATAAGTCAATGAAAATTTACTACTAATTGAACAAATCTAAACTAGGCCACAAAGATATTGACATATAAGTAAAAATGAGATACATAATGCGATAACAGTACCATTATTAAAATACAGAAGTGATAACTGGACTGGAAAAGAGATGAAAGTGAAATACTGCACATTCAAAGCGCATTCACGAATTGTTCAAATATAGGAACTACAAGAAACGCTATAGAAAAAAAAGACTGAACGAAATAATAAGGAAACTACCTTCACGCAAAACTATATTAGGTTACAAATATATCGACATAAAAATGAAAATACATAATGTGATAACAGTACCATTATTAACAAATGGAAGTGAAAACTGGACAATAAAGAAAAAACATGAAAGTAAAATAAGCACCATGGTAGTAAAGCATCTAAGAAAAATAGGTGGAAAACCAACTTAGGATTAAGAATGAGGGAATCAGGGAGATGACAAAACAAGAGCTGATAATTACGAAAATAAGAAAGAAACAACTAAAATTGTTTGGGGATTTTGTTAGAATGGAGACAGATAGAATTACAAAAAAAATATTAGGAGCTCGAAACTCAAATAAAAAACGAGGAGGGAGAACCAGAAGGAAATAAGAGAAATATGTTTAGGAAAGGGAAAGAAGTTGGACGAAATGAGAACAATGGCAAGGAATAGAGTAGAATGGAAAAATGGTTACAAAAAGAACCTGACTCCGACGCCTGAAGAGGCAGAATAAGATGATGAAGGAATCGAGGGATATTTTCAAGACTAGGATATCCTGCTTAAAAAACACTATATAATATGAATGAAGTTTCTCATTTTCAGATCGCTGCGAATAGTCAATAGTATATTATACACCAAGGTGGTGAAGAGTATTATTATTGATCGAGCATCAAGATTATTTCGCTAGTGGCTTTGACCGAGGCCTATAAATGTCTTCACCACCGTGGTGTATATAGGGTAAATTAGGGTAATATAGTGAATCAGGTGATATCGTAAATTGCTCTATTTCCTTTTCGTGTACACAGATGTCGCTGTAAGTATGAACAGTTTGTTTGTCTATTCAGCAGGCACCTATTAGAAATGAGTCTTGTCTTAAAAGCCGTAAGTAATTAATAATCAGTAGAAAACTGTTTTAGATGGTCAATAATTTTTATAAGGTGCATGCGTTTGTAGATTTTGCTTCAAGTAGCGAGGCATCTAAAAATCGTTGCCTCTATCTCAAATGTTTTGCCATGCATTTCAAGTGTTTTTTATATGTGGAAGTTAGTTTTACTCTGATCTATCCAATTTTACGCTGTAGGGATATAGCCCAATGAGATTCTCGGCGTAAAGTCACGTTTTACTTTTTCAGGCGGAGGAGGTTAAGTCTAGTCTAACTTTTTTCTGTTTGATTTAATGGGGTTTGGTTTGGTTTAGTTTGGATTGTTAGTCATAATAAAAATAGAACACTGTACTCGTATTTCTTGGTCTACGTACAAGATACATCTATCACAATTGTTCCAGGAAAAAATGCCTACGTTTTATAAAATGAAAAGAGGATCCAGTCGTACTAATTGGATAGATGAACAGCTTAAAGATGCCGTAAAATCAGTTCAAAATGGAATGAGTGTCAATGCAGCCTCAAAGGGTTTGGCGTTCCATGGTCAACGCTGAAAAGAAGAATTGCAAACGAGTACTTAACAATAAAAGCTCTGAATGGACCGACGGTCTTAACACAACAATATGAGAAGAAGATGGGGAAACATATTCTAAAATTACCAAAATTCGGATTCTCACCGACAAAGACAAAGGAAATAGCTGGGATGGATCGGTTACATTTATTCTTAAAAAGAAATCCAGACCACATATCGGAGGGAGTTTCTCAAGCACGATCAAGGGATATAAACAAGAGAAACGTTTCAGACTACTCTTCATTATTGCAGAGCATCTTGGTTGAGCACAACCTTCTTGATAAGCCAAGAAACATATTCAACGTATATGAGTCCGGATTTCAGCAGAATAATAAAGCAGGTTATGTGTTGGCAGCAAAGGGATCCAAGAGCGTTTCAGCAATAACATCTCCGGTGAGAAAGGTGAAACTATATCTGGATTGCTTGCTGCAATGGGGAGGGCATGTTTTTATCTCCAGCGTGTGTATTTAAGGGCAAAAATGCAAAGGCCGAGTACAAAAATGGTATGCCACCGGGTTCTATTATTTTTATGTCAAAAAAGTCGGCATACGTGACCACTGACATTTTCTTTCTATGGCTAAGGAACCATTTTACATCCAGGAATCCTAAGGGAACAGTCGTGTTCATTTTGGGCAGACATAGCTCACAATGCAGCAGTTTGGATACATTGGAGTTTGTAGAAGAGAATAACATAGTTTTTCTCTTTCTACCATGCCACACGACCCACTATCTGCAGCCACTAGGCATTAAAGCTTTCAAATCCTACTGTTACAATGAGTGCAATTCCTACATCAAAATGAATCCAAATAGAAATATTTTAACACTCGTGTTTGAAGAATTGCTCGCAAAGGCATGGGTACAAGCAGCTACGACAGAGAATGCCATATCACGTTTCAGAAGTACAGGAATCATCCCTTTCAATTCTGATGCAATGACCGAATACGCCTTTTTGATATCCGCGTCGGAACAACAACAGAAAATCAAGGAGCGACGTGAGCCTGTTTCACCTCAACCAGGTTGTTCACACTGGCATAAAGTCCGAAATCCCGCGGAAGAAGCAGCAACTGCAAGAGTAGGAATTTGAACAGGCGGAGAATATATTGGAAAGCATGTAACCCCTAGTGCAACTCTCATCAGAAGCCACCGATGAAACTTCAAGAGTGGCTACAGGACAATCTAAAATAACTCCAGGAAAACTCTTGGATACCTATCGTAAAGCAAGTAGAATCTGCAAGGAGGAATTCCAGAGCTTTAGCTGAGATTTTCAATTATCCTTTGAATATCTACGAAGAAAACGATTAAATAAAACCATCGAGTCAGGAAAGAATGGGCGATCGCTAAAAAAGGCAACAGGACTACCAAAGGAAAGAGGAAAATCCAGCAGGCTAGGAAACGAAAAGATTCTACGTCTGACACTGAATCCGACTGGGAAGACGAGGATGATGACGTGGATGATGAACAGTGTTATTGTGTAGTGTGCGGTGGACTGTACAGTTGCACTAAAATGGACGTGGAGTGGATCAAATGTATTAGTTGCCAACTTTAAGTACACGAAGACTGTTCAAAATCTGGCAAAAAACAGAAGAACTAAGTTTACTATTTCACCCAAAGTGTATTCGCTACTTCACCCTTATGTATGGGTGAAATGGTGGATTTGATGAAAATCCCATTTTTTTCACTATTGTTATGCGTTAAAGAATATTTGACACCCCTATGTTGTGGCCTATGAATCTTTGATAAATGAGTATTTGGATTTTGATCCAATAAACAATGTCTTGTATTTTTTGAGGCTCAATATTTTTCTTCACCATATCACAATGATTTATCCTATAATTTTTTCCACTACTAGCCTAATTTAAGACAAAAATTAAAAAATTTATTGTAGAAATCGAGTAGCACTGGAATGCAAATTCGCCTTTCCACTAATGAAACAAAAATCAGTCTAATGCATATTGACATGTCCACTAGTAAAACTATAGCGTTCTGAACACATAACTTATTCAACCGTTGAGTGGGCGCTCACTGAGCAACGAATGGTTGATGTGTATCTCTTGAACGATAACTTTTTAGAAAATATAAATATTGAAACATTAACATTATGGCTAGATACAAACTAAAAAGGATGTAGACTATTTTTGGGAAAGTGGATTAGTGCCAAAAATCATGTATTTTAAATAACGTTTCAAATCTTTCGCGAAAGCGTCTGTGACGTAATCTGTTTCCAAACACCAGCGAGACGTCAATGGAGTTGTTATAAAAAATGAATTCAAAGTTTTATCAATTTTGTTCGGTGCCTGAGTGCGCGAGTACTACAAAAAAGACACCTGCAAAGATATTTATCTACGTCCAACGTAAGGGAAAAGAAAATGTATGTATATAAGTTAATATTAATCAAGTTTTCAATGAAAATATCGATCATGCGGAAGAAGAGTGTTACAACTCAAAATTTCTAATTTTTAATGTTTGTATAGCAATCGCCTCTAAATATCACCTAATTTTATGGGAAAAACCTTACATCTCTATCGCCAATTTCGCCCGAAAGATGGCGACATGTAACAAGGGGATTTCGGCGGATTTCATCGAATCTGCGAGAAACACGATTACAATTTAGTTTAAGGCCTACTTTGCACGTGGAAGTATTGTCCCGTCTTAAGAAGACAGTTTCTTACAAAAAACTGTTATAACCTGATAGACAACTCTTTACATTAAGGTAAGTATAATATTTGGTGGATTTTATATTAAATAAAGCGCTATTTATGAATGTTACTTTTTTGCTTATAATCAAGGTAGTAGCTGTTTGTTATTTTACATAGATTAAAGTAATATTTCGACTTATAACATTCTTGCACAGAAATTTAGATCAATTCATGTTTTATCTTAAAATGTATCTATATTGACTAAATTCTAGTTCATATAATAATAGTATAATTTTAAACAAGAAAAATTATTTTTAAAAGTATCCTTATTCGTTAAAAAAATTTTATACATTTTGTTTCTACCAAAAATGTATCATTCTTCCTTATTTTAAAATCAAATTTACACATAAAACGCAATAGTTTTCTCTAGGATTTTTAGCTACATTTTGTATATTCCAGTTTATTAAATATCATAAATAGCGTTTTAAATGTAAAAATCAAATGTATAATACTATCCGCACGAATCTTCTCTTTATAAAATGTATATTTTTTCATTGTCAATGTTTCATTGATTATATTGCACGGTTTTAAAAAACATTTTACTATGTATATCGTTTTGGACAGGGGCGATGTCAATATTAAAATCTGGTCGCATTTTGCGTATGTTAAATATTGATGCTGGGCCCAAATAGGGGAATAATTCAAATAATATTCCCGTTTTATCTAATAAATTTGAGTGTATCTTTACTGAGGATAAGAATGCTGCAGATAATCAGAGAGATAAAGGAAACATAACTGAAAACATTCCTTCAGAGGCACCCAATATTCCGTTGGTCAAAATTGGTGAAGCTATAAATTCATTTGTCAATGAATTCCCTGACCAAATGGATCATAATTTTCTCACCAGTATTTCTGAAACTCGAATCAATGATGAAATTTACGACAAATTAGCTGTACAAGTATATGAAAATTCATCTTATTATATTTGGGATTATAATATTGAAAATGATGGTCTTCATAGCATTTACCCTCACTCTAAGAATGTTATTCTTAATCAAGGTACAAGGTACAAGGTTCGCGAGGTTCAAACGAAATAAGAACTTGTGTATTCAAAAATATTGAAACTCTTTCCAATAAAAGCAAAGAAGATTTAGAAATAATTTTCTACTCTGTACCTATTTAAATTTTATTGGTAATAGTGACAGAGGGGGGATATAGGATAGTTCAGGATATGATCGAAAGATGTCCCCCTTGAAATACAAATCAACCTCTTTTTGCATTTTCTCCAAAAAAAATTTGTCTTCTAGATATGCGATCTGCTTCGTTTTCGGTGCCGCACTCTGTATGTAAACAAATTCCAGTGATTCCAATAATATGAAAATTCAGAAGATAAAAGACAACCAATGGATCGTAATATCCTCATTTAATACAGTGGCCATGCAAAAATGCGGTAATAGTATATTACGTAACGTGAGTGCGTAAAATGCATTACAACACGTGTTACGTACTATACTTTACCTACGACCTACTTATATTGATAATCTTATTAGGGGATTCAAAGTATAAATAAAAACGTACATCCTCGATGCCCAGCCAAGTTTCATTTCATAAAAGTCCATCCTCGATGCCCAGCCTAGTTTCGTAAAAGTTCATTCTAAGTAGTATTTATCTTTATGAAAAATGTATGTAGAATCACCGGAATTGCAAAAAATAGCGTATACACATCTCAACTATAGTGACATCAATCCCTTAGGTGGATTACTTTTCTCAGAAATCAAACACCGCCCGCGACATTAAATGGGTCACTTTAATCGTTTGGTGTATAATATATTATTGTTTACTAATATGATACATTAAGACAGCTAAAAGATGCGGATTGAATGAAACAGAACCAATTATCATATAATTCCAAATAACTCTTAGTATTAAATGCAATCTCATATCTGATAAACGTTATCCACCATTTACATATAGAATAAAATTCAACGTCTAATATCGAAATAATGAATTTTTAATAAAATGGCTACGTCTATTGACATTTGCTAAGTGGTTGCTAGGGAAGCCGTGCGATTTACTTTACAGCCGTGCGTTTTGTTTTACCGTGCGTAATAAACGTCTTACATTGATTGCCGACTGTGTGTTTTTGACTACTTACAGGGGTGGTCGTAGGTAAAATCATTAACAACATTTTATTAAACGATAGTTATATAATTGAATTGAATAACCAGTGCGTAGTTACAATGAACAATTTTACATTAAAAACTTTGGAAAGTAATACACAAAAATATAAAAGTGTAGAACTTCCTTAATTACAATTTTCGGTCGAATATTCAAAAACAGACTCTTTCCACTTAAATAAAATGCAAATAGACTCGGTGAATTTAGATGAACTGAGTAATATGCTCCAAGAAGACAAATCGAAATTAGCAAGATTGGACTTGACTCCTGTTCATTTTGAAAAAATCAATTTTTATACAATTTTATTATATTATGTTTTAGTCTTTTTAAGCATAACCTTTGTAGCCTTCACAATTTACAAAAGAAGACAGATCAGAAGAACGGAAAGAAACGGGAAAAAAGGGACGTCAAGAATTTTCCAGTTATCTCAAACTCCGGAGAATCCCCGTAGTTTTCTCTTTGGCCGGAGGAGTTAAGAAAGAACAATGGCTGATCTATGTAAAATATTTGCTTACGTTGTTTTTTTTCAATTAAGACTATAAAAAAGAATAATAATTGAATAATCCATTCGGTGTTAAACCTTTGTACAGTACAGTTGTGCGCTCCGAAACGATTAAGTAGTTAAAAAGTAATTAGTGAATATTTTCAAAGTGAACCAAAACAAGCAAGTAAGAATATCAGGTTAACTTTTTATTAAAACATTAGTAAAACAACACATTAACTAGAAGTGAATCTGAATTTAATATCAGATATAAATAACAGAAAATACTTCGCCAGATCCGTATTAAGGAAAACCTAGATACTTAAAAATGGATGACAACATATCTCAAATAGGGTGTACACCCACTAATAACACAACCCAACAACCCAAAACATATTCCTCAGTAGCAAACTAACAAACCAGAACAAACAATTTCCCATCCAGAAATCAAGCTATACTATTCGACGCAATCGAAAACACTAGGCTAGAAGACTACCTAAAGGCACTATGCCAAACAATCCAACCAAATAACATAATTTTCTGCTCAAAGCTATCAAACAACAGAATATGTATTTATTTGGCTAATGAAAATTTAGTGAACACATTCATCAACAATCACGGTAAAATCCAAATAAACCAACAAATACTACAGGCACGTCGACTAGTCACTCCTAGTCAAAGATTAATATTATCCAATGTTTGTCCCTCTATCCCCCACTCAGTCCTTGAATATGAACTTAAAAATCTAGGGATCAATCCCCTTTCACCCTTATCTTTCTTGCGAATAGGAATCTGAGACCCAGCATTTCAACATATCCTAAGTTTTAGAAGACAAATATTTATATCTCCATTCAATAACCAGTCCCTTCCCGATTCATTTTTAATCACATATGATCAAACCTCATATAGGATATTTTTGTCCATTGATAATCAAGAATGCTTACAATGTAAACAAACTACTCATACAACAAAAAACTGCCCAAATAGAGCAATCACTTCAACTCACTTTAACCCATCAACAGAATCATCACCAGAAAATCCAGCCGACAATCAAACTGAAGAAGAAACAAACAACATTTCACAATATCAACAGGATCAATCAAATAACCAAAACTCAGAACAAATTTCCGAACCTCAAACAATGAATACCCAAGTAGTTAAACACACCGAAAATAGTAAAGACAACACACCGACTGTCAACAGAAATGAAATCGAAACAACCAAACCACAAAATAAAAGAACATCAACAGAACGTTCCCCATCACCAACAACAACTGAACACCTACCTACATTTGTAAAACCAACAAATAGTGAAAAGAAAATAAAACAAACCGAAAACAAAAAACCAAAAAAATCAATAGAAGAAATGTTAAGTCACACTAAAGCGCTTTTCAAGAATACAGATATCAATTATCCTCTAACCTATGAAGAACTTATAGATTTTTTTGAAAATTGTGAAGGGTGTACAGATCCTCTCAGTATCGTGAAAATGTACACCGAAGAAATAACGGAAGTCACAGACCTACTTACCACAATATACCCCTATTTAAAGGATGAAAAAATGAAGATGAGATGCACTCGAATTAAAAATAAAATTCTCAAACAGATAAACCCTGAATACCAAACAGAACTGGACACAGATACCTCTATTGAAACCTATTAATCTTGTTTACCTTCACTTCCTTAATTCAGTGGAATATAAATGGGTACTATACCCACCTAGAAAACTTGCAATTAATAATTTCAAAATACAAGCCCATGCTAATATGCCTACAAGAAACCAATTTCAAAAACAATAGAATCCATAATCTAAAAAATTATAATTTTCTCTAAAAATCGAGAAAATGCAAGAATAGCCAGTGGAGGTGTAGCAACATATATTAGAAATACAATAGATGCAACATCAATTCATCTAAAAACTACTATTGAAGCAGTCGCCGTTAGAGTGAAAGATACAATGACCTTTTCATTGTGTAACAAATACATTCCCCCAAATCAGGAACCTACTACAGAGGAACTCACTGAGCTGCTGAGCCAAATTCCAGCTCCTCAGATAATAGTGGGAGACTTTAATGCCCACAACTATATCTGGGGCTCTACTAAGCAGACATCTTTTGGAAAAAAAATTGAAAATCTATTAGAAAAGTACAATCTTAACCTCCTAAATGACGGTCAAAAAACCAGACATGACATAAGAACTGGTGAAGATTCAGCAATCGACCTAACAATATGTCACCCATCTCTCTCACAAATACTTAATTGGGATGTATCAACGTATTTATATGATAGTGACCACTATCCCATAATAATTAGCAGCGAACCGGAAAATACACCGGACCCAATAACAAAATGGAAAATAAAATCAGCAAATTGGAACGAATTCCAAGAATTTATACAAGAAAATCTCCACAAGTTAAAGGAAGATGCGGATATTGATCAAGAAGTACACTTTATCACAGAATTAATAACGCAATCAGCAGATAAACATATTGGACGGTACGAACACAACAACAAACACCAAACGGTTCCCTGGTGGAACTTGGACTGCAAAGAGGCTGTGAAGAAATCGAAAGAAGCTTTTAACAGATTCAAAAGAAGCAAGACGGAACAAAATTCAATTGAATTCAAACGATTGAGAGCCAAAGCCAGATACACAATAAAAAGAGCGAAACGGGAATCATGGAAAGAGTATGTTTCAACAATAAACAGCTCAACTCCAATGTCCACTATATGGGAAAAAGTCAAAAGGATATCCAAACCAAAACAATCCAATACAATAAACTTTCTGGAGATAAATAACACTATTTATAAAAACCGAAATGAAATAACAAACATCTTATCAAGTGAATATCAAAAAAACTCAAGCAACTCAAACTACACACCAGATTTTTTGAATTATCAAAACAAAGCAGAGCAGCAAGAAATTGACTATAATAATAATAACCAGCAAACGAACAGTTTGAACTATGCAATAACCATTGACGAACTTGAAAATTCACTCCAAAACTCTAAAAACTCCAGCCCAGGTCCTGATAATATTCCACTCATTTTTCTAAGAAATCTAACTAAACAAACCAAAGAACATTTACTAAAGATATATAACCTAATCTTAACAAAGAAAGTATATCCCAGAACATGGACAGTTTCCATTATAATTCCCATTCCTAAGCCAAGTAAAGCGAAATCAGATCCAGAAACATATAGACCAATTTCACTCACCTGTAGCATGGGAAAAGTTCTTGAGAAGATAATTAATAACAGACTTTTATGGCACCTAGAATCAGAAAAACTAATCATACCCGAACAGTGTGGTTTCCGTAAAAATCGCTCCACGTTAGACAATCTTATCGATCTAGAATCTGAGATCCATGAAGCCTTTGCAATAAAGCAGCACTGCATCGGAGTATTTTTTGATATTCGTAAAGCCTACGATACAGTCTGGAAATACTCAATAACATATTGAAATATATATCGAACTTTCTAGATCAACGACAGTACCAAGTACGAGTAGATGGCGTATACTCACAGCTGAACACCCAAGAAAATGGCATTCCACAAGGGTCAAATCTCAGCACGACATTATTTCTCATAGCAATAAATTCAATTATAGCAAACTGTAAATCACCCGTGAAATGCAGACTATATGCAGATGACCTGGTTATCTATTGCAGAGGGAAAAATATGACTACAATACATAAAACCATCGAACAAACAATAGCTACAATAGAGGATTGGTCAAAAACAAGTGGACTGCGTTTCAACACGACAAAAACCAAAGCTTTATGTTTCTCGAAAAGGACTCAACCACAACTTGAAAACTTGTACCTTTATGGACAGAAAATAGAATATGTGAGAGAAATAAGTTTTCTAGGAATGATACTCGACCAAAAGCTGACATGGAAATCACACATTCTGACATTGAAGAAAAAATGCCAACCTGGAATTAATTTACTCAGATCACTAGCATTCAAAAACTGGGGCGCAGACTACTCAAGTTTATTGCACATCTATAAATCATTGATCAGATCAAAACTTGACTACGGAGCAATTGCCTATAACTCTGCCAACAAAAGCCTTCTTCAGTCAGTGGAAGTTATACAAAACACAGCTCTTCGCATCTGTTTGGGTGCCCATCGTACAAGTCCTATCCAAAGCTTACATTGGGAGACTGGAGAGTTACCGCTTTCTTACCGAAGAGAATATCTAAGCATCTCTTATGATGTCTCTGTAATATCAAACAAAAGAAATCCAGTAGCCCATAACGTCTTATCTGATCGTTTTAAAGCCAAATTTTTATCCAGCTCAACTACTCCTCCTTTCTATCACAGAGTCAAAACATATTTAAACAAAATAAATTCGCATTTCCCAAATATTTATGACGTCCCATCAATAAATTATCCTCCTCCATGGACAATAACACTCCCTATCCCAGACCTAAGCCTCGCCTACCTTAATAAATCAGAGACTCCAACAGCCAGAATAAAACAAGAATTCCTAAGTGCCTTAAATAAATACGGTAGCATTTATAAGGTATACACAGATGCTTCAAAATACCAAGATGAAATTGGGGCTGCCTTCTACTCCGAGGACTTTTCGAAATCCTACATACTCCCACCCTTCACATCTATTCATTCAGCTGAATTATTCGCCATCTTAGAAGCACTCAAGAAAATCCAGAAAATCAAGCATAAAAATGTCCTTTTAATATCTGACTCTCAAAGTTCACTAACAGCACTTCGTCAACTGTACTCTAATCACCCTATAGCCATACTGATCAAGAAAGAGCTACATAATTGCAGAAACAGCAGCATACATATTAAATTCATGTGGGTCCCATCCCATACTGGAATAGAAGGGAATGAGAGAGTAGATCAAATAGCAAAAAATGCATTCACCAATCAACAATCAGAAAGGAACGATTTTACCGTACATACTGATTTGAAAGCGTTCTACAAGAGCAAAATCTGCGATAAATGGCAGGAAGAAGCAAGACATAACCAACACAAATCATATGAAGTCACTACAAATTCTCACGGTTGGAACTGTAAAAACATAAATAGAAGAGAACAAGTGATCCTTTCTCGTATTCGAATCGGTCATACGCGCATCACACACGACTACTTACTAGCAGGAAAAAATAAACCAATGTGCGAAATGTGTAACAGTGAGTTAACCGTGAAACACCTGGTAATCGAATGTGCGAAATACGACAAGGAACGGAAAAAGAATCAACTACCCCTATCACTAAAAAAACTATTACAAGAAAATCAAGAAACTAAAAAACTTTTAAACTACCTAAAAGACTGCAAATTAAGTAGCAAAATATAGTGACTATAACCAAGCTACAATAAGTGAACTTCCATCATTTTAACTCGCTAATAACCCTACGTGGTTGATGCGATTGATATATAAAAAAAAAAAAATTGAATAATAAGAGAGATGGAAAAAGAGGACCAGGAAGGAAACAACATTCGTGGCTCAGAGACATAAGAAATTGGTGCAGCATATCTGACGTACGAAAAACGCAAAACAGAAGCTTGCGAATAAACCAGCTGAACAGGTGATAGCTTACACGCTGCAAGTATATGTCACAAGAAGAATAAGCTTTGTTGTTTGTAATCTCGCACTCTCTTGAATATTAATTTATTGCTCCTTTGGATTATCTCAAAATAGAGATGGTGTGTTACTATAACTGTATTAGCTTAACTTGGTGGTTGAATAAAATTAGCGAAATGTCCATCAATGTAAACGTTTTAAACACAATATTTAAAAACCCTATCTGAATTTTTTTGTCGGAACAGTCGTTTCCAAATCTCCTCAGAAATATCCTCAGGTACATCGCTTCACTGTGTCCATAATTGGATCCTCAACAAATCTTGTAGAAGAAAGGATACAACATTTTTTAAATATATACTTTCTGTGTCTTCTAAAGTCTGAATGTTAGGGTGCTTTGGATAGTTTTTCAACAAAATTTAGTCACCACCTCGGAATTGTATGAAAACTTTTTTCTATGGTGATAATAACTTTGACGAAAGTAGGGAACGTTATTTATTTAATCATTCACCCTGTATACATCGACATAATCTGGTTATTTGCTCGGCACATTGGACTAACGTCTAAATTACAATTTTCTTACATCAAATTAATTGGTTAATCGGATTCAACGGATAATCTCAATTCTGAATGAAGCTTCCTGTTTTTAACAAGTTGAAATTATCTTTTCATCCATATAAGGGTCCCTCATATTTCAATGCTAAGCAAACCGTTCAAAAGCAGAAGAATTGAGTTACGTCAGAATCTAATGATATCCAATTGAAAGAAAAAAATATGAAGTTTGAAAGAGAACAATTCTGGTTTTTCTTTTATGCGAGTTTGTTCGTTACTGGTTTAGCCAAATAGAATTCATGGCCCTACTGATGTTACATTAGGATTCTATTTGCTACAGAGGAGAAATTTAAAAATATTCCAAGGTTTTTTTTTCAAAATACAAGCTGCGAAAAATGTTTCAATATTGATAGAAAATAAATTTTATTTAGGATATGGGGAAACTCGCAATATATTAATTTGTCAAAAGATATTTCTTATAACTTACCTTCCCATTTGTTCTGCAATACTCATGAAGCGGTGGCTAAAAATACTCAGTTGAATGGAATCCAATTCTGTACCAATTTTTTTCAACTTCCCAGAACCAATAATTATTTTGATATCGCCATATTTGGTGATGATTGCAGTGCAGTCTGGTTCGACTAATATCGTGCTTAACTGATCCATAATAATGGCAGGCCCTTGCAAACTTTGCTGAGCTTTTAATTCTCGGAGTAGGTAAACTTTAGTTTTTTGGTAACCACCTTCGAAGTATACTTTAGTGATAGATTTAGGCTTAGCGGGAGAGGTGGATACTTCAATTGCTTCTTCCTCATCTAAATCACTTCTACCAATACCTCTTACCTAAAATAATATAAATATTTCATTAAGTTTTACTATAAGTTGTATCCAGGTGTCCAGGGTTTACAACTGTTTTCAGGCCTAATATAAGTACCAGGCTAATGAGCTATATATAACGGAAACGCCTGTAGGGGAAAGTTGGGTAGCATCGGACAGCGGGTATCATCGGACGTTTACCGTTTTCTGTTGTTTGTCGTTTTGCCGCTTCCATCGCATGGTTGCACGAAATATTTCAATGCGTGTAGCAACATATCTTCAGTTGACCTCGATACGTTGTGCGGTACAGACAATAAACATTTGTATGTGATTTTTTTTTATTTCCACGTGGACAGAATTAAAGTTGATGTACTGTTTCTTTTAATTGGTGTTTAGTGGGTGCATATATGAGTAGTGGATATAAAAATGTGTTCATATTACTCTGCATTTAAAATACCTACAACTAAATAGTTAATTGATTGCTAGCTCCATGTCGGGTGTCACCGGACACAAACATTTCGGGTATGACCGGACGCAAAATAATTTCAATATTTTGTTACAGAACATATGAAATGCCGAAGTTTATTAATAAAAATATACGAGGGCAATGGGACTAAGAGCATATGAGAACAGCAGTTAGAAAAGTACTTGATAACAAGTTAGCAATAAGAGGTGCGGCAAAACATTGTGGTGTTCCTAAAAGTACTCTTGCTGATAAAGTAAAATACTTGAAAAATAACAAAGAAACACAACTTATTCCAAGTCCTGGACGATATCGCTGCACATTTCCCGCCAACTATGAACAGGACCTTGTGAACTACATACGGGATTTGGATAGTCGCCTAATGCCCCTCACCAAAAAAGAATTCTTAAAACTTGCGTTTGATATGGCGGAGCGCTCAAAAATTCCACATAGATTCAACAGGGAAAAAAGACTGCTGGGAAAGACTTTTACTACACTTTTCTCCAGCGCCATTCAGAGCTGTATTCAATAAATGCAGAGTCAACGACTTTGCAGAGAGCAGTAGGCTTCCATCGACCACAAGTTGCAAGATTTTCAAACAAACTTGAAGATCTAATGCAAAAATATAACTTCCAAGCCAATAAAATTTTCAACGCTGATGAAACCGGTGTGTCTACAGTCCACGAGTGTCGGCCGAAAGTCGTCTCAATAAAAGGCAAGAAACAAGTTAGCAAAATGACTTCTGGAGAAAGGGGCCGCACTATAACCGTCTTATTGTGTATCAATGCAGCAGGAGATCAGTTCATACCTCCACCATTCATTTTTCCTAGGAAAAAAATTATTGACCGACTGAAAATTGGAGCTGCGGAGAATGCCATGTTCCATGCCCAGGACTCTAGCTGGACGGATGGTGACATTTTTTTAAATAGATTCAGAAATTTGTAAAATTCACACGTCCATCTGAAGAGGAGCCAGTTCATCTAATTGTCGATGGGCATTGCAGCCATAAAGATTTATAAGTCATCAAATTGGCCTGGAAAAACCATGTCCTTATGTTAAGCTTGCCCCCTCATTGCACCCATAAGCTGCAACCTTTGGATGTGTGTAATGATGCCATTCAAGGATGCCTACGATGAAGCAGCGTCTCGATGGATGAGGCAAAATCCGTTTACGAGAATTAGTGATTATGAAATCGCAGGTCTGGTGAACGACGCCTTTACGAAAATTTGCAGGATGGACTTATATAGGAAGGGTTTTGAGTGTAGCGGCATTTATCCACTGAATTCGCAGATTTTCACGAACTTGGATTTTATTGCATCGCAAGAATTGGACGTCCCAGAACCAAGGGAAATTCATGCATCTACATCCACTATTGTTAAGAGCTGTAACGAGACAGAAATCGAGTCCATGGACTGTCTAGAATTTCCGAAAATACCAACTTTACCAAATACTCCACCAAAGCTCAACGAACAAGAACTTTCTGGTACATCTGAAAATAAAACGCCCTCAAAAAAAGTCGTAAAACTGTGCAGGTTAAATGAAACTTGTCAACCTTCGACTTCCAAAACCAGCCCCCAATGTTCTGAACAAAGAAATCCCACCATAGGCAGCAGAAAATCATCACCACTTTGGATCCAAATACGATTTTTGAAAAAAGTATTAGTGATCTTCTTAAAGAAATTTGACCAATTCCCAATGCAGCTGAACGTAGAATGGTTTCAAGAAAAAAAGTGGAGTGCTTACTTCCACTCCATTTAAAAATGAGCTGTACGAGAAAAATAAAAATATGGCTAAAGGGGTAAAGAAAAATTTGAGTGAAAATGTTAACCTTGTTGAGAAAAAAGTTACACAAGAACAGAAGGAAAAAAAGCGCTTAAAGAGAAGACTAAAGAAACCCAAGAGAGGAAAATGAGGAAACTTATTGTGTAATTTGTCAAGAATGTTTCGAGGAAGACTGGATTCAGTGTTGTGAGAGTGAAAACTGGGTTCATGAGGCTTGTTCTGACGTGGAAGAAGGTCAAAAGTATTACAAGAGCGATAACTGTTAATATTTCTATTTTTTACGGCGGTATCCATAATTTTTTTTCATGTCCGGTATTACCGGCCAATTTTTCACAATCATAAAATCTGTAGTTTCTTTTTCCAAAGAATTTTCCTTTATTTTATAAAGTTGATGTTTGTTTCTTTTTTAGAGATGTGAGATATATCTAAGATAATCATTTGTTAATAAAGATATGGTTTGCAATATTTTGTTATCATGTCCGATGCTACCCAACTTTCCCCTACGTGATGAACCCGTTCTTTGAAAAGAAACCTCAAAGAAAGTAGATATGGAAAAACCATATCAGAATAACTAAAAATGAGATCGACTATATAATTTCCATGGAAAAATCTATAATACAAAATGTAACAGTGCTTAACAGATTTACAACTGGCAATGACCATAAAATGGTAAGGAGCAAAGTTCAGCCTTGAAGGCAAAACCGAAAAACTAATCGTAAATGGAACTAGATATGACTAAATTAAAACAGAAAAAAATAAGTATAAAGAGAGAGTAATGGAACGACCGGAAATTAACTTTGAACAGAACATCATAAACATTGATATTATTACAAATACGCTATTAAAAGCGGGAAAAGATGTTGTCAAGAAACCCAAAGAAAAGATCACATGTATCTCAAACAAAACAAAGGAGCTTTTGGATAAAAGGAGGGAACTGAATGAAGATGGGAAAATAAAATCAACACAATATATCGAAATTACTAAAATTATATGTGAGACAATAAAGGAAGTATTCTATTACACAGAATTATATAAAATCAACAAGCTCCCTCCCGAAACATAAAGAAACAATTGCAATATTAAATTAGAAACGTCAACTCAGAACTACAACCAGTAAGATGTAAATCAGAAATGAAGAAAGTTCAACGAGAAATGAAAGACAATAAAGAAAACAGCAAATAACAGTAGAAATGTTAAAATAAGGTGGGAATAATACTCTCCATATCCCGTTTAATCAAATACTATAAGAAAAAACAATTCTCATCATCTGGAACAAATCTATAACACTGCTTCTACATAAAAAATGCAACAAAACAGTACTTAAAAACTACCTCACCATAACATTCCTTAGTGTGATTATAAAGTATTCACGGAAATATTAACGAACATGTTAAAGAGCAAAATGGTCGGATACTAAGTCTAGGGAGTAAGCCAGATTCGTGAAGGAATTCAGCATGAAGGAACATCTCTTAACCATGAAAAATGTTATAGAAAGGGCAAGCGAATACCACCATTCATGGAGTTTGTCGACTTCGAGAAAGCATTGATAATGTCGAACCATTGGGTAGTACCTAAAGAGTTCTCTACAGAAAAGCAGAGTCGATAAGTAGACCGAGTTAATAGCCAATATATACAACAAAGCCACTATAACGATAAAAGTATATGAAGGATTAGAACCTGCTGAAATAAAAAGAGGTGTAAGATAACGAGATATGATTTAACCTAAGTTCATTAACCAAGCACTGAAGGATGAAATAAAGTATTCAATAAAAATTGTGCTCTTCATTAAAAGACATATTTATAGATCAATAAAATACCTTCCTTCAACTTTTCCTTACTTAATTCTGACAAAAAAAGACTCGAACTATAAAAATCTTTTGCCGTTTTCATCGATGTAGGGAAGGTGATATAACATATTTACGGTCAATTAAATGTGAGTATCTCACAGTTGACTTTCCACACACAAAATCCGTTTGTTTTTGCCAATCTTTAATCAAAAGCAGTTATCATTGTTTCCGCTGTACCACAAAGGAAACAAAAGTATTTAGTAAATACCCTTTGCAAACCAAAAAACAACTGTTACTAGAAATTTGCACACACTTTCCGCTTGATATCTTTGTATTCAATTGAATTCGGTATTGAATACATATTTTCGTTTGTTCTTCTCAGTAGGGTTAAATGAGCAACTGGTTTTGATGGATACTTACTACCATTATGGAGTAATCTGCCTTCAGACTCGTTTTGTAACAACTAATTAATAAACGCCATTTTTTTCTTCCATAGATAATTCATCTGGTCCATCAAAGATATATGTTACGCAATCATACGTTTTGATCAGAGTAAAACGCAGCTATTTCTTCACTTCCTTTCCGTTGCATTCCAGTAGTTGAAATCCAGCTTTTCGAACAGTCAAATTGCAGTTTCAAATCAAATATGTTTATTCCTGTTATTGAATCAAATGTTGTTGGTGAAGAGCAACTGAAGAGGGTAAACACTCTGGATCTTGATTGTCAATAACCTCCATGCCTTTGCCATGGCTATTTTCCTTACTCTTCAATTTGGCTTTCATTAGGAGGCAGCGGAGGAGGCATGTATGTCAATCACGGAACAATAGCAATCGTTGTAGTGATTTCTAGGTTCGCGCAATAATGTTGGTATTGCAGATATTATGGATGTCATTCAGCCAAGATAGGAGTGTAGTATAACATGGTATACAAAAAGGTTTGGAGTCAGGGGCTTATTCTGATGCACAATACGTACAAAATAAAATAAATACGCATTAAGCACTTTCTCGATACTTCTTGAAACTTTAGTACTGTCGACACACGTAACAAACCTTATTTACTGAATTTATGGAACAGGAAAAAACAATTTTTTTTTCAGTGGTCATGTTGGAAGATATAGGATTACATTCTCAAACCATTAATCACTAAAATACTTACATTTAACGAACCTATATTTGTCAATATCCATAACTGCGTAACTAATAGAGACAGAAGTGTACCTCAGAAACAAGACGTGGTAAAAACATCAGATATAGATAGGCTAAATACTGTAACAGTTGAAAAACTCAGTTTTTGAGGTACCGGAATCGTGTCACGCAGTATTAATAATCCATGAAACTAAACACCGCGTATAGTTTCGTGCCACCCCCCACAAATGCATTCGAAAATATACAACACAATTCGAATATAATAGAAGATTGGCTATAACAGTAGAAACTGAAAGTATCCAGTGAAAAATAAACCCAAATGACTACACAAAACCGATAAGTCAGTATAAATAACACATACATACCGAAATATGAATTACATTTAAATAAGAAAGTGCCATGAAAAGCCTGCATCAAGACGTAAAATATGGACTGGCTGTTTTTTCCTCACTAACTGGATACTGAAAAACATTGCACGAAACATTGCGTGACAGTAAGTACCCACATGGAACGTTAGTAACCATACGATAAATAAACATCTTGCCTTCAACTAGCTCATTAATTGACTCAATGGAAAACATTAGTGCCTAAAGACTCTTGTAAAAAGACCCTCCACGACAAATCTAGGAGAACCAAATCAACCCACTGACAGGAAAATATACAACTGATTAACTACACTCAAATGCATAATTTGAATCAGATTCATTGTTCGACCTGCAAAGTTTACTTGAGATGAACTGACAAAATAGAATACCGTAAGCAAAATAATGACAGATGAATCTCAAACTACGCGTGATTATAGGAGACAGTAGTGCCAACTTAACACGAAGTGAATTTCGATGAATACTTTTCGGATGATAAATTATCGGTTCTTGCTCGACTCCAACCAATGCCTTGAGAATAATCTAATTTTATTTGTGTTTAATAAAATTAAAGTGACATGACCGGTTGGAAAATCTACCTAAGTATGGAAAATGTTTCGGGGTAATCTGAATAGCAATTCAAAAATGTGAGGATATTATTATAATAGTTCTGTTACTTCTAACAAATGATAACAATCACAAGATTTCTTTAAAAGAAACAAAGTACTGTTGTGCAATTTTCTTTTATTAACATTTCAGAGAATTAAATGATGAAAAGTTTAGTTCCTACTCAATTCTAAGCAGTCTAAATTCTGTTAATGAATAGTTCACAATTTTCGATATCATAATTCCAGCCTAAAATATGTTTTCAAAATTTTTAAGGACTCTTATATATTGTACGTCATAATTGACTTAAATGGTCGATTTTACAATTCTTTTTCACAATACAGTTTTTTTCAGCACTTTATATTCAACAAAAAATTGAATATATCAAATACTTACACGAATATCATCTACGATAACCACTCTTCCTTGAATAACGAAACCAAATTCCGTCTGGTAATGATCTAAGAAGCTTTTCATGAAATCTCCATGTTTTGGACTAGTATTTTGCGTTTCAAACGGTCCACACATAAGTGCACAATCAGTGCCATCATATCGCAAATGCAAATATGGTTCCAGGATGATATGATTTTCATCAAAGCCTTGTTGTAATAATTCAGCTCTGCATTGTTCTTCTAAAGCAAACAGCCGATCATCAAAATATGAGAAATTCTCCGGGGAATAGACCAACGCACTCGGTTCCTGAGCTTCATGAACAACATCGGCCAATGCCATGCCATAAGCGGAGAGTATACCTTGAAAATTCAGAACAGTTAAGAAATTGCAGGGAAGTTTCAACATACATTTTCAAGATTTTTTGTTTAAGGGGCGGATAAGGAGATTACCAGAAAGAATTCAGGAATTGAAGGTAGGGTTTGTTAGAACAGTGCAATGCGGAGAACGCATACTCTGCTTAGCGCTGCGTCCATATGTTCAAATCAATTAATTGAAATGTAATTAAATTGTTTTGTTCAAACATCATTGAGCTGAGCATACCAGCGACTTATTCGTTAGCCGTGCGCGCTGATTTGTTTTATTTGGACGCAGTTGCAGTCGTTCAGATTGTGCTTTATGGATATGGGGTGTAGATAATTTTTATGAACGGATATCGGTCATAGGTTGCACGATAATTCAATAAATGCGGACGTACCCCAATCTGGACTAGAGGGCGAAAATAAACCCTCTCATCAAATATCACTGGGTTTTATTTACACAGTAGATAACACTTAAAATATATTAATACATGACCTGCCAATTACTAGGAACGGTCAAGCTCAATCTTACCAATAATATAGGTTATGATTGATTAGTTACAATAAACAGAATAGAATAGAATAATTTAGATGTTTACAATACTTACAATTTATAGTGAATATTATTTTTATATTATTTTTAGTACGTTCTATAAATAGTTGAATTATACCTTACTAAAATATGTAATGTTTATGAATTATATTATAAAAGTTAAACAATTGTTCGAGGTGTATCAACATTGCCGAGGTCTGAGCTCATATCAGTTTGTAAGAATCCAGCAGGTGAAACGATCCCCTTTTGACGGACTCGACTCAGCAATAAAATGTTTGATAGGTAATTCAGACCAAGACTATGCAATTCGGTATGACGAGGCTATTAAAGGCTTATCTGATAATAAAATCAAAGCATTGTTAGAACACCAAATAACATTACTCGAATCATCTATAAAAATATTTGAAAATAATTCTAGAATTACGGAATATAAGAATTGAGAATATAAAACTTTCCATTTCTTCTTAATTGAACAGATCGTTTCTCAATTCTCTATTAGCTTTCAAATAATATATAATATGCTCGATAAAATAGAAGTAACTATAGGCTTCCCAAAAATAAATACTTCGCACAATACTATAGCAAACCCAAGCGAAATACTTTCAGAGATAACAACAGTTATAAAAAATAATAACAAAAATAAACAATTGCCTCTCGAAACATCTTTAAACAATATTCTATTATTTGAGAAAAGTATCAAAGTTAGAAGTTACAGTAAATATAACAGTACTATTATCATATTAGAAGTACCGATTGTAAAGCTTGGTAACTATCATTTATATCCCATATCTACTCCTTCAAACCAAAATTTAAAACTTATAAAACCCCAATCCAAATTTCTCGTTCTAAATGATCTAAGCTTATCATTCACAAATTCGAAGTGTGAGGAAATTATTCAAGAAGAATTCATCTGCCGAGATATGCAAACAAGAATAATCTCACAGGAAGCTCTGCGAAGTCCAGCTACGAAAATATTCCAAATATACAAACAGTTGCCGAGAAACTCCATCTACCATTAGTGAAGATAAAGTGCAAAAATTGGAAACTGACCATTGGTTTATGATAGTGTTATAGTCACATCAAATTGTACCAAAGACATTACAAACATTCCTGTAAACGGTAGTTACTTAATCGAACTTAATAACCGCTGTGAAATTTTTATAGACAATATTTATTTAAGAAGTTCAAAATCCAAAGTGCCAAAATATAAAAACAATGATTTACCGCAATTACAAATTAATTAAAATAATTAAACTTTAGATACCGTTGAACTAAAACCTGTGCATTTAGATTCAATTGATCTTAACGAAATGCATTTGTCAGCATCAACAGGAGTATGTCAGTCGTCAATTATCAGCATTCTAAAACAAAGAAAGTTCCACCCCTATCATTTCACTCCTGTTCAAAATTTGCTTCCAAGGTATCTCCGTTAAGGCATATTTGGTTCTATCGCCATATTTTGGTCCAAACAATCTGCTCTTAACCCATGTCCCAATAGTTATGATTCGCCTTGTATAAAGACCAAAATAGTTCAGATGGTTTAGAAATACATCCAGGAACAACTAAATAAATCCTTAATAAAAGAATTGTTAGTGTGTCTCTTGCACAGATCTCGCCTCTAAGATAGTCTACAAGAGAGTTAAATAAGAACAAGTTTGCACATGGACATGATCTAAAGTTTCCCGAAGCAGGTGAAGAATAAATCACCTATAACTTCGAAAAACGGGACAAGAACGCCTTCTTGGAGGAAACAAGTAACTCTGAATAAATTTTATAATATAATTTGTTTGATTGGTGGAGCATGGATTGAGATTGTTGATATGGTCTTTTCTCCCATCTCTGACATACTTCTTCTTATCATCTGCTTCTGCCTTTGCAGGCGTCTGATTGAGATTCCTGTTCCGGCTCTTTTTTACCCATGTTTTTATTCTACTCTATACTCATTTCCGTCTAGGCCTCCCTCTTCTTTTTTTATTTGAGTTTCCAACTTCCCTTTTCATTTTGTAATCATATCTGTCTTCATTCATTCTAATATCATGTCCAAACCAATTTGATTGTTTCTTCCTTATTTTCGTCATTATCGGCTCTTGTTTTGTCATTTTCCTTATCTCTCTATTTTCAAATACATCGAATTTGTTTTTTTCTGCTATCTTTCTCAGATGCTCCACTTCCATGGCGTTTATTTTACTTTCATCTATTTTCTTTGATGTCCAGTTTTCTTTTCCATATATTATTTGGTACTGTAATCGCATTATGTATTTTTATTTTTTCTTCCAAGTCAATATATAGTTGTCCTAGTATCGTTGTGTTTAATGAGTAGTACATTTTCGTTCATTTATTCGGTCTGTTTGTTAATGCCGAATATATTTTTCCATTATCTGCCACCATGCTTCCTAGGTGCATATTCAAAAAATGTTGTTACTCTTTAAATTGGTTTGTCTTAACACTTCAATTCTTTACTGTTTCTGCTATCTTGTTTTTCATTAACAACCATTACTTACATTTACATTTATTTATGTTCACTTCCATTCTTATACACAATGTGAGAAATTTTATAGATCATAATGTTTTGATCTAATTAAATTTTTCCCCAATTTATTTTCACAAAAAATATCTCTTAACTCACATTTTTTATTCACATTACCAGATACACTGATTGATTCTAAATTTCACCAATTTATTTGGGACATCAAATTATTTAGATAAACATCAATAGCAAATCGTCACTGACTAGCGTACCTATTTTTGAAGCTACCTCAAATCGTCTTGTTCATCAAATCAGTGCTTAAATGTCATGGTCGGATAATGCTACAAAAACTGGTTATGAAATTTCATAACAATAAGTGTCTTACTATTCTAATTTAACAAATAATATAATCTTTCTCATATAACAGTGTATACCCACCTGCATATTTATGTACAATCACTGTCGTCATTCCCAGGGATCTAGCAATAGCACAAGCATGCTGGCCTCCTGCACCACCAAAACAAGCTAGAGCATGTTGAGCTGTATCATAACCTTTAGCTTGTGTAAGAGCTCGAATAGGTCTACACATTGCTTCATTTGCAACTTTAATAAATCCCATGGCTACCTCTTCAATAAGCATAGGCTCCTAAAAATGATGTTTAATTAATTTAAAATATAATCAGAGATTGAAATAAAGTGAAGAAATTATCAAACCGATTCCTTTATCAACTAGAAATTTTTACAGTATATTAAAAATAATTCATATCCCAAATTATTTGTGTATGTAGCCTCAAACCTACTGCAATCTGTACTAATGAATATGAAAACGCAACTACTCGTGACAAAACTTTTTGTTTTAAATTCTTAAATATACGAAGAGAGTAATTCTTTTTGTATATAATTCAGTTTCAACAATGTTCGTAAAGTATATCCATTTCCAATTGCAGAAGCTGCTTTTTATAAGAAGTAATAAAAAACTCACTTCGCTAACATGAGCTCATAAGCAAAGTAACGGAACGAAAAATATTGTTTACTACCCTTATACAATCAAAGGAAGAGTCAGTCCATGTCGACTTGATTGACGCGCGTCAAAATGCAAAATCTTTGGTGTTCAAATCAATGATAACGGTGGATCGTGAGGTTTAACGCAGTGTATTGGCCGCAGTGCGTAACAAGTCTGATAAGTAAGAAATCATCTTTTTGACGTTGAAATATTTTAGAGCCCCGGGCAGTGGCTTGTGTTCCGTAGTGGCAGGATTATTTGCGTAAAATAAAAGACTTCAGACGTTGTAATAGATTCATTATTTTTCTTGACAGTTATCATGTAGTATATCACGATTGGGTAGATAATAGTAAAAAGTGTTGTTCAAGTGGGAACTGGGTCATGCTCTGAAGGGAAGCGCATTATAATAATACACGCTGGAACCAAAGGCGGTTTTGTACCTATTACCTGTTGATTATTATGAACACCGAAAACTTATTTGAAAATTGGTTCAGAGAGCAGGTTAAACCTAATATTCCACCACAGTCAATAATCGTTCTGGACAACGCATCGTATCACGCACGGCAACTCCGTAAGATACAAAATAATAGCTGTAGAAAAGCTATTTTTTCATTTTTTCTTCATTTAATTTAGTTGTGCTTTCTCCGTTATCTAATAATTCTAGAAAATATTCCTTCCATCTTTCCATTATTTATGTATCTTCTGTTAATATTTCTGCTCTCCTGTTTCTAATATCATTTATATTTGTGTTTTTTCTTCAGTTCTTCATGACTTTAGCACTTTGTAAAGAAGTTTTTGGTTAATTTTGCTATCCAGCTCCATTTTCTCCAAATTGTCTGTGTACGAATTCAAGACAAGCTTGAATTCTTCCTGTTAATCAGACATTAATTACATTTATATTCCACCCCTGTATATAATCATTACATATTTCTATACCTACACACATAATTCCTGCCTAAAATTCGTTCATAATATCTATTTAACACTCCAAAATCCACAAACATCAATTTTAACCATATCTTCCCATACAAAAAAGTACCTTAAAAACTTTCTTTATCTATAACAAAATCAACCCTTTCATGACAAAAAACGACCCTAGCCTATGCATAATTCAACCGTCGTTTATGAAGGTTAGGGTTTAAAATCATATAATTCATTGGCCAATTCCCCACGTGATTTCCACTGCTTACACCCACTCTGAGCGTCACATAAATACGGCTCCAACCCAACAATCCCACACTTACCAGTCCCTCATCGTACAAAAATGTAGTTACCTTTCATCTTTAACCGGCGATTTGACCGGTATAATTAAAACTCCAAAATGCATCAAGTACAAACAAATAATGTAATAATACTAAACCTCATAACTAATAACCAGTGCTACATTCTTAATTGTTCCGCAAACGAAGAACGCTTATATCAAAATTTGAATAGAAAAACCAGTAAAAGTGCAAACACACTTAATTTATCCGACCATATAAACTCAACTTAGAAAAAGCAACTTTTGCCACATCAAAGTGGCTGGTCCTTCGAGATATGTATAAATACTCTTACCGCATTTTGCACTCTTAATAAATGCAAAGTAAGACACTACGAAACAGTCTCCATCGATCTTCTTTTAAATTTTTTACCAATGATTCGGCTTACTTTCTCTCGGTCCACCATGCAGATTATTGTCAATGTTTCGGAAAATGAAAAATGTTTTCGTTACGTTATTAAAGGTTACAAATATATATAATAAAAATATGTCGCAAGCAAATCGCCCAAGATTCTCGGATAATCTTCTGCGGAGTTGCAACCCTTCTTGGAAGCGATATTGTGGACTGTAGCAGGGGTTCAATGGGTTTTTATTAAAGTTCGTGGCACAAGCGCGTTAAATAATAACTACGAACGGTTCACTTCGACAACTGTTCTGCTCCTCTTTCGGCTTGGAGAACTTGGTTTTTAAATTGAATACAATGTATGTATACCGTATGTCCGCTAGGTGTAAAAATACCACCAATGATTTGCCTGAGATTTTAACATTTACATTTTATTATTAAGTAACCTTACATATTAAATATAGATCAAACAAATTAAAATAAAAATAATGAATACGTAACATACCCCCCCCCCCCCCCAAAAATACATAGTATTTTAACTAACTTATTTAGAACATGTTGGTAAAGGACATCACTTTACCGTTGGTCTTTGAAGAAGACCCTGAGTGGTTCTGACATTAGCAGCTCTTGCAATACAACCCGAACCCGGAAATAACTTCACAATTCTTCCCAATTTCCAATTTAAAGATGGGACATTGTCATCTTTAATGATAACTAGGTCGTTAAGTTTGAGTGGAATTTGCTGATTTAGCCATTTATTTCGTTGTTGGAGTGTATTTAAATATTCACTATGCCACCGTTTCCACACTTCTTGCTGTAGTCTTTGTATAAGCTGCCATCGATCCAACTGATTCATATTGAAATGGAAAAGATCCGGATCGGCAACTGCCGTTGGCGGCTCTAACATAAGAAAATGACTCGGGGTTAACACGGATAAATCATTGGGGTCTGAACTTGAAGAATAGAGCGGCCTGGAATTGAAAATAGCTTCAATATGAGCTAATAGGGTGTAAAACTCTTCAAAAGTTAAAACTTGAGAGCCAACAACTCGGAAAATATGAGTTTTAACAGACTTTATGCCCGCTTCACTAAGACCGTTAAAATGTGAACCGGACGGAGGAGAAAATGAAAATTTTATTTTTTCTGATCCACAAGCCTTTTGCATATATTCATGGAGAATGCGAGAAGCCCCTACAAAGTTGGTCGCATTATCACAAAAAATATGGGTGTTTTTACCTCGACGGGCAACAAACCGACGCAAAGCAGCAATAAATGCATCCGAAGAGAGACTGAATACTAATTCTAAGTGTACGGCTTTTGTGGCGAACCACACAAAGATACAAATATAAGCCTTTTATGACTTAACTCCACGTCATTTAAGGGGAGTGACCAAGAAGGGACCTCCATAATCAGTACCTACACAAGAAAATGGTTTATTTTGGTTGATGCGGGTAGGAGGTAGGTTTCCCATGAAAGGTTCGTGGGCCACAGGTTTCAGTTTAAAGCATCGAATACAGCGGCTCAACACACTCCGAATTGCGCGTTTGGAAGAGAGAATCCAAAAATTCTGAGCAATTAGGAAATGTAAGTGCTGTAAACCTGGATGAAAATATGTTTTATGAACGGACTCAATCATTAAATCTGTCAAACGATGTTGACGGGGAAGAAGACAATCCTGAGAAATTCAAGCGTCCCCCACCCTCAAAACACCCTCGCTGTCCAGAAAAGGGCTCAACATGTGTTGCACTCGTTTAGTGAGAACCATTAAAGCTTTGTGCAGTTCTGAGTCAGTAGAATAATCCAATGATTCATTTTGAGGATTTCTTAAATTGGCTACAAAGCGTAGCGCATACGCAATAATTCGTTGAATTTCACTCAAGGATGAGTATTTGTCCAATAGAAGATCTAATGTGTCCAAAGACTTAAGTGTTACAAGAACTGAGGTTTTTTTCCGGACAGGAAACTGGAGAAAATTTAGGATTGGGCCATAGGGGCTTTGAAGACATTAACCAAGGAGGCCCCTCAAACCCCAACGGATGATTAAGAATTTGACTGGGCAGAAGACCACGAGAGGCACAATCGGCTGGCTTATCAGAGCATTCCACAAAATGCCAGGGGGAACCTTCCTTGTATCTGAGCTACACGATGACCGACGAAAGTTTTCCAGCGGGAAGCGGGTGATTTAATCTATGATAGGGTTACCATTGAATCAGGCAAAGCAAAAATTTCACAAATTTCGAGGTTATTTTGGAATGCGTTAAGGACAAATTCTATTGAATTGGAGAGTAGAACAGCTGCACACAGTTCTAGTCGGGGAATTGGAAGAGTTTTAAGTGTGGTCACTCTAGATTTAGCAGCAAGCAGGCAGATTTTGGAGGCGTTATTCTCTGAAGTAAATTTAAAATATATTACACTGGAGTACCCTTTCTCTGAACTATCTGCAAAGCCATGTAGTTCACAAGAAATATATTTATTAGGTAAGCAGCGAGGAATATTAATATGTGAGAGGAGCGGAAGTCGATAATATAGTTTTCAGTATACACATACTTCTTTTGCTGTTTCTGTGATCGCATTTCTCATTGACTTCCAAACAATGTCTTTGTTTAGCAGTTTCTCCACACTCTCTAGTTTTTTACTTAGGTACATTTCATACTATTTTGCTATTTCTCTGTTTCTCAATTCATACGTTCTTATTGTTTCCCAATCTTCTTCTTTGGGTCGTGTTTCTCTTTTTTCTTTGTTTTCCATTACATACTCTTTTATAGTACTCAGTACTGCATAATGATCATTGCCTATCGCTGGTCCTCTTTTCACTTATATATCATGTCTTTTCTACTAATATATAGTCTATATGATTTTTCTCCAATTCTTTTTAGCACTCTGGTGTATTTATGTATATTTTTATGCTCAAAGAACGTATTTGATTTATCATGCATTCTCTCCCCATTATTCTGTTGAAGTCCCCTAATATGTAATGTAAACATTCCCAGAAGTGGGCCTTATTTGCTGCTGTATCGTCCTTATTGTGTCCATAAACTACTATAACTGTTTTTTTTTGGATATTTTGATCTGTTTAATCTCTATTTTTAAAATTCTATTTGATATTGCATCCCAACCATTTATTTGTTTGTGCAATTGTTTCTTTATGACACAACCCACTCCTGAAGAGGTTCATTTATCTTGCTCTACTCCGCTTTAACAATATATTTGCATTTAGATTCATTTATTTAACTACGTTAAAATCGTTCTATTAATTTTTAGATATGAATATAAAATATGACAACAACGGTCGAATATCAACAAATTGGTTCACAAAAAAGGTATGGTCTCAACGATATTTAAACTATAATTCATACGCTCCCATAAAATACAAGAAGAGTGTTGTCACTGGTCTCACTGATAGAGCGGTACAATTATCACATCGAAAACACAGGCCTAATAATATTAAAAATACCTTGGATTTGAATAATTATCCTAAACATTTTTATGAACCCATTATTAAACAGAGAATAAACAACTATTACAACAAATTAAAATTCAGTAGCTAAAATAATCCATCAAAATATATTTCACTTCGGTACATTCCCGATATAAATAAACCATTACAAAAATGCCTAACACCATTTAATATTAAAATTGCTGAAAACCCAAAACATTACAGGAAATAAACTATTTTCTGAACTCAAACCAGATAATAAGAACACAAAAAATTCAATATATAAAATAAATTATTCTGATGGCAATGGTACTTACATTGGTCAATCTAGCGAATATTTACATAAGAGAATTTAACAACACCAGCAATCAGTTCGAAAGAATGATGAATGTACTGCATTATCAAAACATTCATTTGATAAATATCACTTTTTTTATTTCAACAAAGTAGAAATAATAACTACAGAAACAAATAATAGTAAAAGATTAATCAAAGAAATGATAAATATTAAGAAGAATCCTGACTCAATTAATTTCAGAACTGACAACTTAAGTTGTATATGTACGAACTTACTATTATAAACGAATATCTACACCTTACCCAGTTATTAAAAATTAAAAAATAGGTATCTAATTTTAATTTAATTGGGACACTCTGTAAATACATTTCAACCATCTTTAACATAGTTCATTGTTTATATTATTTGTTTTGATGTTTATTAATCGTCTTTTTTTTAATTTATGAAATACTACTGTACAGTAGTAGACAAGCCTCTACGGAGGCATAATCAAAAAGTAAGTTTTAAGGAAATATATTTTAACTACATGTATTTAAATAACTGTATTGTGTTCCAAAAAATTTTTAGAAAGGTTTGAAAATGGTTTAAATGAAATAAACCAAAACGTTACAATTATAAGCAAGTGATTTTAGTTCTGACCGAAACCCATGAAAATATAAGAAATTGAGAATTTACGGTCATTAAAAATATATATGTATAGCCTAAACATGTGGCAAACTTGGTGACTTAATCCATGTAATACTAGAATGCTCCCAATTCCAAGCAAATCTAAATACTTTCTACGAATATTTGATAGAGCAAAACTACCTATATGTGCAAACCAAATTGTATTCAGCAACAACATTTATATGTTATATTGTCTTTATAATCACCTGAATAGGTGCAAAATGAGATTGTAAAATCTAACATGAATACATTCTAAGCAATTTTGCGAATAAATATCTTGTGAGTATGTCGACAAAAAAAAAGAAAAAAAATATTTTTTTTTATTTAGAAAGTAAAAAGAGAAAAAAAAGAAAAAAACAAAAAAAAATGATTTAGATGCACAAGTACTAACAACATACGTTACATACTAATACAGAGAACGTATATCTGCAAATGTTCATTGTTTACAAGAAAACCTTGTTTAAACATATTAACATAATTGTTTACAAGAAAACTTTTGTTTCATAACTCGTCCGTAAAAACGGATTACAAATTAAATCTGGCTAATTGGACCCTGCCAGAGCCACCCAACTACTTTAAAAAATCCCTTGTCACATAATTAGCAGCATTTAATTCGATGACACATAGAGCATTTTCAGTTCCTATGTACAAATATAATTTTGATAGAGAAATTAATATAACTAAATCTTGTAGTACGCTAAAAATCCCCTTATGTCAAAAAGGGAGTGACATGTGACAATTGATAAAAAGGTATTATGATGATCCGTGCTCGTAATGTAAGAAGGTTGTAATTAAGATTATACATTTTGAACACCAAGATTTAATAAATAAGTTGGAAGAAATTGTAATAAATAATTAATTATGTGCCATCCCACCTACAAATCCTAGAGGTTATGGGCCCAGGAGCACTCGATGACAATAAATAATCGAAATATTTATGGATATTAAACAGGTTAGGTGAGAAAACCGCATGGAAACAATTATTATTAAAATAAAGAATAAAGTAATCCAATGATAAGATGGCACAAAGTACGAAATTCATTAACATTGAACCATTAAATAAAGATAATTATCATTACTGGAAATTTCGCATGGAAATAATATTAGCCGAAAATGGTGTGCTAGAACATATACAAAAGAATATTAACACTGCAAATTTAAATGAAGAAGAGAAAAGGAGAGTATTGAAAAACGACTGCAGAGCTAAATCACTGTTGGTACAATGTGTCAGTGACTCTCAATTAGAATACTTACGAAATAAAGACAATGCATTCGAAATGTGGAACGTTCTTGTGGAGAGATATGAAAGAAAGGGCCTTCCAGGACAATTATTTCTAGAAAGAAAATTGCTCTCTATGAAAATGAAAGAAGGAGAATGTTTGGAGAATTTTATAACTCAGTTTGAAGAAGTTTTAAGGCAGTTGAAATCAACAGGTGTAGCTGTGGATGAGAAGGACATAATTTGCAATTTGCTAATGACATTGCCAAGGTCGTATGAAATGGTGGTGACTGTTATTGAGAATATGCCAAGTAACCAATTAAATTACAATGCAGTTAAAACAAAGTTACTCTTAGAATATGAAAAAAGAAAAGTTGGTGATAGCAGTAAGAGAAATGAATCGAATCAAATAGCGGCAGCCTTCTGGACTGACAAGCAATGCCAAGGTTGTGGCAAAAAAGGACATTTGAAGGAAGAATGTTGGCATTCACCTGAAAACCGAAGAGACAGTAGGCAACATAGTAACGGCAACTTCTCTAGGGCACGCATACAAGAAGGTAGACATGTTAGAAGAGGATCATATAGGGGTTATTCTAGAGGTAGATTTAACTTCAACAGAGGTCATGGTTCAGGTATGAATACATATAACACAAATTATGTACAAAATGAAAATGTAGGTATTGAATCAGATGATGAAGAAAATAAAGTTTGTTTTGTATCAGAGATAACTAATGTAAATAATGCATGTCAGAAACATAAAGTAACATTTTATATCGATTCCGGTTGTACGGATCATTTAGTAAATGATAAAAGCGTTTTTTCTGAGTTAATAAATTTAAATGAGCCTATATCAATTGCAATTTCAAAAAACAATAACTTCTTGTCAGCAGTAGCAATTGGAAATATATCTTCTTTTAGTAATGTAAATGAAAAACAATATGAGTGTTTGATTAAAAATGTATTTTATGTACCCAACTTGAGAAAAAATCTACTTTCAGTCAAAAAACTAGAAGAGTCAGGAATAAAGGTAATTTTTGAAAAAGGTCAGGTTAAACTTTACAATAATAGGAATATTTTGATAGGGGTAGGTAAAAGAGAAAATCTGTATGAAATATCATTTGTATTAAATCGCAGTGAAAGTTTAAATGTAATAGGAAATAAAAAAGATGATGAATACATGAAATGGCACAAACGCTTTGGACATATTAACTTTGATAGTTTAAATACTTTAATAAAAACTGATATAGTACAGGGAATAAACAAAAATGTGTCAATTAATAAAATAGGACTGTGTGAGCCATGCATAGCAGGAAAAATGTCTAGATTACCTTTTGGTACTAGGAGTAAAAGTAACAGACTTTTGGAAATAGTTCATAGTGACGTTTGTGGTCCTATTAATCCAGAGTCTAACGAAGGATTTAAATATTTCTTAACATTCATAGATGATTTTTCTAATTTTACAGTGGTCTACTCAATTAAACAGAAAAGTGAGGTTTTCAATAAATTTAAAGAATACTTCTATTTAACAAAATCAATGCATAATTCACAAATATATAAGCTTAGATGTGATAATGGAGGAGAGTATATCTCTGGAGAATTCAAATCATTTTGTAGGGAGAATGGAGTGAAATTAGACTATACCATTCCATATACACCTGAACACAATGGAAAAGCAGAACGGATGAACCGGTCATTAGTAGAAAAGGGCCGCACCATGATTAATAGTTCAAACTTGACAAAACAGTTTTGGGAAGAAACAGTACAAACAGCTGCTTATATAATCAACAGAAGTCCAACCAATGCACTAAACAACAAAATAACACCTGCAGAAGTTTGGTATAAAGAGAAACCTAAGGTTGACAATCTAAGAATTTTTGGTAGCATTGCATACTATCATATACCGAAGGAAAAGCGAGAAAAATTCGATGTAAAAGCAAGAAAGGGTATTATGGTAGGTTATTTACAAATTGATTATAGAAGGACTGAAGGTATACTAACGATTTCACAAGTTAGATACATAAAAACTATACTAAGTAAATTTGGAATGGAAGGTTGTAAGGGAGTGAACACACCTATAGAGTCAAAGTTGAAATTAACTATATGTCCAGAAAAGGACATCTTAACTAAAAAGCCATTCAGAGAATTGATAGGATGCTTAATGTACCTAATGTTGGGTTCACGCCCGGATATATGTTTTGCACTCAATTACTTCAGTTCATTCCAAGATAAAGCAACTGATGAGATGTGGAAACACTTAATTAGAATTTTAAGATATTTGAAAAATAATATTAATCAAGGCTTAATGTATAAAAGAAATGAAGAAAATAATTTGGTCTGCTATGTTGATGCTGATTGGGGTAACAATTTGAAAGACAGGAAATCAGTCAGTGGATTTATTTTTAAACTGTATGACAATACAATTGTATGGGCAACACGAAAACAAAAATGTGTGACACTTTCAACCACTGAAGCGGAATTAGTCGCACTATGTACCTCTGTATCTGAGGGGCTGTGGTTGAAAAAACTTTTACTTGATTTCAATATTGACATTCCAAAAATTATTTTCTTTGAGGATAACCAGGGTTGCATATCCATAATAAACAACCCGGGTAACAATCGAAGGGTAAAGCATGTAGATTTAAAATATTATTTTGTATGCGACAACTTAGAAAAAGGCTATATTGATATTAAATACATTGAGTCTGATTCACAGCAAGCCGATATATTCACGAAAGGCTTGGGTTCTGATTTATTGAATAAATTTAAATTCTGTATTGGTCTTAGAGATTTTAGCGAGGGGGGGTCTTGTAGTACGCTAAAAATCCCCTTATGTCAAAAAGGGAGTGACATGTGACAATTGATAAAAAGGTATTATGATGATCTGTGCTCGTAATGTAAGAAGGTTGTAATGAAGATTATATATTTTGAACACCAAGATTTAATAAATAAGTTGGAAGAAATTGTAATAAATAATTAATTATGTGCCATCCCACCTACAAATCCTACACAGCAACATCCAAAGGTTATTCAATACAGATAATAAATTAATTTTTTATTAAAAAAGAGGCATTACAACTAATATTTCCTAAACAAAAGAAATAAAAAATTACAAAAGCATCACATATACTGGTACTGTTTCTAATAATGTTTCAAAGATAATAAATAGCTTTAGCAATAAATACAACAATTTCTTTCACAACAGAAAGTAATGTGAGAACAAAATTGTTAAATGTAAAAACAAAACTATCCCCATTAAAGAAGTAACCCGTAATTTTTCCAAAAATGCGGTACATCAGTTACTGGCTCTGGTGAACTTAAAATCAATAGGATTCATCTGTGAAATGACCTGAATATAGTTTATTTGCGATAAAAAGACGATGATGTAATTTTTAATTACTTTCCTGCATATCAGAATAAAAATTAATTCACCAACCGTGAATACAATTTATCCTCTACAGCCGGGGCAATTTACAGCTGTTGGGGTTGCCAAAACTTCAAGACGTTGTCAAATCAACTGGTAAAATCATCGTCTAATATTTACAAGTTTTTTTGGTTCTTTCAAATTCATTGCTCCTTTAAGATTAAAAAAACAGTTATTTTCATAACTAATTATTTAGGCAAATCTGCAGTGTGTGGTTAATAAAATGCCGAAGCAGCTGAACAAAAAATGTCAAGAGATGGTAACATCTCTGTTGAGCTATTTTGAACGAGAATACCGAAATGGGGGCCCGCTTCTCCCGCTTATTGCTGTTAAAGACGTAAGTAATAGTATTCGCTATTTGTATTCATCATTTTTAATATTATTGTCACATATTTAAATGTAAATGATTAAATGTTTTTAATGTTAGGTTAGGTTAATTGAACTTGATAATATATTATTCTTTCATGAATTGAAGAGAGTTGCAGAAGCTTTACAACTTAGCCTTACCACTGTTAACCGTATTGCCGCCAAGCATAATAGTGGTGAACAGCCTAAAAGCCCACCTAAAAAGGAACAATGCATAAAACCTACTGTTGAAATTGATAACTTTGATCATAATGCTTTCCGAAATGTTATATACGAAATGTATGGAAACAGTGAGTATATTGAATTTACTGTTTTATTTTATTCATAATTAACTAACACAATATTTTTTCAGAGGAACACGTAACCTTGAAAATACTAAGAGACAACACTCCAGGAGCGTGAACTCTTTAGTGGTTGTTTAACATCACTCTGGAAGATAGTGAAAAATATTGGATTAAAATACCAAAAAGATGATCTTCGTCGTGGTTTAATGGAGTTGCCACATATTGCATTAAAACGTGTACATTTTCTACGTGAATATGTCAAGATAAAAAGGGAAGGTTTATATCAATTTGTGTTTTTGGATGAGACCTGGATATTTGAAGACGGTACTGTTGGACGTTCTTGGCAAGATTCTAATCATAGAAGCGTGAAAAAAACCAAAATTGGTGGTCCAATGTAATTGAATAATAAAATTTAGTAATTAATGTATGATGTACTAACATTCCTGTCATTTTAAGACCCTTTTCGAATATTTACTAGTCATACTATTTTATTTAAATCTATATATTTATTAATAGTTGTTTTGAGCTATACAGTCTCTCTAGGAAACCTAGTAGGTAGTAATTTGTTATTTCCTTATTGTAGGTATATAGTATTGCATGCTAGTTCCTCTTCTGGATTTCTTCCTGGAACAGGGCTGGTTTTTTCTTCCAAATAACAAGATAGTGATTACCACGTTGAAATGAACCGAGAGATTTAAATTTTTTTGTATTGGTTTGAATACCAGTTTTAGTGAACTTGGAAAAACCTGCCACAATTGTAATGGATAATGCAAGTTATGACATTACAGTGATCAATGAAGTACCAACAATAGCTACCAAAAAGGCTGATATACAGAACTGGTTGATACAAAATTATATTCCTTTTGAAAATACTTTCCTCAAAACCCAATTATTAAATTTATCTACAGTTCGTCATTTAACCCTCTTGTATGTAAAATAGTTAAATGTTAATTCGAATATATAATGATTGATTACTGTTTCTTGTATCTTATCCATAGTTTTTCATGAATAAATATTTATAATAAATTATTCAAGCCTATCATACAAGCCTTTTATTTTTAAATGAATATTTTTGACTTACGCCCTACGAGGCACGGAACAATGAAATAGAAGAACTGTCAATCTAACATCAGAGTGACTTTTCTAGTTTTCGTTAAGTAAAGGAAAAACTACAGCTTGGCAACATCACAATATTTTGCTTTGCAACGTCATCGTCTTTTTATCGCAAATAAGTTATAATACACAATCATAAAATTGGTTACTTCATGTACTCCGAAGAGAACGACAACGAGACGAAGATTTCGACGACGACGACATACACACTGGACTTTTTTCTAAAACCCCATTTTTAGTGTTTTTCCCATTGAAAAACGTAAAAATAATTCAAAAAAATCAAAAACTCCAAAATATTTTGGAGTAAACCAATGCTTTTCTTGCGTCGTAGATAGGGTTGGCGGAAAAGTAAAAATATTACGAAATTATTTCATCAAAGTCCGAAAAAGGTCGCTAATGGTGGATGTTCAAGATTAGGAAATCTTGAATTGTATAGATTACGATACTTTTTAAAAAAACGTGTAAAATATTTGTAAATATGAAACTCATGTTTCTTCTTTTCTCCATTGTTGTCCATTTTAAGGCGTAAATTTAGTTTTTTTGCTAACATTGTAAAAATGTGTTAAGGTATTGGAAGATCTTTTTGTATTCTTTCGGTATTGTTGTACATTCAAAGGGTGAATTCACTTTATTTGGAGCTTTCTTAAATATTTTCAAAATATCATGTTTCACACTATTATTTGTAAAGTAGTATTGTTAGAGCAAACGAAATAACACATTTTGAAGTTGGTGATAGAAATATTGTCGCATTTAGGAAAATGTCACGTTTCACACTATTATTTTATTGTATCAATATGATTGTAACGCCGTGAAATCAGCAAAACGCCACGTTTCACACTATTCGTTTATTGAGTTAATAGAATCGTCAATAGTACATAGTAAAATTTGTAAAAGGCTTATCGTCACATTGTATTTGAATTTCTATGGTAAAATGGATCGGTATTCGGAAGGTCTATAATAAACCTTTGAATAACATTTTAAGTAAAAGTTGACAATAGTACGGTCTCACCTATTGAACGTTCAATAGAAATTGAAATATCTATTGAAGGCGTCCATTATTGATTCTTGTCGATGGTTCCGGCAAATCAAATGATACTGGCCAATAGGAAATGTTTATTTATTTTTAGTCACCCCAATCCACGTGTGATCACGCCCCTAGCAGATTTCTACTCAACACGTCTTCCAACGTGAAGAAATCAGTTCATAACTCAACAACGAAGTCAGTTCATTACTCAAGTCAGTTCAATAATCAAGTTAGTTCAATACTCAATGAACTGAGTTCAACACTCATTCAAGAAGCATTCACACTTAGTTAAGCAGTTATCACATACTTACGCAATCGATAATTAAGGGTTGAATAGTGAACCGGATCCTTAAGTTGTGCAACAAAGTCGAAACTCCAGTTCTAAGTGTAATTCAAGTCGAAACACATCGTTTCGCCGCTATTAATCACTTCGTTTCTTAATTAGTTTTAGAGTTAATCACTCAACAACGAAGTCAGTTCAACACTCAACAACGAAGTGAGTTCAAGACTCAATTGAGTTCATAACTCAAATTTCAGGGAGTCGTCGTTACATTTAGAAGTAATGTTCACTCAAATTCAAACAGTTAGAGAAACTAAGTACTTAGTTGCTTCTTTTTCTTCTAGTGCATATCCGGTCCGGATGTTGGCGATCATTCTGGCTATTATGATTTTATTTGCTGCTGCACGGAATAGTCCTGTAGTAGTTGTTGAAAACCATGTCCTGAGATTTTTGAGCCATGAATTTCTCCGTCGTCCTGGGCCACGTTTACTAGGGATCTTCCCTTGCAAGATATTTTGTAATAGACTGAACCTTTTCTCATTTCGCATTATATGACCGAAATATTCTAGCTTGCGGATCTTTATCGTTTTTATTAATTCGGTGTCTTTCTGCATTTTTCTGCAGACCTCTACGTTGGACACATGGTCTGTCCATGAGATTCTTAATATTCTACGATAGAGCCACATTTCAAAGCTTTCGAGTTTTTTTGTTGTTGCGTCGGTCAAGGTCCATGATTCGACCCCGTACAGTAAGACGGAGAAAACGTAGCAGCGAAGGAGTCTTATTTTGGTAGTTAACGTCAGAGATCGACTTTTAAAAACTGATGCCATTTTGAGAAATACTGCCCTTGCTTTCTCTATTCTACAGCGGATTTCTTGTGAGTGGTCCCATTGGTCATTGAGTGTAGTTCCTAAATATGTGTATTTACCGACCCTCTCAATTTGTAGCTGATTTAGGGTGAGGTGCTCCTGTGGAATCTGACTTTTGCTGATTACCATGTACTTCGTTTTGTTGACATTTATATCGAGACCGTATTCTAGACTAACTGAATACACTCTGTTCATTAGTTGTTGTAATCCATTGAGGTCTCCAGCCATAATCACTGTATCTTCAGCGTATCTGATGTTGTTTAATCTTTTACCATTTAGTAATATTCCTTCATCTACGTCCTCGAGAGCCTCTCTAAATATGTATTCTGAATAAACATTAAATAATAGAGGGGACAATACGCATCCTTGCCTTACACCTCGTGCGATCTTTATGGCATCTGATTTTTCTCCTTCTACGGACACATATGCTGACTGATCCCAATATAGTCTCGATATTATTTCCAAGTCTCTTCCATCGATCCCAACAGTATTTAATATTTCCACTAGTTTGTGATGTTGTAGTCTACAAAACAAGCATATACGTCGCAGTTGACGTCTCTACATCTCTGGAATAATACCTGTACACTGAATAGTGCCTCTCTAGTACCTACCGCATCTCGGAAACCGAATTGAGTTTCCGACATATAATCTTCACACTTTTTGTATATTCTTCTGTGAATAATTTTCAGGAATAGTTTCAATAGATGACTCATGAGACTGATAGTTCTATGATCTTCGCATCTCTTTGCTCCTGGTTTCTTTGGTATTATAACAAATTCCGACAGTAGCCAATCTTTCGGTAGTTCGCCTTTTTCATAGATGAGATTGAACATCTCTGTTAGTTGTGTGATTCCAGATTCGTCGAAAAGTTTGAGAATTTCAGATCTAAAGTTGTCTGGTCCAGGAGCTCTTCCATCTTTCATTTGTTGCACCGCTGATTGCACTTCATCGACGGTGATGGCAGGACCTGATTTATCTATTATCTGTGGCCGCTGCGGTCTTGCATCTTTAAATAGTTCTGAGATGTAGTTGCTCCATACCTTTATCTTGTCTTGTTTGTCTATTACTAGATTTCCTTGTTTGTCGGTCAGTTTACATATTGTTCTGGGCTTGATCAACCCAGCCGTTTCTTTAACCTTTTTATACATGTTAAAACTATCATACTTTTCCTGTAGGGCTTCTATTTGTTAGTTGCTATACGAGGCAAATGAGTACTCGTCTAGTCGAAACATAACGTTCCGAATCATTAAGTTCTTATTTTCCTTCCGATCTGAAAACCATCGAAGTTCGAACATCCATAAATTGTAACATTCATTGTAAATTTGTATATAGTAAACTATTAATTTCGACATTAACGTTGTCAGATTAAGATTAATAATATAGTTGAATGTCCACGCCAGTCGACGGAGCTCAATTGAATTATAATCAAAAACAGTTAAGAAAATATTATCCTCCTCGGAATTAAATATCTAAGACTAAATTGTGGCACTAAATATTGAGGTTGGGTTGCGTGATTAGAAGAATAGATTTCGATATCGATTTACCGGATTATCGGACCGATATTATCAATGAAAACAAGTATTGTATACATTTCAATGATACGTTACTCTAAACTAGATAAAATCATTCCATTCCAGTTTTCCTATGGCCTAATGTCGTTATTACAAGCCTAACATCTACATTTACAAGTCAACTGTTTATTACAGGTACCTCACGTTATCTGTTTCAATTCATTATAAGCGAAGCGCTCTCTAGGGTGAAAATAAAAGCAGTTTGGAAGCCATTTGGGCTTTATGGAAGTGAACATAAATTGTAAATAGACTTTTTTCGGAATTTAATTAATATTCCCTGAAGCATATATACGATTCAAATAAATTTCAGATCAGTTTATTAATACATTATTTTTGTTGATTTTTTAGTTTTAAAGGTCATAAGAACGTTTATTGGAAGACATGCAGAGCATTTGAAATTAAAAGGGTTAAGTGTATCAAAAAAGAGTTGGGAGATTAGATTAGATTTTAACGGGGTTACAGTTCACTGAAACCAAAGGTTTATTGTGCCCCCCCTATCAGAGCTGTTCTCGCTACTACTACAGCTCGCTTTCCAGTTCCAAGGTTCTAATGAACTCTAGTATTTGGGACGGCTTCAAAGAGGTTAGGTCCTCACTCTTACAAGTGTCTTGTACGAAGCATTTCTTGCGCTGGTTTGCAATGGCGAGGCATTCCAGAACTAGGTGATCCGGAGATTCATCCTCCTCCCCACAGAATCTACACTCATCCATCTCTGCTAGACCTATTCTCATTAAGTGCTTCCTAAAGCAGCAGTGTCCTGTAAGAAAGCCCGTGAGGGGATGTAGCTTATCTTTACTGAGGTCCAAATATTTTTGTCAAAGTTCAACAGGAACTTTTTGGAAGGATCCAACCAGGGAAGGCACCGCCAGAGTGCTTCTCTTTCGGTTTCCTCTTTCTTCCGAAACTCATTCTTGTAGGAGTATTTTGCTACACCACAGAAAGGTTCCGGGCCAATAAAGGGCATGCGTGCTCCTTTCCTGACAAGTGTATTGGTCTCTTCATTTTCCGTGATTCCCTAGTGGCCAGGAACCCAGACTAAAGAGACCCTGTTATTCTTGCCTAATTCATCAAGTTTTTTTCGGCACTCCCATGGCAACTTAGAGTCAATGACATGGGAGCTCAATGCTTTGATAGCTCCTTGACTATCAAAATGGATCGATATGTCACATTTCTGGTAGTTTCTTTCTTGGTTCATTTCCACGGATCTTTCGATCGCAAGTATTTCTGCCTGAAAGACGTTCGGGAAGGAGCCTAACGATAATGAGTATCTGGTGCCAGGCCCAAATACTCCAGCGCCTGCTCCAATGGTGGTCTTTGAACCATCCGTATACCATCTAATGGTATTTTCTTTGAGAGTTTGGGTGGTGTATTCCCTTTCCCAGTCTCTCCTCGTATTTAGCATCGTGGTGAAATTCTTTTCGATGCTTACTTTCCTGATCATTTCGTCACTGGGAAGATTCGCTAATGAGATGTATCTTATCAGAGAGGACCAAGCTCCCTGAATTTTAATACTCTCATTGCCTGAACCTTCCTTAGATATTCTAAGAATTGCCTCTTGGGCAGATCTTTCTATCACCAGATGTAGAGGTGTGAGATCTGTATTGATCTCAAGTGCCCTAGTTGACCACGTTCTCATAGCTCCAGTGATGCACACACAGGCAAGCCTTTGAACTTTGTCGAGGGTCTTCCTCGTACTGTACTGACTTGCTGTTGTGTGCCAAACTATTGCCCCATACGTAATTGCTGGTCTCACAATCATGGCGTATATCTATCGCAGTATTTTTGGGTTACAGCCCCACCTCTTACCAGCTAGATTTCTGCACGCCATCAAAGCTCTTATTGCTTTACTAGCAGTTATTTCAACATGCTTATTCCACAGAAGCTTACTGTCTAAGGTTATCCCTAGATATTTAACCTCTGATTTCCATTCTATGATTTCCCCGTTTAAGGATATGGGTTTCATGGCTGGAAGTGTTATTTTCCGGGTGAATGGAATTACTATGCTCTAGCTTGATTTAATGTTTAGCCCCACTGACAAGCACCATTGCTCAATGATTCTGGGGCCCTTTTGTGATAAATCACACAAGGTGCTCTCGAACTTGCCTCTGACTATTAAAACAATGTCATCAGCGTAGCGCATACATTGGAACTCAAGCTCCGTTAGCCTGTAGAGCAACTCATCTACTACGAGGATCCATAGAAGGGGAGATATAACTTCCCCTTGAGGTGTCCCCCGAGTGGCTTTAACTGAGGTGGTTTGATTCCCCACCTGTGTCTCAGCTATCCTCGTTGTCAACAACTCATACATCCATTTTACAATGGTTTCATTCACTCCTCACCTTTTTAATGCTTCTTTGACAGACACATGAGTTGTCAAAGGCCCCTGATATATCCAGGAATGCGCACATTGCGATTTCTTTGTTGTTCAGAGTTCTCTGGATGACTTCGGTCAGCTGATACAGAGCCGTCTCAGTTGATCGACCCGCTCTGTAGGCATGCTGACATTTATTAAGTGGTATATTCTTCAGATTTTATGTCCTTATGTAGTTATCCACTACTTTTTCCATCGATTTGTGTAGAAACGATGTTAGACAGATGGGTCTAGAAGATCGGGGATCAGTCCCTTTTTTTTCCCTATTTTTGGTATGAAGGTTACCCTTGCCCTTCTCCATTTCCTAGGTATTAGACGCACTCCTAGACTGCTTCTTGTAATCTTCAGCAGGTGAGGAAGAATCTCCTCTATCTCTTACTGCAGGAGTCCTGGAAATATTCCATCCATTCCTGGTGATTTATATGGTTGAAAGGTACTTATTGCCCATTCCAACCGTTGTCTGGTAAATATTTTCTTAGCAATGTCCCAATCTTCCTTGCGGGATTTTTTGATGTAGTCCATTGCTATTTCTGTGCTTGTTGCTGGTTCACTACCTGGGAAGTGGTTTCTAAGAAGGAGAATCGATCGTTCCTCTTCACCTTCCGTGTATGATCCGTCTGGCTTTTTCAGCGACATTGTGGGGTTAGTTCCCCCATTTGCCATGACCTTTTGTAGTCTGGCCGAGATGGGAGATATAAAACGACCACACGCGCGCTCGCGCGCGTGGTAGAACCCCGTCCCACTAAGCATCCATAGACAAACAATAATATAAGAGACAGTTTGATTCATAGGCGGTATGTGGCACAACGTTTCTGCGCAACTGATCTGCGCACGGAGTCTCTGCCGTCGCGAACTACAAGACTGTTTTACATAAACAAAATAGAATAAAATATCATAAATCACAATACATTTTAACATATCGCGTTTAATGTGGATGAATATTATAAAATATCCTAGTATATTAACTTTTACGTCATTGAATGAAAATATACAAAATCAATCTTACATTGGTTGGTGTGAATATGGCTTATGTTTGTCAAAGATAAAGTATCAAAATATTCGAAAATAAACAATTGTTGAACATATGGTTAAGATGTGACAAACAATGATGAGTATTTCAGGATAACTTTTAGTTTGTTTCTTAATTAATTAAAAATTTTGGTTGTAATAAAGTAAATAAAAATATGTGAACCTTTAAAATATCATCACCCGGTATAATTTGTCATAGTTGAATTGCAAAAAATGGTAATGTTGAATATTTTTGGCCACTTGGCAATTTGGAGTTAAAGAATAAAACATTTTTCAAACTTCGGTCTGACTTTAATCAAAGTACTGTATTATCTATGGAAAGAAAGCTTATTTTTTGTAACTATAATGATAGTCAAGAACTACAACACAAATTGTGCAGCAGATGACTGCAGTTTATTTTATTATTTTTTAAATTTTCATAATAAACCAAAACCATTCACTATTAACTACTACTATTAATAACTAAATGATTTAATTTTGACACTCAAACAATAAGCTATGTCTCTGGTTTCCCTGTAAAAAAAATTACAACTAATTTTCTGACAGATATTTTATACATTCACCATAGGTTCACTTCCTCCAAATAAAACACATCTGATTTATGTACAAAGAGAAGTTAAATTTATCTCAATACTGCATGACTTTGTCATAATATTTTACCACTTTTAGGTCATGTACATTTTGATTGGTTCACATGTCTAGAACATAAATCATACATACTTTCTCAACTCCTGAAAGTTTGTGTCCCCTTATTAATTAAAAAATATGATTATGGTGAAAGGATCAACGAACAAAAATATTTTTTCAGTAACTTAATGTACTGCGTTTAATTTCTTTTTTGTTTCTGACCTGTTCCTGTCTTCATGGAAATAGGGAATTTAGTTTTAAACTCCTTTTTATTAAAACATTTGTTGTCCATAATTTTAAAATAAATTGATTAGCAATTTGATCTGATATTGAATTAACTCTCTTAAATATAATGTAATGTAATTTTGGTAAAAATATGTAGTTTTGTGATAAATAAACGTTTTATTATGTGCAGGTTAATACAAAATTAAATATTTGCTGTATTCTTATGTTTTATTAATTTGTCTTAATATTATGTGCAGGTTAATAAAAAATTTGAATGTGTGCCGTTTTATTATTTATTACCTAAATTATTTGTCTCACAATTGTTTATTATAATTATTTCGTTACAAAAAATTAAATATAGTTTTATTTTTTGGAATGGAATAATTATATAATAAACAATTTCAAGAAAAACTGTAAAATTTACCTACCCGTAATCCAAACTACCAAATTTAAATATCCCGCCTGTAAAAATTAGTTCCGGACTAAGTCCGTGTGCGGAGGCGAAGTAGGACTTCCACCACCCCCTGTCAATTTTTCGACAGGGCCTCTTTGTAGCTCGCGTCGCGTTTCGAACGTATTCTCCTTCCTCTTCCTCTAACTCTGTGGTAGATTTCAGGAGATCTTCTATTTTTTAAGGGGGAGCTCTGGCAGCTATACTCCCTTGTCCTTCGCGGTTGTTTGTATCGTCGTCGAAATATTTGTGTGTGTGTTCGCAGCCTCAGCAGTAACTTTTCCTTCTTTATAGCTGTCCCTTATGTGTAGCTCGACGCCTACCTTGATCGGAAGCACGTTACCGTATCGGGGGGTTTCTAATTTTTTTTCTTGGTTTCCCCGGGATTTTTTCTTTTCTCGTTTTTTTTGTGAACAGACGATTGCTCGCCTGCAAGGTTTTTTCGTTTCTGTTTTTTTGTGTACAACGGATTACTCGCTTGCACGGTTTTTTTGATTGTTTGATTTTATTGTTGGGGTTTTTCATTTTGTGATGTTTATTCTTCTAATTGTTTTCTAGATCTTCTGTACTTCTTGTAGTTTTCTTCCTTTTAGTTCGTTAATTCCCTAAGTTCCGTGTTAGGGTGGGTTTTTAGTTCTTCGAATAGTTTCCTCGCTCTTGCGTCCATTATTTCTAGTACTTTTTCTACTTGGGTTTCCCCGTACATTTCATTGCATCTTTTGCGACAGGGGACGTTTATCGCTTATCTTATGGATATGTTTTGTTGAATCTGTAGTATCTTCCTGTTGGTGTTACATTTGTGTCTCCAGGCGACTGAGGCGTACGTAATTATCGTTATGATGATGCTTCCTACGAACCTCAACTTGGTATTAAAATTGAGATTGCTTTTCCAGCCAATCAGTCCGCCGTGTCCTTGCTCTCGATTGCCTCGTTCTGTCTACTATGCTTTTGGTGATTGTTAGTCCCTGGTCCATAATTACTCCCAGGTATTTCTTCCCATTCGATTTTTCCTCCGTCGATTTCTATTTTTTCTTATGGGTCGCCGGTGAGTTATTTTCTTGTGAACATGACCGCTTGGGTTTTTTCGCTGTTTATTTTCATTTTCCATTGTTTGCACCATTCGTCGATTTCGTTTGCGGCTGTTTGCAGTCTTTTTGTTATGTTCTTCCCTTTCACGCATCTTGTGACTATGGCTGTGTCGTCGGCGTAGATTGCATTCAGGGTGTTCTCTATTTTCGGGATGCCTGCGGTGTATATGTTGTATAGCGTGGGAGATAGTACTGCTCCTTGCTGTACTCCTGCTTCTTGTTGGCATATTTCTGATCTTACGTTTGCTACCTTCACTTGCAATTTTCTTTCTTTAAGATAGCTGTGCGGGAACTTTATGGGAGATTTTGTGTGTCCTGCCTCTTTAATTTTGTATAGTAGTCAATCGTGCCATACTCACTGGAATGCTTCAATTATATCGAGGAATATCGCTCCTGTTGATTCTTTTCAATTGAAGCCTTGAGTTGTATATTCTACAAGTCTCAAGATTTGTTGTTCGGTGCTATGTTGTTTCCTGAAACCGAACTGTTCTTCTGGAATCACGTTCAATATACTAATCAGAATTCTCATTACTGCTCTTTCAGCTATTTTACTCATAGCTGGTAGCAAACTGATTGGTCTGTATTTTGCGTTTTCTCAGTATAACTATTTCTGCATGTTCCCTTCTCGTCGGAAAGTGTGATATTTGTTAGGTATGTGTGATACCGTTGTTGGGCATGTTTTTCAGCGCTCTGTCTGTGATTCCGTCTATTCCGGGTGCCTTTTTCTTTGGTGCTAGTCTTAGTATTTCCTTCACTTCTAGAGGAGTTGCGAACCCCAGTGATTCGTGCGCCTCCTCTAGGTATTGGTATGCTTTCTTCAACCATGTCTGAGAAATACATATCCTCGTCGGGGTGTTCGTTCTACCTAAACTGAGTCTCTAGTGTGTTTTTCAATGCCTCCGCTTTTTCTTCATGGGTGTAGACCATTCCGTTTTCTCCGTGTATTGGCGGTATCGGTTTTTTATCTTCTCTCAGAACTTTTGTAATATTCCATATCCCCGGCTATTGCGGGTGTAGTTCGTTGATTCCTTTGTTTCATTCTTCGCTTCTGTGTTCTTTTAGTTTTTCTTGAATTTCTTCCTTGATTTCCCTGAGTCTCCTCAGTTTGTTGGGATTTAGTGTCCTACGTGCATTCCTTGTGACACGGTTCTTTTCCCTTATCAATTTTTTTAGGTTGTCTCTATGTTTTTGAATCTGCCGTATTTGTCTGGTACGATCGTTGTGGTGCTTTGTTCCAGCGCTTCTGTTAGTTCTTCTTCGAAGAAACAGACTTGTTCTTCTAGAGTTTCGGCATTTGTCATTTCCGTTATCGGTCCTATGACTTGTCCTGCTATTCTCCTGTATTTTTTCCAGTTCGTTTTCTTTCTTGTTTTGGCTGATTGTCTTGGGCCGTTGCCTAGTGTGAGAACAATCGGTTCTTGTGCATCGCCTACTTCGGAGGTCCTGATGTCAGTCACCACCGTTAAATCTTTCAACAAAGCTATGTCTCAGACTTCGGGCAGTCCTCCATGTGGTGGGTAGTGCGTCGGTATTGTGGGGCCTATCGTTTGACAGGGCGGATGATTTTCCTTGTCTGTTTCTTCTGGTGCTGCAACACGCAGGGGACTTGGTATTTAGGTCTCCTACTATCATGCCTTTTTGCCTTTTGGGAGTACCGCTAACACGTATTCCTCGTGTATAGTGGTTTCAAGTCTTATATATGCGGATATTATTCTGATATCCAAGTTTGTAATTTTAATTACCACTATCGTGGCTTCCATAGTCCGAAATTCTGGGGTGTTGATTTGATGTTGACTTAGCTCTTTCTTCACTAAGATAGCTGTGCCTCCTGTGACTCCGTTTATGTCGTTTCTATAAACGTTGTAGCCTGGATAGGTGAATCTGTGGTTATCACCTGGTAGTTTTGTTCCTTAGAGCACGAAGATGTCAAAATCTTCTTCCTCCAAGATTACTCCCATGGTATTTTAGTTGCTTTTTAGTTCCCCGGTATTCCACGATCTTATTTTTATTTGACTGGGAAGGTTGTCAGCCATTAATAAGCTGACTGTACTATTAATGCTGTTATGAGTGTTTTCATGTTATGCAACATACTCATAATGTCATTCGGGGCATTCTGGGCAGGTGTCTTTTTTGGTTCTTTGGGCGCTTTTTCGCCGCCTGTGCGTAGCTTAATCCTGCTACTACGGCACTAGGTTTTTTTGTTGAGTTTTTCTTCGCCTTCTTGGGGTTTTTTGGGCATCCCATGTAGTTTTCGGGGTGATCTCCCTCACAATTTTGCCATTCCGGCCTTTCAGTTGTGCTCAGGGTGCATCCCGCGGCCTTGTATCCTTCGGCGCGTCTTACACAGTGCAAGTCTATATTGCAAGTGCTCTGGCCGTGGTGAAATCTCTGGCATCTATAGCATTGCACAGGTCCGTCGGATTTATTCTGTTCCACCACACTTATTTTGGTGTGCAGAGAATAGCTCAATCAATTCTCTTGATTTAAAAATTCAAAGAGTTATTAATGTACTTGATTTTTCAATTTACCGAAAACCAACACAGACTGATGTGACAATTCCATTTAATTCCAATCACCCCATGTCCCATAAACTAGCGGCATATAATTCAATGATACATAGAGCTTTTTCAGTTCCTATGAACAAATGTAATTTTGATAGAGAGATTAATACAATTAGACAAATAGCAACATCCAACCCATTAGATATGATAAATAAGCTAATTAATAAAAAAGAGGAAAACGTGGCATTACAACTAATATTTCTTAAACACACTGATGAAATAAAAACTTATAAAACCATCACATATGCAGCAAATATTTCTAAGATTATTTCAAGGATAATATCTTCAGCAACGAATACAACAATTTCTTTTAAAACAGAAAGTAACGTTAGTTTGAAATTGTTAAATGTAGAAACAAAAATACCACCATTAAAGAAGTCAGGTATATATGAACTCAAATGTCCAGAATGTAATGCTGTCTATTTGGGTCAGACCCTCAGGAATTTTGAAATACGATACAGTGAACACTTACGAGCATACAGATTAAAACCACTACGCAAAACATCTACTTGACACCAATCATTCATTGCCACCTAACACAAAACTAGAAGTGCTGCATATTTGTGAAAAGAAACAAGAACTGGATTTCCTTGAAGAATTTGGAAATTAGAAGACATTTAAGAAACCCACAATATGCAGTTGTCAATGAACAGTTAGTCAATGAACAGTTGAATCTAGGGAGTTCTCCACTAATAAAAAGTCTTCTTAAGTGATAATTGTAAAGATCAGCAGATATAGTTTTCCTGGTTTTCTATATCATTGCACAGTTATACTGATCTTAATTGGAAAAATGATATCCAGGGCTAATAATATCTAAGCTTCAATATTTGTAGTTTTATATCTTCTTCTTTTTTATATTAACATATATTAAGTCAATCACAAGTTAGGTCACTTCTTGGTCTAGCCAAAAATAACTACTAAACATCAGGTAGGCATCAAATGAAATGTAACTTCTGTCATTCTGACGATGATATTAATTTATCGAAACAATTGTCAATTTTTTAGAATTTTCAACAATTTTTATTATATTGTGGTGTTAACTAGAAACCGTGAGTTTTATTAAAAACACTAATAGTTGGATGTTTAAAATAATTATTTCATTTATACATCCGTTTTTTCTTATATAAAATTTAAATTTCCCCTTTTAATTATATATCTTATTTGCATAAATGTGCTTGAATGAAATCATATTTAAGTTATTGTTCATTTATCGTTCATATAGTACAATACAGGATGGTTCTAAATGCATGAACCACGTTATTAAATACTTTTCTTCACTTATATTCCTGAATTACATTTTAGGGCTCCTGCATTTGACCAAATTATACTTTTATTAGTTAGTGTCTTACAGAATTGTAATTTTTAGCACTTTATGTGTGGATAAACTTCACTACCGGATAAACTGTATGGTGACTCAACTCTAATCTTCCACTTAATATAATGGTATGCTGTACTGGTTGACTTCCCGTTCCCGAGGGAAACTATGAACACCGGCGAGCAGGAATTCAAGGGAAGTAACAGTTATCACCTACTGAATAGTTCGAATTCGTTTTCTATTTTTAGATCGCCGTCTAATATTAACTTGGATTTTATTTTGTAGTTTCCCATCTTGTAAATTTATTTTTACTATTGTTAATTTTTCCATTTCAACTTTGATTATTTTTGTTAAACTTTGATTACATTTTGTAAATTTTCTGCGTACTGTAATTTATTTCAGTTCTACAGTTCTTTTCTATTTTCAATATAAATGAAACATGTTTGTTAAACGTATTCTTTCAACTTTTATTAAATCACATTTGTAAATTAACCAACGTAGTTCATATTTATATTCCTTCCAACCCTCTTCACAAGGTTTATTGATGTTGATGTGTACCAACTACAAACCTGATAATATTCTAGGCGCCCACTTATTGTATCTTATTTAACTTACTATCTTCGGGATAATAAAGATTTGGTCATTTGTAATAAAGTGAAGTAGTATAACCCGCGAACCGGTCAGATCTACTCCTAGATTATTTAGCTGATAAAAGAATCCCGCGTGAGATGCTCTATAACTGTAAGTATTCAAAAACACACAATCGACAATCAATGTAAGACGTCTATTACGCACGGTAAAACAAAACGCACGGCTGTAAAGTAAATCGCACGGCTTCCATAGCAACCACTTAGCAACTGTCAATAGACGTAGCCATTCTATTCAAAATGGATTACTTAGATATTTGACGTTGAATTTTATTCTATATATAAATGGTTGATAACATTTATTAGATATGAGATTGCATTTAATACTAAGAGTTATTTGGAATTATATGATAATTGGTTCTGTTTCCTTCAATCCGCATCTTGTAGCTGTCTGAATGTATCTCATATTAGTAAACAATAGTATATTATACACCAAGCGACTAAAGTGGCCCATTTAATCCCGTGGGTGGTGTTTCATCCCTGAGGGAAGTAATCCACCTAAGGGATTAATGTCACTTTAGTCGAGAGGTTTATACGCTATTTTATGCAATTCCGGTAATTCTACATACATTTTTAATAAAAATATATACTACTTAGGACGGACTTTTACGAAACTTGGCTGGGCATCGAGGGCGAACTTCTAAGATGCTTGGCTGGGCATCGAGGAGCGACTTTTATAAAACTTGGCTGGACATCGGGGATGTACGTTTTTACTTATACTTTAAATACCTTAATAAGATTATAAACACAAGTGTACAAGTAGGTCGTAGGTAAACTATAGTACGTAACTCGTGTTGTAACGCATTTTAGGCACTCACGGTATTACGCACGAAGCCGCGTAGCGGCGAGTGCGTAACTTTTCCGTTCGTGCGTAAAATGGTTCTTACAACACACGTTACGTAATATACTATTATACACTGTGTCCGTAAAGTATGGAACAAATTCATTTCTAGCTAAACAGACCATTTTATGAAATAATCCTGAAACACGTCGATTTTTTATTTTAATTTACCGTATTTTAAAATAATAATCTAATATACAGGGTGAATTACTTTCGAGTAATGACGTCACCGTCATTTTTTTTAAAAAGATCACCCCCATTTTCTCTCAATTTTCGGATTACTCTAGCTGAGCTGATTCCAAAAATGTATCACATGTTGATTCCAATTGGTACAGGGTGGACAAAAATACAATAGTTTTGTGTGTGCTCATAAAGTAACGCCTAACATTCTTTATTAGTTAAATTAACAATATTATCAAAAATACTTATTATCTAGTGGCAATTGGTTTAATTATAACACCCTGTAGTTTGTTACATTTTTAGATTAATAAAAATGAGCTGTTTCCAAACATGTTTGGTACTTGTGGTCTAGCAAACAGAATATGAAAGAAATTATTTCTTATCAATTTTAAAAAAAACATAGTCGTCTAGTTTTTTGTGAAATGTCATTATTTGTTTACTAATTTATTGATGTTCAGTGACAGTTTAGTACTACAATATTTTTGGTATTCGTGAATGTTTTAATTATTGCTTAGATTTAATTTGAATTAGAAATGGAGTTAAGTGTAAAACAAAAAATTGAAATACTTGGGATGATTGGGTATGGAGACAGATCGCGAACTCAGATGGAAGTGTGTTATTTGGTTAATAATAAATATCCAGAAAGACCTATAACGCGTTCAACAGTCAGTAAGATTGAAAAGAAATTTCGAGAAACTGGTACGGTTGAAAATGTGCGCAAATCAGGTCATCCCTCTGCAAATGCTGATACATCATTAGATGTTTTACTTAGTTTTGAAGAAGACGCGCACACTTCTGTGCGTAAAGTTAGTCGCGATATCGGTGTTAGCAAAACAACGGTACACAAATTATTAAAGCTTGAAAAATGGCATACTTATAAAATCAAACTTGTGCATGAATTAAACGAAGATGATCCCGATAGAAGAATCCAATTTTGCGAAATAATGATGGATAAATGTCACCGAGACCCTCTCTTGATACAAAACATTATTTTTTCTGATGAGGCCACTTTCACGTTAAATGGCGAAGTTAACCGTCAGAATTGTAGATACTGGGCCAAAGAAAACCCCCACTGGATGCGTGAGCATCATACACAATACCCGTAAAAGGTAAATGTATGGGCTGGAATTGTAAGAAATCGAATCATCGGACCCTACTTTATCGAAGGTAATTTAAATGGGGCAACGTACCTTGAGTTTTTAAGGGAGTATCTCGTACCTACTTTACGTAATTTGTTTCCCAGCAGACGTAATCCTGAATGTTGTAATGAAAGTTTATGGTTCCAACAGGATGGTGCACCTCCACATTATGCTGTAGATGTTAGAAGGTATCTAGATGAAATTTTTCCGAACAGGTGGATTGGTAGACGTGGACCTATTGAATGGCCAGCGAGGTCACCAGATTTCAATCCTTTGGATTATTTTATGTGGGGCCATCTGAAGAATGTTGTGTATCAAACGAAACCAGCAAATATTCAAGAATTAAAAGAGAGAATGCGGATAACAATAAACAATATTTCTCAAGACACAATAAACAAGCTTCAACAAGAATTTGTACACCGTTTGGGTTACTGTCAAATACAGCAAGGGCTGCAGTTCGAACATTTATAAAGTCATATATTTCATCATATTCTGTCCGCTAGACAATAAGTATTTTTGATAATATTGTTAATTTAACTAATAAAGAATGTTAGGCGTTACTTTATGAGCACACACAAAACTATTGTATTTTTGTCCACCCTGTACCAATTGGAATCAACATGTGATACATTTTTGGAATCAGCTCAGCTAGAGTAATCCGAAAATTGAGAGAAAATGGGGGTGTTCCATTTAAAAAAAATGACGGTGACGTCATTACTCGAAAGTAATTCACCCTGTATATTAGATTATTATTTCAAAATACGGTAAATTAAAATCAAAAATCGACGTGTTTCAGGATTATTTCTTAAAATGGTCTGTTTAGCTAAAAATGAATTTGTTCCATACTTTACGGACACAGTGTATAGCTAACTTTTATACTTTCCAAAGTAATGGACAGTAAATTTGTATTATTTAACTTAGTATTAAGCTAAAAAAAAGTAGCGGGCAATGCATGTCTTACTCCCCACTTGTTCTTTGTGTCAAAACTATGAACGAAAGTAACAAATACAACTTATTGCTTGTTAAAAGTGGCATATTTTTAAAAAATTGATTAGGTATACGGCTTCTGAAAAAGTAGAAAAATTTTATAATTTGAAGTGATACCATTGAAAAATTAGTTTTACCCAACAATCAAAGAAATTTCTATTTCTTCTTCATAAGTTAATAGAGTCGCTATTTCTTGTACTTTATAAAATCTAATTATCGATTTGACGTTTGCCATCAGTTCATCCTCGATCAAATATCGTTCTATACGCAAAATGCTAAAATACGGAATGTTTCTGGGAGTCCTAGATTAAATGAATATCAGTAAATTGCCAATGCTAATGAGGAGAAGTTATTAAAATATCAAAATATTTTTGTTCGTAGCAGATAGTTAATATTGGATATCTAACAACAGTTTTTAATTATGATCAACTTTTTTCAATAACAATTCCCACTAAACAAGAAACGTAACAAGTCTATTTTGTGATGTTCGTTTAAAACGTTAATAAGATATATCCTACATGTCTTAATTTTATTACCAACTCTATTAACATCTATGTTATGTAAATAAAACATATTTTTAATATACACAATAACACTTGAATTCGCAGTTACATACACATCCTACGCACTTAGTTAAAGCAACTTCCTATAGGAAACATTCATACGATGTTAATTTGTATACTTCTCACTAATGTCACATACAGAACATTACTGTAATATTACAAATTAACATGTTTCTAAAATGATCACATGTTGCAGTTACTTTTACATCTTTTGAAATAATTTTTAAGAACTTCCTGCGATTATGTCTATACGATGTTAGTTTATAAAACTCTCAGTAATATCTCATATTAAACATCACGGTAACAGAATAAGGTGAGCCTTTTGATTGATGTATTCAAAAAATTACAAAAAAACGAAGAAAACAGAAGAGGAACTGACGAACGAAACAAACAGTAGGTATTTGATCTGTGGCAAAAAATGACAAGCATAACATGGCGGATCGTGGCGTGGTTTTTAGTTTTGTGTTATATTTTATTTGCAGGAAGCACATTTTTTGCAAGAAGTACTTGAATAAAGTGGCCTTCATTTTTGTTAGTTGCTACTTAGCTACAGTTCCAATACTTAGTTATTGTTCTTGTTATAATGGACGAACAACAGTTATCGGCAAGTACCTATTCCAAAATCATAATTATTAAAATTTAATACTCATTCAATACTTTAATCGGCTATTGCACATTGAAATTCCAGGTGGCGGGATTGTACCCTAAAATTATATAATAGAGTTTACAAAATGAGCGTTTTTTCAACTTTTAAAATAGTTTAGTTAGTAGGTACATTTTAAAGTAGTAGTTATTATTAATTAATTTAATTATAATTAGCGCTAGTTTAGTTTGGAATTTTAGTCTTCTAAAGTATTCCCGCCATTATATTTATTTGTTTTAATTGTGAAAAATGATCATTTTATCATTGCAGTTTTACTTCGGGGGACAAAGAAAGAATTAGAAATTTTCGTAATTCAATATGTCCGCACCTTCGCGTCCCCTAGGTACTGCTATGTACCATTTTTTCCTGTCGCCTTACTTCTGGATTGTGAAACTTGTTTGAACTTTGTATTGTGCTGTTAGTTATCAATGGAATTCATAATTTCCACTAGATTTCTAAAAAAAATGATTATTTTTATTAAATTTTTTTGAGCTCGCCTAGATGCGGTTCTCGCTTCCAATTCTCCCCGACGACTCTCTTTTGTGTTTTCAACAAACTTTTCTCACCGGACATACATATGTTTTTGATACTATTCTAATTTTAATAATGATCTTAGTGTTTTAAATGGAACTCACGGTTTCTAGTTAATACTACAATATAATAAAAATTGTCAATTTCTTAGAATTTTCAACAATTTTTATTATATTGTGGTATTAACTAGAAACCATGAGTTTCATTTAAAACACTGATATCAGTAGATTCCACGAAGTAGGGGTCGAAATTAATTATTTATAGTAATGTCTCATAATTTTTTAGCACTTTACTATGTTCACTTCATTACAAAATTTTAAAAGTTCGTCCTTTTTAAATGTATTGATACCATTTTTCTTATTTAAAAATCTTTCCAAGGTATAATTTAAATCTCTATTTACAAAAATTATACATCCTAAATAAATAAGTACCATATATGTAATTAGTCTATTTTTATTTTTACTTCTAATTATCAAATTCCTAAACATAAACTCCCAATAATTCAAATCTTTGCAATTTGCATTCTTATCAAGTTTTACTAACAGCTGTGATGTCAATGATTTATTACTGTGATCTAATATACTCTCGTTCTGAATTCTATGTTCTTACATCGACGTGTCATTGTACAATTTGACATTTATCGATGTTTATTTATAAAGGTTATTAGATATTAATTAAATTGCAGCATTCAAAATAATAATGATCAATCACTAATTATAATATTATTATTGTTTTCTTTTCAGATGCTAAATATAAATTAATTTTAATTATGTATATTTTGTCGCTATGCTGATGGCAATTATATGGTATTAGTAATTTTGATTAGATTACTTCAAAGGGTAGGATTTCTAAATACCACTAATTAACATTTTGAACCATTTTTAAGATTCAAGTGATGATTTAATCATGCGTCTTATAATATTTAACAAGAATACAGCTAATTCATCATATTCTTCATTTTAATTTCTCTATTCATATAACATTCTGTCTACTGTTCCGTCTTTAGTATACATTAACTTAATTTTAAAACTTTTTTAATATATATATATATATATATATACATATTATTATATTTTCTAATAATCATAAATTAAAATAAGTAGTGTTATATTTTCAAATATTCATAATTTGATTAGTTGATTGATAAATAGATTAATATTGTGGTTTTTGTAATTGGAATGATTATTATGTATTACTCAATTTAATTAATTATGAAGGACGTTTCAATGGATTCTTAAGAAACACATATTTATAACAGATATATTTCATACATCAAATGTAACTCAACGTTATTAATCTGTATATGAAACGTCATCTCAGAAGTATCTCGATGAGTATTGTCAAAATAAATAACAAACTGTCAGAGAAAATTATGACTCTTGGAATTAATAACAAATTGACGGGAAGAGACGTAATACATATTTTTAGGTTGAGTTCCACAAATTTTAGTTTAAAGTTATAATAAGCAAGTTAGATATTAAAAAGGTAATTATTATAATCCAAGGAAAATCAACAACAGAGAGTAATCAAAAAATAATGTAAGCGATTGAAAGTGTGCTTATAAAGAATCTTTATATATGGAAGAATTAAGAAGTCACTAATGATGGAGATACTTTGAAGACATTGGAATTGTGAACGCTTAGTATACTCCTGTTGGAGTATTTATATACTAAAGAGAAAAGGTATAAGTAAGAGTGGACTGAGAAAATTTAAATATGGACAGATATTAGTGATATATTGGACCAAGCAAATGTGAATGCGGCAATAACGAAAAAATATTAGTGATATAATGAACTAATGAAATTTAAATAAGGACAATAGAATATTGAGTAAGTTTTTCTTTATGTTAAATAATTTTATAGATATAGATAGAACACTGAGTAAGTTTTTCTTTTAGTTGAATAATTTGATAGATATAGATAGTACACTTAGTAAGTTTTTCTTTTAGTCAAGTAATTTGATAGATATAGTTTTTTATTAATTTGTTGAATTTGTAAATTTCTAAAATTGAAAAAAAAATAATGATTGAATTAAAATAACTAAAGTTACTTTGTCTATTTCTATACAATAAAAAGAGTCCCACAGATCCACAAAAGAGAAAGGGTCAAATAAAATAAAAAAATAAATAAATATAATATCATTATTACATAAAAATAAAATAAAAATTGATGATTATATAAAACATTACAATATGGCGCCATTACGTGGGGCTCTCTAAGAAATCTCGTTGAAAAATTTAGATCATTCAAAATTAAAAATTAATTATAGAGAAGTGTATTGAACAGTTGATTGATTTCAATTTTTTTTTATTAATATAAATAATATATTTGACTTTTTCATAAAAATAATTATTATAAAAAAAATTATCAATAACAAAATGGATAAAATGAACCTAAGAGATGGGAAGAAAATAAAAAGAAGAGAAGAGGAAGAAGAAGAGATGATGGAATTAGGGCAAGGTGAGGAAGTTGAAATGAAAATGGAAAGGGACAATAATGATTCGGAAGAAAATGTAAACACAAAACAAAAGGAAGCAGCAAATAAAGAAGAAGAAAACAATACAATAATAAAAATGTTAATGGAAATGCAGATGAAAGCGAAGAAAATGCAAGAATGTACACAGAATGAAATAAAGAAGTTGGAGAAAAATATGAAAGAAGATATGAAAGAAAGTGTACAGAATGAAAGAAAGTATACAGAATGAAATAAAGATACAGGATGAAAATATGAAAGAAATCAAAGAAAGCATACAGAATGAAATAAAGATGCAGGAAGAGAATATGACGAATAAAATGGATGAAAAATTAGAAAATGTAAATAGACAAATAGAAGAATCGAGATTACACACAGAAAATCGTATAAGAGAAACAAAACAAGAAATAAGAGAAGAAATGATAGGAAGATTATTAGAAATTGAAAAAATACAATCAACTGAAATAGAAAAATTGAGAGAAGATGAAAATGATATGAAAAATGAAATAAAAGAAAATTCAAGAAAAATAGGTAGTGAAATAATTAAAACCAATAAAAGTATACAAATAATAAGTCAAGAAATGGAAACTAATATCGAAACACAAAGGATAGAAAAAGAGAAAACCAAAGGAAAATTAAAAGAAATTGAAGAAGAAGTCAATAATTTGAAAGAAGACCAACGAGAAGAGACATTGAAAGTGAGGAGTGAATTAGAAAAAAGACAAAATTAGCCGAGAATAATAACAGCACAACTAATATAATAAAATTTGATGGAGATTTGAAGAAAATACATCCACAAGTATTTATGAGGATATATATATATATATATATATATATATATATATATATATATATATATATATATATATATATTATATAACCTAACCTAACCAAATTATAATATGATGTCGCAGCGACAATTATTGTACATGCAAGTTAAGTACGTATTCTATTTCAATTTTGACAGTAGTTGTCAAAATAAATATGCCCGACGCCAATAAATATCAATCTAAAGATGAATTTATATATAATCGGCCTATTACTTCTATCTCAGGGTGAGATCCAAGTTGTTCAAAATTATTGCTTCAAATTTATTTATTTTTTAACGTATTTCTAAATTAAATGTTCCACTATTATCAAACTCTCGAATAACTGTTAATTCAATATAATAAAAGGCTCTTTAATTATTTTATGACATTTACTATTTTACTGTCACTAAAAAAATCAACCAAATGTCACTGATTAAATTGAAAATTCTATGAATGTAAAATGATAAGTTCAACGAGATTGGATACTGAACGAATACTACAGGTAGTTAGAATCAAAATTATATATTATACTGTCAGATACGCAAATTCAACAAAATTATTATTCCCCAAAAATACCATAAAAGAACAACAGTCATAATCTCTACAAAAACTTAAAATTAGGATACAACTATGCTAGAATTTAACCTAATTAATTATTATTATCAAAACGTTCAACTTGTGTAATTTACACTTGAGTGTATCAATGTCAAATAACGAAATTTCTGCTCAAATTGTCTATTCACTTGATGTTGAAACTGATATATGTATCGATAATTGTGGTATATTTCAAAATTTCTTATATAGATGCATCTAAATTTTCAACTGTATTTAAAAAGGCCTGATATTTCTCGAGAAATACATTTAAAAACTGGAGTGGACTCACCAAATGGATCAGGAAAACTCGTACTTATTCTAAACGTATTTAGAATTCTTCTAACTTTCTAAATATATACAATTTAGAAAACTGGAACCACATACACTTTTTACGATGCAATTCTTATCCGAATTATGCACGCACTGGCTTTATCATATGGGTTATTTATCTGATTGTATGATATACAATTTATACAATCTACCAAAAAATTGAGACAACTCTAATTCTGATGTTGTCTCTTCAAAGGATAAAAATCTAGTGACTAAATTTTTATAAAATAAATAATTCTCCTTTCCGTTGGTTACCGATTTTTCTTATTATCAAAAAAAATTACTAATCTATAATTTTCAATAACCAAGTGAGATTTTGAAATTCTTTTATTGCATTTGTAATGTTGCTAGCAGAGAACCTCTATATTTTGCAATTTCTAATATTTTCTCCAAATCATATTATATTCTATCTATCATTAGATATATTCTACACAAATGTCATCGAAATTATGAAATGTCATGTTTGATATTTCAAAATTTAATAATTTACATATAGTACAGTGTGTATCGAAAGTATGGCAGCAAAATTAAATCGTCAACAAATATATCGAAGGGGACAACTTTTTGTCATAAAGTTGCCAGTTGCCAACTTCAAAATCTTAAATAGGAAGGGGTATCGAATTATACCTCATTTCAAAGGTCTTTTTAATCTCCACACGTCGGTTTTTGGTTTTTTTAAATTGATCGATTCGTTGTCGAGAAATTTAGGAAAATCTATTTGCTGCTTCGTACCATTAAAATAAAAACTGCAACTGTTTATTCTCATTCCTTTTATCAAAACTAAATTACAATATTGTACACAGATTTTCAATTTAATAGTTGCTCAAAATGTTGCCCATTGTTGGCCAAACAATGGTATAACCGCTGTTCAAATTCGTGACGCACATTTTCAAACACTTCTGTTCGAATTGCTCGACATTCTGCAGTAATCCTTTGTTGAAGGTCTTCTATATTTTGTGGCGGGGGTGTGTAAACAGCTGATTTTAAATGTCTCCATGGAAAAAAATCACATGGTGCTAGATCTGGGGACCTAGCTGGCCACTCTATAGGTCCTCTTCGCCCTATCCATTTACCGGGAAATACATTTTTTAACCATTGACGGACCGGAAGCACATAATGGGGGGGGAGCTCCATCTTGCTGAAAATATAACTCATTTTCGTTAAGAAAGTTGTTGCCATCTCTATCCAGTTGATTTTCAATTGCTTCGGTAATTAACGGATTGATCGTATTTTCTAGCATATTCAAGTACATCTCACCATTTAGATTTCCATTTATAGACAATGGACCAATTACTTGATTTCCTAGTATACCGGCCCATACATTAATTTTTTGGGGATACTGGGTATGCCCTTCGACAAATACATGGTCATTTTCATTGCTCCAATATCTGCAATTATGTTTGTTGAAAAAACCATTCAAATAAAAACTACACTCATCAGTGGAGCAGATATTTTTTAAAAATTTGTTATTGTTAATAATAATTGTAGTCATTTGTTCACAAAACTAAATTCTTCTGTCAAAATCGTCTTCACTTAACTCTTGACATACTTTCATTTTATAGGGATGGAATTTATTAATTTTTGGAATTTTGTGGACAGAGCCTAAGGAAATTCCAGTTGCAGCAGAAATGGTACGTAACGAAGTATTAGGATTCATACCAAAATAACCTATCACTTCAATTTGAGTGGCTTCAATTGAAACTCTTGGCTGATGCCTTTATGATAAAAAGTTGTCCCCTTCGATATATTTGTCGACGTGTCCCAAGATTTTTTTCAAAATACACACATTTCGAGAAAATTGGGGTGGGAAGTCCTGAAATGAACACCCTATATATATATATATATATATATATATATATATATATATATATATATATATATCTGAAATTAATATAAGTTTCGACGTATTGGCCTGACCGTTCTTCGAAGGAAAGAGCAACTACATTCCTGGAAAATACCACGCAGAATATTTAATTACATCCCCTTCGAAAACCATGACGTCGATCGGCCATTTTGCCGATACGGACATCTGTGGTGATTCGCAACTGATAGCGGAATGGCATAGTACACTGACGCGTTTCGACCTTCTTGGATCTCTTCAAGAGTGCCGTAATGCCTTCCAGTTCAGAATCTCTAATCCGAACTGAAGATACCGCCCTCCGACAACTTCACTTGGCTCGTGTAGCTACACACAAGCGAGAAGCAGTCAGTTGGCGCCATCTTCACTTTCAGTTGCGAACCAACACCTCAGATAAATGCGACCGTATTAGTCGTATGAAATAAAATGAATATAATTTCATAAAATACTAGGTGTCGATATGAAACATAAATTTCGATTTTCTACTACACCTGCCTTCAGTCGAAATTTCAATAATTTCGACGTATTGTCCTGACCGTTCTTCGAAGGGAAAAACAACTACATTCCTGACAAATACCACGCAGAATATTGAATTACATCCCCTTCGTAAACCGTGACGTCGATCAGCCATTTTGCCGATACGGACATCGGTGGTTATTCGCAACTGATAGCGGGATGGCATAGTACATTGACGCGTTTCGACCTTCTTGGGTCTCTTCAAGAGTGCCGTAATGCCTTCCAGTTCAGAATCTCTAATCCGAACTGAAGATACCGCCCTCCGACAACTTCACTTGGCTCGTGTAGTTACACACAAGCGAGAAGCAGTTAGATGGCGCCATCTTCACTTTCAGATGCGAACCAACACCTCAGATAAATGCGACCGTATTAGTCGTATGAAATAAAATGAATATAATTCCAGTTCAATTCATGCAGTGATAGTGTACACATCGCCCACAAATTGAGTGCTAGCAGTTATTTATTTAAGTAGCAACTATTTGAGAATTTTGAATAATATTAAGTTTAGTTTAGGTACAACACAAATAAAAAAGTAAGTAACAAAATGGATTATGATTCAGGAGACCCTGGAGGGTCTCCTGAAAAAAACAGTGACAACAACGAAAAAACAGGTACGACTAGTGATAATTTACCAGTTTACGATATAAATAATAAATACCGATCGACTGATACCGGTCCTTATTTTGTATATGTTGAACATATAAATAAACAGCTAGGTAGATTATTTCCCATTCGTATTGGACATTATCTTTTTCAAATTAATGAATTTAAGGAAAACGTATCAGATATTATATCAGTAGGAAGAAATCGAGTTAAAGTAATTTTTAAAACATATTCTATTGCAAATAGTTTAATTAATCACGAAATAATTATCAAAAATGATCTTATAGCTTATGTACCTACATTTTTCACCCAAAAAAAGGAGTTATAAGAATGGTAGATACATTTTTTGATGAAACTTATTTAGTTAACAATATTAACTCGGATAAAAAAGTTATGAGTGTGAAAAGGATGATGAGGAAATTTAAAAATTCAGATGGTACAACAAAATTAATACCAAGACAAATGATAATCGTATCATTTCTAGGTAGTAACCTCCCTTCTAGAGTGCAAATTAATTTATGTAATTTTGAGGTTGAACCGTATATATATCCGGTTGTCCAATGTTTCAAATGCATGAGATACGGACACACGACAAAATTATGCAAAGGAGTTGAGAAGTGTAGAAAATGTGGTGATAAAATGGAAGAAAATCATAATTGTAACGTTACTCATGAATATTGTATTTACTGTGAAAAATTTGATCATAATGCATTAAATAAAAATTGTCCCACATATAAGTTTCAATCTAATATAAAAAAAACAATGGCATATCATAATATATCATTTAAGGAAGCGGAAAAAATAGTTAATAATCCATCTTATGCTAAAATTACCACCAATAATAGATTTTCGGTACTTAATAATCTTAATAATTTTCCAGAATTACCACCTAGCCCAAAAGACTCACATGTTGCTACTCAATCACTCACCCAAAGACCTCGAACACAACCGACTAAACGTAAAAGTGTATCTCCTATTAGAGTATCTCAAACTACAAAAAAAGTTCCACCTCGCCCACAATCACAACCTGTCATTCCAAACCCTCACCGTGATGATTTCATGGCTCATAAAGAAAAAATAATATTTGAAGTTAATTCGTTAATAACTAAAGCACTTACTGATCCTACATATTTTCAAAGTAAATACAAAAATTTAGAAGAAATCCATAATAGTATTAGAAATCAATTTAGCTCAATTATAAATAATCCAGTCAGTGATTTGGAGAGTATTTATGATGAGGACTTTTGGTGAATTACATTTGTTTCAATGGAATTGTCGTTCAATTACTAATAAAAAAAATAACTTATTACAATTTTTAGAAAGCTATTCATTCGATATTTTAATATTTCAAGAGTTACAAACTAAAATGGAAGATAATTTTTCTCTTCGAGGTTATTATCCCATACAAAAAAAAAGGGATGATGGTTACGGAGGTGTAGGCATTTATGTCAAAAAAGATATTAACTTTAGTGAAATTGAAATAATAAAAAATTTTAATGCTAGCATAGAAATTTGTGCAATAGAAATCAGTGACTTGAAAATAACCTTAGTAAACATATATAAACCACCTAACGCAACTACTGTTAATGTTAATGACTGGATAAATATTTTCTCACAATTTTCAGGTAAGGTTATTATCTGTGGTGATTTTAATTGTCACCATAATTTATGGGGATCCCACAAGGATGATGTACAAGGTAAAAGACTTATAGATGCTTTAGATCACTGCAATTTAATATGTGTCAATAATGGTAAACCAACTCGAATACACAGGCCTAATGAAAATCCTTCTAGGGTTGATCTTACTTTTGTTACCCCTAACCTAGTTTCCTATCTAGATTGGCAAATTATGGAAGAAACTCTGGGTTCTGATCATTTTATAATAAGCATTTCTCTCCATTTGTCCGGTAATCGCGCAAACATTTTAACTCCTAATAGATGGAATGACTCGAGAGCAAATTGGATAACATATCAGGACCATATTGATCAAATATTAACTGAAAATGATTCTAATATTAATCTCTCAGAAAAAGCTGACTTTTTAATTACAGCCATGTCAAAAGCCGCAGATTTGTCTATGCCTATCAAAAAACCTTTTATTCCAATTACTAAAAAACCTATTTGGTGGAACATAGAATGTACAGAAGCAGTAGAAAAAAGGAAACAAGCTCTACTTGAATATAAAAGAATATCTAATTTCCAAAATTTTATTAATTATAAAAGAAGTGTAGCAATTGCCAAATTAACTTTTAAAAAAGCTAATCAAGATAGCTGGGTCTCCTTTATAAATTCTATCAATAGGAATACTCCCCAAACTAAAATTTGGAATTTCATAAAAAGAATTTCAAATAAACATTTTCAGAATAATCGTACTCATCTACCACCACAATTGCTTGAAGAAATATTTGATTTAATTTGTCCTGCAACTGTCCAAAATAAACTCGAACTTGATCCATCACACATCTTAAAAACAAATCCTTATTTAGAAACTCCATTTAATATGCAAGAATTACTTCATGCTATCAAAACTTCCAGAAATACTGCGCCTGGTAAAGACAATTTAACATATAAAATTATAGAAAACCTTCCCATAATAGCAAAAACAAATCTTTTAGATATTTTTAACGACTGGTGGTTACAAAATGATTACATAGAAACCATGAAAGACGTAATTATTACCTTATTACCCAAACCTTTTAAGGATAGCTCTATTGCGACATCATTTCGGCCAATTTCTTTATTTTCCACCATTATAAAAACGTTTGAACGAATGATCAAAGCGCGATTAGAATGGTTTACAGAAAACAATCAACTTCTTCCGGCAACACAATATGGGTATCGTAAGGGTTGCGGCACGATAGATGCTATAACACAATTAGTTAATCACGTACAAGTAAGTTTTTCTGAAAACAGATATCTTGCTTGTTTATTTATCGACATAAAAGGCGCCTATGATGCTGTAAATTTAAACATACTAACAAAAAAACTTATAGAATTCGGTTTTGGTAATAAAGTGGCGACCAATATTTTTAATCTGTACACAAATCGGAAAATCTACCTCAGAGATCATAAGAATGAACTTCATGGTCCGAGGGTGTTGTCTCAAGGTCTACCGCAAGGATCTGTTTTGAGCCCTTTTCTTTTTAATTTATATACAACAGAATTGCATCGGATAGGAGATGATTCTTGTTATAAAGTTCAGTATGCTGATGATTTTGCCTATTACACGATCCAAAATTCACACCAAGAGTGCTTGTGTGTTCTCGAGAACATGATGAATACTATTAGACGATCCTTACATGACTTAGGTTTTAACATATCGCCTGAAAAATGCTCTGTCCTTTTTTTCACGAGACATCGATATCAGCCACCCGCAACAGTGCTTCTCTCTGAACTTACAATTCCAGTGGTGAATAATTATAAATACCTAGGCATATTTCTGGATAGTAAGTTGTTGTGGACGAAACATATTGAGTATATCAAATGTAGATGTGAGAAAGGGATAAACATGTTAAGATGTGTTTCTAAGTTAAAGTTTGGTATTGGTGTGGCCATTTCATTAATGTTTTATAGAGCATACATCCGCTCAATTCTGGATTATGGATCGACTTTGTACGGTTCTGCTAGCAAAACAAATCTACAAATTGTAGATCGCATTCAATTTAAAGCTCTACGTATATGTATAGGAGCAATGAGATCATCCCCAACTGATGCAATCTTAGTTGAATCTCTTGAACCTCCATTAGCAATTAGACGCGAATATCTGGCAAATAAATATTTAATCAAAATTAGAGAAAAAGATTGCTGCAATAACCTCAATAATCTTGCTTATCTCACAACACAATGTTTAACAAACAAATATTGGAAGATTAAAAATAATCCACCTTTGGTCGATGCTTTTATTTTTACTAATAAATTTTATGAGTTAATTCATACTATCGACAAATATCCAATGTTGAGATTCAGCTATGACTCATGTATGTTTGAACCTAACATCATATTCCCCTTATACTCACTTTCAGACATAGTTAACAAAAACATTATGATATCCATTCTTTCAAACTATACAAATTATTCAACTATTTACACGGATGGCTCAAAAACCAATAATGGAACTGGATGTGCCTTTTATCATTCGAATAAATGTTTTTCTGTTAAAATGCGTTTACATGATACATGTTCAATTTACACAGCGGAGATGTATGCAATATGGCAATCCCTCACTTATATATTTGAAAACAAAATTGGCAATAGTCTTATAATAACCGATTCAAAAGCAGCATTGGAAACTATAGGAACTAAAAAATTATATAATCAGGTAAAAAATTCCCTTTTATGGAATATTAAAAACTATCTATATCTATTAAGTAATTCTGATACTAAAATAACGTTCATCTGGGTAAAAGGACATGCTGGCATTAAAGGGAATGAAATTGTAGATAGCCTTGCCAAAAAGGCAGTTTTGGAAAACAAGTTTTTTGATTTTTATAACACACTTGACCTATTGCCGTCACTTAAAATACAAATCACTCACAGTTGGAATAGTGTATGGCAGGAATACGTAAAAGAGTCTAAAAACCCATACACACTTATACATCCAGAAATACCCAAAACAATACCACATATTCAAGAATACAATACAAATAAATACTACACTACGATAGTAACTAGAATGAAACTAAATCATGGTATCTTTCCTGCGCACCTTGCTAAAATAGGAATTATAGGCTCTTCTAAATGTTCATGTGACAATAGTTCAATAGCTGATCTTAACCATTTAATTTTTTCCTGTAGAAATCACCAATATCAAATAAATATATTTCTAAATTTTCTCATTAATCACAATATTTCTTTACCGACAAATTTAACTCACCTATTAAGTTTAAACGAAAAACCTATTTTAGACGCCTTAGTTGAGCTATTTAAAAGTGCACAAATTTCAATATAAAGTTGAACAATAAAATTAAATAATTTTTGTGGCTAAGAACTAAGTTTTCTACGGCCAAAATCTCACACACACACACACACACACGAATATAATTTCGAAGAAGGTCACGCCAATACGTCGAAATTATTGAGATTTCGACTGAAGGCAGGTGTAGTAGAAAATCGAAATTTTATATATATATATATATATATATATATATATATATATATATATATATATATATATATATATATTGTGCTGTATTTTAATTTGAGTTACAGGTTGTATTTAAAAAAAATTGCGATGATGATTATTTTAATTATTATGTTATTATCAAGTTGCAATATTGTTGTGGAATTTTCTATTATTTGTTATGAATATTAAATTTGTTAATCATTGTATTTCCTTTTTTTATTATGGGCGCCAGAACTCGCATGGTCTGCTTATTATAAACAGAGCGATTTCGTACCTAATGCAAGTTCAAATATTAATATCAAAAGCTTTATTCCTTTTTTTTTAAGATCTCAGGGGTGTGTCCGGCACTAGCGTCGAACAGTAACAGGAAACTGATAGGTTTTGAGAACACTTGAAGGAAAACAAGGAGGTTTGAATGTAGTTTGTTTAATTAATCAAAAATTCTATGTATTTTTGAACATTTCTCCCTCAAAACTTACTGACGATAAAGTCAGAACAAATTACATAATTATTTACAAACATCTAAGGGCAATTCAGAAACTAACCTCCGATTGGTCACAGTGCGGGTAGTGGGGGGAGTAGCGCGCCATCTGTGCATTCACACGCTCAGCAGGTCAGTCGGCATCAAGCCGTAGTCGAGTGAACATCGTACCTGCGCTAGTTTAGTTTTTGTGGCAGTTTGAAATGTGTGCTGCAATAGAAAATCCCGCCAAATGTGAAGTGCGTGCTGTTATAAGGTTTTTTACAGCCAAAGGATACTCTGCAGCAGCTATTCATCGTGAGCTTTGTGCCGTGTACGGACCAAAAGTTATGAGTGAAGGAGTTGTCCGTGAATGGGTACGTTTATTTAAAAGTGGACGAGAAAACGTTCATGATGAAGAGAGGAGTGGTAGACCATCCTTGGTGACTGACGAACTCGTTCAGACAGTTGATGCAAAAATTCGTGAAAATCGACGTTTCACAATGGCGGAGTTGTCTACTGATTTTCCACAGATTTCTAAGACTCTTTTGTACGAGATAGTGACAGCAAGATTGGGTTACCGTAAGTTCTGTGCACGATGGGTGCCCAAAATTCTTACCGACCACCACAAAAGTCAAAGAATGGCCTCTGCATTAGACTTTCTGTCACGTTATGAGGACGAAGGAGAACCATTGTTAAACAGAATCGTGACCGGTGACGAAACCTGGATTAAGTACGTGAACCCTGAGACAAAAGAACAATCAAAGCCCGGCAAGATTTTTCTGCCAGAAAACTGATGGCAACGGTGTTTTGGGATGCCAAAGGGGTGTTGTTGGTTGAATTCATGGAACGTGGGACGACCATTAATCAAGACGTGTACTGTGAAACACTAAAAACATTACGACGGGCTATACAGAACAAACGCCGTGGTATGCTGACTTCCGGTATCGTTTTTTTGCACGATAACGCCCGTCCTCACTCTGCTCGCAGAACAACAGCCCTTCTTGAGTCCTTCAAGTGGGACGTTTTCAACCATCCACCTTACAGCCCAGATCTGGCGCCAAGCGATTATCACCTCTTCATGCATATGAAGAAATGGCTCGGGTCCCAGCGGTTTGATGACGACGAAGAGCTCAAAGATGCGGTCACAGGCTGGCTCAAGGCACAAGCGGGTGATTTTTATACAGAAGGAATTTCAAAGCTTGTGAAGAGATACGATAAGTGCCTCAATCGTTATGGAGACTATGTCGAAAAATAGTGCAAAGATGTAGTTGTAAGATGTATATATTAAAATATTTTTACTTAACTTGGTGTATTTTTTTCAATCAACCGGAGGTTAGTTTCTGAATTGCCCTCGTATATATAATTCTCATAGTTAAATGTTTTAAGTGAAATTATTATGATAAAATAACTAATAAATACCGTGTAACCATGATATCATCGTTAACCCGCAATCAATTCCCACCTCTAACATTTTAAACCAGAAGAATGATATTGGCGCTGTGAATCGTCGTCATGTGACCAGAGATATGGCTTGTGAATCGTAAATGGATGTTTGGAAGTAATAGTTTTCAAAGTTTATTAATATATTTAGTCCTTAATAATAAAATCAGTGAGTGATTTCGTCGTTGTTTGGGATTAAATTGAATTAGTAGGATAGTGGAAATTGATTATTCTTAAATAACTAGGTAAATTCAAAAAAAATATGTTCATAATATTATACCTAACCTAAATAATAATTCCAGAAACCAAATGTTTGTGAATATATACAGAAATTCATGAGCTTGAAGATAACAAATGTCTTGTGTTTCCACTCATTTCAGTTCAATGAAACTTGTGATGAACAGAATGTATCAGCTTTTCTATTCGACGAGGAGTTAAAAGTTCATCATATTCGGATTACTTTCAATGTAAGTAATTTCTGCTACGAGGAAAATGTCACCATAGCCAGGAACAAATAAGGTAAAAATTAAATTATCTTACCAAATTCTAGTAGACGATTATTGAAAAGTTTTTTTTTATTTGATATTCAGTTATTGGAAACTGGATCATTCCATTTATTGCCAATGAGGTTGTCACAGTATTTAGTCAAAATGTTGTCCTTTAATTATGATTTTTTTAACTTAATTGTATTATTTTATTCTCGTTCTCACATCATTCCATACCACCTTTTCAACCTCACAACCCTCTCTCGACGCTCAACAATCAACAACCTCCTTCTGTTTTTTCCGATCCTCTTTTGTTAACTTGTAAACAGTAATTGTTTTTAAAAAAAATCTATTTATCCGCGTCTTGTTCTTTTTCAATTATTCACTCCGTTCGAAAATACCTCCGCGATTGCACTAATGTCACTTTATTTACACTTAATCTAAATATTGATAAAACTGTCACTTTATATATAATACAATTCATGTCTATTTGCTTTTTTAATCGTCGTCAAAAAAAATACTTTATCGTATACAGGGTTTGTCAAAAGTTATAGCAATCGGGAAAATACAATTATAGAAGTTGGTTTTTATTTTAAAATTTATGTTACGAATGAATAATATCTTTTTATAATTGACTCACGTGTGTGCAACACACAACTATATGTTAATAGTTCCGTTTATCAATATTTTTTTTATCATGAATTTAAATATCATGTAACTATGAGCATTATAATTCTTTTTGGTTGCAAATGGGCATTTATATACAAAATTTTATTTGTTCATTTTCCTGTTATTAATATTTCACTTTAATATATATATATATATATATATATATATATATATGTAAATGAATATATATATAAATATATGTATATATATATATATATTGTTGTAGATAGAACGAGCATATAAACATTCGTAAAATCACAATAGAGTATAAAATTATATCTATAAATAAAAGTAATTTGTAAATAATGTACCAAATTAATAAAACATATATATATATATATATATATATATATATATATATATATATATACATAAAACGGTCACTTTGAAGAAGAAAAATGTCATTAAACGATCATTTCGAGGAGTTGGTGGTTATTTTGCAGAATTCCTCAAAGTGCCACTTATATACTGGTACTCTTAACGTGCACTTTGGGGAACTTTTTTATATAAACCGGTCATTTTGGGATGATTCCTCGAAATGATATTTTTGGTCTAGAATGTCATTTTGGAGAAACAAGATTCGTCAAAGAGGTCCGTCTATGAACATGGTTATTTTGGGGAAGTGAGAAATAAAAATGAATGAAATTAAGAGGGGTCTCACGTTTTAGGAACCCGAAAACAGTTGACAGCCGTGACTTACAACAAAATTCAGGTCATTTTGTAAACAACAAATCTAGAGAACGCAGTGAACTTAAGTCTTGAAAGCTTAACGCAATATAACTTGGAGCTTTGTCTTGGGGATAAGGTATTTTGGTTGAGTTTTATATTGTTATAAAAAAGATATAAGCCATTAAGTGATGGTATGATTTTGACAGTTTTGACAATTTGTGGTCACCAATTTAAACGCCAAAACCTGATCCCCAAAAGGAAGCCTAGAGAATTCGATTCTGAAAATATGAAATCTCAAATCATTGTATTTTTTGAGATTTGTTGCACGCAAAATTTTGCAAACGAACACCTTTTCAGTTTAGTTCTAACATTCCACCGTCTTGGTGGATGGCGCTGTATAGAACCTCAATGACAGATGACGACGGTCAAATCATAGACAATATCTCTCCATGGGTCAAATGTTGTTGTCATGTTTTGTATGTCTGTTTGTCTCCATAAAAATATTCCAGTTTATAGTTTAGTATGTATTGTATTTGTAGGGGGTAAATAATTTTCATGCTGAATAAGTAAATTTGTGCTTCATAAATGCAGTTCATATTTACTCCACATGTACTTCACCACAAGATTGTGTTTAGTGTAGCTTACATGTAAAATAAGCCTCAAATATTTTTAGCTGTTGCTAGTGATTCCACAAGTGCATTATATTTATTGATCTCCATATCGGGGCCTTTTGGTTCCTCCAAAGCCCTGTACAAAGCCACAGATTACATCTGTATACAAACATCGGACTTCCGAGTTAGTGAGAAAAACTACATTCGAAAATAGTATTAATTGTATTTGTTTCCCTTTATTGTAACAAAATCGAGTCCTTTATGGAATCTGTTTGTTTAATTGTAGTATTACAAATTTGAAGTACAAAGTAAGTAGGTAGTTTTCAAATTTACCTAATATAATACAGAATTCATAATTTTCCACTGATCCCCATTCAAATGATTTGTAGCAAAGAGCTGCTAATTAATTAGTAAACTTCAAAAATGTTTATTATAGCAATAAACAGACGTGTCCGCTTTTTCATTGACCCTCATTAATTATTCAAAAAAACTATCATACATGGCAACTGAAGTTCAGCTTCCATTTTTCTCTACCGTTTCTCCTTATAACAAAAAGAAAATAGAAAGTTTATAAAAATATCCATTTTTTATGATTCTATACTTACAAAGGGGCGGTGACCCCACATCCACATTTTGAAGTCTTGATCCATGCAGTTATAAAGACTGTAAAAATATTTCTAACTCCCAATTCAGCAAAAGTATACCTACAAATGATCCATTTTATCTTGGAAGCCATATTACAAATTTGACATTCATAAGTACTGAATACATTTCCTTTGTTTTTATGCATACATAGCAACTGAACTTCTTCCATTTTCTTAATCATCAGACAAAAAAAAGTTTACAAACTATCTGTTACAGTTACATGAGGCTTCATTTTAGTTTTTACTTACAGAATAGTTATAGCGAAAACTGCTAAATGAAAATTATTTGGACCTGTGCGGGCAGTCACATCAGGTTCCGTTTCAGTGAAATTGTCAGTTCTGAAAATGAAAAAAAAAATAGATTTTTGTAAATAAGTCTTGTTAGTACTTTTACTTACCACATTGTCTTCACCCCGTTTCTTTCATAATGCTGTTTGTCCCACTTCAATACGATCAGTAACAATGGAGATACATGCTAGTGCCCTTATGGCTTCACTTATTTACCTCTTGTCTTCACACCATCTCCTTCATAATGCCGTTTATTCAACTTCAATCCGATCAATAATAACAGATGTATGGTAGTACCTTTATGTCTTTACTTTTTTACCACTTGTCTATACCCCGTATCCTTCATAATGTCGTTTGTCCCACTACAATCCGATCAACAATAATAGAGATACATGTTAGTGTCCTTATGGCTTTACTTTTTACCTCTTGTCTATACCGCCCCGTCTCCTTCATAAGTCCGTTTATTATATTTCAATCCGATCAATAATAACGGAGATACATACTAGTGTGCTTATGACATTTACGTCCTTATCTATACCCCGTCTCCTTCATAATGCCGTTTGTTCAACTTCATTCCGATCAATAATAACAGAGATAGGTGTTAATACCCCTATGGCTTTACTTATTTACCTCTTGTCTTTACCCCGTCTCCTTTATAATACCGTTTGTTCCACTTCAATCCGACCAATAATAACAGAGATAGATGCTAGTGCCCTAATGGCTTTACTTGTTTACCTCTTGTCTTCACCCCGTCTCTTTTATAATGCTGTTTGTCCCACTTCAATCCGACAAATAATAACGGAGATACATGCTATTGCCCTCGTGGCATTTACTTGTTTGCCTCTTGTCTTCACCCCGTCTTTTTCATAATGTCGTTTACCCTACTTCAATCCAATCAATAATAACTGAGATATGTGCTAGTGCCCTTATGGCATATACGCTGAATTTTTTTGTGTATGCTCCATACCCCGCCTCCATTATGTCGTTTACCCCACTTCAATCCGTCAATAAAAACAGAGATGTATGGTAGTGCCTTTTGCCATCGTGACTTTTGATTGCTGACGTGACTGATGACGCACGTGATAGTACGCATGTTACGGGTTCAAACTGATTGGAGTTAGTTAAAACTGAACAATGCCTACTACATAAATGTTGTTGAATCTTGATTCAAAACTAAATTAAAATTTCAATGTCAATAGCTTAGCCATCACATTGTTTATTTACAAAATAATATAAGAAATTCTTTTATTGTTCCCTCACTTTAAGAGGTCTAAGCATAAAGGTGAGAGTATCGTTTATTTTTTTTTGTATCGCATCATTTGCATAGCGAGAGACCACATCAACACAGACTTCCCACTCCACCATAAGTAGAGGAAACCGCAGAGATAAGCTTTCAAATACGTTCATAAAACAATATCTAACTACCTACTTATCTTGTGAACTTATTAGTTCTAATAGGGGAATTGCATATAGTGTTGAAACCACAAATTGTTCCAACTTCTCTTTAAACATCTTGTCCATCCACAATCTTATTTGACAACAAAAATGTAGGAACTTTTACACGGTATCGTTCATAGTAACTAAACCTTTATGATATAGATTGACCCACCCATTTCTCCACTGCAACTAGATGGTCATTTAACTATTGTTATATATGTATAAGCATCAAACAGTTATTTGTTACCTACTAATGAATTAGGTAACACGCTTCCATTCGACGCACGCGCGTAGCAGCAGCGGGGCTGATGACCTCACAGCCGTAATGATACTGGTTTTGGTCCAAAAAGTGCAGATTGGACCTAAGCGTTCTCCCACGTTTATTTTACATAAGGAATGACCCTGGTTTGGTTAAATAAGTGCAGGATGATGCTTAGCAATTTCCCATGTTATTTTACATAAGAAATCGTTCAGAACCCGCATAGCTGCTTTATTGGTGTTACTTGCCATAAGATCCCATTTAACATTATTGGTTTCAATTGTCTGGTGACGTCACCAATGCCTATTACGTCACCTGTTACCACTAGTAGAGAAGCTTACAATAGCTCATTTTCACGCTCCAAATTTCATAAGTATGTATCACCGTTCAACAGAAAAGAGGGGGTTGGGGACTTTTGAGAGGCACTGTATATATTTGGTAGTATGAACTGAATTGAATGGATCTTAATATGCACGTCTGTCTAAAATATATACAGAAATTTTAATGATTTGGTGTAAAAATTAAAGAAAGAAAAAAATCAGCTTCAAACAAACACTAACAATATTTAAAGAGTGCTGAACGCAAGTACTTCAATTATTTGAAACTTTCAATTTAATAAGGAATAAAGTGTGAATATGTAACCATAGCATCCCTTTATTTTACAGAGATTATAAGTAGAGATATAGTACTTGTGTTCATTTACATTTAAACATCACCCGCTATATACTCACCTATGGTGGATAATGTCAGGTGGCCAGCTAACATCGAGCTGGTGTGAGTCACCGAAATGCCGACTCATTGTCCAGATGACCGTGCCCAACAACTGTTCTCACTGCAACAAGGCGGAATCTAGGGAAGCTGCAGTTTCAAGAACTACGGCAGTCAACGAAGAATGGTCCCCCACCAGGATCAGAGAAGATCAGGAGAATGATCCTCACCTAAAGAAGATTCTGCAATGGAGAGAAGTAAATCGGCGACCTAACTGGCAAGAAGTGTCAAGATTTTCACCGACACTTAAGGCGTATTGGGCTCAGTGGGACTCCCTTGTCCTGGAAAAAGGGCTGTTGAAAAGAATCCTTGATAACTATGGTGGTCCGAAAAGAGAAGACAGATAATTATCCCGAGAACGAGAGTAGCAGATATATTGAGAAAGTTACACGACATTCTATCGGGAGGTCATCTGCCAGTACGAAAAGATTGCTTTAGACATCGCTGGACCATTTCCGACGACAGAAAATGGTGATAAATACATCCTGGTAGTAATGGATTATTTCAAAAAGTAGGGTGGAAATTTACGCAATCCCGAACCAAGAGGCCACAACTGTCGCAGATGTACTGATGAAAAATGTTATCGGCCGATATGGAGTGCCCTTGGAAGTCCACAGCGATCAAGGAGGAAATTGAGAGAGGTATTCCAGGAAATGTTTGACAAGTCCGGAATTAAGAAGACTAGGACAAGAGCGTTGCATCCACAGTCAGATGGAATGCTCGAAAGAATGAACAGACCATTGGAAAATACCCGTTCAAAGTAGTTTCTAGCCACCAGATTGGGACCAGTACCTTTCCCTATTTGCGTTGGCTTATCAATCGACCATAAATGAGTCCACGGGTGAAGAACCTGCGAAAATTCTCTTTGGAGTTTGGCTGTCGGCCTAGCGAAGATCTAGCAGGAGAAGATTACTTGATCCAATTGACACGAAGGATGGAAGATGTGCACGAATTGGTTCGATCGAATCTTCAAGTTATCAGTGACAGAATGAAAATACGGTACGATTCGCAGACCACAGAAGGTAGTTTCAATGAAGAGGACAAAGTATGGTGACACAATCCGACAAGGAGAAAACGATTTTCTCCAAAATTACAGAAAACATGGAAAGGCCCATACTTAATCAAGAAGATGATCGATGACATCATCCATCGTATAAGCAAGATCCCCAATGGAAAACTTAGAGTAGTTTACCAATACCGACTAACGCCATTCGATGGAGACATGACAAAAAGGAAGGAGTGCGCCATATACAATAAGTGCCTGACCCAGCCTTTGAAGAATTCATGGGCGCATACGGAGGCATCGGGAAAGCTAGATACGGAGTGACTCCAGAACAAAGCCAAGATTTGTTCACGCTCCCGGAAGAGTATTCACTGGCACACAACATCTCTGCCAGTAACAAACACGCACGAGGGTGGGAAACTGTCTTTCGAAAGAAGTATGGACAATTACAAAAACTTGAAGATCAGATGCCAGCCCCTGGCAAGAAACTGAGACTCAAACACAATGCGCGGTACGTCTTCTACCTGGTAACTAGAAACGAATTTCCAGTTCGATTCACCTACCGGAATGTGTGGGAAGCACTAAGAGGCCTTCGAGATCATGTGCTGGAATCCCACGTGGAGAAACTAGCAATGCCCAATGATAGAGGTGATCTTCCAAGATACCGGTGTCCACATATTAATTTGCAACTATACCCCTCGTTGTCGGTACCCGTTGAAGACGTTTCCCTGTTATTTCCATATGACCGGAATGCGCAGTCATGAGTCCAGTTGCCGATTTATACATACAGTCCCGGCTACACAGAAGTTCCAGGAGGAACTTCCTTTTCAAGACGGGGTATTGATATGAAATTGCACACTGGTGTAGTCCCTGAATCCGACTCTGTCTATGAAAGTTAAAAATGTTGGCGAAGTCGCGGGTATTTCTTCGAACTGGTTACCATTATTTTTTAGTGACTAGTCTTATCTAGACAATTCCAGGGTGGCGATTGTTTTTGTGAGCCGCAATCTAGAAGGTTCCGGAATAAAAGGCTTTTATTATACAAAGACTACCGACCAGCGGGAGAGGCAGTTTATAATTCGATCTCGTGAGATAAACAGTGAACAAGTATATAGTCTAAGTAAATTAGCAGTAGTGATGTGTTTATATAAATTAGTGAATCGTTTGAAGAATATATAAATTAAGTGAGTAGACATACCGTGTGTATAAATTTTACCCACCCGTCGTAATAAAAACTTTCAAATAAATAAGAAAAACATTACATTATTGAAAAAACAAAATACATAAACCTATTGTCAGTAAGCGTCTTATTGAAAGTAATTATTTTTGAAATATAGAATGAAATTTTTATAAAATGAATACATGTTTTCTTAATTGAGTTTTTTTCATCCTAATTTCAATCGAAACTTTTTAGAGTGACTAAATTAGTTATTTAAGGAAATTATTCAATGCAATAAATAACATTAAAATTTTGTCATCTACAATTATTGGTAAAATTTTTCAAACCTACAAAAGTACAGTATTTATTATTAGTCATATTGCTGTATAACAGTATAAAATTCCTGGAAGTTCTAACAAAATGTCTGCACACTTTTTCTGTCACATATACCAACCAAAAAAATATATTGTGTATAACCTGAAAGTAATTAAATTGGATCTGGCTGACAGATTGGCTAATAGAGACAGAGAATTCTCTGACACATAGTTGGTGATGAGAGTCAAATAGTCGAAATCAGTCAGTCCGTGAAAAAATTCCCTTTAGGTAAAAAATTACATAGGCTGATTCTCTCTATAGCGGGGTTCAGGACTTTTGTCATCCAGGTAACGCAATGCCGTTCAGAACATACCCCGAGAGGTTCTAATAGATACTGCTATTCAAGAACTATCATAGTGATACTATATAAAAAATATCAACACACCTTGTATGTCCTTATCTCGTTACTGTTGAACTCATTGATCTAATTCAATAAAATCTCTTTTTGATATAGCTTGTATATAGTTACATCAAGTTCTTTACTAGTTTTTTCACTATTATGATTTGTTCTATTGGCAAATATATTAGTTGATACAGTATGTCGCAATTGTGTATTTTCAGTACTTCACCATTAATTTTATGGATAACTTCAATAATCTGCGTAATCTGTAAGTAATAAATAATTCGATATTATTTATATTTCGTTTAATAATCTACCCTTTGACGTCAGTATGTTGGTTTATATGATTTGTTACATCAATCAGATTTTATGTAACACCGGCTGCTATTACTTACAAGGAATTTAGTAAAAAATCAAGTATCTCAAAAGGACACAATATGTTGGGTAAAATAATGTGTAATTAAATAACTTATCAAAATTAACCTAAATTCAATATTTATTGAAATTTTTCCTTCATTAAGAGAAAAGGTAAAAGAGAATATAACTTAATAATACAATAACTATTTACTTTTTGTTGGTAAGGTCAGCATTTTCAATATTGGAGAATTTATTACTATTTTAGGAAAACGACTTATTTCCCCTGAAGAAGAATCACTATATCTTCTGTTCTTAGAATTGGAAAAAAATCATTTTGAGTATTTTCGTTACCCAAGTGACAATATATACCTGGATTTATTATAGGAGTTTTGACCCCATTTTTGGATCACCAGTACCCATTTGCTTCATTTATATAGGAAGGATATTACTAATGTATTGTACACCTAAACTACATCTGTTTACGGACGATTCTTTGTATATCGATCTCTAATAAACTAGTATTATTATCATGTAAAACAAAGGCAGAAAATTAGGTTTCATTTGAAATTATCTCCTTATTGGATGGTATTGCTTTGGAAGTTACTAGAAATTCTATATTATTATGCACTGTTGCTAATACTGGATAATTATGAACAATTAAAAGAGATTCATCTGCTGAATTTGGACACGTCTGATAAATATTTTTTTTCTATAATGTTGATATTTTTATTTAGACTGATCAATGGTTATAATCAAACTTAACTTACTGTAGAACTCGTCTAGGGAGCTATTTTTTGAAGTATTACCAGGTTGATGTAATCCGGGAATTTATTACTGTTTATCTTTTTCAGCAAAGCAAAAACCTCATGCATTCTTTCCGTTTGTTTATTTGAGTTTGAGGGAGTATATATAATCTGTGGTTTGGGGTTAGGTTGAGCAAAATAACAGGATTCGGTAGCACAGAATCGATTATAATGATATATTTGTTTGGTTTTTCAATTATTTCTCAAATTTAGTTTTTTAAAAATTCCGGTGTCTTGTCTTAATAATACCATGGAATTTTAAAATATTGTACTACAATATGCTACAATAGTTTTTAGACGTATTAAAGTAGTTTTCGTTTTTATCTGATGATGAATTAATGGTTTAATTTGACGGTTTTATTTTTCGTGCATTCTACTACAAATTTGTCTTTTGTTACCATTATTACCTATCCGTCGGCGTATCTGTTTCAAGTCGACCATCACTGTGAATTGTAAAATCATGTTTGACCCAGAGAATTCTTGGAATCAAATTCAATAATTCTCCTAATTTAGCAATGCATTCTACCAGTGTGTTTTTTATAAAATTATACGTGAAATACTAAGCAAAATCAATTTAGTAAAAAATGTTCTTAAAGATATAATTACAAAATTACCAAAAACATGTCTAGTTAAATGCTGTTATGGTGGATGTACGAAAAAAATTTGGAAAACAAATCTACAACTTTCTTAAAATTGCCAGTCAAAGAAGAATGTCGTTGTCAAAAATGAATATTATACTGTGGGAAAACAGAACTTTTAGGTAATTATTTACGTCGTTCTTAAAAAAATTAAAAATCTATTAAATTGACAATGTTTAGAATATTATATTATTAATACTAACAGATTTGGAACAAAATAAATTTCAATATAGAAAAGTGTTCTTAGATCATTTCGATGATAATCCTTTTACTGATAAGACTTATCGCAAAAGGTTATTGAAACCGGCAGTCCCATTACATTTTGAGAATCAACACGATTTTATGTTGAGTTAATTATAATTGTAGTGGGATGGAATTTGATGAGAGCAAAATTTCAAAACCTTCCATTCTATGTTTTAAACGAATGCAATGTTTCATGATTATTCATTGTAGGTTTGTCGTTCCGCTGAAACTCGAACATATTCTTCAGCGAAAAAAAGTTTGGATATATGGAGGCCAGAACTATGCACATCCAGTTCAAATGATCCCTTATCTCCTCTTGAAATAAAAATGATCAACTCACCACTTTCTGTTAAAAAACCTCAATTGCGAAGTAGAGCAGAAACGAAATTGATGAGGGCACTGAAAAAGGTTTACGAGGAAAACAAGAGACTTAGGGCTCTTCTCGATAAAAAAACGCCAAATGTCACTTTTACAAAAAAATACCCGCAGATTGGAAACAAAAAATTCTAGCCTATATAAAGCTGATCAATTGAAAAAAGCATTACAAATTTATTTTCAAATGTGAAGACACTGGTATATATGCAAATGAGGCATAGACCTAACACTTCCTGGTCTATTGCTGAGAAAAAAATCAGCTTATCCATGTTTTATAGATCGCGTTCGTTATATAATTACGTATTGAAAAAAATCCAATTGATTTTGCCATTCATAAATACATTGAGACTGGATTCATGTTATAGATTTGAAAACAGGTTTTAATACCACAGTTTTGAAGAAACTGGGAACCAGAATTGACATAAAGAACATGTTGGAGAAGCAATGTGTTTTACTAATGGATGAAATTTCTTTGTAGAAACGTGTAGAGTACGATGAAAAACTAGATTTGTTAGAGGGTCTTTAAGATTTTTCCGAAGAATGTGGAAGGTCTGCGAAGGAAGCATCCCATGCTATTGTATTCATGGCCAGAGGATTATACTCTAATTGGTCAGTAACTCTAGCTTATTATTTGTTATCCGGATCAGTAGTAGCATGACAATTGAAAATATGATTGGAGCTTTATACTATGTTCGGAGTGTCCTATGAAAAACTAAACTTTTTATGTGAAATTAAAATTTTTGCTATTTACAACCCGCCACATCTCATAATTAATGTAAGAAATTCACTCGTGAAAAGGGATATAGCAATCGGTGGTGAGAAGGTTTGTTGAAGGGATATAAAAGTAACGTACGAAATCGATTCGTACGTTACTCGTACTCTTTTGAAGATAACGGAAAATCATATAAACCCTAACGCCTTATAGAAAATGAAGGTTGAACTGGCTACGCATATTTTCAGCAGAACGTTACATTCATCAATGCTGACAGTGATTGCAACTAGTGAGCTCAGGTCCAGAAGTGCCAATTCAACTGCACCATTCATTCTGAAAATGAGTGATCTTTTCGACTGTCCCAATTCTCAAGGGAAATTTGAGGGCAATTATCTTCGGAGACCGTTGTCCGAGAAAAATACCACATCAATCCAAACTCTGAAGGAATCAACTGATTTTGTTAAGTCTAAGACTGTTGAGAAAAACGTACCATATTGTTTTAACGGTTTGATACAAACGATCAATGGTATTCTCCTAGTGTGGGAAGAGACGAAGGAATCGAATCCTTATTTGATAACAAGTCGGCTCAACCAGGACCCAATAGAAAATGTATTCTCCAAAATAAGACAGCGGGGGGTTATGATCCGAATGCACGATGCTTTAGATTTGGGTTGCAGTCGGTCATGACTGATAATCTGGTAAAATATACCGAAAATTCCAACTGCCAAGATGATAATGATATAGATCTTTGTACAACGGGGGAATCCGATTGTGCAAAAGTATTGCCGATAAATGTGGTTGATCGGACAGATCCGATCACTTCTTCAGTTGATTTTGACAATATCGAGCATTGTAAGGAGGATATAACGAATGGAGAGTTTATTAAAGCTCAAAATACACTAGAATCCAACTCAATCGCATATTTTTCGGGGTTGAGGAACATTAGCAGAAAATACAAATGCGAAAACTGCGAAAAATCACTCCTCATTGATAATATAGATAACCAGTTGGATAATGGGATTTATATTTGTAATAGGAATTATGGTGATGAAAGAAGACATGAGAATTCTCTCATCAGATTTTACACATTGATTAAAAAAGGCGCTATTGGTAATAGAAAAAATGTTGGCAACAAAATCAGAATTCAAAGATATATTTTGGATGGATTGAAGAAATAAAATCTATAATAAATTTGAAATTTCAGCTCAATTCAGATTGAGAAGAGCATAGAATTCATTTAGCGAGTCAATTAGAGTAAAGCTACACAGGAAACCGAAAAAAGCCAAAGAAATCTCGCCACAAGCTTGTCACTGCCAATAAAAAATTGAATGTTTTCAAAAATTCCTGATAAAAATATTTGTATTAAGAGATTGTCAATAAATTAAAATTTGCATGTATAGTTTTTTTGTATATTAATATTTTATATTCATGAAAGATCATAATCAATTGTAGGTTTTTCTCCAAAAAATCAGATAACACAATGCAATTTACACTTGCTTCTTTACATTGTATAGAATATTTTATTATATGTTGTGGCAATCATACCTATATGATCCACCAAATTTTTATTTATTTCCTTTTTTATAATAATAATTTATCCAGTTCAGAAGCCCATAGAACCTTCAAAATATTATGTTTCTAGATCGCAGAAATGTATTCTTACAACAAAGGCAAAGGGGTCATAAATAACTGTCCCTTTCTGTGGCTTTGAAATTCCTAACGCAGGTAACTATGATTTGAGAACTTATTCATTCATATTTATTTTTTTCATTATTTTCACAACCCATGATTTAGTGAATATTACACAAGAAAAAGTTTTTGGGTAGACTTCTGAACTATAAAAAGTTCAATCATGTATTAATTATAAGGCGGGGTAGGTATATGCCTTAAAAATACTTACACAATCTGAACACAGCTTACACAAAATAATGTACATTCGGTAAACGTCGTTCAATATTTTTTATTGCACTCACAGTTATGAAAGTTTTACATAACCTTTTTGAGAGGTTTTAAATCGAAATCATCAATAATATTGAAATTTTGTTCATTAGTATACTGATTCTATGCACAAAAGAGTTGACTTAATAGATAGTTTCACTCCGCTTTAAACAAGAGAAGCTTCCCTCGCTTTAAAAAGTATACATCTCTTTCCTTATCTAAGGTTTGTTAGGTCATAAACGTTTCGTTAAAAAAATATGCCTACAATATTGGGTAATAATAAATGGAACATATACTGCTTACGGTTTTTAATTTCCATATACTTTCAACAATATACAGGGTTGTCTGCGGAATATGAAAATTCTATATTCTGCGCATTTCAAAAAATATGACCGAATATCTATTTTGAATTAAAATACATACTTCCAAGTCATTATAAAAGAATAACATATACAGGGGTTATCTGTGGAATATACAAAATTCGTATTCTGAGCATATGAAGAAATGCATTTGTAATAAAGGATACTTGATTACTACTAAGCTTTTATTAATAGCCATTAATTAATTATAAATTCACAATGGTTATTGCATCATGCTGTAATCGTGATGACAGCAACTATTAACGTGTCATCGTTCTAGGGGTGGATAGGCAATATGGCCGTGCCTGAAGTTACGACGATCGATACGGTATCTCTCAATGTTTTATTGCATTTATTGCATTAAATTAACTGTCTCGACCCTTACTTCGTGGAATGTACTCATATTAGTGTTTTAAATTGAACTCACTATTTCTAGTTAATTCCACAATATAATGAAAATTGTTGAAAATTTTAAAAAAATGATAATTGTTTCGATAAATCAATATCATCATCAGAATGATAGAAGTTACATTCCATTTGATGCCTACGTTATGTTCAGTAGTTATTTTTGGCTAGACCAAGAAGTGACCTAACTTGTGATTGACTTAATATATGTTAATAGAACAAAAAAAGAAGATGTGATATTACAAATATTGAAGCTTAAATATTATTAGTAGAGAACTTCCTAGATTTATCTGTTCATTGACAACTTCATATTGTGGGTTTCTTAAATGTCTTCTGATTTCCAATTCTTCAAGGAAATCCAGTTCTTGATTCTTTTCACAAATATGCAGCACTTCTAGTTCTGTGTTAGGTGTCAATAAATGATTGGTGTCAAGTAGATGTTTTGCGTAGTAGGATTAATCTGGTTGTTTTGATCTGTATGCTCGTAAGTGTTCACTGTATCGGATTTGAAAATTTCTAAGGGTCTGATCCAAATAGATAGCATTACATTCTGGAACTTTTCCGTTCGTAAAAAATCTTACCCCTATACACTTTTGCCGATCATTCAAGAAAATGTTTGCTTTGCGATATTTTGATCAAGCTGATGGCGCAAACTGTATGGAAGATATTAATGAGGTGTTATTACAGCTTAATCCGAAACTTTTGGAACAATGTAGTGACCTATTATATGTACCCAAACCAATTTATAATCCACTTAAAGTGTTTCCAGTTGACTACAGAAATCTGAAAAGAGTAGAGGGCAATGCTCTTGTTTATGTAACGGGATACTTTTTAAAAAAATGTTTGGTACAGCATAGTTGTGAAATATGTATTGATTTTATTAAATCTAATATGTTGGGAAAGCAAGAAACAACATTCTGTCAGCTAAAATCGTACACTCAATCTACATCCGATTCGAGAGGACTAATAATTCCATTTGAAAACATAACAGAATATGTTTGTGAATTAGACGATATATTTACTAGCAAGTTTAGCGAGTTGGCATATTGTGAAAATGTTGGACAAAAACTAAAACAATACTTTAAAGCAGTTCCTTTCAACCATCCATGTGAAAGTTTTCCTTTAGATTATTCTATATCTTTATATACGAGAGTTAGAATTTACTTTTCTTTAAAGTTTGCCAATCAAAACATGGCAACTTGCGGAATAAACGAAAAAAATTCTAAACTCTCTATTCTGCAACATTTTTAATATATTGTTGTAAACAATATGGTATTATAATAATTATAATTTTAAAATAAACCTAGAATGCTAAGTTTAATGTGATTTCTATCTTTTGAACACTCCTGGTATTGTAAAAGCACACTGTCGATTGTCGATCATCACTAGCCTTTTTTATTTATTAAATACCCCTTGTCGTTCGAGTGCCGGCTTTCCTCGCGTTATCTGCAGGTGTTAGCGGCACGCTTGGTTCTTGAAATAAGAAAGTACCAACATGAAGTGAAGCAACTGTTTTTTATTCTGTAAACTTTGGTAATATTTTCAAACAAGACAAGTTACACCTTCTAAATTTGGAAATAATTTTGCCCTACAAATGTATCAACATCAGGAGTAATAATAGAGTTGTTTCAAATAATAGTTATTTTATTTTCTCTACAATAAAATTCATTGACAATTACGTGTTTTTATTTATCTAAATATTTATTTTATTGAATTGACTGTTTGGACCCTTAATGTGTGGAATCTACTCATTTTACTGTTTTAAATGAAACTATAACCGTTCCTAATTAATCTCACTATATATTACTTAAATTGTTAAATATCTAAAATATTTGACAATTGTTTCGATATATTAAAATATCATCGACGATATATATATATATATATATATCGAAACAATTGTCAAATATCTTAGATTTTTAATAATTTAAGTAATATATAGTGGGATTAATTAGGAACGGTTGTGGTATTCGACTCCAGTTAATGTATTCTTATAGCAATCACTGGGATGGGGTGAACAATCGATATTAAATTGGACGCCACCGACTTTTTAAACGACACATAAATTAAACAAAAAAACTAAAAAGGTTAAAAGCTGGAAAACCTTATATTTACTTTAACTTAACAAACGAAATACTAAAAATATTTTAACGCGATTGTCCAAGTTAATATAAATTGCTGAAAATCATATATCAAATGTTCAGCAAATTATATTTATTCATAACTCAATAAATAATTCACATTAACTGCATATCCAAAATACAAGACGAATACGAAGGTCGTTATACAATAAAAATCTCCAATTCTAGATTTCCATGAATTGAGTATAAGACAAAGGACTTATCTTGGTGAGGTTCTGGAATTATTCAGCTATCAGCTAGGTCCTAGTTGATGGAGATGCGGTTCTGAATCCATCCCGGCCGGTTTTATGTTGTTTTCAATGGTGGTGTTTTCATTATAGGGCCTACCCAGGAGCTGCAGAGCTGAGGAAAGAAAAAAGAGTAAAAATCAAGGAAAAAATTCTGGGAAGGAAGGAATAGATAGAACAGATAGGAAGCTCATGCTTCAACACATAAAAAACTGAATCTAGTTTTTAAAATAAAACTAACAGAAGTCTGTTCTATCATATTCGCTTTGTTCCCTAAATAAACAGAAAAGGCGAAATTACAAAAAAGCTGAAAAAAGAATGAAAAGAATTATCAAAAATTTGCTTCAAAAAGAATATAAAATGTTTCTTTTTTACAATAGAAAAGAATTGAACATACAAAATTCAACAAACGCCAGCTCATATTATAATTTGAAATAAACAGTATATACATAGGGAAAAATATTTCAAAAATCTAACTCACCAGCAAATATGTGAAACCACAACGATGTAGGGTATAACTTATAAAGTTTACTGATTGGAAGAGACTTTTCCAATGTACTTTATCGTTTAAATACTCGAAATTTGGAAGAGAAACAAGTTTTTTTAATTTCGAAGCATTAGTACGACGAAATTAAAATACCATAGTCCGATAGAAATCGTAACAGGCGATCGGCTTGTTACAAATTTTGACAATCATTAAAAAACTTTGGCTCCAATAGACTATTATTATTATACTTCTTTTTAATTATATAGGGCGTTGAACATACAAAGATTTTTATGAAAAATTGATTATAACTTTTTAAATACCCTGTATGACATAGTACAACCTTGTATTGTTGTAATGGGAAAGTGAAGCGGATTTAAATTTTGAAGTAAAATACAGGGGGTTTCATTTAAAAAAACATAACTTTGATCTAGCACCACATTATAGAACACCCTGTAACATCACAGTTAATTTTAAAATGTGTAGCTAAACCTGCCTACAATGTTTATTAGTAACTTTTTTTGATATTTGTTATGATAACAGAGCTACTAAAGTCTACCACAGTATTCAATCACCCAGTACATGGATTTTAAAAAACGGTTTCTGTAATAAGAATGTTGTCAATATTTATTGAAGATCGGCCTTTATAGGAGGCTGTAATACATTATTAAGCTTATTTTCTTCAACTCTTTGTTTTCTTTATCTTCTTCATTTCATTGTTGACCCAAGCCTTCATGGTAACAGCAGTTCGATTTTTCAAAACGGGAAATTGTTGTCTCAGTTCTTCACACAACTTTAAACCTGGCAAAATACCATCTTTCAAGTTCTTTGTGAATATTTCCCGCATAACATTCTTTTCTTCCGATGTCCAGTAAACTGAAATCATCCAATATGATAAAAAATAACATCACGATTGATATCAAACCTATAACATAGTGAATTGTGGTTAATTCAAACATATTCAGTTTTTCATGACCTCATCAAAATTCACCAAGTATATATAAATTCATGCGAACAGTACAATGGTAAATAATAGTAACAAACGAAGAATATAGATTAGACATAAGGTAAAAGTTGATTGTGAGTAAATGAATACTAGATAAGTGTGCAAGACTTGTTTCAAGAGAGGATTAAGTAGCAATATATATGTATAAAGATGAGGAAACATGTCGATATGTAAAACAAACAACAATGTTAGATCTACATATTATGTCAAAAATGAAAAACACACTCACTCATAGAAGGACCTTTGCAATGATAGTATATATATATAATTAAAGGAAACAAAAATTAATTTCAACTCACACAAGATGAGTTGTCAGTTCTTGTAGAGCTGGTGATACTATATAAAAAAAGGTAATAAAAATAAAGATAACAGATTAAAAAATAAAAAGAAATATTAAATAGGCACAAAGTATTTGCTGAGACATGGATGTACATTTTTATTTCACTTACTAGAGGGGATATGGATACTTTGATATGGATAGATGTTACATTGAATCATCAGATTACTGAATTATTTGAGATTAATAGTGTCAATGTTAAAAATAATGCAATTTTATTTGGTTTTTATGAGCCCTCAATTTGTTGCCCTGTTCAAAAGTTAAATGGGGAAGACACTTTTTACGCCTACACTTTATATTAAATGTAAAAGCTTCAGTGTGAAGCTTCTGCAGACAGTCATATTTGGTGAATATTATTTTAAAAAACCTCTCATTTTTACTTATTATTAATTGTAACATACTGATGTATTTGTCAACAGAATTATCATATGCTTACACAACCAAAGGTCTGAAAAGCTCAATATTCATGTGTAAAATTGAAGAAAAGAAAGAAATTTGTGGTGTATAATTTATCAAAATTGAAATCGTTAATACATTAAACAAATAGTGCAAATTGCTTTTTTTCAAAATATATACATGTTTGCAACAATTTCAAATTAAAGTAATCTAGAGGCCATGGAATAAAGAACATAGTAATCTATTTACCTCTATTTTTCTCTATTGTTGTTGTAGACCTATTTTGCTTTTCAATTTGGTTTGCAACCCATGCTTTAAGCTGGGTAGGTGTTCTGCTTTTTAACTCCTCTGTACTCTTTATTACTATTGCACACTCAGATAGAGAAGGGATAGTTTTTAGTTTTATTTGTTCAGAAAAAAAATCTGTTGCCGCCGATTTCTCCGAGGCGTTCCAAGATCTTCGGCAGACATTTCCATAAGGGGATACTAAAAAAAACACAAGTCCTCAGAGTCAGTGGCTTATTTCCACAATATAATAACAGTTATTGAAAATTCTAAAAAATTTATAATTAGAATTTTTAATAACTTTTATTATATTATGGAATTAACTAGAAACCGTGAGTATCATTTAAACCACTAATATGAGCAGATTCCACGAAATAGAGGTCGAGAAAGTTAATTTCATTAATGCAATATACAATAACTTTGCATATTACAATGTATGACATATTACTAAATATATTCCGGAAGCATTTTAATAAAATTATAAGAAGGGCTCTATATACATTTAAACGAAATATAACGCGATTTTCCTTTTTTATAATATAATATTAGATGTAGGTAATCACATCTATTGGGAATTAATGGATATTCAGCAGACTAAACAAATGATACACGACATAATATAACTTATGATAATATAACGTATAAATAGGTATTTTACGAAAGCAACAACATTACTGTTGGTACTGCATATACTTCCGAAACACTTTAATAACAGTAACATACGGCATTTGTGAGTAAACTTGAAACAATGAAACTAGAAGGAAATTTAAGAAATTTTGATTTTATTTAATGTCATATTACATGCACTAGAAATTGTTGAGAATTCATGAACATTCTGCAAACTAGAGACGTTGCATAAGAGTATAATTCAATCACAGACATTATTTACTGATTCGCAAAATATCTTTAGTATTATCAATTTATAATTACCATCGACATTGCAATACGACAAGATACCAGGATTAAACGATATACAACACAAAATGAGAACATCAGATAGAAGAGACTAACAACATGATACAGGAAGATAATACTTTGAAACCACTATACTGAAGTACGAATTAATAACATCAGTTAAGAATTGGTGAATATTTAGTAGACTAACAAGATGATATAAAAAGACATTATTTCCATAATTCCATATAGAATATTCGTATTAACAACTATATTTACCGTCAAAATTGAAATATTAGAATATTTTAAACTTTAATTTCATATATAACATGTAACGTAAACATTATTTTTTTATTACTTCCCATAGATTTTAATATCCAGTTTGAACGAATTTATTTATTACAAATATCTACTAACTTGAACATATGCACTACGATATGATACACAAATTCAACCACCTCAGAAATGTAGTTTTAAAAGAAAGGAAAATACTTTTTTCTATATTTCACACCTTCCACAAACTACTATACAAATGGCACATATGATTATTAATGCACTATTATACCTGCGAATACCCTAACATCGACGTTTTTAAAGATGATTGAAATAATGCCAGATATCAATCACTACTTCGCAGTATGAACCACTCTATATATAATATAATTTATGATAATAATGTATAGGTATTTCAAGAAAGAACAAATATCAATATTAGTACTGAATATACTTCAAATATATAGAACAAACATATATTTATATATTAGTACTGCATATACTTCAAACATATTTTAACAAAATTCGAATGACGAATTTGTAAATAACATTGCAACAATGAACATTGACAGACAATTAACGAACTTTTCATTTTTTATAATGTCTAATTAAATGTACTACAAATTGTTGAGACTTCATAGACATTCTACAAACTAGCGAAATTGTATAAGAGTGAAACTAAATAACAGAAATTATTTACTAATTTGAAGAATAACATCCGCAATATCAATTTTTAATTACCATCGACATTGCAATACAAGAAAATACGAAACTGAAGATAGATTTACAATATACCATTTAGAGTGAGAACATACGATAGAACATATATAATATATTTACATACGTGATCGTTAATGATATACAGAGTGAAGCATATCATATACGTGACATGAATGAAATAAAAATACTCAACCTAAGAAAGACCCTATCGGAAATATAATTTGTTACATACACACTTTGCAAATAATGCAATATACTAGTGTTTCAAATGAAACTCACGATTTTTAGTTATTTCCACATTTCCACAATATAATAAAAGTTATTGACAACTCTAAAAAATTGACAATTAGAATTTTTAATAACTTTTATTATATTATGGAACTAACTAGAAACCGTGAGTTTCATTCAAAACACACTAATATGAGCAGATTCCACGAAATAAGGGTAGAAACAATTGATTTCATTAATGAAATATACAATAACTTTGCATATTACAATGTATGACATATTACTAAATATATTCCGGAAGCATTTCAATAAAATTATAATAAGGGCTTTATATACATTTAAACGAAAGATAACGAGGTTTTACTTTTTTATAATGTAATATTAGATGTAGGTAATCACATCTATCGGGAATTAGTGGATATCCAGCAGACTAAACAAATGATACACGACATAATATAACTTATGATAATATAACGTATAAATAGGTATTTTACGAAAGCAACAACATTACTGTTGGTACTGCATATACTTCCGAAACACTTTAATAACAGTAACATACGGCATTTGTGAGTAAACTTGAAACAATGAAACTTGAAAGAAATTTAAGAAATTTTGATTTTATATGAAGGCTTTTCGGAAACTATGATCGGGTTAACCCGTTCATGATCTGAACGTTCGGAAAGTAATCCGGATCACGTTCACTCACGTTCGGAAACTGAACGAACTGACCGGATCTTAATCATATGTTTGGATCCTTTCTACCCTAGTATACCGGTGGGTAAATGGGATCAGCTGACGGATTATTTCGTTTGTTTTTGTTTTCTTCAAGCTAAAATGTTATTAATTCTTTAAGCCTAGTAGTGGGCAGGCTGCTAAGGCTTGCGGTTTTTGTACTTTTTGACTTTTCAATTTAAAAAATAGCTTATTGGTATTACAATTTTGTTTTTGTTTTCTTTGAATAAAAAGTTATTAAGTCTTTTAAGCCACGTAGTTAGCAGACTGCGCAGACTTGCGGTTTTTATAATTTTTGGCTTTTCGATTGGTATTACAATTTAGTGTCAACGATGAGTGAAAACAAATTAAAGCTTTACAAGATGAGTATGGAGAGAAGAACATGAAAAATTAACCCACGAAACTAAAGTAATATAAATAAAAAGTTTTTGTTAAGTAGTAAATTTGACATTTCCACACAAAACAGAACGCGTCGTTCGAAAACTCTGATAAAAATCTTGTTCTGGGTTAGAATCCGCAATCAGCTGATAAGTGATCTATCTGATCTAAGATTACCGTTTCCGAAAAGCCCTATAATGTCATATTACATGCACTAGAAATTGTTGAGAGTTCATGGACATTCTGCAAAATAGAGACGTTGCATAAGAGTATAATTCAATCAGAGACATTATTTACTGATTTGCAAAATATCTTTGAAATTATCAATTTATAATTACCATCGATATTGCAATACGACAAGATACCAAGATTAAACTACATTTTTGATATACAATACAGAATGAGAACATCAAATAGAACAGACTAACAACATGATACAGGAAGATAATACTTTGAAACCACTATACTGAAGTACGAATTTTGTCAAAAACATTTTACATAATATAATAACAATTTGAAATATTTAAATTATAACTTACCAAATCTCTGAAGACACAATTTTCACAAACAACACAATATTCAAAAAATAATATTAATATTAAATGAAAGAACTGAAAAGCAGGAATAGATATTTCAAACTTCTCCATCGCTATTTATAGAACGAGAACTACCACCACATTTCTTAATATTTCATTGGTCGCAAACCTGAGAGTCTTCAAATTTTCAACCAATCATAAAATACTATATTTGACAACATTCACCACTATCCACATTCAATAATTTTAAGTTTTATAACACTCTCAGACCTAAAAATACTGGAATAATTCATCCCTTTTAAGAGGTATACATATTTTATGAGGGATACAAACTGTTTATGACACTTAAGTATGAATAGAATTTCCAAGATTACACACATTTTCACGAAAGGGCAAACGTTTGTACATACATATATATATATATATATATATATATATATATATATATATATATATATAAATTTTGAAGTGAAACTTGATCTATATTATCCAGACATGAACTATTAAACCAATATAATATAAACACATTAGATCTAATTATGGGTGCACATAATGAGAACAAACTATTGCATAAATATTATTATAATAATTGTATAATCTCCTTATACTGTGAATAAATATATTGTTAATAAATAGGCAATCAGAGACAATCGATAGGGAATATTTGGTTTTATTTTTTTCAACATCGAATAAACATGAATACAAATTTTGGGACAGTTATCAAGGTATGAACCATTCATCAAATATAATATAAACACATTACATCTAATTATTGTAGATTGTAATGATAAGGAAAGTATATATTATAGAAAAATTTTTATTTGCTTATATTAAATTGGAAAATAGAGTATCAATTGAAGTGATGGATATAAATCATTTGAAGATGTAGTTATAATAGAGAATATCATAATAAACAAGAGCCTACCATACCAATACATACTTATATGAAATTAGTAATTTGTGACATATACAAAAAATAATATATCTTACTTTTTCAATCGTAACAATAACTAATGATATTTATGTTTCGATCATACTAACACTTAATATTAATAAAAACGTACAATATACACATCCCACATGCACTATTTCTATATTATTCATCATCCGATATTTCGATGACGAGATTTTCTGTCGATACTATAGGTAATATCGGCGAACAATCTATGATAGGACGCTCATAATATTTAGCATTCGCATGTACAACTTTTAATCGCACTAACAATGCAGGATCCACATTAATAGGAATTGGGAAATTTGAGATCATTATTGCGGGATATGTCCACTTAATGACTTCACTCGTTTTGTGTTTTCTCCGAACAACAGTAGGTCTATCTTCTAATAATGTTTTTAATATTGAGATATCATAATGTTTTATATCAAATTCTTCAAAAATGATCACTTTATGAAATGAAGGATCAAGACCTTCTAGAGAAAATTGATCTGAAGACGGATAAAACGCACGTTCCATAATATGTCGATTTAACAAATCTTGGATTACAAATGTAGATTTACCCATATTAGCATCCCCATATAAATACAATTGGGGACGTTTATGAATCTGTACAGCTCTTATAAACGAATTATACCACATTACGACTTCCAACGTCCACGAAGTACACCTAACAATTTGAACAGGTTTGATAAAATTCCTGTCGAATTCAGCATTCGATTGAACTAATTTAGTTAAATTTTTTTTGTACTGTTCCAAAAATCTATAATGTATTCGATTTTGCACAACAAATTCATCAAGACAACAAAATTTCTGATTGTTACTAGACACCCAACGAAACAGCTGATAATTGAAATGCAAGTCGTCAACACGTACGTTAAACAGGGGAGATATATCTTCCTTCGATGTAGGATCGATTTTTTATTCCTAGCAGGTAATACATTAATGCCAGGATTACTATTATAAAGAAATGTCACATAACGGCTTACCTCATTGACGAAACATTCATACCTATATTCTACGTACACATGAATGTGGAAAGCAAGATTACGTATTGCATCTTCTTGATTATAATCTTCGGCACCAATACAATAGGACACCAAGCGCTGATCGTTTGCGTGAAACATATTCCCCTCTGGACGAACGTACTCTTGATCGTTTACTCGAATATACGGTATTAGTTCAATTCGATTCTGTTCCAATATATTGTTATCAAAATAAAATTGTCTGGGCCTTGCAAATTCGACAGGACCTTCGGGAAATGTTCCCAATAAATAAAATTTTTTCATTGCAACTAACAAATCTTGTTTGCAAATATCGCGGGTTGCACTACCAATCGCGAACGGAATGGTGATAAAATATTGTCTTCCACCTCTCACGCGTCTATTAATATCAGCCATATTAACAAACAAAGCACTTTTCACTAATAACACAAAACGATATAACAAGAAAGTGATATCGCAATAAAAAAGAGAGAGAAGTTCGTGAGTGAGTTCTGGTTGAGTGGAATGTTTTTGGAAGAAGTCGAACTTTTCTTGTAATGCCCTGGTATACGATAAGTTTCCTCTTCAGGGCTGGATTGGGGGTGTGTTGGGTGGTTTTGTGCGCGTTGACTGAGAAACTGAGTTGGGGGTTGAAAAGGTGTCTAGTATGAATTTTTTTTAGAATTGTGTCTAGGAAAGTTGCTTAAAAAGGTGTATAGAATTTGAGAGAATTGGGTGGGCTTTTCGCTAGAAAGTAACTGGAGGGTTGTTTGAGTTGGGTTGAATAGGGGTTTGGTATTTTGGAGGCAGCGAAGCTCAAAAGTCAGTAGGCATGGTGTGATAAAAGGTGTCTAGGATGAAGTGTTAAATGTAGAAGACGACCCATGTATCGTTGCCGATGCTTAGATTTATGCATTGGGTTGGCTAGGTGTCGGAAATTGGTGGATTTTAGTGGTGTTCACTGAATTTTGAAAAATCTGAAGTGTCTCCGGCATTTTATAAATGATAAATTAGGAATTGGGTATTTTAAAAATTTTATTGGTTTTGGAAGTTATGTAGAAAAGTGTATGGGAGAAATTTTTCAAAGGTGTATGGAATTGATAATAATTTGATGAAAATTGTTGAGAGTTGCGGTGACGTGCCTTCGGTGGTTTGGGACAGTTTCGGTGGTAGGTGGTAAAATAATAATCTTCAATCTAAAAAAATGCGGGTGCGTCGAACGTCGGTCCATTTGGCTAGTGAATAAATTCACAGAGTGTACAGGAAAACCGCAAAAACCTGCAACACCGACGTGGGAGGTAAGGGGGCGGCATGAAAGTATAGGGTGAGTCCAAAGTGTTGAACAAGTAATAGCTGGGAGTGAGAGAATTTTGAATTAGTTGTTGGAGATGAGAATATGATGGTTTTGGACTTTGTTGAGCATGTAGTTTTAGAAAGATTTATTGACCTAAGGTAATGTGATAATATTGAATTTTGTCGTTATCTGATGGAGATAGGGGAGTTGTCGAGGTAGTCGATGTACTCGTCGGGAGGTCGTCGTAGGCCGTGGCTAGTAGGCGCAGCGGAGGAAATGGGAGCTTCCTCTGGGGGTATCTACCGAGGGGCCGTCTATTAGCGACCCACGGTGTAAGGAGAGTGTTTTTGGCGATTTCGCTGCCCGATTCGATAGTGCGACTAACGTATCGGGCTTGTAAATTATTAAGACGTGGTAGAAGGGGCTCGATGTCGATATTGACATATACTGTGTTTGTGGGAGAGTAAGGAGCCTTGTATTGGCAGTATCTTAGGATTGACTGCTCACAAGTTCGGAGTCTTTTGGCGAGATGATTAGGGAGGGTGCAGTAGACGTTGGCTCTATAGTCGATTATAGGTCGGATGTATGTTTTATACGTATGAAGTAGGATGGTAGGGTGAGTACGTCCGAAGCTGCCTTAGAGCGCCTTGAGAAGATTAACTCTCCGTCGGACTTTGTTTAAAGTGTCCATTAGGTCGGGCGTCCAGTTGAGAGTGTAAGTGTAAAGCCCAGGTGACAATTGTGTGAAGGTTGGTGGTGGCGTTCTGACAAGAGTGGCCCGGCCTGAATCCGAATTGAAATTCCGGTATTATATTATTTTCGGTACAGAAGTCCCAGATTCTTTCTTTCAACAAGCGTTCAAAGACTTTACCTAGGACGCTGATTAGTGAGATGGGCCGGTAAGATTCAGGCTTTGTAGGATCTTTGCCGGGTTTGCGGATGAGAACTACGTTGGCTGATTTCCAACAACGAGGGAAGTATGAGTATGCCAGGCAGGCGTTCAGCAGGGCACAGAGCGGAGGGAAGATCTCTTCTGGCAGGTTTTTAAGTGCCTGCCTCGAGATTCCATCGTGTCCTGGGGCACTGTTTCTCCCCGCTCGGCACGCCTGCTGAGCTCCATTGATTGTAAAGGGTGTAAGAAGCGGAGAGTTCTCATTTAGTGGGATATCGCAATATATATGACAGCTATATATACACAGAGGAAAGAACCCCTCTACCCAAATATATTTGTAGCCTGAATTCATAAAACGTAATACTACCCAACTAAAAGAAATATTTTCAAGGGCTACATATCATATCCAATTTTTATCCAATTTTTAGGACAATTCTTTACACGACAGTGTATATATCAATAATATACAGAAATATCTATTAACCATTCGTAGATTGGACTCTACGGGGTGCCAAAGATAACCGACATATTCTTATTATATCAATGTCCAGTTCTGCCTGATTTATTACTACACATACAAATAATTTAACACATATCATAGAGTGTTTTTAAATAAAACTCACGGTCTCTAGTTAATTCCACAATATAATAAAAGTTATTGAAAATTCTAAACAATTGACAATTGTTTCGATAAATCAATATCATCGTCAGAATGACAGAAGTTACATTTCATTTCATGCCTACCTGATGTTAGTAGTAATTTTTGGCTAGACCAAGAAGTGACCTAACCTGTGATTGGCTTAATATATTGTTATAGAAAAAAAAAAGATGTGATATTACAAATATTGAAGCTTAGATATTATTAGCCCTATGGTGATATCCTGGATATCATTTTTCCAATTAAGATCAGTATAACTGTGCAATGATATAGAAAACCAGGAAAACTATATCTGCTGATCTTTACAATTATCACTTAAGAAGACATATTCCACGAAGTAAGGGTCGAGACAGTCAATTACATATCATAGATATAAATTATTTTAATTACCTACATTGATAATAATACACACAGAACACAAACATATTTACTATAATATATACGTTTGTTAATCATGGTATTTTTCCATAACGCCATTTTTATATGATGTTTTCAGTAACACTAATAAACAATTAACATTACATATTTTGAAACGAACCTTTCCCACCAATCCAGAAATAACAAAATTTATAACTTCATATAACCAGATTGTTTCAATATGTCGAAGAAAAAATAATATGAACAATCATTAAATGCCGCCAAAGCATTTACAAAACTCACAGGCAAAGTTTTTATTACTTTCAAAAAAGGATTGAGTATTAACAGACCACACTCTACCATTTTATGATACCCACAGATGTGGATATCCGTGATGTAACTTATATTACAAGTAAAATAGCCTAAAATAACACGTTTACCCTTCGGACACAACCAGATTGTTTCAAAATTTTTAAAAATAAATATAATAAAAAATTTTGAAAGACTTTTTATAATACCCACAGATGACGATATTTATTACAATTCTAAAAGGATTGCTTAATAACAGATAACAAAGCAACATAGTCTAAAATTCTACAATACCCACAGATGTAAAATTTTCTCACGTTTTTAACAATATTCTTCATACAGTACATATGTTGGGTACATAAAGAGCACCGACAAATATCAATCATACATAATTAACATATTGTATATGTATTTTATGTGTAACTTTAAAATCACTTGTAAAACAATTTTAAACCTATCATTGGATTCAACGGGGTAGAATTAGTACATAGACAATTAGTAATTTTTGATGCGGATTTTTGAAATATACGATATTGAATTGATAATTTTGAACATAAAATTTGATAAAAACAATTACTTCAAACGTTATTTTATATGTAACTTTTGAAGTACTTATCATACGAAAATTTTAAACCTATCGTTGGATTCAACGGAGTCGAATTAGTACATAGAAAGGACTGGATAAGGATCCACTTTTCAAACGCTTCCATTTATGTTCAGAGGTCACTATAAATAATTACAAATAAATTGAAATGAAGAAAAAGGATGTAAAGAATCAAATAATAACTTACCACTAAAAATTATCCTTTATGAAGTGCTTGCTGCAAACTAAAATATACTTTGAGATAAGTTTCCGTATATTCAGAGCTGCCTTTTTTGCAAAAATATATCGGAACTGGCACATGTAAGCATTGTGGAACATAGTACCTATCATCTAAATGAAATTCAGAAATCGGAAAAATATCATGCAAGGCAATGCTTTTCATTATTGACACCTATTTTTATTTAATTTTTTTCGCTTAAAATGTATGTTCTAGTTTTTAAATTTTTTTTATTTTGGTTGAAAATAAATAAGTACATGTGCTTTACTTTTAAATTTATTGCTTTATTATTTCCCTTAAAAATGTATACCTATACTTTAATAGTTTTTTAAAGAGTCTGGGTATTGGGTATTACATATCCTGGGTTACGAAAAACGGATATGGAAACCCTACTTTTGAGCCCCCAACTGATGTCGCCCACTTCGTGATTCTCTCTAGGGCTCTAGAACGTAGACAAGCAGTACGCCCCCTAACGTTGACGGATATAAGTATCGTCTGGGCCGTAGAATTGTTTGTTTACATTAGTTTACGTGTGTTTCATGTGAGTACTGTTGTTTTTAATTTTGTTGAGACCTTTTAAATATGAATCACTATTGTTGTGTACCTAACTGTTCATCTTGGGCTAGAAAAAATCCCGAATATAGATTCCATACCTTTTCAAAAGCAAGAAAATCCAAAGTAATATTCCTAACAAAGTTAGGAAACAAAGAATTGGTGGGCAGAAGAAAGGTGTGGATAAATAACTTAAAAATGGGAAAAAAAGTCTCTGAACATATGAGAGTATGTTCTTTACACTTTACTGAGAGTGATTATTTTAGCAATAGTAAGTTAATGATTATATCCATGTATGCTTATTTTAACTATGATATGCAATTTTCAGCTAACCGACTACGTAGAGTTAAAGTTAAATTATGTGCCGACAAAAAAGCTTCCACTTGTTCCTGAGTGTGAGTATGGGTCATCTTCAGGAGCTACTAGAATAACGGCAAGGAGCTCTGCAAGGAAGTTAGAAACCTCAGTGAATAAAGCAGATTTAAATGTCCTTTGTGAACATATGGATGAAGAGAATCAAGCTGACAGGGATGCTGCTGAAACAAAATGAGATCTCCACGTCTACATGGCCCCAAATTCAGGGATGCCGAAATTCAAGTAAATACGCCAAAAGTCTTGACTCTATGTGAACTGCTTGTGACGGAAGACAAACTGAAAAGTTTTACTGGTGTTAATAACTTTAAAATATTTGACTCCATTGTGAAAGTGTTTGAGACATATTATAGGGATAGCTCGCCGACAACTTCTCGACTTCTCGACAAAGAGTTATGTTGGTATTAACTAATCTCAAGACGAGCCTCACTTATGTAACACCAGGTGATCTTTTCAATGTATCTCCAAAAATGTGCAAATTTTATATTACGGAAATGATACGAATGTTATCTTCAGTTCTGAGGCCGCTTATACATTTTCCTAACAAAAATGAAATCATTCAAAATATGGCGAAGTGTTTTGAAGAATTTCAAAATGGGTAGTTTTGGATTGCAAATAAATTTTTGTACCGGCTCCCAAATGTTTGTGCTGTAGAATTCAGTTTTACTCCCAATATAAGTCACATATGACCGTAAAATGTATGTCAGGAGTATCACCCGGTGGTCTGATTACGTTCCTGAGCAAACCATATGGAGACAGGGCCTCTGATAAAATAATTTTTGAGGAAAGTACCTAATACCATTTCTTTATTAGATTTGGGCAGAGATGCTGTTATGGTCGACAAAGGATTCCGCATTGAAGATATATGTGAAATAAACAGAATACAATTAATTAGACCACCATTTCTCAAAAAGCAGAAACAACTTTCTGCAGAACAGGCTATTTTGAATGCGAAAATTGCTTCAGCCCGGGTACATATAGAAAGGTCAAACCAAAGACTGTGTTTATTGGAACATTTCACTGTTTTATTACAGTAAACAATGAATTGAATCCACAAAATATTTCGCAACTTGGCAACGTTCTATCTCAGATAGACTACTATTGGGCTTGCGCATTGATGACTAGTCTGAACTTTTTACCACACTTTTGAGAGTTGGGAGCAATAACATTAGCATTCTAGAGTAAGTATATATTATACGATTTCTATGGATAAAACCCAAAGACAACCAAGTCGATCTCAAACTTGGCTATTACCCGACTTGAGCACGTCTCAAGTTACGCAAGCGCAGTGATCTTACTTTCTGCTTAATATTTGTCTATAGTATATCCACTCCGTGGGTATACTATATTCATTTATATTTAGCAATTTAGTAGATGTTTTCTGCTAATTGTTTATGAATGTTGTCTTAATTTCTAGTAGTTAGCTTCATGTGGTTTCTTTTAGTGTCTTTTTACTTCAAAAAGAGTTGAGTTGAAATGTACACTTTGAGGAAGTACACATATACTGGTATATGTGTACCAGTGATTATACCGGTATGAAACACTTCTCGAAAGTGACCGTTTAATATATATATATATATATATATATATATATATATATATATATATATATATATATATATATATATATTTATATATATATATATAACAATATAATCAATTAGAATCAGTGTGCATAATCATAGAGAAAATAAATAGGAAAATCAAAAGAATTCATAAACAATTATTGATAAATATTTTTTTAAATAATTATGTACCTTAAACAACCTTAGACAGAACTTAACAAGCAACGAAGCTCAATAAAATAACGTGACGTAACACGGAATATTAGACACCTAAAGGATCTGTTTATATTTAAAGAATAAAATAGAATAGTAATAATAAAATCAACAGTGCTACGAATGATTGGTAAATAATTGAAATTTAGAATTAGAAGAATATATATAAGATATGTTAATTAAATATTCAATCATAAACGTTGATAGAAAACATAATAATAAAATGTAGAAAACTGTAATTAGTAGGTAATATCAAAACTTAAACGAAATATAACAGTTGACGACAAGTATACCAACATAAAATGCCATCTGATATGAGATATAAGAATAAAAATGAATTAATACCGATCTAATTTATGTATATAGATGTAGTAATTAAGAACAAAATAAGAAATGAACTGTATCCATATGTATTATGTAAATATTTAGGTTGTAGGAAGTGAAAAATTTGTATATTTGCTTTGACCAATCGGAAGATTTCAAATAATTAACTAACAAGAAAAACAATGATAAATACTATGTTAGTTAATAATTCAATGACGATAAGGTTATAGTGCATAAAAAACAACATTTAGTAGCAAGTTTAAGTCAGAAAAACAATAAAATATAAATAAAACCAAGTGACAGTTGAACAATAATCAAAGATTTTTCTAGAACATTGCGAGCTTCCGGTTATAAACAAAAAAGAGGTTTTGGCGGATAAAAAAAACCTCGGTAGACAGTCAAGCGTTGGTAACCAAGGAAGAAGGAAGTAAATTGAATGTATTGCAGTTTCTTGTGAAATTTTAAAATAACAAGTGCTATATATAAAATATAAGAAGTTACAAAAGTAGTTACAAGTTAAAATAAGTGCAGAGACAAAATTTGTGTAAAATAAAGTCAACCCACGTAGTAGAGTTATCACCCGATAATACTAAGAAGGAAGATTGCCACCTGAAGCGGGAAAGCGTCATGCATGGACACTATTGAAGGAGTCGGCTTGGTGAAAAGAAGAGGTCCGTGGTGTGTTTAATTAATATATTTGGTACCAAATTTTGAATAGTGAAATTTAAATAAAAACACCTGATAATACAATTTTGAATGATAATAATAAACAAGGAAATGTAAAAAACTCACCTACCAAATTTGTAGATACATGTATTATTTATTTTATGTTGCATGCTTCTCTAATCACATATATATATATATATATATATATAAAACTTTCCACGAAATAACAAGGCACAACTAATTTCAGTTTTATCACGTGCAGAAAGTTTATAATACGTTAACATATTTTTTTAAGATTGAAATAAAGTAGATTAAAAATTTCAAATATCCTCTCCATTTCACGAATTGATTGAAACTTAAGTAGTGTCTAAATATTTTAATAATACTATTTAGAATAACAAGAAAAAAAGTTACAATATTTGAACAGTTATAAAAACAGATGTTCGTCTTTCAGGGAAATATAACGTTTCCAAACGATCATGTAAATGTATGCAAATGAGTCTGCATAGCCGTCACAAACAAATGTATAGTTTTTAAAAATATATATGCTGGTTGTGTGATGTGGAAATTTAGATATATATATATATATATATATATATATATATATATATATATATAGATAAAATCCATATTTTTACGTTTATGGTGTAAGAATAGTTCATATTTTAATAAAAGGATAATGAATTATTTTTGGATATAATAGTTATATGAGTCCAATAACTAAATTAAAAGCGTCAACTGTATTTTATGAATAACCAATATTTTGAATTTCAAATTTTTTTTTGTTCCTTTTTTAATAAATAATATAAAATAAATTACATTGAATAGTGATGTTGATTTTCTTATGACTTCGCCCATGAACCCTACTGAGAAAAAGAGTTGTGTATAAATAGGAGTAGCCAAGGTAAAATTTTGAAATTAAATGAAGTTACATGATGCAAAATAGCAAAATTAATAGGAGAAAATATTGAAAAAAATATATAAATAAAAATATGTTTTTACATATCAATTAGCTAACCAAAAGTATATTATCATTTCCATAATAACATTGCATCTCATATTCAATTCAAATTCTCAATTATGATACAATACCCACAATAAATTCACATATATCAACAATAATAATCAATATTATGATAAACACAACAATAAAATAATTTATAAAATAATAACTATGAAATATGATCATCAACAACTGTCTCACAAACGTGGGGCAACTATTAAATTAAACATTTGTCGCAAGCCTACGTGGGGCTATTGCTGCTAGCAGTTAACCTATTTAATTATTTTAATTAACTTAGTAAGTAAAATAACATAAACAATATATATATATATATATATATATATATATATATATATATATATATATATAATACGAGTATGTATATTGTTTATAATACTACTTACTGAGTTAATTAAAATAATTAAATAGGCTAATTGCAGTTATAGCAGCAATAGCCCCACGTTGGCTTACGACAGTGGTTTATGATTATGTTTAATAGTTATTATTTTATAAGTTATTTTATTGTTGTGGGTTACGTTTGTGCAAATTGTTATATGATATTTTTGTATGAATTTATTTATTGTGGGTAATTATATTATTGATTATTATTGTTAATATATGTGAATTTATTGTGGGTATTGTATTATAATTAAGAATTTGAATTGAATATGAGGTGCAATGTTACTATTGAAATAATAATATACTTTTGGCTAGCTAATTGATATGTAGAAACAAATTTTTTTTATATATTTTTTAATCAATATTTTCTCCTATTCATTTTGCTATTTTGCATCATGTAGTTTCATTTCATTTGAAAATTTTACCTCGGCTACTCCTATTTATACACAACTCTTTTTCTCAGTAGGGTTCCTGGGCGAAGTCATAAGAAAATCAACATCACTATTCAATGTAATTCATTTTATATTATTAATTGAGAAAGGAACAAAAAAAAATTTGAAATTCAAAATATTGGTTTATCATATAATGCAGTTGACGCTTTTAATTTAGTTATTGGACTCATATAACTATTATATCCAAAAATAAATAATTATCCTTTTATTAAAATATGAAATATTCTTACACCATAAACGTAAAAATATGGATTTTATCTACATATATCTAAATTTCCACATCACACAACCATCATATATTTTTAAAAAACTATTCATTTGTTTGTGACGGCTATGCAGACTCATTTGCATAAATTTACATAATCGTTTGGAAACGTTATATTTCTCTGAAAGATGAACATCTGTTTTTAGAACTGTTCAAATATTGTAACTTTTTTTCTTGTTGTTCTAATTAAGTTTGGTATCTAGGAGCATTGGGGCTTGATGTTTTGCAAGCTTCCTTTTTTTCGTGAAGAGGACCATCTCAGTCTTTTTTGGATTTATTGACAGCGAATGGTCTCTGCACCATTGTTCTATGATATTGAGGGCCTCCTGGATTAAAGCGCAGAGTGTCTCCTCGAATCTTCCTGTTAGCAGAATCACTAGGTCATCTGCGTATGCTATTGTGTAGTAGTTGTTATCATTGAGGTGGCTGACCAAGGAGTCTAAGACCATGTTCCATAGTAGTGGTGAGAGCACCCCTCCCTGTGGACAACCTTTTACAACCAAGCCTCTGATGGTTACATCATCTACACTGATTTTGATTGCTCTTTTTGAGAGCATGTTATATATCCAGCCATTTATGGTTTGGGGGATATTCTTATTGGAAAGTGCATTTGTTATTTTAGGAAAAGTGGTTCTATCAAATGCGCCTTCTATGTCTATGAATACACCCAGGGTGGACTCCTTATTTTCCAACGATTTCTTGATGCGGCCCGCCACGAGATGAAGAGCCGAATCCGTGGATCTCCCTGGAGTGTATGCATGTTGATTTGGATGCAGTGGATTTCGTGTTATCACCACATCTCTTATGTATCGTTCGCACAGCCTCTCTAAAGTCTTCATTGTAAACGATGTGAGGCTAATGGGTCGATATGCTTTTGGGATGGAATAGTCCATTCTTCCTGGTTTTGGTATGAACACAACTTTGACTTCTCTCCAACCTTTTGGAATATACCTCAGTGCCAGGTGTTTTTATTTAAATTTCACTATTCAAAATTTGGTACCAAATATATTAATTAAACACACCACACACCTTTTCTTTTCACCAAGCCGACGCCTTCAATAGTGTCCATCCATGACGCTTTCCCGCTCCAGGTGGCAATCTCCCTTCTTAGTATTATCGGGTGGTAATTCTACTACGTGGGTTGACTTAATTTATTTTACAAAAATTTTGTAACTGCACTCATTTTAACTTTTAACTACTTTTGTAACTACTTATATTTTATATATATAACACTTGTTATTTCAAAATTTTACAAGAAACTGCAATACATTCAATTTACGTCCTTCTTCCTTGGTTACCAACTCTTGACTGTCTACCGCGGTTTTTTTATCCTTTATTGTTTATAACCGGAAGCTCGCAATGTTCTAGAAAAATCTTTGATTATTGTTCAACTGTCACTTTGTTTATTAATATTCTATTGTTTTTCTGACTTAAACTTGCTACTAAATGTTGTTTTTTATGCACTATAACCTTATCTACACAGGTGTGTACGAATCCAAAATAGACAATGAGGATGTTAGAAGAGCAAACAATGACCAGAAAAACAAGATATGTAACGTTGGCTCCGAGGATCTACCAGAAATTGTAGAGGAACAAATTGAAAAAGCTTCAAATCAACTAAAAAACGGAAAGGCGGCAGGCGACGATAACATCATACCGGAAATGTTGAAGGAAGGTGGAAGCCTACTGATAAGGGAGCTTAAATCATTATTTAATACATGCCTAACCGAGGGAAGAATACCACAGGATTGGAACACCGCGATAGTCATACTGATATATAAGAAAGGTGATCCAAGCAACCTAGAAAACTATAGACCAATCAGCCTACTATCACAGATCTACAAGCTTTTTATGAGAATAATAGCAAACCGCCTTGAATACAAACTCGACGCATACCAACCCTATGAGCAGGCGGGCTTCAGGAAAGGCATGAGTACAATAGAACATCTCCACACCGTAAGGACACTGAACGAAAAAGTAACGGAATATAACATCCCATTATGGATCGCCTTCATAGATTTTAGAAAGGCCTTCAACACAGTTGAATTTTGGGCAATCATCAGGTCAATGAAAAATGCAAGAATAGACCAACGATATATTGACATTATACAGACACTAAATGACAACTCAAAAATGAAAGTAAGGCTATATGAAGACACCGAGGTAATCACAATTAAAAGAGGCGTTAGACAAGGAGACATTGTGTCACCCAAATTGTTTACACTGATGCTAGAAGACGTCTTCAAGAGCCTACACTGGGAAGACAGAGGAATTAATATATCGGGAGAAAAACTAAGTAACCTAAGATTTGCTGACGACATTGCCATTTTTGCCCGAAACAGTGAAGAATTACAACACATGCTTATAGAACTACAACAAGAAGCAAGAAAAGTAGGCCTAGAAATGAACATTTCTAAAACCAAATTCATGACAAACCAACGGACAAACATAGAGAGTATAAATGTGCTAGGACAACAGGTAAAGAAGGTGAACTCTTATGTCTACCTAGGTCAAGAGTTAACATTGGGTAAAGCCAATCAAGAACTTGAAATTAACCACAGAATACATCTAGGATGGGCGGCCTACGGGAAGATGCGACACGTCTTCAACTCCAACCTACCCCTCAAACTAAAAACCAAGGTTTACATGGAATGCATTCTCCCAGTAACAACCTACGGATGTGAAACATGGGTCCTAACAAAGAAAATCTTAAATAAATTAAAGATACACCAAAGATCAATAGAACGAAAAATGATAGGAATAACGCTTAAAGACCATAAAACCAATGAGTGGATAAGAAATAGAACCAAGGTAGAGGACATAGTGAGGCGAATAGGCAGTCTTAAATGGAACTGGGCCGGACATGTGTCCCGAAATAAAAACAACTAGAGCGGAAAAATAACAAGATGGAGACCTTGGGGGGAGAAAAGAAGCACCGGCAGACCACAGCAAAGATGGTATGATGACATCAAAAGAACAGCCGGACTTAACTGGAACCAAGTGGCACATAACAGGGAAAACTGGAAAAATATGAGAGAGGCCTATATCCAAAGGATAGAAAACGGCTAGAAGAGAGAGAGAGAGAGAGAGAGAGATAACATTATCGTCATTGAATTATTCACTAACATAGTATTTATCATTGTTTATCTTGTTAGTTAATTATTTGAAATCTTCCGATTGGTCAATGCAAATATACAAATTTTTCACTTTCTACAACCTAAATATTTACATAATACATATGAATAAAGTTCATTTCTTATTTTGTTCTTAGTTACTACATCTATATACATAAATTAGGTCGGTAATCATTTATTTTTATTCTTATATCTCATATCAGATTGCATTTTATGTTGGTATACTTGTCGTCAACTGTTATATTTCGTTTTGGTTTTGACATAACCTACTAATTACAGTTTTCTACATTTATTATTATGTTTCCTATTAACGTTTATGATTGAATATTTGATTAACATATCTTATATATATTTTTCTAATTCTAAATTTCACTTATCTATCAATCATTCGTAGCACTGTTGATTTTGTTATTACTATTCTATTTTATTCTTTAATTATAAACAGATCCTTTAGGTGTCTAATATTCCATGCGGTGTGACGTTATTTTATTGAGCTTCGTTGCTTGTTAAGTTAAGGTTGTTTAAGGTACAGAATAATTTAAAAAAATGTTTTTCAATAATTGTTTATGAATTCTTCTGATTTTCCTATTTATTTTCTCTATGATTATGGACACTGATTCTAATTAATTATATTGTTATATATATATATTTTATTAATTTGGTACATTATTTACAAATTACTTTTATTGATAAATATTATAATTTTATACTCTATTGTGATTTTAAGAATGTTTATATGCTCGTTCTATCTACAACAATATATGTATATATATATATATATATATATATATATATATATATATATATATATATATATATATATATATATATTGTTGTAGATAGAACGACCATATAACATTCATAGAATCCTGATAAAGGATAAAATAATAATATCTATCAATAAAAAAATAACTTGTAAATAAAGTACCAAAATTACTAAACTATCAATATAACAACATAATCAATTACAATCAATGGGCATAATCATAAAGAAAAATAAATAAATATAAAAAGAATTCATAAACAATTATTCGTAAAACAGTTTTAAAATAATTCTGTATTTTATAAAAACAACTTTAGACAGAACCTACCAAGCAAACGGAGATCAATAAAATAACGTAACGCTACACGGAATTTTAGACACCCAAAGCATCTGCTTATATTTAAAGAATAAATAGGATGGCAATAATAAAATCAACAGTGCTACGATGATTGATCAATCAATTCAGAATTAGTAAAAAAACATATATAAGATATATTAGTTATTATTTAATCATAAAAGTATATAGGAAATATAATAATATAAGTAGAAAACTGTAATTATAGGTAATGTCAAAAACTATACGAAATATAACAGTTGAGACAAGTATACCAACATAAAATGTATTTGAATATGAAATATAAGAATATAAATAAATGATTACCGACCTAATTTATATGTATAAATGTAATAATATCAAACAAAATAAGAAATGAACTGTATCCATGTATTTATGTAAATATTTAGGTTGTAGGAAATATGAAAATGATATATTTGCATTGACCAATCGGAAGATTTCAAATAATCAATAACATGAAAAAACAATAATAATAAGATGTTAGTGAATTAAATCAATGACGATAAGGTTATAGTGAATAAAAAACAATATTTTATAACAAGTTTAATTCAGAAAAACAATAAAAACATTAATAAACAAAGTGACAGGTGAACAATAATCAAAGATCTTTCTAGAACATTGCCAGCTTCCGGTTATAAACAATAGAGAGGGTTTTGGCGGATAAAAGACCCGCGATAGTTAGTTAGGCGTTGGTAACTAAAGAAGCAGGAAGTGAATTGAATGTGATCCAGTTTTTTGTTATTAAAATTTAAGTAATAAGTGTGAATATGTATAAATCAGAAATATAAAAAGTAACAAACAGTTAAAATAAGTGCAAAGACAAATCTGTTTGAAACAAAGTCAAGCCAAACAATAATTATCATCCGATAGTTATAAGAAGGAAAGCGGGAAAGCGTCATGGATGGATCCAACTGAAGGTGTCGTTTTGGCGGAAAGAACAAGGTCTGTGGTGTGTTTTAATTAGTAATATTTGGTACCAAGTAATAAAAAAAGAAATTTAAAATCATAAACACCTGGTAGTAAAAGTTTTAAAATGAATATAATGTACCAGGAAACGTAATAAAAAACTTGCCATTATCAAAGTTGTAGATAGATGTATAAATTTCTGTCATGTTGAATCTTATCCGATCACATATATATATAAAACTTTCCACAAAACAACAAACCACAACTAATATCAGTTTTTTATCACATGCACAGTTGTTATTATACGTTAAAATATTGTTTTAAAAAAAGATCGAAACTAAAGTAGATAAATATTTCAGATATCTTTTCCATTTCACGAACCGAATAAAACTAAAGTAGTGTTTAAAATATTTTCAATAATCCTATTTATGAGAACAAGTAGAAAAAAAGTTACAAATAGTCGAACAACGTTAAACGCAGGTGTTCATATTTTTTTCAAAGAAATATAATGTTTACAAAAGTTTACCCAAGTTTATGCAAATGAGTCTGCAAAAGCCATCTCAAAAAAAATGAATAGTTTTTTTTTATAATATACAGAAAGTTTGTTTTGATGTGGAAATTTGGATGTATATAGAAAAATCCATTATTTTATTTTATAGCATAAGAATTTTAATAAGTAAGAAAGGATAATCATTTATTTTTATACATAATAGGTATATGACTCCAACAATAAAATAAAGCGCCAACTATATTTTATACATAAGTAATATTTCAATGTTTTCAAAAAAAAAATTTTAACTTAATAAATAACATAAAATAAATTCCATTGATGAGTAATGTTGATTTTATTATGATATGCCCAGAACCCTACTGAGTTATAGAGTAGTGTATAAATAAGAGCAGCCGAGGTAATAAAATTTTAGGAATTAAATGAAACCACATGCTAATAAATAGCATATGAATAGGAGGAATTGAAGGTAAAATATATATAAATTAGCTAGCCCAAGAGTGTAATATTTCAATTGTAACAATACTTTAAATATTTAAGTTAAATTCACAACTAAAATAATAATTCTCATATATATAAATTTCATATACAATTTATCTCCCAAACAATTTCATAAACAAATAAACAAACCATATTATCATATTATTAATTAAAAATCCATATCTAATATATATATATATATATATATATATATATATATATATATATATATATGTCAAGATTGTACTGATAGTTCAATTCAGTTTTTATTATAACAGTAAAAAAGAGAGAAAAACAGCGATCATTTTAAACAATATGCATTCCATTTCAAGTGAAAGTATAGATTCATTTGCGAAAAATATTTTATTCTGAGTAAAATATGAGGTCTGTAAGTGTTTTTCTGTACTCTTAAAATTCAAAGCTGTGTGACAATAATAAAGAATATGAATATGCTACTTACTTTTTGCCTTTCTTCTTTTTTCATATATTCGTTGATATTGTCGGTGAGCTTCGAAAATTCTTCCAGCGTCAGTTTTCTATCTAAAGGTGAATCTTCGGTTGGACCAAATATATTTGGAAAGTACTCTGGCAACAGTCTGCCTAAAGCTAAATTTGCATCAGTTACTGTCAATGGGCCTCCTTTCTTATAACACACTGGACCTGGATGAGCACCTGCTGATTCTGGACCAACAACAAACATACCAGATCTACAAAAATAATACTTAAAGTAATCAACGGTGAAGTTACCACGATGTCTATTTTACTTATAGAACTGCATATCATTGATTGATTTAAATGATTTTCAAATAAAAAATAGATATATTAAAATTAATTCTTAATTTCATGAATTTCTTTATCAAAAAACTCAAATGCGCAAATATTTCAACTATCAATCTACTCATGTGTTATCACAGAAAATTACCATTATTTCTATTCTAGCTTGTTTTTTACTTATTTTATTTATGTGTTTAATTATATCCACAAAGTCTAACAAATATTCTCGGAGATATATCTCTTATTTTTCTTAATTTGTTTGAATGTTCTCAAACATTTGAATTTCAAAAAAGTGATTTTTATTTACCAAAATGAATTTTTTTAAATCTATTTTCTCTTAACATTTCTACACAAGACACTATAAAATTGTATTTTACATTTAAAACACATATAACACAAAACTCCTGTCAGATAAAGTGTGGGGTATGTAAATAATTAGAATGAAGATGATATTCTTGTAGATATTAGACAATATTTTGTTCGAGTCGCTAAGGAAACACGGAAAGAAACATAATTCCCAGGATACCTCAGAACATCTTGTTCAAACAACTGTCCGCAAAGTTTATGTATGTAACTTGCTTGTGTGCAAGTGAATTTTTAATTCACTGGACAGAATTTCGACAGAAAATAATGTAATATTCTACATTAAAAACACGTTCAAATCTCCCAACAGCGGAAGACTACCAATTTATCATCCTAGAAAAGAGTCATCATCTAGGTACTCCTAATAATCTGGCACCTTCTTAATAATTATAATTGGTACGCAAAAACTAATCTTGGAATCTGCTGGCAAATCAATGAATGGCTATCATCTCAGTATTACATGAACAGCTTTGATAACACTATGTTACCATGACTGAGATAAATTATTTATCATGCTTCAATCTTTACATGTGAAAAATAAATTGGGTATACTTAATCGATTTTTTCAACTCATGAGGTTCGTATTGTAAGAAAGTCGGTGGTGCGTACATATTTTGGTGAGGTCCTTCAACCATATTTGATGGGTTATTATAGGCGAAAGATTTATCAAAGAGACTTTAGAGCAGTCATGTCAAAGATACGGTCCGCGGATCGCATCCGGCCCCTGGGCCGTATCAATAAGGCTCGCGATCGCAACGTATCACAGAAAGAAGAATCATGTTATTTAGAGCTTTTAGACTTCACTCGATTCTTCTACGGATGTTTTAAAATGTGATAGAGAAAGACAGTAACGCCATCTCTTAGCAGCAAGTGGCAATATCCTATTATTTTTGTAGAGAACGATAGAATCACAGATAACACGCAGGCAAATCTTGGACTAGTTGGAAATTTTTTTCAGCGCAAGTGTGGTTTGAAACAAGTCCGTGACTGATTTCTGACTCTTTCGATCTGCGAACGGATTATGGGTTACATCTGTCGTTTCGAAAAACCGGGAAACGATCAAACTATAAACACAACCTCTCTGATTTTGGTATTTTCGATTTATCCATCAAATTGCCTCACTTACACTTATCTGTTATTTCGTGATATAAAACTAACATATTGTATTAGTTGAATCTGAATCGAAAAATATGGAAAGTAAGTACTTTCATACTAGCCAATTATCTAGTCATTTATCTATGAACGTTTTGTTTTAGATAGAGAAATGTCCGAATTTATTATAATTAACACCAACAATTCCCTTTACATTTAAAGCCTACGGAGACTATAGCAACAGCAGCACAGATTTCAAAGGAATGTAGAGAAAACACATATCCAACAGATATCCGTGGCATAACCTATGTGTGAACCAGGGAAAATACTCTAAAACTATTAGATTTATATAGAAAATACAGAAGTCAAGTTGGTACATTCCAAATTAGAAATTTCAAGAGAATGAGGGAAATAATCTCTTTAGAACTAAAAAATATATAATCTTATTGTATCCCCGTCAAATTGTGAGGATAAGTGGAGAGTCCTCGAAAGAAATAACAAGAAATACATTGATAAAAAACTAGTGGGGACATGCCATATTTTGAATTTGTAGATGAGATGGAGGATATTTTGGGAAAGAAAATGAATATTAAGCCCACTGTGGTTCTCTCCACTCATACTATAAGTCAGCTACCAACTAAAGAAGCCGAGATAGAAGCTGAATGCTGAACATTGAGGGGACTACAAAAGCATCAATAGGGCCAGTATTTAAAAATAAAAAAAATAAGCTTTTAGCCAAAAAGTCAAGAATAAGAAATTCCCATGTAATCATGGAAAAATCAGAAAAGACACAGAAGATAGACACAAAGAGAAGAAGAATTTTGTAACAATAAAATTTGAGAAGTTGTATTACCTAGAAATAGATAAGTATAAACTAAAAAGAGAAAAGAATGATATACTGAAAGAAAACAATGATCTACTGAGGGACAGAAATGATTTAATTAAAAAAACTTTGGGAGGAAAAATTAACAATAAGACTTTTTTTAAATTGTATAAATTCTTTATATTTTAGCTAATAAAATGCATTTCTCAATAATGGAATTAAAAATTTGTTACTGAATATAGCTGGATATTCTACAGATAGGTACTTAACATTTTTCATTTAATATGCCAAAGAATTTGTTTTTAGTTTTAGCCACCATACCCGATTTAAAAAAATAAGCTAGACTACCTGACCTATCATATATCTCCTGAAACTACATGAAAATAAATATTTCAATTTGTCCAAACTATAGAAAAACAAAATCAAAATTTGTCACTTTATTTATCAAAAAATACTTGTTGAATACAATATTTACTAAGTATGTAATGAGTAATTTATGAGCACATAATAAAGTGAGTTTATTACAAGGAAGTCAGGCGATTCAATAAAAAACATAATTCATTCATTTGTTAATTATTAGCTGCTTCAGTTCGCATTTGAAGCCCGTCACGATCATCTTCAGAAGGCAGATTATAGTTGTATTCTTGAAGAACAACATGTTCTAATGAAATTGGCAATATCTTCATTTTTTCTAAGCTTTACATGGTAGAGTTGCAGAATTTTTTGTTTAAGCAAAATCAAATCAATGCTCCACGATATAAGGAGTTTTTGCCAATCTTACATTATAATTTTGTTGTATTCTAGTTAGAGCTCTTTGTCTTTGTATAGGGTTAATAAGTGCCTTGAACAAGGGTGTCCACTATCACCCAGAAAATAATTTTTTTGGCATTTTTCTGAAAAGGGTTCAGATTGTGGAGAAACTTGAAAAACACTGCTGTCATGGACAGATCCAGGAAATCCAACTACAACATCCCATATTTTCCTTTGGTGATCACATACAACCTGTAACTACATTGCAAATATAGATACCAAATAAAAATGTCAATAAAGTATGATTAAGGAAACAAATACCTACATTGAATAAAATCCTTTTCTGTTAATATAAGAATCGGGATCTTTCTGAGGTTTGTCGATTCTAATATGGCTTCCATCTATTGCGCCTATGACTCTTGAAAATCCATTGGCTGAAAACTGTTGCCTTATGTGCAATTGCTATTCAGCTGTTGGCCAGGTTATGATATTAGGAGACAGATTGCTTAAAAAGTAAGTTGTTCTCTTCACAACCTTCCTCTATGTGCAATGCCAAATTGGTTAGCAACATCTCTATGGGATGCCGATTCATGTCCAGCAAACCACTCAATTCAACAAACTCATTACTTTGGTAAAAGAAATACTCTAACTGCTTTAATCTTTCTGCTATTTTATTTGCAACTCGTCGACTTACTCGAAAGTGTTCAATGAACTCTATTTCATTATACTGCGGTACAGTTACCTCTAAATAGTCCTCATTTTTATGTTTCAGCTCGTTAAATCTTCCGAATAACTCTTCGTCACTCGACTAAAAATAAAAATCTTACATTAACACAAATAATGCTTAGTAAGACACACAGATCAATAAAGAGATGTGATGGACTGAGGCATACAAACTGCTTTTCTAAACTATCATATTTGTTTCTATTTATTTTGTATCTATAGTTAAGAGAGAACTTGTTGGTTTTGAACCATAAACATAATAGATATTTTCAACTCACCATTTTCCACGGAAACCTCATATCAAACACCAAAATGATACATAATTCAATTCAAATCACCAATAACCATATATTTAGACTAGTACAAGTTCCAAATAAAACAAATATACATACAAAACTTTCCATAAAATCAAAATACTAATTTAGGTTAGCTTGAAACAAAACAAAACATTTCGAACTACTGTAATTCAAATAATGCAAATGCGCAGGTCTCCAACTCAAAATTTCTTACGAGTCCGCGGATTTTTCCGACTGTCAGAAATTGGTTTCCAACTACAATATTTCGTTCTGCGAACGCTTGATTGTTTGTCAGCAGTTAGGAATTTTCGTTCTACGAACGCCAAAATACGAGTGCTCATGCGTCGGACAGTTTCTGATAGTTTCTGACTGATCTGCGAACAAAGCTATAGAATCTTCCACGCGCTTCGTGTCTGGACTAGAACATTCCTTAACCGTATACAACGAGTGCGTCGGCGCTACGTGAGTCAGTAGAGTCGAGTCATCGAAGCGATACGGTTGGAGAAGGATTTTAGTTGTACTGCGAAGTAGTGATTGTGAAGGTATTGTGCATTTGTTTGTGTCGTGCGCGTGCCATATCCATAATTGTTGTGTCGAGTTCCATAATTGTTACGATTTTGTCACAAAAACGTAAAGTTGATAGTGAGTGCAGAGTTTTTCAGTTTAAATGGGAAATTGCATGTTTTTTCATAGAATGGAAAGGTAAACCACTATGTTTGATTTATAATCGAACAGTTGCTGTTTGTAAGGAGTTTAATTTGAACACACACTATGATACGAATCATCAGTCAAAATTCGTTTGTTACGCTGAAAAAATAAGAATCGACGCATTGTCATCTTCAAAATCTAAACTTCAAGGTCAACAATCGATGTTTACTAAAGCTAATATAGAGAGCGAAGATACTTCGGGCACTTAGTAGATTTTCAACAACATATGTTACAGGTTTTCGCGAATGATAATACTGATTTTATCTATAATATATTTCACAAAGTATTTTATAATTTTATTTTGCAGGCATCAGCTTCAGGACCCGCTGCAGATATATTTAAGAAAATGATGAAAGGATCAAGTACTCAAAAATACGAACCAAAGTTGCTCTGACACTAGCGTTCAATTCACAGTAGTATACAATTTTGTCAGGGATACATTCAATAAGAGCCTGCTACATTTAAATACTCTATCAAAATGGTAGATGTTCAAAAAAATATAAGAGTAGGTCAATATTTACTATTTTGTTTAGGAATTAATAGTGAATATTTTATAATTCTCTCAAAATGTATTGAAAGTCTGTCAATGGTATTGACGACAAGCAGTTCTGTTCTATAATAAAGTGCTTTATTAGTTAATAGGAAGCATTATTCGCCATTATTCCTATACAGTTTAACATGGTTTATAAAAATTCATAATTATTGAACAATTTAAAGTGTTTCTTATCTATCGTTATTTTGTTATTATTTGGAAACTGAATAAAAACTCTATCGAACGTTTAGTTATTTCTCTATAACCTTATTTATATTTTTTCAGATATTGTTTGAATTAACTAAATTGAAAATATCTTCCTAATTCACTATTTCTCCTAAATTCAATTATGTTCAATGCAATACACTCCTCACACTATGTAATTGTACAGTATTTCTATCACACATCTATTTCTGTTGAGAATCTTATCAAAATTTATCAAAGTAGTACGCCACTAGAAATTTTATGAGTCCACTTATACAGCATTGCCAAACCAGAAAAATGGATGTATTGTCCTTTTATAGCACATTGTTAGATAATTTTTCTACTTCCGTTACTAAACCCGTATTTAAAACACGGGTTTGACATGCGCAAAACGGCTCTTTAAACACTACCCACTAAACAAGAAACATAACAAGTCTTTTTTGTGATGCTCCTTTTAGAAACTTTTCGTGATGTTTATTTAAAACGTTAATAAGATATCTCCTAGATGTCTTAATTTTATTACCAACTCTATTAACATCCATGTATTGTAAATAAAACATATTTTTGATGTACACAATAATACTTGAAGTCGCAGTTACATACACATCCTATGAACTTCTTTTTAGCAACTTCCTATAGGAAACTTTCATACGAAGTTAATTTGTATACTTCTCACAAATGTCACATACAGAACGTTACTGTAATATACTACAAATTAACATGTTTCTAAGATGATTACATGTTGCAGTTACTTTTACATCTTTCGAAATAATTTTTAGTAACATCCTACTATTACGTCTGTACGATATTAGTTCATGAAACTCTCAGTAATATCTCATATCAAACATCACAGTAACATAAAAAAAGAAGAAAACAGAAGAGGAACCTTCGAACGAAACAAACCAGTAGTTATCTGTGACAAGCATGAAATGGCGGATGGTTTTCAGTTATGTGTTATCACTAAATACTCCTCTGGTCCGTTTTCTATGTGTGTTATATTTTATTTGCAGGAAGCACATATTTTACAAGTAGTACTTGAATAAAGTAGTCTTCGTTTTCGTTAGTTCATACTTAGCTACAGTTTCTATACTTAGTTATAATTCTTGTTATAATGGACGAATAACAGTTGTTATCGGTAAGTACCTATTACAAAATCATAATTATTAAAACTTTATACTCATTCAATACTTTAATCGGCGGAATTGTACACTGACATTATATAATAGAGTTTACAAAATAAGGGTTTTTCCAACTTTTAAGATATTTTAGTTATTAAGTATTATTTTAAAAACGATTCACAATATTTCAAATCCTAGATATGCATTATAACCTACAAAAAACTTAATAATATTGCAATAGGGTAGATATTATTATTAATAATAAAACATGCTCATATGTTGGCAGATATTTGAATTTAGAAAGAAAATATTTTCAATGTTCAAGATGTTTCAGAAGCTACTTACACAAATAAAATAAGAAAGAAATAGTTGGTAATTATGTAATGAAAGGGACTAACTATTTCAGATAGTCTGATACAAACATTGTATTAAACAGTACAAAAAATATTGAATCAAGTATCTCTAGTTCTACTTCTGTATTAATAGTCATAGTCATCAATATAGTTTTGCAGGATTAGAAAGTTTTAACATTATTACTAACAATTCTTGTGAACAATTAGAGACTGTTTAAGTCCTTAAAAACAGAAATTTCTGTCAGAAAGCTCATTTCCATTTGAAAATACACTGAATACAATAAAAGCTGTAGTTGTCCCTTATAATGGTACCAATATCAATCTAGTTGAAGAATATGTAACTTATGATACTGAATGCTCCGGTCAACAAACAATTCAATTATTTATTATTGTAGAAACACGGCTATTGGATAGTCAATTTGATACAATTAATTATAAACTCATTTAACTTGATAATGTGTTCATATCTCTTCCTCATAAGTAGTTTTTTTGTATACAGTGTATTAATAATGCTTAGATTTCTTTAAGATACAATTGCATGATGTTAATATACAATTTGTTCCAGGATGAAAATAAGAAGATGAGAATAGTATATTATTTTATACAGAAAAGAAGTATGAATTTTCATAGCACACCTGAATTTACCTGCCAAATGGAGTGAGGCATGTAATAGAAGGTAAATCATGAAAAGTCACTTCTTGAAATAAAATATGTTATTATTCCTTTGAAGAACCCCGCATGTATTTTATGGAAAATGGGTCCCAGCCAATTGGCTGAAAATAAAGTTTGATGTAGTTTATGATGATCGATAAAAGGTCTCCATGGGCACAATTTGATCTAAAGTAATTGTTTTATTAGCTGTTATTCAGAACACCTTTAAATGTTTCACAGATAAGGATTTTGAAATGTACGTTATGGAATGGTTAAGGCACTCGAAACAGCCACTCTTGCGTGAGAAAAAGTAACCGTAAGTAAACGATAGAATTTTCTTTAATCAGATTGGATTTCTGTTGATGTAATATAATGTTTCATCAAATCTTTATGGTGTGTAATTTTTATTAGTGTTAATATAATTAAAAAACTATTACAATAAATTTTCTGTAAACTAGCTGTAATGTATGTGTATCCGTTAAACTTTATTAATTGTTTCAAAGTATGTTACGTTATGGTAACTACAGATTAATATACCCTTTTTAATTTTTTGCTTTCACTGAATGCGTTCAATAGTTTGCACTTTCCAGACTTGTTATGTAATATGCTTAAACAATTCTATTTTTTTTAGGTTGGATTCCCGGACAAGATATTTTTTTTTCTAATTTTGTACCTGTTTTTTTTCAAATTTACTGTACTGTTCATTAATAGTGAATAAACGTTTTAAATCCTTTATTGCTTTTTTTACTATTTTATTTTAAATGTACAGGATGAACAATTGAGAACGACTGTAGGCGACATCTCAGAAAAGTATCATGGTACAACTTTCAAAAAAATTACCTTTGGGTGAGTGATCCTGAAAAATTGCTGGAAAATATTTAGCAGTCTCTAAAATATCTGCTATATCTGCTAGGGGTGGAATGAACACTCGAAAACATAATACTCCAAAAAAACATACTAAAGGAGTCCTAAAAATACAATTTTTGAAATCTTGATAGATTTTTTGCCATTATTCTTCGAATAATGGGTAGGGGAAGGTTCAAACTTATAAACAAATGTATAACTCTTTCGTTTTTTAACCGATATTAATGATTTTAGCTGCACTTAAAAGAGTTTTTCTGTTTTATAAGATTGATAACAAAATTAGATAATTTTGTATCCACTCGGAAATTTCAAATGTAAATTGAAGCATTTTTTTAATTTTTATATCTGATATTGTAAATCTTATATCTTGGAATAGATTCCTATTTTTTAAACCCCTTTTCATCAGAATTTAAAAAATGCCTCATTACATTTGAAATTTCCGAGAAAAATGGGAAGTTTGTCGACTTTTTCACATAGTGTTGACAAAATTGTCCAATTTTGTTATTTTTGTTAAGCATAACTTATTAAAGGGGAAAACTCTTTTAAATGACGCCAAAAACATGGATATCGATTAAAAAACAAAAAAGTGTTACGACATTTGTTTTTTGGGTTGAACTTTTCCTCCCTCCTTACTTGAAGAATAAGGACAAAAAGTTCCTAACTACATTTTTTCATAATCTCAACAATATATCAAAAATTGTATTTCTAGGATACCTTTAGTATGTCTTTTTTGGGGATAATCACAGTATTATGTTTTTAAGTGTTCATTCCACCCCATTTCCGGTCCTGGCACTGGGTTTTGAAAAGTGATTTAATATTTGCTCCGTAATAAAGCTGAATATCAGATAAATTACGAGTCAAATAATTGTAAAAGCTATACGAAGTAATATATAAAGAGGTGAAGTGAGTGCACAATTGGAGACAGCAAAATCAAAGTAAGATTTTAGCATAATTAAGTCTAATAATAAAAATATTGAGTATAAAATATACAGTAAATAAAAAGTTTCCACTATAAAATATAAAAACTAAACACTACAAAATTCTAATTAGCTGGCAGTAAAACCGATAATTGCTACACAGGCAGGCCAGTTAAGTGGGATTTAACAGGTTCGGATTTAAATATTCACCAGGTAAAAAGTAATATAAGATTTACATACATAAACGAAATCGGTCAGCTCTGAGTAGGCTAACGACTGAACTAAGTAGGTTCTCGGTACACAAACTACAAAAGAGACACAGATTTCGTGGATTGTACAAAAGAAAATCAAACAAAATGCCTTTAGAGAGCGGAACAGATACTGAGGAAGAATACAAAAGAAAAAGGAGGGAATTAGATGAAAGTTTTGGCAGAAGTAAAATAACTAAGAGAACACCCAAGAAAGGCGCAGAAGAAAAAGAGAGCTCGGAAGCAACCATGATAAAAATGATGCAAGAATTGATGAACAAAAACGATGAAATAATGGATGAAATAAAGCAATTAAGAAAGGAAAACAGCGAGAACAACAAACAGCTACTAGAAATAAAGCAAGAAAACCAGGAACTCAAGAACGAAATAGAAACACTAAATAACAAAGTGGAATATCTAGAAAAAATAACTAAAAAGAAAAATTTGGTCATCACTGGATTAGAATTGAATACAAAAGATGATAGGATACTAAAGACAACTATGGAAAACTTCATAACTAAAGGACTGCAAATAAGAAGCGCCCAAAAACTAAGTGAAAAGGTTTGCTTGATTGAAATGGAAAGTTTTGCAGATAAAATGGACATTCTAAGAAGCAAAAGTAGACTGAGAAATTCTCAGGAACATATTTATATTGAGTCGGACCTTACCAAAAAAGAATTAGAGATACAAAAAACAATTAGAAGAAAGGCCAAAGAAGAAAAAGAAAAGGGAAAAAATACAAAAGTAGGATACAAGAAATTGATAGTAAACGGAATAGTTTGGAAATGGAATGAAGATTCAGAGGAATTACAATGGATGACTAGAGAGCAGAACCAAAAAAACTAATAAACAATACACTTAAAGATAGTACACAGGTAATGACTCAAGCTGAGAACAAGGGATATGATAACGGTAAATTAAATAACAAAATACAAAGCAGAAGAATAACAAGTAACAAGCATAACAAATTAAAGGAAGATTATCATCAACAGAGTAATAATAAAAAACACGGACCTCAAAACATGGAAAAATTACAGATGGGCGTAGGTATATGGAATATAAACACATTAACAGGGAAAGAATTGGAATTAACTGAAGAAATGGAAAACAATAATATTCAAATTCTAGGACTAAGTGAAACGAAGAAAAAAGGCAAAGGATGTTCGCAACTAACAACAAAGCACACATTATATTATTCAGGAGTAAAACCAGAACAAAGGGCAAAGGAGGGTGTAGGAATAATTGTTACAGAAGAAATAAAACAAAAGGTAATACAATTTAAGGCAGTCGACTCGAGAATAATGGTTATTAGTATAAAATTAGAAGAAATAATCAATTTTATACAAATATATGGGCCAGTAGAAGGAACGGCAGAGGAAGAAATTTTAGAATTTTATATTCAATTGCAAAGAGTATTAGATGAAGTAAGGGAGGAAAACGAAAAGACAATAATAATGGGAGATTGGAATAGCAGGGTAGGAAATGATTACAATAGAGGAATGGGTTGTATGGGAAACATGGAGAAGACATAATCAACAGAAATGGACTAAAAATGATAGATTTTTGCAGAAGGAATGATCTAATAATAGGAAATACGATGTGGGAACAACAACTAAATGATAAATATACGTTTGTGGCAGAAGGAAGAAACGCTAAAAGCCTGATAGACTACATAACATATACACAAAACCTAACAGAAGTAATGCAAAAAATTGAAACAAAGAAAGAAGCAGAAATTGGATCTAACCACAGATTAGTAGTGACAACTTGTCTAGTAAAATTACTCAGGAAAGAATTTACTACAGACTACAGTAAACTAGCAACACATAAACTCAAAAATAAAGATATCGAGAAAAAATACCAAAATGAGACGAATAAAGAATTCTATAAACTAGAAAAAGAAAAAACAGACTGGACACTTGAAGAACGATGGGTCGCCTTTAAAGAAACGCTATTAACAGCAACAGAGAAGATATGTGGAAAAATTAAATATAATAAGAATATAAAAAGGACTAACTGGTGGAATAACGAAATTAAAATAGCGGTCAAAGAAAAGAAAACGGCATGGAAAAATATATCACATCAAAATCACATGTGGACAAAGAAGAATATGACAGGAAGAAAACTATTGTAAAAAGAGCCGTCAAAAAATCAAAACGTGAGTCATGGAAGAAATTCGGAGAAGAAATAACAGATCTACATAAGATGGATAACAAGAAATTTTGGACAAGAATAAAAAGATTGAGAGGAAATAAATATAAAGATATTAGAGCAATAAAAAATCGACAAGGACAAGTACAAACGGAAATGGAAGAAGTATTGAAAACATGGAAGGAATACTATACAGAACAATTCCATACATTAACACCGGAAGAGAGTATAACAACCGCAGAAGAGGAAATTGACCAACTACAAGGAGTCCATAAAGAAGAAATAGATCAAGTAATACAAAAAATCAAAATAGGCAAGGCTAACGGAGAAGATGAGATAGCGCCAGAGATGATTAAGTCATTAGGAGAAAGAGGAAAAGAATGGATATGGAATGTATGCAAAGAAGCCTGGGTACAACAAAAAATTCCAAGGGAATGGGAAAATAACTTAATAGTACCCATCTATAAAAAGGGAGAACAGACACAATGTGAGAATTACAGAGCAATATGTTTGGCCCAAACTAGCTATAAAGTGTACACAAAAATAATAGGAAAAAGATTAAGAGAATATGTAGAACCAAAATTAGGAGAAGAACAGGGAGCTTTTAGACCTGAAAGACAAACAAATGACAATATCTATATACTAAGGAATATAATCGAAAGAAAAATAGAAGAGGGAGAAGAAATGTACCTTACATTTATAGATCTAAAAGCAGCCTTTGATACAGTAGATAGAAGAGAAGTATGGAGAACCCTGGAGGAAATGGAAGTACCACCCACCTTAATAAATATAATTAAAAGTGTATACGAGACAGTTAGAGCCAAGGTACAGATTGCAGGCCAAAGGTCTGAAGAATTCAAAATGTGTAAGGGAATAAAACAAGGAGACAGTTTAAGCCCACTACTGTTTATAATAATCATGGATAAGATTGTGAAACGAATCAAAGAAAAGTATGAGCAGCTGAATACTATAATTGGACACAGAAATTTAGAACCAATAAAACTGAGTAGTCTACTATATGCAGATGATGTGGTTTTAGTGGCGAATACAAAGAACAAAATGCAAAGACTAGTGAATATTTGGACTAAAGAAGTAGAGAACATGAATATGGAGGTGAACATAAATAAAACAAAAGTGATGATAATAAATGAAAAACAACCAGGTGATCAAAATAATAGAGATATTAAATGCAAAAACCAGACTCTAGAAAGAGTAACAACATTTGAATATTTAGGAAGTATAGTAACAGCAGATGGAAAAATAGATGCAGAAATAACAAACAGCAAATAAATCAACAAAAATATACTACTCTCTAAATAAAACAATTCTTGGACATAAAGATATAGACTTAGAAGTAAAAATGAAAATTCATAATATGATAACAGTTCCTACAATAATATACGCAAGTGAAAATTGGACTGTGCGAAAAAAGGACGAAACTAAAATAAATGCCATAGAAATGAAGCATCTAAGAAGAATTTCAGGGAAAACTAAATGGGATAGGATTAGAAATGACGTTATTAGAGAGACAACTAAGCAGGAAGCGATAATTGGTAAAATAAAAAAGAGACAACTTAGCTGGTATGGTCATATGGTAAGAGTGGAACAAAATAGATTAACTAGGAAAATAATGGAGATTGGAAAGCCGATCAAAAAACAAAGGGGTAGGCCTAGAAGGAAATGGTTAGACCAAATACAAGAGATAGGTTTAGAAAGAGGAAAGACCATAGCAGAAATGAAAAATCTAGCAAGAGACAGAAAGGCATGGTAGAAATGGGTACAGGACACGGAATCCACATCCGACGCCTGAAAGGGCAAAAGGATTTAGAAAAGAAGAAGAAGAAGAAGATTCCACCCCATAGCAGATATTTTAGGAACTCAAAAATATTTTCCAGCGATTTTTCAGGGTGATTTTCCTGATGGTATTTTTTTAAAATTGTACCATGACTATTTTTTGAAATATGGCCGACAACCGGCGTTCTTAGTTGTTCACCCTGCATTTGCTGATTAGGCACAGAAACATCTATAGGATATCATCTAGAATGTTTGAGGTATATTATTTAGAGGTTTACGTAATGTCCATAGAACATCTACGAGAATACACTGTATTGTTTTTGAAATGTCACATTTAGATCATTGATAAGATGTTATTTTTTAGACATTGCATTAACATTGACACGATGTTAAAAGGCATTTCAGAATGTAACAGATATGTTGTTTTTAGTTCGTTATAAAGACTTCCTTTTGAAGAAGTTCTAGTAACATCACAGTAATGTAAAAAGGCAGCGCTTTAACATCGCTGAGAAGTTAAGTTGAAACATCACAAAAGTTAACAGCCACAAGCTGGGCATAAGCGGTTGTACAGATGTGCATGTGATGAAAACAAGAGGAAAAAAAGGAAGAACATTATCACAATGTGATGTTGAATTAACCTAACTGTAAGTCAGCCATCGTCCGTCATGTTATGAATATAATTGAAAAATAATATAATTTTTGATTCCTGCGGGCAGAGAAAAAGTATAGTAAGCACCTCGTGTTAAAAACGTCTTTAGTCACTCGTTTCACAAGGCACTATAACTCGTGACTAAAGTAACCTTTTTGACACTTGGTACTTAATATACTATTATCTACTCCTGTTAAATTATATATTAATTATTCAACTGCTAAGAAGCAATTTATAGTATCTGTAAACAAACAGCGTTATAATAACTCACTACTATAACTCACGCTCTGTACTTTTGTACAAGCTGATTCGCCGAAAAAGAAGAGCCCATTATTGTTATTGAGGGGAGTAATGTCACTTGAATAATTTTAACGTTTTCAAATTAAGTTAATACTTTTAACAAATAATATTTAGTATATTCTTCGCTTTTAATAGTAGTTATATAATCTGTGATTAATACCTAATTATGGTTGAGGGGTACGTTGATGATACCGAAAGTCATATACTGCAAATAAAATACACAAGATTTGTTTTTCTTTACGAAAAATGTCTTTTTAAAAAGAACTAAAATTAACTATAACAAAAATATATTTTAACAAAGAGCAAAAATGTATAGAGAATGTACTGAGAGTCATACAAAGAATGATTTGAAATGGTGTTCAGACAGAATATATAATATCGTATGAAATTGTCTATTATGCAGTTTCACAGGTGCCCACTTGATAACGCTAAAGACATAACTCGTCCCTCCTTAAGTTTCGAAAAACACGAAGTGGCTTTTCGAATTTTTCTTTTCTTCTGTTGGGTTTTCCTTTGGTTTTTTCTTGAAAATCTTCAAAATTTGGGTTCTTTATTTGATGAGAATGTAGACTAAGGCGCAGGCAATTGCAATTCCAATAACTGTTCCTAATATGCTTGTGTAATTATACGGATTGTCTTCTACTTCTGAAATTGGTTCTAATTGTTTCGAAATTCTGCTAATTTCTTTAAGTTCTTCAAAGTCTATTTTCGTTATGTTCGGAATTAGGTAATTTCTGGAACCACTTAACGTTTCCATCTCAATTTTTGGTAGTATAAACGGCTTGCCATTACTAATTGGAATTTTATTAATGTATTTCTGGTTATTAGTCCATACTTCGCAAGAGTCTGGTATTTTGATTAAAATTGGAGACGTCACAAGAATATATCTGTTACTTCTACATTTTGAAAATATTTGTTGAGGTTTTTCGGGTATAATTAAGATTTCGTTTTCGGTGACTGGTTCGACGACTGTTTCTTGTAAATTTACTTCAATGATGTGGCAATGTGAGAGGTCTTCTCCTTGGAGTAGTTGCGTTGTACAATTATCTTGGGATACAGGATTTTGTCGGCAATAATACGTGTCTTCTAGAAGAGGGCATTCTTCTTTCTCGAATTGGTTATCTTCATTCTTGTGTGCCAAATAGGGAAATAGAGGGGTAAAAGTTTTATGATTTTGGATTACTGAGAAAATATGATAAAATTCGTGGGTTTTTTCTTTAAGGATGGGTATATGGATTGCGAAAATTAATTTTGAATTTGATATAGACACTTGAGTGCCCAAAAATTGATAATAAGTTAATAAATTCTCAAATTTAGAAATTTGATTAGAGTTATATATATTATGTAAATACTTAATCATTTCGAAAATATCAGTACTAGAAATTATTGAATTATGAAGAGAGTTTAATTTGGAAAATACTACTGCATTTTCTAAATTATCTAATAATGTAATCGTTGATTGGCAATCCAAATTAATTTGTGTTATAATTTCCTGAAAACTTAGATAACTTTCAAGAGTTTCTATTTTATGGTAAAATGAAGCTTGAATTTTCTCTAAATTATTTTTAAGTATCTCTTGATTATTGTTTAAAATATTTATAGATTTATTATAGCGTTCAATAAGTTTTTTGTATAAAGAGGTTGGTAAATTAACTTCTGTAATAATGTTTTTCTGGTTTTTCTGCTGTATATCAATTGCTTTGTTATATCTTTCTTCGTCATCTGCATCTAGTCTGCCAAAAAGCCATTTGTCAATTTTTCCTACGGCATTTACAAGTCCTCTTTTACTTCTGAACTGGAGATATAGATTATTCAGTTTTATTTCTAAATAATTAATTAAAGATTCTGTCCTTGTCAAAAGACTTTGTGCTAGATTATGATACGATATGGGGTTACTACTATTAATTATTTTAATACTATCTTTAATGATATAATAATGTTTTATTAGGTTATTTATTTGCTTAAAAATAATGTCTAAATCTACATAGTGTATAAATGTATGTTTATTGTATATAATACGAGAATTTCCTAATTGGATTGGAAGGATTAGGCTCTCGATTTTAGTGGTAGATACATCCTCTTCAATGCATTGTATCTGCAGAATCATGATGTATGTTGTCATCAATGTCAGGAGGTTCATCATCGTTAGATTCCTGTAACAATTTGTTTGTTACTAACCTCGGTTTTCTAGTCAAATTTTTATGGTATGTGCCTTTATTAGTTTTAATAAGGATACCTTTTTGGCTTAGTACTTTCGTCTTTTTAAATTTGGGTAGTTTTTTATTTCTCTGTTTAGTTTTTATGTAGCATGTTTCTTGATTTGCAAAATCTGGGGGATTTTCGCGTTTTTCATTTCTTTTTTGAATAATCTTTTCTTTGGTGGATTCACTATTTTGCTTAATCTTTTCATACAATATTTTACTATTTTCTTTATGATCTTGTACTTAAGTTGATATAATTAAATGATCGTCTAAATCAAAAGGATCGGGTTTGTTTATGTGACCTTTAATAATTTCGAAAGGCGTATATTTCGTAACGAATGAATACTATTATTATAACAGAAAATTGAATTTTTTATTAGTTGACCAGGTTTCAAATTTTTATTTTCTTCTTGCAAGCATCGATAATGCTCGATTAGTGTTGAATGGAATCTCTCGACTGGAATTACTATTTTTTGATGTTGTAAAATGTAGATGGATGTGGTGTAATTTGCAAAAATCTTGAAGATCGAAATTTTTAAATTCTGTACCTTGGTCAGACGTAATTTTGCTAGGTAGACCGTGATGGGAAATAAATTCGAGTAATTTCTCAACTACAGATACTCCTGTTATACTGTCTAACGGATAGGCTTGACCATATCTTGAAAATGAATCTATGATTCTTAAATACGATTTATTTGATATATAGAAAACGTCTAAATGGATATGTTCGAAAGGTCTCGAAGCTGTTGGTGTTAAATTGAATTTTATAACTGGGGGATTTCTGTCATACTAATTTTTCAGACATTTTTCACAATTATTTATCAAATGTTCTATTTTTTCTATCATTTTTGGCCAATAATATCTACGACTGCTTTGACTTCATTTATACCTCTGTGACCTGATTTACTCATATGGTAATATTCTACTTTCTCTCGTTGTTAGTCAACTGATTGAATATCAGTGAGAATTTTGGTACACATGATAAATTTAAAAGTTGAATTTTTAAATGTTTTTTGTGCAGTTACTATAAACATTCGTGATAAGGGTTCGTTTTGGGAATAAATAGCATAATTTTGGTTAGGATTTATAAATTCCTTAATGAATTTTATTACGTTTGATCCAGTGTCTACTACTGGTAATGTAACATATAAGCCAATATTTTCGAAGATTTTTTCTCTTTTAACTTTGAAAGAAAGATTTTGATTGCTAGTAAAATATAATTGATTTTTATACATATTCAGTGGTTTTTCAGATATTGGAATTGATAAAATGGGATTTTCCACAGAAAAGTGTACTGTTTCGATGTCATCATTATTGGGGTTCGCTTCTTCGTCCAATGGGGACGAATTAATCATGGTATCTGATACGTCTCTTTCGTTTTCGTCTAAAATAGTTGTAAGGTCAATATTGTCTAAATTAGGAAGTTGATTTGTAGTTTCGTTATATGAACTAATTCTTTCGAGTTCTTTATTTACAGTTTCTTCAATGTCACCTAAATTAACATCAAGTGATGCGGTTTCTAAAGCATTCATATTAGGAAAACGAGACAGTGCATCGGCTGCCTTGTTACTTTTACCTTTTAAATATTTAATATTGTAATCGAATTCTTCGTAAAAATAGAATTCTATATCATCAGATTGTCTATATTTAAATGGTATTTTTATATTAGGTCCTACTAATTGTTGGTTCGCAAGGTCTATATTTAAATTCATATTAACAAGATCTTTAATATCTATGATTCCATCGAAGTAATCGTGGAAGTCATATAATACAAAATTAATATAATAATTTTTACATTTTAATTCTGCAAAAGCAGGCACAAGTGCTTGAAATCTAATATCTTTACTTCCAAGACTAGTAGATAATACAGTATTGGAATGGTAAATTGCATCTGGAAAATATTTTTCGACAATAGCAGGTTTTATTATTGATCTAGAACTACCGTTATCGATTAATAATCTAGCTTTGGGAATAACGTTTATTTCAACTACCTCTTTATTTTGGAAGGCCCGGTTATCCGAAAATTTTCCTCAAATTGAACTTCATCATTCGTATCGGGTTGATCAAATTCTACTTCTTCATATTCATTAAATTGGTTAGGATCATATTCTGGATTATCACATTGATTTGAATGTAATTCTTCAGAAACAAAATTTGGTTTAACATGTGGATTTGTTTGGCATAATCTATTATTATTGTTAGTATTATTAAAACAGGCATTCGACTTCTTTCTGTGAAATTCCGCGACGTTGTCGACATTGGTACAGGTTTTGGTAACTGATTTTGTGGTATTTGATTAGGTTTAAAAACATTTTTTGCTGGACCAAATACTTGTTGATTCGTGAAATATCTATTATTTTGTGGGATAGGCTGAACAAGTATCGGTTGGTTAGGCCAATATTCTCTGTTTTGTACTACATTATTTGAGACATTGGGTTGATTATATCGATAATTATTATATGAAGGTTGATGATTATTAATTAGTCTGTTATTTGGTACGAAATTTCGATAATCGTTACAATTTTGATTTCGGTCTGAATTTTACCTTTGAACATTTTGGAATCGCGAATACTGCAAACCATTATTATTATTATTAGAATTATTTTGTCGAAAATTTTTATCATGTAATGATCCATAAAGTCTTTCGAAATTTTCAAATTCTGCGACATATGCCATCGCATCTTCTAAGGAAGTGCGTTTTCTTAAATGCATATTATTTCTTAGCGTTACATTACAACCCGCTATGAAAGTATTTAGTGCAGTTTTATCGTATTGAATGATTTGACAATTTCGATCAACCGCATTTATATTTGGGTCGTTACTCATTCTCTGAATTACACTACTACGAATTAACTGAAGCCTACTACCAAAATCGATAAGGTGCCCATTTTTAAAAGGTTTGGCTCTAATTAATTCTTGTACTAAACAATCTATATCACGCCTATCAGAAAAACACTGTAATAGAGCAGTTTTCAATTTTTGCCAAGTATTTAACTCTACTCTACTACCGACCATGAAAGCTGCTCGGCCTTCTAACTTTTCTTGAATACATTCTATTAAATGTGAATTTAATTCGGCATCATTTAAATTTCTATAGAATTCAATTAAACTCTCACATCTAGTGATAAATGTGTTTAAATATTCACTATCACCGTTAAATCGTTTGATATTTGCTAATTTAGATCTGAAAAGATCCCAATTAATTTTAGGTGTAGCCATTTCGTTACTGTTTATTTCGTTTAATGAAATATTAATAAAAGCTTCTACAATATTATCAACGTTTCTATTATTCAAATCGTTCATATATATTCAATTTATATAATAATAAGAATATCTTAATTTATGTCTTCACTAATTCCAAAGAATGGTATAGGAAGGCGAGAAAAGGAAATTCGGCACTTATGTTTAGAAAATCTTCTTCCCCGACTCTTTGGTTCCTCTCACTACGTCCACAGGAGGGCTGCTCTTAGTTGTTGGTCCCACAGAACTCGCGCTCAAAACGTTAAAACGTTAAAGTCATGAAAGTTTATACGAAAACTATGGAAATCGGTACACTGTATAATTCACGTTTTCACAACTCGCGCGATCCTACTGACTGCGTCAGTTTTGTTTTTCTTTACGAAAAATGTCTTTTTAAAAAGAACTAAAATTAATTATAGCAAAAATATATTTTAACAAAGAGCAAAAATGTATAAAGAATGTACTGAGAGTTATACAAAGAATGATTTGAAATGGTGTTCAGACAGAATATATAATATCGTATGAAAGTGTCTATTATGCAGTTTCACAGGTGCCCACTTGATAACGCTGTAGACATAACTCACAATTATATAACGTCTCAACCAGTTAGTACATAAATTTGCAACAAACATAAAAATACACAATAAACTTGCCTAATTTAGTTTACTGTTGTTCAAACTTCACAGTTAATTTTATTACTCAACAAAATGAGTAATTACAACAAAATTTTTTATTTCATTGTTATAGTCAACTATTAAGATTTGTGAATAAAGTTCTTTCACTGTACTTGTATCTTAATATTTATTGTTATAGTCGTAGATAAAGTATAGTATTCAACTTGCAGTAATGGTCATAACTCACTTGATGAATTACAGCACTCGCCTGCGGCCCGTGCTGCAAACTTCATTTGCGTGAGTTATGACCTACATTACCGGTCGTTAAAAAATATACTATTATCTACAAACGTGCGGTAAGTAACCATTTGCCCCACTGATTTGAGTGCACTAAGTAAATACTATAAAAACAAATTTTTTATATTATTCAAGTGATTTTTTTAATTTATATAAGAAACTCTATTAAACATTATATGTATAACAAATACTGACGATGATATTGATTTATCGAAACAATTGTCAATTTTTTAGAATTTTCAATAACTTTTATTATATTGTGGAATTAACTAGAGACCTTGAGTTTCATTTAAAAACACTAATATGAGCATATTCCACGAAGTAAGGGTCGAGACAGTCAATACTTACATATTTAAATTTCTAAACTAATCCAAACTTATAAATTAAGAAATATTAATATTAATTGTAGAATTTGTAACATTTCCAAACGATATCGACGAAGGAAGTGTTTTACTATCCGATGAAACACAAGAACTGAAATTCACAGATTTACCAAAACATGAGATTCTTTCTTTATATTCTTCTGCACCATTTATTGGCTTTGCAAATCCTATTTTATTTTGCGACGAATTTTCAATATAACCCTCCGCAACATTGAAGAACTTCCATCCACTATGTCTTTTCAAACTCATAATATCCCCGCCAGCATCTACTAATAATGTAGCTGACGTCCTTCGATAATAATGTCCCGTATATTCTCTTTAAATATGATGCAATTTGAGAAGGTATTTTTCCAAAAGTATTTATACCCAGTGGTTGGATAGTGCATCTTCGTTTATTATATGCAGTAAATAACCGTGTATATCGTTTGGAAATGTTACAAAGTCTACAATTAATATTGATATTTCTTAATTTATAAGTTTGGATTAGTTTAGAGATTTAAATATGTAAGTATTTCTTATACATATAATGTTCAATAGAGTTTCTTTTAAAAATAAAAGAAACACTTGAATAATATAAAAAACTTGTTTTTATAGTATGATACGTACTGCACTCAAATCAGTGCGGTAAATGGTTACTTACCGCACGTTTGTAGATAATAGTATATTTTTTAACGACCGGTAATGTAGGTCATAACTCACGCATATGAAGTTTGCAGCACGAGCCGCAGGCGAGTACTGTAATTCATCAAGTGAGTTATGACCATCACTGCAAGTTGAATCCTATCTACGACTATAACAATAGATATTAAGTTACAAGTACAGTGAAAGAACTTTATTCACAAATATTAATAGTTAACTATAAGAATGCAATAAAAAAATTTGTTGTAATTACTCATTTTGTTTAGTACTAAAATTAACTGTGAAGTTTGAACAAAAGTAAACTGAATTAGGCAAGTTTATTGTGTCTTTTTATGTTTGTTGCAAATATTATGTACTAACTGGTTGAGACGTTATAGAATTGTGTATTTTATTTGCAGTATATGACTTATTCTTTTCGGTATCATCAACGTACCCTCCCCCCCCCCCGACTTCGTTTTTTGAGTTTTAAATCCCTAGTGATTACTAATGGTGTGTTTTTGTTCCCATGCCGAAGGCGCAGAACTACATCCTGCAGCTCCCCTAAGCAGTTTTGGAAGCTTTCAAAAGGGATGTTTGGTTAGATATACACTGATATTACAAACAGGTTCGTATACTGGACACACACAAAACAGTTCCCACTGAACACATTTAAAACAGGCATGGAGATATTTACATTAACAATTAAAGCGTCTTTGGTAGGGTTTACGTAGACATTTGTATCAATTTCGTGGCAGTGTGTTTTACATCCTTTAAATGGAAGTCAGTAGCAGCAGTGGTGAAGAAATTCCAAAGGAAGTTCTGGACATTGCTAAAGCAGCAACCCTTAATTTATGGCCGGATAAATCACAGCATAGATATGAGAAGGAATATGGGCTCTTCATGGACTGACGTTGAGCAAGTCACAAAACTCAAGGCTGACCATGGGCAAGACACAATCACTCGGAAAATCATGAAATGGTCACAAATTTTCAGTGAAGAAGACTTATGGAATTCCCTAAGGGCTGTCAGAGATAACACAATAGAAGATGGTCAGGTTGCACTGCACCATGTTGACAATATGACCCTGGGGTAGTTTAGGAAACTCGTTGAGTGTGTCTTCCATGGTTCGGGTATAGACGTTTTCATCCATACCACTAAGAAGAAACAGGAAACGGAAAGTGTTCAGCCAGTGACAAGCAAACGACAACCAACATCATACGCCCTTATAGTCAACAAGCACAATAGTACGTACCTGGAAGCTCTAAAGACCATAAAGGAAGCTGTTAAGAATACAAAAGATGCATAAGAAAAATCAGAGAGACCAAAGACGACAAGGTTCTAATAACCATGGACAACGACCAGGAAGCAATGAATTCCTTGAAAGCAGCAGTGGAATCCACCAATATGAAAGTGAGAACGAGGGGTGTCCACTGGCCTAAAAAAAAATTTCCACATTCGTGGGATTGATGCAACAGCCACAGTAGAAGATGTGGTTGGGGCAATAGAGCGAAAGGTCGGGGAGCAGATTAAGGAAAACTGCTCTATTGGAAATATCAGGCCGAATGCTGGCAACACTTTGGCAGTATCTGTATCGGAAGACAAGGTCCGTGACTTAACCCAGAACCCGTATATTTGTATTGGGCTATCGAATTGCAGGATCGAACCCAGAGTGAGAGTCGATCGTTGCAAAAGATGCTGGTTATACAACCACCAGACTGAAGAGTGTAAGGGTCGAGTTCGCAGAAATTGCTGCTATAATTGTGGAAAGGAAGAACATCTGTCAAAAGAATGCAAAGATGAACCGTTCTGACCAGTTTGCAAAGAGACGCATGAGTCAAATACCGGAAAATGCATTAGCTTCCGTAGAGCCCTGAATAGGACTATAATAACGAAACGTCAAAAATTTTACTCCAGTAATGAAAATATTACAAATTAACGCCAATCGTAGTGTGCCAGTCCATGACATTGCTGCACTTACTGCTGCTAACAAGAAATGTGATAATATTTGCATCAGCGAGCCCAATATCAAAACTGTGAAACTGGGAATAGAAATGTCTACGTAAACCCTACCAAAGACGCTTTAATTGTTAATGTAAATAGCTCCATGCCTGTTTTAAATGTGTTCAGTAGGAACTGTTTTGTGTGTGTCCAGTATACGAACCTGTTTGTAATGTCAGTGTATATCTAACCAAACATTCCTTTTGAAAGCTTCAAAAACTGCTTAGGGGAGCTGTAGGATGTAGTTCTGCGCCTTCGGGAACAAAAACACACCATTTGTGATCACTGGGGGGGGGGGGTAGAGTAACAAACCGTAGGGGCAGGGAATTCTTGTTCTGGTGCAATGCTATGAACTTAAATGTCATTAATGATGGGCTTGTCACCACGCTTGTTAGAGACAATGGGCAACCATACATCGATCTTACTGTGGTGTGTTTTCGAATACAATGACAAGACCCTCAGTGGACGGTGCTTGTGGATCCTGACGTGACAGAACACAGGTTTATTTTGACTGAACTCTTAGCGTGAAGCCTGTAGTCAAGAAAAGGAAAACAAGGTTCGGTGAAAATACCAGAGGTGTGCTGGACCCTACGAGTGGTTCTCATCTGGTGAGTCACATCCGCAAGGCTTGCCAAGAATGCTGCACACCGAGGGTTTGCTGCAATGAGGATTAAAGCTTGCCCTACTGGTGTCAATACAAGAGGCCATCTTAGATATTCATCACATGACCCAAACCGGCGTGAAGAAAATTATAGAGATTACAAGACTGCAAAAAATCTGCTAAAGACTGAAATCAAAACATTAAAAAGGCGAGCTTGGCAAAACTTTTGAAATGACCTCGAAGACGACATATTTGGCCAGGGAATCCAAATAACAAGAACTTAATTGCAAAAAATGCCCACTCATGTTGAAATGCCAAGAGAGGAAAAGCAGAGACATTTTAAGGAGTTGTTTGTCACCAAGTACCCAAATAGAAAACAGCGACAAAAATAACTAATTGTGATACAAGAATGTGATATTCTTAAACACCAGGGAATATTGGATGCCTGTGATAGAATCAAGATTGACAAAGCCCCAAGCCCAGATAATATACCATCTGTGATAATAACATCTGTGATTAATAGTAATGTCCAATTTTTTGTAAATTTTTATAATTCGTTTTTAACCTGGCAGTCTTTCCCAGGAGAATGGAAAAGAACCAAGCTATCGCTTGTCGAGAAACCAAGAAAGTCACCCGACAACCCTGCAAAATATCGACCAATTTGTTTAATAGACGAAATTGGAAAAGTCTACGAAAGACTCTTAAATATCCGGTTGATTGCGGAACTGCAGAACAAAATCAAAGACTTCCACGATGGATTCCGTAAAGGACGGACTACTTCACAAACAATGGAAAAGATTCAAGACATGGTAGCAGCAAATAAAAAAAACATTAAGCATTAATCTTGGTGGATGTTAAAAATGCGTTTCACACCGCATCCTGAACAACCATCAGCGACTAGCTTAACAGAATAGGGGTAAGTGCATATCTTAACAATATTTTAAATTCCTACACGGATAAAAAAGTAATTATCCTGAAGAGGGACCTTGAAAGACAAGTTTTTGGTGGCGTTAAACAGGGCTCTGTTCTCGGCCCTAGTATGTGGAATATTCTATATAACGAAGTGATGAACCTTCCAACGCCAAGTGGAGTTGTAATATTGTACTATGCCGACGATCTAGCGGTATTTGTATCTTCTTGGACCTCCAACGAAATGATTGATAAGGCAAACCGTACTCTTGATCTTGTATTTCATTGGATGACTGAATACCATATAAAGATTGCTCCTGAAAAGACCGAAGCTATTCTTCTTGGCTACAAAAGAAAGACCGATGCGATAAGATTTAAAATGCAAAGCCAAGAAATAAAACCCCAGGGATCAGTTAAATATTTGGGATTCCACCTAGACCGAAGGCTAAATATGACAAACTGTTAAAGTAAAATTGTACTTTATATGTTAATTGTTCTAAAAGACAGTCGGTAGTCGTTACCTTGACTACAAATAAATGATTTGATTTTAATTTTAATTTTTCTAACTTGTCAGTCAAAAGCGAACAGTTATGTTAATTTACTGAATAAAAAGTTCACATCAAGATTAAACTGCATTCCTTGTATTTATTTTAATTGGTTATGGGCCCAGAACGCTTAATTGTGTACTAGAATCGTTTTTATTCAAGAAAGAATAAATTCGTATAAGAAACGGTTGGACTGTGAAGTATCGTTGAATAGCCACAGATGGATTTGGCGAAGCACATCAAACCCTTGGCCGGTGAGGCAGACTGGCCGATCTGGAAGCGGAAGATTCGTGATCTGCTCGATTATCATGAAGGTGCATTAGACGTTATCGATAACAAGATTAAAAAACCAGAACCTCTAGCTGACGGCGCTAGTGCGGCTAAACAAAAAGAATTCAAAGAGAAGTATGATTTCTTTCGAAAGGCAAATAGCTACGCAAAGTCTATGATTGCTAGCTCAGTTACAGATGCGGTGTATGAGAAAATCATCGATAAAGAAACCGCGCGTGATGCTTTCGAGGCCCTTAAAGAGCAGTTTGAAGCGACATCCAAGGATCAAGTTTTTCAAATTTGTGATTCATTTTTCGCTTTTAGTTGGATGTTAGGTGAGGACGTGTCTACACATTTAGCTAAGTTGAGAAGTCTTTGGAGTGATCTCAACAACGGTCTCACTGCTCGAAATGAAAACAAGTTACCAGACTTAATGCTTGTGTGTAAAACGCTCAATATTTTACCTGCTGCATTTGAGACATTTAGGTCCAGTTGGATGCTGCTCACCAAAGACACAGAGAAAACCTTTGACGAGCTGACTACACAGTTGTGTATGTTCGAAAGAAATTTCAAGAAAAGCACCAACAACGACAAATTTTCTCAAGAAGCTCTAGTGGCAAAAGGCGAGACGCAAAAACAAGACGCGAAAAAGAAGTCGAGAGCAGGTACAACCTGTAATTATTGTGGTAAGAAAAACCATTGGGTCAGTGAATGCAGAAAGTGGATCGCAGATGGACGACCATCCAAAAATAAGTCCGTTAATGACTCTCAAAACCAAGCTAACCACAAAAATAACCAAAACAAATTTCAGAGCAATGCTGTTGAGGTTAAGGAAGGTCTTGTGTTGTCATTTTCAGAGATTTTCAATACTGAGATCAACACTACAGACTGGTGGATCGACAACGGTGCTACAAGGCACGCAACGAATAATTTCGATTTCTTTGTAGATTTTGAAAAATTCAAGAATCCGTGTGGCATAAAGGCTGCAGGAAAAGAGCTTTTGCAAGCAGTAGGGAAAGGCATCGTAAAAGTTGTATCAACAGTGAACGACGAGCGATACATCCTAACCTTGCACGATGTTTGGTACGTTCCCGACATATCGAAGAATTTGTTTTCTGTTCTAGCAGCTCAAGACAGAAACCTAAACAGTATGTTTGAATCAACAGCTACGTGGTACTCGCTCAAAGTGAATAACAAGATACTGCTAAGTGGAGTCCGTAATGTTCACGGAACACTATTCAAAGCAGCTATCAAACCGATTTTTCCCGCTGGTAATGTAAGTTTCAATGTTGCTGTTACTGATAGTTCTCAATTACAGCTGTATCACGAGAGGTGGGGACATCAGGACAAGCAGCACGTGAAAAACTTGTTACAAAAAGAATTGGGTATTAACGTCAAGTTAGACAGAGAAATTTGTGAACCGTGCGTTTACGGTAAGGCCCATCGTTTAGCTTTCGGTACTAGAAGAAAAGCAAGCCAACCTGGAGAACTGATTGCTACAGATTTATGTGGTCCTTTTGATGTATCATTTAGCAAGAAGAGGTATATGGCCATATTCAAAGATATGTTCACTAAATTTCGATATTGCTACATAATTGCAGAGAAGTCTGACGTCACAGCAGCTTTACAGTCAATGATTGCTCACGCAAAACAGCAAGGTCATTCGATTAAGGCGCTGCTGAGTGACAACGGCGGCGAGTTCGACAATGTGGAGGTCAAGGCTATTCTAGAGAAAAATGGAATTACGCACAGATTGACAGCTCCGTATACACCACAGCAAAATGGTTGCGTTGAACGAGAAAATCGCACAATCGTTGAAATGGCTAGAACATTCAAGTACTCCAATCCCGACGTGAAATTTCCTGAAGCCATTTGGGCAGAATTAGTCACTACAGCTACGTACGTATTGAACAGAACAGGCAAATCATCAGTAGACGGTATGAGTCCTTACGAGCTGTGGATTGGAAGTAAGCCGAGAATTAAGCACTTACGCATCATTGCATCAACTTGCTACGTTCATATACCTAAAGAAAAGAGAAGAAAAATGGACGAGAAAGCAATCAAGGGTTATTTGATAGGTTACGATAACGATGAAAGATACAGAATTTATGTCAAGGAAGAGCACAAAGTTATTGTCTCAAGAGACGTTCAATTTCGCGAATTAACGAGAGATTGCGATCATGAGGTTCAGTTACCACTCAAAGATTCTCATTTACAGAAAGATAACACCGAGGAAAATCCTGAGGTTCCAGTCGAACTAGAAGAGCCTTTGGAGTACCCCGAGATACCAGTTCAACAACATGAACCACTTGAGTACGAGTCGGAAAGCACGGAACCTGAATCGGCAACCGATGACGAGGAAGAGCCAGCGACGCCCTCGCCAGTACCTGCAAGAACTTTGAGAGATCGCTCGAAGTTGAGAAAGCCAAGTTACCTACAAGAATATGCACACATTGCTGAAAACACTGATTTTATTGACACGTATGTAACTCCTCAATCATTCCAGGAAGCTGTTTCAGGTAGGGAAAGTTTACAGTGGAAACGAGCCATGGATGATGAGATGAAATCGCTCAATGAAAATCACACATGGAAGCTGTCAACTTTGCCACAAGGAGCAAAAGCGATCCCATGTAAATGGACCTACAGAGTTAAAACCAATCCAGATCGTTCGGTCAATCGATACAAGGCAAGACTAGTTATAAAAGGTTTCAGTCAACGCTACGGCATTGACTATAGCCAGACCTTCAGCCCAGTAGCAAGAATGGCAACTATTCGGTCGATTTTAAGCATAGCTGCAAGTGAGCAGATGCATCTAGCACAGTTTGACGTATCTACAGCATTTTTATACGGCGAACTTGAAGAGGTTATTTACATGCAGCAACCAGAAGGCTACAAAAACGGTACTGATCAGGTATGTCAACTTCAAAAAAGTTTGTATGGTTTGAAACAGGCTCCAAGATGCTGGTTCAAACGTTTTGGCAAGTATCTTATCAGTCTCGGCTTCAAAGTTAGTGATGCAGATCCATGTTTGTTCATGCGAAAAGAAAATGACAAAAGTATTATCATGGCTCTGTACGTAGATGATGGATTAGTTGCCGCAACAGATCCTCAAGATTTGAAGATTTTCTTACAAGATTTAAGCAAAGAATTCAAGATCACTTCACAGAAAGCTTAATACTTTTTAGGGCTAGAAATTGAACAAACAGATGATTACATTACAATTAATCAACAAGCTTTTGCTAAAAAGATTCTAGAACGTTTCAATTTTTCAGATTGCAAACCAGTCTCTACGCCAATGTTGAAAGCTTCTGAGATTTCTCAATCAGGGAAAGAAAATTCCAAAGCACATAATTTCCCTTACAGACAGGCGGTCGGAGCTCTCATGTATTTGATGCTAGGAACTCGACCTGACTTAGCATACAGCGTTGGATTTTTATCAAGATCACTGGAAAATCCATCTTTGGAAGATGCAGCTCGCGTTAAAAGAGTTTTCCGCTATGTAGCAGGCACATTGACGAAAGGAATAACCTATACTCGTAAGGTAAAAAGGGGTATTCTTGAGACTTTCAGTGACGCTGATTTTGGAGGATGCACGAAAACTGGTCGCTCTACTTCTGGTGTCGTAGTTAAGTATGCAGGAGGGGCTATTTCATGGATGAGTCAAAGACAACCTACGGTAGCCACTTCCACTACCGAAGCTGAAATTATTGCAGCAAGTGAAGCAGCTAAAGAAATTATTTGGCTCTCAAGATTGTTTAAAAATATTGTAACTTTAAAGCAAGTTCCAATAATTGAGGTCGACAATACAGCAGCAGTGCGTTTAAGCGAAAATCCAGAGTTTCATCGACGAACAAAACATATAGCCATCAAGCACTTCTTTATTCGAGAGAGGGTAACCGAAGGCGAATTAGCAGTTCAACAAATATCTTCTGAGAATCAACTGGCAGATATTATGACGAAGCCTTTGGGTGCAATACGATTACAAATATTACGCGATAAATTGGGTTTAAAGTAACATAGTGGGTACTAAGATGTTTTGTTTGTTTATTTCATTATTATTACAACAATTAACAAGGGAAAGTGTTAAAGTAAAATTGTACTTTATATGTTAATTGTTCTAAAAGACAGTCGGTAGTCGTTACCTTGACTACAAATAAATGATTTGATTTTAATTTTAATTTTTCTAACTTGTCAGTCAAAAGCGAACAGTTATGTTAATTTACTGAATAAAAAGTTCACATCAAGATTAAACTGCATTCCTTGTATTTATTTTAATTCAAACCACATCCGAGAAACCTGTCTGAAGGCTGAGAAAATAATAAAAGCTCTAAATCGTCTTTAACCAAATATAGGAGGACCATCAGCACCGAAGCGGCGAATCCTGGCGATGATGTGTCAAAGTGTAATCTTATACGGCGCACCAATTTGGGCCCTCAAGACATATTTAGAAGTCAACAAAATAAGACTTATGAAGACACAGCGAAGCATTGCGCTTAGAGTCTGTTCTGCTTACTGAAAAATAAAAAAGCTACGACAAGGGATGGTCTTAACAAAGAAATACTTGAATACATACACGCACAACACCCACAGATACTTACAGACACGTTCAATAGTTGTTTGACGGAAGGGAAGTTTCCCGATTTGTGGAAGAGGGCAGATATGGTTTGGCTTCCGAAAAAAGACGGAGGCAAAAGACCTATCTGCCTTCTCCCATCGATGGGGAAGGTTCTTGACAAGATGACAGCTAGAAGACTTACACACTACCTAGAAACTACGCACAGAATAAACGACAAACAATACGGATTCAGACAAGGACACTCCACAATTGACGCAATCACACAAATTACAGACAGAATAATACAAAACAAAACGAACAAACAACACACACTACTTATTACACTTGACTTGAAGAACGCCTTCAACTCGGCGTGGGTCCCTGCGATAATACAAACACTCATCGACACATGTACACCACACAACATAAAACAACTCTGCCAAGATTTCCTGACGAACCGACAAATCAAAACAGAGGAAGTGACGAGCTTCACATACAGAGGTTGCCCGCAAGGCTCCAGCCTCGGTCCAACATTGTGGAATCTGCTGATGGAGGGCTGGTTCACAGCCATACACACAACAGGACTTATAACTGACGACGACGTAGTACAGGCTTTTGCGGATGACCAGATCCTAGCCATTACAGGTCAAAGTTTAAAAATTATAGAAACCAAGTGGACGGGGGTCTGGGCAGCCTGCGTTGCCTGGGCTGAACGCAACAAACTTACATACAATACTAACAAGACGGGGTCAATGTTTATCCCGTACAAGCGGACTAGGCCACCAAGAATCAAAATACACAATACACCAATACACATTACTGACACTTTACAATACCTAGGACTTAAAGTTGATACCGGGCTCCTATGGCTGGAACACGTCAAAGCCAATAGACAGAAAGCTCTAGATATAGGGCATAAACTGTTTGTGATATCAGGTAGGGACTGGGGACGTAAACCACAGACACTCAAACGCATATACGAGGGGGCGGTGAAACCCATGCTGCTATATGGAGCGGAGGTTTGGGGAGGAAGAGCCAATGACTCGCGCATCCAGAAACAACTGGCTGCGTCGGAGAGGCCTTTTCTCCTTGCAATAACAAAGGCCTACAAGACGGCACCAAACTCAGCACTACATGTACTGGCCGGGGTGACACCGCTCGCCGTAGACGCCAAGACCATACACAAAACATACACTGACAAAAGACACGAACTACACATGACCAAAATTTTCACTAAACAACTACCACATCCAACAAACAGAACAATCAAATTACTAAACACACAAGAACCAACAACAACACAAGTATACACAGACGCAAGCGACAAAGACGGGGACAAAACAATAGGGGTTTACATTAAAACACAGGAGGACACAGTTAAAAAGAAATATAAAATAAACACAACTCTACACATAAACAAACTCGAAGTAATAGCACTCATGATAGGCACAGACTTACTACTCAACAGCATACACAAATACAGAAACACACACATAACATTCAACACTGACTCTGCAAATACACTCCAGGCCTTACAAAACGGCAACAGCCGAGACACATTCATAGTAAAAATTAAGAAAAATCTTGAGCTGTTATTAAGCAATAATATTTTGTACAACATAGCGAAACAGCCAAGGGCCAGTGCAGGCATCAGAGAAGCACACAAACTCGCTACACTTGCACATGACGACCCAGATTACACTTTCACAATTACAACTAAAACAGACATAAACAGACTAAGACACACAGACATGATAACGACATGGCAACAAAGGTGGGACAGGGATACAAAGGGCAGGAAAACATACGACCTCATTAAAACAGTCAGAATCACACAACCGACACTTACATGGAAAACAACACAACTAATAACTGGACACGGACACATGAACCACTATTACTTAAGATTCAACCTCAGACAGACAGACGGACACTGCACACACTGTAATACATTAGAAGACCAAAAACACATTATACACGATTGCACACTACCACAGAGACACTACGCAAGACAATTACTGACACACAGATTAAACACGAAACAAATGACATACCCCCCGGAGGACATCGATCTGAACGATCGAGAGATCGTCAGCTGGATTAACCAATGGGGGGATGACATGATACTGGACGACGACACAGACACATAACTCAAACACATACATATCTGGTTCCTGCATTTGCTCTTGGCCAAAGCTTAGAGTTAGCCGACAATGTTACTTAAAACATTTGCATTAACTATCAATTATTTACCCAGTAGCAATACATGCAGACAACAAACGACCTATTGCGTAATCAATAGGACAGGGTCTTCTTTTCTTGCGACATTTTTGGAGTGTGGATGTTGGGGTGGGTTCTCCTTGACAAGTGGGACGGTAGATAGTGGATAGATAAGCCATATGCCGCAAGGTGGGTGGGCTGTCGTCCTCGAGGCTTGGCTCTCATTGATTTGGGGTCAAGTTGAGAGGGTGACAAATCTTCTCTTCTGTTCTGCTTACTGCACCGTTTCAGGTGCATCTGCAATGATTATTGCTGGTCTCATTCCGCTGCACCTTTTGGCAGAAGAAAGGAGGAGAATATTCCACATGGCTGTTGCCCAAAAACAGATGGAGAGGGTGAGGAATCTGCAACAATGGCAGGAAGAGCGGCCCAGAAACTTGGAAACTTGGGCCAGATGCCTTGTCCGGAATATTCGACCTTGGCACAATAGGAAATGGGGGACAGTATCTTACCATCATACTCAATTTCTCTCAGGCCACGGCACTTTCCGCGCTTTTACTTTTAAAAGAAAAAAAATAGAGGTAAAAGTTGCATATGCTGCGGGGCAGCTGTTGATTACCCAAATCACACTGTCTTCGAATGCCCACAATGGGCAGAGAAGCGCCAAGAACTCTGCTCAGATTTAGTGGAAATAAGTATAAACAACGTCATTCACAAGATGCTTAAATGTGAGAATGGGTGGAATAAGGTAACAGATTTTATAACTTATGTGATAAGCACCAAAGAAAAAGTTGAGTTACGAGCCCAGCCAAATGCAGAAGATTAGGCAATATTATTTCATTCTTGAGGATATGTCGTAACGACGGGTCCAAGAAGGAAAGTGGAAGTTATTAAAAGAGGAAACGGTTTTAGTGGGTCGGGGGTCACCCCATCCCCACACTCCCCCACGCGCCGAAATACCAATGCCTGGGGGGTCTGCTAGCAGATTTCCTAAACCTCTTCATAAAAAAAAGGTATTTTTGATAATTGATATAGTAATAAAATTTTAGCTCATATAATCGCAATAATTACAAAGAGGCCCAAACTTATTATTTAGAGGGGGTCCGATGATTTTGCATCACGCCAATGGATCGACATCCCAGCTTCCTGAAGACCAACAATTCGACCCCTCTCGAACTCAACTGCGGATAATTTGCATTTCTTCGTACTCTGAGCATGATAAACACTTGTTAATTCTTGTAAGGCAACATTTAAAACAACTGTACTCGAATAAATTGTGTATTCTGATATTGGAATGGGGCGGTTTGGAACCTTTCAACAATCTGGAGACCACTATAGTGTTTTCATTAACATTATCAGATAGTATGAGTACTTTGAGAATAATTTTAAGTAAGTCTTTTGTAGATTCTTCTAGCGAGAACATCATAGAAAATATCTATATATATACGATCCACGTTCCAAAGTGTTTATTTTAAATCAAATTAGTTTCCAATATTTTAAATGATAGTTTGATTAATTATTATCATCATATCCTAGAATCTATAGTTGGATATTGAACATTTTTAATCAATCACCCTGTATAACTTATTATTGGTCTGCCAGCATGTAAAGAATATTGTATGTTGAAGCAATATTCGCACATTTTTTGCTCAGATTCATAAAAATTACCTAAATTAATTAATTAATTAAAATCTGCCGTATTCTAAAGTTGCGCTATAAAGCAGAATTATTTCAAATAAATATTCTAGTTATGTAGCGTAGCAGGAGCAGATGGTTGTCAAAACAATAATTATTATTCAGCATTTCTTAATCGATTTGAAGAAACGCTTCTATGATGGAATAGAATGAATCAACCCAATTATAATCGATATCCATTTCTCCCTTTTTATGTTGAGTTTGGATGGAGCAAGTGATCGTATACTCTTTTGAAACTAATTCCATTAGCTTTCAAATAAGAGCTTCTAATAATTCTGCTTTCCGGACGGAAAACACAGGAAAATTGTGAAGTGCCTACGAGAGCTGATTTCTAAAGTAAGAGGTTCATTTTTTAGTATAATTTTCGTATAAATAAGTAGCGATGATAGGTTTGTTCGGAATATCTAACTATCTTTATTTATCTACGTTGGAAAGCGGATATCAAAAAAGTGATATCTACGAAAAAATTGATTATACTGATTTCATGTAATGGATAAAGGAAATGTTTGATCAAAATTAGTTAATTAAAGCATAGAATGATGAAAAATATATATAATATAAATATATATATATATATATATAAAAAGAATATAATTTCATAAAATACGAGGTGCTATATGAAATATGAATTTCGATTTTCTACTACACCTGTTTTAGTCGAAATTTCAATAATTTCGACTTATTGGCCTGACCGTTCTTCGAAGGGCAAAACAACAACATTCCTGGCTAATACCACGCAGAATATTGAATTACATCCCCTTCGAAAACCGTGACGTCGATCGGCCATTTTGCCGATACGGACATCTGTGGTGATTCGCAACTGATAGCGGAAGAGCATAGTACACTTACGCGTTTCGACCTTCTTGGGTCTCTTCAAGAGTGCCGTAATGCCTTCCAGTTCAGAATCTCTAATCCGAACTGAAGATTACACCCTCCGACAACCTCTCTTGGTTCGTGTAGTTACACAAGCGAGAAGTAGTCAGTTGGCGCCATCTTCACTTTCAGTTGCGAACCAACACCTCAGATAAATGCGACCGTATTAGTCGTATTAAATAAAAATGAATATAATTTCATAAAATACGAGGTGCTATATGAAATATAAATTTCGATGTTCAACTACACCTGTTGTAGTCGAAATTTCAATAATTTCGACTTATTGGCCTGACCGTTCTTCGAAGGGCAAAACGACTACATTCCTGGCTAATACCACGCAGAATATTGAATTACATCCCCTTCGAAACGGTCAGGCCAATAAGTCGAAATTATTGAAATTTCGACTAAAACAGGTGTAGTAGAAAATCGAAATTTATATTTCATATAGCACCTCGTATTTTATGAAATTATATTCATTTTTTTTTAATACGACTAATACGGTCGCATTTATCTGAGGTGTTGGTTCGCAACTGAAAGTGAAGATGGCGCCAACTGACTACTTCTCGCTTGTGTAACTACACGAACCAAGAGAGGTTGTCGGAGGGTGTAATCTTCAGTTCGGATTAGAGATTCTGAACTGGAAGGCATTACGGCACTCTTGAAGAGACCCAAGAAGGTCGAAACTCGGAAGTGTACTATGCTCTTCCGCTATCAGTTGCGAATCACCACAGATGTCCGTATCGGCAAAATGGCCGATCGACGTCACGGTTTTCGAAGGGGATGTAATTCAATATTCTGCGTGGTATTAGCCAGGAATGTAGTTGTTTTGCCCTTCGAAGAACGGTCAGGCCAATAAGTCAAAATCATTGAAATTTCGACTAAAACAGGTGTAGTAGAAAATCGAAATATATATATATATATATATATATATATATATATATATATATATATATATATATATATATATATATATATATATATATATTGAACCATATATCTTATACACAAAAGAATATCAGCTGTTTGAAAATAATTTGCTTATTATTTGAAATGAATTGAAACTATGTAGTTAAAAACACATCAAGAAGAAACACAATCATAAGTAAAAATGCATATAAAATCAGAATATATTAAATCATTTGTTTATAATAATTAAAAGAACAATAAAATAAATAAATTACCTTAATTATTGTCTTAAGTTAGAACATGCTTAACAAGTATAATGGAGAACATGGAATCTGCCCAAATATAGATGTTTAGTTGTTATGAAGAAATCAGCTGTTTCACCTGAAATTAAACAAGTTTAGTTATCTAATTTAATAAGTAGTTAGTTGAAACAGTAATAATATAAACCAATTTCATATTTAGTAATAAGCAATAGATAAATTCATAATAGAAAAATATCAAGACATAAAGATAATTTATATGTCATAGTGTATATAAAATTTTATGAAATTAATGAATATTAAACGATGATGGATTCAAAGAAATATTTGCTGCTAGAGAACTTAAATAGTGTAAATAATCAGAGCAAAAGATCTTATAAAAGAATTTATGTTCTTAAAAATAAATGTTATTTTCAAATTATCTTAAGTATATGTAAAAACAAAATTAGACATTGCCATGTCGACATATAAAAGGAATTCCACTATCAGTGAAAAAATTTGTTCTATTGAAATTAGTTAGACAGTAAAAGAAAACAGATACTTTTCGGGTGGAATTTACATTTATATATGTTTCTAAAAAACTCCTAAAGTGTAGAAATTGTGAAAATAGTTCGACAGCTACAAAAACAATGTCATTGGTGTAAAGTGACATGACAAATTTCGATTAAATAAAATTTAACAAAAAATTTATTGATAATCAGTGTGCTTAGAAACAATATATTGGTTGTTGATTAGAAAACTGACGATCGGATAGAAGCGTGGCTGTTGGTTTTTAGCGTCGAAATGGTGAGCAGGTGATAAGAAACTTTTCCCGAAATTTCCAATAAAATTACAAATTTTCATAATAAAAACCACAAATTCGTAACAAAGATAAAACCCAGAACACTTACATGTATGTATAACCAGTTTTTCCCGTGAGAATATCCAAATTTCTCAATAAATCGAGCAGCTAGAACTTCGGAAGGCGTAGTCCTGTATCCAGACGGGATATATCCAGTATCCAGGCATCAGGTCAGTGTTTCTTTAGATATTTTTGGCCAATAATAACAATAACAACTTTTGAGTGTGAATTCAGTGACTATTTCCATGTATATATATAAGAATTCTTGCGTCTTTATGATCGATCTACAAAAAAGAAAACTTTATGTATTTTATTCACTAGACAAATTCTAAATATTATATAAAAAGGCCTATTCCATGATATAATAATGCTTGTACTTACGTATTTTCATAATCATATAAGAAAGATGCATCTCACTTCATTCACATAATTTTCCATTTGTATAAATAAATTTAGTAACTTATTTCTTCTAACAATTTATTTAATGTATGTATATAATCTCCAACATAAATTCTTTTATGCAAATCCATCAGCATCGTTTTAAAGGAAATGATGCTATGTATTTAATATTTACGCAGAAGCAGAGCGTCGTTAAGAAACGTTCGTTCCGTTTCGATTATATTCGTTATTAGTTGGGCATGCGCATAAGATAGTGTATATTCTAGATAATTCTGTGTTGGTAAATTCCATAGGCGTAACCGTTTGATTTTGAAAAAATATATTTAAATATAAAAATTTCATTATAAAATTAAATGATTGAAAATATTGTGTTTTGTGTTTCTTTTTATTGTGAATGAGCGAAATATCTCTAAACAAAGCCAGGACTCAAAGAGTAGAGGAAGTCTCATGCTCCCGAAGCAATATCAAATAATAAAAATAACAATATATCATCAAATAATTAATAACTGAGCTAGCCACATAAAAATTCAAACAAATATAAATGAATATCCATATACAATTAAAATCTCAAATTAAAATTATAAAATTATTTATAATATATATATATATATATATATATATATATATATATATATATATATATGTATATATATATATATATGAAAAAATTTTGAAATTCAGATTTTTATATATCATTTGGAAATAATAAACCTAAAAATAAACGATTTGTCTAAATTTGTTAGAGATATTTGATAAAAGAATATGGAAATCAATGTATATCAGAGTAAAAAAGTATTGAAAGTATATGCAGATGCATATCTTATGCAACTGGAGGCCACATAATAATGTAAAGTGCAGTAACTGAGAAAATATTTGCATTTGGCTAGGCGTCGAGGACGGGCGTTTGTGAAACTTTGCTAAGCAATAAATATTCTGATCATATATTATTGCCAAACTATTGGTGGCTGCATAGAAAATAGTGTACACGTCCCACTCGGAAAGTGTATTTACAGGGCTCGCATGCTTTCAGGGCTTCGCCTTCAGTGTCGCCCTGAAACTTGCATGCTCGCCCTGTAAAGTTATAATTCAATTTGATCCCCAGTTGTATCTAATAAGTATTTACTTATTGTCATTTTTTCCAATAAACAATAATTATCGTTATTTCTATATTTCACTATGAAAGTAATTGTAAATACATGTGCAATTTTTATAGAAACAATATTCAAACATATACTCTCACAAATAAAACGTAAGATTAGTCAGGCAATCCAATATACAAGATCTGATATTTACATATTGTTTAATAAAATGGGTGGTCGTAGGAAAAATATTGTACATTACTTGTGCAAAAATGTCACTTTCCGCACTCGTAACGTAATATACTATAACATTGATATTTCCGTGCGGAAAAGTGATATTTCTCTGCTGAAAAGTACCATAACGTGTACTTTTCCCACGGTAAGTCATTACTTTTCTAACGGATATCTAAGAAGAGGCCTGCTTTGCGTATAAAAATTTGTGTAGAAAAGCGTGTATTGCATAGTGGTTGTAGAAAAAAAAATTTCAATAAATGTTTATAGAGACATTATGGTATTTATTTTTGATGATTTTTCCTATGCCCATTAAAGAGATCCTAAGAAGGTCCATTACAAAAATAAGGGTACGAGCTTGGGCCGTCCATTACCAAATTTAAGGAGACGTACTTGGGATGATCTAATTAGTAGTTCCAAGGGACGTAGGATTTAGTAACAAAAGATGTCCCCAGGACGTTCTGAGGATGACTAAGGGTCTAAAACGGACGTACCTGAGATTTAGAATGTACAATAACGGACATCCTGGGAACGTTTTAGGTACGTAATTGTGCTGTCTAGAAACTGACAAGTCTGAGCCTGTTAAAGCGTACCTACAGTAGAAGCCCGAATTCGAGATAGTCACATCTCAGTATCAAAATGGATCATATCGTGCAACGCGCGGAGCTTAAATACTTGCGTTTGAAAGAGTTGACCCCAACGCAAATTCACAAAGATTTGGTGGATACATTAGAGTAATTTCCAGTATCATATGACATAGTGAATAAATGATGTCGTGAGTTCAAATGTGGTAGACAGTCGTATACAGCTGAACATGCAGGTGGATCACCCACAACCGCTACCACACGAAAATGTTAAAAAAGTCCATGATCTCGTGTTTCAAGATCGGCGTGTGACTATTATACAAATAGTTGAAGATAGTGATCTCTCATACCATGTAGTACATAATAATACTTACTGTCTAACTGAACATAAAAAAATTGTCTCCACGATGGGTACCACGAATGTTAAGAGATGCAGACAAGAAAACTTGAAAAGACATTTGCAATCATCTTTTAACGCTGTATAGTTAAGACAGATAAGACAGATATTTTGGAAGAGCTAAATAATTCACCCATTACCAAACAATTTTGAGTAGATTCTAAATTTATAATGGTAATTCAAAAAGTCATATATAAAGCCCAGGAGTTCGACCCTGACTAGCAAAGGCAAAGCACGTGAAATCTCGATCCCGATTAAATTCAAAAATAATTGGTTTGAAATCTGTGGAAATTTAGGAAAGTGTGCAATATCAGACTTAAAGCTGTAGTAGTGATTAAGTAACAAAAACCAGATAGAAATAGGTGAGTTTAAAAGATTTATTGTATATGAGCATACATATTTAAAGTAGAAACATAAACAAGTTGTCTAACCAAAAAAAAGTCGTGATACCATACTAATTACTTGTTAAAGGGAAGCTAATACAACAATATCAGTGTGACAATACAGGATCGTAATCTAAGAAATAAATTCACTCCAACTTTATTATACAACAATTGAATTAGAAAAAAAAACGAATTATACGCTCAAGGAAACGATAGAGTACAGCTAGCACAGGCACCGGGCCGAGATTTGAATTAAGTAGTATCTCGGTAAATAAAAACTAGGTCAGTGACACGGTACCTGTCGATTCCAAAATGGAAGAAAACTCAGAGATGGGGAAAGCACTGGGAAAAATATTGGGAAAACCAGAAGAAATAGAAAATCTAAATGAAAGGATTGAGAAAAAATTAGATAGCATTCAGAGCGAAATGGCGGAAATAAAAAGAGAAAACAACCGCATAAGACTGAAGAACCAATAATGAAAAGAGACTTTAGGCAGACATGAAGAGAAAATAGAAAAATTAGAGCGTGAAGCGAGGAGCAAGAGAAACGGGAAGCGAAGATGAGCTGCTTCTAAAGAGTGTCTTACAAAATATAATGGAGAAACTGGAACTTAAAAGCGATAAAGTTATAGAGGCTAGAAGAATAGGGAAACAAAATCTTAACCCTAGTAAACCAAGACCGATTTCTCTGGATCTGAAGGAATACAAGAAGAAAGTAGAAATATTAAAAAAACAAATAAATTAAAAAACACACCAATATACATAAACGAAGACTTTACTAGAGAAGTACTAATACAACAGAAAGAAGTCAGATCATACATGAAACAAGCAAGGAATGAAGGGCATCAAGCGAATCTAAATTATAACAAACTGTGGATAAACGGAATGGCTTACTCTTTAATGAATTAAAACAAAACATGCAAGGGAAGGATACAGTTAGACCATCAGATTCCAAACCCAAAGGAAGAACATTCAGCTGTAGATCAATGGCCGAAGAAGAGGATATTGATAAAGAAAGAACTACAAAAATGTTTAAAAATCTTACGGATATAAAAAAAGGAAAAAACTATCAGCAACAGTAGCTCAAGAGCATCGAAGCATTGTAAAAATAACCACGTCAAATAACACGGAAAAAAAAGTAACTAAAACTATAACAAAAACCAAAGACAACAATAGGAAAGTATCAAAGAGGGTAAAGCGGGTGAAGCAAAAAGTGAACGCATTGAAAATTGGAACATGGTATATCAAAACTATGCTTAAAGTTGAGAAAATGCCCACCATAGCGCAAGAAATGAAGAATTATGGTTTAGACATGCTAGCGTTACAAGAAATCAGATGGAAAAAAGAAGGAAAACAGAATAGGAATACAAAACAAAAACTTCACGATGTATTACTCAGGGGAGAAAAAACAAGGAAGGAATGGAACAGCAATAATGGTCAGTAAGAAAATACTAAGCGAAGAAAAGAAAAGAAAGTTTTATGAAAAGATAAGTGATGTCTGTGAAGATATCTCTAGAAATGACATTTTGATAATAATAGGAGACTTTAATGCCCAGATAGGAAAAGGAGGAAATGATCGAGAAAAAGCTGGAAAAGAGACAATACACGAGATCACAAACGATAACGGCAAAAGACTGCAACCTAGCTGCGGAAACAAATACGTTCATAATTAGTACAAAATTTAAGCATAAAAAGTAGCACCAGACAACCTGGTTATTCCGAGGAAAAAGGAGCGGCAACCAAATCGATGATGTTTTTATATCAAAGAAATGGATGAAAATGGTTAAAGACAGAAGGTCATACCGAGGAGCAAATGCAGATACAGACCACATTTTACTAATAGCGAAAATGAACATAAAAATATCAAGATATAAACCTTTCAAATACAACAAAATAAAGTGGAATTTAAAAAAGCTGGAAAGAGAGAAGGGTGAAAATAATTATGCGAGAATGCTAACAAACAAACTGAGAATTCATAAGAAAAAAGGAGATATAGACAGTGAATGGAAGGTCATTAAAAATAGCATTATAGACTCTGCAGAGAAAGAGATTGGATTACAACAAATCGAAGTATCCAAAGAATGGTTCGATGAAAAATGTGAGCTGGCAAGCACAGAGAAAAAACAAGCAAGAAATAAATGGTTGGAAACGGGAAAATATGAAGAGCTGTTCGAATACAGAAAGATAAGGCAAAAAGCGGAAAAAAGAAAAAATCAAATTGGGTTGCAGAACAAATGGAAAAAATAGAAATGAACAATATAGGGATAATAGAAAACTCTTTGAATATGTGAGAAAGCAATACAGTAGCAAAAACGCAATTGTGACAGTAAAAATAAATAAGAAAGGATGGGAAACATACTTTCAAAATATATACCAAAACAATCATACTACAGACGAAAATTATAAGGAGGCAGTAACGGAGGGATAAATCGGTGAACAGCAGTACGGATCTTTCGAGGAATTTATAGATGTTGTGAAACAACTCAAACCAAACAAGGCGGCAGGTCCAGATGATATCAATAACGAACGAATCCAACATGGAGGAGAAGCCTTACTTCAACAAATATATGACCTGATAATGAATATATGAGCATAAGAACGTATGCCGAACGCTTATAGTATTGGACATATACTTCCAATCTTCAAAAAAGTTGACCCAACCAAATGCAAAAATTACAGGAGTATAATGTTGCTTAACACTACATACAAGATATTAACCAATCTAATAAAAATAGAACTAAATGAACAGGCTAAACCCATATTAGGTCAATATCAATAGGGATTTAGAAAAGGAAGATCTACGGTAGACGCCATACACCTACTAACACAGACTATCGAAAAGTGTTATGAGCATGACATAGATCTACATGTACATTCATTGACTTTCAGCAAGCTTTTGAGTCTGTCAACAGAGAATGGCTAATATCTGATATGAGGAACATAGGAATTTCTGAAAAATTAATAAGACTAGTGAAAATGGCAATGAAAGATTCTACTGCAAAGGTGATAACCAGAGACGGCAATACAGGAAACATAAACATTGAAGTCGGTGTAAGGCAAGGAGATAGTTTGTCTACAACTTTTTTTAACATAACCCTAGATGGAGTGATTGAAGCAATAGACATAAAAGGAATGATTAGTCACAGCTCCACACAAATAATAGGATATGCCGATGATTTAGCTTTAATTACAAAGAAACCCTAGAAAATACATTCAAGGACTTCATAAAAGAGGCAGCAAAGAGAGGGCTAGTAGTTAACCAAGAGAAGACAAAATATATGCAAATTTCTAGGAATATAGACAACACAGCTACTATAAATACGGGAGGTTACACTTTTCAAAGAGTAAGTCAATTCAGATACCTGGGTATAATAATTGATGAGAAGAAGAACAGAAGTGCAGAGATAAACGCAAGAATAATAGCAGGGAACAAAGTGTATTGGAAGTATCAGAAACTACTAAGGGACAAATGCATCAGTAAAAAAACCAAAATTAAAATTTATAAAGCCGCAATACGACCAGTAATAACGTATGCCGGTGAAAATATGAGCCTAATTGATAAAAACTAAGAAAATATCAGAGTCCCAGAGAGAAAAACCATGCGGAGGATAATAGGACCAAAAAATATCCCGAATGAAGTGTACAGAAGGCTATATAACTACGAAATAAGTCAGTACATGAATGGTAAAGATATAGTCAGACATATAAAAGCGCAGCGTCTAAGATGGTACGGGCATCTTCGAAAAAGGAATAAGGACGCAAATCATGTTCAAGCGCAATTGTAGATTACATCCAGAACGTTGCGCTTTAGCAAATCATGTTCATTCTCTTGACCATCGTATAAATTTTGAAGCTGTGAAGGTGTTGGCTACAGAGTCTAACAAAATTAAGAGATCATTTTTGGCAATGGCTTTTATTTTACAATTTAACAATGTCATTAACAAAAAAACTGACACAGACCACTTGAGTGAGATTTATTCCTTTGTGTTGTCCTTAGATTTCAATTCTAACCTTCCTTCCACAATTGACAATCATGTTCACCCCATTGACACTACCCTTTTTGCAGATAGCTAGCATATATACTTCCACCTCTTCTGTTGGGTGCATTGGTGTTGGTAGATGCATCCAACATCACTTATTATTATACATATATATTAATACATATACTCTATCTAAATTCTAAAGAAAACATTGAAATAAAGAAAAATGTACATATTTGGATGTAATACTAGTGATATACAATGTATTATAAATAATTTAAAAGATTCAATATGCAAATAAAATTTGACATTACAATTTCGAATGACAATAATGCAGAAGATACTTAATGATACATAGATTTTATAAAGATTTTAAAAAAAGAATACAGATGTCGCTGGTAGCAAAATTACAATTAGAATTAAAGAATGAAAATCTCTCTTTGTTATATGAAAACATAAATTTGTATTTTTTTTTTAAAAAAGGAATTTTTTGGTAACCAAAGGAGAACAGAATTATTTATGGAAAAAGTTTAGTTAGTTGATTTTGAACCCTTCTCGAGAGAACATCTAATATGAGTTCTCTCAAATTTGCTGAATAATATAATAGTAATTGATATATTAAAATAGCATCAGATTATAATAATTAGCATGATAAGATCAGTGCGTGAATAATTCCTTAAATAATTATATTGAAATAGTGTTAGTAATTTTTCCGGGTTCTAAATTATAAATTTAGAAAAGTGGTTCCGGCGATTCTAAAAGACGTGCTTAGAATCAGAACGAGTGATCCTGATACCTAGTTGGTGAGTCCAGTCCAGATTTTATAAATTATTTTTCAAGAATTAACAGGCCTTTAAATAAAATTAAGATAGATGCATCTATATCACATTTTTGAATACTGACAAAATTAACGTTAAAGATATATAAAATTTCACCTGAAGAGAAGAGAAAATTTTTTGAATAGACAATTTTATCGCATATAGTTATTTGACATTTATACACGTCAAGTGTAATTTTCGACGATTTGAACGTTTAGAATAAGTAGTTAATTAGGTTGTTCTTCTAGTATATAGGTTATTTTTTTTAATTTTAAGGTTCGTAGAAAGTACGATTATTGTTCTTTATTATATTTTGGGAATAATAATTCATTTTCACTTGTTATCTGATGGTATATAATATATTATTTTTGATTACAACTCACTTTGGTATTAATTCAACTCCTATTTCATTGAATTTGAAAAATTTTGGATCCTATAAAACTTTTGATATAATCAGTGACATTTAGTTAATTTTCAGTGACAGAAAAATTGTAGATGTCATTAGATAATTTAATGGTCTTAGAATATATTGAAAAAGCAGTCACTATAGATTTGCAATAGTATAATTGACAATTTTGGAATATTCTTTAGAAATTTATAAATTTAAATTATTAATTTTTTTCAATATTTGAACCCTCCCTGAGGTAAGAGCGAGTAAGTCGATTTTGTAGTAATTTATCTTTCAGAATATAAAATTTCATATTCATCTGAGCCGGGCATAATAATTAGACAATTCCTGTCAAAATTTCAAATAGGTTTTATTCAGTGATAAAGGTGTTTTCACATTAGTGTAGTTACTACCACGATTGTAACAACAGCATATAATAATCAAATTTCAAATAAAATCATATAATACATAATTATAAAAACAGTAGAACATTATAAATATATTATAATATATATATATATATATATATATATATATATATATATATATATATATATATATATATATTAATATGAATTGGCTATGGTGTAATAAGAATGTTATACTTATTTTATTTTAGTTTAAATTTACTTTAAGTTTATTGTTTGCCCGGTATATTGATGATTTTATATATATGATAAACAGTTTATATTACTAACAACACTTCTCATCTCAGGGTAGAGTTCAAGTATTTAGGATAAAATGATTTTAGAATTTTATATATATTAGCGCCAAAGTTAATAAATGCTTTATATTTCAAAAATAAATTTGTTAATCAGAATATGTTACTTGTTCAATGATTCCAAACTAAATACGGTCCTGTCCTGCTTAAAACAAATCTGCATAATTCAATAGATGTCATTCAGAGCTTCTGCCTATGGTAAGTAGATGGTGCGCAAGTCACCAGATGAAATGAATAACTGAATAACTCACAAATAGTTTAAAACGTTCTTCAAAGGAAAAACGATATTTAATTTAATGAAAATAAATACATTACACTTTTACAAGTGTTCTTGAAAAAATTCAACTATCTAAAAGGATGACTCTTTCATACAACATACACGCACTCTGGTGAGATATTATTATAAGAGTGAAATACAATTATACAACTTCATAAACATATGATTTTTATAAAATGGCGAAATACACTCCTAAAAGCGTCTATGCGTCACAAAATTTTAGTTCTTTGCATAAATTGGTAAGTACGCTTGACTTTTTAATATATTAATAAATTAACTTTTACTACCTTATTCACTTCACTGTTTTGTTTGTTCACCTCAATGATCCGTTTCTTTTACTTGTTTCAGATTCTCCTCCTGGAAAAACTCCATGCTGGCATTCCGTTTCTACCAGAACAGGAATCGATGCTGTATTTCATTTTAAGTCCAAGCAGTTTATATAAATTCCATTATTCAGTATTTTCCAAAAGCTATTGTGGCTATTTCACTTCCACAAGACACAAGACACCATATTATAAAATAAAAATCATGGTTAGTACTGTACAACATTCGACAATTCCTTTTTTAATTATTAATATAAACTTAACTACTCACACTGATGTATATCTTGTAAGTATAATGTATTTGTTCTTGAATTTTATAGTCAAATTTTTATCTTCCAAATAATTTCAAAATGATTTTCTTTACCAAAGAGTTTTTCTGCTTACAAATTTTTCTTCCCAAAAAGAAAAGCTTCTAGTCAATAGACCCCATAATCAACAACCTTTCACATTCCGATTTTTTTTTCGTTAGCAACATAATTGTCGCCGATATGATCCTTTTTAAATGTTTATTTACCAATCAAATTTGACTATTTATTTTATCACTCAAATTCTTCATTTCAACCAGTGAAATGTTCATCCATTATATCAGGATATTGTATTCTAAGGTTTTTAATTGTTTAGACTTCCTATATTGTTTTCATTCAATAATATTTCCTAGTATTGTTAAAATGACATTTCCTAACCTCTAAGTATGTATGTCAAATGAATATTCTTAATGTTTTAATAGATGACAGCTGTTACCTTTAAATATATATGCAAAATGAAAATTCGTTCTTTTTTTATGAGTCATGTTCTCTGAAATTTACATTATTATATACTTTTCTGCTCTGTTATGTCTAAACAGCTACACTAACTTACTTTAATGTTTTAATCAACAAATATTATGAGATTAGCTTGACTTTACAGAATAAAGCATTATTAGTTTCTTATCATGAACAAATTCTGATACTTGACCTTTTTAATAAAAGTTTGGTTAATTTATTTCACATAAATTGTTTATCACACCTATTCGCAATTATCCCTACATTATACAGTCTGTCCTTTCGATGCCGTCTCCATCGAATAGTGGATCGTACAGATTGTCTCCATTCAAATGTTTAAAAAAAAATTTTTGACTTAAAAAAAATTCTTCTAGATTACAATGCACAATCTTAATTCTTTATTGTTTGATATACAGGGTGTTTCACTCTATAATATATATATATATATATATATATATATATATATATATATATATATATATATATATATATATTATATATATTACATAATTATTACTCATTTTAATAATTACTATATTATAATATTAATATTATTAATTTTACATTCCTTAATTGCTTTTGTGTCTATTCGGCTGTAATGAGTTACCAATGTCCTCCACCGTATACGTTTTGTTGTTAAACCAACCTATCACTGTTTAGTATACACTTTTTCCTCTTCTTCGTTCTTATGAATGCAATATTCAACCTCGCTGCATTCTTCTTTTCCATCTCAAATATTAACTATCACATCAGAGGCCATTCTCTATTGGTTGGTATCACTGATTGTCAACAAATCCCTCCCTTTTAGAGGGAAAACGGTATCATTACCTGGCCGGCTTTTGACAAAAAAGCACTCATGTTCGTTTGTCTGCAAAATGGTGTTAGATATTGGCTTTTTTAGTCATCTTACTGTGATTGTGCTATTTTAAACTATATTTCAACCATAGTTAGTTAACTGTTTCATATTTTAAATACCCGTAGTTCACTATCATATAACATAATGGAATCCAACCTCAACTCGGAGGTAAGTTCACACGTTGTGATTTCTTTCCTATTGTATCTGGTTTGTTAAATACAGTATCTTAATGCTGTTTTTCCATTTCAGTATTCCTGATGATGAGGACAAACATCCTCGAAAGCTTGAAAATTTTCCGTTAAGAGTACACTTTTTTTCCGTTTCTCTTGCTGCATACCCCAATATTCATCAGTTTTGTTATATATATATATATATATATATATATATCGCGATAGCGGTAGAAGTGGCATCCGTATAGATTTGTAGCGCTGTGGCATCCTCCGATATACACAATATGTATATAGAACAGCCCCAATGCATATAAATCACGCACAGAGTGGCTTTCTATTATTTGGCAACACTGGGTCCTTGATCGATTATCAGTAGGTAGATTTGAATTTCTTTAAGAATCCGTGTGTCCTGTATATTGTGTATAGATCGCGTTCAAAGTGACTTCCAGTAATTTTAAATGTGCATTTATTTTTATTTTGAGAGAGGGGAATGAAACATATTTTATAGAAATAGGAATGTTGACGGTTGGTACAAATCCATGTGAAACCATATTTTACACATAAAAGATAGTTTTTAGAAACATAAAATAACATTCTAAAAAACTTATTATTCGTTTTAAATTAAACCTATTTCTCATAACCCAGTTATGAATATGAACTATTTTTCTTGATAATTTGTTGGAACAACGATAATATTTTATGATTTTTATCACAATGGAGACGGGATCCATCAAAAGAAATAGCTGTAACTTACCGAAGATTGATTCTATAATGGTGCGTACATACTTTATCACAAATGAGAGAGACACGTTACTCATTTTATATACTCTTTTATCATATTTAGAGCTACTTAACATCTATATCAACGAAATAAAACTTGAAATCAGCTCTGTCAACAAACAAACTACTAATGAATAATTGACTTATTATTTTTACCACAACCAAAAATATCTAAAATGATTTTTAATTTGTATTTCTAGTTTATCAGAGATTATAACTTACATTAATGTTAATGAAAAAGACTACCCATCTCAAATATATTATGTAAGGAAATAGCAGTAAAATACGTACTACAGCATATATTATTACAAGTTACAGGGGCAACTAGTTTCGGCACACTGACCTATCATCAGGGCTTAAATGTATATATCATTCACATGAAAAGTATCATAAAAGGAAACTTGTCACATGCCCGTGGCATCCAGCAGAATCCAAGATGTGTCAGTAGGTAATATGGAAAATATATTGTAGGAAAATTTTATTAATATCAGGAAAATTTACATAATTAAGCAAACGTCAAACAAAATTAAAATTAGATAACGTTAAGAGAAGCAATTAAAGTTGAATAAATGTATAATTAATAGAAAAAGAAAGGAAATATGGACTCGTCTTACGGCAGAATCCGTCTGGAGTAAGAAGTCCAGTAATCGAATAGTCGTATTAGAAAAATGAGCAATAAGGAGGACCGAATGCGGACTAATGAAAAACAACTTTTGCGTTCTGTTATTCCGCATGATAGTAATTATATACTCATAATTCATATTTTAATACTCATAATTCACACCATTTGAATACTCATGGTCTTAGGAAAAATTGAGTACATAACTCGTTAGAAATTGTATTTTTCGCACTCCTCCGGAATATGTCACTTTCCACACTTCTTATACAATGCTATTCAAATTCGAGTCTATGCATTGAGATCATGGTAACGGTAGGTAAGAGATATAGAGATAGTTAAATGGGGGCAAAGTTGTGTATTTCAGAGGTCGTTTATTTGATTCAAGACAATCTAGCTTCTTTAGTTCTGGAGTTATACCGGAAAAATTGAAAATTTTGAAATTCTTCTTTTGCCTAAATTTTTTATTTTGCAAGAATTTTCCAAAACTTTGCCATAACAACTTTTTGTATATTGAACTATGACCAGAACAATTTTAACCTCTTTTGATATTCCGGAATAGCTGATTTGAAAAATATCAGTGAGTAAGAAGTGGATCAATGCCAAGTTGATCAAACAACAAGATCTTGTTTAAATATTGTTGATTTGAAATTTTACCGAAAATTGTTCAATATTTCCAAAACAGTCTGTAGTTCAGATGTAAATACTACGCCGATATGAAACATGACTCTTGGGATTTGAATCAATGCAATTAAAAAATATAGATTCGTATTTGAATATAAAAACTTGAGGGTGGCACAAGTTTAACGATACTTTGTATATAACTTTTTTTCACATAGAGCATGCTGCAAAATTTTTTTGTTCGAATACAAAAGCTTGTCAATCTGTAACCTACAGAATAATCCACGTTATACATCCAAAGAAATTATTTTTTACTTTTTAGCGCATTTGAATAAAAGTTTGTCATTAGAAAGTTTTTTATGATTTTATTTTATGCTCGTTAATCTATGCATTTCTGATACAGCTTCATTATTATAAGGTGATTTTTCCGTGAGTTCTGAGCTATTATGATTAACTGGTTTGCCATCGTGGAGCCACATTATTGAATTTTGACAATCTCCGGCTAAATTCGTAACCTCAACCCACAATTGGACAATAATCACAAACCTCGCCCGCCGTTTTGGAGCCGCCGTGTTGAATTTATGAATATCGACATAAAGATTAATATTTCAGGTATTCAAACATCTGACTATAATTTAGAGTTCAAATGGAGATTCAATGAAGTTTTTTTTTCAAATAGAATAACCTAAATATTTTTCAATATTTGGATTCTTGAAAACTTGAAACATGTATCATACTTCATACTCTATCTTTAGCTATGAAGGTTCCAAGACATGTCAAATAAGTCGATCATTTTATCAGTTTAAAATAAAATAAACTATTATACCAGAAATCCTAAATATATTGCATTGTAATTTCGGCGGCCTTGTATGTTCCAGTACTAAAAACATTCCTTCCGATTCTAATGCTGTAAAATTTGATATTCAGACGTTGATTTTGAGAATAACTTAAGTCCCATATTCAGAAAATTTCAACGTTATAAATGATTCTCATGCAGCCAATAATTCTCATCATCATATTAATCAAAATCCCAACATTGAAAATGTCATCATGATACCTCTGAAAATCGTAACTTTAGACCCAGAACACTCTAGAAGATTTTGAATATGGGGTTTAATAGTTGGCTTCCACTTGAAATAAATATTTGACGTCCTCAACATCTGACTGTCAGATTTAACACCACCTATTGTAGAATCGGGAGGAATGTTATTCTTCTTATCATATCTACATACGTATGAAATGACATTGAAAAATAATATCGGACTTCTCGCGCACACTTTCACTTTTTGTTAGAAAAAATAAAATGTACGACTCAAAAATCGTCAAAGATAAGTCAAGGATATGATAAGTGTTTTACATACTTTTTCTTAGAATCCAAATTTAAAAAACATTTAGGGAGCTCCTTTCGTAATGACGAAGTTCGTTGTTTCCGATTGAACCGGAAATGACAGTCAGATGTTTAAATACATGAAATATTCATCCAATGTACCTACACAAATCTCTCAAATTTCAAACCGACCGCCCATTTAATAACAAAATAGCGGGCTGGCTAATAATTTCGTTGGCAAACTATACATAAATATAAAACATGTTTAATTGGAATATGTACTGTTTATTTTTTGTACGAAAATTTGTATAAGTTTCATAAAATATCTTTTTATGTCTATTCCATCTAAAACGCACAATAGAAAGAGCTTTAATGATGATACTGATCTGAAAACTTGTACTCAGTCATGACGGATTCCTCACTACTTCATTATCTCTTATTCTTTTGATATGATTTTCATTAGCGTTACACCTAGTCTAGCAATTCAAGTGAATTCAAGGCTTTTTCATTTAAATTTCGTGGTCACACTTTTCTTTTTGAAATTCTGTTTCAAATTTTTTCTTCAAAATTCAGAGCCTAACTTTTCACGGGTTTCAAATTATTCAAAAGTATGGAAAAAAACCTTCATCAAACTCACACGGCTCAATGGAGCATATAACGGAAATTTGATTTCAATCGCCCTATTTTGAGCTCTAGTTCACTCTGTAGGATAAATTGTATGTTGGTCTGGGCCACCCTGTATACAGACATCACACCAGTAGAACCATTAGCACATGTTCAAGTTTTGCATTTATCAGACTCCCTATACATTAGAACATAGCTTTCATTTTTGCTCTGCATTGTTAGGAACCGGTGGTGTAGTAATGAACAGACCAATCCGCTATGGTGTTGGGGAAAAAAACTCTAGGATATACATAGCTTTTATTGCTCTCTTCAACTTTTATTTAAGACATTTTTTGCCCTAGATCAAATAAGGATGCAGTTATCGTCCATGCACTTATAATTGATACACCCTGTATTTGCCTGAGAGAGTTTCAACGTCTCCGAAATTTTTGTGAAATTCAATATTCTAGGTCAACTACTAATAATCCACCTAGTAATCTGATTGCATTTAGGTTTTCGGAATTTTCACAAAAAGCTACTTCTGCTATAGTGAAGTAGAAAAATATACCCATTCGAAAATTAACCTGAATATTGAGTAGTAATTCTACTTCATCTCGTGGTTTACGTTGGAAAATTCAATTCATTTTCCCCTTATTTACGGAAATTCAGAATTCTTTAGTTTGTTTTATCGCCACCATTATTCATTTTTATCGCCAGTAGTGTTTTATTTTGCCTCAAAATCAAATTTAAGTGAATTGTAGAACGAAAATATAATTTTTCTATTAATAACTGTAGATATTCTGCAATAACTAGAATCCTCCGCACTGTTAACAATGGTATCATTAAATTAAAACAGATGTAAATCATCACATTCAATGTTAAAAGCTTTCTATAACCAAAAGTGAGACCGGCAACACTGCCAGGATGCCACCATGCAAGAAAAATACATATACAGACGCCAAACTATACCGTTCTTCGATATGTATACTGACGGATGCCACTTTGTGCGTCAGATGTATAATAAATATATAAGTGTGCTACTATAACGTCGCGTACGGAGAACCTGTGAACCTTGGTGTATAGGTTTATACAAAAAACGACCAAAGTGACGTCCTGCTGATTTCATCAGCAATAGATTCCCAAGCATACACTGAACCGTTTGCGATATTTTGGAGCTCGATGCACTATGACGTCCGTATATCGGATGTCATAGTGCCGCAGACGCCACAGCTACCGCGATTTTAACATGGGCGGATGCCACTTCACGCCGCGAATGTATATATATATATATATATATATATATATATATATATATATATATATATATATATATATATATATATATATATATATATATATATATATATATATATATATATTAATACATATTCTCTATCTAAATTCTATAGAAAACATTGAAATAAAGAAAATATGCATATTTAGATGTAATACTAGTAATACACACTGTATTGTCAATAATTTGAAAGATTCAATATACTAATAAAATTTGACATTTCAATTTCATATGACATTACTGCAGAATAGACTTAATGACAGATATATTTTAAAACGATTTGAAAAACCAGAATACAGATGTCTCTATTAGCAAATGGCACTTATAAATAAAATAATGAAAATCTCTCTTGGTATATAAAAACGTAAATTTGTAATTTCTTTAAAAAAAGAATGCTAGGTAACCAAAGGAGAAGAGAATTATTTATTGAAACATTTTTTTTAGTTGAATTTGAAATCCCCATGAGACAACATCATAATAAGAGTTGTCTCAAGTTTAATTTTGAATATTAGGGAATTTATATAATCGTTATCAGCTCAACATATCTTGCCTTTTGTAAAGCCAGTGCGTGTACTATTCACAAAGAATTACCGCTAAAGTGCAAGTGTTTTTCGCGTTTTCTAAATTATTGATTTGGAAACGTTTGTTCCGGAAATTCTAAAAATACGTTTTAGAATACGTAGGAGATCCTCTAGTATCCAGTTTGGTGAGTCCAGTCCATATTATATATTATTCTCGAGAATTAATAGGCCTTTGATCAAAATTATTTCGAAAATAGATGCATCTTATGATTAAATTATAGTAACGTTACTTATATAAAATTCTACGTCAAGTGCAGACAATTTTGGGAACAGACAATTTACAAGAAAATTTACGTATTTTACATTGACAGATATCAAGTATAAATTTAGACATTTTGAACTTTCGGTTAAATTATATAGATCGGAAATTTCTAATATAGATTGTTTTTAATATTAAGGTTTGATAGAAAATTCTATCTTTGTTCATGCGTTTTATGATATTTTTTGAAGTGTTATTTTGATAATATATTATATAAATTTGAATTCCAAATCTCTTTGGCTCTCTTTTCATATTCATTTTCATTATATTTGATAATTTTTATACTATAGAAAATTTAGTATAATTAGTGATATTTAGTTAATCTCCTGACAGTAAATTCATATATGTCATAAGATAATTTAAATTGTCTTATAGTGTATTGGATAAACAGTTACTGTAGATTTGAATAGTGTGATACATAATTTAGGAAATTATTTGGAAATTTACAAATTTGAATTATTAGTTGAAATCTTTGATCCCTCCCTGAGAAAAGAGTGAGTTGATTGGTGTTGTATTGATTTATCTTTCATAATATAAAATTTAATATTTATTTAGCCGGGCATATTAATTTGACAACTGCTGTCATTAAAAATTTTATAGGTTACATTTAGAGGTAAAGGTATTTTCACAATAGTGTAGTTATTATCACAAATTGTGATGACAGCTACAAATTAAATTCAGCATCATATAAATCCATATTCATATATAAAATATAATAAAATTAGTAAAACACATTAGATATACTATAATTTGTCACCCGAACGTGGGACAAATATTATTAAACCATATAATATATATATATATATATATATATATATATATATATATATATATATATGTATGTATATCTTGCAAGACTAGTAACAATGGATGAGTCATGGCTCCATAACTATGATGTAGAGACCAAAATGCACCACCACCGAAAAAATTCAAGAAGCAACCTTTAGCAGGGGACGTCATGCTAACCGTATTTTGGGATGCTAAAGGCGTAATTTTAGTAGATTACCGGCAAAAGGGAGCCACAATTAGAGGTGCTTATTATGCCAGCTTAGTTCCAAAATTTCGTGAGGCAATAAAAGAAAAACGCCGAGGGAAGTTGCGTAAAGGTGTTTTCTTGCATCAGGATAACACATCCAGTCACAGGTTCGCCATTGCGACAGCCGCAATAGCTCAGTCAGGCTTCGAATTATTTGAGCATCAGCCATATTCTCCAGATTTGTCAGCCAGCGATTACCGGCTGTTTCCAAAACTTGAAGAACACTTGCGTGGTAAACAATTTTCTCTGGATAATGAAGTCATATGTGCGATAAATCAGTGGTTTGCAGAGGTTGAACATGAAGAATCTTTCTTTCTCTCTTTCGAGGCGCATTAGAAATGCTAGAATATCGATGGGAAAATGTGTTAACCTCAATGGAGACTATATTGAGATATTAAAATATCTTTGCCATTTTTTTATTGTATGTGAGTCAGGGGCGAAGCAAAGGGATCAGCACTTAGTCTAGTAGTTGAAGAAAAATGTTCTCATATTATCTTAGTTATTAGCTAAATAGATCGAAGTCAAAGTGATAACAACAAAAAACACCTGAACAGCCGAGTAACATTGTGGATATTTCAAGCCAAATATAAATATGTATATGATGGATCTGCTATTTTATTTAGACCCAGTTTCACTACTCCTTAGAATACATGTTCCTGTGATAACATGTATGGAAAGAAAGCGAGTCAGGGTTTACTACTATTACTGATCTTTGTATCAAGAGCGCAAGTTTCTCTCAGTCGTGAAAGTACTCTGTGTTTTTTTGATGTTACCAATGTAACCGTTGTTCATAGAGAAATGTTTTCGACATTCTTTGTAATTCTGTTGAATATAAGGTAAGTGTTCGGTCGTTAATTCGACAGTGACCATAATTTCGACACATTCTAATATATTACGTGAAATTAAGAAATTAATAGAATGTTACCGTCTCATAATACGCTTAGTGACATCTATGAACATTTCTGAATCTGTCGCGTAGCAGTTTTCTCTTTTAGTGGCATGTTAGCGTATGATATTGCATCTCATTTGTAGCCCGAGTGATATAGAAACGACCGGTCCTGAATTCGACATGGGTGTCGAAATTAGATACCTTGAGCCTCTAAATTTGACACTGCTATATTATTACCGACTAATCAACAATATTTTGTTTTTCTCAGGATCATTGAAAAGAAGTTTTAGCATGAAAGGAAAAAAATATTTAAATTATCAACCCGAAGATTTAAAATGGCACACGAATCTATTAAAGATGAAACACCTTGCACTACGGCAGCCAAAATGTATAATGTGCCACGAACTACATTAATAGGAAAAATAAAAGGTCGAGTGCCAGAAATATATAAAAGTGGTGCTTCACCAGTCTTATCATCAGAAGAGGAGAACTTGCTATCGCAATGGGTAATTAATTTGGGTAAAATGGGTTTTCCTGTTACCAAGTATCAATTGCTGGAAAGTGTTGAACTCTGAAGGACGTCCGGGACGACACTGGTATGAAGGATTTCTTCGTAGACATCCCGAAATTGGTGAAAGAATGACGCAGAATCTCTGTGCATCTAGAGCAGCTGTATCTGTTCAGGGAGTTAGGAGGTGGTTTGAAGAGATAAGAGATTATTTCGTTTTAGAAGAAATTGAAATAAATGAGCCAGAAAGAATATATAATAGCGACGAATCCGCATTTTTCTTGTATCACAAAGGAAATAAAGTATTAGTTGAGAAAAGAAGTAAAACTGTTTACGAGAGAAGCGGTGATGAGAAGGAATGCTTGACTGTATTAATAAGAGGTATGCATATGTAACTCTTCAGTATAAAGAATTTTTTTTGAAGAATGCCAAATATCATAATTAATTAGAAACCCAATTCCTCTAATTAATTGAAAGGATCCCAAAACATATAGCTTTAAGTATGCCAACTGGATGGGGTATTGGAAGATGCGAAAATGGTTGGATGACTTCCGATTTATCTTATGAGTACATCACCAATATGTTTTATCCCTGGTTAATATCTCAGAAAATCAAATTCCCAGTTATTTCGTATGTAGATGGTCACAAATCACATATCACGTCTTTATTAAGTGATTTTTGTAGAGGAAACAATATAATTTTAATTAGTTTACTCACAAACTCAACTCATATTCTCCAATGTGGATGAGGGTTTTTTTAAAGCCCTGAAAAATAAAATAGTTGGAAAAAAGCGACAAAAGCATTTAGAACTGAAAATAAACAAGAAATGGACAAAGCACATTTCGCAGGAATACTTAAAATTGCAATAGAAAAAATTAAAAATATAGAAGATATATTCAACAACGCATTTCTAGCGTGCCGACTATGTCCATTTGATGCAGAGAATGTAGATTACAAGAAAATAATTGACAATAACTTTGCAGAGTCAACACCAAAGAGTGACAATAAATTATTCGACAATAAAATTGTTGACCGTCTACACTTATTGAGAATGAAATCGAAACTCAATTACTCGCAGATTTTTATAACCTGAAAGGAAAGGAATGGCACTCCGACACAGAAAATAGAGGGTTGTATCATCTTTGGTTTAATATTTTCAAACAAACCGGTCTATCTTTTGAAAGAATAGAGCCACAACTGGCAAACGAGGAAACAGGGGAAGTTATTAATGAGAATCTTATGAATACAATTGAAAATGAGCCGAAAAATATAATTATTGAAGTCGAAGAAGGCTTAGTACTGGATGAAGACTGGCAAGATAGGATTGTTGTTGATGATGATATAAGGATGGAAATACGAGAAATATCTTCAACAGGTAAAAAAATCAAATAGTTTCGGTAATAGTGCCATTGTTCAAGTATCAGGAAATGACAGGAAGGACAAATCAGAAGATAAGAAAGAACAATTATCACTACAGAATAGAGAAATAAATGAAAGTGAAAAGAGTAATTTGACCGACATCAAACGTCAGACACTCGATAAAGATCAAAATCATTTCTAGTAAAAGCACCAATCCTGTTGTAGAAGATCAAATTGGTATCATAGAATTAGACATTCCTTTTGCATTGATAGTAGACAAAATCAGAAGTCAAGAACACCGGGAAAAAAGTCGACATAAGCACGAATAGGCCTGATACAAATGAACGATGCTCCAAAGTTCTGCCAGGTGTTGAAGTACCAAGTCCATTTAAAAAAGCCCTATTTTGGCCAGATACCTCGATTCCTCAAAATCAGACAAAGAGAAAAAAGGAGAAAATTATGTCTGTCACTACATCGAATGCCTGGCGTGAATATTATTTAAAGAAAACTGCCGAAAAAGAAAGAATAAACAATGAAAAAGAAGAAAGAAAACGGAAACGAGAGCAAAAGAAACTTGACCTTGAAGGTAAAAAATTATTGCAAAAAACCACAACACTGAAAAAAATTGGAATATGGGAAAAGATAACAAAAACTCAGGTCACTATGAACACAAACAGACTAAACTAAAAATCGGCAAAGAGATTCTGGAAGTAGGATACCACGTCATTGTCAATTTCCAGGGTGATCTCTATCCATGTAAGAGAAAATGAAGCTATGATTAATGCAATGGAAAAGTGTGGGAATAATTGGAAATGACCTCAAGAGAAGGACGAAATATGGTACAGATTGGAAGAAATAGAGGATATAATCGAACCACCAGAATTATTAGAAAAAAACCTGTTTAATGTTAAAGAAATAGCAGATTTTGTTTAATGTTCGAATAAATAAAAATATATTTTATTTACCTTTTTTATTTCACCCCCAAAAACTATAACGTAATATTAATTATTATTTTAATTTGCTCATACCATTTGTGTCGAAACTAGGGACAATTTAGTGTCGATATTAGGAAACGTGTCGAAATTAGATTCTACAGTCTGACGAATTAAAGGACACTGTAAAAATGTGTGCTTTTAAAATAAATCAATATTCCTTTTTTCCCTCCTATTTTGTTTGTAATTACAAGTTTTCTTTTAAAAAGGACTGTTCCCTTTCCTGAAGTAGTTTTTTTATGCATAAAAATTATCTTATTCAAATTAAGGAGAGAATAACGACATTTGACCTGTTAAACTGTCGAAATTTGGGACGTTTACCTTAATACGTCTTAATAAATCTCTTCATTTTTTCTATATTTCTATCATGTTTTCACTCTTGTAAACTTTCTGCCACTCTGTATATAGTTTTACGACTTCCTATTCTCACCTGCATCATTTTAAACCATAATAAAGGGTCAGACAGCTGATTTAGTCAAACCCCGTTAAATAGAACTGGTGAGCAGAGTAATGTCACTTAGAAATGCGAATACAGATTGCACAGCTTTTCGTGGAAAACCGCCTGATTTTTCCGGTTCCATCAGTAAAAGAGTGAAGACTCTCAAGTACTCTTTCGCAATCAAAAGAAGCGGTGGCGTTCGAATTTTCAACAAGGCTGTAATGGGAGATATCTTTATTTTGGAACTCCTTGAAAGTCGATTTTTAGATGAATATTCGAATGTTGAAATTGCAATTGGGAAATAATGAGTAGAATAATATATAAAATCATGTAATGATCATTCGCATGCGAATGAAAACTGTTACAGGTTTTTGTGATTTTAGTATAATAATAATATAAGAAAAACTCGCCTAAATATATGAACCAAACAAGGTCACAAGGGTGAAACAATATATAAAATAAATTAGTGAAACAGTTGTAGTTACAAAAACAATACACAACGAATGGATTCGACAGCAAAACAGAACTAACAATATTTAATATATCAGAAACTGAATTTTTGATTTTGGGGCGTTGTCAAATTTGTGTCCTCTAGCTCTATTGAGTAAGAGCTGTTTAGTTTGGCCCTTATATGAAGCAGAACCAATTAGACATCGAACTTTGTAAACTAAATTTCAATTATACAGTTTTTCCAACTCATCCTTCATCAATCTCCTCAGGCAGACTTCTCGTCAGTTTCCATTAATGTCATCATTTTAAACAAAAGATTGCTATAATGGGAGAATTTGAAAATAGGATATTTAAACAAAAGATTGCTATAATGGGAGAATTTGAAAATAGGATAGCTAGATAATCACATCCACAATTATTCTACACCTATTATCAATAAAATTATACAGAACACTATAACAATAGAATTCAGAATCATATTGTTTTATTATTCAAAGAAGTTTTAGCGATTTTTATAGTTTGATGAAGAATGAGTTGGACAACTAGTAATCATTTTTTATCCGCTGACACTAAAATCTGTACATAAAAAATCATGTACAATGCTAGAACTTAAACATGGATGTTTCAAGCCAATTTTTACACTAACAATGGTTCGCCCATAATAAAGTTATTATCGGAATTTTATTTTTTATTTATTGACATAAGTGAAAAGGACAATAATGATTTAACATAAGACGTAATAACACTGAAACGTTTCAGTTTGCTGTTCGTTGAAACAAGAGAAATCCTAAATAATTCAGAACCTCCTCTGATAGTGATAGCGATAGTGATAACAGCTTGCATGCGGCGAGAGTTTGTATTACAATCTACGGTAGATTCTACTATTCCTACAACAGTTTGTTACGAAGCAGCGAGCAGACCAAACAAATCGCGTCATCCTCTCAAAATAATCATACGAGCAGTGTGAACGAGGATGAAATCAAAAATATTATCAATCAAAAGAACACCACGATACGAAATGCTATTTATTGGAGTATCATCGTAGTTATCTGAGAAGGCGGTTCAGTTAATAGAGTTAATTTCCAGGGAGATCTCAGAGTACAATAGGTACTAGCAAAGTAAATTCGCACGAATCATACTAATCCCTATAGTCAAATTTTTCATGAAACCATATCTTACCGTCCTATCAATTTGCTATCTGAATTATTATAATCATAAATCGAAAAATGGAAGAGGGTTCAACGAACCATATTATGCCCAACAACAGTGAAATACTATACATTACTCTACCGCAATCAAAACTAAAGCCAAGAAAAAACGTGTTACAGTAAAATCTACAAAAGACATTAAGAACCAACAAAAATCCAAAATTCGTGACCAAACAAATATGCTTAATCTAGTAAGATTTAACAAGTTAGTCAAGAATAATAAAAAAACTGAACTTTCAGCCAAACAAATATACATCTAACTTATTTTTAATTTCGTTAACGGACGGAGTGTCAATAATAGCTTTGTTCGCGGGTCTGAATCCGAACCAGTTTAGGGACTGGCCGCATGCGCACATTCAAAATCGTCGTGCGCACATTCAGAACTGAGCGAGCCGCGAACGACGATTTTGAATGTGCGCATGCGGCCAGTCCCTAAACTGGTTCGGAATCAGACCCGCGAACAAAGCTATAATCTTGTAAAAGACCGTTGCAAACATCAAAAACCCACTTACTAAGAAAGTTTTGTCCAGCTCTAGAACAGAATGTAAGTGAATAGGGTAGGCCGGGATTACAATTAATAAGCGAATTCACCGAATACTACTCTACTAATAGAAAAGAAAGCAAATGTACTCCCGCCAAAACTTATTTATATTTTTAACACACCCGGAGGATGGCGCTGTCAAAGGTTGTTACGCTACTCATTATAATTATTCTATGTTTTGGTAGATGTCTCTGTAATGACTGTAAATATGTAAACCTTTTATTGAATATAAGAGGACACCACGTCCTAGTATTTTCTATACGAGAAAGCAGTTGTAAGAAACGAACCGCAGTTTATTTTATTTCCTTCGTTAAAAATTAAACTTGTCCCTTGTGATTATAAGAATAATAGTGTATTCCTGAAATGGATTCAGATTACCGACCTCCTTTATCTAAACGGAAATGCTGCGTACAGAAATGTACAAATCGAGAAGGCAAAATGCATCCTTTTCCTAAAAATGAACCAATTGTATATAGTGAATGGATTTCAAAAATACGACCATTAAATTATGAAGATTTGTCTACTGAAGAGATTTATAAAAATATGTCGTGTGTGACGAACATTTTTCTAGTAACTGTAAAGTTTTAGGCACAAAAAGAGGTCTTAAAAAGACAGCAATCCCAACTGTAAATTTACCGGATGGTAAGTGAATAAATCATAAATTCCAATGTAAAAACACAAAACTAGATTTGAAATTAGAGAAACAGGTATATCTAAATCCACTTATCATAAAAAAAACTACCCATTCTTATCCTATATGTTGACAGAGTTCATATATGCATACTAATTTATTTAATTTTAATTCCAGAAATCACAGTAGGTGATAAGGACAAAACTGTTGGAAATGATGAATTAGCTGTTGAAATTGGGGATATATATTTGGATCCTAAACCTGGACCAAGTACAAGATACGGTAATTTTTGATTATGAATAAATATATGCTATATTGTATTTAATTTAGATTTTATCAACATACTTCAATAGATTTGTATTTTTTTAGACGAAGACTATCCAATTGTATGAGATGAAAAGTATGAAGTAATAGGACCTGAAACACCTAATAAAAGTAGACTTGAGACGCCTAATAGGTTTATACCAAGAACACCTAAAAAATGTAGTTATTATAATTAAGCTTAATAAATATTATAACTTCTAACTTTTAGGAGGATCCATCTTAGAAGAAATCAATGTATCTAGAGCAGTTCAATTAACGCCAAAAGCTAAAATAGCTATTTGTGTATTAAGAGCGGAAAGTGACACTTTGCCGCTTGAGGCAGAGAGTTGCAATCTACCGAAAGCGGCAACGCTTTTTCTGCTCGAATTGCACACAAAATGTTTTCTACGATCACCTTATTTTTAGACAAATAATTAAAAAAAATCATGAAAAAGCCTTTTACTGCGTCCCACAGCTCTTCGTGTTGGAAATAAATCTGTACCGCGAATTTCCACGTACCATAGTTCTCCTGCCCTTTTAGATGCTCGATCAGCGGAAGCTGGCTCATGATATCACTTATTAACACAAAAATTCAAGGAATTACAAACTCCAGAAGCTTCAATGGTGTCTCACGCGTGTCCGGTGTCCATAACCTCTTGCAATTTGATGTTTTGAGTCAAGGTTTCGAGAAGAAAAATAACTTAATCTATCGAAAACGGCGTAAACGCAACTAATGGCAATTTAAAACTTACAAAAGTCGTAAACGACATTAAGATGACATTTACAAGGTTAAACAAATTGAGGTTCGAAAAATATTGGAAGTAATTATTTATACACTTCGAATATTTTTAAATATTAACTACAACTATAACATAGGTGTTTTGGATGGGTTTATAAGATAGAAAATAATAATTAAAATGACGTTTGAATCGGTCTAATCTGTAAGGTCTTATAACACTGCGCCGTCATGCTTGAAATAGAGCAAGTGTTTGAAAGACCAGTTATCCACGAATAATTTACGCTATTTTTTTATTGGTGCACTTTGACTTACTACAAAAAAATGGAAGTCTGTCCTCGATGCCCAGCAAAGTTTCATTTCATAAAAGTCCGTCCTCGATGCCCAGCCATGTTTCATTTCATAAAAGTGCATCCTCGATGCCCAGCCAAGTTTCGTAAAAGTACATCCTAAGTAGTATTTATTTTTATTAAAAATGTATATGGATTGATTCCCTCGGGGATTAAATGGCTCCCACCCGCGGGATTAAATGGGTCACTTTAGTCGCTTAGTGTATAATGTACTATTAATATACCTATTATTTACTAACTTTCTTCAGTTTATTGTAAATGAAAACATGCGAACGGAAAAGTACGCTCTAGAGAGGGAATAATGTCAGTAGAGTATGGGCCTCTTGCGTATGGGAACTTTTTGTGACGTCACATGACCACGCCCTCTGACCTTGACCTACTTTTCGTGACCTTGACCTATTTTTGGGGGTTTGGCCCAAGCCAAATGCCAAAATTTTTTGTTGGCCCGTGCCAATTGCCAAAATTTCGTGACCTTAACCTGGTTTGGGTTACTTCCGGGTCAAAGGTCAATGACCCAAGATAGCGTGGGAACTTTTGTGACGTCACATGACCACGCCCTATGACGTCACATTGTCTATGTGCCGTATGTGCGTTCCGTCGTATGTGTCATCCGTCAAATGTCTCATCTATCATATGTGACGTATGTGCCGTATGGCCATCCGTCAAATGTCTCATCTGTCATATGTGGCGTATGTGCGCTCCGTCGTATGTGTCATCCGTCAAATCCTTGCCATCTATCGTCGTCGTCGTCAACCTACATTATCCAACAGGTGTCGGTAATACAGTTACCTTGTCTTGCCATCTATCGTCGTCGTCGTCAACCTACATTATCCAACAGGTGTCGGTAATACAGTTACCTTGTCTTGCCATCTGTTGTCGTCGTCGTCAACCTACATTATCCAACAGGTGTCGGTAGTACAGTTACCTTGTCTTGCCATCTGTCGTCGTCTTCATCGCCATAACGGCACTAACATATATCTATTTTTTATTCACCAGAGTGCCAAAACGGCCGTGGGTAGCCGGGATAGCGAGGCTACTTTTTCCGTATACTGCGCATGTTTTCCGTTACAGATAAGCCGAAAAAGACACATTTCAATGTTCTGCGCACGTACTAAAGGCATTTTCCCCATATCTCTGTTATTATTTATCGGATTGGAGTCTAATAAACGGTATTATGATTGTTAGAATATTATCGTATACAGGATGTACAGAAAAGATGCCATTAGGGCACTAAGGTATATCTCTGCTATTATTGGTCGGATTGAAGTCAAATAAACACCATTATATTTGTTAGATCATTATCGTATACAGGATGTGCAATAAAAAAGATGCCATTAGGGCACTAGCACATATCTCTGCTATTATTGGTCAGATTTTATAGAACAAAAGACATTATGATTGCTAGAATATTATCGTATACAGGATGTGCAAAGAGGTGCCATTAGGGCACGAGCACATATCTCTGGTATTATTGGTGAGATTGAAGTCGATCAAACGCGCTGGAAGATGTACTTATACCAATAACAGAACCAATTTCGTGACAACATAATGATTGTAAAGTTATGCGGCTTAGAGGACTGTGATGAAAATTCTTAACTTGTTAAAAAAGAAATATGTGGTTCTTTTAATAGTTATATACGTGGAAAGCTTGGCAAATTGGTTTCTGTAAAACACGGTGTTAAGGCTGAGCTGTCTTCCCTCTTACTAACTAACAAAACCCGCTTGCCCTTGGAACAAGAGAAGTAGTCGGAGAAGATTTGGAAATTATTAAAAGGAAATATGAAGAACCTGTAGGCGTTCCATACAAAGTAGAATTGACGGCCGTTAAACTCAATAGGCTACTTAAAGAAATACCAAATTCTCCGACAAACAACTCGTAACTTTTTGCATCCAAGAAAAGTACAAGGAAAGGTGCAACGTTATTGTAAGCATCGATAAAACAGTTGGCAAAGATTTCCTCACTTGACTCACATCTAATGCAAGATTTAAAATATACAACAAATTTATTTGTCAAATAACCAGTCCTGGATTTAAGAAGAGCATTGGAAACCATATTATAGATATCGTCAACAGCATTACCAGATTGGAGTAAAAGTGAACAATATACGGTGGAGTGAAAAAGATAGAAGAAAAAATATTATTGAATTTTAAACAGCATGCCTTCGTACAAATAAATCATATAGGTAAGAAAACCACATTACTTTGATTTATAAGGGCACTTTGTTATTATTAATCAGATTAATGTTGAATGAACGGTATTATGTTAGGTACGTCACTACGACGATGTGTAGTCGTGAAATATTATACACGGTGTAGTCGTAAAAATATTAGGGTGTAAAGGTATACAGAGCTGTGTAAAAGAAGCAAACCCCGCGAGTATGAGTCAAGTCGGGGCATCCTCGTCTCTGGTTGGTCAGCCTCCTGGTGTCTAATTGGACTCGTTCTCTGGTTGGTTAGCGTCCTCGTGTCTGATTGGCCAAACTACATAATCCACCAGATGTCGAAAATACAGTTACCTTGCCATCTATCGTCGTCAACCTACATTATCCACCAGGTGTCGGTAATACAGTTACCTTGTCTTGCTATCTATCGTCGTCAACCTACATGATCCACCCGATATACAACTACTCTATTGGAAATTTCCATGTAGAAGGCTATACTCCTTTAGAAGATTGTATAACTCTGCTACGAGATAGTAAATTGTATTTCCAGAATTCTCCGTTATACACTGTGTCGATTGCAAAAACGTGGGCAAAGTTGTTAAGAAGTCTTCAGAACAGTTGCTGTCTTGTGTTTAACAATATGCTGCAATATGTTTATAGGTGTAACAGCAATACAAGAAAGTTGACGGGGATACAAATAAATTTACTACTAAAAGAAATCGACGCAAGGAAGAAGGTTATAAATTACATTCTCTCTGCATGCACCTTTAATAGCCTCTCCTGTTAACCATAAAGAAATTGTAGAAGAAAGGAGAACAGACACAATGTTCGAATTATACAAAAGTGTTACATTATGGCTGGAGAGACTTACTTGTCTAGAGCCAGCACCCCATTACCATAAACAATAAAAAACCAATATATATTTTTAAGTGTTTACAACAACAATAGAGCAGGCAGTTCTTATTGCAGATGGTTATGTTACAATACTTTATAATAAATGTATGGAGATAATATGTTTGCCTACAGAAGAAACGTTTTTTTTAACATTTACTACAAATGGTATTACGTCTTACCTAAGGCAACACATTCGCTAAGATAGAAAATATTTATAATTTTGTATAACAGAGTAAGATGGAATGTATCGGGAGAATTGTAACGTAATTGTACATAATAATAATAAAACAGTTGGCATAGATTGCCTTACTTGGCCTCCAAATTTATTTGTCAAATAACCAGTCCTGGTGTTAACAAGAGCATTGGTAACCATATAATAGATTCCGTCAACTACCCCAGATAAGACTTCTTACCTATTAATTATATAGAGATCGTAGAAGATACGAATAATAAGGAGAAAAATGTTCGAACCTCTCAAAAATGCAATATTAGGAGATACATTCTTTACATACAGGAGCACGGACGAGTATATACATGTAATATTATACCCAAAGTTCTAAGAAAGAGAGAGTGAACAAAAATAGTAAGCATATGCCTTTTGTGCTAAAAGAAGTAACACCAATTTCCCCCATATTTTTGTACTAAAGAAAAGGAAGATGGAGTATTTAGAAAATACAGCTGCCGTTAAAAAGGAATATAGACCGTCCAAGTGGATGTGGAGAGGGGTAACGTCGTTAAAATACAAGAAATTGCGGATAGCATTAAATTTAGGTATTGTCATCGACTAGAAGAATTAGCAAAAGGTACAGAAGGTACAGATATTTGGAATTAAAGAAGTTATGCATAGAGGTAGAATCCGGTACATATTAAAACTAGACAATATATAAATGTTTTTACCTTTCGAATTACTGGTTAGAACGAGAATTAGAAGAAATAGACTTAGATTGAAGGATTAAAATAAAAATTGACGTGGTAAAATATACACTCGACAGAAACAAAGAAAGAGTTGTATTTTGTGTATACGTTTTGTTAAACCTGTATTAATATTCTAATAAAAACTTTTAAAGATATCGTTGTTTTACAATTTTTTTTTCCACTTTTGTTTATATTTAATGTTAAAGAAATATATAATAAATCCCCATATTTTAATTGAGATAATGAAATGCAGTAATACTTTGCAGTGACCTTTCTGTTATAAAAAAAATCAGTCCGCCCTGAGGCACTCGAAGCGTGAGTCTTACGCAATAGTGGAAATATGTATTTAATTTTCTATAAAAATTTAACATATGTTTCTATATATATATATATATATATATATATATATATATATATATATATATATATATATATATACCAATAAGATGCATTTTTTATCGAACAAAATCAATAGGTCAATACATCGATCGGTCAATATACAGGGTGTCGACATAGAGATGTCAAAAAGGCACTACTACGTTCGATCAATATACAGGGTGTCGACATAAAGATGTCATAAGGGAACTCTGCTATTATTGGTCGGATTGAAGTTGAACAAACGGTATTATGTTAGATACGTCACTACGACGTTCGATCAATATACAGGATGTCGACATCAAGATGCCATTAGGGCACTAGCACATATCTCTGCTATTATTGGTCAGATTTTTATGGAACAAAAGACATTATGATTGTTAGATTTTTGTCGTATACCGGATGTGCAAAAAAGATGTCATTAAGGCACTAGCACATATCTCTGCCATTATTGGTCAGATTTTTATGGCACAAGACATTATGATTGTTAGATTATTATCGTATACAGGATGTGCAAAAAAGATGCCATTAGGGCACTAGCACATATATCTGCTATTATTGGTCAGATTTTTCCACGACCCCCACTCCTGTCGCTTCCCTCCCTTTTACCATCCTCCACTATCCTCCCATCCAGATACATGGTTTAACATTGAATAAGAACAAAGGTGGGAAAATTTGTAAAGCAACGATGCCTTTAAAAGATTTATTAAAATGTTTAAAAAGGTTGAACAAAATTTATACACAAAATACAACTCTTTCTTTGTTTCTGTTGGGTGTATGTTTTAACACGTCAATATAATCTAAGTCTATTTCTTCTAATTCTTGTTCCAACCAGTAATTTGAAAGGTACAAAACATTTATTTTGTCTAGTTTTAATATGTAGCGGATTCTACCTCTATGCATAACTTCTTTAATTCCAGATATTACCAGTTCTGTACCTTCTGCAAATTTTTCTAGTCGATGACAATCCCTAAATTTTATGTTATCCGCAATTTCTTGCATTTTAACAACGTTAACCCTCTCCACCTCCACTTGGGTAAATGGAACGTCTACATTTTTCCATGCGCCTGGGTAAAATTGCAAGTTTTCGATTTTGGCAAATGTGTTATCGTTAAAACTCGTATATCCATTTGTAGTAAAGGTAGCAAATGGTTTTTCGGTTGGCAAACATATTAATTCCATTCCATTGTTATATGGTAATGTGACATAACCGTCTGCAACAAGAGCTTCTCTATTATTGTAAACGATTAAAAACGTATTTTTGTGGTAACCCTTTATGTAGTAGACGACCTTATCCGCCAAAACTCCTACATAGGTATATTTATTTTTGTTGTTAACGGTGAACGCGTATACGCTGTACTCTCCAGAGGGTTCTAAGTTTTTCCACCTGGTGCAGAAATAATGTTCTAGTCTCCCCTTAAATTCTGCTATATTCTGTTCTTTCTCCAAAAAATGTTTATATTCCTTTTTAAGCTGCTACTCTATCTTCCTTTTCTTTGATTCTGTTTCCTCCATTTCTAATTTCCGTTTCTTTACAGATAATACAGAAATATGGGAAATTGGTGTTACTTCTTTTAGCACAAAAGACATTAGCTTACTATTTTTGTTTACTCTCTTTCTTAGAACTTTGGGTATAATATTACATGTAGAAACCAGTCCTAGCTCCTGGATGTCGATATCTTCCGGGATAGTGCTAAACAGTGTGGAAGACCGGGTAAAGAATGTTTCTCCAGCCTTAATATAGCATTTTTGAGAAATTCGAACATTTTTCTCCTTATTATTCGTATCTTCTATGATCTCTATGTAATTAATAGGTAAGAAAATAAAACTAAATGCAGAAAGACAATAATTTACAACTGTTTTTCTTGCGCTGGGTTCCATTGGTAAACTAATCTGTAGACCAGTTAATTTTCTTATATTACTGTTACCCCAATATACATATTGCAGTATATTGTTAAATACAAGACAGCAACTGTTTTGTAGACTTTTTGACCACTTTGTCCACATTTCAGTAAACGAGATAGAGTAAAATGGTGCATTTTGGAAATGAAGTTTGCTATCCTCCAGTAAGGTTAGACAGTCTTCTAAGCAATTGTATTCCCTTGTCTTGGTATCGACTATGGAATAATTATATATGGTTGCTTCTAATCTTGTGATTCCATGTTCTCTGGCTAAAGTGTTGGAAAATGTGTCTTTTAATCTCTTATCTGGGCAGTTGACGAAATCTATAATATGGTTACGAATGCTCTTGTTAACACCAGGACTGGCTATTTGACAAATAAATTTGTTGTATATTTTAACCCTTGCATTAGATGTGAGCCAAGTAAGGCAATCTATGCCAACTGTATTATTATTATTTACAATTACGTTACAATTCTCCCGATACATTCCATGTTTACGAAAATTAAAGTTACTTGTTAAGTAGTTTGTCATTTCTTCTTTCTAGAACACCCCACAGAAGTCTTGAGTAATATCGAGGTCTAAAAGATAATAGTCTTCTTTTTGTAATTGTTTTAATGATTCGGGTAATTCCTTTAACAGTGTTTCCACATTTACATCTGCTAGTTCCACTTTATATGGTATACATATAGGTTTATCATATTTTTTCGTAATTCTTTCCATACTCTCTCCAAGAACTTCTCGAACACCTTTGGCCATCTGATTGTCGCTGTGCAAGAAGAAGGGTAGCTTGGCTTTAACTCCGTGTCTCGCAGAAACAATGTCACCAAATTTCTCTCGAAGGTAACTGTTAAACGAGCCACAAATTTCCTTTTTTACAAGTACACTTCTTCCGTTACAGTCCTCCGAACCGCATAACTTTACAACCGTTATATTGTCATAAAATGGATCCGTTATCGGTCTAAGTGCCTCTCTCAGTAGCTCTTCTCCTTCCGTGTAATCGATATTTCCAATATCCGTAATTAGATTGTCTATATTTTCTGTTAGTAACCATGTTCCGAATCTTTCGTTAGTCGGTTTAACCTTTCTTCCGTATAACTCGCTTACAGTGTAAACTTGGTTGGATGACATGTTAACACTTCTACGATCTGGCGATCAGTAAACTCTTAAGACGCTCTTATTTATAGCAACCGTGGAAAGAAGTTCGGTTATTTTCGCTTATCATCGGACAGTATTGCATAACAAAAGTACTTAATGTGACAAACTCGCGACTTAAGCTGCGGAAGGGGGCAAAAAAAGTGAGGAGGCGAAATTAAAAACATTACTATGCAGAAGATTAAAGATCGTATTGAATTAAGGTTTTGCCAGCGCTTAGAAGAAACGTCGTAGTGACATATCTAACATAATACCGTTTGTTCAACTTCAATCCGACCAATAGTAGCAGAGTTCTTTATGACATCTTTATGTCGACACCCTGTATATTGATCGAACGTAGTAGTGCCTTTTTGACATCTTTATGTCGACACCCTGTATATTGATCGAACGTCGTAATGACGTATTGTTTTCGTTCGATGAAAATCAAACCAATAATAGCAGAGTGTCTTTTTTTACATCTTTATGTCGACACCCTGTATATTGACCGATCGATGTATTGACCTATTGCTTTTGTTTGATAAAAAATGCATCTTATTGGTATATATATATATATATATATATATATATATATATATATTATAATTGAATGATGATAATTATAATTTATGATAATTTTATGGATAGCTCAGATTATATTATTTGTTTATTTTATTATAGTTTTATATTTTATCGGAGAACATGAGAAACTTCTCTCGTTGGGTTCTGGATATGATAATCAAAGATTGAAGAAATACATATACATAATCTTACCTTTTAATTACAACCTCTGAAAGAAATAATATCTATTAAATAAAACGATTGAAATATGATAATAGTGATATTGATACTTTAACCATAGATGTAAGAATAAAAGAAAACCAACACATTAATGTAAATATGTTTAATAAATGAATTTCAATTTTTAATCTGATTAGAACAAAATAAAATATTTTGTAACTGTTAATTTATTTTGCACATTTATTCTTAAGGAATTGTGCCACCCTATATCATACATACATTCTTGGAAACAAAATGATATAATTTCTGCGTCGGCGCTATATCTCCAAACGCATGCGCTGCTACAGTATACATGTAAGAAAGAAGTTTCCTTCCATACACAACGTTTATATTCAACACACTGTTAGCGTGTCTGTGATGAAAATTGTTGGTTATAATTATTAAATGTTTTTATAATCAATTACATATAAGTAATACTTTATAAACTATATGTGTACGTGTATTTAAAAAAAAACAAGAAAGTGATAGATGAAAGTTATGCATGCAAAAGCTGAAAATAAGTAATGAAATAGAATTGAGCACGCATGATGTACGTGATATTTTACGAGGATAAATTTACAACAGGTGAGTTTCAATATTATCTTAAAATTATAATTCTCTATAGATGAATTTTATAATGCATTATATGTTACTGTTCTTTGGCCTTTTTATATGATATATATCAATTGAATGTTCTATTGAATTTTGAGTGTACACTTTAAAATGTTTATTGGAATTCCAAATAGATTTAATCAAAATACACAGACCTTATCTTTCTTGCTATTACTGCCGGCTGCACTTACATCTTCCAAACTTGCCGATATCTCCTTAGAGATATGCTCCTACGGCACTCTTTAGTACTTACACAGGATCTGATACACTTATGATTAGTTTGTCATAAAATGTTTATATAATTTTAACTTTTAACTGTTTTTTAAAGAAAATTTTTGCAGAGAGCAATCTTACAGAGACGCATCCCTCATCACCATTCTAAATCCACTCATTTGTTTTTCAAAATCAACAACTATCCCAGCTTCACTAGTCCATAGCACTCTTATTTGTTTTTTTATCACAGAAATTGTTATTCTCCAGTCTTTTAGTGACTATTTTGAAAAAACATAAATTTATTGTCCTGGAGGGTATTGACACTGATTCATTTAAATCTCTATCGTATTAAGGAATTTTAATTAAGTCCTTCTTTCCTCTTACAATAGTCCATTTTCTTATATTTACCTTGTTTAGCTAATTTACAAAATGTTTATTTTTACAAATATTACAACCTATATTATTAATTAACCTATATGTAATTGATTCTAATTTAATTTTGCGTCTTGTTTGATATTTATTATACATATACTCCTTATTATTTTTGTTTTTGTAATTAAATTTTATATCTATAATCTATAAACAATGATTTAGGTTGGTATTGAAAAATTCCCTAGCATGACATTACTTCCTATAAATATTCATTTCCTCAATATGTTTGGGGCTGTGTTCCAACTATCTTTCCCATCTAGTTTCAACCCTTTTCAATGAATGAATGAATACATGGTATTCTAAATTTATGCTACTACAAAAATAATATGTAAATAATGTTAAATTATCGTTAGACTAATTATTCTTTTCTCTTACTTTAGGTTTCAAGCTATTGTGTGACATTTCATCCTGCCGAAATTGTTATGGCTGTGTTCAGTGCAATTCCGAATTCCATGACTTTGACAACCAATCAGAATTACTGGTACAGGTAATATTTACTCTTTAATTAGCTAATATAGTGTTGTAATTTCTATTCTTCATCCTTTTCAAAATTTCACATCAATATATTATCCAATCTATACATATTTCAATCTTTTTATATTTTAATCTTTGACTTTTTATTGAGTTTATTCTAATGGTTGTGTCTACTGACACTTCTTACGTTACAATAAGACTTGTTTATTATGTTTGTTTATTTCATTATATTTACAAAACTAGAGGATTAGTTCAACTCCCCTCAAATTTAAATTTTCAAAAAGGAAGCTTTTAAGTAGCCTTTTTAAAATTTCAATTTCAACGTTCCGGCTAATAATTATATTCTACTTAATTCATTACTCTTTTCTTTATATACAGAAATTGAATTTGAAGAATCCTATATTTAAGTTTATAACTATTTCTATCTTAGACTTAGTTTCCATTATCTAATTCTATCCTATCCTATTCTAATTATTTTTACAAATATGAGACCAATCATTCTGGTTTGAAATATCTTAGACATCTTTGCTTACTCTTAGTATATTATTCTATATTATTGTTTTATTTCAATTCCTATACCAATTATTATTCATTTATTCACACCGTAGAATCTTTATTCTTTGAACTATTTCTTGCTTATATTTTTACTTATACCTTTTTCCTTCACTTAACAATTCTTTTAATGCTCTCCTATCCTTATCTTATCTTCGAATTCAAAAAAAAATTATTATTTCCAATATTTCATATATTTTCATATCTTATTGTCAACCCTTATTCATGTCAATATAATTACTCCTATAGTCTAACCTTTTTCTTTGCTTACTATCCCTATTTATATTTATTTGCATAATTCTTAATTATAACTCATCAACTTCATGTCTTCAATATATTAATTACATTATACTTTATATATATTTCATTTCTCCCTATCTCATAATAATTAATCATATCATTTACTATATAAATCTTTGCTTCCATATTTCATTGTTACTTATCTCCATAATTCCTATAAAATTTTATTTGACATGAATATCTCAAATTCTATATCTTGATTTAAAAAAAACTTTCTTTCCTTTCCACCTCTTTTACTGTGTTATTCAAATGATAACGAGCCTGTCCTTCCTAAATCCTACCTGTTCTTATTAATAAGTGTGAATTCTGTTTCTTATCCCCTCTACCTAATAAATTCTTACAAAATTTCTTAATATTATATTATCGCTTTTATTTCTGTCTGTCTTTGATATTATATATTTCTTTATAACAAAATGTGTCTCTATTTGTTTGGTTTTTTTAATCTATATAGCTACTCTAACTTTCCTTATAAGTTAAATGTGAAGTTACTTTACTTTTACTTAAAATCATTTATAAGTTTTTCAATAATATATTTTTTTTTTATATTTTATAGATTCTTAACTGCGATAATGGAAACAATCTAGATGTATCCTACATATAAAAAAATTGAAAGCCTTATATCTACCTAGTATCTAATATTTTATGTTACATGGAAGTGCTACTTATGCAGAACATTGGAATCATTACATCTACCTATAATAAAAAATTATCTATAATTGTATTATTTATTCTTAATAAATTCCCTATTTAAGTTCATTTTGGTATCCTTTTCCTGTCCATTCCATTATTTTCTTGTTTCCAAAGTTCATTTCAATTCTCATGTGATACTATTTAATATGCTATTCTTTTTTTCACTTTTTTCTTATGTTCTACTCTCGTTGTTTGAGTCTCAATGTTTTTCTGTAGCTTCTTTCCGTTCTCCATTATATCCTTTTTAATTTTGTAGTCCCATATCTCATTAATTTCTTTCCATAAATCTAAAAACATTTGTGCTTCAAATTCCTCCATATCATTCATTTCATTCCTTATTATTTTCATCAAAACATTTGTGTGGATTATATTCATTTTGTTATCCCATTTTATTCCTGTTACTACATTATAAAATTTTTCGGAGCACCCTATACCTATTTCATGATTTCTTATATTATCTTCTATTTCTTCCACTGTATTAATTAATCTTCGGTTCATTTCTTCGACTTCTTTGTTATAATATCTATCCATTATTCCACTTCTTCTAGCACCTTTGACTTTTGAATTTTTTATTCTCCCATCCAAATCTGTAATTTCCTTATTCCCCTTTTCTTGTAAATGCTGCTTGATCTCTTCAATAGCTAGTTCTTGTAATTTAAGGTATCCTACTTTTTTCTCCTTCATTTCTTCTGTTCCCTCTGTAATATTTCTTAATACTTGATTATTCTCCTCCATATTCTTATTTTCCATTAAACTTTCTATTTTTACCTCACCTACAATATTTGTTAAATTATTAACTTGTTTTGAAACTCTCGTTTGGATAGTTTCTGGTTTCATATCATCAATTTTCTTTTCTAATCTCTTCATGTTTCCATGGATATTATTGATGTCTCCTCTAATTTCTTCTTTCATTATGTTCATATTTTCCTCCATTTTATTCATATCTGTTTTCCTATTCTCCTCCATTTTGTTCATATCTCCATGCATTTTATCCATCTTCCCATTTAAATCTCCCCTCATATCAGCAAATAATTGTTGCATCATGACCATCATTAAATCATCCCTACTTGTACTTGTTCTTCCTTGTTTTTCTTGTCTCTCTTCTATCCTATCCTCTTGTTCTACACCTTCTTCATCTCCTGTCGTATTTTCTTCCGATGCATGTCCTTCAGCTTGCTGACCTTGGATCAGATATTGGACCTGAAAATCTCCCATTCCATGGCTCCTCTCTTCTCTTTCCTCTTCTGATCCGCTATCATTTCCGACCTGTTTCCCGTCTCTCAATACCATTTTCTTGCTTTCCATGATTTATTTATTTATTATTAATTAAAGCAATTTAATTCTTTAAATTTTCTCAACGTTGGACTGACAATTTTATAATTATTTGTTTAATAGCCCCACGTTTTGGGACGCCAATTTCTTATTGAAAATTTATAAATTGGATATTTTAATAGCCTCACGTTGGGCCGACAATTTATAATTGAATGATGATAATTATAATTTATGATAATTTTATGGATAGCTCAGATTATATTATTTGTTTATTTTATTATAGTTTTATATTTTATCGGAGAACATGAGAAACTTCTCTCGTTGGGTTCTGGATATGATAATCAAAGATTGAAGAAATACATATACATAATCTTACCTTTTAATTACAACCTCTGAAAGAAATAATATCTATTAAGTAAAACGATTGAAATATGATAATAGTGATATTGATACTTTAACCATAGATGTAAGAATAAAAGAAAACCAACACATTAATGTAAATATGTTTAATAAATGAATTTCAATTTTTAATCTGATTAGAACAAAATAAAATATTTTGTAACTGTTAATTTATTTTGCACATTTATTCTTAAGGAATTGTGCCACCCTATATCATACATACATTCTTGGAAACAAAATGATATAATTTCTGCGTCGGCGCTATATCTCCAAACGCATGCGCTGCTACAGTATACATGTAAGAAAGAAGTTTCCTTCCATACACAACGTTTATATTCAACACACTGTTAGCGTGTCTGTGATGAAAATTGTTGGTTATAATTTATAATCAATTACATATAAGTAATACTTTATAAACTATATGTGTACGTGTATTTAAAAAAAAACAAGAAAGTGATAGATGAAAGTTATGCATGCAAAAGCTGAAAATAAGTAATGAAATAGAATTGAGCACGCATGATGTACGTGATATTTTACGAGGATAAATTTACAACAGGTGAGTTTCAATATTATCTTAAAATTATAATTCTCTATAGATGAATTTTATAATGCATTATATGTTACTGTTCTTTGGCCTTTTTATATGATATATATCAATTGAATGTTCTATTGAATTTTGAGTGTACACTTTAAAATGTTTATTGGAATTCCAAATAGATTTAATCAAAATACACAGACCTTATCTTTCTTGCTATTACTGCCGGCTGCACTTACATCTTCCAAACTTGCCGATATCTCCTTAGAGATATGCTCCTACGGCACTCTTTAGTACTTACACAGGATCTGATACACTTATGATTAGTTTGTCATAAAATGTTTATATAATTTTAACTTTTAACTGTTTTTTAGAGAAAATTTTTGCAGAGAGCAATCTTACAGAGACGCATCCCTCATCACCATTCTAAATCCACTCATTTGTTTTTCAAAATCAACAACTATCCCAGCTTCACTAGTCCATAGCACTCTTATTTGTTTTTTTTATCACAGAAATTGTTATTCTCCAGTCTTTTAGTGACTATTTTGAAAAAACATAAATTTATTGTCCTGGAGGGTATTGACACTGATTCATTTAAATCTCTATCGTATTAAGGAATTTTAATTAAGTCCTTCTTTCCTCTTACAATAGTCCATTTTCTTATATTTACCTTGTTTAGCTAATTTACAAAATGTTTATTTTTACAAATATTACAACCTATATTATTAATTAACCTATATGTAATTGATTCTAATTTAATTTTGCGTCTTGTTTGATATTTATTATACATATACTCCTTATTATTTTTGTTTTTGTAATTAAATTTTATATCTATAATCTATAAACAATGATTTAGGTTGGTATTGAAAAATTCCCTAGCATGACATTACTTCCTATAAATATTCATTTCCTCAATATGTTTGGGGCTGTGTTCCAACTATCTTTCCCATCTAGTTTCAACCCTTTTCAATGAATGAATGAATACATGGTATTCTAAATTTATGCTACTACAAAAATAATATGTAAATAATGTTAAATTATCGTTAGACTAATTATTCTTTTCTCTTACTTTAGGTTTCAAGCTATTGTGTGACATTTCATCCTGCCGAAATTGTTATGGCTGTGTTCAGTGCAATTCCGAATTCCATGACTTTGACAACCAATCAGAATTACTGGTACAGGTAATATTTACTCTTTAATTAGCTAATATAGTGTTGTAATTTCTATTCTTCATCCTTTTCAAAATTTCACATCAATATATTATCCAATCTATACATATTTCAATCTTTTTATATTTTAATCTTTGACTTTTTATTGAGTTTATTCTAATGGTTGTGTCTACTGACACTTCTTACGTTGCAATAAGACTTGTTTATTATGTTTGTTTATTTCATTATATTTACAAAACTAGAGGATTAGTTCAATATATATATATATATATATTATAATGGATTGTTATAGTTGTATACTTTGCCGACAATACCACTATAATTGTTATATTATCAATTTAATATATTCAACTCTAGTATAGCTAGCTCAGTAATGAAATAAAGAAAAAATTTTATGTATTTATATATTTAGGTAGAGAGAATGAGAAACTCTTACTACTCTTTGGGTTCCGGAAGTGATTTTAACTCTTTATCTCCAACACTTTATATATGAATCATTCAAATAACTTTTACTATATTTTATTTTATATTATGTGGTGCGCCTATGGATAGAAAATTTCAATATATCAATCGATTCCAAATCTCACAGTAAGAATAGATGATTAGAAGTATTCAGTAGAATAATCGATTCCAAATGTCACTCATATCAGTTGAAGTAATATATATATGAAAACAATGATTTCATGAATACATTTATTACTACACATATATTATATGAGTCAAGAAATATGTATTATCAATTTAAACAAAGTGATGAAATCTTATATGCTAATATAAAATTATTAAGTCGAAAAATGAAAATTGTTCGATAGAAATGGTAAGTACTTAAGTTTCTGTTATCAGTTTTATCAGAACCTTTTTTTTTTAAATTTTAATAGTTTCAGATTCTATTTCTTTTGACTTTTACCATAGATGTACATCTGTAACCTAAATGTTGGTACCAACAAAGACAAATTAAACACTAACCTGATTCACAATCCACTCATCTTCCTTTCTTGAAGAGTTATCTTCCCAAAAACAAGCTGTGTACAGGTCCGTCGACCTTATAATGCTTCTTTACAGGATTTCTTATTTCAGGAAACAAATATTTGTGATTTCTATTAGTTTCTAGCTTCTTAGATTTAATTGCTCTATAATGTTTATTTCAGTAACTTTCCATTAAGTATCATCTCCAATTGAATTGATTGAATTTTAAATATTCATTTTATTCTGACATCACCTCCAATAACTTGTATGTCTTGTTTCATCTATTGTATGTAGCTTCTTATATCTTCATTTGTTTGGACCTTTTTAGTACAAATTTCTTAGTTTTTATCTAAATTTCTTATAATTTTATCTCCAATCCTCTATTTCATCTCCGCATCTCAAAATTCTTTTTCAACAACCACCCGCCTTTCTTTTTATTTTTCGTTGCTATCCGAAATCATAAATATCTTGATTTCAGATTCATTTTCTAATTCCTAATATATAATTACAAACCATAAAATTCACATCTTTCTTGGCTCAATAAATATAGATTTCTATGGTTCTGCTTCTTTTTCAATTTATAACCTTATTCCAGTCAATTTATAAAATGATTTTTTTTGACATTTCTGACATTATTTGATATATATAACCAAAACTCTCTAAATGTTGAATAATTAAGTTATTACATGTTTATTTATTGTATCTATTATTAATGTTCAATGAATATTTTTAGAATATGGATTACATGTTTCTTTTAATTAAGGAATTTTGATTTATAACTTGTTATTTATTACTTACAATGGATTGTCGATATGCTTCTTAAATGAACTACTGTGTTTAAAGGTAAGTTTTATCCTTTTTATTCAAATTTCTTATTACTATTGCTCATATATTGTATTCCATTATGAATAGATTACTTCATCAATAAATTCTTTTGGTATCATATTAAAGATATTGAATCAAATGTTCCAAACTTCAATATATTTGTGAGAGTGAGAATTTCAAATATACTTCCATCTAAGTAGTGAAGAACTATCTCCTCTATATATATATTTTTTACTTTTATAAGGTAATAGATATTATGTATCCTGATCAAAATAGGTGCTAATAATTCTCTAACACTTATCAGATGATGTATATATGCTCCAGAATATTTTGTACATGTAAGACATATACATTTTTTTTAAATACTGCATTAAATCTTCTGTATATTGGAAATATTTTCATTAACCGATACTGGTTTATATAATTCTGTGTAGTATGCTGATATGAGTTATATTATTTTAGTTTCTGTGTTCTTGAATTATGTTCAAATCCCCTCAAATTTAAATTTTAAGAGTTCTCAATACCTTGAGATCTTCTTCACATTTAAATTTCCAATTTAAAATTAATTCTTTTTTTTTCTGGAGGCAAATCTAAATTTGTGTATTATCCTTCTTTCATTATGTTCTTTGAATACGGCGATTAATTTCCCAATCTATTATTATATCTCTAATACCTATCATATATCTACACTAAATCTAACTATTTATAAATTAGTAACATAATTTTATCTATTAAATAATTATCAACATATCTCAAAATTATCTTGAATCAAATTAAACTATTATTCCTAATTCCCATAAAACTTCTTAAATCTACTATATCTATTGAAATTTCACGTAACGTACTGTTATTTGTTATTCTAAAATTCCCTATATACATGTTGATCAATTTCTTCTATGATCTGTAATATTTCAACTCTCTTTTATTCTACTCTGCCTAAACAACTTACATGGAACTGGATATGATTTTACTTTAACATTTCTCAGTATTCTTCTCCTTTATTACATCGATATTTTAGTTAAGCAACCCTTAGTTCCTTCGAAATTCTTTTGTTATACGTCTTTAATAATTCATTTATAACTTCATAATATTCTTCATTACAATCTGTCCAATTACCATTACTTTTCACATCTTCTATTTATTCTATCTCACACTCATAATGGTTAGCCAGTCTAATTTCTTTTTCAATCAATCTTTCATATTTCATCATCAAACTCTTCACTTTCTCTTCATATTCCTTATTTCCACTCACTAACTCCAATTCTACCATAATTCCATTCCTCTTTATATTCCATAACTTCCTATTATCCTCTTCAATTGCCAATACTTCCATATTTACCTCCTCAAATTCAATTATTTTACCATTTAATTCTATCTATCTATTCAAAATCAATTATTTCCTTATATTTCATCAATTCATCAATAACTATGTCTGTTTCTAACTTCTTCATCGACTATGCTTACATATCAACTTCTTTTTCATCCTTTAATTCAATCTTTTGTATCATATATTTGCCTAGTTCATATAACTTCCGTCCGTTTGTTCCTATAAATGTAATTATTTCATCCTGTCCATCTATTTTGTTGCTTAATTTCATTTCTATTTTCATCGTCATATCTTCTATCAAAGTTTCTAAAATTTCTTCTATTCTCACAATACTTGTTGTCATAAATTTTATCTCCATTTCCATATATTCGTTTTTTATTTCTGTAACTTCTATTTTTATTTCCATAATTCATATCAACATGTCTATCATTTCTTCTATTATCAATCCATGTTCATATAATTTCTATTTAAATATGTTTCTAAATATTACTTGTTAATCATAAACCTTTTATGTACACATCGTTTTTATATCCATTGTTTCGCATGTACAATTCCTTTTCGTTTTCCAGATTTCGTTCCCATAATCCTGTCATATAATTCAATTTTATTTTCTTTTCCTAAACTTCGTCTTATTCTCTTCTCTTATTGTTTGATTCCCTATTGGTTTCTGTAACTTCTTTCTGTTCACCACCATAATTTTTTTAATTTTGAAGTCCCATATCTCATCAATTTCTTCCCATAAATGCATTGAAATTTGCATCTCAAATTCTTCCATCTCATTGAAGTTGCTTTTTATTATTTTCATATCCACCATAATCTCAATTCGATTTCTTTCATTTTCAATTCTCTTAATAAATATTCTTGGATCAATTATTTTTATGTTTCTCTTAAGTTTCACTCTGATTTCACCATTCTCTGTGTAAATTATTGGTTCTTCAATTAGTCTTATGGTTTCATCTATTTCTTCCTTAGTTTCTTGTAATCGTCTGTTCATTTCTTTTAATTCCCAATTAACTCATTTCTCTATACTTTCTCTCCTTTTTTTACACGTTCCCGTTTCTTCTTCTATCCTTCCATTTAAGTCATTAAATTTCTTATTTAAATTCTGCTCATACATTTGCATTATTTCCTCATTTGTTTGTTCTTGTACTTTTATAGACTGTATTTCTTCAATTGTATTCTCATTTTGTTTCTTCACTTCTACTTGAATTGCTCCTGATAAATTTTCTTCTAGACTTCTTCCTAGTTCCTGAACTTCTTCTTCTACCTGTTTTTCAATTGTTTCTCTTATTTTAATTCTATGTTCCTGAAGTTCTACTCTCAAATTCGTATTTTCTTCTTTTATATCAATTTTAATTTTATCTATCTGTTTTCTAAATTCTTCATTTTCCTCCCTAAGTTTCTTAATTTCCTTCAAACCTTCCATCTTCACCTCTTCTATTTTCTTTTCCATCCTGTTCATGTTTCCATTTAAATCATTCATGTTCCCATTCATCTTGTCCATCTTTCCATTCAAATCTCCCCTCATATTATCTATCTTCCCATTCAAATCTCCGCTCATATTATCTATCTTCCCATTCAAATCTAACCTCATATTATCTATCTTCCCATTCAAATTAATTAAAAATTCCATTATTTGATCTCCTCTGCTTACACTATCCTGCCTGTCTTGTCTACTATCCTGCTGTTCCCTTGATTCTTCACTTTCTTTATCTATTAAGGTTTGTTCCTCTACATCTGAATCTCCCATTCCACGTCTCCTTTCTTCTTGTTCCTCATCTGATCTGCCTTCCACACCTATTTGTTTTCCGTCCCTAAGCATCATTCTCTTTGCCATTTTAATTGTATCTAATTCTAATGTTTTTAAAACCTTCTTATCACGAAAAAATCTTAATTTGCCCCACGTTGCGGTGACATATTTATAATGGATTGTTATAGTTGTATACTTTGCCGACAATACCACTATAATTGTTATATTATCAATTTAATATATTCAACTCTAGTATAGCTAGCTCAGTAATGAAATAAAGAAAAAATTTTATGTATTTATATATTTAGGTAGAGAGAATGAGAAACTCTTACTACTCTTTGGGTTCCGGAAGTGATTTTAACTCTTTATCTCCAACACTTTATATATGAATCATTCAAATAACTTTTACTATATTTTATTTTATATTATGTGGTGCGCCTATGGATAGAAAATTTCAATATAGCAATCGATTCCAAATCTCACAGTAAGAATAGATGATTAGAAGTATTCAGTAGAATAATCGATTCCAAATGTCACTCATATCAGTTGAAGTAATATATATATGAAAACAATGATTTCATGAATACATTTATTACTACACATATATTATATGAGTCAAGAAATATGTATTATCAATTTAAACAAAGTGATGAAATCTTATATGCTAATATAAAATTATTAAGTCGAAAAATGAAAATTGTTCAATAGAAATGGTAAGTACTTAAGTTTCTGTTATCAGTTTTATCAGAACCTTTTTTTTTAAATTTTAATAGTTTCAGATTCTATTTTTTTTTACTTTTACCATAGATGTACATCTGTAACCTAAATGTTGGTACCAACAAAGACAAATTAAACACTAACCTGATTCACAATCCACTCATCTTCCTTTCTTGAAGAGTTATCTTCCCAAAAACAAGCTGTGTACAGGTCCGTCGACCTTATAATGCTTCTTTACAGGATTTCTTATTTCAGGAAACAAATATTTGTGATTTCTATTAGTTTCTAGCTTCTTAGATTTAATTGCTCTATAATGTTTATTTCAGTAACTTTCCATTAAGTATCATCTCCAATTGAATTGATTGAATTTTAAATATTCATTTTATTCTGACATCACCTCCAATAACTTGTATGTCTTGTTTCATCTATTGTATGTAGCTTCTTATATCTTCATTTGTTTGGACCTTTTTAGTACAAATTTCTTAGTTTTTATCTAAATTTCTTATAATTTTATCTCCAATACTCTATTTCATCTCCGCATCTCAAAATTCTCTTTCAACAACCACCCGCCTTTCTTTTTATTTTTCGTTGCTATCCGAAATCATAAATATCTTGATTTCAGATTCATTTTCTAATTCCTAATATATAATTACAAACCATAAAATTCACATCTTTCTTGACTCAATAAATATAGATTTCTATGGTTCTGCTTCTTTTTCAATTTATAACCTTATTCCAGTCAATTTATAAAATGATTTTTTTTGACATTTCTGACATTATTTGATATATATAACCAAAACTCTCTAAATGTTGAATAATTAAGTTATTACATGTTTATTTATTGTATCTATTATTAATGTTCAATGAATATTTTTCGAATATGGATTACATGTTTCTTTTAATTAAGGAATTTTGATTTATAACTTGTTATTTATTACTTACAATGGATTGTCGATATGCTTCTTAAATGAACTACTGTGTTTAAAGGTAAGTTTTATCCTTTTTATTCAAATTTCTTATTACTATTGCTCATATATTGTATTCCATTATGAATAGATTACTTCATCAATAAATTCTTTTGGTATCATATTAAAGATATTGAATCAAATGTTCCAAACTTCAATATATTTGTGAGAGTGAGAATTTCAAATATACTTCCATCTAAGTAGTGAAGAACTATCTCCTCTATATATATATTTTTTACTTTTATAAGGTAATAGATATTATGTATCCTGATCAAAATAGGTGCTAATAATTCTCTAACACTTATCAGATGATGTATATATGCTCCAGAATATTTTGTACATGTAAGACATATACATTTTTTTTTTAAATACTGCATTAAATCTTCTGTATATTGGAAATATTTTCATTAACCGATACTGGTTTATATAATTCTGTGTAGTATGCTGATATGAGTTATATTATTTTAGTTTCTGTGTTCTTGAATTATGTTCAATATATATATATATATATATATATATATATATATATATATATATAGAAACATATATTAAATTTTTATAGAAAATTAAATACATATTTCCACTATTGCGTAAGACTCACGCTTCGAGTGCCTCAGGGCAGACTGGTTTTTTTTATAACAGAAAGGTCACTGCAAAGTATTACTGCATCTATTGTTGTTGTAAACACTTAAAAAATATATATTTGTTTGTTATTGTTTATGGTAATGGGGTGCTAGCTCTAGACAAGTAAGTCTCTCCAGCTATAATGTAACACTTTTGTATAATTCGAACATTGTCTCTGTTCTCCTTTCTTCTTCTACAACTTCTATATGGTTAACAGGAGAGGCTATTAAAGGTGCATGCGGAGAGAATGTAATTTATAACCTTCTTCCTTGCGTCGATTTCTTTTAGTAGTAAATTTATTTGTATCCCCGTCAACTTTCTTGTATTGCTATTACACCTATAAACATATTGCAGCATATTGTTAAACACAAGACAGCAACTGTTTTACAGACTTTTTAACAACTTTGCCCACGTTTTTGCAATCGACACAGAGTATAACGGAGAATTCTGGAAGTACAATTTACTATCTTGTAGCAGAGTTATACAATCTTCTAAAGGAGTATAGCCTTCTACATGGAAATTTCCAATAGAGTAGTTGTGGATAATGTAGGCTGACGACGATAGATAGCAAGACAAGGTAACTGTATTACCGACACCTGGTGGATAATGTAGGTTGACGACGATAGATGGCAAGGTAACTGTATTGTCGACATCTGGTGGATTATGTAGTTTGGCCAATCAGACACGAGGACGCTAACCAACCAGAGAACGAGTTCAATCAGACACCAGGACGCTGACCAACCAGAGACGAGGATGCCCCGACTTGACTCATCCTCGCGGGGTTTGCTTCTTTTACACAACCCTGTATACCTTAACACCCTAATATTTTTACGACTACACCCTGTATAATATTTTACGACTACACATCGTCGTAGTGACGTACCTAAGATAATACCGTTCATTCAACATTAATCTGATTAATAATAACAAAGTGCCCTTATAAAGCAAAGTAATGTGGTTTTCTTACCTATATGATTTATTTGTACTAAGGCATGCTGTTTAAAATTCAATAATATTTTTTCTTCTATCTTTTTCACTTTACCGTATATTGTTCACTTTTACTCCAATCTGGTAATGCTGTTCACGATATCCATAATATGGTTTCCAATGCTCTTGTTAAATCCAGGACTGGTTATTTGACAAATAAATTTGTTGTATATTTTAAATCTTGCATTAGATGTGAGTCAAGTGAGGAAATCTTTGCCAACTGTTTTATCGTTGTTTACAATAACGTTGCACCTTTCCTTGTACTCTTCTTGGATGCAAAAAGTTAAAAGTTGTTTGTCGGAAAGTTTGGTATTCCTTTAAGTAGCCTATCGAGTTTAACGGCCGTCAATTCTACTTTGTATGGAACGCCTACAGGTTCTTTATGTTTCCTTTTAATAATTTCCAAATCTTCTCCGACTACTTCTTTTGTTCCAAGGGCAAGCGGTTTTTGTTAGTTAGTAAGAGGAAATACAGCTTAGCCTTAACACCGTGTTTTACAGAAACCAATTCGCCAAACTTTCCACGTATATAACTATTAAAAGAGCCACATATTTCTCTTTTAACAAGTTAAGAATTTCCATCACAGTCCTCTAAGCCGCATAACTTTACAATCATTATGTTGTCACGAAATTGGTTCTGTTATTGGTATAAGTCCATCTTCCAGCGCGTTTGATCGACTTCAATCTCACCAATAATACCAGAGATATGTGCTAGTGCCCTAATGGCATCTCTTTGCACATCCTGTATACGAAAATATTCTAACAATCATTATGTCTTTTGTTCCATAAAATCTGACGAATAATAGCAGAGATATGTACTAGTGCCCTATTGGCATCTTTTTTTTGCACATCCTGTATACTATAATAATCTAACAAATATAATGGTGTTTATTTGACTTCAATCCGACCAATAATAGCAGAGATATACGTTAGTGCCCTAATGGCATCTTTTTTGTACATCCTGTATACGATAATATTCTAACAATCATAATACCGTTTATTAGACTCCAATCCGATAAATAATAACAGAGATATGGGGGAAATGCCTTTCGTACGTGCGCAGAACATTGAAATGTGTCTTTTTCGGCCTATCTGTAATGGAAAACATGCGCAGTATACGGAAAAAGTAGCCTCGCTACCCCAACTACCCACGGCCGTTGTGGCACTCTGGTGAATAACAAATAGATATATGTTAGTGCCGTTATGGCGATGACGACGACGACAGATGGCAAGACAAGGTAACTGAATTACCGACACCTGTTGTAGGTTGACGACGACAACAGATGGCAAGACAAGGTAACTGTATTACCGACACCTGTTGGATAATGTAGGTTGACGACGACTACGATAGATGGCAAGGATTTGACGGATGACACATACGACGGAACACACACACGTCACATATGATAGATGAGACATTTGACGGATGGCCATACGTCACATATGACAGATGAGACATTTGACGGATGACGCATACGAGGGAACGCACATACGGCACATAGACAATGTGACGGCATAGGGTGTGGTCATGTTACGTCATAGGGCGTGGTCATATGCCGTCACAAAAGTTCCCACGCTATGTTAGGTCATTGACCTTTGACCCGGAAGTCCCCCAAACTAGGTCAAGGTCACGAAAAGTAGGTCAAGGTCACGAAAAGTAGGTCAAGGTCACGAAATTTTGGCAATTGGTCCAGGCCAGTCCCCCAAAAATAGGTCAAGGTCACGACGAGTAGGTCAAGGTCAGAGGGCGTGGTCATGTGACGTCACAAAAAGTTCCCATACGCAAGAGGCCCATACTCTACTAATGTCAAATTATGGCAGATCACGGAAAACGTAAACTCTGCGGTTAGATTTCAGTGTGCAAAAGCCTACTTTGGGTAGTGATCGTAGGAAAAATTATATTCAAGAGTGAAAGAGTGTTGCAAAAAAATGTATCAAATGGGACAAAAAATAAAATCATTCAAAAGCCGCTTGTGTACAGCTGAAAAAGTTGCAAACTCAGAAAATTACAGTTTTGTATTAAAATATGTAAATGATACATTTACATTTATTAAATCTCAAATAAAAACAATTACATCCCAAAGCTCGAAGATACACTTTGGAAGAAAAATTTTTATCATTGAGTCTTTCTAAAAATAGTGCCAAGGGATACAAACTCTTGAGTAAACTGTTTGCTTTGCCATCAAGAAGGACTTCAGACAACCTTCTCACCAAAATACCATAAGAGCCAGGCATAAATGAACATATATTTTTGTCACTTAACCTTCGGATGCCGGAGGGGGGTTCAGATGTACCCCACATACTGTTTTTTGGACGTATTTTTTGCATTTTGCTTAGAATCAAAAAATGCTGCTGAGTAATCCTCAGTTGGACCCTCATTTATCAGTACATATATCAAAAGAACAGTTTTTTCTTATTTTTTTTAAATAAATGTGAGAATAATTAGGTGGAGTACATTTTGTACTCCATTCGGCATCCATGTATTTTTTATTAGTCTTGAAAGCAAGGTTGACAATGCTGTTTCAGACAACGTAACTTTTCGTCCGACTCGTATTAGTTGTAGGCAAAGCCGACCGTTGCCGATGCGCTCATACGGCACGTACACACAGACATATTTATTTTAGTTCGTATTATTTGATACGCGTGTTGAGACTGTTACTCTTGTTTCGTGAGTCGGTGCTGCGATATGTCCCAGAAAAGGAAATTGGATTTATCTACAGAAACAGATCGTGTAACTGCCTTACAGTGGGTTGATGAGAGTGATGAGGGTGAGAACGTTTTATAAACAGATTCTGAGTGTTCTGAGTTAGGAGACAACATAGAAATTCAAGATGTTGAACCTGAGATTTGTGAGGTATGCTATTTTGATATGAACTTTATTGAAAAATGTACATAATATATCTACTTCTAGACTGATGAAGAAAATAATCAAATTGATGATAGTAATCCTACATGTATCAAAAAATGAATCAGTTTGGAACAGAAAGGCACCTAGACCCGCACGAACGGCAATGCAAAATATAATCACAAGAAAACCAGGACTCACTTCGACGTCAGAAAATATTTCTTCCCTATCCGATTGCTTTAAATTGTTTATTGACGCTGAAATAGTTCAAATTATTGTTGAGTGCACTAACCAAAAAGCTGATAAATATTATGAGGAATGGAACACTAAAAACCCTAACAAACAACGTTAATGGCAACCTGTAGACCATGTTGAAATGTATGCCGCATTTGGTATTTTGATCATAGCTGGGGCGCTAAAGGCAAACAGAGAACCTATTCACTTCCTTTGGACCAAAAATTCACTTTTTAGTAGGCCGATATTTCCTGCATCAATGGCGCGTGATAGATTTGTCAACATTTTACGTATTATACGATTTGATGATCTTACAACTAGAGCAGAGCGCAGAAAACTTGATAAATTGGCTGCTTTTAGAAATGCATTCGAAAAGTTTGTAGGACATTGCAAAGAACACTATTTGCCCAACTCGCATCTTACAGTTGACGAGCAACTAGTATCTTTTAGAGGAAAGTGTCCCTTCCGAGTTTATATGAAATCGAAGCCCGCTAAATACGGAATCAAAATTTGGGCTCTTGTGGATAATGACTCAACATATGCTCTAAACCTTCAAATTTACACGGGAAAGGAAGGAAATAAACCGGAAAGAGACCAGGGAAAAAGAGTGGTTCTCGACCTAGTTGAAGGTCTTGACGGTGGTTACGGAATAACAACTGATAACTTTTTCACCAATATTCCTCTTGCTAACGAGCTTTTGAACAAAAATCTGACCCTATGTGGAACCATGAGGAAGAACAAACAGGATATTTCTCCAGTTCTTGTACCACATCCTTCAAAAACCGAGAAGTCTTCCGTATTTGCATTTCAAGATAAATATATCTTAGTTTCATATGTTCCTGCTAAAAATAAAGACGTCATTCTTCTCAGCACTGAGCACCATGATGACAAAATTTCGGGAGAAGAGACCGATTATGAGCCAGAAATAATTCTACATTACAATGACACAAAAGGCTCGGTTGACACCATGGACAAAATGGTAAATGAATACCCGGTGAAAAGATCGACCAAATGGTGGCCATTTGTTTTGTTCCAAAATACAATTGACATTGCTTGTCTAAATGCATTTGTGTTGTGGATAACAAAAAAACCCCAGCTTAGTACAACTGCTACACATAAACGCAGAGACTTTTTACTAGACATGGGACAGCAACTTATAAAACCCTATGTTGAAATACGACTACAATCGGGTGTGACGTTTCACAAACGTATACTAAATGCAATGTATGATTTTATAGGCACCTTAGATCCTGGACCTAGTACAAGAATCGAGGGCAATCAGAAATACATGGGAAGGTGTGTACTCTGCCCTAGAAAATATGACAAGAAGAGCAGAAGTAAGTGTGACAGATGCAGAAATTTTGTTTGTCCTGATCATCATGTAACTACGAAATCAAAAATTTGTTCAAAATGTAGTTTATTGGATCCAGAGTTTTCTAATTAACTTCCTAATGTAAAGTATTATTTTTTGTATTTCTTGATTATATTTGTATCGAATTTGTTATTAAAATTATATTCAAAAACAAATATTGCTTTTTTATTATTTAGATATAAGTAATAATGAAAATATAGAATATTTTGAGAGTTGTAAAGCAAAAAAAATGTGGGGTACACAATGTACCCCCTCCGGCATCTTCGCAGATGCGCGACCCTCCGGCATCCGAAGGTTAAAAGCAAAATAGAAAAAATTATAATGGTGAATGAAAAATTTTGTATATTGATTTTTGATGAAATGGCTATTAGCAGTCAATTCAGTTACCAGAGGGCAAAAGATATTATAATAGGGTTACAAGATGATGGTTCTGAAAGAAAAGCTGTTCTGGCAGATCATGCAAATGCTTTTATGTTGAAGGGACTTTACAAACAGTGGAAGCAAACATTAGGTTTTACATTTAGTGAAGGCCCTCATAATTCCAGAGTTTTAAGAAATCTACTGAAGACTTTCATTGGCAAATGTCAAAGTATAGGATTGAAGTATCAACAGTTTGTGTCCAAAACGAAAATAACGTTGGAGCTATTAGACTGTTGTTGAATGAGACAATGGAGGAATATTTAAGAAGAAATGAAGAGAATAGAAATTTTGGTTTTGTTGTAAATAATCAAGAAATTATTCCTATATTTGACGTTCCTCATATCTTCAAGTGCTTGAGAAATAATCTTTTAAAATATGACTTACATTTTAAGCAAAATGGTCAATCCAAGATTGCCAAATGGAACCATATCATTCAATTTTATGAACTAGATAGTGAAGAGCCGAATTTTAGAATATGTTCAAAATTGACAGATTCCCATATATATAGAGACAAAATTAATAAAATGAAAGTAAAACTTTGTACTCAAGTATTTAGTCACATGGTAGGATGTCTTATGAAAAGAATTTCTCAATGGGGTAAGCAAACATTTTTGCTTAACTGTACAAGTCTTTTTCTCGATATCATTTTTATTAATATTTTTTTTTGTAGTGCTTATACTCTTATGAACATGTGCATTTCAAAACTTAATTGGTTGAATAGACTTTCAGAAAGGAAAATCTCATTGTCAGAGACGCCTACATTTTAAATTATTTCTTTTATTTTTGTGTATTATAGTAGAAAATACATCATTCTGTTTTTGGTATTAATTATTTATTACTGATTTAAGTTGATTGCTAAAATATTCCTAATCAACAAATAAATATTTGAGGTGTGTTGACTCATTAAATAAGATAAAAGTTGACGTGTTCCACAACTAAAATTAGCAAAATTTAAGTTAAAATTGAAGTGGTCAAAAAATTCCTAATAATCTTATAACGAGAAAAACCTACAAACCCTCACAGTGCTCGTTATAGGTATGCGGGTTGTCTCACGTGGTACAACCCGTGCTCGCCAGTCGACTAGCTTCGAGTCGAAGAAGGGGTGGATTCTTCAAAAAATTATTGAGCATACAAAAAGGGCGCCAGAGAAGTTTCGGCAAGCACCCAAGACTTCCTAAGTTAGCCCACAACTCCTCGGTGGGTTAACAACACACACTACACACTCCAAAGGTTAAACTGATAGGTAAATTATCAAAAGTAAATAAAAGTCAGCAAATACACCCTGATTGAAATTTTAATTAGTCTTGGTGGACCAAAGGTCTCTTTTCAAATATTTAATACAATATCACTACCAAAAAAAAAATATTACAAATAACGTCTGAGCTCAGCTGAAGGCTGTAATCTCAGGGTGCAGTAGAGCTGAGGGCCCCAAACTACACCGATGTCTCAATTCAAAAATTCTAGAGAATCGACCAAATTGTTCATGTACAATATTCCAAAAATTCAACGATAATATATATATATATATATATATATATCAAAATCACCAATGTATAGTTACAAGGGTTCACACTTCCGCAATTTATACCAGTATCAATATAAATATAATAATTGCATAAGCCAGAAATTTAAATTACAACGAGTTTAGCGTTGCTGGAGCAAATACAACTCAAAATTATATACGGCGCAAAATTATATACATGAAACCATTAGAAATAGGTAAAAACTACTAAATATCGCAATACTAGGTACGTACCAAGTGTTCCAGCGTATCTTAATCTATGAGCAAGATTTCAAAAAAATTTTAAATACAAAATTCAAGTATAAACGAGATTATAGTAATTGCCGCAAGAAAAAAAGAAATAAAACTTAATATAAAAAAAACGGTAATATGTGAAGCATAGATGTGAATTTACTACTGAGTTTGAAGAAATAAGAAAAGGAAAACTGTTAACTTATCCTTTTCCGGCACCAAAACAGGAACTGAAATTTCTCCAGATTAATCCAGACCTCCTGGAACTGGTCTCACTGACCCATTAAATTCCAATCAGCGATTTAATGTCCATATACCAAAACCCCCCTTTTTAATGAATCCTACAGCTAACGCCGTCTACGGGAATTTTCCACGTGGTTTCCTAAATCTACCAATTCTACTGGTATTCTTTGGTCATCGGCACCCCCTGGATCAGTATATTATTGGTTCAGACCTTCGATCTGTTAAATCGAGCGATATTTTCTTCCCCTACGTAGAATTTATCAGGGTTTTCCGTGAAATAACGTTATGGCTCCCAGAGCACATGCAAATATCTTTTGTTGAAATGATGTGTTTTCACCTTGACGGCAATTGGAGGACTGAAATTTTTAACTCCGTACCGATAGCGCTGTGACTTCTCTCAGTCGACAGGTTAGCAAAATTAAATTTACGACGGCTCGGCGAATTTTTCGCGTTACAATCTTTTCCAATTTATGGACACCCTGTACATCTAATGTCAAATGTAAATACCTGAATATTATTATTTTCAAAAGCAGAGATTTTCATAAAGAATAACTTTTTTTCGTAAGACTGTCAATAAAAGTTTGCCAACTTCTTCAGACATACTGTATATAATAATAATAATAATAATAATAATAATTTTTCTAAATTCTTGAAATAACTAGTTTTTTTGTAAGTAGTAATGTATAAATAGTTTTATTTGAATTATAGCTATTAGTTGGTGTATTCTTTGTTTATCGGTACTAGGAACTGTATTCGTATTATAATATAATACAATGAAATGCTTTTGTGTAGTAACAGTTACATTTACTATAATGTATCAAAAGTTTTTTTAAATATACACATAATATTTTGTCATCCGTATAATAGTCTTTTTCTATATTAATTATCCATAGCTTTTGAGCAATGCTGAGTGGATATAACGGCACTAAAACGCCATCCAGTTAGTAACTACTAATCAACAAACATAAAAATAAATAATGAATTTGCATTCTTTAGTCCCACACATATTTAGTTTACTGGTTGTTGAAAATTTACAGTTAATTTGATTAATAAACAAAATTAGTAATTACAACTAAAATTTTTATAGCATTGTTATAGGTAACTATTGAGATTTGTGAATAAAGTTCTTTCTCTGCACTTCCATCTTTGTATTTATTGTTATAGTCGTAGATAAAGTATAGTATTCAACTTGCAGTAATGGTCATATAACTCCCGCAGATGAAGTTTGTAATTCATCAAGTTACATTACCTCTCGTTAAATAATATACTATTATTATAAACAAAAAGTTTGTGTCTATGTATAAACAAACACAGCTATTGCTTTGTTCTCATAAAGATTTTAAATATCAGATTTCTTTAAAATCATGTTGATATATTTAATGTTAAAATAAGGTGAAGAAATATGTCAATCTGATTTTAAACTAATCTGATATTTGATTTAAATTTTACTAGACTGTAGCTGCCTGCTGTCCATTGTGGCAAGGAGTGCTTTCACGATTCACGGGTAGATGGCAATACGTATATTTAAATACTTCGCAACACAACCGCAGCGAGTTGATGTCGCATAGGGCTGAAGACGTTTAACGGGTAGATGCCCTTCTATTCGTAGAGTAGTATTCGGTGAGCGAATTTCTGTGAAACTATACATACTAAAACCGCAGCACGTGCATAAAATGCCGGCTAGATCACGTCACAGAGCTCGGAATTAGTCAGTTGAGCATCGCGCATTGTGCAACTGAGTGAGAATATAGTGAGGTGTAAAAGTATACACAAGCAGAAAAATCATAGTAAATACTAATAGATAAATTGTATGGAAACAGTGTAATAGTGCGCAATAAATTTACAGTACGTATAATCTATAACATATTGCAAAACATCATTATACTATATTCAATTGAGAAAAACTAACCTAACATTTCTAAGATCCCAATTGCTTATGATATTTTTTGCTAGGAAATACCTGTCGTCGTTATCAGTCTGATACCAAAAATAGGTATACACGCACGGTAAAGTGTTTAATATTTATAGAACTAGTAACATGAATGCGGAAACTGTGAAAATTATAGATGACAGTATCAAAAAGGTCTTAAAAGGAATTCAAAGTTATAGAAGTGAGTTTCTCGAAGAAATACAAAAGCAGAAATAAAATGTGCAATCGTTTCACCAGAAAAGAGAGTCCCATTAAAAATTGAGGAGAAAGAAAGCTGAATCTGAGTTCTTCAGAAGGAAAACAAGGAGCTGAGAGAGAAACTAGAAAATCTCAATAGACAGCAGAGAAAACAGAACCTCATTATTTCAGGTCTGGAAAAAACGACGCACGAACTACAACCTCCGGATATCATAGATGAATTAAAATCTAAGATAGGAGATGAATTGAATGTATCGGATATAGATAACTACTACTCTCTGGGTGAATCTAAATTGGCACCTATTAAGCTAGAATTAAGTAAATACCACACGAAAAGAGATATCTTGAAAAATATAGCTAATTTGAGAGGTACTAAAATCTTTATAACAGAGGATTTCAGTATTTGTATGAGCTCTCGTACAAGTCGGTCGTGTGCATCGGTATTCTCGAAGCTTTCAAGTTTTGTTAAATAATTAAATTCCTATTAGAACAGTTTTTGCGGAAACTAAATTTAGAAGGAAATAACCAATTTATTTTGAAACAAATGGATGTCCATCAAGGGGTAGACCCCTCGATAAACCCCCCACACCCATGTCGGAAGATGATGAAACCCCTTTTGCAGGTTTTGAAAACAAAATAGGTACAAGTAATAAAAACTCAGAAATAGTAAGTAGATCCGATCCAATAATAATAAATGAATCATTTAATACACTACAAAACAAACAGGTAATTATGATAAGCTCAACAAAAAGCAGCCAGTTTATAAATATGGGTTAAATGACCTCGGTCCTTTCCATATTTATGTTGAAAATAGTGAAATTGATTCCAAAAGCAGGTTAAATGCATTGAAAATCGGAGATATAATTCTTTCAAACATTCCGGAAATATATAACAAAATCCAAAGTATAGACACGATAGGTCGCAATAGAATGAGGATAATCATGAAACAGAGCAAAAGTGCAAATTACCTTCTGGAAAATTGTGAACATAAAATATTCATTGAAGAAAATTTAAATATTTATATTCCCAAATTTATAATATTTAGACAAGGAGTTATTAGGGATATAGCATTAGACTTTTCCAAGGAATATGTTGAAAACAAAATAAAACAGTACGACTTCAATACCAAATTAGAAGTTACTAGTGTAAAGAGAATAAATAGAAAAGTTGCTAATAATGGAAAAGTGTAATTTGTGCCAACTAAATCATGTGTGGTAAACTTTAAAACACAATCTTTATCAAAATTCATCACAATAAATGAAGTTTTGAAGGAGGTGGAACCCTACCAACAAAAAGTATTACTATGTTTCAATTGTTTAAGATATTGCCATCTTGGCGGTCAATGTAAGAGTCATCCAAGGTGCAGTAAATGTCACAAACCTCATAATACAAAAGAATGTCAAGAACAAAATGTCATACCCAAATGTTTAAGCTGTAATGGCAATCATTTTACTAAAAACTTCAACGAATGCGATGAATTTAAAAGACAAAAACTAATAAAAAACTCAATGACAACTAATAATATAAATTATTATGATGCCAATTCCAAAATCCCCAAAATATCCTACGCAAATGTAGTCTCAAAAAATCTAAACATGCCATCCAACCCACAACAAATCCCCACTCAACCGGCTATTCAGCCTCATATACACTCCCAACCTAAAAATCACCGAGAAACCGCAAACTAACACGACGTTACTGAGCACCCACGGACATACTCACATCCAAGGGTACCTAATAAACGGCAGAGGCCCAGCAGCCCAGATCCAACTTTATTGGCTTGCAATGAAATCATCTCAAATCCCCGTACCCCAGGCCCAAACTTTAATATCCTAAATAATTACTTATATACTCAACATACCCATACAAGTAATCCAGTACACAATGAAAAATTAGACCAAAATGTAATCAAAACTCTTTTTGAAATATTTTACGAGTTATTAAATAAACTTAAAGAATCTAACAATATAAATGTGTCAAAAGAGAGCTTAGAAAATCTATTTAGTAATCAATTAAAACGAATTTTGTCATGTGAAACGTCAAATTCGCAGTCGTAAACAAATATAAATTTTTGCAATGGAACTGCCGATCGGCAGTATCCAATAAGGAAAACTTAGAATATTTATTACAATCAAATCATATAAATATCGCGCTCTTATCACAAACATGGTTCCAACCAAATAAATATTATAATTTTAAAAGTTATAACATAGTACGAACTGATAGAAATGATGGATATGGTGGAACTGACATACTAATAAAAAACAATATCTTGTTGAAAGAGGTTAATATAACAAATAATATAAACATTCCAAATAGTTGTATACAAACAGATTTATGTATTATCGAAAAAACAGTACACATAGTATCAGTTTACATAAAACCAAATACCTACAAAAATAAAATTACAAGAATGGATTAAATTTTTCAATAGTATACCAAAACCATTTCAAATAGGTGGAGACTTTATTTCTCACCATCAATCGTGGGGATGCGAATTTGACGATTCATATGGAAATGTTCTATTAGATGCCTTAAATCATTGTAACTTAGCAATATTAAACGATGGCTCACCCACTCTTGTTACAAGAGGTAGAGACAGCGCTTCAGATCTTACAATTTGTTCGCAAGAAATAACACAACACCTCAATTGGAGTGTTGTAAATGATACTCATGACTAAAATTACTTACCTTTAATATATTATTTCGAATCACCACAACAACACACATTTTCAAAATATAAAACATAACATCTGGATACCTGAAAATACTAACTGGACAAACTACCTTGAAACACTTGAAAATATGACACCTGCAACGTGCTACAACAAATTTTTGGAAAACATTAATATGGCAGCTGAGAAGACCATGCCAAAGAAAAAGACAAACTCAAATCCCCGAAGGAACCACAATCCGAAGATATGGTGGAACTCAACCTGTGAAGAGGCAGCAAAAAACAGAAAAGAGGCGTATATAAAATACAAAAATAACCCAAATGTCCAAAACCTTATGGAGTATAATAGACTGGAAGCAGTAGCTAAAAAAACATTCAAACACACCAAAAAACAACAGTGGTCTAAATACTGTGGAAGTCTAAATTCCTTAACAACAATAAAGGAAGTGTGGCAAAAAGTAAATTGCTATAAAAACAGAAAATAGCAAAATAAATTACCATTGGATGATAAAGCAGAATGGTTCCATGAATTTCACTGTAAAATTTCACCCACATGGGTTAAAGATATCAAAACAAGTCCAATGGTAATGACTTGCCGCAAAACTTGTCAACACTTACTAAACGACATAAACATGTGGGAGCTCGAACGAGCTTTAAAACAAACAAATAACTCTCCTGGCAAAGACAATATTACCTATTCGATGTTGTACAATTTACCACCAGGACACAAAAAATCCCTCCTGAAAATCTATAACCGTATTAGGACAAAACAACATAGTACTCCAACTAGCTGGAAGGAATATGTAGTATTGCCAATATTAAAACCAGGAAAACCCTTACACCACTCAAACTCATACAGACCAATTTCTTTAGCTTCATGTATCCTTAAGACCTTTGAAAGAATCATCAGGAATAGGTTGGAACAGTGGCTAGAAACAGAAAATATTCTCCCAAAAAGCCAATATGGATTCCGGAAATCTAGGTCCACTCTAGAAGCTTTGACAATGTTTGTCACCGACGTTCAGACAGGTTTCACAAATAAAGAAACAACAGTAGCAGCTTTCCTGCATATCTCCGCAGCTTTTGACAATGTTAACCTTGACATACCAACCCACAAACTGACTGATATTGGTGTTCCTACAGAGCTAGCAACTTTCTTGATCTCTCTATATTCAGAAAGAACTACATACATCAAAATAAACCACGACTTAAATTCGCCACGTCAAACGCAATCGCAGATAGGACTTCCACAAGGGAGTATATTAATCCCACTTCTTTACGTATTATATACCCTAGATATTGATTCTATAGTAAGAAATACAAATATTATCCAATTCGCAGATGATTTACTGCTCTACTCTACAAACAAAAATCTATATATTACTTTGGACAAACTTAGCACTGACTTTTATAATATTAAACAATGGATGTCGACAAACAAATTTGTATTATCTCAACAAAAGTCAGAAGTATGTATTTTTGCCAAAAATAGAAACATCCCACAAGGGCAAATTCAATTAGGACCCTATCGCTTTCCAATCAAAACCACGGTTAAATATTTGGGTGTTTACCTGGACCGCAAATTACTTTGGAAAGATTGCATCTACATTATAAAAAAATCTCAAAATTCAATAAATATCATCCAAGCATTCTGTCGTACTAAAGGGGGAGCAGACCCTAACATCGCCCTCCTATTTTACAGTACAATGACGAGATCAATTTTCGACTACAGTAGTAACCTTTACGGAACAGCAGCGGAATCTCATCTACAAAAAATAGAAACTCAAAAAAATCGATGTCTTAGAATATGTCTTAGCTATTTAAAATCAACACCAGTACATGTCATGCAAGTAGAGGCAATAGAGCCTCCACTATCCCTTAGAAGAAAACTAATCAGCGATATTTTCATAACTAAATTATTTGCTAAACGTGCTCAAACCATTCACTCCATACACAACCTTTCGATATTAGTCCTTATCCACCCATGTGGCAACACAAAAAACCTACGCTAACTGTGGACAGCTACACACGTATCGTAAGTACCAGGAAATTGTATTCTCTTCAAATACCCTTCCATATTATGCAGAACAACACCACCTTTTATTCTCTTCAAAAATGGAAACAAGTTACGTAAACCCAAACGGAAACAAATCAACCATTTCTGGCCAGAATACAAATATATATATATATATATATATAAAACAAGGTGGATATTTCGACCGTGGTTATTTATAAATTACAATATTTTGTTGATTTTGTACTGTAGCAATGAACAAAACCGACTATATTAGTAAAACGGAAGAATTATTAAAGGATACATCTACTTATACTAAATTAAATAAAGACCCTACTGCTAACATACAATTAAAGTACAACGATCTTATAAAATTTTTGAAATCTAATAACGAAATTACTGAGGAATTTGCTAAAAACCTTTTTATATATAATTCAGCGTTCCCAAAACTATATTGTTTACCAAAGATACATAAACAAAATGCTCCTCTTCGACCAATTGTTAGTTCAATCAACTCAGTTACGTACAACATATCTAAATTTGTAGCTGATATCCTCAAAGAGGTGTTTGAAAATTCTACTAATTATAATATCAAAGATACTTTTTCGTTTGCTGTTGCTATGAGGGGCAGAGTCATTCCAAGTGGCTACGTCTTGATATCCTTGGATGTTGTGTCTTTGTTCACCAACCTGCCGTTGGGTCTGGTAATAGATATCCTGCAGTCTCAGTGGAGTTTGATTGAGGTCTGCACCACTTTATCTAGGGACAGCTTTTTCACTCTCATTCGTTTTATATTTAATAATACTTATTTCAGTTTCAACAGTGAGTTTTATTCTCAAATATCCGGAACTCCTATGGGTTCGCCTTTAAGTCCCATTCTAGCTACTATAGTGTTGGATTATCTGTTGGATGAAGTGATTCCAACTTTACCGTTTGATCTTCCTTTTCTTTATAAATACGTCGATGATTTGATTTGTGCTGTACCTAATAGTCACATCCAAACCTGTGTGGATACTTTTAACGCTTTCAATAGTAGCATTAGATTTACTGTTGAAACTGAAACGAACCAACGAATACCCTTTTTGGACACGAGTGTGATTAGATTGGCTGATAACAGAGTTGCTCTGGATTGGTATCAAAAACCCACGGCATCAGGTAGATACCTTAATTATTTTTCGGATCACCCAAAAAATCAAAAGTATAATACTGTAATGGCTTTAAAAAACAGAATATTGCATATTTCTGATGACCAGTTTCTACAGAAAAACTTAAAACAATTGTGTTCCGTATTTATAAATAATGGGTATCCAAAACATATGTTGAAAAAGCTTATATTTAACTCAGACTATTATGACGGACCAAGGGACTTGAATGAAAAACAGGACACTATATATAGAAGGATTCCTTATGTAAGTTCTTTAACAAACAGAATTCTGTCCGTTTTCAAAGAAATTCCAAATATCAGGATTGCAAAATATACCCCATTAAAGATTTCTAATATATTTACGAAACTTAAGGATTAAACACCTATTCTTTACAGCACTAACGTTATTTACGAGATACCGTGTGGTCAATGTCAATGCACATATATTGGTCAAACATAACAATGGCTCAAGCAGCGTATAACTTTACTCCAGAGTGATTGCCGATTAGGCAAAAACAGATGTGCTACTGTGGAACACCATAAGAAAACCGGACATATTTTCGACTTTTCTGGGGTAAAGATTCTTGGTCACTCAAATAACTACAAGAGCCGCTTGTTTCTGGAAATGTATCACATAAAAAGACAACAAAAAAACAACATTAATTACAAAACAGACACTAATCAATTAAGTAACATATACTGTAACATTTTAAATCTGTTATAAACCTGTGTATCTTCATTGAGTACATTTCAAATGAAATGTTTTGCAGACATATATTCTTTCAAGTACTCTATTTACGATATTTTACCCTTTTCAGCAAAAAACTAGTATCAATTAGCAATAATTATTTTATATTTTATACATTAACGTTTTTAATCAGTACTGTTTTAACCATTTAAATGTTTGTGTTACTTGAGGACGTACTCTAATATCTGTAAGTTATTTTTACTTAATTGTGTTGTTTTGTGAGGTAATTTTAAATTTGTTATGTTATTTTAGTTCATTCCTGATGAAGCTATGAAATATAGCGAGATATTGAATAAATAGATGAAAAGAGTTTTATTAGTCTAGTGACCGCAATAACCCGAAAATCAACAAAATATTGTAATATATATATATATACAGATGGTTCCAAGACAAGCAAAGGATGCGGATGCGCCTTTTACGATGCTAGCACTTCCCATACGTCTTTGAAGCTATTTCCTAAAGAAACATCAATTTATACACTTGAAAATTATGCTGTGCTGTTCGCACTGAGATATGTTTCATCAACTAATATAAGAAATACAGTTATTTTTACAGACAGTAAAAGCCTCGTAGACAGGTTACAAAATATTCATGACTCTTCAAATTTATCCCATGTGGAATTAGAAATTCTAAAAGAACATCATAATATAAGACAACAAAATAAAAATATCATAGTGATATGGATAAAGGGTCACTCGGGTATAAAAGGAAATGAAATTGCTGACAGGTTAGCAAAATCGGCCATTTCTTCAGGAGAACCATTAACAATAGAATCCGTACCCCATTCCGACCTTAAGTGTGAATATAGGAACAGTCTGCTACTCGAATGGCAAAGAGTAACACTCATGGAAAGAACTACAAAAGCTGCCAAGTCAAGATTCCACGTAAGAGATGGTTCTATGGGATATCACATAGAGAATTCATTGTTACTCTAAATAGAATAAGATCAGGACATGCTATGACACCGCTATATAAACAGGGAATAGGTATAATTGAAAATCCAGCTTGCACATGTGGCGAACTTGGTGATTTAACCCATGTAATACTAGAATGCTCCCAATTCCAAGCAAATCTAAATACTTTCTATGAGGATTTAATAGATCTTAAAGCAAAACTACCTATATGTGTTAACCGAATTGTATTCAGCAACAACATGAATATTTTATATTGTCTTTATAATCACCTGAAAAGGTGCTAAATGAAATTGTAAAACCTGATACTAACATAAATACATAGTAAGCAATTTTGCGATTAAATATCTTGTAAGTGCGTCGACGAAAAAAAAAAGAAAGGAAAAAAAGGAAAAAAAATATTTAGAAAGAAAAAATAGATAAAAAAAGGAAAACAGAGAAAAAAAACGAAAGGAAAAAAACAAAAAAATATAAATAGATGCACAAGTACTAACAACATACGTAACATACTAACACAGAGAAGGTATATCTGCAAATGTTCATTGTTTACAAGAAAACCTTGTTTTTACATACTAACATAATTGTTTACAAGAAAACTCTGTTTAATAACTCGTTCGTAAAAACGGATTACAAATTAAATCTGGCTAATTGGTCTCTGCCAAAGCCACCCAACCACTTAAAAAAAACAGAGGATTTGACAGTAGTACAAAGGGGGGAGTTGAACGTTTTAAAAGGTTATTTAGCGCATCCCAGGAAAAACGATGTGAGCACCAATTGTTATATCCGCGGTAAAAAACTTGTTAATGTTAATCGACTTACCGTTGATAAACTTTTAAACAGTGACATTTCTGATAACAAAATCAAACGACCAAGCAATGATGATGAATGAGCCAGCCACTTCCGACTTGGAAACTTTTATTGCGAACGATAGCCAAAGGGAAAATCAGAACAATAAAATACAATGTACACCCAAATTGCCTACAAACGGAAATGCAGACACCATGAAACTGAGAAATTGTATACAAACAGTCAACTTATAGAATAATTCAAAAGGTAGCCCAATAAAGACTAGATCCAATAGCATAGCTATTCAAGAATAATTTGAGCTATCTATATATATTTGGTTATCTCTAAAGTAATTCTCTAGTTGTTGTTTTTTTCTCTTGTTTTTGTATGAAAAAATTATCTTTTGCATTTTTCAACGTTAACTCTCTATTTAATAAGTTTCATGAGTTTGAAACCTCAATTTTGCATGAAAAATATGATGTTATAGGAGTTTGTGGGACCTGGTTTAACAATAATGTTCATAATAATCTAGTACAGACAGCTGGTTATGATGTCATTAGAAATGACAGAATTCGTAGAGGAGGCGGAACGGCAATTTATATTAAATCTACACTGACTTGTAATATTTTGAATTATGGGAAATCTAACGATTTTGAACAATTGTGGATAAGCTTTAAAATATTGAATAAGAAGTTTGCATTTGGTAATCTATATAGGCCACCGAATAAAAGTAAAAATAATTTTATTTCTGTCATAAAAGAATGTCTTGCAGATATATGCACCCAGTGTGAGGGAACAGTATGCGGGGAGATATTAACATTAACATATTAAACAGTAATTGTAATTACGCGAATTATTTTCTAAATTATGTACAGTTAATAAATTTAAAACAAATTATTACCGAACCAACTCGAATTACAGCCACCAGTGAATCACTTATTGGCATAATTTTCAAAGGTAGGGGCGGGTGGGGACACATTGGACAGGGACCACGGTTCTTAGACTATACGGTTGCCTACTCCGACTAACCAATAAGAATCAAGCCCGCGATTACGTCACGAGAGTACATAATTTGAATCGTTGGCCATTCAACACATAGAGCAAATTATTTTGTAGGGTTCATATATTATCTCTCTAATACTTAGTTTCTTTTTTCTTCGGTGTATTCAGTGAAAAATAACCGCTTCTTTATTTATTTATATCCTAATATGCCGAAGAAAAAGAGAAAATGAGCAAATTGTTGATAATTATTATGAAGTAAAAATGTGATTTCTGTATTGAAATCAGTAATTAAAAAAACAGATAAAACAGACTAAATTTATTTGAAGACAAAATTATTGTAAAACAGTTCGTAAAATAACGTGTTAAATATATACAATTATCCGTTTTGTCTAATAGAGGTAAGTTGTCATAACTATAAATTAAACTCAAAATCTTAACGAAAACTCTTTTTTCATATTTTTGACAATTTCTCGAGATTCATCATCTATATCAACTTCCCGTTTTCTTTTATAGATGTCAGATAGTTGGTTTTTCAAACGATTGTTTAGATATTTAATTCTCCAAGACTCTAGACTTTTTTGTACAATTAGGTATTACCACAAATGGCCACACTGCAGCCTCTACCCCGCATTCTAAAATTGAATAAAAATGGTGTTTGAAACAACATGACGTTCAATAGAGACGTGATAAAGACGCTTCTATTTTCCGTAATACCATCTACATAAACAAGTTGCATGTTCATTCATCTTTAGATCGACCTATATAATTTAGGTTTGTTTGTTCATAGCTCAAACTATACAGCAGAAATCAAAGTTTGCAATAAAAAACAGAGTATTAGAAAAATATTTATTATAACAAAAAACGCTGATGCATATCTGTCCAAGGCACAATAATTGTCATGTTTATCTCAATATAACAGAAAAATAATTGATGTTTCCAGTATATATTATAATAAATTTAATACAAATGTATTATACAGAATCGACTGAATAATGTTAGCAGATATGGGGTGCTAAAATTTATTAACAAAACTTTAAACATAGTATATATGGCATTTCTGTGTTAATTTGATATTGACAAATACAATGTTTTTTGCATTTCCTACCACCTTTGCAATTGCCATGATGATGGTACAGTAGGTAGGGAAACTAGTTCTATAGGCGGCGTTGCATTAGAAGCTGATGTTGAGGGAATTTCTGATGGGGCTGAGATACCAGAAAATACCCTTGGCGATATTTGTTTCTTTTCAATAGCACCTAAAATTTTGTCATTTAAGTTGCATAGTGCTGAGTAACAATTTTAAAAAAATTAGATATAAGACCGCATTTAGTTATAATTGCTACCTCGCTTTAGCTTGTGAAAATTGGTATAAAATACATATTTTAGTTCATATTACAGTTTATATTGCTATTATATTTACCTGACAACTTTTTAATTTCCATGTGTCGTGGTCTAGAATATTTATTTTCCTCTTCACTATCCCTATCTTCAATAATTCTCCTAATTCTTTTTCTGGGTCCACTTAGAGTAGTTTCATTATCATCAATATCATTAATATCACTATTGACTTGAGCTTCTTTTTCTTTTCGAATTGCTTTGTCTAAATCGTCTACATAATACATTGTGTTACAAAAGAGTTAAAATCCTTTATCGAGCAATTAGTTGTAAGTAAATACAAGAAAATATCTTAGTAGCCAAAAGGGTCTAGACAAGTTCCACATGGCATTTAAAGAAAAACGTGAAATTATGCCATCATGTATCATGTGCTTATTTCTGGTATTTACTAAACTAAAACTGCATGTATGTAGTTGTAGTATGAAACTTACCGGTCTGAAAATATATTTTTTTGACTGCATATAATTTCCATATCTCGCATTCAACAGCGTGATCGTTTTCTAAAGCGCGCCGAAAGATTCTTCTATCTTTTAATGGCGGCCAGTATACCTCCTTTTTTAAAGGGTAAGCCAATTCTGACCGACCACTGCGATACTTTCATCGCCCGGTTCATCGAACTGAATAACACAATACATTTTCTTTTTCATAAAAAGCTCTACCAAATACAAATTAAAATTTCTCCGCCTGGACTTCCACTTTCACTCACTTATTAACGTAATAACGTAACCACAAATACAGAATCCATACAGAGTTTTGTTGGAACTCGGCAGGCTGTTACACTACAGGGACATGGGTTAACTGTGCCAGGGACCGTCAAAACTAAGTGGACCAGTAGAGTTAACGACAATTTACTGCATCTAAAGTTCTAAACTCAATTGGGCTACTGATTTGATACGGCCAATGGAACTGTTTTCGGTTTTCAAAATGGCTTCTAATTGTATTTGTATGCTTGGTTTCGAAAAGCGCCGTTGCCAAGCCCCCATTGCCCACACGACATGGATATCTTTTATAATTTTAATATAGGTTTACTGAAACATAATTAAATTTATTTCTGTAATTCTTGAAGTACGAATATACTTAAATTAAATTCCAAGGATTAACAATAATGATTCAATGAAACTTAACTAATTAGTATATTTTATTTTGCCTATTTGATGATGGTTATGGGAAGAAATATAGAAATTTATTTGCATGCGACAACATTGTAGTGTCGAACAGACTCGGACCAATGATACAAAGCGAACGCACGTGGGACAATTTAAAAACAAAAGAAGTATTAGAATGATTCTAATCTCTATTTATAGTAGAAATTTTACGTTTTATTTTTGTATAAGCTGTTTAATTAAGTACAAATTTAAAAGTTAAATAAACATTGGTAAATTAAGTTCAATTTTTTGCTGTCGTAAGTAACTGCTAATAATCTAAAATACATAAGCTCAATAGAGATACAATAATAATATGTAGGCAATAAGTAGATTTTTGTATTCTCCCATTATTTCAAGTAGTAATAAAATAAACACACCTGTTTTAATATTATTTTAAATTTTACGTCCTTAGAAAGACGTCGGAAAGACGTCATTATCATAGCCGTCCAGTTCACGTCAATTACAATGACGTCATATATACGTCGTTATCATAGACGTCCAGTCGACGTGCATTAAAATGACGTCTCACATACGTCACTTTTTGGTCGCATGACGTATGGGACCAAAAATGACCAATAATTGACGTCTTCATGACGTCAGTTACGTCATCTTGGCTACCTGCAGTACGCTTCACGATATGTCATGCGAGCAAATTAGCTCATAATACATATTTATTCATGGTATATAAGATGTTCTAATTGTTGAAAAACGTAGTTTTTGTATGAAAACTAGAACTAACGTATAAGCTAGCTACTAGTATTACTGGTAACATTAATTGAATATTTATATCCACTATTGACACTCACCTGAAGAAAAGCATTGATCCTCCTCCAGCAGCTACAGTGTTGATATCTAATTGTGGTGCTTGTATAGTGACTCCCGCTGTAGTACTTTCATAAACATGTTCATAAAGTCCTGCATATCTAGATACATCGGTAGAAGTACCGCCCATATCAAAACCAATTACCGGCCAATTGGTTTCCTTTTGCCAAGTAGTAACAGCATATCCAACGACCTAAAAAAATTAAATTATTTTAGGAGAGGAGTTAAAGACAGTTTAAATTGCGAAAATTGTTAATCAATAAATTGTTGGAGACATATAACTCAAAAAGTAGTCTGTGGCTTACTTTCAACGTTTTTTATTCGCCTAGTATGAGACTTTTGAAAACATGATTGGTTGCATTGATAATGGAAGGAGAAAAATTGAGAAAGTGAAAACTGAAGAAATCAAAAATGCAAGAATTTCGACGGTAAATATAGAATAAATGGAAGACAAGAAGTACCTACTATTATAGTTTTCCGAGGACCAAATAAAAACACCAAAGAAGGAAACAAACCTGCTTTATTACATGAGAAAGTACGTAAGGCTAAAAACCCGGTAATAATAATGAAGGTTTATCTGCAAGGGTTGACAATAATAATAAGAGGATCATAGAAAGTTGAAGTAATAATGAATCTAGACTCAGTCAAGAAATGAACTAAAAATTGTGAACTAAGACATTTTGTAAAAAAAGATATAGAAAATAACATAGCAAATAACATACAGGAATCATAGGACAATGGAAGACTATGTTTTAATGAATGAGTTGCTACTAAAAAATTACAGATATAAAAATAAGAAGAGTATCAGAAATGATAACTGACCACTCTTTATTACAGATGGAAATTAGATGCGTGGCAATAGGGATGCTACAAAATTGCTATCAACTCTGGCAGAAAGGATTAGTAGAAAAAACATCGAGACGATTGCAATAATGAACAGAACAATCTTAAGCGCGGAAATAACAAGAACAGCGAGAAGGAAAAGATGAAGAACACTGGCAAACGAGAAGAACAAAAAACGCTGCGGGATTATAGAAAAAGTACTCACAGTAGGGGAGAACGAGATAATAATGGTCAGCGGCCTATGATGGTCACCGGTCCGCTGACGAAATGGAGCGGTTATTAGAAACAGTGATGTACTTAGTAACTAACCTCTACAGACCTCTTGCTCGCTGTAGTGATCCCGGTCAATTTTCGTTAGAAATTCGTGAGAGGTTGACGTCGGCTTTTTTTCTTGCGGCACATATAATTTTATACGTGTACAACTTAAGCCGTAAGTCTCTAATTTGATACACTTTTTCTAATAATACTATTTTGAGATGTTTATAGAGATTTTAGAGAACTGCTTGCATTGAAATAATCATCAGTCTAATGTTTTTAAAAAATTTGTTTGCAAAATAGTGGCACAAAAGTGTCAGAAAAGAGTCGGCTCCATAAGAAGTTGGGAACGGGGCAAGAACATCACAGCATTATGTACAATGAGTATTTCGGGAAGCTTCACGCCTCTAATGTTTATTTTTCCCCCAAAAGGATGACCCCACTCTTGGAGAAAAATGACCCGACAGGAACAATGCTCCGATAACGGCTGGATAAATGAGAATCTTTTTGTCGATTGGCTTCAACATGTTACACTACTTTACACTAACGTTTAATAAAAAGTTAAACTGATATTCTTACAGTTTGTTTCCATTCACTTTGAAATTTACACTAATTCGTTTTTAACTACTTATTTCGTTAATCGTTTCGGAGCGCACAACTGTACACTACAACGGTTCGACACCGAATGAATAAACATATTTAAGCTGTAAATTTTAAACGAACTATACTCGATAGTCGAAATTCTGTAAAGTGACTCATCGCTCTTACTGTCCATAAAATCAGTTGCAGAAGCGAACTTCATGAGCGCATCATTTTTGAAGGGTTCTTAATAGTCCTAAATAAAAAATAAATAGAAAATGTTCTTGTACGCTCTGGCGTTTAAATTTGAGAGAACAGAAATACGAAATTATTATGGTAGGTATCATTATGTATATACAGGGTGTTACCAAGAATAATACACATTTTTAAGGATGAGCTATAATAAGATGTATATAAAAAAGTCGATAGTCGAAATTCTGTAAAGTGACGTCATCGGTTATCTACCGATTTAAAGTGAACTCCATGAGCGTATCATAGTTTAAGGGTGCGAATACTGAAATATCTGGAATTTCAATTTTTAACATTTGAAATAATAACTTATCACAAGTTGTTCATAAGTAAGTTAAAACAAAATAAAAAAATGTTTAAAAGTCAATTCCAACTTACTACTACTAAAACTAAAAAAAAGTTGTTTGTCAAGACCAAAATAAATTACCAATAAGTATAGGTATGTTGCGAGGTCACTTGTAAAATGTCTGACTAACTGGAAGCGGTATCACTCCCTGACGACTCCTCAGAATCATCGCTTTCTCCTCCTATATCGATAATGAGTGGTTCCGTCATTACTTCTACACGTATGTCTAAATCCCAAAACTTTATTTCTTCTTTTAATACGTGTTGAATACATTTACGCCAACTCTCAGCAGTAACGGTATGCAGCGCCTCGTCAAACAGTTTCTCAACGTCAGCCATTTTGAATGTACTGTTTTTTCTCGCAACATAATTTTTCACTTGGGCCCAAACCAGCTCGATGGGGTTTAACTTACAGTGGTAGGGAGGAAGTCTAACAACTGAGACGTTGAAATCTTTCGCCATTTCATCGACAACGTACTTAATATAACTGCTTTTATGTTTCCGTACGAGAGATAATAATTCAACTTTTAGCATTGCCTCGTTGTGCGGAATGCTTTTACTCTCTAACCAATCAATTATAACCCTCTTGCGGCTAGCTGAAGTAGGTATTTGCTCCAGTCGACGAGAGTGGTATGAAGCATTATCCATAACTATCACTGAACCAGGAGTTACCTTTGTTAAAATTGATCTAAACCATGTTTCAAACCGGTTACCATCCATCTCTTCATGGTAATCGACAGTTTTTTTGGACTGAAAACTTAGTAATCCACCTTCTACAAATCCTTCCTCGCTGCCAATGTGAGTGATAATCAGTCGACGTCTTTTCCCAGAGGGAGCTTTTAAACCGGAAGAGAAACCCTCCATAAAGGCTTGTCGATTGCTTCGTATATTCATGTCTTGCCACACTTTTGACACAGTGTGGCCTTCATTTAACCATGTTTCGTCAAGATAATATATGTGCCGTCCTTCGTTACGAAACTGTCGTATCTGTTTTAAATAATTTCTCCTCCATTCCACAATGTCATTTCGTTCAATTAAGGCACTGTTTCTACTTCTTGTTTGGTAACGAAAATTCATTAATTTTAAAGTTCGTCTCAAAACTTTATCACTGATGTTTGGTAAAATATCATCAGCTTCTATTACCTTGCTCAATTTAGCTACCGAGGGGATTTCATTCCTAAAATAAAAAGAATGTATTTCCCTACGTATAGCATTCCGTGTTTGGTCGTCCAAAACAATTTTCTTTCTTCCCCTACTTTCCGGTTTACAGTTTTCACCTCGTTCTCTTGTCAAAGATCCGTCCCGCGATTTCTTTAGAATATTGTATATAGTACTCTCAGAAACTTTAGTTAAATAACTGCACTTAATCACAGCGTCACTAACACCCAACTGTTTGTCCATGGCACGCAGTCCTTCGTACACATTTAATATGAGGACTTTTTCTTCCCGAATTAAATTGTTACGACGCCGTTTTTTATCGCCAACACCGCTACACTCCGCCATTATTGTCACTAAATATACCGATATAAATATTACAATAAATACCAATAATAACCGATTTATCACACAAAACCACAGCACAAATACTGATGTTACGCTCATGAAGAGAATAAACACCTCACATAACTGTTTACTATCACTGTCTCATTCGCGTAGCTCGATCTATCTATCTCGTTCTCAAAGCCGGAACATTGAAGCGACTCTCCAACATTGTCAAATCGGCGAGTTTTTCACAACAAACTTTGCGTTCAAGAAATATACATAAACACTTTATTTCACATTTCAAGTAAACTAATTATTATTAGTCTGCTTGAAATTTGAAATAAATATATTAAATTGGTATTGACTTAATTACATTGCATCTTTTGTACCTGAAATATTGACACAATGGATTTGAAGTGTATTTATAAAATACAGCATTTCTCTCTAGAATACATATGGCAACTGCGCTTTAACCAAAGTGTTGATTAGATAGCTCTGACTCACTTTACACAATTTCGACTATCGAGTATATCTAGGTAACGTGTACGTCAGGTTCAACTTGGATAGGTTCATGATAATGTTTCAAATCCTGGAGTCTTTCAGGGTGGCTAGTTCCCAGACAAGATAGACAACGGTGCTGGTAGGAAATGATCACTTACATTAAGTAACAATGGAGACGAAACTAGCTAACATTACAGTTTTAAATTTCACACTTCAATTAATTTTAGTATATGATATGCTAATCATTTTGGGATATTTTAATGCCAAAGTCGGCAAAAAAGAAGCCTATCAAATAACTATAAGTAAGCATAACCTCCATGACAGTAGCAACGACAATGGAACCAGACTTGTCGACCTGACTACGTCCCATAACCTACTAATACAGTCAACCATGTTCGAACATAAAAACATTCACAAAGAGATCTGGATTTCAAATAACGGATTCATAAGAAAGCAAATCGACCACGTTATAATAAATAGAAGACAGGGTACCCAGACAGCACACAATATCCACTAGATATCCAGTGGATAGCCCAATATTCACTGAATATCCAGTCCATGTAAGATATCTAATGGATATCCACTGAATGTATTTCATAGATATGGAAAAAAATATTTTCTATTTTACTGATAATATATTCAATAATCACATAAAAAATGATTGAGAAGGAAGTTCTAATACATAAATGTCTTAATCTTCTGATATTATATCCATTGTATATCCATGGATATCTATTATTATTTTCTGTCGCATTTTTTGTCTGAGTTCAATGTATTAAAAAAAGATAGGTACACCTAAATTGTATCAGACTATAATGAGTTTAATCAACAATACGAATGCGGCATAATACGTGATGTTCTTAACACAACAAAAATATGATGCCATGACGTTTAATGCTATAATAGAAAATAATGAATCATCAGTGAATTTCCATATTAATACTCGCAAAACTATGCTACAAACTATACACTGTTCTCTCGTTGGTCGATGCCGCGTTTGACCGTTTGATGTAGCATCGTTCCCTCGTCATTTTGGTTGTTAGGTTATCATAGTTTAATAAACGTGCAAAAGTGGTTGGTTATTTTTATCGGTAGTTTGGATTTGGGAAAAAATTAGGTATGTATATGTTTCTCACCTTAATTCTGAATATTGTTACGTCTCCTATATTTTATTGATATTTATGATTAATTACTTACATTAAAAGCGTTTTGTATATCTATACAATGTGAAATAACATGGCGTAGAAATGTAAAATAAGTTTTACCTCGGCGTTTACTTTGTTTCATAATAAACTGAGCTGGTGGCTCGGCTTATTTGAGTAAAAATTCTTTTCAGCTAAATAATAATGATGGTGTTTAGGTGGTGAGAAATGTTCTTATTACAGTTATGTGCTCGAATACAAGACGCAGGCCAATTTTCAAAATGTTATTTTACAAAAAAAGGTGTATCTTTTATTCGGGCGTATACGGTATATAATTGACCTTGAAAATCGTCAATCTTTCTTTTCTCATTCTTACAGAAATCACCGTGCGGAGTTGATGAGCGGGGTGATAAAGAAGAAGAATTATTGATGTATATGCAAATATGTATATTATATTAAATAAAGTATTTTCTATCATTCTATTCCATAGTATACCATTCCATTTTATGTCAAATAATACTACTATTATGAAGAATTTAATTCCATTTGTACCTTCTTACTCACAGATGAATATCTGACTAGAACCTGCTGGTGGAAATACAAAACGGCCAACAAAAATAATGCTTACCAAAAGTTGTATATATCCACAAATCTGGAATAAAATTAACTGGAAATAATAGTTCTGGTCAATCAGTACAAAATATAACAGACATACGCGATGAGTATTTGAATCTTTTTCATTGGACCACAATATTCTACAGTTGTCCACTTAAATACTAGACTATCCACCCTGTGTATTTATTATATTTTGTACTGGTTGACTGGATTAACTATTTTCTCTTTATTTTATTCCAAACCTGTAGACATAAAAAACTTTTAATTTGCGTTTTTTTGTTGGACCACCTTGTATTTCCATCAGTAGATACTAGTCATAGATTCTCAGATTATCATGTTTGAGGAGGAAGGATATATCAAATGTGAATATGAAATATCCTAATAATATCCATGGGACGTTAATTGGATATACCAAATGTAAACATAGGATATCCATGGGATATTAACAGATATCCAGTAGATATCTCCAAAGACATCCATAAGATATTACATATATCCTAGATATAGGCGGACATATGGATATCCATTGTATGTCTCTGGGCTATCCATCTATATCCAGTGGATATACTGGATATCCATGAAGGATATCTTGTGGATGTCTAATGGTTATTGTGTGCTGTCTGGGTAGTAACTGCTTTCAGGTCAGAAGCCTAAGAGAAACAGACGCAGATACGGACAATTTACTTGTAAGGACAAAGATTAGAATAAAAATATCCATTTGCTCAACTACAAACAGAAGAGACACAAGGAAGGTAACAAGAACAATAAAGGAGCCTTAACATGAAAACAACATAGAGAAACTATGGGCTAACATTGAAGAAGCAATAGCCACCGTATCAAAACAGGTACTTGGCAAAAATAAAAACCAGCGAAGGAAATGGTTCGATGATGACTGCGATAGGACACCTGAAGCACGGAAACGGAAAAAGAGGGAATACCAGCTATCAATAATAAGGGAAATAGAAGAAAACAAACAGAAAAAAAAAAGAAATCTGGAAACAAAAAGCAGGATTCCAGCCCAGAGAAGAAAATTTTGTCTCAAAAAATAATGGAGAACTCATAACCAACGAAAAAGAGATTCTAAATACCTGAAAGAAATACTTTGTTGAACTGCTAAATGGGGAGAAAAATACAAATACGCCAACAAATATACCAATGGCCGAAATAGAAACACAGCCACCGTCGTACGAACAAACAGTGAAAGCAACAAAGAAATTGAAAAATAACAAAGCTTCAGGCAGTGACTGCATACCTGCCGAATACATAAAATCTGGCTGAGAAACACTCCATAAGGCCATACATAAGCTTATACAAACCATCTGGAAGACAGAGGCCCTACCGGATAAATGGAAGGAAGGGGTAATCGTTCCTATTCACAAAATAGGAGACAAAAAGAAATGCACATCAGGGAATAACTCTTCTGGATACATGCTATAAAACACTCTCCAATATCCTGCTGCAGAGAATGAAACCATACACTGAAGATTGTTGGAGACTACCAATGTGGCTTTAGATCAAATAGGTCCACCGTAGACCAGATTTTTACCATAAGATAAATAATGGAGAAATGCTGGGAATTCGACAGAGAACACCAACAAATGTTCATTGACTTTAAACAGGCATTCGACAGAGGATGCAGATCAAAGTTGTAGTAAGCAATGCAAGAACTTGGATTCCCATAAAAACTTATATCACTGATAGAAATATGCATGGACAGTACGCGATGTACAGTAAGAGTGGGACAGGGTCTCTCAGACCCTTCAATATCAAAAATGGTCTGAAGCAAGGTGGTGCCCTCTCACCTCAACTCATTAAAATAGCATTGGAATATGTAATTAGGAATTCCAAAATCGAGAAGCCAACTGCTATCTTTCACCAAGAGAGACCCAACCTGCTCCTGGAATTTGCAGACGATGTAATTGGCAATAGCAGGATCAACATCAAAGACTCCTTCATAAAGTTCGAAAAAGAAGCAGAAAATATAAGCATCAAAATGAACGAAGACATGGCCAATATATGTACCCCAGCAGAAATAATCGGAACCCAGATAGAGTAGATAAAACTTCTCTATCGGAGACTACAACTTTCAGCGGACAAGACAATTTAAATATCTGGGTACAAGTATTAGTTAAAACAAATACATCACAGAAGACATAAATAACAGGATACCGGCTGCAAACAGATATCTTTTGCCCTTAAAAACCGAATAAAATCTAGAATACGTACTAGGAAAACTAAGATAAACATATACTAAACAATTATAAGGCCTGTCGTAACGTATGGATGTGAGACCTGGACAGCGAAGAACGACTTGAGGTATTTGAAAAGAAAGTGCTAAGAAAAATGTTTGCCTCAACTAGAGACGAAAATACAGGGCAATATAGAATAAAAACCCACCAAGAACTCAAAGAACTCCACACTGATACCAACATAATAAACTAAATAATGGCCAGGAGACTACAGCGCGCAGGACATGTTAAAATATTGACAGATGATAGAATGGTAAAAATGGTGTGGGAGGAGGTACCGGGGGAAACGTCTATTAGGTCGGCCCCGCCTCAGATGGAGAGATAATATTACAAAGGGCCTAAATGCTATGAAAGTCGAAGATGGACCCGATCGGATGCTTAATAGAGAAGGATGGAGACGTGTGGTTGAGTTGGCAAAAACCCACCCAATGAATTTTAGTGTGAGATCATAAACAGGTAGCTTCTTTAATGCCAGTAAGTTCTAAATTCAACAAATTTACAAATCCATCTATTATAAACTGTTAATCAAAATTGAAACTGATTTTTTGTACTTACTCCACCAGCTGGTCCTGACAGAATTGCTCTTGCTCCATTAAAATTTTCCATAGGTGTTAATCCCCCATCACTTTGCATAAACAAAACCCTAGTACCTTGCAATTTATTTTTAAAACCCTCCGCAAAACTTTTCACGTAATTTTTAACATGCGGAGTGAGGTAACCATCTGCGCAAGACGTGAAACCCCTAGGAACGATTCTAACCATTGGAATTACTTGATGGGACAGTGAAACATGTTTGAAACCTAAAATTGAAATCAAACATAATTTGAATAACTATGTAAAGGCATGTAAAATCGTAGGGATATCAGACCAGAGTTCTTAATATATCGAGCTTTCAAGCAAATTTTAGTTAACGCAAGTCATATCGAGACAATCACATGAATTAATATAATATTATTAAGTGCTGACAGGACGTTTTTCACATTATTCGCATTATATTTTTTTAACTTTATCAGCAAACACGTAGAGACATATTGTTTATACAGTTAATAGTTATAAGTTTTTCATCATATCCTACTTTTTCTATACACATCAATCTATTTCATTTTTATTGTTTGTTAATTCAAAAAATAGTCAGTCATTATTCTATCACCAACTGTATTAATCATAAAGTTTGAATAAATCTTTTCAAAAAGTATATTTTTACTTTTAAAATTTAACTCGCATATTCCAATAATAGCCCAAATCCAAAAAAAATACTTTTGTTGTCCTGTTTTCTCTGAAAGATAGTAGTCCTACCTCTGCTAAAGACTATCTTGCTTGTAAAATAAATTTTCCGCTGTTAAATATGCTCTGTGGAGGAAAATATTTCTAGTTATATGAAAATGTAATAATGTAAAATGAATTCTAGTTGTAAAAGACAATAGGGACATTAGGAAGATATAGGGCCTTCTCACAAAGCGAATCAGTGGTGAAAAGCAAGTAGGAATAAATTAACCACTGTTAATAGAAATTTAAACATAAGGGAGAAGACAATACACCTTGGACAATAAGATGTCATTGACCAATTACGTGGAACAATATTATGAAGCGGTTTCAAGAGAGAATAATTGATTATAGGCAATGACAATACCGTGATCAACATCAGGAACTGCACTTAGGGGAGATACCTTGGAAGACCTTCAGAGGATATTAGATGAAGACGTTACATAAATTAGTGATACAGTTTTATTTTTATTGAAGTAGTATACTGAATAAAATAAATTAGAATGAATTATTCATCTTTAGTGAGAATTAACCAAATTACAACTTTAAGAGAATAAAAACATTAAAATAATGAACGCGGTACATAGAATATTAAACTGTAGTTGGTATTCACGTTATAATACGTTTTTGCTTATTCTCACTAGCTGTTAAGAAAGACATTAGGTTTTTTAGAAAACGCTGTCGGAAAACCGGGTCTATTTATTATCGAATACACCATTTATGACCTCATAAATTGATATTATCTTATAAGAATGCATTTGATGTTCCTTCAATATTCCAATAATCGATGCATAGCTAACAGTTATTCATAAACGGCTGCTTGACGACTGGAAGTAAGTGGGTTTTTCTCAAACCTCACAATGTACGGGCGTCCCAAGTTGTCGTATAAAGGCAAAATCTGGCTTATTTGACAATATTATTAAAAAGTAAAAAAACTGTTTTGGATGGTAATAAAGTACTTTTCTAATGACTTATAGAAAATGTATTAGATCTAATATCCCCATGTAGCTACCCAGGCGCGGTTGCAGTCTAAGATTTGGGGGGGTGGGGTATGAAATAACTAGTATATTCACAAGAAATAAACACTCGTCAGGAACTATGGCCAAAGTTAGAAGATCATTTAGTGAAAGAATTGAGGAACACGGGGGTCACATAGAACATTTATTATAAAAGGTTTTGTTTTATGTCTTTATAAAATACTATTTAAATAAAGTTGGATTAAATCTTTATTTTATAAGACTCTTTACATGTGTCTTGTTTATGTCAAAACTGTTTTTTTTGACATTTATGACGACAAATGCTCGGTTTAAAGGTTGATTTACACTAAACACCTTCCCCTCAAAGATTAAGGCGCAGAGGGGGCCTGATGCATCGTCCGTATCGGGAGCGTGTATTATATAGATACTTGTGCCTGTAAGTTAATACCTCATATTTCTAAATTCTTGTTTGTACTACCACTTGTGTACTAAACGTAGTTATAGTTGTCTAGTCTAATATGTGATCTATTAGTTTTTGACAGCTTGTCAATTTTGATGTTTTACTTTCACTTCAATGAATAAAAAGCAGTGTTACTAGAACTTATTTTGATATTTATTTTATATCCGCTCGGATCGGTACATGCTACATGGTATCAGGTGTAAAAAAACTTGATTGCAGAGCTCTGGAAAAACGTCCTAGAAAAGCTCGATTGAAAATGAAAAGTGTTTGTGCGTAGCAAGCAAATTGGTATCTGCTGGAATAGTACCATTCATTGCATATGAATACACTCTAGTTCTTGTGAGATAGTTCCAAACTCTAGTATTATATTCGTGAGAATGACTAATAAGTACACTTTTCATAATAAAGCAAAAAGCTGACGTAACTGTAAAAATTATTGACATTTTTTTTTGCTCACAACCGCTGTCGAGTTTTCAAAAAGTAAATTGGGCGAGATTTAACAGTATCCGGTAGCAATGGAATCATACTTTAAACCTCCAGATCCTTTGTCAATTGAAGGAAGCTTAGCTGATAACTGGCAGAAGTTTGAACAAAAATTTCATAATTTTTTGACTGCTACAGGCTTGAGTAATGGAAATGATGAAAAGAAAATTGCAATTTTATTGAACCTAGTAGGTGATGATGGGCTTGATCTTTATAACTCGTTTGATCCCTTACCGGTAAACCAACAAACGCTTGACAATGTCTTAAAGAAGTTTAAAGACCACTGTGAACCCAAGAAAAATGTTATATACGAGAGATTCTTATTTAACAGCATTACTCAGCAAGAAGGACAAGTTTTGATAGCTTTTTGACAGAATTAAGAACAGCCGGAAAAACAACTAATTATGGTAATTTATTAGAGGAGTTCATAAGAGATAGGATAGTAATGGGCATCTATAACCAAAGCACAAGAGAAGAATTGTTAAGAAAATCCGATTTAAAGTTGTCGCAAGCAATAGACATCTGTAGAACTAGAGAAGTTAGTCAAAAACAGTTGAAAGTTTTGCAGAATGAAGCCAGTGTGAGTTCTGTAAAATCTAAGCAGTTTTCAAAAGAAAAAAGAGAAGGGAAATGTGAGTTTTGTGGCTATGTACACCGAGAGAAAAATGTGTGCCCTGCTTGGAATAAAACTTGTGCCAAGTGCCAGGGTCGCAATCATTTTGCTAGTGTGTGCAAAAAAGTACAAAACACTAACCAGAATGAGAAGAAATGGGAGAGAAAGAAAGATGATAGAAGATCGGGTAAGAAAAAAGTGCATAATGTGCAAACAGAAAATTACAGCGATAGTGAATCAGAAAACAGTGATTGTGAGAGCAGTTCTGATGAGTTGTATGTCCAGTCAATAGGAAAAGTTGATACTGTAAATAATGCGAAGAAGGCAATGTCATGGTTGCAGGCAATTGATGTTGAAGGACATAAGGTAACATTCAAGTTAGATACTGGATGTGAAGTAAGTATTTTAACGTTGAACATTGTTATAAAACTAAAGTTACTTGACAAAATGCAAAAAACTAAAGTCAAACTAGCTCCTTATGACAATTCTGATTATGTATTCACTCCATTAGGAGAAATCACATTAAAATGTCAAGTTAACAACATTGTTAAAAACATATTTTTTACAGTTTGTGATAATGATGAATTTCCATTACTGAGTTGTGTTGATTGCGTTGATCTAAACTTGGTTAGAAGAGTAGACGCAATATTTGCAGAGTCTTGTCAGTTTACGTCACTTGATAACGTTGTTAAAAGATATCCTGTCGTTTTTGGGGGTCTTGGTTCTTTTCCTAGAGAACATCATATAGCGTTGAAAGAAGGTGCAATTCCTGTAGTTCAACCACTCAGACGGATTCCAATTGCTCTGCATGACCGTCTAAAACTTAAGCTTCATGACCTTGAAAAACAAGGAATCATAAGAAAAATTGATAAACCGACTGAATGGTTGAACCCACTAGTTATAGTTGAAAAGAAAAACAAAGATTCACGCTTGTGCCTTGATCCAAAATTCTTGAATTTGGCAATAAAACGAGAAAGGTTTTTAATACCTACAGCAGAAGAAATAGCTGTTAAACTTAACAATAAAGAATATTTCACAGTCTTGGACATGAAAGACGGTTACTTTCAAATTCGTATTGATGAACAGAGTCAAGAATATTATGTCTTTGGAACACCCTTTGGAAGGTATGCGTTTTGTCGTTTATCTTTCGGAATTTGTTCAGCTCCTGAGGTCTTTCAAAAACAAAACTATGAAATACTCGGTGATATTGAAGGCGTAGGCCTGTATTTCGATGACCTAATTATAACAGGCATTAATGAAACTGAACATGATAATAATTTACGATTGGTTTTAGAAAGAGCACAAAAATATAATATTAGATTCAACAAAGATAAAATTCGATTTAAATCTAAATGTGTTAAGTTTATGGGTCAAATTTACTCAAAGGAAGGAGTCAAACTGAATAAAAATTATGTCAAACCAATTCCAGAAATGCCAAAACCAAAAGACAAAACTGGGTTACTAAGAATATTAGGTATGGCTAAATATTTAGGCAAATTTTTACCTAATGTGTCAAAAATAACAGCCCGATTGAGAAACTTGACCAGAAATGATGTTGATTGGAATTGGACTGAATCGCACGATGAATCTCTAACAAAGCTAAAAAACATGTTAACTAATGCCCCAGTTCTGTCATTTTTTGATTCATCAAAAACTACAGAAATAGACACCGATGCATCTAAGGATGGTCTAGGTGCGTGTCTGTCTCAAGAAGGTCACCCGATAGCTTTTGCGCCTAGGAGCTTAACTCCCTGTGAGCAAAAGTATGCACAAATAGAGAAAGAGATGCTAGCAATTGTGTTTGCCACACAAAAGTTTCATTATTTTATTTATGGCTTTGATGTAAAAATTAACTTAGATCACAAACCATTGGAAACAATCATGAAAAAAGATCTAGCATCTATTTCATGTCGCTTGCAACGGATGAGACTCCGTTTACTAAATTATAACATTACAGTCAATTACAAACCTGGCAAATTTCTCTATGTGGCTGATACTCTTTCGAGAGCCTTCTTGCCAGAAACTGGGTTAAAATCTGATCAAGAATTTAATTTTGCAGTACACTCCATGTCAAAGAATTTGGCTATGTCTGAGGAGAGAAAAGAACAGTTTAGGCAAGAAATCTTGAAAGATGAGGTTCTTAAACTAGTCATTAACTTTCATAAAAAATGCTGGCCCAATAATAAGAATGAAGTTCCTGTTTCTGTAAGGCATTACTATAAAATCAAAGATAACCTAAGCTATGTTGATAAATTGTTGTTTTTTGGTGAGAAAATTGTTGTTCCATCTTCTGTAAAAAGTGATATGCTTAAATTATTGCACGAGGGTCATGTTGGCATTGAAAAATGCAAGAATCGTGCGAGACAAATATTTTATTGGCCAGGGTTATCTGTTGATATTGAAGCCTATGTTAAAAAATGTCATATTTGTGAAACTTTTGCTAAAAAACAGCAGAAAGAGTCGCTATTACCTCACAAATTACCTAAACGTCCATGGGAAAGAGTGGGGTTAGATATTTTTTCATATGCTAATAAAAGTTTCCTTATTGTATTTGACTCCTACTCTAATTGGCTGGAAATGCCTCAAATCAAAGACAAATCTGCAAAATCAGTTATTTTGACTTTAAAATCTGTTTTCTCTGTACACGGATCACCTGATAAAGTAACTGCTGATAATGTACCATTTAATAGCCTAGAATTTAAGACGTTTGCAAAGAACTGGAATTTTGAAATTAGTCTGCGAAGCCCTTATTACGCACAATCTAATGGACTGGCAGAAAAAGGAGTAGATATAGGTGAGAAAATTCTAAAAAAATGTTTGAAAGAAAATTCTGACATACATACCGCTTTATTGCAATATAGAAATTCACCGCTAAAGTATATTGGTTACTCCCCTGCACAGTTATTAATGAATAGGATTTGTAAGACAAAAGTACCGATAAATTCCAGTTTGTTGCAACCAAAGCTCTGTGAAGACGTTTCTGAGAAATTGTTACATAGACAGAATATTTACAAGTTTCACTATGATAAGAATAGTAAAGATCTAAAACCTTTGGACCCTAAAGCCAATGTAACAATTTTTGACCATGTAAAGAATAAGTGGGAGCCTGCACAAATTGTTTCTAAGCACAGCTCTCCTAGGTCTTACATCGTAAAAGATTCTTTTGGCAATCTGGTCAGGCGCAATCGAATTGACCTTAAAGAATCATTAAATGATTATGTTCCTAAAACTAAAGAGCCTGACTTAGATTATAGTAATATCGAACCTTCAGCTCAGCCTGCCGTGTTGCTTAAAAATAAAAGCCCTTCACCGGAAGCTTCACCAAAATCTTCATTATCCAGTCCAAGAGTTTTAGATCCTGGTGTTAAAACTAGATCTGGTCGGGTAATAAAAAAACCGGAAAAACTTAACTTATAGGAGGGGATGTATTATATAGATACTTGTGCCTGTAAGTTAATACCTCATATTTCTAAATTTTTGTTTGTACTACCACTTGTGTACTAAACGTAGTTATAGTTCTCTAGTCTAATATGTGATCTATTAGTTTTTGAAAGCTTGTCAATTTTGATGTTTTACTTTCACTTCAATGAATAAAAAGCAGTGTTACTAGAACTTATTTTGATATTTATTTTATATCCGCTCGGATCGGTACATGTTACAGAGCGCTCATTTTTCTCACTTTAACAACTTTGCTTAAAACTAATATTTTCATGTGGTGAAGCAACCCCTAATAAGTTTGAGGTGCTGCTACATTTTGAATGTTGATGGCTTTATTGAGAATTGATTGAAGGGGTGCATGGATGGCTTACAGAGCTTGGACTATTTTCGTTTTGTAAGGGAAAGATATTATTAGGGTGAATTTTGTTACTATTGCTCTCATTGGGGTACAATTCAGGTTAAAAATGAATTTATAATCTGATCTTGAGGATAACAATTTCATATGTGATGTATTGCGTAGTACAATTTTATTATTGTTCTCTTTTTTAACACAATAAGATCTTGGCTCAATTGCTTTTTCAATAATAACTGCTTTTTGCCAAGTTTTTTCTTTAGAAGTTTTTGTTACTACCTTATCCCCCGTTTTGTAGTCCAACGACTTTCTTCGAGCAAACTTATCAAATCTGTTTTTCATTATGTTGTTGTTCGCAAAGTTTATCATAAATGTTATGTTGGATTTTTGGTTCGTTTTAATTGTTCTGAAATAATCGGAAGTTCTGTTTTTAAAATTCTGCTTTGCAAAATCTGAGCAGAGGTAGCCTCGAGACTTATTATAGGTGAGTTGTTGTATTCTAATACACCTTCCCTAAAGTCAGATTGATCTTCAAAACTTTTTCTTAGTATTTGCTTTACTTAGCACTGCTTTTTCTACCATACCGTTGCTTTGGTGGTAATGTGGTGAACAAGTTGTAATTATAATATCATTACTTTTATAATATTTTCTGCATTGGTTTGACACAAAAGGCAAGTTGTCACCTACGATAACCTGAGGATAACCAAATCGTGTAAAAATATTTTGGAAACAATCTATAACAGATGTAGATGCTTTATCATTTATGTAAATCAATTCAGGCCAATGTGAAAAGTGGTCTATAAGTACTAAGTAGTTTTTACTGGCAAATTCTACAATATCTACAGCTACTTCATCAAATCTTAACTTTGGGACGCTATGTGGCAAAAGAGGTTACTTGTAGTTTGCCGGCAAATATTTTTCACACACACGGCAACCTTTGATATAGCTTGTGATATCACTGGACATAATCGGCCATTAAAACAAAGATCTACCTCTACTTATTGTCTTGCATATACCTGTGTGACCCTTATGCAACATTTTCATCATGTCTTTTTTGAGGAACTATAAGCTTGTCTTCAACAAACAGAATACCTGCTTCAACATAAATAGAATCTTTTAACGGATAAAAGGGTTTACACCCTGTAGGTAGGCTTTTCTCATTGGGCCATCCATAATAGTGGTAATCATGGATTTAGATTTAGAAACTAGGTGAACCATTCAAAACTTGTCAGGATCCGGTGAATTTTTTGTTTTTAGACTGGATCTAGACAACACGTCTGCAAATTGTATATTTTTACCGGGTACATAATAGACATTCAAAGAATATTTCATCAATTAAGTCTAAATCTTTGTAATCTGATTGAGCCTACTTTCTGAATCGGTTTCTTCATGATTGAAATAATTGGTTTGTGGTTTGTCTGTACGTCAACTACCTGTTTATAAATAGAATCGTGAAATTTTTGAGTTCCAAAATAGATGGCTGAAAGTTCTTTCTCAGTTTAGCTATAGTTCAGTTCATGATTATTCATAGACCTAGAAGTACACGCAACTAATTTCAGGGTATTATCATTATACTTTTGGAACATACAGCAACCTAATTCATTCTTAGAAGCGTCACATTGTAACACTGTCTGCTTTGATGGATCGAATGGATCAAGAGCTGGTGTACTGGTAATAATTTCCTTTAGCTTGTTAAAAGCTTCTTGATGATTATGTAACCATGACCATTCAACATTTTTTTTAGTAATTGACATAACGGATGCATTAATTCTGACATATTTTTGACATACCGTCTGACATAGTTAAAGAAACCAATAATTCTCTGTAACTCAACTTTGTTGGTAGGTGCTTGGAGTTTGCACAAGGATTCAATTCGGTCGGGATCAATTTGCATGCCATTTTGAGAAAAAATTTGCCCCATGAATTTAACTTGGAATTGGCAGTATTGAAGCTTGTCTTTATTAAATTTTGCACCAACTACTTTAGCTCTTTTAACTACTTCAGCAACTGCTAAATAATGCTCTTGTTTTGTTTTGTCGAAGGCTTTTGACACGGTCAGTCACGAAAAACTTTTGACCAATCTTTACCAGATTGGAATAAGGGGTAAACCACACAAATTACTAAAGAGTTACCTAAGTAACCGTAAGCAAATTGTAAGAATAAATACTACATGTAGCAACACATTGCCTATTCATTGTGGTGTTCCCCAAGGAGTGTCCTAGGCCCTACCCTCTTCAATATCTATATAAATGACTTACTAGATGAGTCTCCTGAACGAGAAGTTATAGGATTTGCTGATGATACAGCATTATTTTATAAAGATACAAGCTGGACAAAACTCAAACAAAAAATGTATGCGTCAGTCCAAAACTAACAGCGTCAAAAGTGAAACTTTTCATGTAATTCAAAAACTGTCAATGAGTGTACAAAAAAATACATTGCAGCAAAGAAAAATTGACTGGAAATTATAATAAAAATGATTTATAATAAAAATCAAGAAAAATCTATCCCGAATTAATTACTACGGAAGTTTCACTTGTACGTATATGTATATAGTTTTATGTATATGTAAATAATATTACGTACAAGTGAAACTTCCGTAGTAATTAATTCGGGATAGTCTGTAGATTTTTCTTGATTTTTATTATAAATCATTTTTATTATAATTTCCAGTCAATTTTTCTTTGCTGCAATGTATTTTTTTGTACACTCATTGACAGTTTTTGAATTACATGAAAAGTTTCACTTTTGACGCTGTTAGTTTTGGACTGACGCATACATTTTTTGTATCTTCATTGACAATAACTGAGAATAATTTAAAATGGATTGTTTGCACGTAGAACACACTCGTATGCTATCAATATCAATTTTAGGAATAATAGTTTTTATGATCTCATCACTTGACTTTGGTATAGTTTTTAAATCATTTTGGAACCATAATCGATCACAAATTGAGCAGGCATAACCAAAAGAATTTCTAGTATATTCTTTATCAAAATATTTATGAGCTGATGTATGGTCATTATAATTACTATATTTGTTGTTTGTGCTAATTGGAATTTCGTTTGAAAGAATATTTTCGTTATTTTGTGCTGTTTGGCTATTTTCATGATGTTCTTCACTATCGTTCTCATCATTAGAAATTTCACGATGTAAATCTTTGACATTCATACTCTGATTAAGGTTGTTGTAATCGATTGGATTTAAATGTATATTTTCGTCTGTATCACTAGAAATATTTAATTTTTCGACTTCTATCTTTTTTTTTGTTCCGCTCGTTTTTTTCTCATATATTCTCATATATATATTGTTTTTTTCTGCCTTGGAGTTTCATTAGTATCAATTTTTTGTTTTTTCTGCCTTGGAGTTTCATTAGTATCAATTTTTTGTTCCGCTCGTTTTTTTCTCATATATTCTCTCATATATATTGTTTTTTTCTGCCTTGGAGTTTCATTAGTATCAATTTAAATATTTCGTTCTTGTTGATTTGATTTCATTCTATATTTTCTCATGTATTCTTTGTGGTATTGTCTTTTTTTATTTGCATCAAAATGTTTTTTTGTATCAAGTGCTGAATGTTTCAAATCTTCAATATTTTCTACCTCGTAATTTTCATTATAACATTGAATTATATCGTAATGTCCAGAATCAACTACACCACTAAGTTTCAATATTAATTGAAAATTAGATGTTGTATTTCCATGTACGACAGGTGGCCTATTATCTTGATGTATGACTATTTTTATATTGGGAAAAATATGTAAAAATGCAGCTATTTCCACTTCACCTCCATAAATTCGTTGTTTCGCTAAATGGTTGTAATAATCTTCATTATTTGAAATTTGTATAGCATATACTCCTTCTCCACATATAAATTCTTTAAAATTGTCCCAATGATCGTGAATAAATTTCACTATTATTAATCGTATCAAATAATGAAATTTTTGAGTTGAAAAAATAAAATAAGACAAACATCTGAACAAGCAATTTCCATCGCCAACGACTGAAATTGAAGTTTTTTGTCCATTCATTTTCATTTATCAAAAAATAATTTTAAATTACAATTACAAAAAAAAATATTTCCATAAATAAAGCAACACTAGTTACGACTTTATCTGATGAACTGAGGCTTACTTGCTCTTCTACGTACAGGTTAGCAAATATAGCTGAAAGTTTGAAAGTGGACACGCCCACGATGCGCGTTGGTCTCAATGCGGAAAGTAGGAGATAACACAGTTTATGCTTAAACTTTAATGAGTACAGAACTTATCTGTACGGAGAAGTATACCTGTTTATTTCCTTTTTCAATATATTTCAATACTCTTGTTACGTTTTATTACATATTTTTTTCAAAATAATACAAATAAATACACAATGCAAAGAAATTTCCTAGTTTTTATCGCCTTAATTTTAAAGGTAAACAATTTCTATATTAATTTCGCACTGGATTATACCAATATCGGCAGAAATTATTAAGCGCTTTTGGTATCCTTTTCCCCCCGAATGCGTTCTCACTTTATCGTTCGCGCAGCGAAGTGGGGATTGATAAACGGAATAACATGATCGCCATCAATACACAATGCCCTGCGACTATTCTCGGCGTCTCCTCTTTGTGCGGATCTTCGTTAATTTTTTCCGCCTCTCTCACAAGGAGTTTAACAGTTTTGTTAGCTCGACGAGTTAACTCTCATGACAAAACGCTAGTGTCCCATAAAAAGTTTCACTTCAAAAGCAGAAAAACCATAAACTGTTGACACATAACACTAATAAAAGGTTTTACATTGCATTTTCTTGCAATACAACCACTGCTCCTTCGTTCAATGCACTCACTGTACGTACTGAAAACCAGAAATACACAATAAAAAATACAGCTTATATTAAATATCTCGGAGTATATCTGGAAAACCACCTTAAATGGGACATGCATATTAAATATATTTGTAAAAAACTTAGATATGTTATGACAAAGTTCAAATACTGGAGCAATATACTAAATTTAGCTCAAATAAAAATATTTTATTGTGCTTTAGAAAGTAATTTACGCTATTGCATTAGCATTACTGTGGGGCGGTGCGCTAAAAACTCCCCCCCTGGAGGTAATTCAAAAAAGGTTCCTCAAAATAATAACTAAACTAAATTGGAGATATCCCAGTGATGCCATTTATTCTGAAGCACAGATCTTGGATATCCGTCAACTGTTTTTTGTAAAAATAAATTGCCTTTACCATAAAAGTAAAACCTTGCCTATTTTACAACATAATAATGACACTCGCCGAAAGGAAAAACAATACCATCATATACCTTTAAAACTGAAATCAATTGGTCCAAGATCATACGCATATTTAGGACCAAAAATGTACAACTCATTACCAGATGAAATGAAAACAGCTAAAATTCATGTATTTGGAAAATGATTGGGTCAATATGTATTTCTGCAGGATAGACAAGCCATCTCTGATCAAATTGAGAATATATTTGGTTTTATTTTATAGTGTGTGGGATTTTTAAACTTAAAATTTTAAATGTAATAATTTTATTATTGTAATAGACAACTTGTAATAATGTAAGGTGTATTGTGTATTTTCTTGTATGAGCCATTGCTATCGATATTATTGATATATGCTAATTTAATTTGTCGTAATTTGTAATGTAATTTAATACGTCGTAACAAGCTTTTGCTTTTCGACCTTTCTATCATTTATTTACTTTCCATCGTGTATTTAAGAATTTATTGTAAAATGTAATTTTTGTTTATTTAAATAAATGATTTATATATTGGCGAGTGTACAGAGGTGTAACATGCGACTCAGATCATTATATAGTCAAGTCAAAAATATTCTTACCATACAGACGCACGAGAACAAAACCCAATATTGATGTCGAAACAGAGGACATAATTGAAATAACACCCAAACACTACAACTTAGACAGCCTAATAAATGAAAGTACTAAAATGCTGTACCAACGCAGACTAGATAGCAGACTATTGAGTTTAGCAGCTGACCAAACTGTAGGAATTGTTTATGATAATATAATTGCCAGTATGCATGAAGCAGCAGAGGAATCCCTAGGAGAAAGATATAAAACTAGTAGTAGTAAATTGTGGATAAATGAAGAGATAGAAACACTTGCAAAACAAAAGAAGGAAGCTTATGGGAAATGGTTAAGTACCAAACAACCAGATGACCGAGATAAATACCTAGAACTGAAGAGAACGACGAGAAGAACAGTAAATCAATCAAAAAGGGACATGTGGGACCAAAAATGCCAAGAAATAAATACCTATTTAGGAGGCAAAAAATGTACAGAAACATGGAAGTTTATAAACAGAGTGAAAACAACAGAAAAGAAAGACACAAATTTACAATTAATCTCTATCAACAAATGGAAACAACATTACGAGACGCTCCTGACAGAAAATAGAGACGAATATATGATAACCACACCGACGGATGTTGTTATTGAAGGCGAAATGATTAAAATCGATAATGATAAAGTAAAGGAAGCTATAAAACACTTGAAAAACAATAGAGCATCAGGACCAGGAGACATTCCGGCCGAGTTACTTAAGAACGGAACGAATAAACTTTTTGAAGCAATAACATGGTGCATGAATCAATTTTTAAATGGCGCTCCTATACCAGAAGAATGGAAAATCGCCTACATTTTGTCTATTCATAAGAAGGGAAACAAACTTGACTGTGCAAACTATAGGGGTATATCTGTTACTAGTACCATGAGCCGCTTATATGGAAGAATCCTTCGAGATTTAATAGAATCTGAATACAGGGAACAAGAAGAAGAGGAGCAATCGGGTTTTAGAGCTGGAAGAACCTGCACAGACAACGTTTTTTGCTTAAAACAGATGATAGAAAAAAAATGGGTACCAATCAGGATGTACATCTCATGTTTATTGACCTCCAAAAAGCATATGATACGGTTCCTGTAAATAAGTTATGGAAAGTCCTACAAGAAACTAATATTAGTCATACCCTAATAAAAACCTTGAAAAATCTCTACGACCAAACGATATCACAAGTAAAAGTAGGCAATAAATTGTCACCAGAATTTATAGTAAATAAAGGACTACGCCAGGGATGCTGTGTCTCACCCACACTATTTAAAATCTACGTAGCCCGAGCACTAAACCTGTGGAAGAGAAAGTGTAAGGGAATGGGTGTTGACCTTGGCGGTGTCTGTCTATATACCTTACAGTTTGCGGATGATCAAGTCTTAATAGCAAATGACAAAGATGATCTAGAATATATGACACGTAAACTGCAGGAAGAATACGAAAAATGTGGTTTGCAACTTAATACCCAAAAAACTGAATATTTACCTATAGCACAAGAGAAGATGAACATAGAACTGGAAAAGGAGTAAATTGAGGCTTGCGATGAATATACATATTTAGGTGTAACTTTCGACATAACAGGGAAGGACGACAAAGAAATAAATAAACGTATCACACAAGCTAGACGGATAATTGGGTGTTTGAATGGGATATTTTGGAGTAAGGAAATCGGAAAACATAGAAAATATAATATCTACGAAACCCTCATAAAGAGCAGCCTATTATATGGGTCAGAAACGTGGCGAATAACAGAAAACAACAAGAGACGATTAGAAGCTGTAGAAATGGATGTATTCAGAAGATCGTTAGGAATCAGCAGAAGCCAAAGAATACGAAATGAGGACGTACGTCTCCAAATGGGGATAGAAGGCTCCTTAATAACGGACATCGAGAGAAAACAATTAGTGTGGTACGGGCATGTTCAGAGGATGGAAGAGAAAAGACTTCCCAAGAAAGTAATGAACTGGATGCCGCCTAATGGCTACATTCCCTAACCAAAACGTTTATAACTTACATAGTTTGCTTTAGAGATATTTTTAGCATAATATCTTCTTTATCTGATTATTTGCAATCAAAATATATGGACTATGCTCGTGCAAATATTTTGGTAGAAGAGGTTCTTCAGCAACTATAGTTAATGAGAGATGAAAACTCATATTGGGATTCCATTTGGAATAGAGCGGACAAATTATGGACAATTACTGGTGACACTTCAGAAGTAGTTCCCAAGCATAAAAATCAACTGCCTATCCGTTTTAGTATGTTTTTTACAGATGTTGCAGTCGAAAACGAATTGAATACTACGAAACAAGGTCTGAAAAAGTGCAATTTTGGATAAAATAATAACTGGGCTCCAGTCCCGTTTCTCAAATAAGAATTTATTTAATGGATTAAGTTCATTGCAGCCAGGATACAAAAACTTTTTAAATGTATCCGACCTTATATCTATTGCTAGTTCCTATAATAATATTTGCACTAATTGGGACACAGAAACATTAAAAGCTCAATTTATTCTTTTAAAATGATTGATTCTCAAAGAAACAGAGGTCAAAACAATGGAAGAATTATTGAAAATATTAGAAAAATATTAGCCGTGTCAGGGGGTGTCGGATGGAGGAGGCTGGAAGTGATCCACCTCTAATCTTCCATGCGAGTTTCCTGGTGGGAGGGGGTGCCCTACCTGATACGGCGCGTCCCAATGGCTCATAGGGTGTATCCACGAGGAGTGGTCGGTCATGGTTCCTGCACTCTTTGAGAGCTGTGAACGGGGCGCGACCGACCAACTCCGGGGATAGGTGATGAATAGGAACGATTCGTTCTGAATAATCGCCCGTGGATCAAAGGGGATAGAGGAGTAAACTCGACTAAAAATCATCGTCGCCGACCTCCCCACCTCTGCTGATCGTCTATCGGGCAAGGGCAGGTGTAGTCACTGTCTACAGGATCGCCACGTCCTTTCCACCCTATTAAACCCTTCACCATCGCTTATAGAATCTTCTCTTCTTTTTTCTTTTCTAACAATATTTTAACAGGCTCCACTCACTTTTGGCCCTACTGCTTCTTCTTTCCACTTTCCTTTTGCCAACCATGTCTTTAAACTTCTTCTTTCTTTCTTCTGATCTTTCTTCGTCCTTCAAAGAAAACATTGCCCTCATACCCCGGAACATCATATCAATACCACGGCCCCACATAGGCAGGCAGCTATGTAGGCCTGCCCGTTGGCAAACCTGCATCCGGAGGCAACCGGGTAAAAAAGCCTGGAGGAGTAAACCTCGATAGAAGAATCCGTAATCCTCGTTGTTAGCCACCGTGGCCATGGATAATTGGCTGCACGAAACGCAGTCAGAAACGGTGCCTCCCGACCTCCCAGAGTAACTAGCCTTAGCGAGGTAAGGGCGAACTGCCTCGCTGGACATACTTTCGGCCCCACTCGTGGGATTCATATACAAAACCTAAAAAAAGTGGGGAGGAAGAGAAAGAAGAGGAGGATAGGAGAAGGGGAAAAGAGAATAGGAGAGAGTTCGAGGAGGAATTCCTTAGAAGACATAAGCACGTGTAATAAATTGCCGTATGTATCTACTGTAACCACTGTCACCACTTGTAATGTGTGAGTAATGATCCTCCTCGTTTTCTCCTTCTATCGTTCCCCTATGTCGAGGGAGAGACCGGACGGTCCTATTGTACTCTCCTGTCGAGAGAACAATGTGTTTGCAGCGTGCTGTCACCAGTGCCTTACGGCACAAAAGGGGTAGAACTAGGAGTCCCTCTTTGAGGTTTGTCTCGTGGGAGGGCTGTTCCTAGCTCGAGCGATCAAGGTCGTCGTGGGGCCCCTTGGGCTTATACAGTGTGCCAAGCCCGGGTCCGTACTGCAGATTGAGTCCTTATTCTGTGCCTGTACTGCGGCTGTGAGAGGTAGGGTTAGAGAATTAAACTGTAGAGGATTAACCTAGAATATATACATATATTACAAGAAAAAAACAGTAAATTTCTAACATCAGGTGAGCAAACGTATCTAAACAAAACAAAATTTCTAAATATGCTTTCCAACAATTGGAGTCCACGGTATATTATATAAACAAATCAAATCTATATATAGATTCCTTAGTAAACATCAATTATGAGATTAGACAACTCAACAAAATTAAGGAACGAACTCGATATTGATTCAGCAAAAGAAATACTTTTATAAACCATTCGGTCACTGTAATACTAAATCTATATTCCCTGATATACCATAGTGACGGAAAAAAACTATAAGTGTAATTTCCGATAAGAGTAGCCAATTAGAGAAATTATGTTACAATTTCGGCGTAAATACTTTTATAAATACGTCACTATGATGCTAATTTATAATCCCTGTGCTATGAGAGAAAAATCTTATAAACAAATTTATAACTGCGAGAGAAACAAAAAAAACTTGAATACTTCTGCTGAAATCCACAATATCCGTCTAATACTTATCTAAAAAATGATGAGAGGCGCTGATATATAAAACACATTCGATATGACTGCAAAGAAATAATGATGAAGGAACAATATCCCTTGCTTAATTAATTACCCTTTTGGCAAAAGAATAATTCAACATATAAATTCATCCAACGACAAACAATGAAGTAATTATGGGTTAAAAACTTACGTTTTCGGAAATATTCACAAAACACAAACTGTACACTTTTTCTTCGAGGAAATGAGGGCCTGGGTTTACTACCTAGGTTCCTCACTATGGGAGAGTTACTTTTTCTCTCTCT